>CM034306.1:720963-2138463 GCA_019925795.1 Dendrobium chrysotoxum | reverse complement strand
TCCCTCGGAGCATTGTTGGCCCAGCACAATGAAGAGGGCAAAGAAAATGCACTTTATTATATCAGTCGGAGATTAATCGGAGCAGAGATATATTATTCTCCGATTGAAAAGCATTGTCTAGCACTGATTTTTGCAGTTCAGAAACTCCGCCACTATATACTCTCCCACAAAATCACCTTGATATCAAAGATCGATCCGCTGAAGTTCTTGATGATAAGATCAGCGTTAACATGTCGTTTAGCAAGGTGGGCTGTGCTATTACTGCAATTTGATATAGTATACATGCCACAGAAAGCGGTAAAGGGACAAGCTTTGGCAGATTTTCTCGCCGCGCATTTAATCCCTGCAAACTCCCCGCTTAATGATGATTTGCCAGATGAACAAATCATACAGGTTGATGAAGAAGAAAAGCTACTGTTTTGGGAGATGTACTTTGATGGGGCATCGTTTATCAAGTCTCCCAAACCTCCAAATCTTGCAAAGGCCCAAGCTGGTATCGGTCTTGTCTTTATAGAACCTGAGGGAGGTATCATGAGATTCTCGTTCAGTTTAACTGAACCTCGGACCAATAATGAAGCCGAATACGAAGCTCTAATAGCAGGACTGGAGATTGCAATTGATGTCCAAATCACAGATCTCCAAATTTTTGGCGATTCTCAACTTGTGATAAATCAAGTTCTGGGCATTTACAAGATTTGCAAACTTGAATTGGCCCACTACCACCGACGAGCTCTCGAGCTTCTAAAATAAATACCGAATGTCAAGATAACTCGAGTGCCTCGAGGACAGAATGCAAAAGCAGATTGTCTAGCTAAACTGGCCAAGGAGCTTGCAAATAAAGATAAAAAGCCACCTATATTCATTGCAGTTGAAAATCACCGGGTCATAGAGCCAGCAATCTTACAATTCTCGCAGGCAGAGGGAATACCAAATTCGAGCCAGCAGGATGTAACTCTAGTTAATCCTCAACCTCCCCAACCAGTCGATCTTGAATATCAACATGAAGAAAATCAAGCTCCTAAGAGAAGACGTAAGACTAGTCTAGCTTCAGAATCCTGGTGGTATTGCTTAGATGCTGAAGTCGAAGATGATTGGAGGCGACCATTTGTTGACTACTTCAAAGAAAGCAAACTCCCAATAGATAAATCTCTGGCTGCACAAATCAGAAAAAGAGCATTGCGATACGCGTTTGTCAACAATACGCTGTACCGATGAGCTTTTGATCAAATGTGGCTAAGGTGCCTAGGGACCAAAGAAGCTGATAAAGTGGTAGCAGAAGTTCATAAAGGACTCTGCGGAGCACACCAGTCAGGTCCCAAGATGGCTGCTAAAATCAAAAGAATGGGTTATTACTGGCCTACGATGGTGAGAGATTGTATCAACCACGCTAAGAGGTGCCACAAATGTCAGATTCACGGTGATGTCATTCATCAACCGCCAAATCCACTGCATCCAACAATTGCATCCTGGCCATTTGAATGTTGGGGCACAGACATAATTGGGCCAATAGATCCGCCGTCTTCGGCCGGGCACCGCTTTATTCTGGCAGCAACAGACTATTTTTCAAAATGGGCAGAAGCAGCTCCATTCAGGGAAGTCACGTCCGAGCACGTGATCAACTTCTTCACCCACAATATCGTCTACAGATTCGGTGTACCACGCCGAGTGATCTCAGACAATGGCACAACGTTCAAGAGTATAAAAATCTACAAGTTTGTAGATCGTCACAAGATTGACTGGCGATACTCGTCTATATACAACCCAAGAGCTAACGGCTTGGCAGAAGCCTTCAACAAGACGCTGGTGAAGTTGTTGAAGAAGATCCTTACCAAGAACAAAAGAGAATGACATACAAAGATGACAGAAGCATTGTGGGCGTATCGTACGACCTACAAGACACCAACCAAAGCCACTCCCTACTCACTAGTGTTCGGAGCTGAAGCAGTGTTGCCGCTAGAGGTCGAATTACCGTCTCTTCGGGTTGTTATCCAGAATGAGCTTACTCAAGAGCAGAATGCTCGCCTAAGAATGGAGGAGCTCGATGCACTCGATGAAGTTAGACTGCAAGCCCAACAAAATCTAGAAATCTACCGAGGAAGAATGGCAAAGTCATTTGATCGGATGGTGTGCCCTCGGTCCTTTCAAGAAGGGGAATTGGTCTTGGTGCTGAGAAGGCCAATCATCCCTCACCGGAAAATTGGTGGTAAATTCGTATCCAATTGGGAGGGTCCCTTCGTCATCGAGAAGGTGTATCAAGGAGGATCCTACCAGCTTATCGATCTGCACGGTCAGAGGCCTATGCCGCCGATCAACGGTCGACATCTGAAGAAGTACCATGCGTAAAATTGCTCAAGGAAATGTTATATTTAATGTATTGTGTATTTCATGCATATTTATATACACTTTACATTTTATATTTTTGAAATTCTCTTGTGTTGCAAGAATGCATTTCAAAATCACCCTGTAGGACAGGGGGCATTTTAAATATTTATTTGGGTCGACATCGTGCTACGCATCGAGATCCCCAAATAAATATTTAAAATCACAAAATTTTAAAATTATTCTATTCTGAAATGTCCCTGCGAGACAGGAGGCATTTTAAATATTTATTCGGGTCGACATCGCGCTGCATGCCGAGATCCCCGAATAAATATTTAAAATAACCAACACAAATATTCTTTTATACTGAAAAATACAACAAATGCTTTTTCAAAGTATATGCAGGTGAGCTTCAAAAGATCGAGACACCACCTCCTCCAACAAACCATGATTTCAAAGGTCAGAAAGAGACTTTTGCAACTACACACTCTAATAAAATTGAGCCAGAACAACCTGAAGTCTTTCAGCAGCCTGCAGCTTAAGGTTCAAGTGGGTGTAAGAGGTCGGATCCAACACGCCCAAATATGGCCGGATCGCTGGCAGCTCCGTCTGCTCAATACGCCATAAGAAAGGCAGTAATAGCGGAACCCCCACTTCGTCAACCCGTCAGTAGGGACTGTAGGAAGTACGAAGGTAAATTTGACTCGATAAGTTCAAGTGATCGTAGTCTACCAAAGTCTCCTAATTGACCGGAGAATCGAGGTTCCATTGGGAAGAAGAAATCTCGAGCAACTACCAAATTCGCGTAGACTCTAAATACCACAAAGGAAGACTCAAAATCTATCAACTTCAGTAAAATCAGCGTTGGGAAGCACATTTCCCCTAGCTCAAGTCTGAAGCCTGAATGGGTGTAAGAGGTCGGATCCAACAAGCCCAAATATGACCGGATCGCTGGCAGCTCCATCTACTCAACACGCCATAAGAAAGGCCGTAGTAGAGGAACCCCCATCTCAACAACCAGAGGACGAAAAGATGTCAAATCCCAGCTCGCCCAATCTGATGTACTCAAGTGACTCAGATTAAAATCTCCTCAAGTGATTAAGGATCAAGATACTACCCATGCTTGGTACTATCAACTGAATCCGAAACCTGCAAGTCCTTCAACAAATACATAAAGCACAAAGCTAGGATCGAAGGAATTTTTTTCTTCAACAAGTCCACCAAAGCACAAAGCAAAGGACCGAAGAAATTATCCCAAAGTTCATGAAAAGCTTAGAGCTAAACTAAGAGGATTCTGTCATCAACAAGTCCATCATGCACAAAGTTCTGGACCGATGACTTCTCACCATCGACCTATTACAAACCTAAAAGGTTTAGGTCACCGGCATCTACTCCTTCATCAAGCCCGCCAAAGCTAGAGGCATAGGGCAGAAGGTATGAAAACCACCTGACAAGTTAGTAAGGACAAATCAGGTAATTCTCTATTAATGCCCGCAGCATAAAGCACAGGACAGAAGGAACCAAAATCTCAGGAAAGCTAAAGCTATGAAAAGAAGTATCCTGAATGACTTCTATAAATGTCCCTAAAAATTGGGGGCATTTTAAATATTTATTTGGGTCGACATCGTGCCGCATGCCAAGATCCCCAAATAAATATTTAAAATTTCTTGTCTAAATACAGTTAAAGGAGAGAACAATGAAAGATCCTCCATAAACTGGATGTGTCATCAGCAAGAAATATAATTTGGGCAAGATATAATCAGTACAAGAGACTACAAAGTCCCACCAGTTGATGAATTTATAAAGACGAATTCTGAATACTATCGTTAATCTACGAAATAACATTCTAGGGATCTGAGTTTGAAGTAGTCTATCACTATCCCATGGATCTATTCTTGACCAAGAGTGAATATACCCACTATACTGAAGAGTACAAATACATCTAAAGACCCATGAAGGCACATAAATGGACTCTTGGAGAGCTACAGAATGAGAATCTTAGTATGACATCCAAGCAAATTTTTGGAGATCCACTAAGTGAAAACTTTAGTGTGACATCCAAGCAAATTTTTAGAGATCCACTAAATGAAGACCTCTGTGTGACATCTAGAACAAATATCTGGAGATCCACAAAGTCAATCAACATTCAACAAACGTGATTCGTTCTAGGCACGAACCACATTTATTTGGGGGCATTTATTGACCTCTGTTTAAAGAACAAAAAATAAAAGAGGAAGAAATCCCACAGACATACCTCCTACCCGTTGGATCCACGAATCCTGCCGAGTCCGGCGCCGAAAGAGTCACTTCTCCGCGAAATCTTCCGCTATTCCCGCACTCGCCTCTGCTCTTCCTTCTCATCGTTAAATACCGAAGGGAGGAGGCTCAGGTTCGCATTCTCTCTTCCACGATCTCAAAGCTTCCGACCTCACTCCCTTATCCCGTTGATCTCTCGCCTGTGCCGGCTTCTCACGCAAAAGCAGAGAGAGAGAGAGAGAGAGAGAGAGAGAGGAAGAGAGTGAGGAAGTATTTCCCTTACCTGTGCCGGATAGCCTCCGACCTCCCTCCTGTTCGTGAGTCTTCCGCCGACCCGAGACAGAGCCCCGATCTCTGTAAGCTCCCGATCCCTCAACCTCCTGCATACCCGAACAGCCCTTACCTGTAGCCGAACCCAGCTCCGGCCTACCTTGCTGTACCGAATCACACGACAACCTCAAGCCGACGAAGCCCCTTCGACCCTAGTGCCGGCCACCTCCTTCCAGCATCTGTGCCCGATCGATTTCGCCCCTCCAGCGACGTCCCTTTCATTTGGATCGGAACCCACGACATTTTGATCGGAAGCTGTGACCGGGAGCTCACGATTATGAAGGTGACTTTCGCCCTTCACACGCTTCTTCGGCTAAGTCCCTTAAAATAAATAATCAAACTCTCTCTTAAACAAAGAGTTTAATTCTCTGTCGATCCTACCTAAATTCAGCTTAAATCCTGTTAATCTTATTCCAAATCCTGCATTTTAATTATTTATCAGAATTAATTATAGTTAATTATAATGATTATAATTGATTATAATTTATTTTAATTAATAATGTTGACCTCATTATTTGAGGTCAATTTCCCCAAAATTAACTCTAAGCATTTAGGTCTTCTTAGCCTAGTGTAGACGTCGTCTCTAGGACTTCTCTTAGGAGGATCCCTAGTGACGTAGCATCGACTCAATCTCCCAATTTGACCCAAATCGAGCCAGGTAAAGTTAATAAAATTTAAATTCATCAAAAGTAAACATTAATCAAACCTAATTCAATCTGAATCAGCACACTTTGAGTTTGACTAACTCAATCTGATTTCAATTTAATAAAAATGGATTCGAGGGGGCCCAACCTAACTCATCGCAATTTATTTGAATCCAAATTAATAGTAATCAAATTAGTTGAATTAATTTAAAGTGATCTAAATTAAATTTATTATTATTCTTTAACCAACATATTATTATTCTTTAATCAATTATATATATATATATATATATATATATATATATATATATATATCTTATAAAATTAATTGATCAATTGATTAGAATAGGTGTAGAGGAGGATTAAGACTTATTTGGGCATGTAACTAGTATCGGGTCCGGTTATGCCGGTTGAACTGAACCCACTACTCCCTATCACTTCGCGAAACCGCCTCACCACACGCTCTCCCTCTAATTCGCAAAATCAAAAACCCCCAGGCGGCTAAGTCGTGAACCCCCACTCCCACAGAGACCCATTCGCAAACTTCTCCCTCCCAGTTTTTGCGAAACCTCCAGATCCCCCGTCGCTCCCAGTTCGCAAGAAGCCCTCTCTCTGCCATTCGCGAGCCCAAGATCGCAAGAAGCCCTCTCCCTTCCCTCGCGATCTCTCTGTTCGCAAGCTCCAGGCGGAAGAACCCTCTCGCGATCTCCTTTCTTCCCAGGCTATTCGCAAGAAGCCCCAGGCGAAGCTCCCATTTGCCTGTTTCCTGTCGTTCGCAATCCGTGGTTCTACCCTCCTCTCTCTCGCTCGCGGCTAGCACAAGGCCGAGCCCTTCTTCGACTTGCTTCACGACCACAACCCCATCCCTAGTCGGTCCGTTCCGCCCTAAGGAGGTCAATCCGACCTCTCTTGCCTCAATTAAGTTCAGGTATACTGCTTCTTGGTTCTTCTTCCTCTTATCACTTACATTACCTTTGTTTGAATCCGGATGATTGGAGTTGATCAATGGCTTGAGATTTCATGATTATTTGAAATCTGAAATAAAAAATTTCTTGTGGACAAAAAAAACAGCCTTAACTTCCTCCTCTCGGCATTCTCTTGATCTTATTTTAAAACGAATGGTTATATCATAGAGGCGTTATTTGGATTTAGATTGGTATTTAGCTTCTAATGCCAATCTTCATAGTATTCTATTTGAGAAAATATTTTTCTGGATTTTTGAAATTTTCTCTTATGCTATGAGATGTTATTCTTTGTAAATCCTTGTTACGAATCCTTGTTACGAGCTTGGGGAAATTAATATATATTAGAAGGGTAGCCCAATGTGTAAGTTATTGTAGATTTTCTTATTTTCTTTTATTATGATTTTGTTTGCAAGTCTCTCCCGCAATTAGTGAGTTTGCCGTGTCCTTATGATCCCATAGATCGAAATTTTGGGAAAAGTACTTTCACACTTGGAAGATAAATGCACTCGGTTTGATTTTCAGAAATAAATATACTTCACACATATTGTGGGAGTCCTCTGCCTTAGTATGTATGCAAAGGCTAATGAAGTCCATGATGAGAAAATGACCTTTTGAGTTCCAACATACTTTCTTCTTTGGGGCATAATAAAATGTGGAGGTATTGGTAGTCCCAGTAAAAGGTTATTTCGTCCATTGTTAAAAGACTTTATGAGTTTTGGGAAAAGATGTTTTGTAATTGTTTTGTTTCATCTAATTGTTGCATAGATATTTGAGTGGAAGTTAGGCATTATATGAGCATTTATTTTCGCAGTAAGTAATGTGGTATGGATAATCTTGTATGATAGTTAAAGCAAGGGGAAGTCTAAAATGATTTTTGTTGCATCCATATAGAATGGTAATGACAACTTGAGGAAAGTATGAATCTTGAAGTGGGGTTTGAAATGCATTGACATCTGATCTCTCTTTCTTTTATGTTGTTTATAGAACTTGATTTTTTTTTTAATAATAAAAAAAAACTTATGAGTTTAACATTGTGGTAATGGAGAACTTTTCTTTTAGAGTATCAATGCAATCAAGAAGGCACTGCATTTCTTTTTTAATTTCAAACTAATCCTAATCGAAGCTTCAGTACCTTCATATTAACAATGGAATGTGTTGCTACGAATTCTTGGCAAGTGTTATATGTGTATATTTGACATTAAGGGAAATTTATGAATTTGGGTTGGAAAGTTTCCTTAGATGTTTGATAGCATAGTATGAATTTTGAAAGGTGAATTGCATATATTTTGAAAAGTGAAGCTTAAACTTTGAATGATGAAAGGTGAAACTTGTGTGTGTTGTGAAAAGTGCTCTTCGTGTGTAAATAAAAAAAAAAGTGACTTGAGTGTGCTTTTGGAAAAGTGAAGGGTGCATGTGAATAGTAAAGTGAAGTGTAATTGTTGGAGAGTGAAGAGTATTTATTTTTGAAAGGTAATGTGCGTAAAAGATGAAGAGTAAAGTATATGATTTTGAAAGGTAAAGTTTTTTTTTCAAGCATGTATTTTGAAAGGTGAAAATTGTGTGTTTTGGAAGGATGGAATTGTGTATGTGTAAAGTAAGGTGGATGTGTGCATTTTGTGAAATGATTGGTTTGAAAAGTGACTTGTATGTGTGTTGGTGAAGAGTATTGTGTAGAAGAATGAAAAGTAAAAGTATTAGCATTGAGAAGAGAAGTATTTTGAAAAGTATTTATATGAGAGAATGTCTGGTTTGGGTGAATAGTGTTGAAAAGTAATACCTCTCTTTCTCTCTCCCCACCCCTCTTCTTCTTCTACTACTTCTTCCTTCTTGTGCCTCGAGAAAAATTTCAGAAAATGTAAAGTATGCTATCAAAAGTGAAAAGTTCAATGCTTAAAAGGTAGACAGCTTGTGCCGGTCTTTAAGCCTGAAGAAAGGTACGTTTTATTTTTAGTAAATTTTAATCATTTCATTATTAATTATTAAATGTGCTTCTAATCATTATTTTCTTGTATTTATTTGCATGAACTGCGAGGAACGGTACCAATCAAGTGAACAAGAGGAAACAGATTAAAGGTGTCAGTCGCCTCTATCCAACCGGGTAGAGGTGCTACGGGCGTAATCCACCGGGTCATAGCCCCCGGTGTTGTAAGTTTTCTTAAAACTTAGAAAGCCCCTAGGAGGCCGTGGTGTGTTTTGTGCGAACTCCTCCCTTCTAGGTCCCCGTAGCAACTTCAATTTTATTAGGATTATTTATTTTATTTTAGATCCTTAAACCTCTTTACACGTGCGCAAAGTCCTAAGGGTTAATGATAATAAAATTCTTTTCATTCCATATAACATTAGTGACATCTAAGGGCAAAAATTAAGGATTGAGTCCTAGAGAACTTAGACTTAGGATGCCTACACACTTTAGGGTAGAAATACATAACATAGAAAACTTAGTGACATTCCCCTTAAGATTATTGTATGTTATTAATACAACCTTAATCAAGTTTAATTAGACTTAAATAATCAATTAACAAAAATTTCAAACACACTAATAATAATTCAGATAAAAATACACAAAAAATTGTATAATCCTTAATAATCAAATCGTAATTAACACACCTAATCACTAAGGGATTAAATTTGAATATAACTTTAGAATTGAACCTAATTAATATTTCAACCATCTCATAATTAAATAATAATTAAATAAAATCTATTAAAAATAAAATTAAAATCCAGAATACAAAATACACCTAAAATAAGAACAAATTTAAATAATAGACATAATCCAAAATAAAAAACCCTTTAAAAATCAAACTCTATTCATTAAAGTCTTTTCAAAAATCAATTATAAGCATAATATAAAACATCTTTAAAGAAAATTGATTGAGATATATAGTAATCTAAAAGTCTAATAAATCGTCAAAGATTCAGTAAGTTGTTAAATTAAATAATATAAAAGAAAATAGGTTAATTTAAATGACTAAATAACAAAATCCTATTAAATCAACTTTAACAATCAAAATTCAATCTAAAACAAACTTCAAAACAGTAAAGACACAAAAAAAACTTAAATCTGAACTAAAATTTCCTTTGACCCTTCAACAAATCAATTTCAATCAATTAGATAACTTTAACTAAAAGTAAACTCAGGATGCATCCAAACCATACAGCATACCGCACACACTTAGATTTGTTTGCTAGGACAACCGACTCTAGCTCTAGGTTAGGCCGGTATTTACTTTCTTGCTGTTATGTGACGGGCTTTCTCGGTTTTCATTGCATGCTTGTATGATTGACATGAGTGTTTGTTTACTTTTATTGCTCTCTGTGATATGATGTGATGGGCGATAGATTACCCCTAGGTTAGGAACGATCTGGATGCTCACAGAATCTTATGTAGGTGGCCATGCTCGTGCAGGGCTAAATAAAAAGGGGGCAAATTAAAGATTTAAATTAATAATATTTTCTGCAGGTGCTTCAGAAAATGCTAAGCCCCCTTAAAATTAAAAGAGCATGGCCAAGTGAGGCTGATGAATTTAATATGAATATATAACTACTTGGGAATGATTTTATTATAAATGCTTAGGATAACCCTGCAGGTGTGTCTAGATTTTTTTTTCTTTCTGGGATGTAATGTAATATAAATATATTTTGGTTAAAGTCAAGTGTTATAAAAGTGATTCAAAAGTGGGATATCACACCCAACTCGGAATCCAAAGAGAGGAGAATGTCCCTTAGGGGAGTATTCTCTTCTATTTGGAAAGCCAAGTTAGGGTGGTTCTAATATCCAAAGAGAAAAGAAAATACCCCTTCGGGGATGAGTTTCTTTTCATTTGGATATCCAGGCCCGGCAGACCCAAGGAGCTCGTAGTGGATCCAAGAAGCTTGTAAAGGAAAGAAGACAAAGAAATGAAGATGAAGAAAATGAAGAAATGAAGATAAGAAGAAAAATATATCCCATTTTGAAATCACTTGCGTCAGTCATAGGATTAGGATCTGGGTTTGTTGTCAGTGGTACCCGGCCACTTTACTTTTTCAGCAGACCCTGGGTTGTAAATAAACTGAACATTGGACATTATATTTTTGGATAATTTAATTTGAGTGTTTACTTTGTTTGTGCACTAGTTTTTTTAGGACTCTTGCATGCCGTGTTTTGTTTTAGCCTGGATAAGCATCGGAGTGTTTTTTGGTAAGGATCACGATAAACTTTTTCTACTTGAAATTTAAAATAAAATTTTTTAGGCTTACATAGAAACTCTAACGAATCTAAGAAGTAAGCTCGGACCGCCGAGAGTCAGCATAATCATATTATTACTTTCTCTTCCTTGTTAGGCACCTCCCCGCCTGCGGGTTCTGGCAGACCACCTGACCTATTATGGTGCAGTTCTGTCAAGGGGATGTTGTGCAATCTCTAGGGAAAAATCTATTTTCTAAGCCTGATTTTAAAACTGCTTCATAAATCATTTTATGCATTCGAGTCAATTAGCATGCATTGCATTAGATACAAATTAAAAGAGTCTAAAATTTTAATTGCATTATGCTCCTAGGCATCATTTACCCTACATAAGTAAAGGGGCCAATTAGGATTTGTCTTAGATGTCGGCCCCGATTCCTTAAAACTTAAATAACGTCCCTACCCATCTTTCATAAGAGACTGGACACATGGATTTGAAGCGCCTAGGTGGTTAGCTGGCTCCCTAATCCAGGCCGGGGTAAGTCCAGATTTGCACTGCATTAGCTAGGTTCGGGTCACTACTTTGTAGTACCCAATTTAGACTTAGGATCTGAGGCAGATTTTCAAATCTTAAGTCCTCACCCTTCGGGAATAAAATCCTAAATTTCTAATAAAATGTCAACTCAAACCTAAAAATTTCTCTCTTAAAATGTAAAGCCCAACATAGGGTAGGTTGAGGTTGCCTCTGAGCTTCTCAGAATCCGGCATCTCCTACTTTTCTTCCTTTGGCTCGTTAATAACTGTTCAATGTTGAGTTTTCTCCTTAAAAATTTTTACTTCTTTCATTGTCTTCTACTTTGTAATCAAAGGGTACGAAATTACTGCTTTAATCGAGAGTTTTCTTAGGAGTGCCCCTCCTAGGATGTAATTAACTATAGGGGCTTGCCCCTATAGGGATTTGAGAACCTCAGATTAAAATAAACCTTATTTTATTCTTATAAAATAAGGAAAAAATCTTTGGGAATGCAGACATATTTTAAAACCTCATTTCTAATTTTAAATATATTTATAGAATATTATTATTATCTTTCCAGGTAATGTAATATTCTATTTATTATATTCAATTTTAGAAATGATGACTTTTATAAAACCCATTCTTTCTTTTGGGTGTTTTTGAAGAATGTTATGTTCGTCTTTTCAGATGATACAATATTCTCCTTATTACACCTAAATAAAGGGATGGATGAACTTTTCAAAACTATATTTCTATTTTTAAACACATTCTACAGAATTTCGTGTTCATCTCTCGAGATGATATGTTATTCATAGAATTGTGTTTGACTATAGAAATATTATTTTCTAAAACCCTGTTTTGATATTGAATCCATTATAGAATATTGTGTCAGTCTCCTGAGACTGTACTTTATTCTTAATATAATATTCGATACAAAATAGGAGAACATAAAATCTGCGTGGCGACATAAATTTTTCCACCAAATAACAATTAATTATAATTAAGTGTAGTTAATTAATGATTAATCATTATTAATCATAATTAAATATTTTTAATTTTAATTAATTATTATTAATTATGATTAATTATGACTAATTATATTTGATTATTTTTAATTATTATTAGTTAATTATGATAATTAATTTAAAAAAAAAATGAATGCAAAAGAGAGAGCTTCTCTTTTGTACCTCGATCCTCATGCCACGAGCCTCCACCGTCGGCCCACTTGCAAAGGTATGATCTCTAAACTTTGATTTCCGTTCTGGTCATTAGCGGCGAGCTAGCAAATCCCACACGCGCTCACGTAGCGTAGTAGGGAGGGAAGCTAGCGCAACACCTACGACGAGGCGGGCAATCGCCTTAAACCCCGCCCTCGACGCTTGCGATGAACCGGCAAACCCCCTACGCGCTCACGTAGCGTAGTAGGGTGGGAAACCGGTACGGCGCTCACAACGAGACGGGTAATCCCCGGACTGCTCATGTAGCGTGAGGGGGAACAAAATAAAGTACCCACATGTGGGGAAATCTTTATGTTCTTTTGCAACAGGTGCCCGAGACCCCTAAACGCTCATGTAGCGGGCGAGGATTGAAGAAAAATTTACTGCCGTGGTGTCTACGGACATCTACCTGAAGCGCGCACATCGCGTGGAGGGGAAGGCAGCCTCTTGGGTTTTCCCCTAAACGGGGGAGACGCCGGGAGGCTGCCGAAATTTCATTTGAAAATTTTGAGGACTTGAACAAAATTGGATTCGAACTTGTGAACTTGAACTCAAATTTGCTTCAAATAATCATAACAAAGATTTGGACTCAAATGAAATAAAATCAAACATTAATTTGGATGACAAGACTTGATTCAAAATAATAGAATTTGAACTTGATTTAAATATCAAGTGAACACAATTTGAATGCAAGTAAGGATTTACAGTTCGACTACACAAGACTTGAGTTCGCTTGGACTACGAAGAACAAATGCGAAGGACTATGATTGAATTTGAACCCAAGCTTGGAATTGGACTTGATTGTGATATAGTGTATACGCAATGGACTTGCAAATGAACTTGCATTGTGGATTCAAGCTGAATTCAAACTTGAACGATAAAGAAGCTTAAGCTCAAATGGACTATAATTTGAACTTGAGATAAGTGCACTTGTGGTCATTGAACTCAAACTATACAACATCAAGTAGAATTTGAATGCAGAAGGTTTGACTAAACTCAAATTAAATAAAGGACTTGTGGACTTCAACATGATTTATTTGTAATGGACTTAAAATGATTGCTACGATTATAATAGTTTACTCATGAATGAAGCAAGAAACAAATATGACAAATCCCTTGCAAGTGTGAAAAGAAGAATTGGCATGCGTATGATGTCCTATTTACAAGCAAATAACAAGCATCCATGAGTGGCAATGGATGATTCATCAAATGTATAATAGTTTGCATGCAAATCAAAATAGCAAACTCATGAATAACACAACTTGCTTGCAAAAGAGATCAACAAAAAAACTCTACCTATTAGCTATGACATGAAATCCCCAATGAATGACAAGGGGCCTTCATGAAATTGAGATGCAAACACAGATTCATGGTGGATGTGATGAATTCTTACAACCCTCATGCAGTCAAGCACACCAACTCGTCTACAAACAAAACACTGTTGATGAATGTATGCAAGCATCATGCAACGGACACAATAATGTTTCTATGACGAACGCAAACTCCTACGAGCCGTCGTAGGAAACTCTTCTTGTACACAAAGTTTCTACTTTTGAACTATGGCATGAAATCTCCAACGAATGTTAAAGAGCTGTCATGATAATTGGAATGCAAACACTATTAAGAGACATTCCCACAAGCAGTAATGATCCAATGTCAAACAAATGCAAGAAACATTGGCAAGTCATAGCGATCAATATGCAGCATGTGATGAACACTACGACACTCTTACAGTCGACAATAGTGCAGTATCAAGCAAGTATACTAGTCCCTTACAAACCAATGACGGTTGTCTAAGGGTGGCAGACCCGTCCCTACAAGCAAGAGCAATCGTCATACTACCTGAGATTGATGAAAAGTGGACATGATGCAAGTACAACGATTTTCCTATAAGCATATTTAGGAGATTGTAGTGAACATGAATATCCCTTGTGAGTAGTGGTGAATGATATGATGCTTGTGGATAGCAATAGTGGGTATATCATAAGTACAGTAAACTCCTTGTGGAAATAAATACACACAACATCTGTAAACAATCTTGAAAGATCTACAATATATATAAATCCCCCACAAATATAGATGTACGCACCACATATCATCTATGGGTAGATGAAGAAAGACTTCAGTAAATGCAGTATCCTGAAGTCAATTCCAATCCATGAATGAAAACATCTACCTGCTTATAAGTAGCAGTATGGGAGATCGTACGATGCCACGCCACCGGATCCGCAACATTCATGCAAGCGGATAGAAGGTGTTTACAGATATTTCAAAGTACCCCCGCACATGTGCACCTTAATTTGTATACACATAGGAACACATAAGGGGTAAATACAACAAAAAAAAACCCGTATGGGCCCTGGCAAGCGTGTTATTGGTACACACGTGACGTCTAGGGATGCTATGCGGGTTAATAAGTGAATTCCGGTTTGAGCCCAATCCTTCTATTCAGGTAGATAGGAGTTGACACGGCTCTAACTATTAAACGAATATACAGTCGCGGGGTCGACTGAGATATTTATTTTATACGTTCATATTAAGCCTTCAAGGCCTATAATCAAGAGAATTCACTTACAAAGGGCACAAAGCCTACGAAACCCGATCCTCTGTCAATTACTAGATAGAGTCGATAAGGTTCAAAATAAAGAAATATGAATGCCCCCACACCCTGATGATGGCCGCGTTGAATGTGAATCTCAACTGGAGGGGTCCATTCCAAATATTTTCAAATGCCATCCAAATTCCCACAAAAATCCAAAATCCAAAAATCCTGAATTTCAAGATATTTAAAACTGAAATCCAACCATCCAATCTCTTAAAGCAAAATCCATCCACTCTCCATAACAGTTTGCTGAGGTGGACAAATTAAAATTTACTTCAGCTCACATAGAGCTAATGCCTGGTCAAAAATATCACTAGGATACATTCTCAAACAATCTCCTACCAGCAAGGACGTGGTACGAGTCCTCTAACCGGCAGTTTCACCGCCAAATAGCACTGCAGGATAAACGGTTATGACTCGGGGCCCTCTGAACCAGGTGGTCGCCGCCAAATGACACCATTATATTATAGTTATGGCCAGAGCCCGTATGCTCCCCAATGACATCAAATCCTTGAGATATGAATCAATAGGATATGATCGATAGGGCACAAAGCCCTCTGTTAGCTAAGGTGGATTCAAATTTGTCCCCTTAGACAAACATCCACCTCAGGTCTACAAGGTACCCTTGGACGAAGCAACCCATGGCTGCCGACAAGGATCCTTCTGTCAGGTTGGGTCGACTACCTCCTCTGACTAAGTAGACCAGGGACCACGATGGCCCGGGACGACGGAACCATGGGATCTTGATCGGGTCTATCATCCATTCCCCCACCATCCGCTTTAAGTGCAAGATGGTGAAAATTTCTATTTTAAATATCAAATCCCTCAATTTTCCAACCCATGTCTATGCTGCTACTATATGCCAGATGCACGTATATCTATGTATCTGATCGACGACTAGCCTTAATCGAAAGTTCTCTCTCGTGATCGGGAGGGGTAATTAACTATAGGGGCTTGCGCCTATAGGAAACCATAACTCAGATCATAAAGTCCTCGCAAAATGAGGGTGAAATCTCTGGGTAGTGTCTTATCTACAAACCCATCTGCCTTCCAAAATTTACCCCGAAACTTAATCCGTTAAAACTCTCCCCCTCAAAAAGCACAAGTCGGGCGGAGGCCGGGGCCGAATTTTCGAAGCCCACAATGGGTAAAACTGAGGATAGACTATGTTGAGTAGTAGTGGAAGGGTGACCAAGCCACTGATGCCAGATGGACTTTGATGCAGACGAAGCAACGAATGCTGTAGTAGCAGTAGGCAGGGATGGAGATTGCTGATGTAGATTAATTGGGTAAAGACCATGAAGATTGGGTCCTCGGAGAAGAGTCTTGTTGGTCCGGGAGTCCTCAATTGCAAAGCCATGAGCATCAAGTAGCACAAAACAGGGATTATCATGAGTAAGCTTATGTATGGAAAGTAAATTGTGGGAGAGTTGAGGAACATGAAGGACTTTAGGTAGTTGAAGCTTATGGTGAGGGGTGGGAAGCAAACCTTGACCTGTATTAGCTATGGTGAGTTGATGTCCATTTCCTATTTGAACCTGAGACATCCCAGTATATGGCTGAACATTGTGCAGATTAGCAGTATGAGAGGTGAGATGCTCTGTAGCTCCTGAATCTAAAAACCAATCAGCAGTTTGAGAGTTGTATGTGGTAATATAAGCTTGCGGGGAGGTGTTGTAAGTAGAGTCATGGTGATGCCAACAATTTATAGCAGAATGACCCTATTTACCACAAATCTGGCATTCAATGTATGGACGCGATAGACGTCCAGCACGAGCTGAAGCAGGAAATCTTCCCGTAGAAGAACGTGAAGTGGAGCCGCGAGCAGGAGCAGAGCGACCAGTAGATTGACGTCCACGAACAGAAGAGCGACCACTGAAGGAACCTTGAGTAGCAGTTAAGGCAAAATTTGGGTTCACAGTAGGTGCGATAGTAGCCTCGCGACCGGTATCTGCAGTAAGATGAAGTTCTTCGCTGCAGAGTAAGGCATAGAAATCATCCGGTGAGATAGGTTGTAGCTGAGTACGGATTACAGTTTTGAAAGATTGATAGGTGAATGGCAGTCCATTTAGAGTGTAAAGAAGGACGTACTCAGCATCAATGGAAGATCCAGCAGCAGAAATGGCATCAACCTTGGATTTGATATCTGATAGGTATTGAAACATAGTCTTATCTCCTAGCTACAACTGATGTAATTCGCTCTTAAGTTGAAGAATCCTGGAGCGATTTGTAGACTGCAATCTTCTTTCAAGTGTTATCCAAATCTCATGGGTTGATTCAAGATTTAAAATATAAGGTAGGAGAGAAGATGAAACAGTGGAGTAGATAGCAAACGCTAGGTGTTGATCAATGAGCATCCAAGTTGCATGAAGAGGGTTTGGAACATAACTGCTATCTGTGGAGAGAATTAGTTTAGAAGGTTTAACTGTAGATCCAGTTAGGTAACCCTCAAAGTTGTTAGCAGTGAACAACTTCAAAAGTTGAGATTTGCATATCAGATGATTTTCAGAGGTTAACTGAACGGTCACCATAGTTTTCACATTGGCCATGAAAAACTTAAGTTGGGGTGGAATAGAGACAGCAGGGGAGGATACAACAGCATCGGACACGTTTGCCGGAGAGGACGAGGACGATGCAGCCATTTTGAAGGAAAAAAACAAACCTAGTGCTCTGATACTATGTTGAATCTGCTCGTTGTCTTCTGATTGCAAAGGAATCATAAACCTGTGAAACAAATCAAAACATAGAAACAAAACAGAGAATGGAAGCAGAAGAGATGAGTTTTACTGTTCATCTCTATATTCACTTATATCAAACTGTTACATCCAGAGAGTATAAAGGAGAGTTAGTTAGAAAGCCAATGGTGCTGATGCAACAACAGAAATCCAACAATTAGCATGAAAGGAGGTCCATGAATAATGCAGGAGGAGTGGAGCCTGCAACCACATAACCGAGCCGACTTCTATATAGCCTCCTGCATTATTCCTTACCTCCTTTCATGAAAGGAGCATGATTTGCGGCTTTGACGACTAGACGACGATTGACGGAGGTCTACATAGCTTGACGGAGGTCTACATAGCTCGGGAAGACGAGCGGGATTCGTGGACGAGCGGGATTTGCGGCTTCGACGACGAGACGACGAGACGACGGCCGACGGAGGTCTACGTAGCTCGGGAAGACGAGCGGGATTCGCGGACGAGGCAGGAGCTCGACGAGCCGCTCAACTCGACTCGCTTCGTGAGATGAGTCGAGCTCGAGCTCGGTGTTTGACAGTCGAGCTCGACTAGCACACCCTCTAGCTCGAGCTCGACTCGACTCGTTTGCACTACTATTGTGTTAGCATTACTTTATTTATCATTTTCGTTATTTAACTCTTAATTTAATCGTTAATTGCTAATTAATCCATCATTAAGTTTAACCTTCGTTAATTACATGGTGAATAGGACATTGAAGAAGGACCTGAAGCTGAGCTCACAACCACAGAAGAAGCCATTGAGATCCTCGTCCAGTCGTATAGCTCATCCATGGCTTCAAAACAAGCAATAACACAGATTGCTAAGATGCGTGAAATGGTATAAACCAAACTATACAGTTTCCTTTTAACTGATCTAAGATTACAAGACAATATATAATTCATATATTAATTATAGTTTCCATGAGCTAAATATTTATGTTTTTTCTTGCTGTAAGGGAGGAGAAGCTGTGAGTAAGAGGAGGAGAGCTAAATATATATGTTTATATAGCTGCATTCCTTACATTCATGGCAATTGGTGGCTTTCCATCCTTTGTAGAGGACATGAAGGTTAGAGAATCTACTAAAAAATTAACATGATTAAGTTGCTTCATACCAAGTAAAAATTTTATTTTTTTTCGGTGATAAGTATAAGAGTTTATTTCTAATGTAAGATATGATATTAGTACATCTTAGATAAAATGTATTTTTGCAGATCTTCAAAAGAGAGATTAAATGAACATTACGGTGCTATTTCTTTCAGAATAGCCAATGTAGTCTCTGCAACTCCTTACCTAGCTTTAATCTCAGTTATCCTAGGAGCCATAGCCTACTACTTAGTAGGACTACAACGTAGTATTGATCATTTTATATATTTTGTGCTTGTGTTATTTTCATGCGTGATGCTTGTCGAAGGTCTGATGATGATAGTTGCTAGCATTGTTCCTGACTTTTTGATGGGCATCATCACTGGTGGTGGGATTCAAGGGGTGATGATGTTTAATAGAGGCTTTTTTAGATTACCAGATGATTTGCCGAAGCTGTTGTGATGTTACCCGATGTATTATATTGCTTTTCACAAATATGCAAATCAAGGATTCTACAAAAACAAATTTATAGGGTTAACATTTCCTAAAAATCAGGCAGGAGGGCCCTCTACAATCAACGGAGAGGAAATATTGAGGGGCATATGGCAAGTGGAAATAGGATACTCAAAGTGGGTTGATTTGGGAATATTGCTTGGGATGGTGCTCTTGTATAGATTTCTCTTCTTGGTGATTGTGGAGATGCGGGAGAAGGCAAGTCCTATGCTAAAGAGGTTAATGGCTAGGGCTCCAAGAGAGTCTACATCAATAAATGACAATTCCTCTTAATTAAGTTTGCAAAATCCCCAAGCTATTTAGGTATAGCTTTTAAAATACTTGTAACCCTAAAATATTGTAATGGCTACCATTGCTATTATTTTTCAAGAAAATAGAGACATGTGCTCATTGTATTACCATGCTTATAAACGTTTTACTAATTAATATCTTATTAACAATTAGATCAGGGCATTGTAGGAATGAATCGTTTGATATGATCATCCCGATTAAATAATCTATTACATTTAGGCAAATCTTCACTTTATACTATGGTGCCAAACTTGGATAAAAATCTTCACTCAATGCCTTAATCATTTTCCGAACCATCGAACAACTTCAAATCAATTTCTTAGAACATTCATATGTTTTATGTAAGAATAAACTTCTTTTCTTTGGTTCTTCTAATAAGTTTTATCCATTTTATGAGTGAATCTTCTTCTAAGTTTTATTTTGTATGTATGAACCATCTAAATTTTCACAGAAGAATCTATCCAACTTCACGAGAATATGAAAAAAAAATGAATAAAAATGAATTTGTACCATTATATTATTATAAATATTTATATTTATTGATATATTGCATAAATTTTTAAATACTATTAATATGACAAAGTTCATTAGGCTCAAAATTCCTAACATATTGCAATTTTGTTTTATTTGTTTAATATATAGTAAGCTCTAATTTAAATAATAGGAAAAAAAAATTCCTCAGAGAATACTACCGAAGTAGGATAAATTTGGCTATAAATCTGCTAAAGCCAAAATCAATGTGTAAGAGAACCTAAACAAGGCTCATAAAGTCGAATACTCTCTACCTATATGATTTGCCCTTCCATGACCATGAAAATCAAAGTGGTTAAAAATATGAATCTCACAAGCTTCTATTAAGCCACATCTCATTGAGAATATTTTTAATACTTCAATATATATTTTGAGTCAATATAAGCTTCATTTAGGACGGCTTTCTTACTACTTTTTAAAGCCTCATTCTAATACAATTTTTTTAGTTTGGAAAATTTTTAATACTAAAAACTGCTTTAGAAAGTAATAAAAAAACCATCCCAAACAAAGCCATAATCAATTGAAGGACATTTGGTAGAAGTTCAGTTGTAAGAAAAAAAAAATCTGATAACTAAGCTTATCAAGCATTTTTTTTCACAATGGAAGGTAATAATCTCAGTGTTCTAAATCTTAGATTATTATTTTATTTGTGTTATTTATAGAAAAGAAATAGCATATGAATCATGCAATTAATCTGAGATATTTGCGATATCATATTTTATTGCTTGTATGATCGTTAGAGTTTCTAGATCTATGCTATCGATATCTATACTACTATTATAAGTGAGACTTGTGGTTCTTCCCAGAGCATCCTATTCCTACATTTCTAAAGGTCAAATAAATCTCCACCATTGATTTTTTACTATTCATATTCCGTTCTTATCTAACAGTACCATCAGACGCAACCATTAGTCCCTTATGATTCTGCCGTTAGCCAAATCCAGCTGCACAAATAATTTAAATCCAACCTTCTATTTCACAACACTTCCTTTTCTCATTCGCAAGCTTCAATATCGCAATCCTCCTATTCTATATCATTCCACACTCCCAACATGCCACCTCCCAGTCTGCCCTCCTCGCTGATTTGAAGTCTACGAAATACGAAGTAAAATTTTATATATTTTGGGGTTCCAATCTTAACTATAAATATATTGCATAACTACTGTTGTTAATCTGAATATCCTCAAGAATTTTGAATGCTTAATTAAATCCTTTGATGAGTAACCAATTTTTTGCACTGCTTTGGGATTTGTTTTCCTAGCAGCAATTATAGTTATATTTGATCACCTAGAATTATTTTTTTAAAATATTTTCAATAATCAGAGAGGTTATCTAGCTTTTTATTATAAAAAAGATTTATTATCCCCTATAACAGCTCTAATTATTTTTAGGAACAATTCAAATTAATCTTAAAATTTCACTTGAAAGCAGTTAATAGGCATCATTTTAAACTGAAATAAATAAATGTGGCGAGTTTTAAACTAGATTGACCAAGTAAATTAGAACAATAACATATTTCTCTTTAATATAATTAAAATATTCATAATATGAATTTATATTTTTAAATTTTAGAAGTCAAAGATAGATCAATCTAACAAATTTAAATGCAATTAGAGCTATAAAACATGAAATTAAAGGCGACACCCTCGAAGAAGGAAGAATTAAAATTAAAAAACATCAAAATTCACAATCCACCAACTTTTATATAAAAACTCTTTAACAAGATAATTCAAAAAAACAAGTAAAATCCATTTCAAAATGTAATTAAAGAAAATCCAAATTTGAAATGATGCAAGAAATCTTATAGATCAAATAAAACCATTTAATGAATAGGATTTAGACCACAAGAAGAAAAGCCAATTTATTGTATATTTGATCAAATATTAATAACACACAAAATAAATCACAATGTATGTAGATAGAAGTCACCAAATAGAGGTCTCAGACCTCATGTTGGTATAAGGAGAAAGCTACCCCTGGGAACCAATGTCAATAGCAGCATCCAATATTATAAGTTTTAGGCTTCATTTGGAACGTCTTTTTTACTGTTTTTTAAAACAACTTTTTAGTAAAAAAATTAAAAAGCTGCTTTAAGAAGCAGTAAAAAAGCTGTCCCAAACGAAGCCTTAGAGAATATCAAAAATAGGATGATTATCGCATGCCTAGAGACCATATATGTATAATCAAAACTACGGTCGGCAGTTCCTCAAATTCAGAAATCAGCTAAAATCACAAATTAGAAATTCTCAATTTTGCTAGGGTAAAATATAAATTATACGATTCAGCCAAGGTAAAAAAAGTCTACAGCAGATGAGTGCCTTTCCGTCTATAGAGCAATAAGCATCTCATCAACAGAGGATATTTTATCCCTTGATACAGTGCATCAATCGCAGCAGAGCATATTTTATCCCTTGATACAGAGCATCAATCGCAGGGAGCAAATAGGGAAATAACAGTACTCATGATGCAAAACATGCTGCAATATTCTCCCAAAGCATCGGTGCTACCATCTACATTGGACGTCAATCACGCTAATGCTTAAGAAAGATCTAATATCTACCATAAGTCGTGGGAGAAATTATTCTATGCGGAAGCCGAATATAGCTCTATATCCGGAGACGAATCAGGTGCAGCCACGTCAGCGATACCGAGCCGCGGTACCGACGTGGCTCATTCTGGTTGGTCTCCGGACGGCGTTCGGCATCCGCACAGAATAATTTCTTTAGTAAAGGGACTAATATCATCCTTAACAACAACTTTTGGATCAAGATGTGTAGAATTTTCAAGTAAATTTTAGGATGTAAATTCACAAAAGAAGATAGAAACTGTGAAGAATACGAGATATTGTGACAGATTAATGAAAGAAAGTCAAATTAAATATATTGATGGTTAGACTACACAAATAAATTTTATCAAATTTCAATTAATGAGCACCCTATGAGCTTTATGATTTTATTTGATTGTGCCTTTCTAGCAATTAATTTCCTACAAGTTTATATAGGAAATCCTACAAGATTCATATGTAATATTACCTTATCACCTGTGAATTCTATATATCTCTTGTTCTCAGCAACAAACCTCTATTTGTCATAAATAAAAATAAACTTTCTTTAAAAATTTTCATGCAAATCATGTAAAAAACAAAAATGATATGAAGCAAATAATTCAAATGCTAAAATACTAATATACGTCCAAATCAATACGAAGAAAGACCTAAAATAAATTCCTAGAAATCAAGATGATAAACCAAATTAAAGGCGAACAAGCTGCAAAATATGATATGTCTACATGGACGAATAACCTTTACAAGAAAAACTAATATAAATAGATTCAATATGAATTATGATGAGTTATACACTTTTAGATTTGACCAAATTGAAGGAGTTTTAAATCCCATATTTCCTTGATGCAATTTCATTTTCTCACTAAATTCATTCTTACGAATTTGAGAGTCAAGAAACCAAGAAAAAAATTAAAATCAATTTCAGTGTGATTTATGAAGAGGATTTTATTAGAAATTTCATCAGGAGTTATTAGCTATACAATCAATTTTTTATATTCTTTACCAATTTCAACATGCATAGCTGGTTCAAATTCACAAATAATAATGGATTGAATTTTTATTTGAAGCTTAGGTTCATGTCCAAGAATAGTTTTTCTTTTAAATTCTATAAAAAGTTCAACTTTATTGTCAATAATAGATTCATATTCTTATTATAGTTTAGATTCAGATAAGATCATAGGCTAAATTTAAATTTTAAATCTAATTTATAACCGAGGTTTAGATTCAAAATTGATTGCATATTCAAATTTAATTTTAAAATTTGACTTTTAATCTTGTTAAATATTAGGTTTAATTTTATGAACATGGCCTAATGTAATTGCAAATTTAAATTCAACAACATCAAACATAGGTTCATATTGTAATTACAAATCATTATTTACATCTAATGCATCCTAAAAAGAATATTCACAAAATAGTATAAAGGATAATAATATTTAGTCACAAACTAGTAAATATTGAATAATATTCAAAACCATGATAACTACAATTTTTACAATTCCTCAATTGATAATGCAATTAATCTCTATATTTATTGAATGACAAATATTGCTCTACAAGTTAATAATAACAAAATAGTATAGAGGATAATAATATTTTGCCACAAACTAGTAAATATTGTATAATGTTCAAACACACCATAACTAAACTTTTTACAATTCCTCAAATGATAATGCAATTGACCCTATATTCATTGAATGACAAATATTGCTCTATAAATTTATATTTGATATCAGGCCATAAAATATAGAAGCAACAATACGCCAATAATATTGACCATGTCTTACTAATTTAGGAATCAAATAGATTGAAACATTCAAAAATCATCCACATTATCAATCCAATTTAAAAATTCCCTAAAATTCTACCTGTCATTGAATGTAGCAATATAAATTTGAAACTCATGAAAGTCACATTATTGTTTTTTAGAATCACAATATACATGATTTCATTTAAATTGCATCATCATTTTTAACCAATTATGTGTCATAGTTCCAGTTAACACGATGATACAATATCAAGCTTTGATGCAAAACATAATGCAAGATGCCTTAGGGTTTACAGTTTTCCTAGTGCAAATCTAGAATGGCATACACAAAAACACACAAAGATTAAAGTTTTAACAACTTTGGTTCTTATGATGTAATTTAGGAAACAAGTAAAACTCACTCAAAATGATAATATAAAGAACAACTAAAATTGAAATTATACTACAAAATTGGGACAGAACAAAAGCATACAATAATTAGGATTCACACGCTAAAAGAAGAAAATTTTATAGTAGATTTTATCAAATTTCAATCATGCAAGCCAAACCATTCTCATAGTATGCATATGAAAATAAATAAATAAAAATGAAAGTCAATAAATAGAAGATCAAAGCCTCGGGTCAGTACAAAAAAGAACGGTTTTCTTATAAGTTATTCAACACTTGCACTGCACTCAAAATACATATACGTTTGAGAGAAAATCTGAAATTTTATTTAGCAATAGGTTGATTTTTGCATGCATGAAGGCCCAAATATTATAAACCAAATGAGAGTTGGCAGCTCCTAAAATCCGGAAATCAGCTATAGTCCACGAATCAACAATCTAGATTCTGCTACAGTCTGTAGCAGAATATCGACTCTCAAATTAAACCAGAGCAAAAACAGCAGGTCCCGTGTCTGCCAACAGTATTACGAATCACAGGATAGGCATAGGGAAATAGCCCCAAGTCTACAACAAAGGAGCGCTTCCATCTACAGTCCAAGCAGCACCTCATCAGCAGATAATCTCATATCCTTGCTATAGCGTAGCAATCACAGGGAGAAAATAGGAAAACAGCAGAAACTAACAATGTAAGCACGAGCTCTAGTAGCAAAACAGCACCAACAATTACAGGTACCACCCAATACTATGCACAGGAAAAACCTCATTTAGCGGCACTGTCTAAAGTAGAGATGCACAGCCTGAAGCAGTGGAAGAATAGAAATAGCGAATAATGTTTGGAGAAAAACTGAGAACCCTTAAGCAAAAATTATAGGATTAACCAACACAGGATTCTAACCACATCAACAAAACTATTAGAGAACACCATTCGTTCTCTATAAGAATCAACATCATAGGCATGTTCGTAACAATATAAACAAAAAAAAAAGACTGATATGAAGACATTTCAAACAATATCAATGCACATTATTAGTGTTTTTGATGAGCCTAGACATTCAAATTTGCATACAGCAGAGAAAACCTTGTAAGAAAAGTTATATGCATGATTTAAATCATCACATGATATATTTATTGCATGACTTGAAAGGAAATGTGAATTTCAATGCAACTAACCAGGCCCATTAAAAGAAATTCTATCAACTGAATGGTAACTCCTACAACTATCGTTAAAAAGAAACGATGAAGTTGAAAATGATGCAAGTTTTGTACCATATATCATCCATGCCCAAAAAGGAAATTTAAAAGGAAACACTGCACACCTTAAGTTTTGTGTTACCATCACAAAAACAAACAAAAAAGAGATGTAACACTTTCTATAGCATAAGCAACATTTAGGAAAACATATAACATACAAAAAAAAAGTACATACAAAAAACAAATAGAATCAACTTACAAGAACAATTCAAAATCAGCAGAGGAGAAATTTCTCATTAGACAGTTCTTACATAACTTCCAAAGATTTAAGTGCATCACCAGATCTACTATCAAGGAAACATGGATTGAGGTGTACAATACTTCAGTACTATTATAAAGCCAACAGTTAAAACAATAAAGAGCGGAGAAAGAGAAACAACATAGTTACAGAAAATATCACGATAAAAATTACAAATGAATAAGGCAAGGCCAAAAACTGATCGCAAGAGGAAACGGCTATGTATGAAAGCAAAATTCGTTAAGATAAATATGTTTCATTTTATTTAACATTATATGTTCAATATAAATTGCTCATGTGCCGCATATTCTGTAAAATCATTTTTTTTAATCTCTTAACGGTTTATATGCCTTAAAGGCTCTTATTAATATTTCCCGTTTATTTGAATGCCCAACTGGGCAACCATTTACTTAAGGTCTGTTTGGAATTTGGATACTTTCGCACTGCTTTACTTTTAAGATCAATGCCACAACTCTATTTGGCTATTACTTTCTTGCTACTTTTTCAAATTTCTATAGTAAAAACTTACAACCAAATCTAATAATATGTAGTAGCTATAAGAAAGTTGCTTTTTGACTTTTTTTTCAAATAGAAACATATACAATACTCACAACAACTTAAAAAAAATTATTTTCTTCACGACACAGCTTTACAACTACATTTATAAGAAGACACAATCATCCTAAACGGACTCTTTTACCTATTAACTGATATATCTTTGCTTAGAAATATAAACTTAAGGTACCTAAAATCTATTTAAATAAAATACTAGAAGTGCAAAACGAACCTGAGAATGAATTATTGATACTGAAGATGAGCAAGAAATTAAGTAATATGTACAGCTTTCTTATGATTCTCATTGCCATGCTTCTTGGACAACATAAAAAAATGCATTGAGAAAGCCATCGTTGCTTCTCTTTTTGCCAGCATAAGTAAATATTCAGCATCTCTATTAATTTTAGAAAAGTGCAAACGAACCTTAAGTCCCTGGGATACTCCACTCAATCAACTCAACTCTTATCTCTCTAGCATTTAAAAGCTCAGTTTCTAACCATGTTTACCTCTGTAGAAAGATCTACGTACAACAAAAGTGCAGCTAAAAATTTCAGAAAAGTAAAACACGTAAACCAGTTCATAGATCACTAACCTGTATTTATAACGTCTTTATAAGAGTATAAAACCATGTGATTTACCAGTTAAGCATGAGGATGTCATATCAAAATCCAAAATGAATTCAAATCTGAGAGAATTATTCCATCCTAAAAATTGCTCATTTAAAAAATAGTTATTTAAGTAACCAAAAATATACTCAAAAAAAAAAAAACGCTGACAGGGAGGGCATAATGAACAAATCTACTCGTCAAACAGTGCTTGTTTAAACTCAAGAAATGAAAAACCCAAGCCCGGTGGCGCATTGAAGGGGGGAAATTACCTGTTACCCTTACATATCCACTGAATTCTTCGACTTGTTCGAGAACGCCCCTGCAATGGTCTCCATAATTCCCCGCTGCGCTTCCATGATCATCTCCATCCTTTTCGCCTCCATCTCCATCCACTCCCGCTCCATCTCCCTCATAAGATCCATCCTCTTCCTTTCCATCCTCACATAACCCTCCCCAAATCTCTTCAACTCCGCCGCTATCTCCCCCACATCACCGCCATACTCCTCCTCGTTCTCCTCATCATCATCTTCCTCCTCCTCATCCTCCTCCTGCTCCTCGGTTAGTCTCTTCCTCTTCCCTAAATTTCTCGAAACTCTATAATCCTCCCACGGCGTCGCCTCACGCAGGATCCCATTAATGCTCCGCGTGTTGCTCCCGCGCGGCTCTCCGGAATCCTCATCCTCGTCAGAGAAGGCCGGCAGTGCGGAGATCGGTAACGGCCCGCGCTCCATGCGGTCGATCCGGTCAAAGAAAGGCCAAGAGGATCTCATGGGGCGGAGACGCTCGGAGCGATAGCGCTTGCGGAGCTTCTCGATCTTGTGGCGGCACTGCGTGCCGTTTTTGGAGGGGATAGTAAAGCCACATCGAGCGGCGACATCAGCGGCGACCTCTTCCCATTGTTGGGCCTTGAGCTGGCCGCGTTTCAGAGAGTACCATCTCTCCTCGTAGGCATCGATCAAGTGACCCGTCTCTTGGTCCGTCCATGGCGAGCCTGGGTTGAATTTACGGGGAACCGCGGCGGCGACCCCTGCCGTCGGAGTTGATGATCCGCCGGCCGTCATGATTTTAGGACTAGGGTTTGTAGCGGAGGAAGAGGGGAGTGCATTGGTAAGAGGCGGTGGGTGCGGCGGTGGCGGTGGTGGGTGATTTTGACCGGATAGGTGGATTGGGAGTTTTTTTTTTAATATTTTAATTTTATTTTATTTCGCGCGCCTGCAATAATATAAATAGTATTATGAGAATAAATAATAATGGAAAATCTCATAGGAGAAATTTGGCGAGAGCTTCGTGAGAAGGAGTATATTACTGTATTGGATCCACATGGCATTTTCGTGTATAACAACACAATGATGATTGATGAAATGATGAAGTAATCATAATCAAATATATCTTAAAATCGAATATTATTTAAATTATGGAATTTAATTTTCATCATATGTAAATAAAAAAGAAAAAATTCTATCTCATTAAATTTGTATGAGCATGGAAAAAAATTCAAAGTCTTTTAATTCTTTTATAACTGTTTAAAACACCTAATCACGTCTGATTAGACACAAATAATGAGAATATGAGGGTGCTAATTGATATATTATAAAAAATTAATCATGATGGGCACGAATCTTGAGACAAAATTGAGTTAGAAATTTCTAAAATTAAATTGGGAACTATCAAAACTCTGATTTCAGCAAACTTATAGTCGAACTGAACGTCTAAATCCAACGACAGTAAATTTGACCCCATATGAGCCTGGATGGGTCCAAAATGAAAGCCTGAAGCGTATTTGAAAAGCTCAAACCATAACTTGGATGACCAAACGATTTCAAAATATAAAAGTCGAATCGAGCGACTCGACGAGACGAATCCAACAAGCCCAAGATCGTCGAATTCTGATATCACTAAGATACTCAAATGCTCAATAAATGGTCAATGATTAAGGGAGCCGATATTAATCGTCCATTCAAAACACTACCAACTTGCCCTTAATCTTCTTTATATTTATTTGTCATGTCATTCCAAAAAAAATTATAAATAACCCCTCATTCTTCACATGAAGGAGGAGGATGGGAAGAATGGAAAGAATAGAGGAGAGGAAGAAAAATCTGAGATCTCTTTTTCCACTGAGCTCCTTCTCGACCACTACCTGGCCACCGACTATCGTCGGACTTTCATCAGACTTTAGCACGGCTACGAATTATCGTCAGACTTACACCCGGCCACCGATTGTTACTGAATTCCCTCCCAACCACCGTCGCCGACTATGATCTTTTTGACTTCCATCACCCACCAACTATGGTCCCTCCGACCACCTTCGCCCGACTATGGTCTTTCCGACCTTCGTCGCCCAACTACGGTCTCTGTCATTTGACTATGATCTTTCTAACCATCGTCGCCCACTGACTACGGTCTTTCTAACCTCCGTCACCAAACAACGATCTTTCTAACCACCGTCGCCCACCGACAATGATCTTTCTAACCACAGTTGCCTATCAACTACGGTTCTTCAGACCTCCATCGCCTGACAACAATCTTTCTGATCAATGTTGCCCGTCGATTACAATCCTTCCAACTTACGTCGCTAGCCGACTATGGTCTCTCCAACCTTTGTCGCCCGCCGATTACGGTCTCTTCGACTACGATCTCCCCGGCCGTCATCAACTGACTATGATCTTTCTGACCACCATCTCCCGCAAACAAAGATCTTTCTGACCACAGTTGTCCGTCGACTATGGTCCTTCCGACCTCCATCGCCTAACAACGGCCTTTCTGACCATCGTTGCCCGTCGACTACGGTCCTTCATGTGAAACCCCTTAAGTAAAAGAAAGCTGCTCTTAAACATCGAGGCGCCATTTTGTGTAATGGCTAGAATTTTTGTAAGAAACTCTGCAGTTAAGTGTGCTCATCTCGGAGTAAATCTGGGATAGATAACCAACTCGGAAGTTACACCAATGGGATAAAATCTTTAGGCTCTTAGGCTAACGCGGATAATATCTCGATAGTTAAGAGTTTGGGATGTCATAAATGGTATCGAAGCAATTCACCAGCCGAAAGATGGGAACTAAGTGTCATACAAGACAAAGTGCTATGCCATGGGAGCCACCTCTTGAACCCTGTATGGGACAAAGTGCTATGTGACGGGAGCCACCCCTTGAACTTGTAGGGGTCACCTCTAGAATCTTATATGCATGGTGGATGATTGTGGGATACATATATTGATGAGAACGTCAATTACTTAAGTGGGGGAGATTGTGAAACCCCTTAAGTAAAAGAAAGCTAACTCTTAAACATCGAGGCACCTTTTAGTGTAATGACTGAAATTTTCGTAAGAAACATCGCAGTTAAGCGTGCTCATCCAGAAGAAAATCTGGGATGGGTGACCTATTGGGAAGTTACACTAACATGATAAAACCGTGAGGCTCTTAGGCCAAAGCGGTCAATATCTCGATAGCTAAGACTTTGGGCTGTCACACTTCAGACCTCTGTCACCCAATTACAATCCATATGACCTTCGTTACCCAACTACGATCTTTCCAACCTCTATCGCCCAACTACGATCCTTCCAACCACCTTTATTTGACTAAGGTTTTTTCGACCTCCGTCGCCCGATTGCAATCTTTTTAACCACTAATGCATACCGACTACGGTCTTTCCAACCTCCATCGCCCACCAACTACGGTCTTTCTGACCTCCGTCTCCCACCGACTAAGGTCTCTTTGACTACCATCCCCAAACTACGGTCTCCTCGACCGCCGTCACCCTACTACAATCTTTCCGACCTCCGTCGCCCGCCAACTACAGTCTTTCCAAACCCCGTTGCTCGATTACAGTCCTTATGACCACCGTCGCCCAACTATGATCCTACTGACCAAACAAATATATCAACATTAATTCTTCCAACTCCCACCATGTAATAGACTCTATATGATGTATATTTTTTGCATCGAGCCAAGGCCTTCCCCCCAAGAAAGGGCCTCATTTGTAATTAAATGCAAATACTAGTATATGCATTTGAATTGGGTAAGGCCCCATAGTTTTTTTCCCTTTTTTAGGGGTTTCCACATAAAAATTCTAGTGTCTCTTATGAACACTACCACCCAATTGTTTATTTGTCAATTTGTTGGATCTTTTTATAAAGCTAGGCCATTAAATTTTATACTTCTCTATCATCGTGAATATTCCAGGATGCAACACTAATGATCTTGATCTCCTATTTTTTTCAACTTAACATGAGAAAATATGGGAATTGAGGAACTAATATGCACTAGAGTTTATTTGGGTTAGGTTGACTAAAGATTTATTTGGGATGATTGCAATATTTTATAAAGTTGGTTGTGAAGTTTATTTAGGGAAATAATTTGGCTATTCTGGTTGCAAAAAATTACTTTTTTAGTAGGAGTTTTTGAAAAAATATTGAGAAAGCAATAATCAAACGAAATTATAATTGTTGTCTTAAAAACAAAATAACTATAAAGTTATCTCAAACATACCCTAATTCATATACAGTGGTATACAAGTTAGACAATATATAAAAAACTTGTGAACAACATAAAAACAAGCACCAATAAAGTTAGCAAAATGACTATGGCATCTCATGATTAGAACAGTTGCAGCATTTTATAAAGTTGGTTGTGAAGCTATTATGGAGAAAATAGCTTAGCTAGTCTTGTTGCAAAAGCAACTTTCCACCATAGAAATTTACAAAAAAAATAGCAAAAAAACAACGAAAAAATAGTAGCAAACGAAATTATAGTTATTATCTAAAAAACAAAGCAGCAAGAAAGTTGTCTCAAATAAACCTTCAATCCATCTTAGCATCTCATCACTAGAGAGCAATTCGAGGCAAGTTTGAAATGTTGGGGATGTGCAAGTAAACCACGCAATGAAACAAACAAGAAAACATAAAATGCAGCGGAAAGTATAGGACACCAAGATTTAACGCTGAAAAACTCGAAATCGGGAAAAAATCGCAAAGCCACACCACACCAAGAAATCCAAAATGAAAATTGGGAGAAATAAGTACATATCTCTCTTCTCTCTCACTCTCTCCTTACTTCTCTTATCACTTAACCATTCTTACACAAGAAACAAAGGAAAAGGTCTCTATATAATACCAAGGGATGCCACCCTTGAGAAAAATGAGGAAGAAAACTATCCAATCCGCCTCGAAGCACTGCGGCGCTAGTTTGGAGTGTTGCGACACTTTAAAATCTGTCATTAGGTCCGTCTAACAGCGCTGTGGCGCTATGCTCTCTATTGATTTTACAAAAAAAATGTCCGGCAAACAATGCAACATTGGAGCTAGCCCTCAAGTACACAACATCGGGGCACTCGGATACACAACACTGGGGCGCTCGGGTACACAGCGTTGAAACCCAAGTAGGGTGGGGACCCCCTGCACCCCCCAGCAACCTTGACAAACTAATCAACACAATCTAATTCCACAGAGTAACACGAAATAATGTAGTCAAAGCCTCTTTTATTTTATAGTTTAATATCATATTTCTTATGCTTATAGTTTCTATTTAAATTTTTATTAAAGAGAGTTTGATAACCCAACTGTCATTAACCTTCACAACTTCTCTAACATCCACTACAACAAACACATGAGATCAATATAACAATCTCGATCATGCAACCCTCATCTTCTCCAATAAAAGATCATGCAATCCTCATCTTCTCCAATAAAAGAGGAGCGAACTTCATAATTTCACTAACATAACAAACTATTCCAATTGAGTTAGCTCTGTGATGCTTTCTGTTTCGAGTTCTCTAGCTAAAAAATATGGCACAATATTACTCATCTAGCCTAAACCTCTGGCAATTGTCCCTCTCAATCGCACAATATTACTCATCGTGCACTGCATCCTGTCCCTCTTTGTCGCCCGGCCCCTTCTTGTAGCAAATCGACGCCACTTCTTGGATTAATAAGCAATACCAAAGGCTTTGGGCCATCGTGGGATTCATGACATTGTATGGGGCTCCTACTACATTAATCTAATAAACATTGGCAAAAGCACTCAAGAGTTGCTTCTGCGGACCACTATACTCTTAATTTATCTTATGCAATCGCTATAAAAATCACATATTTAATCAAAGCATTCTATTTACAATTTTATTAAAGTTTAGTACTAACAAATCATAATCAAACATATTGAAAGATGGGCACAAAACAATATGAATATGTTATGATGCTATCAGGAGACTGACCAAAGGTGGATATATGGATTCGGTGGTCATGGCGAAGGCAATGCATTGATTGGGTCTTCTCTATGATGTCCCAGAATTTAAATTGAAAGAATTATTTTTTTTAATCTTTTAATAAGCAATAATCAGGGATACCTAATATCATCTATTAGTAATAACAACAAAAATAGATTCTATAATTCAAAATATTACTGTACATATTTGTATTCATCCACAAAAATTCTATACACTACTTAGGATCTACAAAATCATATCACAATTACTCTGTCCTGATTATAAAAGAAAAACAAAAAAAAAATAAAATCTAAAGAATCCTGACCAACCTCACACTCCTACTCCCCTGCCCTGACCTGAAATTATTTAACCGCATTTATTACCAAAACCTACAATTGAAATCAAAGTACGACAAATGAGCAATATGCATGTTAGAGATCAAATCACAGTAGTAGCATTTATATGATCATTGAATAATTGCATAAATAGTAAAATTCATATGGAGTTATAATAAAATCTATAAACAATAAAACATTACAATACAGAAGCCAGTAAAGCAGTAAATCAGTATGAGTCATTAAATCAAAACATCAGTAAAAACTTTTGAAATCATGTCAATGCAATAAAATCATATAAGAGTGTGCACATGCTATCCAGTTATTCTATATCAGTATTAAATCAGTATCTCAATCATAAGCTCAATATCTCAACCACATGCTCAATAAATCTTATATATCACATGCTCAGTATATCACATACTTACTATCGATAGTATCAAATAGTATCGGCATCTAAATCGGTAACAATAACAATTCAATGATATGAGCAGTAGAATAATACAATAACAGTAAATCTGTTTAGTACTAATAAATCCGTATAATAATAAGAATAATACCTCAAAAATATGCATTTTAGTAGTCACACTAAACAAGTAAAAAGTCCTAACTATCATGGTGTTTTTTAGTGTTAGTATCAATATTAGTAAACCATTGACTCAGTAAATAGAGTCGTCACTCTTTGCCTATCGGCACAATAATAATCTCCTTATAACTCCCAACGAGTGTATCTCGTGAATTAGTAAAGGATAACAACAAACCACTTTATTTAAAGGAAAGCCCATCGGCCCACCATCCTTTACAGGTCGATCAGTCTCCAACCAATGGGTCAACCAATCTTTACTTGTCTTTTACACGACACGCACATTATTATCACAATATTATAACAGTAATAACAAACAGCAATTACTCAAGCACATATCTATATACATTTATAATATATTGCAGCAAATAAAACATAATTGAGCATAATTCAGAAAATATCAAAATGTACTAATGGTAGACAACAAAAATCATACTAAGCAAAAAATTCACATTTTCAGAATTTGACCAAATTACCAAATATTGCATAAAATAACATTCTGAAGCTTTTGTTGAACTAAATCTCAATTTTTAAACATCAAAATAAATTTTTGAGTAGACAAAAATTGCTATATTTTCAAAATCACCCGGTGAAAAATCTTAAATAAATACTCAAAATGTTCATAATCTCGATCTCTACAACATAAAAAATTACACGGTGAAAATTTTGTCAATACAAAGCTATTCACGTTTTTCGATAAAGGGAACAAAAATTTGATAAGATAAATGTCAAAAATATAAAATTTTTGAAATTAGAAATAGGGTAAATGTTCCTTACAGCGACACGAGCAAATATCCCAACTGGCCCGACTGACAAAAATTGCTCCACGGCTTACAAATCTCAAATTTCCTTTTCTCTCTTCTCTTATTTTCTCTCGAAATCTCTAAAACCTTCTCTATTTCGACTGAATGAAGGAAAAACAATTGCTTTTATTAAACGTTAAAAGTGGATTAAGATATTTTATTAAAATAATAATTTAATATTATATAATTAATTTAATCAATTTTTTTTAGTATAAATTCAAATAAATCATTTTAGGATTTTAAAAATTACAGAAAAATATCCATAAAATAAATTATTTTATTAAAAAATATCGGTGAAATCGGTTTGCAAAACGGACACCTGAAGGTCCCAAAATTCACACTTGTACCGATAGGTGCCGATTTCTTAAGGATTTGCACCGGTGCCCAGAAATCACGAAAAAAATTCGTGGAAGTAAAATCTACGATCAAAATATTATGACAAAGACGGATTGTGATTTGGAATTATAATGACTCTAGAAAAAATTTGGCAAAGTCAAAATACAGGCTATTACATCATCCATATCTAATTTAGTGGGCAACCTATCACAAGAGAGGAGATCGAGGATGTTAGAAATTTAGGAGGATTCTTGAGACCTTCTTGAGCTTTTCTTGATCATCTTTCAAGAGAGAGGGAGAGAGAGAAGGGAGGAGAGGGAGAGATGACAGATTTTAGAGAAGGAAAACCAACCTAAAGCTTTATTTCAATTTTCTCCAAAATATACACCAACCTATAATGCCTATATGTAGGCATTTATATTGTTGTGGCAACTTGCAAGATTAGCATATTTTAAAACTGGACCAACACCTCACAATCTCCACCTTAGTCCAAGTTTTACAGTCAAAGAATCACATGTGCACCTACTGCGATATAATTGGCTTCTTGCCCTAACTCCAAGAGCAATCTCGCCGAATCGAGCCCAATCCCGTTTGCAAACAGCCTCCACCATGCGTTCCAATTCACGGCTCCAACTCACGCTCCAGCACCGACTCACCAGTCTTCCCTGGACACTTGTGTGCACTCCAACCTGTGATCTCGCACTACACCTGTTCGATTCCGAGTTCGCGACCAACTTGTCGCCCAAGTTCTTGATCTTACCTTTCTTGATCCACTACTCTGACACACAACAGCTAGCCAAATGACCCTGAAGCTCCACCTGAATCTGAAGCTCCACCTCAAAAGATCTAAACCGATCTTTAATCAAGAATAGTGAAATCTTACTTTGATTTGTCATGATATTCTGTCTGTGCTTCTAGACTTCCTGTCCGCTGGGTCTCAGGCAAACAAAACCACACCCTTTCTTGATTCACCTTAAGAACACTTTCCTCCTTCCTCGATCTCCTATATGAGGCTCTGATGCCATTTGCTAGAAATTTAGGAGGATTCTTGAGAGCTTCTTGAGCTCTTCTTAGTCATTTTGTAAGAGAGAATGAGAGAGAGAAGGGAAGAGAAGGAGAGATGAGAGATTTTAAAGGAGGAAAACTAACCTAATGCTTTATTCCAATTTTCCCAAATTATGCATCAGCCTATAATACCTATATATAAGTATTTACATTATTGTGGTAACTTGCACGATTAATCTATCCTAAAACTGGATCAACACCTCACATAGGAGATTGTGCATTCCAACAACAACAACAACATCAAGCCTTTGTCCCACTACGTGGGGTCGCCTACATGAATCTTTTTTCTCCATTGTGTTCTGTTAAAAGTCAAATTCACATTTAAATCTAATTAAGAAAGATCATTTCTAATATTTTTTAACCAAGACTTTTTAGGTCTACCTCTACCTTTCTTTATATAAGTCAAATCTAATACATTTACTTTCCTAACCGGGTCATCGGAAGGCCATCTTTTTATGTGACCAAATCATCTAAGGCAACTCTCTCTAATCTTATCTTACATTGGAGCTACTCCAACCTTTTCACGTATATGCTCATTTCGTATCCTGTCTCTATGGGTAAATCCACTCATCCACCTGAGCATCCTCATCTCTGCAACACTTAACTTAATATTATGCTTCTCTTTTAATGGCCAACATCTGCACCATAAAGCATTGCAGGTCTCACCACCATCTTATATAATTTTCCCTTAAGTTTGAGGGGACTTTTCTATCACACAACAAGCCCGAAGCATTCCTCCACTTCAACCATCCAACTTGAATTCTACTGATCATATCCCCATCTATTTCACAATCACTCTGAGTAATAGATCCAAGATATCTTATTAATGACTTGATTGCCCAAAGTCACAATCCCCCTACCAAGTCTATTACTACTAAAATTACACTCTATATATTCAGTTTTAGATCTACTCAAGCGAAAACCTTTAGACTCTAGGGTTGACCTCCATAGTTCAAGGTTACCTTTAACTCCCTCTCTTGTCTTATCAACAAGAAGAATATCATCAACAAAAAGCATACACTAAGATACATCCTCTTGCAAATGTCTAGTGAGAACATCCATGACTAAAGCAAAAAGATATGGACTTAAGGCTGATCCTTGATGTAATCCAATAGAAATAAGAAAATACTTGGTCAAACCATCTTGTGTTTGAACACTAGTAATAGCTCATGCATACATATCTTTAACTCCTTTCTTTTCAAGAAATCTCCATAGCACTTCTCTTGGAACTTTATCATATGCTTTCTCTAAATCAATAAATATCATATATAGATCCTCCTTATTCTCTCTATATTTCTCCATCAAGCCTCTCAATAAATATATGACTCCCATAGTAGACCTACCTGACATGAATCCAAATTGATTTTGATAAACATTAGTATCACACCACAACCTTCGCTCCATAACTCACTCCCATAGTTTTAAAGTATAACACATTAACTTAATTTCTCTATAATTCGCACAATCTTGTGAGATTGTGCATTCCATGCTTAAGAAATTGCAATGGTATGCTACATTAGAAGGCAAAGCAAATGGGCGGAGAGTGGTAGAGGAAGAAAAGAAAAAATAAGAAAATAATGACAAGGAGGAGGAGCAGGTTGATTATAATGACAACTAGATTTTTTTTATTTTTTATTTTTTTATTTTTTGCTATTTTCATTTTGACTATTTATAAATATTAGATAAAGGATGGCACATATAATGCTTACTTGTAAGCTTTAATTAGTCAATTGTAGACAAAATTATACTTTAACTCTTATTGAACGTGTTTTATGCATATTTTGTTTTACATGTTGATTCATGTTGGCTTGTTGTGTTTGTTATATTTAACTGATATCATTTGTCTGTACAAACCCGATTATTGCTGACATGTTGTGTAAGGTTTCGTTTGGGATGACTTTTTTATAACTTCTTAAAGCAGCTTTCTAGTATAAAATTTTTCATTTTTGCATTAGAAAGTTGCTTTAAGAAGCAGTAAAAAAACCGTCCCAAACGAAGCCTTTAAGAAGCATTAGAAAGTTGCTTTAAAGCTGTAGTGAAGCAATTGCAACAAGGTTTCGGTTGGGACGGCTTTTTTACTGCTTTTTAAAGAATTTTTTTAGTATAAAAATTAAAATTTTTTATTAAAAATTTACTTTAAGAAGTAATAAGAAAACCGTCTCAAACGAAACCTTGATTGTCTGGCATTGGATTCTTTGTGACTACTAGCAGAGTAGCAGTCACAAAGAATATTGTGATGCTTGTATTTGCCTTAATTAGCCTAAATGTCCCCTCAAAAAAAATTATGACCGTTTGAGTGACAGCCGATGTCATCATATTTGCTATCATAAAATAATGGTTTTGCAATATTCATGTAATTTTATTTTTTGCCTTTTGTGTAATTTTTATGCCTTGATTTATTTATTTATTTCTATTTTATTTTCTTATCCAATCTAATTAAATTTTTAGAATTTCCAATCACATAATTTGCTTTCATTCCATACAAACATACAAAAAAAGAGTATATATCCACATAAAATTCACACACAAATAGTTCAAAACAACCCAAACCTACAGAACATAACTTTATAGAAGAGTACGTATATCTCTAGAAGCAAACCTGAACAATGACCATGGAAGCTGGTACAATGCCTTCCCCATGAAGATAAAAGCCATTCAAACCCAGCAAAAGCTCCATATAACCTAACCTTCACCCTTCTCAACCTTCTCCCAGCTCTTCTAATCAACATCATAATCATCATTCCAAACACTCTCCTCATCACTCATATCTTCATAAACATCATCATCATAAACATCATCCATAAACTCCCATGAATAATCAGAACTATCTGTGTAATCAGAAAACTCATCCAAGAAAATCCTCTCATCAACGATATCGGGTCCGAGAACCCTCACTCCTGCATATTTCTCCTTCAACGTCTCATCAATCTTCACATCCCAGCATCCCCTGATGTCGAGGAACTCGAGATCAGGGCAATGCAAGAGAATGTGAAGAACTCCTTGTGTTGTGAGCAGTAGATAAGAGAGCTCGAGGTGACGAAGTTTGGGCATGGTGAGGGCGATTGCGACGGCTTCCTCATCGTGACACACCATGTCGGTGACCTCAAGTGGTCGCATTGTTCGCCGGAGACCGACTAAGGATTGGCAGTGCTTGCCAAATGCTTTGAGAGCTCTAGCTCCAATTTTCTTGCAAGAGCTTATGTCCAAGAAGGTGATGTTGGAGAGCTTTCCTGCAACTTGCTCGACGACTGCATCGGTAATCTCGCTGCTTGGAAGCTCAAGGGATTGAAGCGAAGAAGAGCTTGCGCAATACAAGAACTAACAGAGTCAGAAATTAAGCATTAGGAATTGATATCATTAAGTCTGCAAAATATTGCAGACTATACAATATAAGTTTCAAAGAGAATGGAGCTCAAGCTCACAAGATTCAAATCCGTCATATCAATCAGTTCTTGAATTTGACACTTCTGAGATCTACTAAATCTGAATTTACAATAATTTCCATTGAAAAAAAAGTTTAGAATATTTACTGAATCCTACTGCCAGCGAAACAGGACTTCTATGTTCTAATTCTAATTGAAAAGAATACTTTATTTTTCAATTTTAAAATTACAGCTTCAGATGTATATGCTGGCAGCCATGGATAGATCTTGAAACAATATCAAATTAAAGAAATTATTATGTTAACAAAAAATCTAAGAAAATATCTGCAACTTGATTTTATAAAAAAGGAATATGTTCGTCTTCTTCTGTGCTGAGAGTGATGGTAAAGGTTGAGAAGCACAAGAAGAAAAATGTCAATTTTAACATAGCTGTGCTCCACAAATCCTCAGCGGCAAAGCTGGAACAAGCTAATCATAAACAAATTTTATTGATCCCTGAAAATTATATTAAAAAAATGTTTGCTTGATAATTTGGTTAATAAAAACTTCTAATATTATCTTACTTGATGGATTAAGAAAGTTGAATCCTGTGGGTTTAAGAGGCATTAATCATTTTCCAAATGGAGAGGCTGAAGAAAAGAAGATCAGCTCAGAGAAGAAGAGGGCTCGGTCCAGATCTCAAATAACAGTTTCCATTTTCCAAACCAACTTATTCTACTGAAAAAAAAAAAAGATGAGATTTTGAAAATGAAATCTCACTTACTGTTCCGCAATGAAGCAGAAAAGAGAGTCATTTGGTAGGCCAGAAACCACCAGCCGGCGGAAAGATCCACAGCTCCAGCGAACTAAAAGATTCAGCATAGCATCAATCTGCTCCGGCTCAACTCTCCTGCTCCATTCCTCAATATCAATCTCTCTCCAGCAATAAGGTCCGGTCACCGCCCAGTTCCAAGCCTTGCAAACTCTCGGCACCACAGTGAGAATCTCTTTCAGAGAAAGATTGCGAAAGATCAAACCCAAAGCATCTGGTATAAGCTCTTCCCACGCTCTCAAATCGGCTAAGTCGCCCATTTTTTCTGTTCAAGAACAGAGATAGGTGAAGTGATTAATAGATGGGAAAGCTGAGCAGCGGTTTTTTAAAAAAAGGTTCCTTTTTAACACTTGAAATCCAAATGAAGAAGTGTCAAAAAGCATTAATGGTTAAAGGGGATCGAGATCAGTTAGAAATCATCGGTAAAATCGTTTGTTGGTAGAGAGAGAAAGGCGTTAGGTTAGATGCAGAGGATTAATGAACAGATACAAGGTAGTGAAAAGAGGAGGATAAGGTGAAAAGAGAGAAGCAGATGCAGTACAGCTTTGGGGCTTTCGAGTTCAATAGGAGATGCGGAGGAAGACCTGACGACACGACATCGACGAAGAGCAAGAGCCAAGAGGTCAGAGTAAGGAGGAGGAGAATAGCTCGAATGACTTTCAGCCCATCTTGAACCGAACCGGGTTCGAATCATGGTGTTGAAAAACATTGGCTCAAGATGTTTTAATCCAGTTTTGATAGAATGATAAATTATTAAATTTATTTTAAGATTATCCCATTCTAAAATTTGATTATTTTTTATATATTATATTATTTTAAAATAAATTTAATAATTTTAACATTCTTGTAACTAAAATTTGGTTTCATATCTTGGAGCCACCATGGGCAAACTAAATGTTTTAATGGTTCTTATATTAGCATAAGGTGATATAAGTTCTATATTTTATAATATACTAGTATAAATGCACGTGCATCATGTGCACGTGAATAAAATTTTAAAAAATAAAAAAATATAATAAAAATTAAAAATAATTTAATAAATATATTACAAGAAGCTAGGGTATCTATAATTTTGAAGCATCCCACCAAAGCAAGCCAGGTGAAAGAACTAAACCGTAAAGAGTAATTTTCTGCCATAAAAACTTTAACACTAATCGTTAGTTGGAAATCTTCCATAGTAAGAGGTAATGTAGGCACGTAAAAGATAATTGTTAGAAACTTTATAAGGGAATTCATCAGCAGATGTATTTGTTATTTTAATCGCATATATCTATATATATATATATATATATATATATATATATATATATATATATATATATTATATAAAATGGTGGGAAATCATGTTGGGAAGTAAAGCCAATTCTTTTACTTATAAAGTTGATAGGTCTTACAATGGTTAAATTGATACCAATTAAGATAATATAGCAGTACAATATACGAGTAACTTGGCACATGCATAGTACCAACTCTGTTTCACAATGGGCCCTGAGAAAAGGTAAATAAATGGTTTAGTCAGCATGATTTGTGCCTGGTTTTTCCACCTTTTTTCTTTATGAAGATTTGAATTCTGTTTGTATAATTATTTTAAAAATGCGGGTATACTGGAACTATAGTTAGCTTGGGAGATCTATCTTCTCAGTGGGAAGGCTCCAAGTGGAAACAATTGAAGGTTAACATATTTGCTTTGCTTTTCTCCATTAGAATTTGTTTTGACTCTTCTTCAAACTTCTCATATCTTTATTAATACAGGTTCATTGGGACGAGCAGATGAACTTTGAACGACCTGATAGGGTTTCTCCATGGGAAATTGAGCCTTGCAGTTCTTTGACACCAACTGTCGCAATGAACAAGAGGCCTATGTTCTTGATGGATCAATCAGATTCTCTAGCATTAGGTAGTGACTAAAATTCAATTGATTACTACTATTATATGATTTTTAACAAATCGAAATCCATCTCAAATTAATTGTTATACTGACTTGCGGAAACCTTTTGCTCTTTTCGGCACTCTGGCGCAATGCATTCGCAGAGCTATGAGAGGAATTTTCAGTGTAATGGAGTTCTTAGTGGCTTCTTGAAGCAAAATTCTGCATTGATGAATTCTAAGCCTTTGTCCTCATCATCAAGTGCTTCTCTGAAATCATTTCAGGAAATAAATCAATTGAATAAAGCTGCTACTCCTAAAAGGCAATCCATCCTTGGATATGTGGTTGAGGATCAAAAACTAAACCATTGTAAAGCCCAAGGATGAATGTAAGAAGCCTAAGATTGGTGCCACCTACCGCCTTTTTGGGATTGATTTAATCAAACCATCTAGTTTTTCATCTCTTTCTGAGAAGAACCCGAGCAGTGAAACCACAGAGGAGCCTCAAGTTCTGATTTCTCCTACAGCGGAGCCATTAGATCAACATTCTGAACAAAAAATTTCAACCAAATTGCAGAAAACTGAACTGGTGTCTCCTAAAGAGATTCAGAGCAAGCACAGTGGTTCGACCCGAAGCCGAATTAAGGTAAAGTCTCAATCCTTGTTGCTTTCGCCAAAAATTCTTTGCCAAGTATTTAACAAATAAGAATTTCTCAACTTGATCATATTGAAGGTTCACATGCACGGTGTTGCTGTTGGTAGAGCTATGGATATAATGAAACTAAGAGGGTATGATGAGCTGATTTCAGAGCTAGATAAGATGTTTGAGATCAAAGGAGAGCTTTCTCCAAGAGATAAATGGGAGGTAGTGTTCACTGATGATGAGGGTGACCTTATTACAAGTTATTTGAACATGTTCAAGCATTGATCAAATTAATTGTGTTCAGATCTTGATTGAAATATTATTCAAGTTATGATAGAACCTTCTATGATGAATAAAAGCCACAATCCTCAATGATCATGAAATCCAAAATTAAACCGAATCCGTATTTTTCACATCAGATTGACAGTTCGTCCTAGTGCAAATATTAATTTATGACAAGAAACATAATGCTACTTGTGTTATATATGAGAGAAAAATAAAAACACAACAACTCAAATATATTACATAAGTAAACTAAAAATAAAATAAGAAACAAAAAATAAAACCACATAACTATTCCCTGTCTTGCCGTAGATTTATTTATAAAATACTTCTAAAGATTATCTCCACACAAAGTATATATTTAAAGTATACTATTGAAAGGAAATTTTATATTGAGATTAATTTTACAATCAGGTAAACACAAGAACACTTAGAAAGCTCAGATTTCTCTAGCTGACGTGAGCAGCTTAGTTTAGCCTATTAACTGACATGCTTTATTTTACTATCAAAATAAAAGAAATGATTAAATAAATTTCAGCATAAAAAAAACTATATCAAATTCGAATTTCACAAGGTCCAAACCAATCTAACCAGGCAATTTTAAAATTTACAAATGTATTCCATAAAGCTAGAAAGGTATTAGATTTGACTTATGTTAAGAAAGGTAGAGGTAGACCTAAAAAGACTTGGTTAGAAAATGTTAGAAATTATCTTTCTTTATTGGATTTAAACGAGAATTTAACTTTTAACAGTACACAATGGAGAAAAAGGATTCATGTAGCCAACCCCACGTAGTGGGACAAAGGCTTGATGTTGTTGTTGATATATGCCATAAAGCTAGAAAGTTCTCTTATGGCAATTAAAACTGAAACCACTGCTCCAATGACATGAAGCAAAATCAACAAAGCTCAGTTACAAAAGTTGGATCTTGTTTGCATGTACAATTACAGAATTAACACCCAAAATTTATATATTAATAAAACTATCTCTTAATTACCTTCATTTATACGACTACCCAAATCTCAAAGAGCACGACTATGTTCCATTAACCCAACAACCAGTCAGTATGAAGAAATTCGATTGTTGTATAATTTTTGCAAAATAAATCAATTAGGTTCTATAAATTTAATGAAATTGGGATTATATTAACCAATCTCCGCAAGTAATTGTAATTTATAGGCAAATGATGAGTATTATGAGTTAATAGATAGTTTATGAGTCCTTTAGTCACGTGTTTCTATAAATAGTATATTTTTGGAGGAATTAGATATGATGAAATGAAATGTTGCAAGGCTCCCTTCAGTTAAGTTTTCGGTCTCTTTCTATCCCCTACTCAATTTCTAAATTGTCGACATTCTAAAATCTATTATTTATCGTGAACCCAACAATGAGTTTGCAACAAAATCATAATAATCAAATTTAAAAAGGGTGCCATCTCTAAATTGTAACACAAACAGTTTGTGGAAATTTAATTTAACATTAGAAGTGCATTAAAATGTTATTACAACATAAACCATACAATGAAGTACATTATAAGGAGCAGTTTGTAGAAAATAAAGTTATCTTCAAACAGAAAAATACAATGTGAAGTATAAATTAATCAGATAATTTAAAACAAGGTTCAAACAGTTTACTTTGAGGAAACATAGAGAAAATTTTTAATCCTACTGTAGAGCTCTCTTACAGTAATAAGAACATTGAAGCATCAGCTTCTGTTTTTTCTGATTTGGAAATTCAATGCTTCAAGACCTGTTGCCACCCAGACAGCTACAGCTTTAACAATATTTTGAATAGCATGCCTGCTTGATTTGAATTAAATTTATATTTTACAGTATGAAGTGGAAAATTATGAAGATTACATAGTTAAAAGTTATAAGACCTTACCTAGAAATGAATCTGAAGGATTTTGCATCAAAATTACAACCAGATAGAAAGAGCTCTGTCTTTTCGAACAGCGTGCTTGGAATACCTTGCATTAGAATCTGGGTAGAAGTCGTATACAAGGATTAAATACTGAATAATGGTACCTAAGATTTTACGAATAAAAACTGGTTCATATAAGATATTCTCAATAGATTCAATTATTTATCCATCACAACATGTGAGTTAAAATAAGCCAAATGTAGTGCTTCCTGCCCTGCATACCAACATTTGTGGGGCTAAGAAACAGGCAAATAAGTACATAGGGCATCATAAACACATTTATCAAATTTATTTAATACTTACATTTCTAAATACAGCAAGCAAATGACAATCAAACTAACCCCATAACCGAAACTTTAAAGATAAAACGTCATTGACAATTTCAAATCAATACTTACCATTCTACCTTCATGCGATTCAGTTATATCCCATTGGCAAGTATTTATTTCTAAGAAAACAAAATTTAAATTCACAATCTGAATATGTCTAAATCATAGGTCTAATTTGAACTTCCAAATGACTAAACATGTCTAGATTGTAGGGAGGAATAACTACAAATTAGAGAGCAAAATAAGTTTCTATTTTCTAAATGGTTCCTTCATCAAACACAAACTTTAACAAGATAAGACCAGGGAATGAAGCCCAAAAAAGTAAAGATACATGACTAAATGAAAAATTATCAATTTAAATTACATAAATGAAGGAGGTGGCTAAGCAGGAGATATTCAAGATTAAGTTCAAAGCAGTATTCTCACCTCCAAAAAATAAAAGGAGAAGATAAGAAAATTCCACCAACTACATTAAAGGAAGGGGGTGTAAAGGAAATGCAAGTTAACCTTTTAATATTAAAAAAGAATAGAGTTACTCTTCCAAAATTCACAGAATAGAAAACTGAAATAATGATGCAGAATCAGTAACTGAAGAAATAGCATTAATGAGAGGAAGATAGGAACTGAAATAAAAAAAACAAAACAAAAAATAAGCAAAATAATTAGTTCAATGCTTCATGACATTTCGTTAGGCTAATTCTAAAAACTCTAACTCACAAACTTGATAGACATATTAATTTTTAGAATAAAAAAATTTGAACTTGTATAAATAAACATGGCTGATACATTTGATGAGGAACTAAAGCTCTATACTCATAAGTAAACATTTGGGCTAAGTTTTTTCAATTTGGTCATTTCAATTGTGGAATTTTTTTTCCAAGTTATTTTCATGTAATGAGTGTGTAATTATGTTCCAGTTAAAGTTTCCCGTGGTACAATGATTGTACTTTATTATTAATTTATTTTTATATACATATTCTTATTGTTCCTAATAATCATTAATACTGTTGGCTACAATTAGATACATACTTCTTTATATAAGGGTTTGGAACATGTCCTTATGTATAACACATATGATTACATCACAATTGCACCATAGTGAATGAAGAAAATATAATTTCTTAAATTCTGGAAATTACATCTGTCTTGATATTTGTTAAGTAGGTTAGGACCATCATAACCTACAATGAGTCCATCATAAGGTACGATTCATGAACTGAACCTTACTAAGTCATACAACTAAAAAATTAGAGTAAATCCAGAATTTCTTTAATTTATTTGTTATTTTCAGGTATATCACATTCTTCTATAAAATGTTTGGCTATTGAATATAAATGTTTTGTTCTTGGATTTGAAGTTTTTTTTCCTTCTTTCAGAATTATTTCGATATGTCAGTCATGCACTAAGGAGCATACATTTTAGTGAGAGGGAGAAGAATTCCAATTGAATAATTAGTTTACAAATAATCAAATGATAATTTACAAATAAGCAAATGATAAATTGTTTGCACTAATAAGCTTACATTTTTAAGGGGATTCATGGGTTCGACAAGAGGGATTTTGGCAGACTGTTGGGTTTAGCGAGCAGGTAGAGAGAGAAGAAATCCAAATGAATAATTAGTTTACAAATAAGCAAATGATAATTTACATAAAAAGTTGACCTTTTTCAAGTGGATTGATGGGTTCGGCAAGAGGAATTTTGGCAAACAATTGGGTTTGACGAGCGAGACGAAGTTAGGAAGAAGGTGAAAAAGGAGAAAGCGATTGATGAGCGGCAATAAAGTAGAACAACAACAAAGAAATGGTGAAGATGAAAAGCAAAGCCATTCGAAGTGAGCAAAGCAGAAGTCAAACAAAATTGAAGAAATTGAGAAGAGGGGTTATTAAGTTTACATTTTCAAATGGATCTAATAATGAAACTGCATAACAATATTCCAAATAATGAAGTAATACAACTGAGACAAAAAAATGCAATTATTATTAAGCGGCAACTTATCATAGTGAAACTCCAAAAACAAAATCTAAGTACAACAACAACAACAACATCAAGCCTTTATCCCACTACGTGGGGTCGGCTACATGAATCCTTTTTCTCCATTGTGTCCTGTTAAAAGTCAAATTCTCATTTAAATCTAATAAAGAAAGATCATTTCTAATATTTTCTAACCAAGTCTTTTTAGGTCTACCTCTACCTTTCTTAACATAAGTCAAATCTAAGATCTCTACTTTCCTAACCGGGTCATCGGGAGGCCGCCGTTTTATGTGACCAAACCATCTAAGGCGACTCTCTCTAATCTTATCTTCCACTGGAGGTACTCCAGCCTTTTCACGAATATGCTCATTTCGTATCCTATCTCTAAGGGTAAAGACACTCATCCACCTGAGCATCCTCATCTCGGCAACACTTAACTTAGAATTATGCTTCTCTTTTAATGGCCAACATTCGGCACCATAAAGCATTGTAGGTCTCACCACCATCTTATAGAATTTTCTCTTAAGTTTGAGGGGTACTTTTCTATCAAACAATAAGCCCGATGCATTCCTCCACTTCAACCATCCAACTTGGATTCTGCTGATAATATCCCCATCTATTTCACCATCACTCTGAATAATAGATCCAAGATATCTAAAACGTGTACTCTTATTAATCAAAACAAACAAAACAAAATCTAAGTATCCAAAACAAAATCTAAGTATCTGAAAAAAACTAAGGAGCATATGTTTTTGTGAGAGTGAGAAGAAATCCAACAGAATAATTAGTTTACAAATAAGAAAATGATAATTTCTATGAAATAATTGATTAAAACTTCTGGCATCTTTAAATGACTATTGAATGTTGAAGTAATAAGGTATGTGATAAAGGTTGACGGGATTTTTTTCTGGTAAAGACATAGTCAATAAAATAATTGCATCAAGCTAACAAATCTACCATAATATCTTCGTCTTCACCATGTTAGTGCAAAAGCTTTACACGACTTCAAAAAGTAAGAAGTAAATGCCCTATAATAAGAAATAAAGAAAAAATGCACTTTATTTTCCTTTACAGATAAGCATTCAGCATACAAGACTTAAGGGTGGCAACTTTATCTAGGCAATTTGATGGCTCCAAGAAATCAAAGCAATCATCCCTTGCAATACAACATTAATCAGAGTAAAACTTATTTGAAGTTAATATTGCAAAATGTTTCAATTAATAATTAATTCCATGCAATAACCTAAAAGTTTAGTTTCCAAGTAGGTTCAATGCGACTAATACATGCGTAATACCTTAAACTTTTAAAAGGCACAACTAAAAGTTTATACCAAGATTACACCCCATTTTTTCGAACTTTTTGAAAATAATCAAAATTATTTTATAAAATTCTAAAGAAATGATGAAGGCAAGAAAGATCATTAAGAAATAGACTATATTGAGGTAATAAAGATATTTAAATTTGATTCCATTTAGATTATCATGATTTTGATGTGAAAGAATAGGGAAAAAAATCCCTTTCAACATCAAATAAAATTGCATTGAGCGAAATGTGCTATACTTATCATGAATAATATTATCATCTAAAGAATACCACTTCTAAATGTTTCTTTTGATTAAATAGGATGAACCAAAGATCCTTGACCAATAAGAGCTGTTATTTGAGTTTTATAATTTACAGTTTACCTTATAAATACAAGAATCAACGACAGAAACCTCATGACTATAGAAACAAAATCTCTTTTAAGATATATCAAAATATGAATCCTCAAAAAATAATAATATTACTAATATGAATAACACAATTCTAGAAGAGATGTGCTAGGTAAATTGAAGTATCTTACCAAAAAAAGAGAATTGAAGGACATGGTGGCCTTAAATAATCCCTTTGCATGTACCTGAAAGCATTAAATAATAGGTCACTCTTTTTGACTTATTGCCATAACATTCATCTAATGATTTTGGCTAACCATCTCGGCTAAACAATCATTTCTTATTTTAGAAACATGCCGAGGTTCGAAATAAATAATAAGATATCCCTTCAACTTCATGTTCAAACCCATTTGATTCATGAATTAGCAGATTCTGGAAACCTTTAATTTATTGTTTCAGCCTTTTAAACATCAATTCATTTCTTTTTCTACAGAAATTCGTATTATATAAAATAAACACAATTCTACATTTGAAGATAAACAGAGAGAGGGCAATCATAATAATTGATAAATAGAGAGAGGGCAATCATACCTTAATCCATTTGAAGAAAGAAAATAAGCAGATTACTTCTATCTATTCATAATGGGCAGTAGACGAAGGTGATTCGAATTGTGATTGTGAGGACCGGTCTAAGAGAGATTTAGCACAAGTGCAGGTGAAATCGGATGGTTGAGGAGGTTCGTCTAGCTATGCGATCACAGAGATCAAAGGTTGGGATCTGGATTGGATGTCGGATAGGGATGTGGAGTCGGGTTGTGTCGAAGTTGGGCCGGCTTCGGTTGTGTGCGGCTTCAGCAGTTGATAGTAGGCTGAGGGAGTTCGACCCGACTGCAAGGATCGAAAGGCCTGGTCGTTGAAGCCGATCAGGCTTGCAGCATAGTGGTTAAAGACAGAGGAAGTGTGGATTACGATATAGAGAAGAAGTAGTGAAGAAAGGGAAAAACAGAGAAGAATCAGGGGAAAAGAATGAAAAAGAAAATAAAGAAGAATAAGAAGAAGAAGAAATGGAGAGGAGTATGAGGAAGGAAAGGAGGAAGAAAAAGAATAAAGGAAGAAGTGTAAGAAGCAAGAAGAAGAAATTGGGTAGAAGTTACCTGTGCGTGCGAGAGGGCCGACGACAGTGATCGTTCGCCTAGGGCAGTAGGTCGATGACTGTAGGCTTTGGTTCACGCGAGAAAGGGGGAGGCGGAGGGTTTCGTTCGCCTGCGACGTGCAAACGAGAGGGAGAGAGCACAGGAAGAGTCGTGCAGGAGAGGTTTCTATTAGAGAAGGCGAGCGGTCGTTTTGCAAGTGGTGCCATCACATGAGAATAGGCAAAATAATAAAGGGCCTAGATTTTTTGAGCGATTTTAAGCTACGGTCCAGATGTTATGTGGGAAGAATCACAAGCGACACTTTAATAGTAGTATAGATATAGTATAATATTTGACTCATGTAGCTTGTCATTATATTTTCAGCAAAAAAATATTAAAATTTTGGCTTAGTATTATATAAAATTTTACGCACAAAAATAAAATGAGCTTACAACAACTATGACACTCACAGTGCAAAGCCTTACTTATGTATATAAATTCGAGTGGGCCATTTTATTTATTTTTATCAAAAATCTCAAATACTTTTTCGAATGATTTAAAATAGTCTCTTTGATATATATGTCACCAAAGGTTGTCTTGATCAGGTGTGGATCTTGATGTGCATCTGAATTGGAAACATCTGAAATTGAATTTGGGATGATCCAAACTCTGATTTTATTAAACTTATAGTCAAAATAAACTTTTTGAAGAGATGAACCCAACAACACCAAAATCAAGTCCAATCCAAGCTCAAATGGGCCCAAATCAAAGAACTTAAGCATATTTAAAATTTTTAAAATAGTAATTAGATAATCAAATAATCTCCAAATATGACATTCTTATAGTCGAATTGAGCAACTCGACCAGATGGATCTAACGAACCCAATATCACTTAATTCTGATACCATTTAGACATTTAAATGCTTGACGAACGTTTTATAATCGATGGAATCAATATAGGCCGTCTGATGGAACACTTTAAATTTATGCTAGGTATTCTCCATATTTATGGAGCATATCACTCTCAAAAATTTATAATTAGACCATCAGTCTTCACATGAATGAGGGAAGAAGAGAGAAAGCTAAAAGAGCTCTCTCGCATTTTTCAGTCATTGTCATCGACGACCTGTTTGTGGTTTGAAAGCGAGTTTTGAAAAATTTAGTCTTCTTTGGAAAATTTAAATTTATGTTGAATTTTGATTCTAAAGTCGAACATTCCATCGAAAGAAATATACCATCTCAGGAGGTGGAAATAAAATTTTGGATGGGGTTCAGATTTAGAATTATAAATCCCGTCTTGAATATCGTAGCTGGATTTAAGAGAGAACTTCGTATGGCCCCTAAAAGGGTCAAAATAAAGTTTAGTCAAATATCGAGCTAGGATAATCAAGAGGAGTGATCTTTAATTTCATATTCGAATTCATTTTAATAAAAGATATATCTCCCTAAAGGGAGAAGATATCATTTATCAATAATCGTTCGAACATAATGATAACGATCGTTAGTAATTTAACTTCCCCAAAAAGGACTAATTGAGTTTTGAAAATCAATTTTAAAAAAAAATATATGTGGGTTCTAAATCTTCTACGAGCGCAAGCCCTCGTAGTTAATTACATCGTGGGAGACCGGAGTCCCCTACGAAAACTTTCGATTAAAATAATGGCAGAAATTTTGTTTAGAGATTTCTAAGAGTGATACCAAAGAGGTGAATTTAGATTTTAAAAAGGGATTGGATCAAATTTTTAACAATTATTTTTTATTCAAGGGAAGAGGGGTAGGAGACACTTTGAGATTCTAAAATAATTCAGAAGTGTCCCGACCTAAGCTAAGTGTTGGGCTTTAAATTTTAGATTGGAAGAATATTTAGTTTGAGTTAAGCATTTTGTTAGAAATTTAGGATTATATTCCCAGAGGTTGGGGTCTTATGACTCAAAAAGAAATCTGCCCCGGATCCTAGATCTAAATTTGGACACTGGAATACAGTAGTCCGAACCTAACTAATGTAGTGCAAAATCTGGACTTACCCCAGCCTGGATTGGGGAGCCAGCTAAACCACCTAAGCGCTTCAAAATCATAAGTCCGGTCTTTTGATGCAGAGTGATCAGGGACGTTATTTAAGATAGGTTTAAGAAGTTGGGGTCGACGTCTAGAGCAGATTCCTAATTGACCCCTTGACTTATGTCGGGTGGAATGCTTAGACTAAAATGCAATTAAAATTTTAATTTAATAAGTTTCTAATGCGATGCATGTTGGTTAAAGTATCCAAATCTGGTATGCATGAACTTTTTAAAAAAGGCTTATAAAATATTTTTTTTGAAAAGACTAGACTTCCCCAGATCCAGCACCTCATCCTCATAGGTCGGATTATCTGGACTCTACCCGCAGGCGGGGAAGTGTCTTATAGCAAGGAGGGAGAGAGATGCAGTAATATGCATGCAACCCCGGACGATTCCGGCTATTCCCTAAATCGTTAAGTTTCTATGTTATTTAAATCTTAAAATTTTAAATATTAGTTATGAGTAAAAATATTTTTCAGTCCTTAGGGAGCCTAACGAAGTCCAGGCTAAAACAAAAATGACATGCAAGCGCCAAAGAACTAGGAAAAATAGGTAATCCTATACGCAATCAAATTAAATCACAACACATTAAATAATCAAATTAATTAAGTAAATATCCATAGGCAAATTACCTTGCTTATTACAACCCAGATTTACATAAATTAAAAGTGGCCAGGCACCACTAACAACAACCCGGATTATAATCCTAATACAGACACAAGTGACATTGAGTGGGATACTCTCTGTCTTCAACTCCTCGGTCTTCTCCTCCTCGAGCTCCTTGGATTCTTCGTGATCGGATACCCAAATGGAAAAGAGAACTCTTCCCTTGAGGGGAAGGTTACTCTTTCCATTTTGGGTAGTAAAATGATCCAAATTTGGAATTCCAAATGGATAAGGACTATCCCCCAAAGGGGTATCCTTTCCTCTTTGGAATCCAACCTTTGGATGTATGTATCCCAAACTCAAAGTGCCACTTTCACAACTCAATACTCAAATGAATTACATAAATGTAAAAATAAAAATTCTAGACTCGATCCTATAAGGTTATCCTAAACATTTAAATATTAGAACACATCCCAAGCAGTTATATGTATATACGTGCGGAAAAGTAAACACACTTGGCCACGCTCTTTTTTATTTGGGGGCTGAGCAGCTGAAGCACCTGTAGCATTTATATTTATAATTTATTTAGCCCCTTTATTGCCCTGCACGAGCATGGCCACCTGCAAAAAAATCTAGTGAGCATCCAGATCGTTCCTAACCTAAGGATAATCTAGTCGCCCATCACATCAATCCACAGAGTGCAGTAAAAGTAAACAAACACATCAATCAATTTCAATCACAACATGCAATGAAAACTCAGAAAAGCCGGCACACAACAGAAAAGTAAACACCGGCCTAGCCTAGATCTAGAGTCGGTTGTCCTAGCAAACCATCTAAAATGTGTGTAGTAGGTCGTGTGGCTAGGGTAGATCCTAGGATGGGTAATTTGTTGAATTTGTTTAATATTTTAATTTGTGGAAGGCTCAAAGAGGGGTTTAATTAAAGTATATTAAAATTTAAATTAAACTCATTTTAATAGTTAAATAATTACTACCTTTGTTGCTCACCGAGGCCATGAAGTTTATTTCATCTTCATTGGGGCTAAGTTAATAGCCTCGTAGGCCTGGGTTACCCAGTAGTAATCGAGGTTGATTAAGTTGATTTAGTTTGTTGAAAATTAAGGATCAATTAATATTAATTAAGTTAGTTAATTATTGATTTTAAAAGTTAAATTAGTTTATGTTTTCCATCAACAGGTTCGTGGCATTGTGCCACCAGGCTCGAGGAACCAAGCCTCCTTATGACACTTAGCCCCGCAGCCCGGAGTAGTCCATCCTAAAAACCTTGCTGATGTAGTTGAATTAAAGATTTTAATTTGATTAAGTAATTAAAAATAACTTAATTTTGATGTTTAACACTTCATTGAATCCATTCGTGGCGTTGTGCCACCAGGCTCGAGGAACCAGGCCTCCTTAGGACACTTAGCCCCGAAGCCCGGAGTAGTCCATCCAATAAACTTCATCTTTAGAGTGATTGTTATGCATTTGAGTGTTGGTTGAGTGTTTTATTAATCAAGTTAAAGTTTTTTGGAATTTTAATGAGTTATTGGATTTTTAAAAATTATTGGAATTATTTAATTATGTTAATTAAGGGGTCCAAAAGTTGACTTTTTAAATTAAAGCTCATTTTATAAGTTTCAAATTTTTAATAAATATTAGACTTTAATATGATCAGTTAGACTGTTAGCACACTCAATTTGGAGTTTTCTATGAAAAGTTATGAATTTTCAAAGTTTTGACCATTTATTTGAATTATTTAATTTATTTAATTAGAAGGCTTGTGATGATTTGATTCCAAATAACCTCCAAAATTCTTGAAATCACCTCCAAAGATCAGGAATGATCTAAGAAATGATTATCAAGTGTTTGAGAAATTTTTGGGATTTTTAATAATTTTTAATTAATTAAATTAATTAATTATTCAATTTCACTTAAAATTAAATTATTCTTAAAATTGATATCAAATCTGGTTGGTTTTAATTTTCATGTGTAGATACTTAACTTATGGTGAGTTAGAAGGGTTATTTGTATTTTTTGATTTAAATTTAATTTATTACATTTTTTGGAAGGTGTCAATGCTTAATTAAGGTTTGATTTTGATTAACTTAATTAGAGGGCTTAATGACTTCAAAATTCAGTGAGCTATTTTTTGTGAACTGAGAATGTTACTAAGTTCAAGTGGTTTGAGTTTCAAGTCAATAGGAGGTGGATCCTAATTATTGAAATTATTCTAAGTCCTCTAAATAAAATTCTTAATTATTATCCTTAAGTGGCACTAGTGTTTGAATATGTCCAAAATTTGGTGTCTCTAACCCTTACAGAAAAACACATATACCATAAAAATTTTAAAGCCTATTTCTATGTGTTCTGAAATAAATGAATTTTTAAAGTTTTAGGTCAAAATATGACCTAGAGCTTTAGAAATTCAATTTGCCAAAATACAGTCATAAATAGAGGCCAAGAAAAATTGGAGATGTGAGGAACATCCCCAAATATGCCCTGACCAAATCTGAGTTGAATTGGATCACTGGATTATGAGTTATCAAGGAAATTTAATTTTCCATAAACAATAAATATCATAAAATCCAGTGCTCCAAATTTAATGAAACAAATTTTAAAATAAAATTGGGCTCGAGACGATTCCAACGAGCCCAAGAACGTCAAATTTGGACAAGATATGACTTTTTTGGCGATTTTCCAAAGTTTCCGTCATTTCTGTGAATTAAATATCGTACCAGACGATGTAAGTTCATACAGTATGATATTTACACGTGTTCTGAGTGGGAAATCATTTCGATGATCGTACTGTACGATCATGCGATCGTACAGTACGTTTACGCGTGATCTGGAGCGAAATCACAGTCGTTTGATCAAAATAAAGGGAATGGAGGGCTGTGATTTCGTCTTCTACCCATGAACAACCAAAACTTAAGCTTAGAAAACCTTCTAAACATAACTTAGGGTAGATTAGATGGAATAAAAATTTGGAAAATCATAAAATATGATTAAAGAAGAGGAAGAAAGTTATTTTTACGTTTAAAAATGCATCACACTTCAAACACATTAAACCCTAGATCTAGGAGCTAGGGTTAAGGATTTACCACTATTAGGTGAATGGTTTTTGATGTTCAATAGCTTGTTGAGCTTGTAGATTGTCCACGAATAATCTTCTAGAAGGAACCGAGGGCTTCCAACGTCTGGATCACGAACTAGACGAGTTGGACGGACTTCAAGAAGGAGGTGGCCGGAAGCTCGTCGCCAGCGGATTTGACCGGTTGGATTTGAATGAGAGCTCAAGGGGAAGAGGTCTGGAGCTCAAATGGACTGAGGGTTCAGCTGGGAGAGCTTAAGGTGGTGAGAGAGTGTATAGTAGAGAATGATAGCCTTTTTGATCCTCTTCCCCTATTCAAACGGTCCAAAGCTTGAGGGATGGCCCTGATGCATCAGAGGGCTCCCTTGGATGATGGACAAGTGTCCCAAGCCTTGGAAATATGACCCAAAGGCTGGAGCAAAGGAGGAACTCCTATTGGATGGTTCATGCTCATGGGGGGGACCACTACCATTTAAAGCTAAACCAAGGGCTAGGCTTGGTTTAGAGAGCTTAAAGAGAACTTTTGGATTTGAGTGGAAAGGGCTAAGCAGCTTAGATTAAGGGAAAAAAGAGTTCACATACATGGTTGACCAGGGAAGAAAGGGTTTAGTATTTGTTGACTTCTTTGACTGGTCAACCAGTCAATAGGGGCTGATGTGGCAAGGAGAAATGTCTTGAGAGCTTGTTGACCTCATTTTTGTATGAGCTCAGTAGGACCAATCCAGACCTTAGGATCATCCCAATCCTTAGGATTTAATCCTGACCCTAGGATTAATCTAATCCTAGATCAATCCATATTCAAATCAATCCTGACCCCAGATCAATATAATTTAAGACAAATCTAGATTCTAGGATTCTCCTAGACTTCAGACCCTAGGATCTATTCTAGACCCTAGGATTCTACCTGATTCTAGATCATATGATCCTCTTAGACCTTAGGATTCTCCTAGATCTATTTAGAGCTTAGGATTCTTCTAGATCCTAAGACTATTCTAGATCCCAGGCCCTAGGACTTCCAGACCTTAAGATCTTCCTAGAAATCAAACTTTAGGATCTACTCTAGATCCTAAGATCCTTCTAAATATTGAATCTTAGGATTCCTAGATCTTAGGATTCTTCTAGATTATAGGATTCTTCCAGACCCCAGATCCTAAGATTTCCCTAGGACTTCTAGATTCTAGAATCTTCCCAGACTCCAGTCCCTAGGATCCATTCTAGACCCTAGGATTCCCTTAAGCTGATTTGGACCCTAGGACCTATTTTAAACCCTAGGATTCTTCTAGATCAATCCAAGCTTCAATTCAATCTAAACTTAATTCAAATCCTATTATTCAAGCCCAAAATCCAATTCAAAACCAGATTTCCAGACTCAAATTTCAAGGCCAAAGGTCTAAGTCCTGAAAGCCTTTTCCAGCAAATTTTTGAACACCTCAAAACCCTATCAAATGACCTCTGATTCAAGATCTATCAGTTCCACACTGATATGACATGTATCTAGAGGCAACCCTCCAAATTTGAGCTCATTCTGAGATCTCTAACCCCAGAATCTGAATTGAAATCCAAAGGCTGTAAAACCTTCAAATATTTACAGTCTATGCCACTGGACCTGCCACCCAGTGGATTTTGATCCTGGAGCTTTCTCCAAAGCTCCAAATCACTTTCAGACCCTTGATTATGACCCATTGAGCAATAAACTATATTTTGTTGGACTCAATTTGACCCCCAGTTGACCAGAGGTCAAAATGACCAAAATGCCCCTATGGGGTGTAACTGGTCACTTGAACCAAATGACCTCCAAATTAAATGCAGTCACCTCCAGTAAGTTTCAAATGTCAAACCAAACATGTTGGATCCACTTCCAGCCCCTGGGTCAACCTAGTTGACCAAGTCACCCTAGTTGACCTAGAAGGCCCCTTTAGGGTCAAAACAGGTCATTTTGACCAAATGACCTCCTCTGACCTTGGGACCACCTCCATTGGTCTCCAAATGTCATTTCAAATCTGTTGAACCCATTTCCGGACCCTGGACCCACCTGGTTGACCAAGTCAACCAGGGTTGACCTAAAAGGCCCATTAAGGGCCCAAATAGGTTATTTTGACCAAATAACCTCCCCAGACTTTGAGACCACCACCAGTAGACTCAGAATGTTATTCTGAACTGTTTGGACCCAATCCCTGACCCTGGGTCAACTTGGTTGACCAAGTCAACCCAGTTGACCCATTAAGCCCTTTAAGGGTTCAAATAGGTGATTTGACCCGAATGACCTATTCAAACCCTCAAACCACTTCTACCAGACTTTAAACCTCATTTTGAATCATTCCAGCCCAAACTCTGACCTTAGGTCAACCTGGTTGACCAAGTCAACCCAGGTTGACCAGTTCAAACCCTTAAGATTCTTTATTTTAAATCAAGTCTTAAATGCAGTCAAAACCCCTTCAAGCTTCTTTGATCACTCCCCCTAGTGATGTGGACTTGACTGGACATCATATCCTAGTCATCAGTTGACCTGGTCAACTAGATCCATATCTGGTCAAACCTAGTCAACTTAAGCTCATTCACTATATACACTCAAACCCAACTTAAGCAAATTATTCAAACCCCATCAAATCCCATTCAAACCTCTCTAATCACCCTTCTCAATGATTCAAACTTGATGGGATCCTTGACCAAGTTACTAGTTGACTTGGTCAACTAAACTAAGTTTAGTCAAATCTAGTCTATTTGGATTAGATCAACTCACTCCATCAAAGCACTACTGTTAAGCCATTAGATTCATTTCAAACCATGCCCTTAGTATGTCCTATTGCTTGGCCCATCAAATCTTAGGAATTTTGACCAAAGTCAACATATTAATTTTGGTCAAACTCCTAAATCTTTAATCAAATACCCATGTATTTTAAATCAAGCTCTCAAATGTCTCTTAAGCAGCTCCCTAGACCTCCCTTAGTCCACCTCAGCAGTACCCTTGACTGTTTGACCAGTCAATATGGTCAACAAGTCAAGTGAATGGATTGAATGTGGTTAAAACACCTCTTGAACTTAATCTATTCCATTTAAACCCTTCTAACCCATCACTCCAGCTCTCAAACCTCCCTCTCATGCCACCTAAGCTGCCATGTGGCATGGGGACCAGTCAAATGGTCAAACCAAGGGTTCAAATGGGTCAAAGATGGTCAAAACCCATCTTAAGCCTAATCCCCTTTTCCCTAAACCTTTCCAGCTGCTTGAAACCACTCTAGAAGTTTCCTAGAACCTCTCCTAGCCCTTGGATCAAGATCCAACAGCTTATATCATCCCCACATGCTTGTATGAGGATAAGGAAACCTTTCCACCTAGGATGTCCTTGTGTCCTTTGATGCTTCTGCTCCCACCTACCCCCTAGCCACTTGTCATCCATCTAGGCATCCCTAGGCTCAATCCCAGCCGTTCCTTGAGCCCAAGGACGTTTGAATAGGTTAGGTCATCCAAAGGGAGCCTCATTCGAATCCTATTATTCTCTCTCCATTTTCAAGTTCTCCAGAAGAGTATCCTTTTCGTTTGAGCTCCCAAGGTACTCCTCCTCACTTTCCAAGCAAAATCCAGCCGGTCAAATCCCGTCGGCGGCCAGATTCCGGCGAGCTCACGTCAAGATCCGTCCAAGCCTGATAGTGCTCGATCCAAACGTTATCAAGTTAAGGTGTCTTCAGCAATATTGAGCGTGGACAAACAACAATTTCAGAGAGTCCAAAAGCGGTTTAATCCGTCCATTATCAAGGTCAAAATCTTAAACCCTACTTTCTACACTTAGAGTTAATTAGCTTTTGTAAAAGCACTTTTCAAGCCTTGAAACCATACCCACATAATTTCTGTTCATCTATGCTTCTTATATTTAAAATTTCATTAAAAATAATTGATCTGATTGAGAGAACGAAGCATTTAATCATTTTTAGGGCGTTAACGACAACCTTTGCGTTGGGACAAAATCTGGACCGTTAATTTCTCTGATCAACGGTTCTGATCTCGTCTTTCCATCCTACGGTCCGCCCGTGTATACGCTCGCTGTTTCGTTGCGTCATTTGGCTTGATCAGAGCCGTCCACTCGAAACAGCGGGCGATCAAACGATTGGAATCGAAGGCTGACGTGGATAAATAAAGCCGCGTTTGCGGCTGATGATTAGTTAATCATTTCGGCGGCGCAATGATTGCGCCGCCACCTGATGATTGACCCGCAGCCGGATCCCACCAATATGACCGCGCCATGTGGATTTTGCCGGCGCCAGCGCCGCCACTCCGTTTAAAAAAAAAAATTTTTTTTTTTAAATCAATTTTCAAATCTTTTTTTTTTATTTTTTTTCTTAAAATAAATATTAAATAATAATATAGATATTATATATTAATATATTTCAGAAATTAAATAATTTTAATTTAGAATTATTATTAATTTAAAATTTTATAATTATATTTTTAAATTACATTAATATTAATTATTAATTATTATAAACTAATAATTAACCTTTAAATATTAAATATTTTATTTAAATATTAATCATTAAATATTAATTAATTTAAATAATTTACAACTTTAATTAATAATTAATTTTACTTAATATTTTAATTAATATTAAATACTTTATAATATTATTTAATATTAACTGATTTTAAAATATTAATTAATATTAAATTATTTAATATTTTAATTAATATTAAATAGTTTATTATTTTAATTAATATTAAATGATATTAAACTTTTATTAATATATAAATTATTTAATATTTTCATTAAATATTTTATAATATTTTTTATTTATTTATTTAATATTAAATAATTTTAAGATTTTAATTAATAACCTTTAATATTTTAATTAACATTAAATAAATTATAAAGTTTAAATATCATTTAAAATATTTTAAAAGTTTAAAATAATTTTAAATATTTAAATATCATTTAATACTCTAATTAAATATTTAAATAATTAATTAATACTTAATTAATTTTAAACTTAATATTAATCTTAAAAAAAAATGTTTGAAAATTCAAATAAAATCAAAATTAAATGATTTAACATTATTTAAATGATTTACAATATTTTAATAATTAAAAAAAAATTAATTAATCTTCATTCATTTAATTAATTAATATTAAATAATTAATTAATTATTTTTTTTTAAAATTATTCTAATTTTGAAAGTAAATCAATTCAAACTATACCTTATATTTCTATTAATTAAATATTTAATTATTAATTGATATTTAATTAATGATTAATAATTTAAATATTTTTTAAAAATTAGTATATATATATTTATATATATATATATATATATATATATATATATATATATATATATATATATATATATATATATATATATATATATATATATATATATATATATATATATATACATATATAAATAATTTTAAAATTTCAGAAAATTCTTAAGATTTAAATTAATTAATTTTAAAATTATCTTAATCATTAATTAATTCAAAATTATTTAAAAATCCATTTTAATTGGTTTAAACTTTAAAAATTCATAAGAAATTCATTTTAAATCAGAAAATTAAGTGTAATATATCAAAATTTTCAGAAAATTAAGCACTTTAATTTGAAATCAAATTCAGAGATCAAAACTTGATTAATTTTAACTTATTTTAATTACTTAATTATTTTAATATTTAATTAATATCTAATTAAATATTAAGCCAATTATTTTGAAAATTAAAAACTTATTTTCAAATGACCTTAATAGATCAGTAGATCTCTCATTTAGCTATTGAATTTACCTTAGTTATATCTTAAATATTTTAGATTCAAAACCTATATTTTTATATAGCTTTATATATAAGTCAAGCATATATTTTAAAATTATTTTGAAATAATATTTATGTATTTAAATACATTAGGTTGAGAGATCTACTTTGGAATTTTAAACATAGATCAACATATTTGAATAAGAAATTTTGTGGGAGTGTTAGTGAATGATTATGCTCTAATCATTCACTAATCTAATTATTGTTCACATTTAATTAAGTATTAATCTATGCATGTTTAAGGACATACACACACCACTTAGTTTAGGGCTCTCTTAGACATAGGATTAATTGTGTTTATATGTGTATTTATCATGCATATGTTATATTGAGGGTTAGTAAAACCTTGATTAAATCCCACTAACCTAGGGACATCATTAAGGACAATAATTAAGGATCGTAACTAGAAAACGTAGAATATTTCCAAAATTTAGGATTCAATTCTAATTGACTTGAAACTCAAACCATTTGAATATAGTGACATTCTCAACCTTAAGAAAAATTTTCACTGATTTTTAAGATCATTAAGCTCCTTAATTAACCTAATCAAGTTTAAACCTTAATTAAGCCTTAAAAACTTCCAAAAATTATAATAAATCAAATTTAAATCCAAAAATTAAATACAATACCTCAAACTGACCAGAATCAAACCCTTAATCAATGAAAAATAAAAGCCCCTTGACTGGACTTTAAAATTAAGTTTAATTGAAATTCAATATTTAATTAATTTAATTAATTAAAAATAATTAAAAATTCCAGAAAATTTCCAAACACTTGGAAATCACTCCTTAGGTCATTCCTGACCTTTAGAGTTGATTTCAAGGAGTTTGGAGATCATTTGGATTCAAACCACAAAAAGGGCTTTAATTAAGCAATCTAAATAATTCATTAAATACTCAAAACTTCAAAAATTCATAACTAATTCAAATGAACTCCAAATTGAACAAACTCAAAGGCATTCAACTCATAATAAGGTCTAATATTTATTAAAAATATTAAGTTTCCAGAAATCAATCAAATTTAAAAAGTCAACTTTTGGTCAAACTTAGTTCAAAATCAAGTCAAAACTTCAAACCTTCATAATAAAATGTAGAAAAATCCAATTTCAGTGTACTTACTGTCTAATTGATTGTATTAAGGTCTAATATTTTAATAAAATATTAAATTTCTAGAAAACATTTTAAATCAAAAAGTCAAATTTTGACCCTTTAATTAAATGAATAAAATAATCCAGAAAATTCCAAAATTCAATAAATCATTCAAAATTCCAGAAAACATTAATTCAATATTAAAACTAGCAATCAATCAATTCTAATTAAAATTAATTAACCTTTAAACCTTAATCAAACTCAAATCACTTAATTATATCTGGTACCACTGGGTAACCCAGGCCTACGAGGCTATTAAATTAGCCCCAAGGAAGGTGAAATAAACTTCACGGCCTTGGTGTGAAACAAAGGTGGTATCCAACAAACAATTAAAATCAAATTTAAAATCAATTTCAAGCCATTAATATTTAAATTCAAATTAAATCTTCCCTTAAGCCTTCAACCAACTAGAACTTTAAACAACTTCAATCAAATTATCCTATTTAGGACATATCAAAACCACATAGCCTACCTCACACACTTTAGATGGTTTGCTAGGACAACCAACTCTAGTCTTAGGCTAGGCCGGTGTTTACTTTTCTGCTGTGTGCCGGGTTTTTGAGCTTTTACTGCATGCTGTTTGCTAGTAGTAGAATTGATGTGTTTGTTTACTTATTTATTGCACTCTGTGATGTGATTGATTGTATGATTAGATCTACCCCTAGGCTAGGGACGATTTGTACTAATTCAATCTTATGCAGGTGGCCATGCTCATACAGGGCATAAATTAAAGGGGGCAAAAATAATAAATATCAAATTGCACAGGTGCTCCAGAAAATTGCCTAAGTCCCCCTTTAAATCAAAAAAAGCATGGCCAAGCGTGGCTGTGATTGAGTATTTTAATTTCAAATATATAACTGCTTGGGATGTCAAATATAAACTGTTGATTATTAGGATAACCTTGCAGGTTGTTGAGTCTAGATTTTTAATTTTCATTAATGTAATTTGATTTGATTTTGAGTTGTATTATTTAAAGTACTTTGAGATTGAGATATTTAAAATCCAATTTGGAATCCAAAGAGGAAGGAACATCCCTTAGGGGAGAGTTCCTATCCATTTGGAGATCTAAATTAGGATGAAGTTCAAGTATCCAAAGAGAAAAGATAACACCCCTATCCAGGGGGAGTTTCTTTTCATTTGGATATCCAGACCCGACGGTCCAAGGAGTTCTAAGGAGACGAAGAAGTGAAGAACGAGAAGAATCTCAAATCTCAAAGTCACTTAAGTCTTAGGAGTAGAATCCGGGTTGTAGTCAGTAGTACCCGACCACTTTACTTTCCTGCAGACCCTGGGTTGTATAATTAAGTGGCACTTGCCACATGGACTTTCATTTTGAATATTTATTTAATTGATTTAATTATTTAATTGATTTGATTGATGTGTTGATTGCGATTAAGGACCCGCATGCTTTTAGTAGTTTATTTGGCGCTATTGCATGCCGTATTTGATTTAGCCTGGAACCCGATCAGAGGCTCGTGAGGGTACGGTCATTAACTTTTTCTATTTAAACAAAATTTAAAATTTTTAAGCTCAGATAGAAACTCTAACGCTCTTAAGAAGTAAGCCCGGACTCGCCGGGAGTTTTTCATGCATTCATATTAACTTTTCTCTACCTTGTTAGGCACCTCCCCGCCTGCGAGTTCTGGTAGACCACCTGACCTATTAGGGTGCAGTTCTGTCCAAGGGGATGTTGTGCAATCTCTAGGATAAAATCTATTTTTAAGCCTATTTTAAAACTGCTTCATTTTGATTTAAGCATTTCATCGAGTCAACTAGCATGCATTGCATTAGATACAAATTAAAAATTGAGTCTAAATCTTAATTGTATTTTTAGCTTAAGCATTTCACCCAACATAAGTTGAGGGGTCAATTAGGAATCTGCTCTAGATGTCGACCCCAACTCCTCAAACTCAATCTTAAATAACATCCCTAACCACTCTTTCATAAAGACTTTGACTCATGGTTTTTAAAAGCGTTTAGGTGGTTTAGCTGGCTCCCCAATCCAGGCCGGGGTAAGTCCAGGATTGCATTGCATTAGCTAGGATTCGGGTCACTGATTTTCAGTACCCAATTTTAGACTTAGGTTCTAAGGCATGTCTTTAATCTTAAGACCTCAATCTTCCGGGAATCTAATTCCCACCTTCTAATAAAATTGACCACTTAAATATTAAAATATCTTTCAATCTAATTCGAGCCCAACACTTAGGATAGTTTGAGGTGTTTCTGAAGCAATTCAGAATCTCAAGACACCTCCTACTCTTCTTCCTTTGACTCCAGAAATAAGTGTTCAACATTGAACCAATCCCACTTGAAATCCCAATCCTTAACCTCCTTGATATCAAGCTTTGAATTCCAAATGAAATTCGTATCGCTATTTTAATCGAGAGTATTCGTAGGAAATTTTCTGGTTTCCTACGATGTAATTAACTACGAGGGCTTACGCTCGTAGGAGATTTAGAAACTCAGACCTGATTTCAAAATTAATCTTTTTCAAAACTTTAATTAATTATCTTTGGGAAAATCAAAAGTCAACGATCATTATCGTCATTTTCAGATGATCGATAACAGACGATATCCTCTTTTCTTGGAAAGATATATCGTACTATTATCGTGATCTTGATTATAAAATCAATGATCTTTTTACTAGATTATTGTAGTTAAACATTAGATTTAACATCATTTTGATTCTTAGGGATCATATGTTGTTTCTCCTTGAGTTTGACTACGATAATCAGGATAAATCAAGATTTGTAATCGGAACTTATTAGGGAATGATATGTTCACCTTTTGAGGTGATATATTATTCATAATAAGTGTTCGATTATAAAATTCAAATTCCAGAAATTAAATAATTCCCAAAGAAAATTAAACCCTCTTTTCAAAACCAATATTTTTTCAATCAAACAGAGCTGCTTGCAAGTGTCAAGTTCAAAGCCTAGGTAGAGGGATCAATGTTGAGTGGGGTTTGACTATTTGAAAGCTCTTTGGAGGCTTGGTTGACTAAGTTGACTGGTCAACCAGCCTACATGGCTGATGAGGTGGATTGAAAGGATCCTAATGGCCTCATACAAAAATGAGGTCAACACGACCGCCATTAGCTATTGATGCTAACAACTGTCATCGCCATCATCTCTAGAATACTAACAAGATTTAACTTTGTTGTTGGATATAGCTGCCCACCTGTGGGTAAACCTACTTACAAGATTTTTCTACTGGATGATGTTGTGGCCCCGTAATTTATTCTCTTTCCAATTTTTTCACGTAACCTGTGCATAAATTTTTATATAATGGTGAAATGTAAAACATACATTCTAGCAAGTAACACTCTTAATTATTTAATGTTTTTGACATATTTGAGTGCATCAAAAGTTGGTAACGTGTAAGAAAAATGCAGAGTTGCTTTTCAAAATTATTGGTCGAAGCCAATCGACACTACACAATCTTTAGCGATGCGTAAATTATAGCCGAGATTGAAAATGAAAAAAATCATCATAGAAGTCTAAATCTGAATCAAGAAAAAAAATGTATGTCGTGTCATGCAGAGGTGAGGCCTCAGCCTGAGAGCTATCGTTATATAGATGAAATTTAATACCTAGAATTGAAAGTCATGTGAAAAGCAAAGGCTATGGAGTTCGAAAAGATATCCAGTCCTTCAGATTCCGTCGCTAAAGGCATTATAAGCACTAGAAAAGCCGGTTGAGTCAATGCAGAAGCTGGGAGATGTAGATCTTCGATGAGTTGCACAAATATTAGGCTAGCTAGTTTGAGTGATGCGGAGTATATTAGTTAAAATATTTCTTAGGCATATGATATTTAGTTTGTTACAAGAATTCTAGAATGTTCTTGATTTATCTAGATTTCTTTTACTAGCTTATAAATATAAGATTTGTAAGAGGAAAAAAGTATGAATGAAATTTTTGGAATTATAACAGTTTTCACTATTTTGGTATCCTAGAGCTGTTTAACTCTTCTTCATCAAGCTTCTTTGGTGATTCTCCCCACATCAGATGGTATCAGAGTGAGGTATGACCCTTGACGTCGATCAGGGCCATGTGCTACTGCTACATCAACCCTTGACGTCGATCGAAGTTTTGGATGCTTTGGGAAGATCATGTGTGAAACTAGGCTGTCGACGACGTTCGAAGCCTCCACCAGCCGGCAACCATACCGGCGAATTTACACATCCACCATTGGCAATCATACCAACGATTTCATCTTCTGGAAACCATACCAGAATGAATCCACCGATGGCAACCATACCGTCGGACATCTCCACACGCGATCCGCCCGTCCGTGACTTTGGCCGCGTTCCTCGTAATCAACTCGCAACGTTACCTACGATCTGTGCCCGTGCATGTCCAGTTCGCGCAAACGGCCATGCTCATCATCCATGCTGCTCATGATAGCAGGCATCCGCCCATTCTCGCGCTCATCCGCGCCCACGTAAATTTTCTCGCACGACTTCGCTTTCGCTTCCACCCTCACACAGCCTCCGCTTTCTCCCTACATCACTCCACCTCTTCTAGGACTGTAAACGAACCGAACCAAGCTGAGTATGTGAGTGTTCATGTTTGAGTTTGTTTATTATTAGCTTGTTCAAGTTTGGTTCGTGTTTGATACAAGTTTTATTGTTTATGTTCATGTTTGGTTCGTTTTAAATTAATGGTGTACATGTTTAGTTCATGTTCAGTTCATGCTCGATTCGTTTAGTGCTTATCGAGCTTTAAACAAACCAGCCTTAACGAGCTATATTCGTGAACATATTTAGTAAATTTTTTTAAACTATCAAACAACCACATTCATGAACAAATCTAACAAGTATTCTTGAGCTATCAAATGAGCAATATCATGAATATATATAGTATTTTCGAGCTACCAAATGAGCCAGTTCACGAATAAACAATTTATAATTCGTCTTATATTTGTTCATGGACATCTTAAAAAAATAATCTGACAAACATGGACAAATAAAGCATGTATATATGTCAAAACTACAAAAATATAGTAACATGTTAAACAAAACTACAATAGTTTCTTCACAAAAAAAAAAAAAACAGAGTAGTCTGCTACTTATCAAACCAATGAGCTCTCCTTTGTTTCCTTCCTAGTCTGCAAGACGTAATATAATAAATTAGTAATTGTAAGAAAAATTTTCTACTATTCATATGTTTTAATTTCTCTGAAATAATAAAATAAAAATAATTATAATTAAATAATATATAATATCAATTTAATAAATATGTAAAATTTATTTTAGTTAACATATATTATAATATTTAATTACTTTAAAATTTATTAATTAAAAATAATTATAACATTTTTTATAATAAATTTAAAATATTTATATTATGTATATTTATCAATTTTATAATTAAATATTAATTGAGTTTTTATCGAACTTATTCACAAGTTCTGAATTGAACACGAATCAAGCTTTTATCGAGCTTGTACACGAGTTTCAAATGATGTTGTTCGTGAACATAAATGAACCGAACACATTAGTGTTCAAGCTTGTTTATTTAAGGACCGAGTATTTTAAATGTTGTTCAGGTTTGTTTATTTAGTTAGTTAAACGATCACAAACGAACTTTAATGGAACTGAGTAACGAGTAGCTCGCCAAACACTTGGTTCGCTTGCAGCCCTATCATTGTCTTCCTCGCATCCTTGTCTTGTCCTATGGCTACCGTGTTATGATTTGGGTATATTTATTTGTTCAAGAAAATTCTAATACAAGTTTTATTTTTGATGATTACAAAAGTTTATTGCTTGTTTTATTCTTCTCCTAACAATTATCTGAGTTTTGTTGTGTGTACTAAAGTATTTTTCAGGAAATTCACACTCTAGATTGCTGAAGACTTCAAGTTCAATTGTCCACTGTAAATGAAGTCTGTAAATTTTCTTTTTCTTGAGTCTGAGAGAGTGTTATTGTAAGTTAGATAACTGTGCACACATACAATGGGGGAGTAAAAAGTTTAAATTTTCTAAACTGATCGTACGATACTATTTTATATCGTACGGGACGATCTGTAGAATATGTCCTCAAGAAAGAACCCATATGGCAAGAAATTTTTTCTAAGGCATATTCGTACAGTACGAATACTATTCGTACACAAGTTTTTTGCTGTACGAACTGCTCAAAATTGGGTTCATCCAAGGGTTCGTACGGGACGAACAGTTCGGACGAAGCGCTCTGTTCGATTCGTCCAAGGGTTCATAAGGGACGAACAGTTCCGACGAAGCACTCTGTTCGATTCGTCCAAGGGTTCGTACGGGACGAACAGTTCGGACGAAGCGCTCTGTTCGATTCGTCCAGGGGTTCATACGGGATGAACTGATCAGACGAAGCGCTCTGTTCGATTCGTCCAGGGGTTCGTACGGGACGATATGTTCGTACGAAGCTCATTGTTCGAATCGTCTCATTGTTCGTACGGGATGGATTGTTTAATATTTTTGAACTAATCGTACAGTACGATCGTCGATCGTACGGGATGATCGGCACGGACTAAACTTGAAAATTCAGTTTTTGGATGATTTTTCGAGTCCCAAGTATATAAGTGACTCAAAACTGACTGAAGGAAAGATCCTTCTACGAAAATTCTTTTGGGAAGTGAAAGGAGAGTGATAGGGAGAGTATTTGGGAGTCAGTATTGAGAGATCTTTCAAGAGAGAATTGTGAGGGAATTCACAAGGTTATCCAATTGAGAGGATTTCTTTTACTTGTTCTTCAAGCATATTCCTAGTTCCTTGAAGACTTTTGCAAGAGCATTGTTCGAGAGGATTCCAGTTCTCTGCTGCACTTGGAGGGTGAAAAGGATGACGGTTCTCTGCCGCACCGGGGTTGGTGGAAGAGAGTTTGTAAAGGCTTCTCCGCCTTGCTGTGGGGGCAAAAGGAGAGACACTTGAGTTTAGTGCAATACCTAGAGAAGGAGTCTCTAGGGAGTGGATGTAGGTCGTGTTTGACTGAACCACTATAAATTCTGGTGTTTTCTGTTCACTGTTTATTTTTCTGCAGTTTATTTTCTTTGTGGTTGAATATCTGTGTTTAACGAAAGAGCAAAATTATATTTGTTCGTACAATACGAAGTTAGATCGTACTGTACGATTAGCTTTAAATTTTTCCAAAATATCAAGAGTAATTTTTAAAAGAACCAATTCACACCCCCTTTTGGTTAGCCTAGGGACGTAAGCAATAGGTCTAACAACCTATTCGCACTTTCATACCGCTCTTCCGCTTTAAGCTATCAACTGCACTATGCTCACAAATTTGTTTCTGTATGAGAACTCGCTCTACGCTCGCTCCTGTCGGAGCTCGATAAACTATTTAATCTGCAGCGGCTTCTTCTCTGGCAGAACTCGCTCTCTGGATTCCTCTTGGAACAGTTGGTAACCTCTCATCCCTCTAGATCATTGATCTTTCTGTCAATTCGATTTTTGGCGCCATCCTGCTTTCCGTTGGAGCTACAGTTCGACACGAATTAGATATCTGGCCTAATCCCGCTGGAGCTCGCAATTTTAAGTCCCCTATTTTGGGACCAATCCCTGCTCCTCCAGCCGACAAATACAGGTCATGTGTATGGCATTATTCTATCAGAGTGACTCACAGTTATACTGCAGCACTTATGGGTGCTTCCTGCTCATGCCCACCACATCCTTGCAGGAGAAGCCATGGCTAAAGAAATGTTCAATTATCTCAGAGCTCGTTCTGGTCGCCGCACCAACAGCCAAAGCCATCTCCCTTGTCCGACACATGTATCCTAGTTTGACAAGAAACTTAAAGACGTCCTCAACGCTCAACCCGCATTGATCGAGAAATCCAATTTTGGAAGTAAGCTTTCTCTCTACAGACACTAAAAATGTTTGGGTACACAAGAGCAATCTTGAAGACTTTCTCAACAGTGAGGCCATAACCTTCAGATGGAATCTAACCGCAAATGCTGCAAGGTCTAATCCTCAAGGATCTTACAAGTATGGTAGCATCACGGTCCAGATCACTGAACTTTGCAAGCTCAGGCGTTCCAACACTAGCTTTCCATCTCTTTGCTCTCATGCTTCGGTGCGGATGCCCTAAGCCCAACAAGTTTATCTGTTCTCACGTTCTCAAAGCCTGCTCCGATCGACCTCTGTACTTGATGCCTATGCTCAGTTCTCAGATTTGGATTCTGCTCGCAAGATATTTGAATTATAATAGTTTTCACTGTTTTGGTATCCTAGAGTTGTTTAGCTCTTCTTCATCATGCTTCTTTCGATGATTCTCTCCACATCATTGAGAAGTAAGAGTTGTGAGACCAGGAAGCGATGCACATATAGCCTGGAGCTAAGGTAGTAATAAGCATCGTTGAGCTTATTCAAGCTCACCGTACCTTGCATTTTATACATAATATATATACTGCTAACATGTTTCTGCTTCTACATAAGTAGCAGTTGTTGTTCTTCTTAATTCATCCATTTACACATCAGACGGAGCAAAAGGGTGGCCTTTAATCTTCTTAAGCATACTACATAACAGTACTAACAAGGTGAAGACCTGCATGGTAGGCTTCGCAGACCCCAATTGCTATAACTCACGTGAGCATTTGCCATGCCTTCTAGAATGAGGTCCCGAAAGAGCCACAGCTGCATTATTAGGAGGCATAGACTTAGGAAATTGATCCATTATATCATGTTAATGATCTTGAGATTAATTTTAATGATGATTCTAATTAAAAATTGACATTTTCATTTGATCATCATAATTGATGCTGAAGAAATTTATTTCTTATGCTTGATTATAATAGTGGACATTAAACTTAACATAATCTAATAGTATTGTTTCGGTGCAGTTTTCATGAATATAATTATATCAAACTTGGGAAAGAGTTTATATGTGTAATTTTATATTTTTTTTAATGAATTTTATGATCCTTGGAGGATTGTACTTGCTGCGGGCTAGAATATTCGCGATGGTAAAGTAGGAAAAACTAGCTCATGCACAGAAAGAGTAGAAACACCATAATATTTTATATGGAAACCATAAAGGGATAAACCGCGGGGCCATGTCCAGTCGAAATCGATCAACTAGTATTTGAATAAATTACAAATAACGGACTCTCCCTAGAACTTGAGAGTGATCAGATTACAATAATCAACCGACATGCTGAAATCTAACGACGAATAGGAATCGGATGAAAATCCGGCGACGGTTGGTGGTAGGATATAAATACGACGTCAGTTGGCAGCTGAGTTGAAGTCTGGCGGCAATCAATAGCTGGGCAAAAATCTGGCATTAGTTTGCAGCCAAGTTGATGTCCAGCGGCAGACGGTGGCAGGGCAGAAATTAGGCATAAGTTGGTGGTCAGGTAGAAATCCAGCAGCTGTCGGTGGTCTAATGGTGGTCGAGGAGGAGTTTGATGGCAAGAGAATTCTTGTTTCTCTATGTTCCTTCTCTTTTTTCTCTTCCTTGTTTGGGTTCCTCTCAATGAAGAATGAGCGGCCTAAATATAGTTTTTTTGGACTTGCATGACCACTAAATAGGGAGATCAAGGGTATGTTGGGAGTGGTTTGAATAGATGGTCGATATTAATCTCTTTGATCATAGATTGTTTACTGGACATTTGAACTTCTTAATTATATTAGAATTTGACTATCTTGGGCTTGTTGGATTTTTCTCGTCGAGCTGCTTGATTCGACTATAAGCATGTCACGTTTGGAAATCGTTTGGTCATTCAATTTATGGTTTGAACTTTCCAAAGGCGCTTCAGGTCTTCAATTTGGGCCTATTTGGGCTCAAATTGAGTTGAATTAGGTGTCATTGGGTTCATCTTTTCGACACGTTCAGTTTGACTATAAGTTTACTGAGATCAAAGTTCATATGGTTCCGGATTTAATTTTAGAAGTTTTCAACTTGATTTTGTCTCATTCATGTCTTAATTTTTGATGATATATCAATACTAATAAAAAATGGGCCTAAATTAAAGCCCTATATAGGAACTATGCTTACTCTGAAAAACATTACACGCTATCCTAACATTCTTAAGGCCTAAGCAGTTGTATACAGCGGCCCATCTAATAAATGGAACAAACAACCAGATAATCAAGCCCAATTTTTAACATTCTTCACATAATGTTCACTGGCTAGAAACTGTTCAAAGCCACCCGACAACCTTTCATCTGTTTCGACTGGCAGTATGCTTGTTGCTCTGCACATCGATCAAAGGTGTGACAATAGAGCCCTTGATCGTGATTGAGCTCTAAAATTATTGGAGGTTAATATTTTTTTTACAATGGACATTCGTGGATACAACAAGCGGTCATCATCTTCCTCTCTAGAAAAAATTATTACGTGCGTTGTCTACATGCATCCAGAGGTCAATTCGAATACACCACATCACCCAATACATAGTGGATTAGGTGACATAACACGTTCGGATTGGCCTCGGGACCCATCCGGACTCTGCAAGTGACGTGACGTGTCCGGATTGACCTCTCTAGACGGTGTCAAATGAAGCTTTAAAAAAAAGTGAGGACAACATGATTTTTTTCATTTGCGACAACTCTTTTATTGCTTTCTAAAATGGTTTTCCAATATAAAAATTTATTAAACTAATTTTTTTTTTACTAGAAAACTGCTTTAGAAAGCAGTAAGAAAGTTATTCCAAATAAAGGCTAAGTCTTCATTTGGAACATCTTTCTTACTGATATACTTTTCAGACCATAATAATAAATTCTATTTGGCCATTATTTTGTAGCTACTTTAAATCAAATGAAGGTTTCATTTGGGACAACTTTCTTATTGCTTATAAAGCAACATTATAATACAAAAATTAAAATTTTTATATTAAAAAGTTGCTTTAAGAGCAATAAGAAAGTCGCCCCAAGTGAAGCTAAAGTCTTAATACAATTAATTTTAGATAAATGCATAACACTCAAAGCAGAATCCAATCATTGAGCTTTTTCTTCTTCTTCTTTTTTATTAAATGAATTATTATTTCTTAAAAAATATTATTAATTTAGCATATACGCCAAATCTTATGCATAATGATTGTTAATCGGATCAATTAGTTTATTGTGAAAGCACCAAAAGGCAAAAGCCGCACGTCATTAGCTGCACCTCACATGTTCGACGTTGATTCGAACCATCCCGGTCCAGCTGTAACGGGTCCCACATAAATTAATCTCTATTATTATTATTATTTAAACTGTTCTCTTTAGCCCTTTCACCTGAATAAAATGCCAGTTCATGTGGACTTGTCGGCATGAAGGTGCTATACGAAAATGACAAAAAAAAAGGGAAATATAATAATTTTTTTTTTGAACATTTAGGTCAATTAAAATAAATTCACACATGTTGACCTCATTATTCGAGGTCGATTCTCCTGGAACTAATCCATATCTAGCTTCTAGGTCTTCGTAACCTAGCATAGATGTCCCCTACAGGATTTCTTTTAGGTGGATGCCTAATGACGTAGCATTGACTCGGCCTCCCAATTTGACCCAAATCAAGCCAGGTAAAGTTAATAAAATTTAAATTCATCAAAAGTAAACATTAATCAAACCTAATTCGATCTGAATCAACACACTTTGAGTTTGACTAACTCAATCTGATTTCAATCTAATAAAAATGGATTCGAGGGGCCCAACCTAACTCATCGCGATTTATTTGAATCCAGATTAATAGTAATCAAATTAGTTGAATTAATTTAAAGTGATCTAAATTAAATTTATTATTATTCTTTAATCGATTTTATTTAATCAACATATAAAATTCATTAACATATATATATATATATATATATATATATATATATATATATATATATATATATATATATATATATATATATATATATATATCTTATAAAATTAATTGATCAATTGATTAGAATAGGTGTAGAGAAGGATTAAGACTGATTTGGGCATGTAAGTAGTATCGGGTGCGGTTAGGCCGGTTGAACTGAACCCACTACTCCCTATCAATTCGCAAAACCGCCCAGCCTCTTTCCCTATTATCCGTGAAACGAACCGAACTTCCTCCCCCCCAGGCTCTCATTCGGAACTTCGCCCCTCTCTCTCTCTGTTCACACGATCCAGGAAGAAACCCCCCAGCCCGTCGCCTCCTCTGCCCTAGTCGAAGTTCGCTGAAGCCTCTCCGTCTCTCTCGCAAGAAACCGAAGCCCCCAGTTCGCAAGAAGCTCCAGGCGGAAACCACCTGTCCATTCGCACGAACTGCTCCGTCTCCCTCTCTCTCTGCTCGCAAGAAGCCCTCTTCCTAGTCATCTCTCGGTTTGGCGAAGAACTCTAAGGGCCGAGCCCCATCTCCTCCTCCCAGCCATTCGCGAGCCCTAGGTCCGACCCACTCCCCGTCGCAAGCCTTAGCTGAGGTGCTGACCTTCCCTAGCCATTGGCTCTCCTCCCTTTCCAAGGTAAATTCTTCCCATTCTCCTTTTCTTTTTCTTCTTCTTGTTCTTAATCTAAACCTTCTTTTTCATCTTCTTCACTTTCATCTACATCTTCTGTTATTTATAATCTCCCTACATCTTCTTCTTCTTCCATTCTTGGATGGCTTTATTCAATTAATTCTAAGCATGGAGTGTTTCTGGACCTTGATCTCCTTGAGTAAATCTGAAACAAATTTTATTTTCCATCTCCCTTTTGATCATAATAAGATTGGTAGTAGAAGAAATTATGAGAAATTTAGAGCAAAGTATGTTAACATATGTGATTCATCCGAGTGAACCAATGGCTGCATTGTTTTGTTTTAATTTTAATATCCATTTTATTTGCCTACATTTATAGTCATTTCTCTCTGATAGTAAAAAGAAGGATGAAAATGGTTTGATTAAAATTTTACTCGTAATCTGATTGGATCTTCATGAACTTGAAAAGCCCTTTGATTTGTTTTTATACTTTGTGATGATCAAATTCAAGATATGTTAACTCCTTTATTTCTTCTCTTTGCCTTTGATGGTTGAACAAAGAATGAATATTATGCTCATGGTTCCGACTCTCCAAGAATATCATAGCAAATTCATAAAAGTTTGTTGTTTCTATCTAAGGTCGAGTTAGTCTTAAATCCTTGGTAGTCAGTATAATGGTTGAAGTTAAATGAGTAAAGGAAGTGGTGTATGCGTTGACATTCTTTGATATTAGGAGAATGAATAACTTCATACCATAACTTGAGAAGGAGAATACTTTCTTTATGCTTTAGTTATAATGAGTGGTACACCTTGTTATTAACGATATAAAATATTCACTTTTGGCTAGTTATATGACTTGCATGTATAATAAATCTTGTTCAGATTGGAGAAATTCCTATATCGGCGTATGTTTAAAGTCAATTCATTAATGGATAAATGCATACATGAGTGTATGAATTGTCTTCATTTTAATGTATTTTGTGTTAAGTTCTACAAGTCTGTTGGCAAGCATTTATATTCCTTTCTTTTTCAAATGATGAGTATGCGTAAGTGTCTCATAGAGTATTTTTTGGGAGGTATTCGAGAATATTCATGTGCTTCAGACATGAATGTGGCATAGATTTAAAAATGATTTTTGCTTAGTGTTCATTGGAAAGTTTTCTCAAATTTTGAAAGGGATAAATCTTGCATCTTTTGAGAAGCTTTGGGGAGTAAAAATATATCATTTTGCGAAAAAAGTGTGTTAATGTGGAAAAGTGAAATGTTCATTTTTTTTTTTGTGGAAGAGTGTGCGTTGAAAAGTGGAACTTGTATGTTTTGTAAGGAGGCGATGGGGAGTTTGTGTGAAGTTGTGTGTATTTTGGGAAGTGTGTATGTTAAAATTGAGCCATGAAAATTTTGGAAAGTGATGGAAAGTGAATTGTAAATGGGTTGGAAAGTGAAATGAATAAAGAGTGCATGTGTTGGAAAAGGTGAAATGATTTGAAAGATGAAGTATGTGAATCTTTGAATGGTAAAGAGTGTTTGTTGAATAGTGAAATGTTTTAACTTTGAACGATGAAAAGTGTGAGTTTGGAAAGATGAGGTGTGTGCCTTTGAAAGGTAATGTGAGTGATATTGGAAAGTGAAATGTGTTATCTTGAAAGGTAATGAGTGATTTTGGAAGGTGAGGTGGGAAGTTTTGGAAAAGTGAAATGAGTATGTGAAAAGTAAAGCGTATGATTTTGTGGGAAATGTATGTTGAAAGAAAAGTCGTTGGTGCTTTTAAAATAAAATATGTTTATATGCATTTAGGGATTGGGTGCATTATACTATGTTCCATATTCATTCAAGAGAAAGTTTTAGTGACTTGTTCTATACATCTATAACATGAGTTGTCATATGTTGTGTATATTTTGAAAGGTGAATTGTGATTTCGAAAAGTGAAAAGTGTGTATGTGAATAGTGAAGAGAAATGTGTGGAAATGTGTATGTTTTGAAGAAGTGTAGTAAAGTGTATGTTGAAAAGAGAAGTGAACAGTGTGTGTATGTATCAAAAATTGTTTTGTGTGTGTGTTTGTGTGTGGGAAAGTATTGTGTGGGAAAGGTAAAAAGTAAAGTGTTAGATTTTGAAAAGTGGTTTGTATGTTTTGAAAAAGTGAAAGTGGGAAGTGTATGTTTTGCTAAAAGAGAGGGTGTTGGTATTGAAAAGAGATGTGTTTTGAAAATAGAATTGTATAATTTTGGAAAGGTGAAACATGTATGTTTGGAAAGTGGATTGTGTGTTTTCTTTGAAAAAGTGACATGTATAAATGTTGAAAGTAAGGCGTGTGTGTGTAAGTTGAAATGTAAAGTGTGAGATTGGTTGGAAGTTGAATTGTTTTGAGAAGTGGGGTATGTTGATGTTTGAGAGTGAGTTAGTTGAGTATTCATTAGAAAATGAAAGTGTTAAAGAAAGAGCAATGTCCCTCTTTCTCTCTCTCTCTACCCCTCTCTTTCCCTTCCTTCTACTTCTCCCTTCTTGTGCCTCGAGGTGAATGTTTGGGAAAATACAAAGTATGCTTTCAAGAGTGAAAAGTTCAAAAGGTTGACAGCTTGTGCCGGTCTTCAAGCCCGAAGAAAGGTACGTTTTTATTTTTAGTAATTTTAATTATTTTATTATTAATTATTAAATGTGCTTCTAATCCTTCTCTGTTTTATTTTCTATATTTGCATGAACTACGAGGAATGGTACCGGTCGAGCGAACAAAAGGACAAGGGACAATGGCGTCAGTCGCCTCTATCCAACCGGGTAGAGGTGCTACGGGCGAATCCACCAGGTCATAGCCCCTGGTGTTGTAAATTTTCTTAAAACTTAGAAAGCCCCTAGGAGGCCGTGGTGTGTTTTGTGCGAACTCCTCCCCTCTAGGTCCCTGTAGCAACTTCAATTTTATTAGGATTATTTATTTTATTTTAGATCCTTAAACCTCTTTACACGTGCGCAATGTCCTAAGGGTTAGTGATAACAAGCTTTTTCATCCCATACAACATTAGTGACATTTAAGGACAAAAATTAAGGACCGAGTCTTAGAAAATTTAGACTTAGGATGCATGCACACTTTAGGGTAGAAACACAGAACATAGAAAACTTAGTGACATTCCCCTTAGGCTTAGTGTTCATTATTAAATATAACTTTAATTAGGCTAATCAAATTTAAACGATCATTTAACAAAAATTTCAAACACACCAATGATAACTTGGATAAAAATACACGAAAATCACATAACTTTTAATAACTAAGTCATAATCAATAAACACAACCACTAAAAGATTCAACTTGAACATAAATCTAAAATTGGGTTTAATTAACATTTTAATCACCTCATAATCAGATAATAGTAATTAAATAAAATCCATTAAAAATAAAATTAAAATCCAGAATACAAAATACACCTAAAATAAGAATAAATTTAAATAATAGACATAATCCAAAATAAAAAACCCTTTAAAAATCAAACTCTATTCATTAAAGTCTTTTCAAAAATCAATTATAAGCATAATATAAAACATCTTTAAAGAAAATTGATTGAGATATATAGTAATCTAAAAGTCTAATAAATCGTCAAAGATTCAGTAAGTTGTTAAATTAAATAATATAAAAGAAAATAGGTTAATTCAAATGACTAAATAACAAAATCCTATTAATCAACTTTAACAATCAAAATTCAATCTAAAACAAACTTCAAAACAGTAAAGACACAAAAACTTAAATCTGAACTAAAATTCCCTTTGACCCTTCAACAAATCAATTTCAATCAATTAGATAACTTTAACTAAAAGTAAACTCAGGATGCATCCAAACCACACAGCCTACCGCACACACTTAAATTTGTTTGCTAGGACAACCGACTCTAGCTCTAGGTTAGGCCGGTGTTTACTTTCTTGCTGTTGTGTGACGGGCTTTCTCGGTTTTCATTGCATGCTTGTATGATTGACATGAGTGTTTGTTTACTTTTATTGCTCTCTGTGATATGATGTGATGGGCGATAGATTACCCCTAGGTTAGGAACGATCTGGATGCTCACAGAATCTTATGCAGGTGGCCATGCTCGTGCAGGGCTAAATAAAAAGGGGGCAAATTAAAGATTTAAATTAATAATATTTTCTGCAGGTGCTTCAAAAAATGCTAAGCCCCCTTAAAATTAAAAGAGCATGGCCAAGTGAGGCTGATGAATTTAATATGAATATATAACTGCTTGGGAATGATTTTATTATAAATGCTTAGGATAACCCTGCAGGTGTGTCTAAATTTTTTTTTTCTTTCTGGGATGTAATGTAATGTAAATATATTTTTGTTAAAGTCAAATGTTGTGAAAGTGATTCAAAAGTGGGATATCACACCCAACTCAGAATCCAAAGAGAAAAGAATGTCCCTTAGGGGAGTATTCTCTTCTATTTGGAAAGCCAAGTTATGGTGGTTCTAATATCCAAAGAGAAAAGAAAATACCCCTTCGGGGATGAGTTTCTTTTCATTTGGATATCCAGGCCCGGCGGACCTAAGGAGCTTATAGCGGATCCAAGGAGCTCGTAGGGGATCCAAGAAGCTTGTAAAGGAAAGAAGACAAAGAAGTGAAGATGAAGAAAATGAAGAAATGAAGATAAGAAGAAAAACATATCCCATTTTGAAATCACTTGCGTCAGTCTTAGGATTAGAATCCGGGTTTGTTGTCAGTGGTACCCGGCCACTTTACTTTTTCAGCAGACCCTGGGTTGTAAATAAACTGGACATTGGACATTATATTTTTGGATAATTTAATTTGAGTGTTTACATTATTTGTGCACTAGCTTTTTTTAGGACTCTTGCATGCCGTGTTTTGTTTTAGCCTGGATACGAATCGGAGTATTTTTTGGTAAGGACCACGATAAACTTTTTCTACTTGAAATTTAAAAATAAAATTTTTTTAGGCTCACATAGAAACTCTAACGAATCTAAGAAGTAAGCTCGGACCGCCGAGAGTCAGCATAATCATATTATTACTTTCTCTTCCTTGTTAGGCACCTCCCCGCCTGCGGGTTCTGGCAGACCACCTGGCCTATTAGGGTGCAGTCTGTCAAGGGGATGTTGTGCAATCTCTAGGGAAAAATCTATTTTCTAAGCCTGATTTTAAAACTGCTTCATAAATCATTTTTTTATGCATTCGAGTCAATTAGCATGCATTGCATTAGATACAAATTAAAAGAGTCTAAAATTTTAATTGCATTATGCTCCTAGGCATCATTTACCCTACATAAGTAAAGGGGCCAATTAGGATTTGTTTTAGATGTCGGCCCCAATTCCTCAAAACTTAAATAACGTCCCTACCCATCTTTCATAAGAGACTGGACACATGGATTTGAAGCGCCTAGGTGGTTAGCTGGCTCCCCAATCCAGGCCGGGGTAAGTCCAGATTTGCACTGCATTAGTTAGGTTCGGGTCACTACTTTGTAGTACCCAATTTAGTTTTAGGTTCTGAGGCAGACTGCTAAATCTTAAGTTCTCACTCTCTGGGAATATAATCCCAAATTTTTAATAAAATGCCAACTCAAATCTAAAAATTTCTCTCTTAAAATGTAAAGCCCAACATAGGGTAGACTGAGGTTGCCTCTGAGCTTCTCAGAATCCGGCACCTCCTACTTTTCTTCCTTTGACTCGTTAATAACTGTTCAATGTTGAGTTTTCTCCTTGAAAATTCCTACTTCTTTCCTTGTCTTCTACTTTGTAATCAGAGGGTATGAAATCACTGCTTTAATCGAGAGTTTTCTTAGGAGTACCGCTCCTAGGATGTAATTAACTATAGGGGCTTGCCCCTATAGGGATTTGAGAACCCCATATTAAAATAAACCTTGTTTTATTCTTATAAAATAAGGGAAAAATCTTTGGGAACGCAGACATATTTTAAAATCTCATTTCTAATTTTAAATATATTTATAGAATATTATTATTATCTTTCCAGATAATATAATATTCTATTTATTATATTCAATTTTAGAAATGATGACTTTTATAAAACCCATTCTTTCTTTTGGGTATTTTTGAAGAATGTTATGTTCGTCTTTTCAGATGATACAATATTCTCCTTATTACACATAAATAAAGGGATGTATGAACTTTTCAAAACTATATTTCTATTTTTAAACACATTCTACAGAATTTCATGTTCATCTCTCGAGATGATATGTTATTCGTAGAATTGTGTTTGACTATAGAAATATTATTTTCCAAAACCCTGTTTTGATATTGAATCCATTATAGAATATTGTGTCAGTCTCCCGAGACTGTACTTTATTCTTAATGTAGTATTCGATTACAAAACAGGAGAAATCAAAATCTGCGTGGTGACATAAATTTTCCCACCAACACATATCAAATACGTAAAATAGAATCTAAAATCTCATGGTTGATAACCAAAGCTTAAAACCAGCAGACCAAGATAAGTTGCAAATGAAATATAATTGTTGCGAGCTAGAATATACGCCGTGATAGAGTTGAATTTAGTGTCGTTGGGTTTGTACTTTCGAGACGTTCAGTTCGACTGTAAGTTCGTTGAAATTGGAGTTCGGACGGTCCCAGATTTAATTGTGGAAGTTTCCAACTTGATATCGCCTCGAGATTCATGCCCGATCAAGATAATTTTTTGATGATGTAACAATAATGATAAAATAATATTAACTGTATAGAAATTCAGCGAAAAATATTTTATTTTTATTAAAATAATAATAATTTTAGTTTTTAATTATGTATGTGTGTTAGGGGCAGGAGTATAATAGAGCTAATTTGACTTGTGATTTGGCTCAAATTTAGCTGGATAGTACCTTGTGAGTTGAGCTCAATGAATTAATAAGTCTGGCTTGACCCAAACTCGACTCTACTTTTTAGCTCGTGAGCCGGTTCGTTTAAAAAATATTAATATCGAAAAATTATAAAAAATATTAAAATTCAGAGTTTAACTACAACATCATTAAAAAATTTCAAATTAAACATTATGTTCTTATATCAAATAATTTCTTATTATTTATCTTATAATTATGCATTTTTTCTCTTTCCATAGTAAATAAGCAAGTGCATAAGCTTATTAGAATTCATAGAATTAAATTTGAACTCAATTGATTAATCAAGTTTAAGCACAAATCACGAGGTGGCTCGAGTTTGGCTCATCAATTAATTAATCAATCTTGAGTTAATTTTAGAATTTGATTGTGAAATAGTAATAAGAATTATAACTTAAAAAAAAAAATAAATCTAATTTTCTTTTAAAGTTATGAGAATTAATACTTAATATAAAATTATAAATTAAAATTTATCTATATTCTCTTCAATTTAATGTCTACTTCGTTGCTCGACAACCTCACATGGCATATAATAATATTGTTATTTATTAGTTCAAATAAAATTTAAAATTATTAAATAATAATAATCAGTAATATGCTTGGCAATTATTTTAGCATATAACCTCTTTATCATGATGAAAATATAATTCGATTATATATCAAGCTATTAAATACTATCAACATGCAAGAGAGAAGTTATTAACTTAGAGACTATTTTATAACATTTTTTATTTTTGTTGTTCAAAATTTGGACAACATATTTGGCTAGTGTTTTGTTAGTGATATTATTTTTTATTTTTTAATATAAATAGAGTTCTTTTTAAATTAAAATAAATTATTTTTTTAAATATCTAAAATAATATGTAGGTGTTTTAAAGATTTATAAAATATAAACTCATATATAGTCACTTTGTCACAACCTAACACGATCAGGACTTGTCATATCGTGTTGAGCTGTGACAGGAAAATCCCAAAATCTCGTTTGGGAATGTTTCAAATTTTCTTCAAATATTCTTTTTAAATAAACTAATGACTGTTAACCAAGATGACTAAGTCAAAAGAGGATCTAGATAATTATATTGTACCGCAAGCATAACTGCTACTACTTGTCTCTATATACTAGCATGTATCCAGAGTTTAATTATAGATAATAATGCATTTCGTTTTTTGCTTTGATTCATTTCCGTGTGTGGTCGAGGTCTCCTTTCTGTGCGTGTTCTCATGGTATCAGAGCACAGATAAGCTTTTTTTTTCTCCTTTCTTCCGTTCTAATCTTCGTTCTTCCTTCTTCTTGTTATCTTTCTTTCTTTCTCCAATCCAGCATGGATGGATCATCCACTTCCCCACTAGCCATAGACTTGCTAAATCCACTTCATCCCATCAATATTCCGCCCCAACTGAAGTTTGTTCTTAGCAATATCAAGAATCTTGTTTCTACTTCCCTAACTTCTGACAATTATCCCTTATGGCGATCGCAAGTTGAGAAAATATTTGTTGCCAATGGCTTTAAAGGGTTTCTTGATGGCTCATACAAAACTCCACCACACAATAATACCACTGATTGCTCACACGATGCCTGGAACCTTCTTGATCAAAATCTTGCTGCTGCCTTATTGTCCATCATTACACAATCTATTTTACCCTATGTTCTTTCACTGACTCATTGTGCTGATATATGGGCTACTTTAGCCCATCGGCTACAAGCGTCTACTAGATCTCGCATCATTCAATTAAAGAATGAACTTCACCATCTCTCCAGAGGTGAATGTTCTCTGTCACGGTATTTACTTACTGTGAAATCCAAGATTGATGTAATCTCCGCTGCCGGAAGCTCCATCGATCTAGAAGACGTCATTCTATACATGTTAAATGGCTTACCTATGACATACCAAGCCTTTAAGGCAGCTATTCAGATGAATTTACAACCATTAACTCTTGATGATCTTTACACACTTCTTTGTAATCAAGAAGTGAACCTTGCTCAAGAAACATCCAAAGAACTCCAATCTCTTCACATATCTAAGAACCTGGTTACTCTAGCGGCTACTCGTGGCCGTGGACGTGGTCAAAATTATTCTACTCCTAATCGTCCATACACCCGCAATACGCGCTCATCCACGACATCCAACCGAAATGAAAGACAGTCAAATAGAAGCATTATATGCCAAATATATACAAAGCAAGGTCACTTTGCTCTGAAATGTTAGTATCGTCATGATCCCACATATTAAGAAAATCCATCCAAGCAAGCTTTATTTTGCTCGACTGAACCATCTCGTCAAACAGATTGGTTTTTAGACAGTGGGACTTCTACGCATCTAACTTCAGATCGTTCTCAATTCTCATCAACAGAACCTTACAATGGTACTTCCCAAGTCATGTTAGGAAATGGCCATCATCTACCCATACATCATACGGGTAAAGGGCTTCTTCCTACACCCTTAGGTAGTCTTCAACTCAGCAATCTTCATCAAGTTCCTAACTTATCATTTAATCTTTTATCGATCCATCAACTAACCCATGACAATTCTTGTATTGTTTCATTTTCTTCACAGGGTTATCAAATTCAGGATTTGAAGACCAAACGGGTTCTGCTTCAGGGACCATGTCATAATGGACTCTATCCCATTTCTTCATCTACTAAGCCATCTACTCTAGCATTACTCTCAGTTCAAACCGTTCCGTATCTTTGGCATGGCCATCTTGGTCATCCGGACACACGCAAATTGAATTGTCTTGCTCGGTTACATTCAAATATATGTTCCAATATTGCTACAAATTCTTGTAATACTTGTAATCTTGCAAAAAGTCATAGGTTGTCGTTCCCAAAATCTATTTCTACTTTTTCTATTCCATTTGAAATTGTTCAATTTAATTTTTGGGGTCCATCCCCCACTATGTCCTTATAAGAATTTTGTTACTATGTCTCATTTATAGATAATTACACAAAATATTGTTGGGTTTACCCCCTCTCTCAGAAATCTGAAGTTTTTTTCTAAATTTATTGAGTATTATAATATGATTAAATACCAATTTAGCAAGAATATAAAAATTCTCCGAACAGATGGGGTGGAGAATACATTAACCAACACTTCCAGCAATTTTGTAAACTCTCGGGTATGTGTCATCAATACACATGCCCTTACATGCCATCTCAAAATGGCTTAGCTAAAAGAAAGCATCGTCACATCTTGGAGACAATTTGAAGCCTTTTAATCCATTCTAATGCTCCTCATCGGATGTGGAATCATGCTCTTCACACAGCCATTCATATTATCAATCTCCTACCAACCCGTAAATTACAAAACAAAACGCCATATGAATCTCTTTACACCAAAATACTTACCTATACTCATCTTAAAATCTTTGGGTGTCTTTGCTATCCTTGGCTCCGATCCTATGTTTAATCAAAATTAGATTCATTTTCTCAGGCCTGTGTGTTTGTTGGCTATGCCTCCTCTCAAAAAGGATATCTATGTTTAGATCCCTTAACAAACAAGATATATACTTCACGACATATTGTTTTTAATGAGCAAGTTTTTCGTTATCATCAAAAACGAATCCCGATAACTCATCCAACTTCACACATTAATCTACCACCTCTTCTCTTAGTTCCCTCATCTATCATCAAAATGCAACCTCAAATTCTATCATATAATTCTAATTCTCCTATATCATGTATTCAACCTTCTCCTCCTCATTCTGTCACAAGTCACAACACCGTCCCTCACTCTTCGGAACAACACTCACTGGACTCATCCAATAATGCAGCCGTTCCATCATCATTTCATTCTACCTTTCCTACCATTCCCAAACACCATATGACAACCCGATCGCAAACTGGTAATCTCAAATCCAAACGCATCTTCAATCTCACGCATCAAATTGTTCCTCAAGACCCAACTTCTTACACTCAAGCTTCCAAACACAAACATTGGCGCTTAGCCATGTCACAAGAATTCCAAGCACTTCAATCTCAAGGAACCTGGGATCTCGTTCCATTCTCTCCAAATCAAAATATTCTCGGATGCAAATGGATGTTTCAAATAAAATATAACTCTGATGGATCAATTGCCAGATATAAGACTAGATTAGTGGCTCTCGGATACAAGCAGGAATTCAGAGTGGATTATACCAAAACTTTTAGTCCTGTTGCAAAGATACCAACATTCTGTATTATGATTCTCCTTGCCATACATAAGAATTGGTCAATACATCAACTTGATATATCTAATTCTTTCCTACATTGTTCATTACAAGAAACTGTCTACATGCACCAACCACCGGGATTTATTGACGAAATTCATCCCAATCACATTTGCAAACTAAACAAGGCTCTTTACGATCTTAAGCAATCTCCGCGACAATGGTTTGCTACGCTTACCGGGTTCTTACATAACCAAGGATTTCGCATAAGCAATTCAGATCCTTCTCTTATAATATATCAAAATCCTAATATACAAATATATTTTCTTATATATGTTGATGATCTTATAGTGACAGGTAACAACATCGAATCACTACAACATCTCCTCAGCATTCTTCACAAAAGGTTTAACATGAGACACCTCGGCACCTTGTCTCAATTTTTGGGAATAACGGCTGTCAAAACAAATGATGGTCTACTTCTTCATCAAAGTCGATATGCTCAAACTATTTTGCAACGCGCCGGAATGCTCAATTGTAAACCTATGTCCACTCCTATAACTGCTAAATCTCATAAAACTTCATATTCTTCAAATCTATTTTCCGATTCTTTATTATATCGTCAACTTGTTGGATCTCTTCAATACCTCACATTAACAAGACCTGATATAACCTATGCGGTAAATAAAGCATGTCAATACATGCATCAACTGACTGACTCCAATTTGAGGCACTCAAACGCATCCTTCGATACATCAAAGGCTCTATAAATATTGGTTTACCTTTATCTCAAAACTCCTTGCTTCTAACCTCCTATATAGATTCGAACTGGGCTAGAGATCAGCGTGATCGGAAATCAACAACAGGATATTGCACTTATTCTTGGTTCTTCTCTTATTTCTTGGAGTGTCAAGAAGTAGAGTACAATTGCCAAATCATCTACATATGCAAAAATTGAGCTCTTGCAGCTGTCGTTGTCGATCTTATATAGACTCGTCAGCTCCTTCAAGAACTCAGATGCTCGCAACCTGAACCAACCAAGCTATTTTGTAACAACACGTATGCTATTGCTTTGGCCAACAATCTTGTTTTCCGCGCTTGCACCAAGCATATGGAAGTAGATTGCCATTTCATCAATGAGTGCATCAAGAGCCAAACAATCCAAGTTCATCACATCTCCACCAAAGATCAGATTGCATATATCTTTACCAAAGCGTTACTGATAGCTCGATTTTGTCACATTGCCATCAAACTGACTTCTGCTACTACCTCATCAGTTTGCAAGGGGGTGTTAACCAAGATGACTAAGTCAAAGAGGATCTAGATAATTATATTGTACCGCAAGCATAACTGTTACTACTTGTCTCTGTATATACTAGCATGTATACAGAGTTTAATTACAGATAATAATACATTTCATTTTCTACTTTGATTCATTTTCTTGTGTGGTCGAGGTCTTCTTTCTGTGCGTGTTCTCACTGACTACATAGCGATTAAAACATCCAGACCTTATGCATCGGGTCAGTGATCCTTACACCTACTATCGACTAATCTAGTCCATAAGCGAATGATCTCTCTGTTTGGTCTACTAACATTTTTTATTCTGACGCCAATACCCTATTTGAAATTGTAAAATAAATTCACTAATTCAATATTCATTAAGTAAAAAATATATATTTCACATATCAAAATTATTTATATTTCATCTCAAAATATAAATAAAAGTAAATTAAAATGATTTTATTCAATTCCTTAGTTGATAAAGATCATAAAAGTTATTGCTAAAAATCTATGATTAAATCCAGATTATATTAATTGTATTTCAACACTCAATTTTTCATCAAAAAATAAAAAATATTCACATCAACTATAATTAATAAATAATTATTTTTTTTCCAAGATCAACTTTTATTCTTAAGCAAATAAAAAAGTCAAGTTTAAAATTTTTATTTTATTTTTTATTTTGCTCATTTCATATATAATTTTAGATTTTTAAAAATCTCAATATTTTTCCAATTCTTTTTTTTTGGGATTAATTTTTTTATGTCGTATAGATAATTAATTTGCATTAAGGAATTCGATTGGATAACTAATAATAGTATTTATGCATTTTAAGGAATTTTAAGTTGTCAAATTACATTATTACCTTAATAGTATTACTGCATGTAATTTAGCAAAATATTTTATTTAAGAATTCAAAATATATAATTTTTAACGAAGAGTTAACCACGCTGCCCTTGCAAAAATGCTCATTATGAGAGTTAAGGGCAAAAAAAAAAAAGAATAATTAGGGGGTTAAGTGTAAAGTGACGATTGATGGAATATTACGGAATTCTTAATTGTCGAAAGCGACCAATCAGTGATGAGCTGTGGAGCAATCACATGCAGCACGCAACGATAAAGCGTTCATGGATGAAAGATCTCATTCCTCAATGTTCCACCGTGCACTTCAATTATTTCCATTTTGAAGCTTATTTGTGTAAAATCCTATCACAATAATTAATAGATTTCAATTGAGGGTATTTATTTACAATAATTAAAAAATTGTTATGATTATTAGAGCCTTGCTAAGAGAATTCATATTATACATTTCTCATGTAAAATAAAAAAATTGATTTATTTCAATTTTTTTTTCATATTGTAAGAGAATATATTATGTCCTTGTTGCGTTCTGAAATATTCGCGGTGGTAGAGAGATATAAGTTTAGCGTCCTAACTTTATACGATATTCAACACACAGACAAATAAATAAGTAGGGGTGCATAGCTCATAAGAGACACCATAATCTATTTGTGTGTTGGATATTCGTATAATGCTAAGATGCTAATTGCGACGCTAAACTATATCACTCTCTATCGCCGTGAATATTTCAGGATGCAACAGACCTAATAAGTCACAAAAAAATCCAATCAAATATGAATTTTGATGTAATCATTGAACTGAAATTTTTTAAAATTAAATTCAAAATCTTTTGAACTTTGAAATGGCAAATTTAAATGAACTAAAGTCAAGCACTTAAATACTAAGAATAATAAAATGCTAATGTTGAAGATCTTAGGCCAATATATATGCATTTTGATCAAAATGATAAAAAAAAATACAATGAATAAATAAATAATCTAGTTTTTATAATTTTTGTGAAGAAAACTATTGTTAATTATAATAACTAAAATGATATTTAAATTAATTTAATCACTATAATTTATTAATTTTATAATTAATATTTAAAATGTTACAACCCCTTTCACACATGCACTTCACGATAGCCATAAATTTTATTAATGACAAATGTCATTGTCATTGTCGTTTTTATTAAAAAATAAAATTATTTTGAACGCGGCATTTGACAGCTAAAAAGAACCCATTGCCATAATTTTTATGAATTAATTTAATATTAGAATACAAAATTCTTTAATTTTCTTAACTCGTTCTTGCAGTTACTCTTTTATAAAGAAGAAGAAAAAGGGGGAAATTTATTTTGTAGGCCAACAATGCACTAAATTAGAAAAATATACTCTGATTTTGTTATTCGGAGAAATATCAAAAATTTCATGCCCGGGCATGAATTTCGAGATAAATTTGAATTGAAAATTTCTGAAATTAATTTTGGAGCTATTCAAATTACAATTTTAGCAATCTTATAGTCGAACTGAACATCTCGAATAGTTGAACCCAACGTCACCAAATAAGATTCAATATGATCCCAAATGGATTTGAATCGAGTTGGGATTTGAATCGAGGGTCTGAAGTGCATTTGAAAGTTTCACAACCAAATTATTTTTAAATGTGACATGCTTATAGTTGAATTGAGCAACTCGATGAGACAAATCCAACAAGCCCAAGATCACTAAATTCTAATATCATTAAGACACTCAAATGCTCGATAAATAGTCCATGATCAAGAAAATTGATATCAGTCATCCCGAAACACTAACAACCTACCCTTAATCTTTTCCCTATGTACTAGCAATGTCACTCCAAAAAAACTATAAATAGACCCCACATTCTTCAGGAGAGAAAAAGAAGAGGAAGAAGAAAGAGAATTCCGAGATCTATTTTGCCACCAAACTCCTCCTTGACCAGCGTTGAACCACCAACCGCTGTCGGACCACTACCTGGCCACCAACCCTCGCCGGACTTCTGCCCTGCCACCAACCCTCGTCGGACTTCTGCCCAGCCACCAACCGTCGTTGAACTTCTACTCGACCACCAGCCTTTGCCGGACTTCTGCCCAGCTATAGACCGTCGCCAGACTTCTGCTCGGCCATCAGCCATCGATAGACTTTTACTAGGCCATCCACCGTCGTCGGACTTCTACCTAGCCACCGACCGTCATCGAACTTCTGTCCTGCCACCAACCGACACAGGACTTTCGCCCCACCGACAACTGACGCCAGACTTTCTCCTAGTCGTCGGCTGTCACCCGACTGCCGACTGACGCCAAAGTTTTGCCTAACCACCGATTGAAGCCGAACCTCCGCCCAACTCTCCTTATTATTGTAATTTCACCTTTTTCAAATAAAAGGAGTGGTCAAGCTTTGTAATATGTTTAAATACTGGTGGAATCATTTCAACTGGGCTCGGCCCCGTGGTTTTCCTTTTTCCAGGATTTTCCACGTAAAAAACCTTGTGCTTTTTAATTTCTTGTTTGTATGCAAAATATCCGTACAATGCTGAGACAAAAAATTATAACTCTATCGCCGCGTATATTCTAGCCCGCAACAATGCCCAAAGTTTATTTCTGATAAAGGTGTAATTTTTTGTATTTATGAATTATTATTCAAGGCTTGAAGCCAAATCCCAAAAAAATGATTAGAAATTGTTCAACTTTAAACCTTATATAGAAAATTACTTTGAATTTGATTCAAACCTGTTTGAATCAATTTCAAACTTATGACAATGAAGCTCGTTGGAGTTTAGGGATCATGGTCGCAACATAGGATATTGACATGGGAATTAGTTGAGGGCTTGTGAATAGGATCGACGATGCTGTGGGCTTGCCAATCAAATCCAATGAAATCAGTGAAGTTGGAGGCTCATGGATGGGAACAGATGGGACTGGCAACGTTGGGGTTTCACAGAAAGGAACGGATTGGACCAGTTACTGATAAAAATGACTTGACGATGAGAAGACTCTCCAACTAGGCCAACATCATGTAAGGGAGAAGTTTTTGTGATGGGAGCTTTTCAGAAAAGGCAACGATAGGGCTAGCGACGTGGAAAGGCTTGCTATGGATGACATCGTGAGATTACGGTGTAAAGGAGCTGAAATTATTCTGGGACGGGAAGTTTTTATTCGGACTGTGAGTGTACACAGTATGTACAGTTTAATTTTTTTGTACACAATTTAGTTTTTTTTTACAAATATGGAAAATTATTCTGTGCGGATGCCGAACGCTATCCAGAGCTCAATAAATATGTGCCACATCACCCTCTACTCGATACCGTGCTCGTTACCGCGCTCAGTACCACTCGGTACCGTTGTTATAGCGCATTCTAGTTGGTCTCCGAATGTAGAGCTATGTTCGGCCTCCGCACAGAATAATTTCTCATATAAATATTGTGTACACTCTCAGTCCATACAGGAACTTCCCGTCCGGAGTCCACACCGAACAATTTCTCATAAAGGAGGTTCTAACTTTGTTCGAACCAAGTTCAAACCTTTTCGAATAAAGATCAAACAAGATTTGATCAAATATTATTCTCTCTTGATTCAAACAAAGGTCAAAATCAAATCAATTTAAATTAAATTTCCTCACAACAAACTCCATTCAATAAGTAGTTCACACATACAAATTACAAAATAAGAATAATTTGTTCTTAAATGAACTTTCAGCCATATTTTTTCAAGAAAATAAAATAACGGAAAGTCAAAAATCTCATTAAAAAAAAACCTGCAAAATAAATAAAAAGGGGACCGAAATCAAATAAATGCCTCATTGTCCAACCACAAAGACGGCGAATTATTACGTCCGGTCACCGGACCGTCCGGAGACGAATCCGGATGCACCACATCACCCAAATGTACTGGGCTTGGGTGACGTGGCGCGTCCGGATTCATCTCCGGACGAATCCGGACACCGGACCTAATAATTTTCCGAAGACAGCCGCAAATTCCGATTAGATACAAAAATATTAAACTATTAATATTTGAGCATCCATCTAAATCCATTAAATCTTATCAAATTATCACTAACAATAAAATATTTTTTATTTTTTTATAACATAAAAAATAATAAAAATATTTCTGAAATAAATTACGAAAAGAGGTTATTGTGCAATATAATAAAAATCAGACATAATTTTATATTTATAATTATTTCTAATCTTATATTATTATTATTAATTAAGTATAATTTTTAATATGATAATAAAATAAATATAATGATAGTAAAGTAATCTTTCAAATATTTTAGAATATATTTGAATATAAAAAATATGGGTTATAAATTATAAATTATTTATTATTTTATATTTTATTATTTAAAATAATAAATTTAAATAAAATATTTTAAAAGTTATTAATAACAAACTCACATATGAATGATAAAAAATTATGCCCTCACTAAAATTTTTTTAGCTCCGAAATATTGAGATTGGCAGGCAAACCCGCTCATAAAAAAAAATTAAAAATATATTTTTTGGGATATTTCATATTTATATCAATTAAGATAAACTCCTAACGCTCACTAGATCAATATAGGCTGCGTAAAATTTAAAGATTTATGTCATGGGAATGTTACAATCTACGTAGTATTTTTCTTTTTTTGTTTTTATCGTAGATTTGATCCGTAAATGACGAGGCCCTGAAACCTCTGCTGTTCTCTTAACTTTATTTTTTTTTTTGCACGAAGAAGGAACGAGAAGAAAGAAGCCAATGCTTCTCTTCTTCTTCTTGTTTATGGGATTTAGCCGTTATGGCGATGCGATGGAGCAATGAAAAGCGCTTCTGAAGATTTTGTTCTGGTAAAGATTGATTTTTTTTCCCTTTTTCTCTTGTAATCTGTTCTTTCTGTGTTAAAAATATATTCTTTCTTTTGAAATTTGTTTTGAGTTCCTTTCGTTTAGGAACCCAAATGCATCCTATAGCTATTAAATATGGTGAGCTTCTTCAAAGTAAGAAATTTGGGTTGTTGTAACTTTTAATTTTCTCGCTGTAGGTCTTCTTCGATTTGATGTTTCCTGAATTCACATTGGAATTCTAGGTTAGCAATGTCGAGGCCATTGTACCGGGGATTCTCTGGCAGCAGTGGAAGATTATCCAATGGGAGTGGAATCGGCGATTCATTCAACAAGAGCTACCAACTGAAAGATTTCTCTGAAATTGGATTTGGGCATGAGCTCCTGAACCCTTTTGGAACTAGTAAAAGCCGGCGGAGTTTGACACTTGGTCTGCTCAAGCTTGGCGTTGCCGGAGTCATCTTTCTTGCACTTTTAGGTTTACTGTTTTGGGTTTTATGTATCCCGACTTCCTCACAAGCTATCCTCTATAGAGGCTATCGAAGACTACAAGAGCAGCTTATTGCAGATCTGTCAGTTGTTGGAGAGCTTTCCCTTGGTATTGGCAAGCTCAAAGAGCTTGAATTCTGCCCCAGTGATTATGAGAATTATGTGCCATGTTACTTCAACATTTCTGAGAGTTCGAATTCGGCAGAATTGGATGGAAAGATTGAGTATGAGCGGAGCTGTGTTCATAGATCGGCGAAGGAACAAGGTTGTTTGGTTTTCCCACCAAAGAATTATAAGATTCCTCTGAGATGGCCAACTGGGAGAGACTTCATTTGGAAGTATAACGTGAAGATTACAGGGCAGGAGTTGTCGTCTGGAAGCTTGACCAAGAGGTATACTTGTTTTTTTTTTCCTCTGCTTGTTTTGGATTTGGATGATATATTTGTGTTTCACAAGTGTCGATTATAAGCTTTACAATGTAGGATGATGGTGGAGGAAGAGCAGCTCTCTTTTCACTCTGACTCTCTTATGGTTGATGGTGTAGAAGACTATTCCCATCAGATAGCTGAGATGATTGGGCTAAGGAATGAGTCCAATTTCAATGAGGCTGGGGTAGCACTCTCTTTTCAAAAATTTACTTATTTGTTTATTTTGATTGAGGAGCAAGGGTGTTTTTGATGATAAATATTTTTAAATTGAATGTCAGTAGTGGGTGCATGACTATTAAATGTCGAGGTACCTTTTGGCATAATAGTTGAAGTTTCGTTACAAACTTCAAAGTTAAGCGAGTCTCATGGAACCTGTCAACCTTTTCACAGAAACTTCAATGCCTGAAATTTAGCTTATGAAATCAACATTGGATTTGGCCTACGGTTGAAATGTGTATTTTTAGCTAGTTTCTTAATCAGCCTAGGTGTATATTAAGATTTACCTTTTTAGGTGAAGAAGGTGCATGTTTATGTTTATACATCAGGCTTCTTCTGTAGTAGTATCTTAGTTATGTTTTTGGTAAAAATTGTTGCTATTCAGATATCAATGCTAGAAATACTTTCCTTTGATTCACTACTAGGATCACTTAGCTTTTATAACAATGTTGCATTTAAACATCATCATCATCATCATCATCATTAGCTTCATCTCAACTATTTGGATTAGGCTTGATGAATTCTCATTGTCAATTTATTCTAGTTTATGAGGTGTTTAATGTACTAATTATATTTCAAAATTATGTGCTATGTTAAATTATGCTTTGGTAAAAAGAATGTAAGAATCATGGATATGTTTTAATCTTTCTTGGTGTTCATTGATAAGTGGATGTTTATGTTGTGAGTTAATTTGTGTAGATATATGAAAATCTATTTCTTTTAATTTCATTAGCCTCTTAAAGTTTTTATGCTTATTCAGAAAAAAAAGGGTAGTAAATGTCAAAAACACCATAAAATAATATAATTAGTGCATCTTTATCACAAATTTGATGTATATGCCGACTTATAGAAGTTCTAACTGCCCAACACCTCCACCCTCTAAACCTATATTATTGTCTATTTAGATCTCCTTATCTTAGATATTTGAATCAGGACCTTCAAATTCCTTTGATTTTGCAGAATAGTTTAAACTTTAAATAGATTTTTCTAAAAATTTCCTTTTCTTCAATTACCATACCTTCTTATCTCTTTTTCATATTCACTGTTTAAAAGCATCTGCGCAGGCTTCCCAAATGTTTAACTCCATTAACAAAATGAGCAATCCTCTCTGGCCTCGTATTACATGTTGTTAGACATATTACTCTCCACAGTTATTACTTCTATGTTTTTATTTGCTGATGATAGGCTCTGCGAGTAGCTATGACAAAACAAACTCATAGGTTTTTAGCTCTGCCAATATGTTTCAATTGTCAATAACTATGTGAAACCAAACGCTTAGAAAGGGTCTGGCTAGTTCTGGAATCACTCGTCCATATTATTTCAAGATTATAATAAAAACTGATTTTATTGCTTTAACCGCGTGATGTTCACATTAATATTTATTTATGTATTCAAAAGCTAAGGCACTTTATTTTGACTAGCTATTATTCCTAAGTATCAGGACTCCTTTGTCTTGTTTTGATTTTTTTCTCAAGCCTTTTTTCTGATGATTACAGTATACTTGTAACATGTATTAACTATTAACACTTGAATTAATGGGAATATTGCTTCTCTATTAAGCTAATGATAGGAGTATTTGTATTGCTGTAATTTTGTCTTTTGTTGAGGATAAAAACTTAATGATCTGCTGTCATGTTGCAGGTCAGGACTGTGTTGGATATAGCTTGCGGCTTCGGTAGCTTCGGGGCGCATCTTTTTGCAAAACATCTCCTTACCATGTGCATTGCGAACTACGAAGATTCTGGAAGTCAAGTTCAACTTACTCTGGAAAGAGGCCTACCTGCTATGGTTGGTTCGTTTGCGACGAAACAGTTGCCATATCCTAATCTGTCTTTTGATATGGTACACTGTGCAAGATGCGGGATTGAATGGGAGAGAAATGGTTTGCATCTTTGATAATCATTATCTTCTCATATCATATCTTTCATTAGCATGGAACCTGCCATTCCTGTGCATTGCTGATGCTCAAAAATTTCCTAAAAAATGAGAAGCTTTATATGAGCTTCATGGCCTAACAAGATAAAGTTACATATCCAGATGGAGCTGGGTTTGCCTTTTTGCAATATTTCTTGTTTTGAGCTGATAATGAACTCTTCCTGCAGATGGTATATTCCTTCTGGAAGTTGACAGATTACTGAGGCCTGGAGGATATTTTGTCTGGACTTCACTTACGAACACTCACAGGTCTCTCCGTAACAAGGAAAATCAGAAAAAATGGACTCTAATTCGTGATTTCACCGAGAACATCTGCTGGGATCTGCTTTCACAGCAAGATGAAACAATCGTTTGGAAGAAAACCAGCAAAAAGAAATGTTATAGCTCTCGGTATCTCGTCTAACCTTCTTTCAAACGGTTGCCTGCTTTTCTGAATTGTTTGTATGATGTAGATTGCGCTATCAAAATATGCATTAGTGAGAGTAAATTTGTGCAATTTATAGGAAATCTGTCTCTCCAATCTGTGATAGAAATCTGGATATGAAATCCCCCTATTACCAACCTCTCAATCCTTGCATAGGAGGAACAACAAGTCAAAGGTGGATCCCTATCGAAGATCGAACACCATGGCCTTCTCAGGTTATGCTAAGCTCGGCCGAGCTGAGCTTACATGGTATGTTGCATAAACACTGAGCCAACTAATTTTTCAACTTCAATTCTTTGTTTCACAACGATTTATAATTGATTAGGTGTGCAGCCTGAGGAGTTTGTTGAGGATTCCTTAAACTGGGAATTATCAGTCCAAAACTATTGGTCTCTTCTTTCACCTTTAATTTTTTCTGATCATCCGAAAAGGCCTGGGGATGAGGATCCCTCTCCACCTTATAATATGCTGAGAAATGTACTCGACATGAATGCTCGATTCGGAGGCTTCAATGCTGCTTTGTTGGAAGCTGGGAAATCTGTCTGGGTCATGAATGTAGTCCCTGTTACTAGCCAAAACTCTCTCCCTCTTATCTTTGATAGAGGATTCATTGGTGTACAGCATGATTGGTATGTCATATTGTTTACTTGTAATTTCAATATATAATTTGCATTCATACTGATTTATTTGTCAATATTTATGGTTTGCAACTCCTCATATAACTTGTTCCTGTTTGCCTGAAATGATTGAAAATTTAATTGTTCAAGCTATTTATATTGAAAAAATATTGTTTTGTTCATTTAGACTTCGTTTGGGATGACTTTCTTGCAGCTTCTTAAAAAAATTTTGTGCTATAAAGCTGATTTAGAAAGCAATAAGAAAGTTGTCCCAAACGAAGCCTTAATAACTCAAAAACCATTGTAACATCATCATGTCATCAATAAATTCTCCTATTGCAATATTAAATATTCTATTGAAGGATGTGTTTAATTCTTCAGAAGATTATTATTTGCACCCAGAAATGCTATGTCTAATTTTTTGTTAGATTTCATTTGAAAGAATTCATTGTGTGATCAAAATTCTAATTTAATGACATTTTCAAATAAATTAAACCTGTTTTGATTAGGTGTGAAGCATTTCCAACATATCCAAGAACTTATGATATGATTCATGCTCAAGGACTGCTATCAATTCATAAACACCACAGGTGTTCTGTCCTCGATGTGTTCTTAGAGATTGATCGCATTCTACGGCCAGAGGTAATATAGTGTTGCTTTCAAATCTTCATTTTGATTCCTGATACCTTTGATCCATGAAATGATTCAAAGCTGTGTCTTCTTATTAATTCCACAACAGAAATTTCAGAAATTGAATACAAAATGAAAACTTTTTATGTTGCCTATAACGGTCTTTACGATCTTTCTTTTTTGAATTTTTTCATTTATTTTGGCTGATGGATAGACGTCTGGATGTTGATAGATTTAGGTTTTGTTTGGGATGACTCTCTTATTGCTTCTTAAAACAGTTTATTAGTACAAAAATTAATTTTTTTGTACTAGAAAGATGCTTTAAGAAGCAGTAAAAGAGTCGTCCCAAACGAAGTCTTAATTGAATCAAGATGGAACTTAAATAATTGTCCTTTAAATATTTCACCATATCAAATTATAAGTAATAGGCAAAAATTAATTCAATATTGAAAGCAACAACAACAACAACAACAATAACAAGCCTTTGTCCCACTACGTGGGGTCGGCAACATGAATCCTTTTTCTCCATTGTGTCCGGTTCAAAGTCAAATTCTCGTTTAAATCTAATAGAGAAAGATCATTTCTAATATTTTCTAACCAAGTCTTTTTAGGTCTACCTCTACCTTTCTTAACATAAGTCAAATCTAATACCTCTACTTTCCTAACTGGGTCATCGGAAGGCCGCCGTTTTATGTGACCAAACCATCTAAGGCGACTCTCTCTAATCTTATCCTCCACTGGAGCTACTCCAACCTTTTCACGTATATGCTCATTTTGTATCCTGTCTCTAAGAGTAAATCCACTCATCCACCTAAGCATCCTCATCTCCGCAACACATAACTTAGTATTATGCTTCTCTTTTAATGGCCAACATTCTGCACCATAAAGCATTGCAGGTCTCACCACCATCTTATAGAATTTTCCCTTAAGTTTAAGGGGGACTTTTCTATCACACAACAAGCCCGATGCATTCCTCCACTTCAACCATCCAACTTGAATTCTACTGATAACATCCCCATCTATTTCACCATCACTCTGAACAATAGATCCAAGATATCTAAAACGTGTACTCTTATTAATGACTTGATCGCCTAGAGTCACAATCCCCTCACTAGGTCTATTACTGCTAAAATTACACTCCATATATTCAGTTTTAGATCTACTCAAGCGAAAACCTTTAGACTCTAAGGTTGATCTCCAGACTTCAAGTTTACCTTCAACTCCCTCTTTAGTCTTGTCAACAAGAAGAATATCATCAGCAAAAAGCATACACCAGGGTACATCCTCTTGTAAATGTCTAGTGAGAACATCCATGACTAACGCGAAAAGATATGGGCTTAAAGCTGATCCTTGATGTAATCCAACCGAAATAGGGAAATACTTGGTCAAACCACCTTGTGTTTGAACACAAGTAGTAGCTCCTTCATACATATCTTTAATGATTTGAATATAAGCATTATTAACTCCTTTCTTTTCAAGAACTCTCCATAGCACTTCTCTTGGAACTTTATTATATGCTTTCTCTAAATCAATAAATATCATATGTAGATCCTCCTTATTCTCCCTATATTTCTCCATCAAACCTCTCAATAAATGTATGGCTTCCATAGTAGACCTACCAGGCATGAATCCAAATTGATTTTGAGAAACATTAGTATCACGCCGCAGCCTACGCTCCATAACTCGCTCCCATAGTTTTAAAGTGTGACACATTAACTTAATTCCTCTATAATTCGCACAATCTTGTGCATCACCTTTATTCTTATAAATAGGAATCAATACACTCATTCTCCACGCATCTGGCATCTTTTTAGTCTTCAAAATATTATTAAAAAGTTTAGTTAGCCAAGAAATTCCTTCATCTCCTAAGCATTTCCACATCTCTATTGGGATATCATCAGGTCCAACAGCTTTTCCACACTTCATTTTCTTTAAAGCCTCTCTAACTTCGGTTTTACTAATACGCCGATAAAAACAGAAATCTTTATTTTCATTTAGGATGCTAAGGTCACTAAAGTCAATTGTATTCCTACAATCTTCATTAAAAAGTTTATCAAAATATCTCATCCACCTTTGTTGAATATCATCTTCTAAGAAAAGTACTTTTTGATCTTCATCCTTAATACACTTCACTTGAATTAAATCCTTACTACTCCTATCTCTTTGTTTGGCTAGCTTATACATATATCTTTCTCCCTCCTTAGTATCTAATCTATTATATAAATCATTAAAAGCTAAGATCTTTGCATCACATATTGCTTTCTTAGAATCCTTACATGCCTCTTTATATCTTTCCCAATTATCAGAATTTTTACATCTAAACCAATTTTTATAACAAATCTTCTTATTTTTATCTTTTCTTGCACAATTGGATTCCACCACCAGCTATTTTTACTATTAGGGGCTTTTCCCTTTGATACTCCAAATACATCTTTAGCAATATTTTTAATATCACTAGCCACTTTTTCCCACATAGCATTAGCATCCTCATGCACAAATAAAATCTTAGAATCTAAAATCTTACTCTCAAAAATATTTTTATTACTATTCTTTAAATGCCCCCATCTAATCATAGAAAATCGCTTTACTTTATTTTTTATTTTCTGTCCTTTCATCTTAAAGTCTAAAACTAATAAGCGATGTTGGGTACATAAACTTTCACTCGGAATAACTTTACAATCTTTGCAATCTAAACGATCTATTTTTCTTATAAGAAAATAATCAATCTGAGTTTTACTATAACCATTCTTATAAGTGATGAGATGCTCATCTCTTTTCTTAAATAAGATATTAGCAATTAAAAAATCATAAGCTAAAGAAAAATCTAGTATGGTCTTACCACCTTCATTAGTCATTCCAAACCCATATCCACCATGAATGCTTTTAAAATCATTTACCTCTCTACCAACATGTCCATTTAAATCTCCTCCAATAAAAATTTTTTCTTCGAGAGGTATCTTTTGAATTAATTCTTCTAAATCTTCCCAAAATTTTAATTTTGAACACATATCCAAACCTATTTGAGGAGCATAAGCACTTATAATATTAATAATCTTAGCATCAACAACAATCTTTAAAGCCATAATTCTATCTCCAATTCTATTAATATTTATAACATTATCCTTCAAACTCTTATCTATAATCACGCCTACACCATTTCTAGTACGACTCTTACCTGAATACCAAACTTTAAATCCTAAACTATCAATCTCCTTAGCCTTCTCTCCAACCCATTTAGCTTCCTGAATATTCAATATTGAAAGCGAAAAAGAATAAAAAACAAAAAAGAAGATTGTACTATAGGTTCATCCAATTGATGGCTACATCTTATTGTAGATTTCATTATAATTTGTCTATGAAGAATTACAACCTAATTTTTCTAATATATTTAGAGAGAGTGCCCTCTCTTTATGAAAGGTTAAAAAAAAAAAGCAACAAAGCATGAAATAACCCACAATATTATATATATTTTCGAGGCAGAACTCCATAGGAGGGCTCTCTACCCTCTTTCAACCCTGATGAGAATCTTATCGTAAAAGTGTTATGCCTTTGCCGGCCCAGGAGGGGCCGGCTGGACCGGTCCAGCCTGGACCGGTCCAGGTTTACTCCAGGCGGAGCCGCAGGGAGAGGGGGGGCGGAAGGCCCTGTGGGCCCTAGGGGAGTTTAAGCACTAGTTTGGGAGGGAATTTTTGAATGTAAGGGCTGTTTAGGTATTTTGTAATTGTCCTTTGATGTTAATTAGGAGCTTAGGAGGGAATTGAGGGCTATCTTGAATTTGAATAGAATTTGGGATCTAGGGTTTTCTTGCTTGGGCTCTTGGCTTTGCCGGAGATTGTAGGAGAGTTATTTCTTCCTCTCGAATCGAAGAAATTTGTATCTTGTTTGTTTTCTTGCATCTACTAGTGAAATCTTTTGTTTTCTCTCAGTTTTCTCTCAGATTTCTAGTATTTTTTTCTTTGTTTTGGGCTGATTTCCTGCTGAAATCAGCAAGGTTCTTGTTGTTTTACATCACCGGTTCGATAGGAAATACTTGGATCTAAGTATTTCCTATCAAATTGGTATCAGAGCATCGTTTTGGGACCATCGGCGGCTGAAAATCCAGAATTTTCAGCGGGATATTTGGGCATTCGGAGAAGTCTTTCGTGTGTTTTGTGGAAGAAAAGATGGCCGGAAAGAAGGTAGAAGTTTTGGAAGGCGAGTTCGGGCAACTGAAGACAGATCTGGAAGGAAAGTTCATGGAAATCTCCACCAACAACGACAGGTTGGAGGGGAGGTTTGCGGCGATGGAAGAAATGATGAAGAAACTATTGGAGATGAAGACCAATCCGGCGGCATCGGAAGTAAGGGAAACCACTGACGGTCATGGCTTAGGAGGGAATCCAAACCCGGTCCGGGGGAGGAGAAATCCGGAGGTGGAGATCCTTGAGGGGGAAGATGATATGCCTCCTCTAGAACCGTTTTCTAGAGAGGAGATGAGTCAGGGATATGAACGAAGGGGTGCTGAATTTTTGGGAAGGAGGGAGGAAACGCACCGTCGGGGTGCTGAATTTGAAGGAAGAAGAGGTGAATATGAGGAAGGTTTTGGGTATAATCGTCGGAGGGACGATCGGGACACTTGGGGAGCACCACCCCTTCGAGGAGCAGGAGGATTTGGAGGATATCGAGGATATGGAGGAGATCCTAAGGTGAGAAAATTGAAGATGCCCATCTTTGAGGGCGAGGACGGCCATGGCTGGATCTACAAGGTGGAAAGGTATTTTGCAGTGAATGGGTTGACAGAGGAGGAGAAACTGACAGCGGCAGGTCTATGTTTGGAAGGGAAGGCACTGGCATGGTACCAGTGGAGGGACATGAGGCGACCCATTCGGAGCTGGAGGGAGTTCAAGGACTGTCTGCTAGAGCGTTTCCGAACCAGCAGGGGAGGAGACTTCTACGAGCAGTTCTTTGCGCTGACACAGGAGGGGACAGTCGCAGAGTTCCGGGACCAGTTTGAGTACCTAGCTAGCAGGTTGGATTGTCTTTCTGAGACCGTGCTTGAGGGGAACTTCATGAAAGGGCTCAAACCAGAAATCAGGGCAGCTGTTAGAGTGATGAGACCACACGACCTGGGGGAGGCCATGGAGTTGGCACAGCTAGTTGAGGACCAGAAGCATTTGGAGAGAGGGACTCGAGGCAGCAGCTCAGGGGGATCCTACAGAATGACAACCACTTTTCTAGCTTCCAAGGGAGCTGCATCGGGAGGTACACGAGAGGTACCAAAGGAGAGGTCTGGAGGAGGAGGCCCAGGGGGAAATTTTAAAAAGCTTACTGATAAGGAGATGCAGGAGAAGAGGGCCAAGGGGTTGTGCTTTAGGTGTGATGAGAAGTACATGCCAGGCCATAGGTGCAAGGACCGAACTCTTCAGGTTCTCCTTGTTTGTGAAGACGAGGAAGACGAGGAGGAAGGTGGGAGCAGGTCAGAAGAGGAGGAGGAGAAGTTGCACCTGGATGTGGCAGAAGTCTCTCTGAACTCCGTAGTGGGATTCACTTCGAGTCACACTATGAAAGTGAAAGGGGTGATAGCTGACCACGAGGTGGTAGTTCTGATAGATAGTGGGGCAACCCACAACTTCATTTCCGCCCAGCTTGTTGAGTTGCTTGGAATGAAATTAGTGGATACAGGAAGCTATGGGGTGATGATGGGCACAGGGAAAGTAGAAATGGGGAGAGGAGTTTGTAAGGGAGTGGTGTTGACCATTCAGGAGATAGAGGTGAGGGAGGATTTTCTTCCCTTAGAATTGGGGAGTACTGATGTAATTTTGGGGATGAAGTGGCTGCAAACCTTGGGAGAGACCAAGGTGAACTGGGGAGAACTGAGGATGGAACTTGTAGTGGGGGGAAGGAGAATGGTGATACAGGGAGATGTCGGCCTGTCTAGGACAGGGGTGTCTCTCAAGTCCATGATCCGAACCATCCAGGAGGTTGGGGGTGGGTACTTGGTGGAGCTGCAACGATTGGAGAAAGTCAGTGTTGGGGAAGAGGGAGACATTCCTCTTGAAGTGCAACCGGTCATGCAGCAGTTCAGGGAGGTTTTTCAACCTCCACAGGGTTTGCCACCTCAGAGGGAGCTGGAGCACGCCATTACCTTGAAGGAGGGGGAGACGCCGATCAGCGTTCGCCCTTACCGCTACCCCCAGATCCAAAAAGATGAGATAGAGAGGCTGATCCGGGAGATGTTGGAGGCGGGGATCATAAGACCAAGTGTAAGCCCTTTTTCTAGTCCAGTCCTCCTGGTCAAAAAGAAAGATGGGAGTTGGAGATTCTGTGTGGATTACAGGGCTCTGAATAAAGGCACTGTACCAGACAAGTTCCCAATTCCAGTGATTGATGAACTGTTAGATGAACTCTTTGGGGCAGTGGTTTTTTCCAAGTTAGACTTGAAATCCGGATACCACCAGATCAGAATGAAGGAGGCGGATGTTCCAAAGACAGCTTTCAGAACACATGAAGGGCATTATGAGTTTCTGGTAATGCCCTTTGGTTTGACTAATGCTCCCGCTACTTTTCAGTCTCTGATGAACAGGATCTTCAGGCAGTACCTCAGGAAGTTCGTACTGGTATTCTTTGATGATATTTTGGTGTACAGCAAGACTGAGGAGGAACACTTAGAACACCTGAAGGTGGTGTTGGGAGTGTTACAGGAACATCAGTTACAAGCCAACCTGAAGAAGTGTAGCTTTGCCCAGACCAATGTAGAGTACTTGGGCCATGTAGTATCCAAGGAAGGGGTGGCAGCTGATCAGTCAAAGGTGGAGGCAATGTTAAGATGGCCATTGCCTAAGAATCTGAAGGAATTGAGAGGATTCTTAGGGCTGACAGGCTACTATAGGAGATTTGTTAAAGGGTACAGTGCCATAGCTTGGCCACTCACAGAGCAGCTAAAGAAAGATGGATTCCTATGGGGAGAGGCAGCCACAGCAGCATTTGAAAAGCTAAAGAAGGCGATGACCACAGTACCAGTCCTAGCTCTACCAGACTTCACTCAGACCTTCATAGTGGAGACAGATGCGTCAGGATATGGATTGGGAGCAGTGCTCATGCAGAACCGGCGACCCATTGCCTACTTCAGCCAGGTATTAGCAGCCAGGGCCAGGCTGAAGTCAGTCTATGAGAGGGAATTAATGGCTATTGTCTTAGCCATCCAGAAGTGGCGACCCTACCTTTTAGGTAGGCATTTTATTGTCAGGACAGATCAGAGGAGTCTGAAGTACTTGCTGGAGCAGCGAATGGTGACGGAAGAACATCAGCGATGGCTGTCGAAATTGCTGGGGTATGATTTTGAAATTCAGTACAGACCCGGAGGGGAAAACAAGGCGGCTGATGCCTTGTCCAGATACATGGGAGAACTACATACGGTGACTGTGTCTGTTCCGTTGATGTTAGATTGGGAAGCAATCAAGGAGGAGAGCTTGAAGGATGAGGAGTTGGAAAAGATCAGGGCAGATCTAGTAAGGGGAAATGAGAGCCACTCAGGGTATTCAGTAGAGGGGGATAGACTGTTGTATCAAGGGAGGTTTGTGATGCCCAGGAACTCGATCCACATCCCAAATATCCTCCAGGAATTTCATGGGAGCGCGGTTGGGGGCCATTCAGGGGTGCAGAAGACCTACAGGAGGATTGCTGCTGAGCTTTACTGGAAGGGAATGCATAGAGACGTAGAGGAGATGGTGGCCAGGTGTGAGGCTTGCCAGAGGAACAAGTACATGGCTATGTCGCCAGGGGGACTACTGCAGCCTTTGGCATTACCAGGACGGGTTTGGGAAGAGATATCCATGGACTTCATAGATGGGCTGCCCCGTTCAGAAGGTTTCACGGTAATTCTGGTAGTGGTGGATAGATTGAGTAAGTATGCTCATTTTATTCCCCTCCGACATCCTTACACCGCGGTGACAGTTGCATCCGTTTTCATCAGGGAGGTGGTCCGATTGCATGGGGTACCAGAGGCAATAGTATCAGATAGAGATAAGGTCTTCCTCAGTCACTTTTGGAGAGAGCTGTTCAGATTGCAGGGGACAGTGTTGAAGAGGAGTACCGCATATCACCCACAGACAGATGGCCAAACGGAGGTGGTCAACAGGAGTTTGGAGACCTACTTGAGATGCTTTGTGTCAGAGACACCCAAGCTGTGGGCAAAATGGCTATCCTGGGCGGAATACTGGTACAACACCTCTTTTCACTCGGCTTCACAGATGACGCCATTCAAGGTGTTGTATGGAAGGGACCCTCCTCACTTGGTGCACTTTGGGAGTAGTAGTACTCCAGTCTCTTCAGTGGAGGAATATTTAGGAGAGAGAGATCGAGTGTTAGAGGAATTGAAGAAACATCTACTGAGAGCACAACAAATCATGAAGAAACAGGCGGATTCACACAGGAGGGACATGCAGTTTGAAGTAGGGGAGAGGGTTTTCTTAAAATTACGACCCTACCGGCAGAGGACAGTAGCGAGAAGGAGGAATGAGAAATTGGCTCCAAGGTACTTCGGGCCCTACGAAGTGTTGGACAGAATTGGAGCAGTGGCGTACCGACTGAAGCTTCCCCCATCAGCTAGCATACATCCAGTCTTCCACGTGTCTCAGTTGAGAAAAGCTATCGGGGAGCATCCGGTTAGTATGGAGTTACCAGAGACACTGACTGAGGATTTGGAAGTGATATTAGAACCACTGGAGCTCCGAGGAGTCAGATCAGGCAACAAGGGAGACAAGGAAGTGCTGATTGGATGGAAGGGTCTCCCCGAGTTCGATGCGACGTGGGAGCCATTTGCACGAATTAAAGATCAGTTTCCCTCCTTTCACCTTGAGGACAAGGTGAATCTTTGGGAGGGGAGTAATGTTATGCCTTTGCCGGCCCAGGAGGGGCCGGCTGGACCGGTCCAGCCTGGACCGGTCCAGGTTTACTCCAGGCGGAGCCGCAGGGAGAGGGGGGGCGGAAGGCCCTGTGGGCCCTAGGGGAGTTTAAGCACTAGTTTGGGAGGGAATTTTTGAATGTAAGGGCTGTTTAGGTATTTTGTAATTGTCCTTTGATGTTAATTAGGAGCTTAGGAGGGAATTGAGGGCTATCTTGAATTTGAATAGAATTTGGGATCTAGGGTTTTCTTGTTTGGGCTCTTGGCTTTGCCGGAGATTGTAGGAGAGTTATTTCTTCCTCTCGAATCGAAGAAATTTGTATCTTGTTTGTTTTCTTGCATCTACTAGTGAAATCTTTTGTTTTCTCTCAGTTTTCTCTCAGATTTCTAGTATTTTTTTCTTTGTTTTGGGCTGATTTCCTGCTGAAATCAGCAAGGTTCTTGTTGTTTTACATCACCGGTTCGATAGGAAATACTTGGATCTAAGTATTTCCTATCAAAAAGCCTGCCCGCGATTAAGGCTTTCTTTGGGACGGCTTTTTACTGTTTCTTAAAGTAATTTTTTAGTACATAATTTTAATTTTTATACTAAAGAGCTGTTTTAAGAAGCAGTAAGAAAACCGTTCCAAACGAAACCTAAATCTACATAGCATGTTTTATTCATAGCATAAAAATCAAGTTCCACAATATAATAACAACAATGCCATCTTCTAATAGTATAAAATTACGAAGATATCAACCAAGTATCCCCTAATTTAGGTTTCGTTTGGGATAGCTTTCTTACTGTTTTATGAAGCAGTTTTCTAGTACAAAAATTTCAAATTTAAAAAAAAAAAATTATACTAAAAAATTGCTTAATAAAGTAGTAAGAAAACCGTCACAAAAGAAACCTTAGAATCATTTTATTAATGTTAGCTTACTCCTTCCCTATATGTAGGATCTAAGTATGGATGATTCATTGATCTTTAAACCCACTCTCTTTTTTCTAAAATATTTTAATCTGCCATAAACTATCAACTAATATACATTTTTATTTTCCTTTTGGCAAGCCAGGGTTGGGTAATTATTCAAGACGCAGCTCCCCTCATTGAAGCTATCAGAACAGCAATCCCACAATTAAAATGGGATGCACGAGTTATAGAAATCAGTGGAAACAAAGATGACAGACTCCTTGTTTGTCAGAAGCCCTTCTTCAAGAAACAGATACAATAACCAAGCTGAATATTATTTCTCATAAGAATCCTTTTTTCTGGCCTCCTCAAATGGAAGAAACCATTAAACAAAATACAAAGATGACCTCTTTCTATTGGAGGTCTCTAAGTCATAGAGAGGCCTTATGATTCGCAATTACGATGAGCAAGGAGCATGTCTGAGGTCTCCAGTTTTCCTTCCCAAACGCAGGGCTTATTATTACAACAATACAAAGCAGCAAGGTGACTGAGTAATACAATATCAAGAAGATGAAGCAGTAAGGGACAGTTTTACTGAATGCTTAGAGTAAATTCTTTGATCTGTTACTTGCTCTCAACATTTATAAATTTTGTTTGTAATGCTCTTCTTATTGCCAATGGAAGTTATACTTTCTATTGATTAATCATACTCTTAAATTTATAAATTTATAATTATTATGGCCCAACGTCAAAACTTTATTCCACTTAAAAATTTGAATATTGAGATAAAAGTATGTAAACATGACTTTGAATTTGCACTCTCTGGAAAGAGAGAGAAATTCACAATTATTAAAGCTAAAGCTGGTCATAAAAAGTATATAGTTTTCTCTACATGAAGAGTCTAAACAATTATGATTTCATTTGATTTTAATGTACCTCAAATTATGAAGTATCAATGTGTTTGGATTTTTTTTCAAGTGACCATTTCTTTCGCTCTATTTTGAGTCCTATTTTGTCGTAAAGTAACTTGACACCCTCAATCTTTGATGACTCGTGAGCTAGTTTGAACTTGACTCGATAAATGATTTGTGAGCTGAGCTTGATGAGTGAATAAATTTGAGTCAGTCCTAACTCTATTCATTTTGGCTCGTGAGCTAGCTCATTAAGAAAATATGAACATCAAATGTATTTAAAATATATTAGCATTCAGGATTTTAAATATAAAAATTTTAAAAAAATTTAAATATTATATTTCGCTTTCTTATATAAACATTTCCTTATTATTTTCTTTTAATTTATCATTTTATTATAATAATTATTTATATCACAAACATTTTTTTTCTTTCATAAAAAATGAGCCGGCTCAAACTCGATTTATATATATATATATATATATATATATCATTAAAATTCATGCCATTAAACCCAATCTTAACACAAATATTTAAATTAAAATGTTTTAAAATCAACTGCAGGATCAATCATCTGAAGTCCGATTTGAGAAAACTAAAGTAAAAAAGTGTATTTCAATGAGTTGAATCTAATGAGCTAAAGATATCCCATTATGATATCATTAAAATGCGGCAATGCTCTAAAACTGTTATATGATCAATTAAGTCAATATGAATCATCCAATGGAGTTATATAATTTGTTGTCAAAATAATAAATTTTTTTCTCTCCAAAACAAATTCTATACTTTCACACATTTATGGGGGTTAAGATAAGGCCACAAGAAGATTTTAGAGGAGATAATCTAAAGCTCTACTTGGCAGCACCTAGTGTTAATCACCATCACCACTAAAATTAATGCCCACAATCTGCAACAACGTTAACACCTGTGGTCAACAAACAAACCAACGCTGATTGTCAAAAATAATGTCAACGACCACCATCAACACCATTATTGCACCTGATGTCACCACTAAGACTAACATTTGTCGTTGATTACAATACTTCCATAGCTGACACCCACCATCAACACCAGCATCGATGCATGTCGATGTTCATTATCACCACCAATATTGATGCTCATCACTTCCACCAAGATTAATGCTTGCCATGTACACCAATGTTGATGATAGTTGTTGACAACAAGGCTAAGACCCACTCTTACCAACAAGGTCAACCCTCATTCTCATCATCAAGGTCGATGTCCATCGCTGACTCTAATGTTGATTCCCAACGTGAACAACAACATTGATGCCCATCATCAACATCAATATCAACGCCGACCACCACCATTTCCCCACCATCGATAACAATATCGACACCATCCATTGACACTAACTATGATGTCCACCATTAACACCAACGTCTATGCCCACTATCAAAATCATTGTTAACGTCTGATGTCGTCATATCGTCACCAAGGCTAATGTCCATCGTCAATAACAACATTAACAAATATTGTACCCAACAAAATAAATACACGTCGTCATCTACAAACAGCTATTATTAGCCATCTAATTCCCTAATCTCCACTCATATAATGAGAACTATCAAGCAAACAACCCATGATATATTGATAACATCCACAATATCTCCATGCTTTTCCTACTTCTATCATAAAAATCATCTCCCATAATTTATGTCTACTACATTGATACCAATGTCTTCTCAAATTATATGAAGCATATCATTTATAACATTCGACTTGCACTAGTATAATACTTTTTACTAAGTTGAATCACATGATTTTTCTCCTTTCTGATTTTTTTCCTTTTTTTGCATAAAACTTAAATTTTTTACAATATTAAAAGGATAAAATCTCTCATGCTCTATTGCTCTAAATATTTCAGCACATAAAAATTTGATCAGTACTAAAATTAAAGTCATTAAATTTATTTTAAAAATAATTCGTGAATAATTACCTAAAATTTATATTAAAATCTACCCTTATTAAAATGGATGAATTATTCTGTGCGGATACCGGACGGGAAGAACCGTCCGTTTTGTGTCTGTGAATAGTAAAAGTACAGTGAGTTACACTTTTACTGTTCATGCTGCATTTTTACTATTCACAAAGATAAAATCGGACGATTCTTGATATCCGAGGTATAATCTCTCATTAAAATGTGCTTGAAATAATAGGAATGGGGTCAATGTCGGTCAAAATATCTTGACTCGCTATTTTGCTCTTCCATCTTCCATCGCAGCATATGAGCTGAGCATATCCACGTGTAACAACAGCAGCTATACAATCCAATGTACTTCATTACCTCCTCGTCTCTCCACGGATGAACGAGGTCACTATTTTCGGTGGGTTTCAGCGTCTCTTTAACGTACTGCCCAGTCTGACCCAAAAAACACGTCAACGGCCCGACCAACCAAGGCTTCCCAAATGGACGGCTGTGATCTCTCACTCTTAGTGAAAAATGAGATATATAATACAAATTTAATTAATCGGAAAAGAGATAAAGAGTTTAGAAGGTGGATCTTTCCTCCTCCGTCCACGGTCCAACCCATTTACCCTTTCAGCCGAAATGAATGGCGACAGTTGGAAGAGCTAAAATGCGCCGGCGCCGACCTTCCGCTACCGTGCAGCTCGTCTTCTTCCTCGATATTTTCGATCTCGGCGTCTTCGCTGATCTCGGGTTATGGAAGTCTGGATCTGGAGGGCGGCGATCGCCTTTATGTTGGTCTTTGGTGTCGTGGTAGTAGATGCCGGCGCTTCGTCGGAGGGTTGCCCCCGAATTTCTGCCGGTGAATCGATCCTGATCCCGCCGGAAACCTGTTCCCTTCTAGATGTTTGGCCGGTCGGTGGACAATTTGGGGGTGTCGTGGAGGTTTGTATCTTATTTCTTTTAAGGTTTTTGTTTTTGTTTTTTCTTTAATTTGATCTTCGTTCTCTTGCTTATTTCGTTAGCTTGGGTGGAGGGAATCATTGATCATTTACTTCTTCTTCTTTTTCAATAATTTTTTTTTTCTATTAGCATGATAAGTTTTTCGTACGCAGTAAGGAAATGGTGATTTCAGCAATGTGGTAGAACGACTTTTTTTTTTTTATGAAAATGTAAAACTATTGCTCTGTGAGTTGGGGCTAAGTTCAGAAGTACCTCAGCTAATTTTTATAAAGATAGGAACTCCATTTTTTTTCTAAATTTAAGAAGAAGGTAAAAGGGAAATTTGGCTCCAACAAAAAAAACCCAAATATCCCTAAGATGATTGGCTTTCGGTTAAACAAAATGTAATTAGTGTTCGTTTGATTTAAACAATTTTTTTCTTTTTTCTTTTAATTTAAAACCGTCTAATTAAACAACATATAAAGTTATATATGAGTATTTTGAATCAAAAATCAGTGGCGAAAGTCGTCAAGGTGGTTTGAGAAATTGATGAATGAGAGTTTTCAAAGAGAAATTGTTTTAGAAGCTTAAAATAATGAGATATATTATAGATTGATTCAAAACACTGAAGCAAAATTGGCTTTGAAAAAAAATGTATATAAATCTTTAGGGTTCAAATGAGATAACCTATTGAGATTTAAAATATTGTAGGGGATATTATCATGATTTAATTAAGAAATTCTTTTAAATAAGAGGATGTTAAATAATTGGAGAATAAATATTTTGATACCAATAATTATTAATAAAAGAAATATTCGAGATTATGATAATTATTGAGGAATTAAATTTATTAATTATGCAGTGAATTCATGAAAGCAAGTAGTTAAGCATAGCCTTAAAAAGATTATACTAATTTTAGAGAATCAATGCAGGTTAATGATAGTAGTATGCACTATTAAAGTTTTTTGTTATATTTATCATATAGATGCTTGTAATGAATATTTGAAGTGAGTTGTCTTATTTATTTCCGCTACATGAATATTTTTTTTCTCCATTGTGTTATTTTAATAGTCAAATTTTTATTTGAATCTAATAAAAAAATCATTTCTAATATTTTCTAACCAATTTTTTTTAGGTCTACCTCTGCCTCTCTTAACATAATTTTATTTTATTTCAAATAATATAACTCTAATTGACTAGATATTTATTAAAATATGAAAAGTTGGAGAAATGAAGAAAATGTTTAAAATATAAGATATTTAAAATTAATAGAACAAAGATCAAATATATGATACATAATTTTAATGGATATGATATTAATAATTATTACCAAATTAACACATTATTGTAAGATAAGTAATACTGAGATGTGGTAGGTTTGTGTCTTGAATATATTATGCAAAAGAATGATGATATAATAGTATGTAATTTCAAGTGCTATGGATGATTGTTTAAAATGAAAAGTGCATAATAAGTATTATGTGACAAGAGGATACCATGAAAATTTTAACAATAAACTTATAAAATTACAATTAAGCTGACAATGTTATATGTGTATGAGTGTTAAAGAACTTTAAAAAAACATTTTTTATTAAGTTGAATGTGATGCCGACCCCACGTAATGATATAAAGGCTTAATATTATTGTATTGAGTTGAAGGTGATAAAAATAAGAATATTTAGATGAATATATGACAAAGCTAGATAAAATAAATATTTTTTTTTAATATTATAGAAAGAAGCATTAGGTAGACATCTATTGATGATGAGTTAGTTGAAAATAGCAATAGATAGTTTGTAGATACAATGAAGAGTAGAAAATGCTTTCATTAAACAACAACAACAACAAGCTTTTATCCCACTATTTGGAGTCAGCTATATGAATCTTTTTTCTTTATTGTGTGCTGTTAAGAGTCAAATTCTCATATAAATTTAATAAAGAAAAGTCATTTTTAATATTTTTAACCAAATCTTTTTAAGTCTACCTCTATATTTCTTAACATAAGTCAAATCTAATACATTTACATTCCCAACCGGGTCACCAGAAGGCCTCCGTTTTATGTGACAAACCATCCAAGGCGACTCTCACTTATCTTATCTCTTTTCACGTAATGCTTTCATTAAACAAATAGATAAAATTAGTGTCAAATTATTTAGAAAGGAATATGAATAACATCATAAATATAAGTTGTTTTAAATGATTACTAAAGAATAGGTTTGACCTTTAGCACCATTTAGTGGAATGAATATTAGAAGATGATTCATAAAACTGATCCTAAATAAATAGTTGGGTAAGACTAATTATATTGGATGGTGATGATGACAAAGTTGCATTTCACTTGTAGACAGAGCTCTCTTCATAAGCTGCAATGTCTTTTTAGTGGGTGTTTTTGTTTTGTGTTATATCCTTGTCAGTTTATGTCCCATCTTTTCAAGATTGTTATATCTCCATATCTAATTTCATTATGTTTTACTTCATAGATACATAATCATTGTCTTATGTCATCATCATTATCATTAGCCTTATACCCATTTCATTGCCTTGCATAAAGTTTTCTTACCATTGTCCTTTGTAGAATTTATTAATCTACAATTCTGCATTACAATGACGTTTAAATTATATATTCAAAACATTTTTATTTGAAATTTAAGAATATTTATATTAAATTTAACTGCTTTTATTAGGTTTATTTTTTTTTTTATATATAGGGAGATGAGATTGCTTTGCAGAGAGCAGCAAATATCGTGGTCGCGAACAGAGATCAATATGTCGCTGTGCTCTTCTATGCTTCTTGGTGCCCTTTCTCAAAGACTAGCCTTCCAATTTTCAACAGCATGGTTTCCCTCTTTCCTAATATTCCACATTTTGCTTTTGAAGAATCAGTCATAAGGCCTAGGTATGTTTGAACTTAATTTCTATGCAGCTATCTGACCAATTATATATAGGTAAATTCATATATATGACAGGGGACTTTAAAATTGCAGCATTCTCTCAAGATATGGAGTTCATGGCTTCCCAACTCTCCTTCTGCTACACTCTTCAATGCGGGTGAGGTATCATGGATCACGAAGCATTAGTTCCCTTACGGCTTTCTACTCTAATGTTACAGGTAAGTTATCTGCTACAAATCCTCTATAAGAGAAGATCAAGTAAATGATCAAAATGGTTCAAAAAAATTTTTTTTTATTAGTTCATTTTAGTCCCATAATTTTTTGGGTGGTCAACTTAGTTCCTCAACTCAGCAGATTTAAACTAATTTGATCCTATCATCAACTTAGTCATTTATTTAGACAGAAATCAGTGAAGGGATACTTTACAAGAAGGTATCTTGATTATTTTTATGATCAATCTCACTATCTAATTCTAGCTCAGATAAATAAAATTGATTCTGAAAATTAAAAATGCTCTCATGAAATTTTTTTCTCAACCAGTTTCTGTCAAAGAAACGACAAGATTAGTTATAGAATCAAATTGGCTCAGACTTGATGAATTGAGGGGCTAAATTGAACAGAGATGAAAAATCTGAGAATAAAATAAGTACATATAAGAAGTCTTATTTAAGATCATTTACTTTGGAGAAAATTTATGCATTTTGTAAATCATGACCAATAAAAATTACCACAATTTGTTGGTTACTATACAAAACCTGGTAATTCATCAAAATGCTATCTGGCTGGGTTATCTTTACCATTTTTTTTATATTCATATCATCGAAACCTTGCTTTTCTGAGTCAATAAATAATATTGAATGAAAGATGTTAATTCTTCAATTTGCACATAATTTATATTAGATTTCTTTATCTAGAAGGCATCTTTTGTCTCCAATTCTTTTCTAATCTGACCTTTTGCCTATATTTAGGTATTAAGCCTACATCAGCGGATAAAACAACCAAGAAGAAAGCTATATATCTAAAAAACCTCACTGAACACAACTTAGACCAAGAAAATTGCCCATTCTCATGGGCAAAATCACCAGAGAAATTGCTCCAGCAAGATACCTACCTCATACTGGCATCTTCATTTTTGACACTGAGGCTTCTCTACCTACTCCTTCCAAAGTTGATTGCCTGTGTGATGAGTTTGTGTGACTATTCCCAAGTTTTTCTCCACCAGACCAAGCGAGGTTTTAGTAGGCTAAATCCATGCAAGGTAACAAATTTGAAAGAAGGAGCAATGAACGCAAAAGCCTGGGCTTCCAAGTCTCTGGCATCTGTATCAATTGGTGAGCCATCTGGGAGAGCTCAATCTTTCCCTCCAATGACGGGAGATAAATAATTCTTGTTATGGTCATAATATTTGTAAATCATTTGTTTTCTATCGTAGCAATGTAGCATCATCTATTCATGGATCAAAGTTCAGAGACTGTTTTCATAACTGCAAACTTTGTTTTCTGGTTATTCTAAAAATTTACATAAAGGCCGACTTTATTTTTACTCTTTGTAGTCTTCTCATGCAATGGATCCTCTTGTGTGGTCTGTTTTTTTACCAAGACTATCCTTGATTATTTATTTTTGCAATTATCAAGAGGTGATTTTGTGCAAGTAATGAGGGTCTTCTCTATGTTTTCCTTGATGTATCAGAATATTTTGTTCAAAGAATAATAAATAAAAATTTTGAAACATTCCATAGTATTAAATCAAAAAATATAGAACCTTCATCACAAAATAAATCTAAATAAATATGATAGCTATTAAATCTGTACTATCAAAATATGCATTGTTCATTAACCCAGGTTTTCTTCTCCCTTTTGAAATATAGTTTCAAGAAGGCATTGTTCATTAACACCTCAACATAAAGTAATTGTCTCAGGTGAAACAGAAATCTACATCTCAGTGTCTTCTATACAGTCATTAAGTGATATATTAGGCCCAGCAAAACTTATATCAAAACCATTTAATTTCCTTAAAAAAGAGTTGCTAAAGAAAAAACAAAGGAAAACTAACAGCATCCATTTTACATTGATAAAACACCAAAAAGTAAAATTCTACATACTGTACTGCTTACGATAACTTTCACTCCATCTGAAGCACTGTTTATGCTCAATCGTAAATTAGACAATATGCTGTTGAAAATTGAATGCATAAGTGAACAAATTTACAATTCCTACGGTTCTATGCAACATGACTAAGACCACTATTTTATTTACAAATTATTCCCTGAGTTAGCCTCTAAATAACTACAGATAGCCCATAGAAAGGGAATAGATGAACAGAATGCTCACTCATACAATTAGTTACATGTGGTAAACTTCTATACAATTGCCAAGTATTTTTACTAGTTCAGTTTCGATAAGTGGCAAGAGTGCAGTTGTGCATTTTCTAACATAATATTGGCCGGATGTCAAAGCATAAAATATTCCAAAAGTTGCATTAAATTAGTTACCTATGAGTGATTAGTCCAAGGGAGAACGACATTTTGATCTTCTGGAACCAGCAGTCTTGTTCTCACCAGTTCCCACGCCTAAATCCTGAAATATTAAGTTTTCTTCATCACCTCTCTTCTTAGAACAGGTTGGAGAGGGTGCAGAAGCAACGAGAGAACTTCTACAGGGCCTGTCTCCTTTTGTACTTCCATTTTCATTCTTTGACCTTGTGAGTTTTGTATGCTGAAACCCATGAGACACATACACAACGCCTCTACAGCCTTTTCCTCTCTTAACTGAAGCATGTAATACTGAGTTTGATTGCTGCAGTTGATGAAGATCTTGAGCAACTTGGTTTTCATCATCCTTGCTAGAGAAACATGGAACCTGCTCATGAAATGATTTTAGTTAAAATCGGGCCTTCTCTCAACAAAGTGTCATGGTGTTTTCCATTATATCCAAAACATACCATAGAGTGAGATGTGTGTGAAAGAGAGAGGAGAGAGATAAAACAACTATCATGGCAGTAGCTCACTGCTTAAAAGAAAATAGAGTGAAGTTACTCATCTCATTAAGAATATAGTTCCTTTATTAGTAGCAACTAAACAGATTTTCAAAAAGAAGCATTATAAATTGATGCAATAAGCTATCAAAGAGATATTGCCTCAAGCAATAATTCCATAAAGTCAAACAATTAGAAGCAAAAATTGTACCTTATTATGGATTTGTTTAGGTGGGTCGCCACATAATTCTTCTTCTTCGGAGTCCTCTAAATCTTCACATTCAAAGACCACATTTTCGCTTTCATCTTCAGAATCACTCAATTCTTCTTGCTCCATTATAATTCCAGGGTTAGACATTTCATGAAAGTCTTCTATGCATTGGTGGCATGAAATATCATGCCTTTGAGGTATTTTTTTAGGGCCAAATCCATCATTTGAATAGAATGAAGCTGAATGAACAAATAAATTTGTTTCCCTTGAAGCCTCAAGTTCTTTGTCTCTAACGTCAAAATGTTTTAAATTTGCTTGTACAATTTTCTCGACTATTCTTTCCTCAGGTGTAGATGCATGTAGCTCAACATTCTGATTATCACATACTTCAGCTGTCCTTTGCATGTCCATTGTAGAAGATAAGTGAATATTTAAGTCAATCTTATTCATTCCATCACATTGACATCCAGATGGTGCACCATTTACTAACTGAACAACAGCAGTTTCATGCGGGGCTCCTAAATCAGAAGATAGCCCATCAAATGTGATAGGGACATCACTATTACTCTCACATCTTTGAAGAAGTGGATGAAAATCAATAGTACTCGAAATTGTTGGAAGACCTAATCCTTGCCTTGAATTGTCAGGAGTTGCAGTGCTAATTGTATCGATTGAGCACTGAGACCCAATGAGAAAATTATAGGAACTTGGAGCAGTGCTTTGACAATTAAATGAGAAATGAGATGGGTTCTTGAACAGTAATGGGTGAAACTGGACATCACATTCAGAACCATTCTCTTTCATGTGATCTGCAAGGTTGCTTCCATCTGAATGGGAATTATTTGGATGATTATCTGAAAGCTTGCATGTATTTTCTATAAGATTCATCACACTTACTCCTGCTTCTGCTACATGAGCAACCCTAAGAACATGGTCCTTCAGCACCTTGTCATTTACATTAGAATGCATTGACTCGCCATGATAAATTTTGAAAGCTGACTGAGGGATCACACGAACAGATGGTGGAAGGTTCACAGGAGGCAAATCAGGAGCTAGCTTTACTATACGGAGTCCTTTTCTCTTCCGAGCTCGATAGGATTTTGTCAATAAACGACCTCCGGAAGTTCCTGAGATGAAACATGAAGAAAGATGCCTTGAAGAAATACTGTAAGATGCATCATATCCAACCTGGGAAAATTGATGCAAACAATTTGCATCTTTTGGTAGTTTTGAAGAATTCAAAAGCACATTCTTAGTTCCAGTTTCCAATTGTGATTCTCCATAATCATTTGTAATAGAGTCATAATTTACACCATTACCACTCCCTCTATATTGCATCAACTGAATAGCTTGATTGTTACTATTGTTAATGCATGAAAGATGGCCACTGTGAACCATGTTTTTAGAGCTTCCAGACTCCAAATCTACTAGAAAGGCTTCATGAACATAAGCTTCATCTTCACAATCCATGTCACCCTCACTGTTATCTCCATAATTGACCTGGGTGCCATACATCCATAAAGATATATAAGTTGTCAGTAATAAACAAGATTCTTAGAATGCTTCATTTGATTAACAATATCCAAACTTACCTCCTTTTCTGAAGTTTCTTGCTCAGTCATACATGCTTTCAATCTTCTTCTTTTAGCTTCATATAGACGCCTCTTCTCCTTAACGGCTTCTGTTTTCTTATATGATTTTTGGATTCCCATAGCAATTCGCCATTGACGTGGTAGCATTGATGGATCTCTATGGGGGACACAAGATTTCCACACAGATTGCCAATCATGTTTAAAGAATCTTAATCCCTAGTTTGGTTAGAAAAATCATGATTAGTGGAGACTAATATGCACTAACAAGTTGCCATGAGCATATTGATGGAAATAATACCACCTCGCAGATAAGTGCTTTCTCATCTTCTCTCAGAGGGGAGGATTTCATGCGCCTGACAATCTACAAAGTACAACAAATAAATTACACCGTGGAAGTAAACTTGAAAATTGCACCAAAGCACTACAAGAATGAAAATATTTAATCACCACCTGCACATTAGTATTCAAATAATTACTGAAGTATGCTGCAAAAGATCATAGGATTCACATGATGCGATAACTAGGCCCATGAGTTTTAAAAAGGTAGAACGATACAATGAACAATAGAAAATAAGAGAATGATAAATATTTGCCTGCATTAATATACATTAAAAAAGAATTTAGACATAGAGTTGCCTCTAAGCAATAATTATGATTATGAAACTTTCCTAAAGCTCCATGAATTTGTGCTCCAGATTTCCATATCCACCTGCTGTTATGAATATGTGAACCTACTCCCTAATTTCTTGTCTGTCAATTATAGCTACCTAGAATATCAATCGTATAGCTTCATACATTCCATTACTAGAATGCAATTACCTATAATTTTCTCCCAAAATTGTTTTAATTGTTATGGCAATAACCGACATTCTCAAATATTCCCTCTCAAAGTGCATGATAGATGTCAACGACTTCAAGTTTGCTCAAAATATTTTTGAATGGAGGACTGTAAAGACCTTTGTTGAATATATCGACAAATTGATTGCCTTTTAGAACATAAGGAGAATAATTCAAATCTCTTATGTTTTCTTTTATGAAATATATGTGACCTCCACATGTTTGGTTTAATCATATCATACTAGATTGTGGGCAATGATAATTGCAAACTTGTTGTCACCACATAACCTTATAGATCCTTCACATTTAGCTATAGATCTTTTAGTATAATTTTGAACCACAAAAATTCACAGATACCTTGATCAATAGCTATAAACTCTGATTTTACAATTAATCTTGAGAACACTTATTGCTTTTTTTTACTCCATGTTACGCAATTTTATCCAAAGAATGTGTTCTTTTCTACCTGCCAGAGATCCCACAAAGTCAGCATTAATATAGCCTTCTAGCTTTAAATTTTCATGTCTTTCATAAAAAGTTTATTTTTCAAGGTTAGATTTTAAATACTTGTAGACTCTATAGGCCGACTGAGGGCGAGATCCATTCGGCTTATGTATGAATTGATTTACGAGGCTTACCAAAAATGCAATATATGAACAAGTATTGGTTAAGTATAGTAGTTTTCTAAGTAATTGTTGATATCATCTTTTGTTGACTTCGGTTCCTTCTTCATCAGTATCTAGTTTCTGGACTTATTTTATAGGAGCTTACAAGAGTTACAATCTATCGTAGTCATATCTCTTAATAGGTAAATGATAAATTCCTCTTGTGAGGTAAATATCACTTTTTTATTAAGACATTTCTATGTCGATGAGATTTTAAAAATGACGAAGTTCTTATCTTAAATTCTCTACTGACTTTATTCCGGAATAATTATTTTTCTTCAGCAACATCACCTGTAACAATTATATTATCAAAATATACAATAAAAATTACAAGAGTGTTTCATAAAGAGTATGGTCTTCCTGGTTTTGTCTATATCCCGTCCCACTCATCGCTTTTGTGAATTTTCCAAACTACATCCTTAAAGATTGCTTTAATCCATGCACCACCTTTTTTTAGTTTGCATACTTCATTTTTTGATAATGAGTAATTGAATCTTAATGGAGAATTCATAAAATCTTCTTCCACGTTGTCGTATAAAAAAAGCATTTTCACACCATATGGTTACAATCTAAAATTAAGAACTAAAAAATAGAAATATGAATAATATTTACTTTAGCAACAAGAGCAAATGATTCTTAGCAGCCTATTGCATAATATTCAGTATAATATTTTGCTACTAATCTAACTTTATATTTTTCTAGGCTCCCATCAGCTTTATATTTTGATGTAAAAAATTCATTTACATCTTGCAATCACTTTTTCCTTAAAGCAACTCAACTATCTCCCGAAAGTGAATCTTTTTAAGGTTGTTAATCTATTCTCTCATGACTTTCTTCTTATTCTTCTTTCCTAATGCCTCCTCATGCCTCAGACAAGATTAGCAGTATTATAATGATATTAATTTTTATAAGAGAGGCAATATGTGTATAGAGAAGTTTTCAGAGTATGAGTATCAAGTTATTAGACATACTGAATGTTCAGTATCTTTTCATAAAGTAATAGGTTGATCAAGATCATTATTGTTAGAAGCGGGAATTTGAGAGGGAAAAAGTATATTTTCATTACACAATATACCCTATTTATAGATCTATACAAGAGGTTTAATGAGGAAATACAATTACTATAGAATAATGCTGAAATAAAATTCTTTCTAAATTAGATGTCTAGCTATGGAATGTACTCAATGTGCTTCTAGAAGGGTTCCCACGGATCTCTATTTGTAGTCGTTGGATCAACGAGGGAACTAAGGGCTGAGATTTAACACTCCCCCTCAAACTGGGGAATATGGATCTGTCATTCCCAGCTTGTCAATCATTCTGAGAAAGACAGAGTTGTCCAATCCTTTGGTAAGGATATCTGCAAGTTGATCCTTTGATGATACATGGTTGATACGTATTAGACCATTGTCTATTTTTTCTTTAATGAAATGTCTGTCCACTTCTATATGCTTGGTCCTGTCGTGCTGGACTGGATTGTGGGCTATGCTGATTGCTGACTTGTTGTCACAATGTAGCTTCATGGGATCATTCCACTTGATCCTTAGGTCTTCCAGAATTTTCTTGACCCATAGTAACTCACATATCCCCAAGGCCATAGCTCTATATTCTGCTTCCGCACTAGATCTTGCCACCACATTTTGTTTCTTGCTTCTCCATGTAACTAGGTTCCCTCCAAGAAATGTGCAGTATCCAAAGGTAAATCTTCTATCTACTGGTGATCCTGCATAATCAGCATCAGTGTATGCTTCTAGGGTTATTCCTTGATCTCTTCTAAAGAGAATCCCTTTTCTTGGGTTTCCCTTAAGGTAGTGTAGTATCCTGTCTACCGCTTGCATATGAGCCTGTTTTGGATTCTGCATAAACTGACTGACTATGCTTACGGCAAATGCTATATCTGGTCTGGTGTGGGAGAGGTAGATCAATTTCCCTACAAGTCTCTGGTAAGACCCTTTATCTACATCTAGATCTTCTTTAGCTTCCCCTAGTTTAAGATTTGATTCAACTGGTGTTGGTGCTAGTTTACAAGCTAATTTATCGGTTTCTTTTAGAAGATCTTTAATGTATTTCTGTTGTGAAATGAAGATTCCTTTGCTGGAGTGGGCTACTTCTATTTCGAGAAAATATTTAAGTCTACCAAGTTCTTTGATGTCAAATTCCTTGGTAAGGCTTTTCCTCAAACTCACTTTCTCCTCTTCATTATTTCCAGTTAAGATAATATCATCCACATATACTAATAATATTGTGACTCCTCCTGAGTCTGAGTGTTTAAAGAATAATGTATGATCCCCTTGACTTTGTTTATACCCATTAAGAAGCATGATTTTTGAGAATGTTCCGAACCAGGCCCTTGGTGATTGCTTTAGCCCATATAGAGCCTTTTTTAATCTGCACACCCTGTTACCTTCAGCTTTTTCTTTAAATCCTAGTGGTATTTCCATAAATCTCTTCTTCCAAATCCCCATGCAGGAATGCATTCTTTACATCCAATTGCTCCAAATGCCAGTTGTACTTAGCTGCTAGTGAGAGTAGTATTCTGACAGTATTCATCTTGGCTACAGGTGCAAAGGTTTCTTGGTAGTCAATACCATATGTTTGAGTGTACCCTTTTGCCACTAGTCTTGCCTTGTATCTTTCCAGTGTGCCATTAGCTTTGTACTTTATGGAGAATACCCATTTGCAGCCGACCACTTTTTTCCCTATCGGTAGATTGATGATCTCCCATGTATTGTTCTTTTCTAGGGCCTGCATTTCATCTATCATGGCATTTTTCCAATTTTCATTAGATAAGGCCTCAGAAATATTTTTAGGAATATGGATTTCCTCTAGTGTCACCAAGAAATTTTTGTGTGAGGTTGAGAAGTTGTTGAAGGATATAGAGTTGGTTATAGGATATAAAGGTGGTGAGCTTACCTTATTTCCAGAAGATGGTTCAGATTCTTGGATCTGCTTCGGAGCACAATCTGAACTTGTACGCCTGGAGTACACCTTCCCAAATATAATAGCAGCTTTATCTTTAGTTTCCCTATCCTGATTTTGAGGTGGTGGAGGAAGGTCAAGAGGTGCTAGTTCATTTTCCTCATCTTCCTCAAGTTCAGTCTCCCCCTGAAGATGAGGTTTGAAAAAATAGGAATTTTATTCATCAAAGGTAACATCAACAGAGACAAGGGTTTTTCTTGTAGGTGGATGATAACACTTGTAACCTTTTTGGGTAGCTGAATATCCAACAAAGATGCATTTGAGTGCTCTTGGATCTAGTTTTCCTCTATTTTGGCTATGAATATGAACATAGGCAGTGCACCCAAAGATTTTTGGTGTAAGGTTATGATGGGTTCGAAACTCGGGGTAAAATGAGGACAAAATTTCCATTGGAGTTTTGAGTCCAAGGGCTGTTGAAGGTAGTCGATTTATGAGATAAGTTGCAGTTAGGAGGGCTTCCCCCCAATAGGATTTGGGTGTATTGTAGTGGAATAAAAAGGCTCGAGTGGAGGCTAGAAGGTGACCATTTTTTCTTTCTGTAACCCCATTTTGTTGTGGGGTTGAACGCAAGAGAACTCATGGATGATCCTTTCACTTTGGAAGTAGGAGGAAAGAGTTTGGTTGAAATAGTCTTTAGCATTATCGGAGCGAAATCTCCTTATTTTTACCCCGAATTGATTTTAGATCATAGTATGAAAAATGGGAAGGATGGTGCTAACGTCGGATTTATTTTTGAGGAGGTAGATCCAAGAGACTCTTGTGCAATCATCAATAAATGATACAAACCAACGTGCTCCAGAGATATTGGGGATTTTTTAGGGTCCCCATATATCACTATGAATAAGGTAGAAAGGAGTATCACATCTCTCATTCTTACTTGGGAAGGAAGTTCTTTTATGTTTGGCTAACTCACAAGTTTGACAATGAAAATTTTTATTGTCTAATTTTTGAAAAAGTTGTGGATACATATGTCTTAGGACATCAAAAGATGGGTGTCCTAACCTATAATGATGAAGTCAAATAGTGAAATTCTTGTCAACTAGGGATAACATAGAGCAGCTAGTTTTAGATTGGTTTAGTTCTTCCAGGTAGTATAGTCCAGCTTTCTCCTTAGCAAGTCCAATCTTCTTCCCCGATCTCTGGTCCTGAAATAAGCAATAAGTAGGATTAAATAAAACTTGACAATTATGATCATTGGTAAGTTTTTGTATGGATATTAGGTTTGTGGATAATTGAGGTACGTGGAGCACATTTTTTAGGGTGAGTGAGGGAGATAATGTTATATCTCCTTGGCCTGCTACTGTGGTAAGAGAACCATCGGCAGTGATGATTTTCTTATTGCTTGGGCAAGGGATATAGTTGATGAAATGGGAAGGTGAGTGGGTCATATGATCTGTGGCTCCTGAGTCAATGATCCATAATTCTTTTAAATGATTTCTAGAGGCACTTAAACTAATAGAAATCGGAAACTTACCTGAGAGTGCAAGTGAAGAGGAAGCATTTGGTTTTTCAAGGGATACCAGGAGTCGTTTCAGTTTATCAATATCTTCTTTATTGAGTTCTCCAAGGCTGGACTATACTTCTGGGTTGGGGTGGCTTGTAGTGTTGTTGGCATGCGATGTGCTCCTTGTTTGATTCCATTCCTTGCTAGGGGGCTTTCCATGTATTTTCCAGCACGTTTCCTTTGTGTGTCTTGACTTCTTGCAATAACTGCACCAAAGTGAGTCTTTGTCTTTGAATTTTGAGGAATCCTTACATTTCTCCTTCCATGATAATTCTTTGTTCATCACCATTGCTGAGCTTTCAATGACCTTTGGTTCTAGCATCACTTCTCGTCGGCTTTCTTTCGCGCGGATGAGAGAGATAGTTTCATTAAGTGATGGTGTCTCTTCTTTGCCGAGAATCTGGACTCTAACTTGATCAAATTCTGCATTTAGTCCTGCAAGAAAATCATAAGCTCTATCTTTTTCAATAAAGTTCTTCATGATCGCAACATCTTCCGGACATCTGGTTTCTATGCATCTGTAGTGATCAAGTTCTTGCCATAGATTTTGTAGAAGGGTGGCATACTCTGTCACGGTTTTGCTCCCTTGCTTTGTGCTTCCTACTTTGACTTTGATTTCAAAGATTTGAGCTACATCACAAGCTTTGGAGAAGGTCTGTCTGGCAGCATCCCATATATCTTTTGCAGTGGAAAGGAACATAAATGTATCGCTAATTTCTGGAGTCATGGAATTCCACAACCATGACATGATCATGGAATCTGCTTCATCCCATGCCCCAAAATTAGGATTTCCTTCTTTTGGTCCTCCTCCGAGGAGGTGATGTATTTTTCCTTTCCCCTTCAAGTAGGTCTTCACAAATTGAGACCACTTTAGGTAGTTCTTCCCATTCAGGCGATAGGAATGTTGTATGCTTTGGAGGTCACCTCGTCCTTGGTGTACCATCGACTCCTCAGTTTGATCAATGCCCTGGGAGGAATTAATTTCTGACATTTGATAGCTAACAATGAAGGCTTAATAAAAATTTTTTCTTGGTCGACAATTAAGGTCGATAAAAAACAAAATTTTTTTTCTTAAGCCTTAAAAAAAAAACTTAGAATCGAGACAGGCACTGGCTGGGCACGGTTCCGCCCCTCTGTCTGATCGGTCGTTGTTTAAAGAGGAGGCCCATCCGATTTTAGTATGCAAAGGCTGGTGCGAAAATCGCACGCTTGGGCTTCGTCTTTCGCGAGGGACGCGACTCCGCTTGGATACGACTTCGCCTGGTGCGACTCCGCCTGGTGCCGACTCCCCCTGGTTGTCCCCACTCCGCCTGGTGCCGACTCCCCCTGGATGTCCGACTCCGCCTGTGGCTTCCGGCAAAGCTCTGCCCCGACTCCGCCTGGATGTCTGACTCCACCTGGTGTCGACTCCGTCTGCGGCTTCCGGCAAAGCTCCGCTCTTCGGGGCTTCGTCTCCCTCACAATCAGCGTCGAGCCTTCTTGCGTCTTCCGATGGATTCCTCTCTCTATTTCGTTCGTAGCTCTGATACCATGTTAGAAACGGGAATTTGAGAGGGAAAAAGTATATTTTCATTACACAATATACTCCCTATTTATAGATCTATACAAGAGGTTTAATGAGGAAATACAATTACTACAGAATAATGTTGAAATAAAATTCTTCCTAAATTAGATGTCTAGCTATGGAAGGTACTCAATGTGCTTCTAGAAGGCTTCCCACGGATCTGTATTTGTAGTCGTTGGATCAACGAGGGAACTAAGGGCTGAGATTTAACAATTATTAGGAGATGTAGAAGGTTACTAGACCCTGGTTCCAAGTCTTGAACTTAGCAAGGGAGTTTTGATAGGCTTTATCCGTCTTTTATGAACCTGGAGTGGTTTAGTAACCAAAATGTTAATCTTAGAGGGATCAAGCTATTGTAATTCATGTGTATTAATAGGCTAAATAGTCAAGGGGAAAAGACATTGAGTTCATCAGAATTATCTTCTATTTCACTATTCGGCCCTTGAAGATAAGCTTGATTAAAGAAAGGTTATTTTCACTAAATATGACAACTTTTAATATGAGGAATTTTCTAGTAGTTGGATGATAGTGTGTGAATATCCTAAGAAAATACACATAAATGTTATAGGGTCTAATTTATCCCAATGTAGTTTATGAATGTGTACATACAATAACAACAACAACAACAACAACAACATCAAGCCTTTGTCCCACTACGTGGGGTCGGCTACATGAATCCTTTTTCTCCATTGTGTCCAATAAATGTGTACATAAGATGACAAAATATTTTAGAAGGAATTTTTGTGAACAAATTACTCATAGGAAAAAAAAATTATAGAGGTAGCTTACAGGACGTTTAAAATCAATCACTTTTGAAGGTATTCTATTAATCAACTCTGTCGACATTTGGATTACTCAAAAAACCTTGAGAACCTCATTTTGGAAGAAAAGAACCTTCAAAATCTCAAAAAGAAGTTTATTTTTTTCTTTCAACGTCCCAATTTTGTTGTGGGCTATCAGGATGAGTATTAATGAATAATACCTTCTTTATCTAGGGGCATTCTTATTCCTGAATGTTTTAATATCAAACATTATTGTTCCTAAACTTTTTAATATTAACACCAAATTGATTTTTTTATTATTATTATAAAAAAGGTGTGGAGAATATACATATTTTTGTTTCATAAGATAAATCAATGTCATTAGACTAAAACCATATCAATGAGATTTTCAAGGATCCTCAAATATCATAATAGATTAACAGAAATTGAGTAGATGATCAAAATTCACTCAAAAGGAAAGAATGCCCTATGACATCTAGCACTTGTAGAAGTTTCATAATGAAAATTTTCAATGTTAACATCTTTTTAATGAGGAGGATAACACAAATTTGAGAATTTTAAAAGATGAATGTCATAATCTATAATGATAGTCCAAAACTGTCTGATAAAAACATGCATAAAGAAAAAAGATGAATAATTGTTGCAATTGTTGTTATCATTAAGTAAACATAGCTCGTCTTTTTCTCTAGCTTGTCCAATCATCTTCCCAATAAGTAGGTCATGAAAAGCATAATGATTAATAAAAATATAATCTTGTAGCTTTGATATTGGGTTATTTTAAGAATAGATAAAACAATTACAATAAGATGGGAACATGTAGAACATTATTGAGGGTGAGAAGGAGAAAAGGAGTATCCTTGTCTTGCAATGATGGTTATGAAGTAATTGACCACTTTCATTTTATCGCTAGGACATGGTTGGTAGGTTTTGAAGATATTAATTGAGTGTGTCATGTGGTCAATCGCACCCGATTACTCAGATATTAGAGGAACTATTTGAGGTATTAAAAACACAAGATTAGAAACTTCACCATTTTTTACTAGCAAGCATGAAACAAATGGCATTTCTAGAGAATTGAGAAGGTTCTTTAGCATCTCAATTTCTCCCGAACTTTGTCATCCAATCACTATGAAATGAGCATGTCATTTTGATTGACTTTTTTAGGATCCACTATGCCTTGAGGTCTCGAAAAGAACTTCCAATAGTTTCTTTGGTAAAGCCACTCTTCTTGTAGTAGTTGCACCATAATTTGGCATTTTGGTGGAATTTTTTTCCTTCATTTTTTTGAATGGTAGTGGTAGTCAATCCTTCACCTTGAGTGTTTGTGCTTGTCATTGCTAACTCTAATGAGTTAGGTGTTTTCAACATTGCAGTCATTCTTTCTTCTTGTAATAGTTTTGTCCTTCAATTTTGGAAATGCTGTGGGCTCCGAAAATTCCATGATGCACCCCGGCCTCTCTCCGCACCAGTACCTTTTCTTATTTACTGTGACAGCAGAGAGTTTTAACGAGCTTAGGTTCCGGGTGAATTTTCAGAAGGCATATTGGGTTTTAAATAAGACACTACCCAAAGATTTCGCCCTCATTTTGTGAGCACATTATGATCTGAGTTTTGGTTTCCTATAGGCACAAACCCCTATAGTTAATTACCCCTCCTAATAACGAGAGAGAACTTTCGATTAAGGCTAGTTGTTAAAGAGGTTACATAGGTTAAAAATCCAACATATAATAACAACAATTTTAGGATTTGAATTTGGGATATGAATTTTGTAGTTTGAGACTTAAAGTTTATCACCATAAACTTAAAACTGGTGATGGGGGGATGAAGACGAGCCTGATCAAGATCCCATAGTTCCGTCGTCCCGGGCTGTCATAATCTCTAGTCTACTTAGTCAGAGGAGGTAGTCAACCCAACCTGACAGAAGGTACCTTATCGGTAGCCATGGGTTGCTTCGTCCAAGAATACCTTGTAGACATGGGTTGGTGTTTGTCTAAAGGGATTGATCTGAATCCACCTTAGCCGACAGTGGGAATACACCCTATGATTCATTACTCAAGGGTTTGAAGCCGTTAGGGAACATACGGGCTTTGGCCGTGATCGTAATATAATGATGTCATTTTGCGAAAAAATCATCCGATCAGATGGCACGTGCCACGTCCCTACTGGCAAGAAACTATTTGAGTATGAACCTTAGTGATACACCTAACACAACATTCACTCTTTGTGAGCTAAGGTTAATTTCAAATTTATCACCCCCAACAAACAATTGCGGGAGGTGGATGAATTTTAGTTTTAAGTTTTTAGTTGATAGATTTTATTTCAAGAATTCAATCTTTTATTTGGTTTTGAGATTTAACCCCTCCGGTTGAGATTTTCTATCAACACGGCCATCATCGAGGTGACGTTAAAGTCACTTGTATTTTTATAGAAATTTGAGAGGCATTTTATGATTCAAGTCAGTTCGACTCCAGTCCTTTCGAGGAGGAGGATGAGACTTGAGTATTTGACCCACGCAGCATTCTTCAATCATTGGATTTGGGACTTAAATGTGACGATCGAAGCACATGCGGGTTATGTTTGGTTTAAAAATAGAATATTATATTAATGAGCATTTGGCCCTGTGCAACATTCTCAGACTTTTGTGTTTGTAATTTTAACACATTTATCGGAGCACATGCATAGAGTGTATTTTAGTATATAATTTGGAGTTATTATAAGAGTATCACCTTCTGTTTGCTCGTACAACTGTTGCAGATCTGGTGGTGTAGCGCTGTGTTTCAAGTCTTCTGTATTTATTTATAGACAACACTGTGTGCAGTTCGTGAGTATTTGCTTTTGTTGCATATCACCATCCCTGCTTGCAATGAATTGGATCGACGTATTTACTGGCCATTGAATTGTAATTGATTTTAGGAGTGTTATAACATCCACAACCTGTTGATCATCACCCATTTAGATATATGTCACTATGCATATGACGTGTCTTCCATCATTGTTGGTAGGCACTTGCATCCATCACGGTCTTGTATTTGTTCATTTACATTTAACTTATACCTTGTTATTTTGCAAATTATAATTTTATTTTACGTGTTATGTCATTTTCCTTGTGGTTTGATATTTAGTTCCCTGTGGTTCACTTTTCGTTCAAGTTTATGTCCCTGTAAACTTGTCCAAGTTAGGTTCCCCGTGATCCAGATTTTGGTCCCCTGCTAATTGTTTAAGTTCTATTCCTCATGGTCTGAATTTTGGCAACCACCCGGTGTCCCCTCCCCGCGAGGGAAGGTTGAGGAGGGCACTTGCCCTTTTAGCTCTACTCGGCCGGATCATATCAACGGCGAGGAGATTGGGAGAGCGAATCGATCCCATAAAGAGTCTTCAAGTCTTCTAATATGCGCGACCTGCTGATTAAACCATTTAATTTAATTTTAATTAATTTTAAAAATATTTTTATTCCCCTCAAAAATCCGGCAGCCTTCCAACACCCCCTCCCAGCGAGGGGAGGTTGGGGAGGGCACTTGCCCTTTTGGCTCAACTTAGTCGGATCAAATTGACGGCGAGGAGATTGGGAGAGCGAATCGATCCCATAAAAAGTCTTCAATCCCTCAGCCGGATCAGATCGACGGCCAAGGGCTTCGGGGGACCGTATCAACCCCGGGACTTCCTTCAAGTCTTCAATTTGTTGCAATACCTGTTATTTAAAAAAAATTATTTTCCCAAAAAATCCGGCAACCTTCCGGCGCCCCCTCCCCGCGAGAGAAGGTTGGGGAGGGCACTTGCCCTTTTGGATCCACTCAGCCGGATCAGATCGACGGCCAAGAGCTTCGGGGGACTGAATCAACCCCGGGACTTCCTTCAAATCTTCCCACACATATTTGAAAATCCCTTCTCTCTCTCTCTTTTATTTTATTTTATTTTATTAAAATTATATATATATATATATTATACTTTATATATAACAGAGAGGAGGGGAGCCCGATCTGGCATGAGCTGGAGACCAGGGAGGCAGGGCTTGGGCACGGGTCTAGGGCTCGGATCGGAAGCGGACTAGATGGCAGCGGGTGCAGGTCGTCGGCGTCGATGGGGACAACCCGGCGGGACTTTGGCCGGAGCAGGTAGGTAGATCGAGCAAATCTAGGGCACGTCAGGTTCTGACTCAAAGAAGGGAGCACGGCCAACGGAGGTAAGTGGATGGAGGTCGGACGCAAATGGGTCTCTGCGTACGGCTTCAACTACGGGTTCGGAGTTGAAATCGGAGGAGCTCGGCCAGCGGTTGCAGGTGAGGGAGGCGAAGGCTTGGCCGACGGTCAGAGGGGGGAGGTGGGTTTGATTGCTCGGAGAAGACAGAGAGCAGAGCCAAAAAATCCCTATTGCCTCAATGTAAGTGCGCGTAACCCTTCCTAGTTCATTTTCTACTTGCTTTATACGATTAGTTGCCCTTCGGACATGTATACGACATGGCCAACGTGGGATCGTGGGTAGTTAGAGCCGGCAATTAGGGGTCGTGGGGTTTGATTATGGCTTACAGGTCAACAAATGCCAGTGGTAATCAATCCTTCATCTTGAGTGTTTATGCTTGTCATTTCTAACCCTTATGAGTTAGGCGTCTTCAAAATTACAATCATTATTTCTTCTTCAGTCTGTAGTCCAAACAAGGGATAAGCTTCATTATGAGAGAGCATGATCTCCTTGCCCTTGCCCAAGATTTTACTACAAACTTATCAAATTATATATTGTGTCTAGCAAGAAACTCAATAATCATTTTTCTTTCTACATATTCTTTCAGAATTACAATATCATTACTATATTTTATCTTAAGATCTAGGTAGTAATCTAACTCTAACAATAAAACCTTCATTGCCTTGAAACATTCAATGACAGATAGAACTTGCTTTGTGATTAAGAGTTTTCTCATAACTTTATAAATGAGAGCATCATCATTGACCTTTGGCTAATATTAATATCACAATTTGCCAGACTTCATATGATGTTGTGAGGAATATATAAAGCCTATGAATTTTGGGCAACATAGAATTTCACAATCATGACATGATCATGGAATCTCCTTCATATCAATCTATGAACTTTGGATCATCAAGATCCAGGAAAATATCCTTAAGTTTCCGTTCTTCTTTCAAAAAAGTCTTTTGTTAGACCGGTCCGACGGGATCGAACCAGTGCGCAAAAGGGCGGAGGAGTTCTGCCTCCTGTCGCAGGTCCACGGGAGCCATTTTAGGAGGGAATTTTGAGGAAGTTTAGGAGGGAAATTAAATGTATGGACTGTTTAGAGATTTCCTTTTGATTTGTATGCATTAAATACTTTGTTTTCCTAGGGTTAGGGCATCTTGAATTTGGCTGAAATTGGAGATCTCTTAGGTTTAGGTTTTTCTTGGGCTCTAGCGGCGTCTAGAGATTTGGGAGAGATCGATCCTCCTCTCGAATAGAGGATCAATTGTATCTTACTATTTTTTCGTTTCTATTTCATCAAATAATACAAATTATCTACTATTTTTTTGGTTTTGTGTGGATTCTTGTGGAGGATATTCGTTGTTTTCTAAAGATTGGTAGGAATTACTTGAGATCTTCAAGTGTTTCCTATTAAATTGGTATCAGAGCACGTCGATCGAAGGGAGAACCAATAGCCGGAAGGAAGGTGGAAGTTTTGGAGGGAGAACTTGGGCAACTCAAAGCACATTTTGAGGAGAATATTGCTTATTTTCAAAATCAGATTGCATCCGTCAATGAAAAGATGGAAGAAAAGTTCGCCGTGGTGGAATACATGTTGAAGAAATTGCTTGAAGCCAAAACTAAACCGGTGACATCGGAAGCAAAGGAAACTACCGGCGGCCATGGAAGAGATGGGAATCCTAACACGTTTAGGGGAAGGGAAATCCAGAAGTGGAGATCCTGGAGGGAGAAGATGGAATGCCTCCTCTAGAACCACTTTCTAGGAAGGAGATGAGCATTGTCTATGCAAGAAGGGGTGCTGAATTTGAAAGGAGAGGGGATGATTTCGATCGCCGGGGTGCTGATTTTGAAAGAAGAAGAGGGGATTTTGAAGAAGGGTTTGTGTATAATCGTCGGAGGGAAGATCGTGACAATTGGGGAGCACCTCCTCTTCGAGGAATGGGAGGTTATGGAGGATTTAGGGGAAACTGGTGTGACCCGAGGGTGAGGAAACTAAAGATGTCAATCTTTGAGGGGGAGGATGCGTACGGGTGGATCTACAAGGTAGAAAGATATTTCGCCGTCAATGGGTTGACAGAGGAGAGACTGACGGCGGCGGGCCTATGTTTGGATCGGAAGGCTTTGTCTTGGTATCAGTGGAGGGACATGCGACGACCCATACGGAATTGGAGAGAGTTCAAGGATTGTTTGGTAGAACTTTTCCGAACTGGCAGGGGAGGAGACTTGTACGAGCAGTTCTTCGCCTTGACACAGGAGGGTTCAGTGACGGAGTACCGAGAGAGATTCGAGTACTTTGCTAGCTAATTGGACCGCCTTCCTGAGACAGTGCTCGAGGAAAATTTCATGAAGGGATTGACACAAGAGGTCCGGGCAGCGGTTAGAGTAATGAGGCCTCGTGACTTGGGAGAGACTATGGAACTAGCTCAGTTGGTAGAGGATCAGAGGCACCTGGAGAAAGGGGTGGAAGGCAGCAGCTCAAGAGGCACGTACAGGATAGCCACCACCTTTTTAGCATCCCAGGAGCCGACACCGGGTACCTTTCAGGAAACTCCGAAGGAAAAGACTGTTGGCAGAAGACCCAGGGACAACTTCAAGAAGCTCACGGAAACAGAATTACAGGAAAAGAGGGCGAAGGGGATCTGTTTCAGATGTGACGAGAAGTATACGCCGAGGCACAGGTGTAAGAACCGAACTCTTCAGGTTCTTATCGTTTGCGATCAAGAAGGAATGGAGGAGGGTGTCGTCTTTCCACCTTGCGGACAAGGTGGATCTTTGGGAGGGGAGTATTATTAGACCGGTCCATTGGACAGGTCCAACCAATCCGACGTGACCGAACCAGTGCGCAAAAGGGCGGAGGAGTTCCGCCTCCTGTACAAGCCGCCGCGCAAGCCACAAGTCCACGGGAGCCATTTTAGGAAGGAATTTTGAGGAAGTTTAGGAGGAAATTAAATGTAGGGACTGTTTAGAGATTTCTTTTTGATTTGTATGCATTAAATACTTTGTTTTCCTAAGGTTATGGCATCTTGAATTTGGCTGAAATTGGAGATCTCTTAGGTTTAGGTTTTTCTTGGGCTCTAGCGGCGTCTAGAGATTTGGGAGAGATCGATCCTCCTCTCGAATAGAGGATCAATTGTATCTTGCTATTTTCCGTTTTTATTTCTTCAAATAATACAAATTATCTACTGTTTTTGTGGTTTTGTGTGGATTCTTGTGGAGGATATTCGTTGTTTTCTAAAGATTAGTAGGAATTACTTGAGATCTTCAAGTGTTTCCTATCATCTTTCTTATTCTAAGACTAATTTAGATAATTTATTCCATTCAGCCAATGTAAGATTTGTACTCCCTGGAATTCTCCTTTGATTGAATTAGTTTAGTTCATATCATTGATAATGGTTGATACTCTCATAGAGTTTGAATTCTCTGACATGGAGAAGAAAGAACGGAATTAAGCCAAAAAAATGAGCCATCAGAAATTGGGGGCCTAACCTAGAGCTCTAATAGCATGTAGAAAGTAGGATAATGACAAATTCGTGCTTGCATTATTGTCATTCAAAGAGTATTTATACATAGAGATATATAAACATCTATTGCTGAAATTTATATAAACATCTATTGAAAGAGTAAAAACTACAATTATATATATATATATATATATATATATATATATATATATATATATATATATATATATATATATATATATATATATATATTTCCTAAAGCTCCATGAATCCGTGTGCTCCAGATTTCAATCTCTGAAGCCAATTTCCATTGATCCGTGGGCCTCCTCCTCCATATTTTGTTGTCAACCAAATACAATTAGTTGGACCGCTAATCATAGCTTCATACCTCCCATCTCTAGCATTCAATTACTCAAACTTTCCTCATAAAATTGTTTCTATTGCTGTCGTGGCAGCAACAGATATTCACCAACACAATCGTATTATATGTAACTCATTTCTCGATAACAGCTATTTTTCAAGAATATAATGCCAACTATTTCAAAAAAAGAAAAGGGAAAAGATGACAGTTCAGCCATCATTTGACTAATGCATATAAAAGGTCAGCGTAAGGATCCGTTAATGCTATACATCCTATTTTAATGGCTTTATTTGATATTTTTTCATAGTTTTCACTCAGATGTATATTCAGCAACACCAAATAGCATATCCTAAAAATTATGTACGAAAAATTTTAATCATGATTACACAATCAGCAACCAGTGAAAAAAATATTCCATTAAAAAGTGCAAAAACTTGATCATTGCAAACCTGAGTGATGTCAAAAAAATTACAAGTAAACTCAGGGCAAAATAGATGCTGAAAACTGCCCTAATATATTAAAAAGATGGACAAAATTAAATATCCAACTTAAACAGGTAGATGATATCTAAATCAGAAGTTGAGATAAATAAGAATTGTGTTCATACTGAATACCAGCTCTAAAGCAATGGATCAAGAATGCATGCACATATAACAAGTCCAACTTTAAGTCAAAATTCGAAAGACAAATAATGGTTCACTGCTTTCAAATTTATGCCTTACTTTTATAGGATTTTCAGGAGCTTTTGAAGAGCTACGGTTCTTCTGTCTGACAAAAATCTGCAACAAAACATAGATCCAGTGATGAAATTTGCATTATAAATTATGAAAAAGTAAATACATCCTATATATACAAAAAAAACCTAAGTGAAGTTGCTTTACAAGTCATTTATCGCCTGCAAAAAACATCTTGCATGCACGTAAAATATGTTGAAACAAGCTCCAGAGACAAAACTACGGATCCTGTAGCTTACGATATTGGACATGAACCACATAATGTTTTTGGTGTTGTCCCATCTTAGTTGGCAAAGATGCTGTCAGTTGCTTAAGCAAAAGGAACTTTAATGTTCAACTACAATGGAAAGCATTTACATTCCTTCAATGCATCACCTTCACTTATTTTAGCTTTTATCTGCCTATATTTGCTTCAAGTGATTATGATCTTCTTTAGGCCTTCTTAATTTGATTAGAGGAAAAATGAATGCAGTAAGGGATTAGCATGCTTAAGTGTGCACATGCAAAGGTACACAAACACACATGCATGCACATATTAAGGTGCATTGATGTAAGCAAAAATTAAGACAAACCCCTAATTTTTGCAAATAAAAACAAAGTCTTAGTAGGTAATAAAAAAGATACTCAAAATACCCAAAATGACACTTTTTATAGAATAAAGACTCTTACAAACTTTGACTTACATGGACAAACATAAAATTCACCTAAAGTTGATTTCATTCATTTGAGAAGAAGGATACAGTTGGAGTAGACACTTGCGTAGAGAAGAAGGGGTTAGAAGCCGAGAAAAAAGGAGGAGAAGCTCGCAAGCTTTCCTAAAAGGAGAGAAGAAAAAGAGGCATTGCTCGCAAGCAATCCTAAAAAAACCCTCAGGTTTTCCTTTCCAAAAATCACATTATCACTCTCTTTTTTCCTCTCCAAAACATCTCATATATATAGGCAAGAGAGAGGAAAGCCAACAGCCACTTCACCTCCAACAACACCAATAGGAAATAGGGAAATGAAGGCCACGGGTCACCCAAAACAGCAGCCCCAAAATAGGTACAGAAACCCAAGAGACAAACCCGCAGCAACCAGCCAACAGCCATGGAAATTCCCCCCCTAATTAGTCACGGCAAAGCAGCCAAGCAGGACCCGAAGAGCCACACAGAATCCAGGGAGAAAGGGCACGGGAAAACCAGCCAGGTGAGGGACCCGAAAAGGCAACAAGGGGAAACCAACCAGCACACAATGGGAAGAGCAAAAAGCCACCAAAACCGAGGAGAGCAAGGAGGAAACCGAGAAGACACAAGGGAAGGGAAAGAGACACAAGCCACTCCATACCTTTTCCCGTTTATGAGCTTCTACTTCATGCCTTTAGGAATTAATGAGCTAAACTTCAGCTCACCCAAACCATAACTCCAAAACCAGCTCAAAACCGAGAGCCACAAACCCAACCCGAGAGCCAGCAACCACCAAAAGGGAACCATCCAAGCTAGCAAACCAAGGCTACCAAGCCCAAGCACAACAAGAAAATTTTGTGATGTGGAGACCACGCCCGCCCCCCCCCCCCCCCCCTACATCATGCATCCACACACAAACGTCCCCACATAAGCGCACACTATATCTATTATGCATGTTTAAGCGAGCACATGCAAAGACACACAAACCCAAATGCATGCACACATAAAGATCATACAAAAAACATATCCACACATGAACTCAAACTACAGATACAAACACCAATTTAGGATAAGAAATCAAATATGAATGCAATACCCAAAAAATTGATGCACGCTGCATACATAGATCAATAGTCACATGAAAATAAGCCGAAACAGATACAATTATTGCAAAAATACTTGAACAAGATTGGCAAAAACTAGCAACCCAACAATGAAATGAATAATGTAGAAAACAACAGTTTGTTACACAACAAAAATGAAATTAAATCACAACATTTTGAGGGGAAAAACTAGCTCTAAATTTATTATTATCCTCAAAGCATAACTAAGTGTAACCTAAAGCACCGGTTGGTATTTTGGTTTTTCCTGCCCGTCTCGCCGGATGGTCGGGAATTGCCTCGCTGATTCTGGTTGTTTAGATGGAGCTTTGAAATCTCGTTCCTTTCTCGAGGTTATTTCTGGTAGTTCTTCGGATGTGAGTTTTCTGGAACTTAAACCGTCCTCCTTTCGTGGGCTGCCTTCTCTGTGGATCTCCGAGGAGGAGATTCTTACTTTGGCAACTCCCTTTCAGTTTTCGCTTGTTGGTTTTTTCCCCTCTAAGCGGCCGTCTCTAGATTCTATTCTTCGATTCTTCTTCAACCTGAAGCTTATCGAAGATGTTTCGGTTACCTTAATTGACCTGTCGCATATCTTGATTAAATTGGTGAATGATTTGGATTATAGTAGGATTTTTTGTCATAGATCTTACCTTGTTTATAATTACTACATGAAATTGACCAAATGGTCTCCTCTATTTGATGTTGGGGTTGAGTCTCCGGTGATCCCAATTTGGATTTCCTTCTCGAACCTCCGCCCTCACCTATTCTCCCCTCGTATTCTTCACGGCCTGGGTTCAATTTTTGGTAGGCCTTTGAAGGTTGATAGCGCTACCTATGTGGGTTCACGTCCTTCCGTCGCTAGGGTACTGGTTGCGCTTGACATTACTAAATCTTATCCTAATAAGGTTTGGGTAGGCCCTGAGCGATTTGGCTACATTCAACAAGTTGAGATGGAGGTCTTCCCCCCTTTTTGTGCTTCCTATAAGTGTATTGGGCATTTGGTTGGGAATTGCCGTCCTCTTCCGTCAGTTGTGCCGACTACTGGTTCTCCTAATGTTTCTAACCCTGTCAATGCTAAGACCGGTATTTTGGATCCATCTAGTAATAAGGGGGTGGATACTGTTGAAGTGTGTGTTGGATCTGACAAGGCTGTGGAGGTGGGTCCTATTGATGGTGAGGCTTGCTTGGTTTTTGAGGAGGAAGCACCTCCTGTGGGTTTTGTTGTTCAGCTGGATTCCATTTTGGCTGTGGTTGCACCGGATGATGTTGAGGCGGAAGCTGTGGTGTTGGGTCCTAGTGTTAATGTGGCTTCCTTGGTGGTTGATGATGTGGTTGTTTCTGGCGGAGATGTCAATCTGCAGGCTGAAGCTGCTGATCTGCAGGCTCCTGAAGGGAATGGGGTTACTATTAATAAGGTTGTTGATGTTAATGAGGTTTTTGGTAGTCCTGTGGGTGATGATGTCGTTGATTCTGGCGCCTCTACTTCGGTTCCTTCTGATACTAATGTTGATGATGAAGATGAGGTAGAGGACGATGATGATGTGGTTGAGGGTCGTGATGTTGCTACTTTTGTGGGTGTGGCAGAAACGGGTGACATCCCGATTCCCTTTGTTTCTGGGAGGGTTGGATCTTCGGTGGAGCTGGGTAAATCTATAGGATGTGATGAAATTAAGTTGCCTTTGGTTGATGTATCTATTTCCGTTATTTCTAGTGAGGATATGTTAGCGCATCTTGCTAGGGATAATTTGGTGCAGCAAAATGACTGGTTAGATGATAATTGTTCGTCTGCAGGAGGGGAGGAAATGAATGTGAATGAACTGGATGCTCGGGACAATTTTGACTTAAGTATTCTTCAAGTTACGAATACTGTGTTTTTCAAAAATTGTGGTAAGCCTAAAAAACACATCCAAAAAGAAATGATTCCAGGCTTTCATTTCCCGGTTTTGGTGGTTTTCCTTTTGGGTGGTGATTGGAAGTTTCTTGGTGATGGCTTTTTATTTGCTGCGTCAGATTTGAGTCAGGACTATGATGAAGCAGGTTTCCTGCATGCACCTAGGACGGGCCATGGCTTGGTTCGCAACCTGGGTGGAACTTCTGCTGCTGTATTTTCTCCATGGATGGCCCAAGCCTGGCAACCAGGTGACGGTTTGAGTCCACCTATTTTTGGAGCTGTTCTCTTCTTTTTGGTTTAGTTTGGTTGGACATTTCTTGTAGTGTTTCTCATTGGTTGTATCCTTGCTTTTTGTGGCCAATTTATTGGCCTTGTGGTGTACTATCTTTTCTTTTTCTAATGAAATTTTCTTTGGATTAAAAAAAAAGTGTAACCTAAAGCTACGAAGAACAAAAAAAACAAACTATGACTAGCGAATGGTTTTAGAAAGATTCCCTATAAAGCTTAAGTACATGGACCAAGTCTCCTAATTTCTGAAAAATATGAAACTGTGCTAACTAGGGCAATTCTCTCATTATACCCGACTGACCAAACCATCATAAAGCTCAAATAAAAATAAAAAAACAGATTTTGATTCCAAAAAAATTATGAATGAAGTAGAATCAAATAAAGCAAAATACTAGGAAAAAACAGCAAAAATAAACTTTAATGTAAAAAACGATATGCAACATTATTAAGCTTAAAAGTGGTTAACAAAGGAAATAACCTGATGCGTAGATTTACACGGAAGAAAGTGCTGTTGTATTGCCAACCAATCATTGTTGTGCTCCATTATTCCCATTGCTAACAAACTGCATTATATTTACATAAACAGTGAAGATAGAGGATTCCACAATATATGCCAATTAAAAAGTGTTATACAGTAAACATCCAATACTAGTATACAAATTGAAGGATTCAATTATGAGGCTCACTTTTTTGGATAAATAATTTCCGCTGAATGCCTACTAGCATGGAAGAAGCAAGAGAAGCTTGAAGAAACCTTGACAAAATATGGTTGTATATATTGCAAGAAAATGTGAAGAGCGCTTATTAAAACCTCAAGCTCTAACCCGAAAGGATTAAATTAAAATAATTACCAGCATATAAATAAATGAAACACGTTAATAATTCTGTTCTTGGCACAGCCAACTTTCTTAGAGCCTTTTTCATAACCACCATACATCGGCAAATGCCACTTCTCTTCTAAAATAATGACATCTAGATCAGCAGTAAACTATATAAGCACTATAAATTGGACATAAAACAATATAAAAAGAGTTTAAATATAAAAATATCTAAATAAAATAGCGCAAAGCAGCCTATCATATAAATGATATGTCGACAATTTTCAAAATAAGAATAACAATAGCCGAACAAATGATATAATGACAGTTTAAAATATACCAGAAAATTTTAAATAGAATTGGGCATAAATTATTAAGGAATTATAAGAAATGAATAAGTTTTGCATAGTGCAACCACCTTATTATTGGCATATACAAAGAAGTTAAACACATAATTAGGTCTAATAGATACATGCCGCATTGAGTGATAAGTACGCACCCATCTTCTGCATCTGTGAATAGCACACGATTTGCAACAGCTGGTGTTGGAGGCTTATGAGGAAAAAGTGCTGCATTAAACAAGTGAAGAAACCTCTGTGCCAACTTAGCAATATCAGCAGGAACAAGAGCAACCGACTGTTTCATGGTACTCTCCACAAGCGTAGCAGCCAGTGATTTCTTAGGTTGTTGTTGACCAGATTGGAGTGGGCAAGATGAACTAGGTAAAACGGTTGTCAGTGTTGAAATGGATTCTCCTGGAAAGTTGCTGCCTGCATTATCCAGAGAGGCTGACATTGGTAGGGAAAAAAGAGGCTCTTTACACGAATGACTCTTTACAGGACCATGTTCCAAGCAACTCTGTCTGTGCATTGATACGGCTGCCAAGTCAATAAAATACTAATATTAAACACATTGCATAAACAAGAAGCGTTGTGCTTAAAATTAAAATTGCTGGGAATCCAACTAATCACCAACCTTCTTTGACATCGGCCAAGTAATTCTTAGCTAGCCGAAGTGGAGCTAGATCAAGAATCGACAAAACAGTGTTATTATCAATTACAGGTGTCCAGGAACAACTAGCACTTTGATTTGAATCAACTTGTACCGAGGAATGAAGATTTGAAGACTGAAAACAGAACGGAGGATAAGGAATCTTCCTCCAGGACAGTGACATTTCATGTCTTTCAATCATTTCTGATATCAACTTCCGCAAATCATTGGCAACTTGCTGTCTTGAAGGATCAAGAACACAAACAGAGAAAACTTGGAGAAGAAGTTGAACATGTTCATGTATTAAACAGTATAGCTGTCCAATTTGGCAAGCTGTAAACCCATTGATAAGTTCAGTACCAGAAACAGATGCAGAGGAATGAGAAAAAGAATTAGGTGAAGGCATCTTCCATGCAAAAGAAGGAACATGGGGTCTTTGTAAATCGGACACATATGGCAATATAGGACGTAATGTGGCCTTAGTAGATTGTCCCAACAGAAACTTCTTGCTTTTTGCAAACTCCTTTAGTCGTTTCTTTTGTCTGGTCTCTGGTACATATGCCTCTCCATATTGCTTTCCGCTATGTTCTGTGCTACAGCCAGTGGTTTCCTCAACATCACTCTCAAGTGCTTCTTCAAGTTCAACTTCAAAGTCAGCATCATTTTCTTCATCTTCATCAAAAGCTCTCTCTCCTTGACCTGCTTGCTCATTTCCATCTCCTTCCAAAAGAACAGCAGCAAGAAATTTGTGGTATTCTTCTTCCTCGTCAACATTATGAAGGTCATCATCATCATCTGACTCTTGAAGGAATGTCTCTAGTTCTTCAAGCGTGTAGTTTGCAAGTGAGTGTCGAGCCCTAGTACGCCTGCAAATAGCATCATCATTATCATGCACAATACGCTCATTGATGTTTTCTTGATTGGAAGTCACATCAAGCACATTTTTCTTTGAAGGAACACCAGCACCATCACTTCCATTCACAGCAGAAATTTCTTTAATATAAGTCAGCATTTGTAGCTGTTTGATTGATTTCCCAGCAGCAGCATCATCATCAAATTGCATTATAGATTCCTCAACCTCATTTACGGAATCTTGGCTATAGATATATGTCTTCTCCTCGAGTCTTGTAGATGAAGAGCTGAGTTTTCCATCTGAAGAGCTTTGGATACGTTTACAAACATCATCACATGGGCCTTCATTTTCAGAACTCAAACTAGAAGAGGCTTCTGAAGGTGTTTCTCCTCTCAAAAGCGGATTGAAGTCCAGGTCATCCTCTTCTTCATCCTCTTGAGCTTCTATATGCATATTATCACCCATCAACGCAATGTTTTCAGCTAAAAAGTTGAGGTTGAACCGATTAAGATGCCCTGCAAATTTACAGTAGCAACTATAGCATATTACATCACCGGAGTCATCTCAAAAATCACAAAAAGAAGAAAAATTATCAAGGAATACAAAAAGATTATTCTACAAAAAAAGTAAAAGCTCAAAATAGTCCACGGACCATTAATAAATGTCTAATTTAGTCCCAGAGTTTTCATTGCCCCAATTTAGTGTCTCGACTACTAAAATTGATCCAATTTAGTCCCAGAGTCTAAAATAAGAATTAAAGTTAACACCAAAGTTAAATATGCATGATATTTTAGGTATTACAAGTGAATATGAGATTACATTGTTTATATTACTCTATTTTATCATTTAATAAATTATAGTATATATTTAATCTACTACATTATAATGGTGATAGGTAAATAAATAATGAAAAATATTATTTAAATCTAATGAGGGCTCTAAGCAGATAAATAGATCATACAGCAATAAAGAAACGACATAAAATCATCATTCACCTGCCAATATCTAATCACCAAATACTAACTATATTTTACCCTCTGTTTTAGTACCTGAATCTTCACCGATTGCATAAAACGTTGTGTTAAGCAGTTGTGAATTCCATATGATTTGTTAAATAACTGTCTCAATTTAATTTACACTTTAGAAACTAATCTTGACAATTAAATTTCAAGAGGGCTCTAAGCAGATAAACAGATCACACAGCAAACCTAGTTGTATTTAAACTTGATTTTAATGCTTATAATGCTCTATTTTATCATTTAATAAATTCTAATACATATTTAATCTGCTACATAACAAGCATGAATAAATAATGAAAAAAATTATAATCTCAAGAGGGCACTAAACAGATAAATAGATCATACAATAATAAAGAAACGACATAAAATCATCATTCACCCGCCAATATCTAATCTCCAAATACTAACTATATATTACCCTCCGTTTCAGTGCCTGAATCTTCAATGATTGCATAAAACGCTTGTTAAACAGCTATGAATTCGATATGATTTGCTAAACGTGTTAAATGGCATAAACATTTGTAAAGTCAATACTTGTTAAACAACTATGTCTCAATTTAATTTATACTTTAGAAACTAATCTAGACAATTTAATCTCAAGAGGGCTTTAAGCAGATAGACAGATCATTCAACAAACCTAGTTGTGTTTTTGTCTCCTTGTGGATGGTGCATATTGCTCGCCGTCTCAATCTCACAATGTCGAAGCTCATCGTGATCACTCGCAACAGCTAGCGTCTGGATGTCGAGCATGCCATTTCGCTCGCAGTGTGTCTTGCTTGAGGCGCATAATCTCACTCGTAGCAGCACACGTCTCACTCACAACCACACGCAACTCTGGATGTCGTATCGAAGCACCCTGACTCACTCGTAGAGCATCTCACTCGTGGCTTGCTCGCAGCTTCACACTTGCACAATTAGGTTTCCTGTTCTGTCTCCCGGGCTTACAGTAGGAAGGCGAGCAAGTAACAAGTATTTTTTACTAAAATACCCACAACGAAGCGGCAAATCTAACCAATGGACCAAATTGGATAATTTTTAATAGTTGAGGGACTAAATTGAGGTAATGCAAAATTTTGGGACTAATTTGAGTATTTATGAATAGTCGAGAGACTATTTTGAGTTTTTACTCTTTTATAAACAAATTCCAACAAGTAGTACATGTTTCAAAATATAAGCTCATGAAAGCAATAGTTACTGCACTCAAAGAAAAAATGCAGGGTGCAAAAAATAAGTACATCCATGCATAAAATCGATACATGACAAAGAAATAAATATAAATAATAAACTCATTGTTGACCCCTATAACAAAACGCTCGAAAGAAGCGAAACCGACAATTCAAGTGATAGTCGGAAGGCGCGACGTGTCATTTGAAGAGTCAAACAGCAACCACTAATCGTCAGATAGATTGCGCCGTTGCGATCAGAATGTCGAATTCACCTAAGAGGGACCACCTCGCAGTCAAATCAAGCAAGAACGATCAAAATTGACGAATGACACTCGAAATTGATGCACGACGCTGCCCAAATGAGGTCCGATTGTAAAACAAACTTCGCCGTTGAGTTCGGAACATCGACAATACCTAAAGTTGATTGTAATTTTGTCCAATGAAATTTGCACGAGGAAATCGATGTGTTTCCAGAGGCGAAAAAATGCATGGATCTCGAGGCAGGAACACGTAAGCCGAGATAATGGCCATTTTGACTTCTATTATTTAATGATACTAATAATATTATTATTATTCAAAATTACAAAATCAATACTAAAATAAAAAAAAATCAAAATCAATAGAATACCTCGTATCTCTGCGAACTATGTTCGAATCCCCAATATCCTGGCTTCGTCTACTCCCGAAAATTCTGCGTAAATCGGGGTCTCGATCGTAGCTACTCTCGTCGTTAAAATGAAACTAAATGAGCCTCGCTCATTTTTCTCTACTTCCTTGCTCAAACGAAAAGAACCCACACTCAAACGACCTCTCAGTCGTTCAGTCTTTCACTACCTCCAACTTCCCAGCCTTCCAATCTGTCTAGAAGTGCCGAACTCCAAGATCCCTACAATGATTCCAATCCCGACCCGGACCCGCACCTCCCTCGTCTCTACCCACATAGCCCAAAGCTGCAGGCCACCTCCAGATCACGTCTCTACTACTAGAACTCCCTCATCCAGTCGTTCATAGCCAAAACTACATGCAGTTGTCGTCCGTCCCTCTAAATAATCTTGACTAACACCCAATCGGAGGCTTCAATCCGTCGATCTTCCTCTAGCTTCGACCCTCTACTTCCTTCCACAGCTGAAACTATGCGCACATCACGCCTCTGATTCCACCTCAGCCATCCGATTCGAGAACCCTCTGCTCAATACCACTCCTATTTCCTCTGCTTAATCTGAAACCTATAACTGAGCACTCCTCCAGCATCCAACGCAAGCTAGAGCTGAACCCAGACACACCCTTGCCCAATCAGGTTTTCACGATCCTCTACCCGATTGGCCCTCTCAGCCAGATCCCAATCTCCCTTCCCATCTATAGGCCGAACCCAAGACCCACACAGCTTCCTCCTCAAAGGCAACCGATCCCAACCTGTTTCATTTGCTAACCCAGCTCCTAGCCACTGCAGCCCGATCTAATATCCCAAACCTTCCCTGCCCGTCTCCCTCCTCCCTACTGAAACTGAGCCTCACAACTCTACCCGACTTCATTCAAATCCACCAACTCAGCCCTTCACAATATCCCCTCAGCTACAACAACTTACAAATACAACCTCACACTCACCTCAACATCAGCCCCCTTCCTATCAAGCCCATATAGCCCACCAAAGTAGCCAGATCATACTCCAACAACCACCTCTTGCCAACTCCGACTCAACCCAAGCCCAAATCCACATTACCTGATCCATTTCTCAACAACCCACTCAAAAACAACCCTTTTCTCTAAGTCCTCTCTCTCAGTATTATTACTATTATTATTAGTATTAATTAGTAATATTAATATCATAATTATTATTAATTAGTATTACTAATTAATATTATTATTTATTAGTGCTATTATTATTATTATCCAAAAAAGAGAGAATAAGAAGAAAAGAAAAAGTTTTTTTTGTGTGCATTTTTTTTTTCATCAACACTGCCTCAACACCGTCGCCCTCCCCGTCCTCACTCACTCAGGTATAAATGGTTCCTAAACTCAAAAGTCTCCAAATCCTGTTTTCGGCGCTCACGGGGCACCGAAAAATTACACATACACGCTTTTCTCTAACATTATGAGAGGAAACCCGGTGCGACGCTCTCGGTAAGGCGGTAAGCCCTGTATACTTTTTTCTTTAGCATGGAGGGGACAACCCTAAGTACCCATATATGTGTCGTCATGCCTGTGGGAAAAGAATTGTGCATTTCAAATAGGTACCCCTGAAGTCTCATACACGACTTTCTCTGGCTTGGTGTGATAGAAGACTACGTCCAAGGTGTGGCTCAAAACCGACCATACACGTATTTCTCTGACATAGTGGGCAGGCTACGACTCCCAAAATTTCCCCTAAACAGGGGAGAGGCCGGGAGGCTGCAGATTTTTCAGTGAGCAGGGGACCAAAATTTGAACAATTACAAGGAACCGAAGTTGTAACCAAACTTGCAGGGAACCGAACATTAAATTGAAAAATGCACAATCATAATCATAATTAAAATACGAACGCTAACCAATAATGCCAGTCATTCAAATACACATCAATGGACAAATCAAAGAGCAAATGAAAAATGTGATGACAAGCTCATAGGTAATAACACAAAATCTATAATAGGATCATCATGTTGACTGGAATGTGAACATCGACAAGCAAGTTCATTACGTAAATCACAAATTACCTTCAAAGGATAGCAAGGGACTTGTGATTTTCAACATGATTTACCCACAAGCAATGAAGTTGAAGAGAATGTGTAATATGATTGCAAGCGAGCATGCAAAGTCCTGGACACATGCTATAAATCATGTACATATGATAATAGTCGATGTATAATAATCACATCAATTATGCAAGCAAATACATCTGCCCTCCACAAACAGTGAAATTTGACATGCAATGAACATGATGGTTTGATGCATTCGATGAGTTCAAAGTAAATGAAGTATGTGCACAATCAATACCATTCAACTCCAAGCAAGCATGCTAACTTGTTTGCAAACAATAATATTTCATGTAGCAAACTTGCAAATACATGCGACAGTCACTACGAACATTGAAAATCAATATGTAATGAAGGTAACAACTTGCTAGCCAACATGTAGGAAGAGATTGTTGATGAGTGTAACTCAGTCAGTAGTCAACATTAACATGCAAATGAACACGCTAAGCCATCTACGAATGATGACAGGGGACATGGTGCAAATACAAGAAATTCCCTGCAAACGCTGATGAGGGGTTGCAACAGACACATCAGCCCACCTACAAACAACGATAAAGAATGTGCTGCAAGCATGATGGATTCTCTGGAACATAGGCATGCAACACGTCATCAACAAGTAAACATAGAAGACTGGCGAATGCAAATACCTACTAGCAACGACATAAGAATTGTTGGATGCACAATAGTACGCCTACAGGTGATAACCAGCAACGGGCAGTGAATGTAAGGAAATCCCTATGGCCAAAGTCGATCGACATGCAATGAATATTATGATGTCCCTCCAGTCAATGATAGCCAGCTCATAAATAAGTGTTGTGATTACCTACGACCACTGAAGGTTAACATACAATGAGCATGGTATAATGGATCCCCTACAAGCAAAGACCAAAGATCACAGCAAATACAGGACCACATCAAATGTAAGCATCTACGAACATCTACAGGAGATTCGTTTGTACACGACAGTCTACTTGCATAAAGCAACAAGCGACCTAGCGCACAACGCTACAATTCACTTGTAAGCAGAAGCAGATAATTCGTAGCAAAAAATTGCGACCACTGGTAAACTGAGACAATAAATTTGCAATGACAGGCTGTCATACCGAATAAATCAGCTCACTTGCAAGCAATAGGTGGAAGACTCCTGATGCGTCACACAACATATCTACCAGCAGAAATATACTCCCACGGGTTGAATGTTGAAGAAAATGACAACATGCAGAAGATGAAAATAGATGAACCGCGTCGCCAGTGCACAACAGATGAAGTCCAATTCACTGCTAAATATACCACCGGATTCGCAGCATTCGTACAAGCGAACAGAATGCGTTTCTCAAGCTTCAAATAAAATCTTGCACAAACTTTAGTGACAATCACTTAGCACAAATATATTTAAAGGCACACCCCTTCATGCATCGCAATATAATTACCCACATGGGCCCCGGTGAGCGTGTTGTATCACGCATATGACGTCTAAGAATGTTGTGCAGGTCAAGAAATGAACCTAAGTTTGAGCCCGATCATTCTATGTAAATAGATAGGAGTCGACACGACTAGAACTATAAAAAAATATACGATTGCGACATCGACCGGTATATTTATTTTATACATTCATATTAAGCCTTCAAGGTCTATAACAAAAAAAATTCACTAATAAAGGCATAAAGCTGACGAAGAACTCGATCCCCTGTCAGCAAGTAGACAGAGTCAATGAGGTTCAACAAAAAAGATGAAATTGGTCATAAGTACTCCGATGATAATCGTGTTGACAAAAAATCTCAACCGAAGTGATCCCCAAATATCTAAAAATACCTCCCAAATCCCCATAAAAATTAAAAATTCCAAAAATACCAAAACCTGAGTCCAATTAATTGTAGTATTCATTTTCTTTTTTAACTACTAATCAAAAATGGAATATTTTTTTTTCTTTATTATACCTCCCAATCAAAAGTATAAATCCATTCTTTCTTTTCTTCCATCAACTTCCAATCTGTATATAAGAACTAATTATCAAGTAAACAAGGAAGGAATGAACTTCAATCAAAAATCTCAAACCATAAATCTTCCAATTTCTTCTAATCGACATATCCCAATCCAATTTTTATTTAATCAAAACAAAAACAGACAAAGAAATTCCACCATTAATCTCACGGTAAGTTATATCCCCATTTTACTGCATTTTCGACATTTTTTTCCTAAATCCCCGATTTAATAAATCAGATAGCTCGGCGGATTTACGGGAATTGGCCGAAGAAGCGCGCGAAAGGTTTGAAAGATAGTTACCGTCGCGGCCAGCTCCGTCGTGACTTCTGATTCGACAGGAATAAAGGGGGCGAAGCAGCCTCCTTTAGCAATTCTTTCGAAACTGTACCTCACATCCAGGGGCGGATCCAGCCTTTTTTTTTAGGGGGGGCAAACTTAATACATAAAAAAGTAAATACCAAATTATATATATATCATTAGCAAAATTCTAAGTAATGCATTGTATTCCATTATAATTTATGAAATAAAAAAGAAAATTACAAACTTTGCATTCTACTTTGCATTTTATGATAATGTTGCATAATGTTTTCATTTGGAACTGAATCAAATACTTCTTTCTCAATATATGGCACTAGACAGTCATTGAGCCAAGCATCACTCATTTTGCCACGCAGCCGATGCTTAATAATCTTCATTGTAGAAAATGCTCTCTCCACCGTAGCAGTAGCAACTGGCAAAGTCAGTGCCAAAACAATGAGTCTATAAACCAGGGGATACACAATATTTTTTTTGGCCTTTACAAGTTGTTTTGCAAGAGCAGCAATACTAGTCAAAGATGTAAACTCATCACTAGTACGCATATCAATAATATAAGTAGATAACTGATGTTCAAGAGACAGTAGATCAACCATAGAGAAATCTGTCGGATATAACTCTGCAAGACGAATTAACTTTCCTTTATCATAAGCAAAAAATATATTACTCGGATTTAGACATGTCACACAAAGAAGTAACTCTGTACTAGTTTCAGAGAACCGGCTATTAAGTTCCAGAAGTTGCATATCAATAATAGTGTAGAATAAATCAACTCGATAATGATGAAAGTTTGTTATTTCTGCACTTTTCCGTACTGACCGTCCACGAGCCTTGAATTTAGAATCCATATTTGGAACTTCAATTTCAAATACATTACAGAAATGTGACACTTCTTCAAGTAAAGGTTCCCATCCATTTTCCCTTGACAAATTGGACAGCTATACTGTTTTTTGGTTGATGTGGTCCCTTCAACAAATAAGCTCTACGAACTTTATCACGATCATTTACATCATAATTCCAGATGGATGGTCGAAGGCCAAAGTCAGCAGGTAGATTGTCAATATCTAGTTCGACACGTTCTTTTCGCTTCAAAAATCGTTCCATTTCTCAAAACCCTAACAATGATCTATCCAATCAAAAAATTGTTCAAATCAGCTAGTGGTGTAAAAGGATTATGGTTTCAGGAAAAGTAATCAGAGTTGTAAAAACAATAGTATGCATTCCAAGTATTATTTTAGTTCAACAGCTAATGTGGTTATCAGTGTTTCAAAACACATTCAGTCAGTCCAGTGATCATAAATAGGATTTTGAAAGGTTTGAAGAGGCTGTCCAGTGATCACAAATACAAGTTTCAAGCTTCAAACAAGCATGATTTTCCATGCTCTTACCTTGAACTCAATTTTTCTCCATGCAGCTAAATGAAAACAATAGAAAAAATTCTCCACAAACCCCTTCTAATCTCTAAATGTATTTATTCAATTCCCAACCCAATTACAGAAACATGCAATTATGCAAAGAATCAAATTAAAACAAGGGAGAAGAATAATATTCACAAAGTCAAACCAAAATTCATTACACAAATCCACTGCTATTATAAGAAAGAGGCAATTCCAAATATTCTAAACTCATTGCACAAATCAACTACCAAGGAGATTAACAATAAATAAAATAAAGATCCGTGGGTATGAGAAATTAAAAAAATAAAATTTAAGAGGTCATGAACGATTGCTCACTTGTAACTCCACAATGAGTCAATGACGGCAAGGTCCATGCTTTTCCATGCCTCCAAACTTGTCTCTACCACACTTATATTGAATCCAATAGAATTGAACAAATAAAAGAATTTAAAGGCACTATTTTCTTAGCACGCGAAGCCAAAGCAGCAACGGAGACATGGAGACGAGGAAAAGCAAACCACGGGGCTGTTTGGCAACAGGATTTAAGCCAAATCCTGCCAAACGGGATTTGAGCGCCCGCTAAATCTCACGGCGGAATAAATCCTCCGTCTCCCCCTTTGGACCGTAAATCCCGGGTTTAGTAAACCCTGAAATTCGGGCTGATTTACGACATTTGACCGAAGAAGAGCGCAAATGGGAGAAAGATAGTTACCTTCACAGTGAGCGAGCTCCCGTCGTTGCTTCCGATCTAATGTCGTGACTTTGGATCGGACAGAAAAGGAACGTCGACGAAGAAAGTTGCAGCGAAGTAGAACAGCAGCGATGCACCCGAAGAAGCGACTCGTACAAAACTCTACCTCACACGAAGCATCGAAGTCGAACAACAACGACGAAATAGAGAGAAAGCAAAACCTGGACGCCTCATATGCTCGGCTATAGGAATAAATTAATCTAGTTTAACTTAATTAATATAATTTAAAATATTAATAATTAAGTAGATTAACTAAATAATTAGTAGTATAATTAGTAATTAAAAATTAATATAATTAGATTAATTAATATAATTTGAAATAAAAATTATTAATTATATAATTAACACTATAAAAAATAATTAAATAAGTAATGAGTAATAGAATACTTAGGTGATTAATGAAATACTTATTAGTATAATTCATAATTAAAATTAATTAAATAACACTTAAATAATTAATTTACTTATTATTAGGATTATTAGTTAAATAATTAATTATTTCAAAAATAGTAATTAACTAATTAATTAGAAAATTATCAACATAGTTAGATATCAAATATATCATTATAATAACGACGGTAATTAAAATTGAAATTAATAAGTAATTCGTACTTAAACATAAGTTAAATTCAAAATATATTAAATTTAATTTTTAAATAAAAGAACCAACTTAAATCCTAGATTACATTACTAAACAGTTTAACAGGATTTAATAGGATTTAATAATTATGTTGACAAACAAATTTTAGGATTTAACATGTCAAGATTTACTAAATTTGAATTTACAGAATTTAGTAAATCATACTTGTTGCCAAGTAGCGCTCTAAATTAGCGTCACAGTGCTTCGAGGTAGACCTGACAGTTTTCTTTCTCATTTTTTTCAAAGGCGGGGTCCATTGGTGTTATATAGAAGTTTTTCTCTTTTGTTTAGTGTGTAAGAATGGTGTAAAATAATATAGAAATAATGAGAGAGAGAAGAGAGATTAGTACTTATTTCTTCCAATTTTTATAGTAGATTTCTTGATACGGGGTGGTGTGGCTCATGATTTTTTCCCGATTTAGAATTTTTCCACCTTAAATTCTAATGCCCTTTACTTTTCGATCCATTTTATTTTTTCATGTTTATTTTGTTGCTTGGTTTACTTTTACATTCCAACAAAGTACGGTTCTCCAACCTTGGTCACTCGACTATGATCTTCCGACCATCATGACCCAACTATTGTCCTCCAACTATCATATCCCGACTATAATCCTTCAACCACCATATGCCAACGACGGTCCTCCAACCTCCATTACCAAATTAAGGTCGAAGGACCATAATCACGGACTTTGATCCTTCAATCATCATCATCTGACTATGATCCTCTAACCTTCAATGCTTAACTATGACCCTCTGATCACTATTATTTGAATACTCTTCACTGACCTCTATAACCCAATTATGATCCTTAGACGCTTTATTAGACTACAAAATTTGAAAATTTTTAAAGGAATTGTTAGAAAATTTTTGTATCAAAATATTATTTTTTAAGTGAAAAAAAAAAAAGGAAAATCTACAGTAACACACACACACACACATATATATATATATATATATAGCCTATTAAAAGAAAGTTAAAGAATGGGTGCCGTTGATTTTGCAATTCTATTCCTAATAAAAAAAAACATTTATGCCCTACATAAGCGGAACTCAATTATAGTTCAATAATACGAATCTCAATTTTCTCAAAATTAACGCATGAGATAAGGTACAATTATCAAAATCCCTGTGCCCTAGGTCTTTGCATCTTGAATTGTCATTGGCGATCTTGATCAAGATGATCAGAACATTCTCTTCGATATGATAGCCCGGAACTTTTATTTGTAGCTTCTTACAATCACAAAGTTTTTCAAACTATAACATACATTAGTAAGTAAGAAAACTATCACATATTCACATGCAAATTTTCTCTAACCATATCAAGCAACTTAATAACAAATAATAGGAGAAATTATTCTGTCCGGAATCCGGACGTCCGGATTATTGCGTATGAGCTGTATATTTACTACGTATTTTTTGACAAATTTTTTTTTCTGCGTTTTTAGTGAGTATTTAGCGCATATTTAATGCGTATTATTGATTTATTGCTTATTTACTATTTATTTGTTGTGTATCAAAAAATACACAGTAAATACGCAGCTCATACGCAATAATCCGGACGTCCGGATAATTTCTCAAATAATAGACATGCCTTGCACAACAGTTATACCTTTTGTTTGCCAATTGACCAGAGACCTCTGCTAACAAGAATAATATATGATCACATTTCAACAAACTATCATCAACAATAAAGCAAATGCTCATCATCATCAATAATGTCAACACCTGTTATTGCCTACAAGTCAGATTACAAATTATTGACAATACTAATTAGATTACAAAGTATTAGAAACAAATATTAATTAAACTTAAAGTTTTGTTTGGAACGGCTTTCTGACTGGTTCTTAAAATAATTTTTTAGTATAAAAATTATAGAATGCTATTTTAATAAGCAGTAAGAAAGCCGTCCCAAACGAAGCCTTAATTAACACTTTCAACTCCCTTAAAAATATATTAAAAAAAAAACTCATATCTATTAATGAGAAGAAACTCAGCATTTTTTTAAACATTTTCCATTTATAAATCAACCAATTGAATCGATGAGGTATCTGCCACATCCGGCTGATGTCATCTCTTGCATGTGTTATAAATTACATTCTTTATCATTCACAGCAATATGCAGGCCGCAACAAGTGAAGTCTTCAAGCCTTCTCTCGCTGTCCTGATAGCAAAGGAAGACGAGCAGCAAATTTCTTCGCACCCTCACCAGCATACTTGGTTGCAGAATACCATTTTCTAGCCTATAAACAAGAAATTTGTCGCTTAATTAAGTGTTGCAAATCTAATCAACTTACTTTACAAAGAGTTCAGAGACAAATAGAATGCCACCTTGAATTGGTTATCATCTAGGAATGTACACTTGTCTCTCTATAAATGAATTGGTTCAGGCATCTAATTCCTAAAATTTCTAGGAAGAGAGTTGTTTAGTATCAGAAATGTGTAGTTTTTAACATTAAGCAGTTCTTAGCTATATCTTTTATTCAAGTTTAAGGGGCTGTTTGGTTAGATATTTATAAAATGCATATATTATTGAAATGTAGAGTAAATGGAATGCATACATTTTAGAGATACAGGAATTGTTTAATTGATTAAATGCAAATCAAATGCACTGAAATTATATGAGGGCGAGCATGGACTAGAGCAAGCAACAACAAGCAGTGGTGGGTGGTTTTCAAATGCAGAGAAAATATATGACTTGAGATATCTCAAATCTCTCAAAATTTTATTTTACATTTCTTTTACTTCAAATCAAATTTAAATGCAGAAAAACAGAAAATTTAATACCTTACTGATGCTTGAACCGAACAGCCCCCAAGAAAAAACAAATCAACCATGCTGGATTTAAAGAAGATTGATTACCTTACGTTTGTTGTATTCTTCTTTGGATGAATATAAGACGAATGCTTTCAAGAGTTTGCACGATTCCTTGGACTTCTCGAGATTAACAGCATGACCTGCGTTTTTGATGACTTCAAGCTGGGAGTTTTCCTCTAAATGCCTAAAGAATTTTAGAGTTGAAGCAGAAAATTATATCAAACAGACCTATAGCAAACATATTAAATTTTCTCCTTAAGTAAATACAGAATTTTATTGTTCCGTCCATGTTTAACTTACCTTTTCAATCTGTGTCCCAACTCCAAAGGAAATATCTGATCTTGCTCTCCCCAAATAATTAGCGTTGGCTGCATGAACACATAAATCACTCATTAATAAGTCATTGAACTGCTCGATGTGCAGGCTTAATTGGAACAAGAACGAGAGAAAAGATCAACCAAATATAACAACACACATGAAGAAAGCTGGAAGGAGTCAATATATTGCCGGTATTAGTTTTATTGAAAGTTACATTGAGAGAAACTATTCTTACCACTAAGATTCTCCAAACAAATAGCAGGCTTGGTATTCCATTTAATTTCAGCCTTATTAAGGGGCTATTTGGTTGTCTAAAAAAAGAATGCAGTATAAAAGGAATACTTTGGTGTTGTTTGGATGAATGTAAAGTAAATGCATGACTTTACTTTTTTTGTTTGATATGAAGTAAAGTGAATACAATGTAAACTGCAAGAAGGTTGTGGCCGGCGATGGTGGCCAACGGTGGTGGCTGCCGGTGCGCGTAGATGGCCGGCAAGGGGTGGCAATATGTTAGATCGGTCCATTGGACCGGTCCAGCCGGTCCACACGGGACCGGCCCAGGCGAATTGAGGCGGAGGTTCCGCCTCTCCCGCGGAGGCTGATCGGACCGCAAGCTTCCACAGAACATTTTAGGAAGGATTTTAAAGGGATTTGGGAGGGAAATTTGAATGTAGGGACTGTTTAGGAATTTCCTTTTGATTTGTATGCATTAAATAGTTTGTTTTCCTAGGATTAGGGCATCTTGAATTTGGCTGAAATTTGAGATCTCTTAGATTTAGGTTTTTCTTTGGGCTCTAGCAGCGGCTAGAGATTTGGGAGAGATCGATCCTCCTCTCCAATAGAGGATCAATTGTATCTTGCTATTTTCCGTTTCCCTTTCATCAAATAATACAAATTATCTACTGTTTTCGTGTCATTGTGTGGACTATTATGGAGATTTTTCGCTGTTTTCTAAAGATTGATAGGAATTACTTGAGATCTTCAAGTGTTTCCTATCAAATTGGTATCAGAGCATCGTCTTGGGACCATCGGCAGCTGAAATCCTGAAATTTCAGCGGGTTTTTGGGCATCCGGAAGAAGATCTCTTGTGATTCTTGGGAAGAAAGATGGCCGGAAAGAAGGTTGAAGTCTTGGAAGGCGAAATCGGTCAGTTAAAATCAGATTTGGAGGGAAAATTTTTTGATCTTCAAAATCAAATCACCTCCAACAATGAAAGGTGGGAAGGGAAGTTCACTGTTATGGAAGAGATGTTGAAGAAATTAATTGAGATGAAGACCAATCTGACAGCATCGAAAGCAAGTGAGCCACTGATGGCCATGGCGTAGGAGGAAATCCGAACCCGTTTCGGGGGAGGAAAAATCCGGAAGTGGAGATCCTTGAGGGGGAGGACGACATGCCGCCCCTAGAACCACTTTCTAGAGAAGAGACGAGTCTAGGATATGACAGAAGGGGTGCTGATTTTGTCGGGAGAAGGGAGGAATCTCATCATGAAGGTGCTGATTTTGAAGGGAGAAGTGGGGAATACGATGAAGGGTTTGGGTATAATCGCTGGAGGGATGATCGGGACACTTGGGGAGCACCTCCTCTTCGAGGAATGGGAGGTTATGGAGGATACCGGGGATACGGAGGAGATCCCAAGGTGGGAAAACTGAAGATGCCCATCTTTGAGGGCGAGGATGGCCATGGTTGGATTTACAAGGTGGAGCGTTACTTTGCTGTCAACGGGTTGACAGAGGAAGAGAAGCTGACGGCGGCAGGACTGTGTTTAGAAGGGAAGGCATTGTCATGGTACCAATGGCGAGACATGAGGCGACCAATAAGGACCTGGAGGGAGTTTAAAGACTGCCTGTTGGAACGTTTCCAAATTAGCAGAGGAGGGGACTTCTACGAGCAGTTCTTCGCTTTGATGCAGGAGGGGACAGTGATGGAGTACCGTGAGCAATTTGAGTACCTTGCCAGTCGATTGGATCGACTTCCAGAGACTGTATTGGAGGGGAACTTCATGAAAGGATTGAAACCAAATATCCGCATAGCAGTTAGAGTGATGAGACCTCGGGACTTGGGAGAGTCTATGGAGTTAGCTTAGTTGGTGGAGGATCAGAGGCACCTGGAAAAAGGAGCAGGAGGCAGCAGTTCAGGAGGATTGTACAGGATGACCACTACCTTTTTGACACCCAAGGAGCCAACACCGAGTACTCTTAGGGAGACTTCGAAGGAGAAGACTGCCGGCGGAAGACCAGGGGACAACTTCAAGAAGCTCACAGAAATAGAATTATAGGAGAAGAGGGCGAAGGGGATCTGTTTCAGATGTGACGAGAGGTATACGCCGGGGCACGGGTGTAAGGACCGAACTCTTCAGGTTCTTATTGTTTGTGATGAAGAAGGAATGGAGGAGGGTGTCGTTTTTCCACCTTGCAGACAAGGTGGATCTTTGGGAGGGGAGTATTGTTAGACCGGTCCCGGTCCACACAGGATCGGCCCATGCGAATTGAGGCGGAGGTTCCGCCTCTCCCGCGGAGGCCGATCGGACCGCAAGCTTCCACAGAACATTTAAGGAAGGATTTTTAAGGGATTTGGGAGGGAAATTGGAATGTAGGGACTGTTTAGGGATTTCCTTTTGATTTGTATGCATTAAATAGTTTGTTTTCCTAGGGTTAGGGCATCTTGAATTTGGCTGAAATTTGAGATCTCTTAGGTTTAGGTTTTCCTTTGGGCTCTAGCGGCGTCTAGAGATTTGGGAGAGATCGATCCTCCTCTCGAATAGAGGATCAATTGTATCTTGCTATTTTCCGTTTCCCTTTCATCAAATAATACAAATTATCTACTGTTCTCGTGTTTTTGTGTGGACTTTTGTGGAGATTTCTCGTTGTTTTCTAAAGATTGATAGGAATTATTTGAGATCTTCAAGTGTATCCTATCACAATACCCTTGAGTTTGCAGTGTATTTGAAAATTGTCCAAATCTGAGGAATTTTAAATACAACAAAAATGAACTAGAAAGACTAACACTGCATTTGCTTTACTCTTCTTTGCATTTACTTTTCATCCAACCAAACACCAAAATTCTCAAAACCCCTGCATTTTGATTACTTTACACTCTAAATGCAGCAAACCAAACAGCCCCTAAGATTATTTCTCCACCACCTAGTAGAATCCAGACCAGGACTAGGATCCTCTCAAGTTGCTATACTAACTGAACAAAGTTGGTAATCCTGGCCATCAAATTCACTTTGGAAGGCAAGGATTCTCAGTTTGAATACTCTGATTTTCAATGAAAGTGTGTCATGTGTTCAGCTACAGAGTGACTGGAAAGGATCCAAATCCGGTGGCACCAAGAGCATGACAATGTGCCACTTGTCCTGACAGGTGCTAATAAATAAAAAACATGGCACGCTGCTGTGGGGTTGCTGCAATCTGGTGTATGAAAGATCGGTGGGAAAAGATCAGCTCAATCACTAAAGGAAAGCAATACCAGCTCACCTGAGAAATCTTTGGAAGATCTGAAAGCTTCCTGTCCCTGATTAAAGCGAAAATCAATCCCCTCTTCTCATCCACATAATCTGTGCACATTACCTGTCAAGGAGAGCAATTTCAGTCGGTAGATGATTCAAAGGCATATATAGAGCATCATTTGCATGTTTTCTTGAGGAGCTATCAAAACTCAAAATTAGTTGATTCTCACAACTTAAAAAGGAAGGCATATTTACAACATTAATGTATTTTATACTCAAAATGAGGAGGAGTTATCATGAGAAAAACAATAGAGTTCTTTTGTAAAATAGATGACAAGAATGCTCAGCAATATTCAACATAGCTGTTAGATTAATAATACCATTTTATACATCAAACAAGTGCAATAATTATGGATAAATATCAATAAAATTTCCATTATAATAATTAACTAATACATTAGTATTTATTTTTTTATCCTTAATATTTTTGTTAGTAATACATCTATTATTATAATTAATGTTATTACTATCTTATCATAAATCTTCTCTTGTTCCATAGTGCCAATTAGATTGCAATTTCTTAATATGCTGCTCATACGAGGTTTCATGAACAAGGATGTTTAAGTTTAAATTCTCTACCACGTCACTCTTGCTCAGATAAAAACGTTATGTGCACATATTGTAACTTCAGGTTGGCAATTTTTTGTTCGGCTTCAACTTATCACTTCTTTCCCACCTGCTTTTCATCTTACCAAAAATGTCACTTGCACTTTAATTAGATGTCACTATAGAACTAGGCATAGTTGTGCATCACTGCATCTCAGAAATAAAAAATTATTTAAACTTATGGTTCAGCTAACATTTTTAAGGAAGAATTATAAATCATTATCACCGTCCTCATACATATCCTATCCACAAAGATTTAAAGATGACCTGCACTTATGAGCAAGGTTTCAGCAAAATTTAATGAACTCCATACTTATTGGTTACAGCCAACCAAAATCATTGAAGATCTTAAACGCAAAGGAATATCCTGCAAATTAAGAATATCTTTAGCAGTTCGTATTTGAACCATCTTGATAATTCAAGAAAGGAAACGAAAAGGAGTATTCATAAAGTCATCACCAAATAGTTTGGATAAGACATGACAATGACAATAATCATTAAATTGACAACTTCTATATGAACAACGACCTACGCTTGATAGTTTAATAGAGGCAAGGCAAAATTAAAAAAATGAACCACACGTATTTCGCATGTTAATGGCCAAGTAGTAGAAGACAGATTGTGCTGAATTAATTTCAAGCTAAACCACATGCATGAAAACCAACATCAAGTAAAAAAAAAAACTCATAAAAGTACGGAAGGAGAAATTGCCGCACATAGCAATACATATATCATGGGAAATTCTTAGGCTTCTTTGCATCATTGTAATATCATCATCATTATTAGCCTTATCCAAACTATTTAAAATCATTCTTATGAACCATCATTCTCTATTTATTCTTTTTAGGGGTTGCCTGAGATGTTATTACTAAACATTTGCAATAGAATGTTCCTTATGCTTTTTGCTGATGATATTCTTCTTGTTGATAAGACTAGAGAGGGAATTGAAGAAAAACTTGAATTATAGATGTCAACCTTAGAGTCTAAAAGTTTTTGTTTGAATAGATCTAAAACCAAGTACATGGAGTATAATTTTAGTAGCAATAGATCTAGTGGGGGGATTGTGACTTTGGGAGATCAAGTTATTAAAAAGAGTACACGTTTTAGATATATCAGGTCTATTGTTCAAAATGATGGTGAAATAGCTGGAGAAATTATTAGTAGAATTCAAGTTGGATGGTTGAAGTGGAGGAATGTATAGGGCTTATCGTGTGACAGAAAAGCACCCTCAAACTTAAGGGAAAAATATATAAGATGGTGGTGAGACCTGTAATGCTTTACGGTCCACAATGTTGGTCATTAAAAGAGAAGCATAACATTGAGTTTAAGTGCTGCAAGGATGAGGATGCTCAAATGGATTAGTAGCTTCACTCTTAGAGACATAATACAAAACGAGTATATACATGAAAAGGTTGGAGTAGCTCCAGTGGCAAATAAGAATAAAGAGAGTCGCCTTAGATGGCTTGATCACATAAAACGTTAGCTTTCTGATGACCTAGCTCAAGTGTTATAAATGATCGCTAAATTTTGATATTTTTTTATTCTTTGATATAATAATAATATTATTTATTACTTATTAAAATAAAAGCAGAGTTAAATTATGACTTTTATCCTTTTAATCATTTTTATAGCCCTGATTTTTATATAAAAATAAATTATATCATGATATTATAATTAAAAAAAAATTATGATATATTAAAAAATTTAGAATTTGGTTTAAAATAAATAGTAAATTGTATTGATATTAGGATATTATAAGTTGAAACTGATATTTTTGATATGATTATTATAAAAAGTCGACTACAAAATAGAATTTAGTATTAGTGTATGAATGATATTTTAGTCATTACATTGAGCAATAAATATTTGATTGTATTGATATTGAAGTAATTATTAAACTTTTTAAAATATATTGAGTAAGCGTTATAAGTTATGATTTTTTTTCATCTTATATTTTACATTTTTGAAATAATAATTATAAACAAAAAAATAAAAACTATCAATATTTTCCTCAAGTTTGGATAAAAAAATTGAGAGAATATTTGAAATATATAAATAATTTGTGCCCCCACTAAAGAAAACTCGTGGCTCCACCACTGCTTTGTCTTGAGTTATTTTTTTAATCATCACTTATAAATTGTTTAATTCGTTGTTGTAAGAATCGGGTTTGTCAGTTCAATTGAACCAGCCCCAATCTACAAGCAGCTGGCGAGCAGAGAGTCAAGCAGGCAAACCGAGCGGGCCGAATGCGAGTGCGAGAGCACTTGGCGGAACCAGATCACACAAAAGAATGAGGAAACGCATGCGAGAATGAAAAGTAGTGACTCCTCACAAGAGATAACTCTGATTCGCTTCATCCAGTTAAGCCAAACAAACGAAAGGAATAAACAAGGCTGACTGAGAAGAAGAAGAAGGAGAAGGAAGATTTGTCTATTCAATTTTCTATGATTTTAATCTAAGAAGAGATCAATGTCCCAATTCGGCAAAGGAAGGAAATTGGAAGAGAAGAAGAAGAAAATTTGGAAAGCAGGAAATTTTAGAGAGGAAGAAAAAATGAGCCTCCATTTCTTGCGAAGGGGGAAATAATAAGCCATTTTAAATTTTATTCTTTCCATCCAAATTTAAATACAATACAAATATATAAATTGTAATTTTTTATGAAATAATAGCATATGAATATTTAATAGGAAGAAATCAAGTTGGTGGGAAGTTTCGATTCGGCAAGGAAGCTTTAATCGAAATAATTAATTTTGATTAATTTTTGAGGTTTGTAGTAGATTGTGAATTGTAATCAAGATATAATAAATTAGAAGAAATGAGTATTATATAGACGATGTCCAACGCATTTGAAAGTGACTTTAAATAATATCAAATTAATGCAATATCAACTTGACGACATTTAATTTTAGAAGTTGATTAATAATAATTGATGCAAATTGAATATTATTTATAATAGTGAATGATTCAAATAATTGAGTTGAAACGAGTATTGGAAGTCTACTTCAAAGACCGAGGATTTGAAACGATCTGAACACACAAAAGAAATAAAAGTGAGTAATTACAATTGTTCAATAACAATTATGATTTCTTTTTATTTTTATTACATTTATTATATTTTAGCATAATGTGTTGATTGAATATTTATTATATAAAATGAATGAAATTAAGAAAAGCAAAGTGGGTGATTATGGTTATTATATAGTAATTACATTCTTTTATTTTTCATTTCAAGTTCGAAAAATAATATCATGCCTATTTATCTACTTATGTTTGAATGTCTATTATGCCCAAAATGATGAAAGTTTAGCAATTAAAGTTACAATATAATATAAATGTATATGTGTGTATGAAAAATGCATATATCAATTATTATACATGAAAAGAAAATGAAACAAATAAAATAATTTATAAAATATAAATGAAAGTATTAAAAGAAAAAAAATGTGTATGCATGCAAATACAAGAGTTCACCCCCTTATGATATTGACTATGGACGTAACGTACACGTGCATGTTAAATAGAAATGAAAATGATTGTACCTTTATTGGTACCAAATTTAAACGGTGCTCCTGACTAAATAGAAAGATAAAAGGAATAAATAAAAATTTGAAAATGAATAAATAAAATAGAAAAATAAATAAGTTATTTGAAAGATATATTATAAGATTTTATAGTATATGAAATGTTATTTATATGTTAATTGTACAAGAAAGACAAAGGAATATGATCATTTTTTATATATGTTTAACTACTATACTATAAATTATGATTATCCACTGAGTTTACTATATAAACTCAAACTGTTAAATTAAAATTTTAAGTAAATCTTCTGAAAAATAAATGGTTGAAAGAGAAAATTTCATTTACAGAAGAAGGAGATCGAATGAAAATAGGTAACAATTGGGTTATATATATGTTCAATTTACAATTTTTTTTAGTGGCACTTTAGTTATATGTGAGATATTAGTTTATTAATTATTTATGTTATTGAAAGAAACGTATTAATCGTCTGACCTTCTATTCTCGCCTTGTTAATTCGAGTCTCCGGGCCGAGTGATGATAGTTGTCCCCTTCGTGGTATTGGTAAAGTGTTGTGGTATTTATTCTTAGTCTTGATAAAAATTTAATGTGTGAAAAGTTGAATCATATATTCATATGTTTAGATGAATGAACAAAATTAATGGAGATTTGAGATTATATTTGAGTGTACTAAATATGTTATTGTAGTAGATGGGTAGTTTGTTTTCTTAAGTTTATTCACGATGTGTATGTTATTTCCTTTGTAGGGACATATATGGTAGGCTCCTAAGGCACTATAGTTTGGTACTGCATACCTGTATATCTTTACCTATACTTGCATACATGCACGTATATTTTTTTCCTGCAACATACACAAACCAAAGCATACAAGCCAAAGACAAGCTAGCGATAGCCTAAACGACGGAGCTGAGTCTTTTATTCCTATTGGTATAGGGTCGTTATGCTATCAGATTTTTCTAGAAAATTAATCATGTAGATTAAGTTAGTTGTATAGTGTAGAGTGCATTAAGTGAATCATAGAGGACTTAAAGTTAAAATTGATTTAAAGTTTATTAGCTAGGTGCATAACATTTTCAAAATTCCTAATTTAAAATTTGAACTTGAATCCTCGACTCCTGGGTAAACAATAGTCTATCTATCGTGCATGCACCAGACCTAAAAGCATGGTCTTAAAAGGTGTGTTTTAGGTGGTTAGTTGGTTGGCCACTCCAAGTAAACATGAGTCCATATTTGCATACACCTCTCGTACTTCTTTCCGAGAGGATTATCCCGATCTTCTAAACTATAAACTCAAATATAAATTAAAACTTGACCTAAACGATAAAACCAAACATTAGTATAAGTTAGAGTGTTTTTGGGTTATCCCATAATCTCAAGCACTCTATACCTTTCTTCTATTAATTTAGTAAACAATCGTTCAAATTTTGAACATTTCTCTGTTGACAGATTTAAACTCATAATCTTATATCTAAACTCCTGTGAATCTAACGAAGTTTAGCCACCACTTTAATCGTTAATTTTTTTAAGATTCATCTTGGAATGTAATTAACTACTGAGGCTTGCCTCTATAGGAGGCCTAGAACCCAGTAAAAAAAACTCTGCTTTAGTTCGCTAGGGCAGAGGAAATATCTCTGGACGTAGATGAAGTCTTATACATTGGTTAATTTATTTTCAAAACGATTGATGAATGTCATGTTTATCTATCAAGATGAATATTACATTTCTTATGTTGAGTTTGATTATGAAAATAAATTATGTTTCTATTTTTAAATCAATAGTCAAGCAATAGTCCGTATTTCGATACAGTATGTTGTTAATTATGCAGATTTGAGTAGAGAAATATAAAGTGAAATCATTCGCATAATTTATTTGTCCACAACAGTCAAATCAAACATCATTATTTAAGTTTTGAATAAGGCACCTTTCCCAATGCAGGAATAAAGCGGGATAGTAAAAATCTATTACTCTCTTCTATTGCTCAATCAAAATAATAATTATTTTTCCTAATTCTCCTATTTTTTTACAAGCCGTTCTAAAAAATACAAACGAATAGAAGAATTAAATATATACCCCAATATGCGGATCTAAATGCGTCAAAGGGGCAAGGTGGGCTATCCAAAAAAGTAACAGGAACATCCGAGGCAGTCACCTGAAGAGAACTCTACAAGCCCGAGTGACATTCGCTCCAGCTAGAGGGGCACTCACCGAAGAGCAATTGCTTGAGGTGCACTTGCCCATGCAGGTTCAAATAAGGCATTCATGCCTGCTTAGTTAGCAAATCATCTCGGACACTCACCAGAGGCATCCCCAGTCCATGTTAGAGGCAACTTCCTCTAAAATGTCTTACCCAATCCGCTCTCTTGAAGGTGTCAACCACGTGCTTGTAACGATTGTACAAACATTTCTAGCCATTTTTTATGTACATTATAGATGAAACGCCACTTTTGGAGACGCATTATATATTCTACATTAGCTCTTTTATTTTTTTTCATTGATAGTGTTGACCACGTTTTCATCATGCTTAAGCTCGCTCATTGCATGCACACTTTGATTGACATTGAGTCTTCCCTAGTTTAATGTGCCACATATGCTTGACGATTTGAACTTGAACATCCCGATTAGGACCACATTCTAGTCACACGCATATACCTTCAAACCATATCACATAAATTATCGTGAATGCAATCTTTGTTTGATTGTATGTCTCACCGCGGTCATAATATTTGCTCGATCACACATCACTTCCATCGTGATTTTCATTCAATCATACAAGCCTTGTTGTGATCTTGACCTCCATTTTATTATGTGTCTCATCATGATCTAGAATCCATTCAATCATGCAGTTGTGTGTGCACGCACATGCGTGTGTGTGTATATGCATGATGTGTGTGTAGCATATTTCACAAATATAAGGTGACAGGATCTTCCTATTTATAGAGCTTCCCATGTCGGAATCTCTACGTTCTCTCTTTCTCTCTTGTTGTCCACCTCTTTTATTTTTTTATTTTTTTTATCGAGTCTCTACTGATCTTGCGAGAAGAACCGGATGTTGCCCATACAAATTTGAATCCAACACAGTAATTGACAAATTCGCCTGGGCCAACCCAGTGGAAATGGAATATCTGTAGAAATATAGATAGGTCTTATGACCTATTCGACCATCAGTATTTTACCTAAATAACATATCTACAACGAAGCAGCTAAATATTTATCAAAGTCATGTGCCTCAAATGGGCCAATCGTAGACTCCCCAACCCAATCAAACTCCGCCACGCATTTCACATTCTAGAATAAACTTACATGAATAACTTAGGGCTTTGTATAACTTACATGTATAAAATCCGACAAAAAACACGTCGGCAAAGCCGGCGGCGGCCGGCAATGCGAGAGTCGAATAAGCTGCCGAAGCCTCTCCGGCGTCTGCGGCAACAAAATATTTGCTGCCTCCTCCAGATCATCCACCACAAACATCCCTTCCCTCACATCCTTCTCCTCCAAGCACACCCCGGCAGAGATCAACACCACCTTCTCCACCATCGCCTCAAACATCGCCGCTATCCGATACCCCACAAACCCTCCATAGCTAACCCCAACCACCGCCCGGATCCGATTCACCCCCATCGCCTCCATCGCCGCCATGACGCACTCGGCCTGGAAGGTATCACTGCGATCCGATCGGGTTGTGTAGGATCCACCGAAGAATAGAAGGTCCGGGATGTAGAGGTCAAAGCCGGCGTTAATGAGAGGCCGGAGGTAGGAGGACCATTGCCAGTTTGCGTTGGCACCGAAGCCGTGGAGGAGGACAAGGGAGGGACGAGTTTGGGGGTCGGGATGGCGAGGGGTCCAGCAACAGATGGTGGATTGACCTGCCTGGAGGTGGAGGACGGTGAGGCGGAGTCCGGCGGATATGAAGGAGCGTTTGTAGCACCAGTCTCGATAGGCCGTGAAGCTGAGGCATGGAGACGGAAGTAGCGCCATTTGGCCGATGCCGGCAGCAAGGTAGTCGGAAAATGAGGGTAAGGGAAAAGCTGGGGTTATTTGCTGGGGTTATCTGAGGGGAGAAGGGAATGTTGAGGCCATTTGAACCTGGGGAATGCAGTGGAGAGTACTCTTTCGTGATGCCTTTGATTTGCAGAAGGGAAATGTCAGGTGCTCGATTGTATAAAAAAATGTAGACTTTGACGCCTGTCGTCCAACCTAGTAACTTCGCAGAATGTATTTTCTTAGTTTACCAACCCGCCACCTAAAAAAATTTGGCAGATAGATGTTGGGATTGACGAATGAGTATTGCTCGGAAAGAATATTGGCATTAGCGGAGGAGAGATTATTATCGGCGGAGTGGGGAGAGATTATTACGGCGGAGTTTTCCTTCCCGACCTTTTTTTTCTCCTATATAATTCAAGTCTAAATAATATCCGAATTTCGCGGCTAATAATTTTCCTTAATAAAGACAATAATAAAACAAGGTGCAATATTAACTCAGCGATCATACATGAATTTTAATAATAATATGATATTCACCATCCAATAATAATGCATGCAGTTAAACAACAACTAAATTTTATTTAATTGTTTTGTCCTAGAGTATTAGCGGCGATAGAAAAATATAAAGTTTAAAGTCTTAGCATTAACGCACAATCAAATAAAAGAGATGGGTATATTATTCATAAGAGACACTATAATTTTTACATGAAAACTCCTGAAAATGTGGGGGGAAATCACGGGGCCTCACCCAATTTGAATGAATCCACTAGTGTTTGCAGACGATTACAAATGAGGTCATTTCTTGGGGGAATGCCTTGGCTTGATGTAACAGATATACATCATATATAGTGCATTACATGGTGGGATTTGGAATAATCAGTGTTAACATATTCGTTTGGTCAGTAGGATCATAGTTGCCGAGCAATGTAGGTTGGAAAGACCGTAATTTGCCGACGGTGGTCGAAAGTGTCACACTCCAAAATTTATATTGGAAGAATTATAATATATATATATATATATATATATATATATATATATATATATATATATATATATATAACCATTTAACTATAGCTTATTAATGAATAGCGGAAAGAAACATGATTATATTTTTATCTTGTTCGGAGCCTTATATCATAGAATTATTAACATTTCCTAAAAATATGTAAAACTACGTAATGAGCGCATAGCCCAACAAGTAACTAAAATCTTACAGCTGAAATCAATGTAAGATAAAGAAAATAATATATTATAAATCATATAAAAAATATATACATCAATATATATACTAATTATCTGTATCAATTTATTCTTTTATTATACATCACATCTTAATTCATTACATCATCAGTTAATATATTAGTAACAGTCAACAGTACTAATGTTAATAATAATATTAGTATCATGATCAATAACGTTAAACAGTATTAATGACAGTAAAAAATATTAGTATCAGTCACAATATCAGTACAGTGTAGTAGTGTCAGTATCAGTATTCAGATATTCAATAAGTATATCTTAAGAGTATCTTGCTTCTGCACTTATGACTTATTGACTCTCAATCAGTCGCCCCTTATAACTCTCAATTAATGTACTTTTTATAACTTCTCTTAAATCACGTGAATCAGTCGTCCCGACTCCTTATAACTCTCAATCAATTTCTAGCTCCTTATGACTCTTAATCAGTGAATCATGTGGATCAGTAAGGTATCAAGTGGAGTTATCATATCATGTATCTGATATTATTCAGTACTTCATTTAAAATGCAATAAAATTATATCAAATTATTCAGAATTATCAAATCCATAATATATCCAAACTTGCACAGTAAATACTTATGAAAATAGAAAATAATGCATTTTTTATAGATTTAGGAGAGATAAAATTCATAGAAATTAAAATTATTAAAAATAGAAGTAAGAGATTAGTCACTTATAATAAATAAATAAATAACAAATATGATCCAAAGACATTTCTCTTTCCTCTCTCATCTTCTCTTCTTTTAATTTATTTCTGTCCAAGCAACAAAGTGAGGGAGTTGGTGGGGTGAGGTAGGAATATATATATATATATATATATATATATATATATATATATATATATATATATATATATACACACAAACACACACATAAGAAAGACTGTAGTCGGTGACAGTGGTCAGAAGGGTCGTAGTAGGCAGGCAACATAGGTCAAAAAGATCGCAGTTGGGTGATGGTGGTCAGAAGGATCATAATTGATGGGTGACGGAGGTCGAGAGACCATAATATTGAGATGATGGTAGGAAAGATAGTAGTCAGCGGGCAACAGATGTCTAGTCAAATAATGGTGGTCGAAGGGATTGTAATCGACAAGCGATAGAGTTCGGAAGGAATTTCGAAGACAACTGGTGTCCGGGTGTAAGCTCGGCAATAATTGGTGGTTAGGAGGAAGTCCGGTGAAATCTAATGATGATCAGTTACCAAATGGAAGTCTAGCAAAAGTCTAGCGGCGATCGGTGGTCGAGGAGGAGCTTGGTGACAAGAGATATATCAAATTTCTCTTCCTCTCCTCTCTTCTTTTCCTTCCTTCCCCCATCTTAATGAAGAATAAGGAATCTATTTATAGTTTTATGGGAGTGTCATGGCTAGTAAATAGGGAGAAGATCAAGGACATGTTGGGAGTATTTTGAATGGACGGTCGATATCGACTCCTTTGATCATTGACCATTTAAAGAGTATTTAGATGCCTTAATGTTGTCAAAATTTAATGACCTTGGGCTCGTTGCATATGTCTCGTCGAGCCACTTGATTAGATTATATACATGCACCATTTAGAAATAATTTGATCATCAAATTTTAGGTTTGAACCTTCTAGATGCTCTTCAGGTCCTTAATTTGAACCCATTTGGACTCAGATTGGGTTGAATTTGGTGTCATTGGGTTCGTCTTTTTGAGACGTTCAGTTCATCGATAAATTTGTTGAAATCGGAGTTCATATGGTCTTGAATTTAATTTTAAATGTTTATAATTCAAAATGGCCTTGAGATTCGTGTTTGATTAAGACAATTTTTTGATGTATATCACTAATAATAACTATATATGGTTAATTAATGAAGATGTGTTATTCAAGATTAGTCACATTAATTAACATAATGCGATGAATAGAAGACTATTGTTTTAAACAATAACATAAAAATAAAGTATATTTAAAGTTTAGGTAAATAAATATTTGACAGCTGCTTAAAATTTGTTAGAGACAATTAAGGCTCGATTATTTTACGCAGACTCGAGTTCATCATCATGAACGATGGAAAAAAATTATCGGGCAATAGTTTTAAAATAGTTTGAGGCAACTAGGGCTCGATTTTTTTTAAGTAGACTCTAGTTTTGCCTCATGAAAGACAAGAAAAATGATCCGATAATAATTTGAAAAGCATTAGAGTTAATCAAGGCTCATAGTCCCTACAATGAGGCTCGGACTTTTCTTTAGAAAAGGTGTTGAATGTACTCATCGAACAATGTGAATTTAGGAGCATCAAGACTTTTATTTCCTTTGGTGAGGTTATGGTCTTCCATTGAAATAGGTGTTGACTTTCATTATTGAATGTATCAGATTTAGTGAGGTTGACTTTCATTATCTGACTGCAGTTTATAAATAATTGGAGGTGAACAAGGCTTGATTTTTTTACATAGGTTCCATTTCTACCCTGCAAAAGGTGAGAAAAGCTATTTGACAATAATTTAAAATTTTCAGGTTTGATTAAAGCCCATAGTCCCTATGGCGAGGCTCTGACTTTTCTTTATAAAAGGTGTTGATTGTTCTCGTTGAACAATACAAATTTACTGGAAATCAAGGCTTTTATTCTCTTTGGTGAGGTTATGGTCTTACCTGAAATAGGTGTTGACTTTCATTTTTGAACGTATCAATTTTAGAGGCAATCAAGATTTCTACTTTCAATGGTGAAGCTTCAATCTTTCCTTGAAAAATGTATTGACTCTCCTCATTAGTTGGATCTAATTTGAAAGTGATAAAGATTTTTAGTATCCATGGTAAAAACTTCTATTTTTCCTTGAAAAATGTGTTGATTGCCTTTGTTGGGCCTACCTAGTTTAGAGCCCATTAATATTTTTAGTTATTATAGCATGCACCCAATCTTTCCTTAAAAGAGGACTTGAATGTCCTCATCAGATTGACCAAATTTGGAGGCGATCAAGAATTTCAATCCCTACATTGAGGCTCTGTTCTTACCTTGAAATAAGTGTTGATTGTCCTCATTAGATGGGTCAAAGTTGGTGGATAACAAGGCCCACATGTGCACTTCTATTTACAAGTTATATCCCAATATCAGTCATGCAAGAATCAATGTTGTCTTTGATGTCATTAGAATAATTCGAGACATGTTGCAATCAAGAAAAAATATCTTTTTGGAAATTAATTTTAAGAGAGGAGAGATTACTTGTAAATATTATATTGGGCTCAACATTAGTGATGTTAAGCACCAGCTTTGGCTATGTTGCCAATAAAATCATTTGAGATGTGTCACAGCCTAAGTTGAAGTGCTGAACTCTTTTAAAAGAACAAATTTCATAGGAGAAGCAACCTCCCATTAGAAGCTGAGAGATAGGTGTTTGAATGTTGTTAAATGCTTCATTAAATCCCTTATGATGTTGGTAAAACATTTAATAATTATAAATGTGATTTTGGAGTAAGACTTCTTATTATTTAATTAATAAATGTACGTTTGTTCATATATGATTGGTTTACATTTATAATTAAGTTGTTAAAAGGGTGATCATTTTTTAAAAATATATTTTCATTAGATTGTTACTTTAAAACTTTGGGAGAGAGTTATGGAGCATAAGTTACGACGTGATAATAATGTTTCTCAAAATCAATTTGGATTCATGCCAGGTAGGTCGTCTGCTATGGAAACCATACATTTATTGAGAGGTTTGATGGAGAAGTATAGATAGAATAAGGAGGATCTTTATATGATATTTATTGATTTAGAGAAAACATATGATAAAGTTCCAAGATATGTGCTATGGAGACTTTTAGAAAGAAATGAGTTAATATTGCTTATATTCAAGTCATTAGGGATATGTACGTAGGCACTGTTACTTGTGTTCAAACACAAGGTGGTTTGACCAAATATTTTCCTATTTCTGTTGGATTACATCAAGGAACATCTTTAAGTCCATATATTTTTGCTTTTGTCATGGATGTTCCCATTAGATATTTGTAAGAGGTTGTACCCTGGTATATATTTTTTGCTGATGATATTCTTCTTATTGATAAGACTAGAGAGGGAGTTGAAGGTAAACTTGAATTATGGAGGTCAACCTTAGAGTCTAAAGGTTTTCATTTGAGTAGATTTAAAAGCAGGGTGTTTGTGACTTTAGGCATCAAGTCATTATTAATAGAATTCAAGTTGGATGGTTGAAGTGGAGGAATGTATTAGGCTTGTTGTGTGATAGAAAAGCCCCCCTCAAATTTAGGGGAAAATTATAAGATGGAGGTGAGACATGCAATGCTTTATGGTGTAGAATGATGTTGGCCATTAAAAGAGAAGCATAATATTAAGTTAAGTGTTGCAGAGATGAGGATGCTTAGGTGGATGAGTGGTTTTACTTTTAGAGACAGGATACGAAATGATCGAGCATATATGTGAAAAGGTTGGAGTAGCTTTAGTGGAAGATAATATTAGAGAGAGACGGCTTAGATGATTTGGTCCCATAGAATGACGATCTTCTGATGACCCGGTTAGAAAAGTAGATGTAATAGATTTGGCTTATGCTAAAAAAGGGAGAGATAAAATGACCTTTCTTTTTTAGGTTTAAATGAGAATTTGAATCTTAATAGGACACAATTGAGAAGAAGGATTTATGTAGCCGACCCCACATAGTGGGATAAAGGCTTGATGTTGCTGTATATTTTCATTAGATTGTTAGTATGAGGTGCCACCCCAACATTTTGCCTGTAATAATCCAAATTTTTTTTTAAAAATTTTTTTTAAATAAAAAATCTAAATTTCAATGCAGTGCCTTGTTGAAGAGGAGAGAGGGAAGAGAGAGAATGTTGTTTGGGGATTTTTCATTCATTAATTTTATTTAGAGATTTATTCTATTTGTTATAAGTAATTCAAATCTTATTTTAGTTTTCAATAATTTTGATTGTTATATAAATTTTCTTGTAATGAATATAATTGATTATTTCCTACTGCAGTTTGATTGTGATATTTACATAAGCAAGAATACTTGTTGTTAACACTATAAAATGGGTTCACTGTTAAAACATAATACCCTACATGGGAGGGTGGGCCGATGGACTTTCTTTTGAAGATGGTTTGTAGTGTTATTCCTGTTGTAGCCTGTAATAGATGATCGATTACTCTGACGGGCAGAGAGTAACGACTCTTTATTGATTTAATGAAGCCACCTGTAATGATAATTAATTAATTGAATATGATAATTGATTAATTAGATAAGTGATAATTGATATGACTAATGACAACTGAGAATTAATTGGGGTAAAAGAAGTTGAAAAGATCATATTAAAGCTAGATGTCTTACCATGCTAAATCATATATTGATAGCACTGATGCTATTGATAAATATATTAATATCATTGATAAATGATAATATTAGATGTATTGATAATAATAAATAGATGATGTATATGAATATATAAGATATATTCATTTAATGATTTATGAATGATTTTTACACCGTTGTTTTACCGATTTATTAAATTTTATACCAATTATTGATTTTTAGATTCATTATAATGATTTTCTGCTTTTAGTATTGATCATTTTGAATTTTATTAATAATATTTGGTCATTAACTACTTTAATTGATATTGATTATATTAGATTAAGCATGTCATATTGATTATTTAGTCTTTGCATTGAAAGCTTTAATGAGTTTTAGATTACTGGTGGAATTTTGAGCTCATTATGTGGATTTTTAATGATTTCAATTCAGGACCAATTGGAGTGAGATTGTTAGAGATCCTCAAAATTTTTTTAAATTTTATTCTGTATTTTCATTTATTCTTTTGTTATTAGGAGCTTGTGATAGATTAGTAATATAGTGATCTACTTATTAGTGTAAATGATATTTTGGGTGAATAAATAATAAAATATCTTGATGTATATGATTTTAGTTACTTTCGTGTATATGATTTTAGTTATTTTCGCTGGTTATTGTTTATATTAATGATTTATAGAAGTTTTGTTATATTTTTAAAATGATAAATAGATAATTCTTTCAAATTTAATTCTGGGGCATTACATAGCCTATGGTGAAAGATATTGAGAGAAATCATCCACATATTTTTTATCTATCTAAGATTATTTATCAAACTATTACACATTGATAATACTCTATGTGACAGGTTGAGAGAAATCCATCAAAAATGTTTGGCCTATCAGAAGTTATTTATTATAATATTACTCAATGACGTTAACTAGTATGGATGAGGTTGATAAAAATTCACTAATGATGCTTGACCGGTATGAGATTACTTGTTAGAGCAGTGCTTTACGACATTTACCTGGGCAGAGTGGTGCTTTATAATATTGACCTTTATGAGTTTTTTTATTACAATCATGTCCATTATATTACTCATTTGATATTATAATTAAAATTATAAATGACGCCAAACTATTGTATGTCAAAACCTTCATAATGTTAGAGAGAGAGAGAGAGATCAACTTCTTAATATTATATAATGATCTAACAAGCGCAAAGATGAAAGAGGAGTTGCAAAAGTCACCATGATGTTTTAATGTGAAAACCCAAAAAAAAGGGAAAAATGCTTGGGCATAGACTAATTAAAATAATCCAACTAGTGTTTATCATATCTTATACATTATGCTTTTTTCTCACAATTAAAAATGTGTTGATACAATATAGGTTACATAGATTGTACATCATGAAATATGTGATGGAAGTTGGAAGAGCCTTTGTAAATCTGTCAAAGAGCTTGTTGTTTGTGAATAACTCATGTTCGACTCGATAAGAAGCTCATGTTTAATTCATTGTTAAGTCGATGAGCCTTATAGGAACATATATATCGAGCTCAAAATTTAAATTTGTTGAATGCAAACAGATACTTTGATCATTCCTGCTTGGTTCAAACTGACAAGATATAATTATTTATATTTATAATAATACTATTTAATTAAAAAATTATATAAATGTCTATTTTTTTCTTATGTTAAGTTTGGTGAATTAGTGGAGTGTCATAGTTGCATGACAAATATCACATGTGGAGAGCTCTGTTGAGACACTCCTGACCATGGGATTTATTTTGACGATTGATAGTTACTTAGTATCTTGGTTTATAATGATTGCAATTCACAATTCATGAATGTCATAAGTCTTTATTCGCTATCTCTATACCTGCCCTAGCTCTGCCAGTTGCTTTCCATTGTTGCCTCTCATAAGTACATACAAGCATAAGCTCTTTGTGTTACTTTTAATTTTCTTCTCAGGTGTTGTTAGTCACCTGTTCTATTTTTTGCTCTTTAGTCGTATATCTTGCTCTCCTAAGTAATGCGTATCGCCTCTGCTTCTCTATATAGACCCATGGTTTTGGGCTTATTATGGACAGGGGCGGATCTCCAGGGGGGCCTTTGAGGGCATAGGTCCCCACTAGCCAATAAAAGCCCCCAACCCATAAAATTGATGGAATAAAGGCCCTCCTTCCAAAAGAACTTAGTTTAAATGTTTATATCTTTTATTATTAGAGGAAAACGCTCCATAACCCACGTTAAGCTGAGGATTAAACCCAATAATTCAAGGTTTATAAACTAGACTTTATCCATCGGACTGTAATGTCCATCCATATATAATTTCAAATATTTTATAGCTAAACTATAATTAAATCTAACAAAAGCCAACATAAATTCATTTCTTGTCTTGGTCTTAAATTTACATCAATAAATAAATATATATATATATAATTAACACCAAAATATTTGAACATAAATAAAATAATTATGGATTTATGTGTAATACCACTAATAGAAAATCATTAATTTGTACCCCAACTAATAAAAATTTATGGCTACACCCCTCATCATGATTGCTAGTCTTAGTTTTGTCATGTTAGCATGTTGGATTTCTTAAATGTGAGGTTATGATGATAATACATACTCCAATATTGTTACTTTTTGGATTTACACTTGGCTAGTTAGCGATTTATTATTCTGTCCGGAATCCGGATGCATCCGAACACGACCAAAAAAAATGTACCGCGGTCGGGTACCTAGGGGTACCGAGCGGTACCGACCTCTCTGTATCGGACGGGAGAACCGTCCGGTGTCCGGACAGAATAAAAGCTCCTAGTTAGCATACATCTGTTGCCTTAGTTGAAATTTTTTGCTTATTTGCTCATTATACTCGTTAACTTTCAACAATAAATTTATTGATGTTTCATATATTTATTTTTATTTTTTTATGACTTCTTTAAGAAAATTGAAAGTTTAATAATTTTAACTAATTCAAGCCAAATAAGAGCCATTTACGAACAAAGAAATTTAAAATGAATCGAACATGACCACACAGTTTGCAAAAAAATTTGAATACAAGTTGAATTTTAACGAATAAATTTTCGATGATAATGGTTAGATGATTGTAGTTGGGTGACAGAGGTCACAATTGTCACGCCACGAGACCTCAAGGTGAAATTTAAATCTTTTTTTTCTATATATTTGTAATTTCTCAATCAATTTATCATTTCACTAAAGACAACTAATCATCTAAAATAAATATAAAACAAATATTTAGAGTGCACATAGTAAAAATTTCTTCCAAAATAATTAAATCACTTTAGTCCATATTACAATGATTGCAAACAAACTAAAATATGATATGAATTACAAAATCATGTGTTCATTTCAAAATCCTACTTTTTACTTTTTATTAGACTTAGTCTACTTCGCAGAACTCTTACCCTTGCCTGAAATGGTATAAACAACAGAGTGAGTATGAAACTCAGTAACCAACCCTTTTCCACATGATAGAGCTAAGTCATAGTTTAAATATGCAATTAAATATAACAATAAAAGTATTATTTACTCTACAATTTTTAGTATATTAGTTCACATATGAAAGTAAATGCATAAATGCACATACATTAATATCTCTTGTAACTCCAAAATTTCATTGCCCACCTGCTCATTGCATGTGCAGAGCAGAGCCAAAATAGAGCAAACTATATTCAATACAGAGTCGGTTTAGAGCTAGAGTAGAGTAATCCAAAATAGAGATATATTTACTTTGGGCCCAAGTAGAGAATTTCAGAGTATAATTCATTTCCATAACAAAGCTTTAAAATATCATGAAATGTATGATGATACAAATGCTATATGAAACTGAAGAATATAAAACAATTGGAGATTAAATACCAGCTTCTATAAAAACCCACACATTTCAAGTGCCTATACACATTTCTTAGAATTTTATCAAATTTATAGAGATTATGTAAAATACTAAATTAACAAACTTTGTCAACTATACTGAAGTTCAGAGATGCCACCATTTTCCAGAATCATCATAAATTTATACAGAGTAAATCGACTGGTGAAACTTTACATTCTTATAGTCAAATTATCTAAAATGGAGAATATAACAATATACTAAATATTATATAGTGAAACATTTCTTAAAGTCAAGAAAATATATTTGAAGGCATATCTATTTATAAACACTTGAGAATTTAGATTATAAAAATAGTATGGGTTGCCTATCTCGAGCCCGACAATTTTTTTGGTTGGCTAGATGGACGATTTCTAAATCTTTGACTCTAAATCCCATCCTTTTCGTTCTATTTCCCTTCCCCTTTTTCTCCCTTTCTTTCCTAGCAAGCTGAAGTGCAAGAGTTTTGGCTAATGGGTTTAGATATTTTTAATATTTCAGAAGCACTAACTTGGCCTAGCATTGCGGTGCCCAAATTCCCCGCACAGCAGCTCATAGAGAATCTTCCAAATTCTCATAGAGTCTTCCTAGTCTCGGCCTAGCGTCGTGGCGGCACTACCCAACGTCAAAGCACTTGACCAAAACTTATTTTTTTTCCCCATTTTTCCTTAGAGCTCCACGCCGAAGTGCTGCCCAAACTAGTGTTGTCGTGCCCGTAGAGAAAAAAGTCCAAAAAATGGATTTTCACTTCTTAAACCCCAAACCTTGATTTATTTTCCATTACATTCAACATTTCAATACTCATAATATCTAATTAGCTCAAAATTAATGATCATTAATAAAAAATTATATGCATATCAAATAATGGATCTCATAAGAGTAATGCAGTTAGACGACAGTGCATGGGAGACCATAGTCGAGGAATGATCATCAAAAGACCAAACTAATGAGATTGAAGTCGGAGGACTACAATCGAGTGAGAACTTGAGGTGGTTGGGGACTATATTCAGATAATAGTGATCAAGAGATTATTGTCAAGTGACTGCATTTGGATGATCATGGTCATGTGACGAGGTTGAAAAAATATAGTCGGGCGGTGATGGATTGGGGATCAAGGATGGCTGATGAACTTTGCAAGACCATTATCGAGTAATGATGGTTAGAGGATTGCAATCTGGGCGATGCTAATTGAAGGATCGTAAGAGGGCAATGGAGGTCCAATAATTTTGATCGAGGTAATGGTTTGATAATGGCAGTCAGACAATGTTCTAATGGTGGAGGTTGGGTGGTTGTCTGATAGTAGTGATTGGGAGGTGTCCGATGATGGTGAAAGTTCGATAGGGATGTTAAGCCCTGATGAACTACTCATGAGGCTAACCAAGAGGGAGGGGGGTGAATTGGTTATTTAAAAAATTCGTGAGCAACAAGAAAAATCTTTTCGATAATTTACAGCGGAAACAAGTAAACACAAAAACGAAAAGATCAATCACAGATTTCACCCAAGCAGATAATAATAGAAAAATAAAGTGCAAAAAATAATCAGAAAGAGCACACCAGATTTTATAGTGGTTCGGTCAACTTGACCTATGTCCACTCCCCGGAGCCTCCCCTCCTGGTATTGCACTAACACAAAAGTGACTCTCCTTCTGCTCCCACAGCAAGGCGGAGAAGCCTATACAAAACTCCTTTCCACCAACCCGGTGAGGCAGAGAACCTGAACTCCTTTCGCTTCCTCCTGAAGCAGGCAGAGAACCCGAACTCCTTTCGCTTCCTCCTAAAGCGGGCAAAGAATCCGGATCTTCTTGCGAATGATCCTCCCACAGAAAACACTGACAAGAAGAGAGACGACGAATGGAGAAGACGACTCTGATCCTTGCTTGGAGTAACCTTTATAAATCCCTCACAAACTCCCCCTCATATGATCCTCTCTCTCTCTCCCAAGCTCTCTCTCTCTCTCTCTCTCTCAAGGTCTCTCTAGAAATGAAAGTGGAAAAAGATTTTTCTTGTTGGAAGAAAAAGATCTTTTATATGAGGGCTCAAAATTTGTCCTAAATCTCAACTAGTCGGCCAATATCATCCAGGACGATCTCTAAATCGTCCTGTACGATCAGTTCAAAATCACCTGTTTCAGCCTGGACGATCTGGCTCTTCAGGACGATTAGTAGAAAAAGTTGTTCAGATCGTCATGTACGATTCTGTGATCATCCGGGACGATTAGTGTAAATTCAGAAATTTCATCCAGAAGACCGCTCTAGTCGTCCAGGGGAACTTGTGCTGGACGACCTAAAAATGACTTGATCGTCCAGGACGATATGTCTATCGTCCTGTACGATTAGTTCAAAAAGTGCCAAAATTGTCCTGATCACCGCTTTGGACATACAGGTAAAATATGCTGGACTGTCAGGATTTTTAACACATCATCCCATACGATCATGCGATCGTCCGGGACGATATGATCGAATCAATCAGACCTTAATTACTTTCCTTAATCACCAGACTAATTTAGGCGTGATTGTAATTGATCGTCCAGGATGATACACGTATTGTCATGGACGATCAGATCAAATCTGTAAAAATAAAACTTACCTAACTTGATTTGGCGGCTGAGAATTTCTGATTTGAGTCTATCGTCCCGTACGATGGATGAATCGTCCAGGACAATCGGCTTAATCATACAGACTTAACTTGGTCGCCTTAATTAGGGTTTCTGTTTCCACTGGATCGTCTAGGACGATCTGAACAAAAAATGAATAGAAACTCTAATTCACTCAAGCTCTCCCCCTGAGTGTGTGTGTGGAAGGTTACTTAGATAGGGGATCAGTTACATTACATTTGACTCAAGGAAAGGAAAATATTACATTTAGACACACTTGGACCCAATCTTGAGTTCGCTTGAGTTACTTTTGATCTTTTGTACCTGAGATGGGTTAGCCAAGCAAAACAAAATACAAACATGTTTGTCATCATCAAAACTATACTTTTTGAAACCAAATTTGCAACAGATGGTGTTGAGGTGTACCTCTAGGATTTTTAGAACATGTAAGTTTTCTTGAATCTCAAACTAGGGTCTTTCCCCAATCCTCTCCTCATGTGGAGAGTGAAGTATATTTATATATTTTTAGAGTATTATAGCTCATAAATATAGCCAAAATCTGAAACCCTTCATCAACCTTGCTATATTGATTTACTTGGCCATAGGCCATTATTTCAGTATTTAAGAACTTTTATGATGTTGGATTTGATGGTTGTTGACCTCATTTTTGTATGAGCTCAGTAGGACCAATCCAGACCTTAGGATCTTTCCAATCCTTAGGATCAATCTTAACCCTAGGATCAATCTGATCTTAGATCAATCCAGACTTCAAGATCAATCCAAATTCAAATCAACCCTGATCTTAGATCAATCAAATTTCCAGACTATTCTAGATCCTAGGATCTTTCCTAGATTTTAGATCTTAGGATCAATCTAGATCTTAGGATTCTTCTAGATTATAGGATTCTTCCAGACCCCAGATCCTAGGATTTCCCTAGGACTTTTAGATTCCAGGATCTTCCCAGACTCCAGTCCCTAGGATCTATTCTAGACCCTAGGATTCCCTTAAGCTGATTTGGACCCTAGGAACTATTCTAAATCCTAGGATTCTTCTAGATCAATCTAAGCTTCAATTCAATCTAAACTTAATTCAAATCCTATCATTCAAGCTCAAAATCCAATTCAAAACCAGATTTCCAGACTCAAATCCAAGGCTAAAGGTCTAAGTCCTGAAAGCCTTTTCCAGTTAATCTTTGAACATTTCAAAACCCTATCAAATGACCTCTGATTCAAGATCTGTCAGTTCCACACTGATGTGACATGTCTCTAGAGGTAACCCTCCAAATTTGAGCTCATTCTGAGATCTCTAACCCCAGAAACTGAATTGAAATCCAAAGGCTGTAAAACCTTCAAATATTTACAGTCTATGCCACTGGACCTACCACCCAGTGGGTTTTGACCCTGGAGCTTTCTCCAAAGCCTTCAATTACCTCCAGACCCTTGATTATGACCCATTGAGCATTAAACTGCATTTTGTTGGACTCAATTTGACCTTTAGTTGACCAGAGGCCAAAATGACCAAAATACCCCTATGAGGTGTGAATAGTCACTTTGGTCAAATGAGCCCCAAATCAAATGCAGTCACTTCCAGCAAATTTCAAATGTCAAACCAAACCCATTGAACCCAAAACCAGCCTCTGGGTCAACCTGGTTGACCAAGTCAACCTAGTTGACCCAGAAGGTCCCTTTAGGGTCAAAACAGGTCATTTTGACCAAATGACCTCCTCTGACCTTGGGACCACCTCCATTGGTCTCCAAATATTATTTCAAATCTGTTGAGCCCATTTCCAGACCCTGGACCCACCTGGTTGACCAAGTCAACCAGGGTTGACCTAAAAGGCCCATTAAGGGCCCAAATAGGTCATTTTGACCAAACGACCTCCCCAGACTTTGAGACCACCACCAGTAGACTCAGAATGTCGTTCTGAACTGATTGGACCCATTCCCTGACCCTGGGTCAACCTAGTTGACCAAGTCAACCTAGTTGACTCATTAGGCCCATTAAGGGCCTAAACATGTCATTTGATTTAATTGACCTTTCCAGACTTTGAAACCACTTCTACCAGACCCCATTCATCACTTCAAACCTGTTGAGCTTAACCCCTAAACCTAGGTCAACCTGGTTGACCAAGTCAACCTAGTTTGACCAGTTCAACCCTTAAGCTCATATATATTGAATCAAACCCTTAATCAATTTCAAATTTATTCAAATTAATCTACTCACCCTCTTGGATGTCTTGAACATTCCCAAGTTCTCCATGAGTTAAGTTTTGGTCAAAGTTGACCAAGTCAACTAAAACCCAAGCTTGGTCAAACTTAACTCAGTTGAATCAAATCAAAGCCTATGATTCACTCAAACCCTCTAAAATGTCAAAATCATTTTATTACATACCTTGAGTCGTCTTAAACTCATTGCAAGTCAAATCTTGCATTATTGGGCTTGGTCAAACTCTTATACTTGTTCAAAATACTCCCCATATATTTAAACCTCAAGCTTATAACTCTTAAACTCCTTTCAACACACTCAACCAGCTCAAACCCACTTTCCCCATGCCACCTCAGCTGCCATGTGGCATGGAGACCAGTCAACCATTCAAAATAAGGGTTTAGAGTGGTCAAAGATGGTCAAAACCCATCTTAAACCTAACCCACTCCTCCCTAATCCACTCCAGCAGTTTTAAACCATTCTAGAACCTTCCCAGGACTCATTATAGCCTTTAGATCAAAATCAAACGGCCCTTGATCAAATCCATGTGGGCTAGAGGACAAAACAAACTTTCCACATGGGATTGTCCTCCTGTCCTTTGATTCCCCTGACCCCAACTGCCTCCTGGACAGGTGGCTACATCCTAGACACCCTCTCATTCGATCCTAGCCATCCAATAAGCTCAGGGACGTTTGAATAGGGTAACACCCCATTTAGAGCAAGGATTCGATTCAACATACTCTCTTACTATCTAAGCCTCTCCAGACCCAGCCTCTAAGTTCCCTGAGCTCCAAATTCCTCCTTCATTCATTCCCGATCAAAACCCACCGTCAAAGTCCCGCCGGCGACGACCCTCCGGCGAGCTCAAACTATAATCTATCCAAGGCCCAAAGCAGACGATCTAGAGCGTTTTGGACCACGGATTCAAGAGAAGAAATATACGAGGACAGCCTACAAGCTCAACCGAATCAAAACCCTTGAGATCTAACGGTAAAAACTCTTAAAATCCTTAGCCCTAGTTCATTTAGTTTAGGGATAATTAGCTTTTTATTTAATTCATATTAAGTGAAAAAGAAACTCCCACACGATTTCTGTTCACATGGGGAATCTAGGTTTCAAATTTCATCAATTTTGATTCATCCGATCGAAAGAACGAGCTCAAATACGGTTTCTAGGGCTCGGTCTCTAACTCAGTTGAATTGGGCTATATCCCGGCCGTTGATCTCTTGATCAACGGACGTGATTTAGTCATACCGCGGCTCTGATCGACCGCCAGCTCGGTCCCACGGTTAATTTCATCGTTCGGCGGAATCTGGACCGTTGATCCAGAACCGCGGGGTTAACGTCCGCCGTTTGATCTCTCTCCGCGAGATCAGACCACGGGATTTAATCCCGACCGTTGATTCGTTATAGCGGATGATCGAACGGCCGGCGAGACCTGCTGACTCGGATAAGTGAAACCGCGTGAGATAGCGGATGGCTGACGCGTGTCCGCCGCTACGCGTTTTGCCCCGCCGCCACCGCAGCTCCGTCCAGCAAACCAGATGGCGCCGCGTGGCCAACCCGCCGCCATTTCTTTTTTAAAATATTTTTTTTTTAAATCATTTTTTTTTATTTTAATTTCTTTTAAATGAATATTAAATTAATATTAGATAATAATATATATATATTATATATTAATATATTCTAAAAATTAAATATTCTTAATTGAAAATTACTATTAATTTAATTCTATAATTATATTTTAAATTGTATTAATATTAAATATTAATTATTATAAACTAATAATTAATATTTAAATATTAAATATTTTGTTTAAATATTAACCATTAAGTAATAATTATCAAATATTAATTATTAAATATTAATTGTTTTAAATAGTTTACAACTTTAATTAATAATTAAATATATTTAATATTTTAATTAATATTAAGTGTTATTATAACTTTAACTTATAATTAAATTATTTAATATATTAAGTAATAGTAAGTACCTTATAATATTAATTGATATTAAATAATTTTAAAATTTTGATTAATATTAAGTCATTTAATATTATAATTAACATGAAATATTTTATACTTTTGATTAATACAAAATTATTTCAAAATTTTAATTAATTTTAAAATCATTTAATTCCAATTAATATTAATTAATTTATAATATTAATTAATATCAAATGATTTATAATTTTTAATTAATAATTAAATTGTTTAATATTTTAATTAATATTAAATATTTTACAATTTTAGTTAAATGTTAAATGATTTTAAAATTTCAATTAATATTAATTTATTTAATATTAGTTAAATGATTTTAAATATTTTAATAAGTAATCAATTAATTTTCAATGGTTTAATTAATTAATATTAATTAATTATTTAGTTATTTTCTTTTAAATTATTTTAATTTTGAAATTAAATTAATTTAAGCTATATCTTATATTTCCATTAATCAAATATTTAATTTTTTTTTTATTAATATTAATTAATAATTAACAATTTAAACATTTTTGAAAATTAGTATATACATATATGTATATGTATTTAAATAATTTTAAAATTTCAGAAAATTCTTAAGATTTAAGTTAGCTGATTTTTTTTTAAAAAAAAAATTATTTTAACTTTTAATTAGTTTAAAATTAATTAAAATTCTTTCTTTTAATTGATTTAAACTTCAAAAATTCACAATAAATCCATTTTAAATCAGAAAATTAAGTATAATATATCAAAATTTTCAGAAAATTAAGTACTTTAATTTGAAATCAAATTCAGAGATCAAAACTTGATTAATTTTAACTTTTTTCTAATTATTTAATTATTTTAATATTTAATTAATACCTAATTAAAGATTAAGCCAATTATTTTGAAAATTAAAAAAAAAAACTTATTTTCAAATGATCTTAATGAATCAGTAGATCTCTCAATTAGATATTAAAATCACCCTAATCATATCTTGAGTATTCTTAATTTGAAACATATGTCTACATATAATCCCATGTATAGATTAAGTATATTTTAAAGTTATTTTGAAATAAATATATAAATACTGAAATATTTTAGGTTGAGAGATCTACTATGAAATTTTAAACATAGATCAACACACTTGAATAGAAATCATGTGGGAGTGCTAATGAATGATTATGATCTAATCATTCATTAGTCTAATTAAGAATATTTAATTAGTATAAATCTTTGCATGCTTAAGGACATACACACACCATTTAGTTTAAGGCTCTCTTAGATTTAGGATTGATTGTGTTTATATGTATACATATCATGTATATGTTATGTTAAGGGTTAGAGACTTTGATTTGAACCCAATTAACCTAGTGTCATTAAGGACAATAATTAAGGATTCATTTAGAAAACTTAGAAAAATTCCAATAATTAGGATACATTTCCAATTGACTTGAAACTTTGAACATTCAAACATAGTGACACATACAGCCTTAAGAAAAATTCTCACTGAATTTTGAATTCATTAAGTCCATTAATTAACCTAATCAAACTTAAACCTTAATTAAGCCCTTAAACCTTCCAGAAAATGTAATAAATTAAGTTTAAATCCAAAAATTATACATAATACCTCAAACTGACCAGAATTGAACCCTTAATCAATGAAAAATAAAAGCCCCTTGACTGGACTTCAAAATTAAGTTTAATTTAATTTTAATTAAAATTCAATATTTAATTAATTTAATTAATTAAAAATAATTAAAAATTCCAGAAAATTTCCAAACACTTGGAAATCACTCCTTAGGTCATTCCTGACCTTTGGAGTTGATTTCAAGGAGTTCGGAGGTCATTCGGATCCAAATCATAAAAAGGGTCTCTAATTAAACAATTTAAATAATTCATTAAATACTCAAAACTTCAAAAATTCATAACTAATTCAAATGAACTCCAAATTGAGCAAACTCAAAGGCATACAACTCATAATAAGGTCTAATATTTATTAAAAATGTTAAGTTTTCAGAAATCAAACAAATTTGAAAAAGTCAACTTTTGGTCAAACCTAGTTCAAAATCAAGTCAAAACTTCAAACCTTCATAATAAAATCTAGAAAAATCCAATTTCAGTGTATTTACTGTCTAACTGATCGTATTAAGGTCTAGTATTTTAATAAAATATTAACTTTCCAGAAAATACTTTAAATCAAAAAGTCAAATTTTGACCCTTTAATTAAATCATTAAAATAATCAAAAATTTCCAAAATTCAATAAATTGTCAAAAATTCCAGAAAACATTAATTTAACATTAAAACCTGCAATCAATCAATTCTAATTAAAACTAATCAACTTTTAAACCTTAATCAAATTCAAATCACTTAATTATATCAGGGTACCACTGGGTAACCCAGGCCTACGAGGCTATTAAATTAGCCCCAAGGAAGGTGAAATAAACTTCACGGCCTCGGTATGAAACAAAGGTGATCTCCAACAAACAATTAAAATCAAATTTAAAATCAATTTCAAGTCATTAATATTTAAATTCAAATTAAATCTTCCCTTAAGCCTTCAACCAACTAGAACTTTAAACAATTTCAATCAAATCATCCTATTTAGGACACATCAAAGCCACACAGCCTACCTCACACACTTTAGATGATTTGCTATGACAACCAACTCTAGTCTTAGGCTAGGCCGGTGTTTACTTTTCTGCTGTGTGCCGGATTTTCGAGCTTTTACTGCATGCTGTTTGCTAGTATTAGAATTGATGTGATTGTTTATTTATTTAATGCACTCTGTGATGTGATTGATTGTACGATTAGATCTACCCCTAGGCTAGGAACGATTTGTACTAATTCAATCTTATGCAGGTGGCCATGCTCATACAAGGCATAAATTAAAGGGGGCAAAAATCATGATTATTAAATTGCACAGGTGCTAAGCATGCTTAAGTCCCCCTTTAAATCAAAAAGAGCATGGCCAAGTGTGGCTGGTTTGAGCATTTAAATTTCAAATATATTAACTGCTTGGGATGTCAAATATAAACTGCTTATTATTAGGATAACCTTGCAGGTTGTTGAGTCTAGAGTTTTAATTTTCATTAATGTAATTTGATTTGATTTTGAGTTGTATTATTTAAAGTACTTTGAGATTGAGATATTTAAAATCCAATTTGGAATCCAAAGAGGAAGGAACATCCCTTAGGGGAGAGTTCCTATCCATTTGGAGATCTAAATTAGGATGAAGTTCAAGTATCCAAAGAGAAAAGATAACACCCCTATTCAGGGGGAGTTTCTTTTCATTTGGATACCCAGACCCGACGATCCAAGGAGTTCTAAGGAGACGAAGAAGTGAAGAACGAGAAGAATCTCAAATCTCAAAGTCACTTGAGTCTTAGGAGTAGAATCCGGGTTGTAGTCAGTGGTACCCGGCCACTTTACTTTACTGCAGACCCTGGGTTGTATTATTAAGGGCACTTGCCTATGGACTTTCAGTTTGAGCATTTATTTAATTAATTTAATTAAATGTTGATTTGATTACTTGATGTTGATTGCGATTAAGGACCCGCATGCTTTTAGTAGTTTATTTGGCGCTATTGCATGTCGATTTTGATTTAGCCTGGAACCCGATCGGAGGCTCGTGAGGGTACGGTCATTAAATTTTTCTATTTAAACAAAATTAAAATTTTTAAGCTCAGATAGAAACTCTAATGCTCTTAAGAAGTAAGCCCGGACTCGCCGGGAGTTTTTCATGCATACATATTGACTTTTCTCATCCGTGTTAGGCACCTCCCCGCCTGCGGGTTCTGGTAGACCACCTGACCTATTAGGGTGTAGTTCTGTCCAAGGGGATGTTGTGCAATCTCTAGGATAAAATCTATTTTTAAGCCTGATTTTAAAACTGCTACATTTTGATTTAAGCATTTCATCGAGTCAACTAGCATGTATTGCATTAGATACAAATTAAAAATTGAGTCTAAATCTTTAATTGTATTTCTAGCTTAAGCATTTAACTCAACATATGTTAAGGGGTCAATTAGGATCTGCTCTAGATGTCGACCCCAATTCTTTAAACCAATCTTAATCAATATTCCAACCACTCTTTCATAAAGACTTTGACTCATGGTTTTTAAAAGCGTTTAGGTGGTTTAGCTGGCTCCCCAATCCAGGCCGGGGTAAGTCCAGGATTGCATTACATTAGCTAGGTTCTGAGTCACTGATTCTCAGTACCCATTTTAGACTTAGGTTCTGAGGCAGATATTCAATCCTAAGACCTCAATCTTCTGGGAATCTGATTCCCACCTTCTAATAAAATTGACCACTTAAATATTAAAATATCTTTCAATCTAATTCTAGCCCAACACTTAGGACAGGTTGAGGTGTTTCTGAAGTAATTCAGAATCTCAAGACACCTCCTACTCTTCTTCCTCTGACTCCAGAAATAAGTGTTCAACCTTGAACCAATCTCATTTGAAAATTCAAGTCCTTAACCTTCTTTGATATCAATCTTTGAAATCTTAAATAAAATTCGTATCGCTATTTTAATCGAGAGTATTCGTAGGAAATTTTCTGGTTTCCTACGATGTAATTAACTACGAGGGCTTGCGCTCGTAGGAGATTTAGAAACCCAGACCTGATTTCAAAATCAAGCTTTTTCAAAATCCTCAATTAATTATCTTTGGGAAATTCAAAATTCAACGATCATTATCGTCATTTTCAAATGATCGATAACAGACGATATCATCTTTCTTTGGAAAGATATATCGTACTATTATTGTAACTTTGATTATGAAATTAATGATCTCTTTATTGGATTATTATAGTTAAATATTGGATTAAACATCATTCTGATTCTTCGGGATCATATGTTGTTTCTCCTTGAATTTGACTACGATAATCAGGATAAATCAAGATTTATAATCTGAACCTATTAGGGAACGATATGTTCACCTTTCGAGGTGATATATCATTCATAATAAGTGTTCGATTATAAAATTTAAATTTCAGAAATCTAACATTTCCCAAAGAAAATTAAACACTTTTTCAAAACCATATATTTTTCAATCAAACAAAAAATGGCGACTCCGCTGGGGAAAATCTTTCTCTCCATCTTTAATAGCGGTACGAATTTTATTGCATCGGTAGTTTTGACTACCTTTCTTCCGTTGATCCCTCTACCCATTTCTTCCTTGGGGGAGTGTGGCCAACTCAATTAAGACATATGAAAAGAGAGGTGAGTGTAGGAAATTTCTCTCAAAGTCTGGCTTTGACATTTTGCCTCCGAGTTCATTGGTAGAGCGAAAGAGTCAAGCTGAGCTTTTCAAAGTCTTTCTGTACATGTTGCAAACTTGCATGCAAATAAATCATAGCGTGCTAAGTTTCACAATTTACAGAAGATTTCTTTAACTTCAAAGTTATAATTTCAAATGTCTAGCAAAATTCCATTGTCTTCAAATCTCAATCGATTCCTATATCTTACCATTTCATATAGGATCGTAATTCCTATAATTCAATATGTGTGATAGGATATAGATTCCTCTTCCAAATTTTAATCCGAAGTTTGAAATTTTCTGGGTAATCTAACCTTTGACATTTCAATCCCGAATCACTAGTCGGAATGAAAGAGTCAGGTTAGCTTATAACATCCCCCCTGTTTTTGTAAACCGTTATGTTGAACATATGTTCAACACTTCGAGTTTCAAAATAAGGGGAGATGCTGCCGAAATTTAAAATTTTTCAAACATCTCTTTTCAAGTTATAATAATCATTGCAACTATATATTCTACAACAATGATTGTAGTTGTATATAGTTAATGCACTTTCAACTTCTCCGGTCATTTCAATCCTTGACATTCCATTCTGAGTCACTCATCAGAATGAAAGAGTCAGGTTGATTTCTTAGAATCTCCCTCTTATAGGTTTGTAAACCGTTTTGTTGAACATATGTTCAACACTTCGAGTTTCAAAAGTAAGGGGAGATGCCGCCGGATTTTCAAAAATTTTTCTCTTTTCAAAGTCAATCGAGTTCAAAATGCATTGCCATATATTTCTCTATAACTATTGTTGTAGCTTAATATATGCAATATTTATTCAAATTTATCCGGATAAATCAATCTTTGACATTTCATTTTAAATCATTCTTTTGAAATGTAAAGAGTCAAGTGATTTTCCCTAGCTTTCCCTAACATTTGTAAACCGTCGAGTTGAATGCAAATTCAACACCTCGAGTTTCAAAATAAGGGGAGGTGCTGCCGGAAATTCAAATTTTTAGAAATATCCGTTCAATTCTCTTCAAGTTTTAATCGTCACGTGTCGAATATTCTTCTACAATACTTCTTGTAGATGAACACTGATAATTCAAATTCAACATTTAGTTTTTGAACTCTGACATTTTATCCTTGATAAGATATAAAGAGTCGAGTTCCTTCCTGTAAAATCTTCCCTAATGTTTGTAAATTGTCTTGTTGAATGTAAATTCAACACCTCAAGTTTCAAAAATAAGGGGAGATGCTGCCGGATTTTTGAGTCGTTCAAATTCCCTTTCAATTCAAAATCAATTTTCACTGTCGCATGTACTACTACAACATTCTCTTATAGTATAACATGTACTATCTCCAGATTCAAATTTAATCATCTAGTCTTTTCATCAAGTCAAACCTCTGACATCTTATCCCTAGCCTGATCAGTGGGGTATGAGAATCGAGTCAAAACTCCTCGACTTTCTTTGATATTTTGTTAACTATTAAGTTGAAATGAAATCCGACTTAATGGTTTCAAATAGTCAAAGAAAATCTTTTAATTTTCAAAATTTCAAACCCCTGTCAAACTCTTTCAAATCAAATCCAGACCATCGTTGTTATACGTTCTCTACAACATTCTCTTGTAGTTGAACATATACAATAAAAATTCAAATTTTCTTCAAGTCAAAATTGATATCTATACTTTATCACTATATATCGGATTATAGTTCCCATAATTCGATTTATGTGATAAAATATAGAAAATTTCTTGTCAAAATTCAAATTCAAAAGTTTGATTCAAATCTTCTCTTTCAAATTTCAGACAATCAAATCTCTTGCAATGGCTGGGAAACTTCTGTTCTCTGTTGACCGAGACCTCCAAGTCGAAGAGTTAATTCATAACAGTGCGATTCAATTTGGGATGGGTTTCAAGACTCTGAAACTGTCTGTTAATGGTGGAACAATCATCAATCTCGCTGCTGAGGGCGAGAATGGTCCAGTAGTGGAATTAACTGTGGGAGCTACGAGTGACCTTCCCCCAGTGTTGGAACTGGCAGCAGGTGCTACCCTTACACCTTCTGCACCCTCAGTCCAGAGTGAGGACCAGAAAATTGAAGTAAAGTCTACTGTCGAAAAAGGATCTTCTAGTTCTGCAGCACTGTTTGGCACTAAGAGTGCTAGGAAGAACTACTTGAGAAGGATAAGGAAGAAAATTACTAAGTCAAGGAAGATAGCTGAACAGAAAGCCTTGAGTTTAGTTGAGCCTGAGGCTGCTGAGGAGCTGCATATCCCTGCCTCTTCTCCACTCCTGAAAGGGAGTCGTTTTCCCCCCTCGCAGCTGCTGCAGGGGAGGAGAGAGTCACGCGGATTGCTAGCTCTCCACCTAGCCCAGTCGACTACACTGTTAAGAGAACCACCAAGGAGAAGAACATTTTGAGAACTAGGATGTTAAGGAACATCATTCACACCTGTGCTGCTGAGACAGGTCAGACCAAAGAACAATATGTAAGACACCTGAAGGGGGTGATCTCACATAAACTTGAGAAAGAAGTTTTGAAAGAAGAGAAATCTGAAGCAAGAAACCTGACTCCTCAGCCAGTGAGGAGAAACAAAAAGTTTGTTAAGCAACCAGTTGCCTCAGTATTAGTAGATGGATATCATTGGGTGCCTCGTCTCCCAACTGCCAAAACTGAGGAGATAGTTTTAACTGGGTCTGGTAGGAGTCACCCTCTCAGCGGTAGACCTCCAGTTCCCCCTTCAAGACTCTCAAAGTTGGCCCCTGTGATAGCCAAATCAAAAGATATCGTCAAAGATTTACAACCAGTTGATGTTAAGGGCAAGAGGCCCATACCTTTGGATGAACCTTATGTACCAATGAAGATAAGCAGAACTGTTGGGATCCAAATTAGAGAGACACCAGTTCAGTCATCAACTCAGTTACCAGTCCAGTCACCTGTTAAGGTCCCCCGACTCTTTATTCAGGGATGTGAGGATTCTCCTCAGATTGATGTTGGAGTTCCTACAAGTCAAACTCCTTCGTCACCTGTTAAGTTAGATATCCCTCACCCTATTAAGGATGTCACCCTCACGACTACCGACCCCGGGACAGTCGGAGGGGAGGGGACAGGACTTGAGGATGATCAAGAAATGTTGGATCAGTTAGTGGCAGAACCTACTGCTGATGACTTGAAAATTCAAGAGGTCCTCACCCAGTTCGGAGATGAGGAATTTGAAGAGATGATTAACTATAAAGGGTACCTACCAATCGATCTCGAGTCAATTGAGGGTAGACCGGTCGATGAGGTGGTACAAGAAATAAGGGACATACTCAAAAATAAGGCGATTGAAGCCTTTGATCCAGAAGCAGATGATCTGATGGAAGAAGATTCAGCTGGAAACGTTTGTATGGTTGAGACCAGAGCATCAAATAAAGATGCTGAGCCTTCAAGACACCGATCTGGTAAAGAAGAAGCCTCTGCAGCAGTAGATTCAGACTCTGATGGATCAATTAAATTGAATGAGAAAGATGAATACATCAAGAGTCTGGAGAGCAAAATTGAACAGATGATGCTCAGAATGGAACAGATGCAAAATCAGATGATCAAGGCACAGCAATCTCAATCCGAGCAGTTGCAACCTACAACACACACAGTGGGTGAGCACAGCAGGAAAACAGAATCAAGTCCTAGAACTCCAGAGGTTGCTTCCCCAACCTCTCCAGCCGACAAAGATATCCGCCAGATGATTGAAACCCAGGTAAGGGAGGCCTTAGCCCATTCTCAAGGGACTGTATCTATTCCAAAGGGTAGACCCTACCCTGAAGAATATGATTCAGTCTCTTATCCTAAAGGCTTTGTGCCACCTTCATTCAAAGTTTTTAGTGGGTTAGAAAACCCAAGACAGCACCTGGCCCACTTCCGAGCGAGTTGTTGCAACGCAGGAGGGTCAGATGCTATACTCTTTCGCCAGTTTGTAAGTAGTCTATCCGGTATTGCTTTTGAGTGGTACGCAGATCTACCTAATGGTTCAGTGAAAACATTCACAGAGCTCGAGAGTCTATTCTTAAAGAGATTCTCAGGAGCTCAGCAGCGTGTAACCGTTGGTGATCTCGTCATCGAAAAACAAAAACCGGGAGAGTCTTTGGTTGAGTACATCTTGAGATGGCGAAATCTCTCGATGAAGTGTGAACCCCAGTTGCAAGAGCAACATGCAGTGGAGATTCTTTTAAAGAACATCCACGGGCCTATTGCTTTTCTCCTGAAGGGTTTCACTATCAAAACCTTTGAAAAACTTTTGAATAAGGCTAGTAATCTACAGGAAGAGGCTTCCAAAATGCCATTCCTGAAGGATTCTACCGAGGAAAAGAAAGCTAGCAAACCATTGAAATCCTTTGAAAAGAGAACAGCAATGGTTTCAGCTGTTGATAAGGGGAAGAAACCAATGAATGTTCAATCGAGTAATTCTCCAACACAACAAACTCAAAAATCTCCACCTTTTCAGGTAACTTCTCAACCCACAAGAGATTCTCACCCGATTTCTTTTAAAGAGAGATTGGCTCGTACATATCCATTTAAAAGGGAGTCAGTGAGAAAGATCTTTAAAAGTCTTCAGAAGAAGCCAGATTTTCGATTGCCGGAGGCCAAGAAGCCGGAAGAGGCAAATAAGAAAGATGATCCAACTTTTTGCCCCTACCATCGCATGTTAGGCCACACAATCGAAGACTGCATCGTCTTCAAAGATTGGCTAGAAAAGAACTTCCGTCAAGGTAATATTATAATTCCAAAGGAGTACCTGGTCGATCCGGATCAGGGGTCTGTCAAATCTATCTCAGGCATGAATTCTAACTCTTCTCTGTCCATTGAAGATGGTTGGGATATAGCATTATCCCGGGCATTTAAAAAGTCGATTAATAAATCTTTTCGTCTTTCTCAACAGTTACCGACGAGAGCCCGGGACCCGATCTGGGAGGTTGACCTCGAGGCTTCGCAGGAGGACGTTGGGACAGTTTCCTCTCCAGTAGTCTTAGGAACTACTGTACTGAATAAAAATGAAAAGAGTGAACTTTCTGTAGAGAGGAAATTTGTTGATGAGAGATCTCTACAAGTGGTTGATGGTGGCTCAAAACCTCTGTCACCACTGAAATTATCTGACTTTTACTTTGCCCCATCAAAGGCAAAGGGTCGAAAATTAAATAAAAAGTCTGATCCTTCTGCCCATATTTTGATGATTAATGTTGAGAATCAAGATGTTAATGACTCTTCTGTTGAAAATAATCAAGAACAAGTTGAGATCAATCAAGAAATTCAAACACTCAACTCTCCAGATTTGACTCTTCAAGAGAGAAACGAATCTGATGTCTTATCAGATAGTGAAACCCCTGAAATTAACTTTCAAGGGAGTCCTGTCGTGATAGACTTTTCAGATTCAGACTCTCGCTCAGATAACGACAATCAATCGCCTAAGGAGAGCGTAGACTCCCCTGTAGTTTGTTCTTCCGATGAAGTCGTGCAAGTACAACTACGTGGTGGGAAGGTCTTACCCCCTAGGCTACCTCCTCAGGATAAAGGAAAACAAGTTGTTTCTGATGATCCAATTCAAATCCCCGCTCAACAATCAACTCCAATTCTTTCAAATCCACCGGGTCCCAACGTTAATGTTCCAAGTGTTGATTACAACGTCTTAGCTCACCTTAGGAAGTTGCCTGCCAAATTGAGCATTTATGATGCCCTTGTCCTTTCAAAAGAGATGAGGGAAACTCTAATTAAAGCACTTCTCGACCCAGAGATTTGCTTAGCTCAATTAGCCTCAACTTCCAAGGAAGAAGCTTTGTACTTTAAAGAAATCCCTGGGGTTACCTTCTCTGATGAAGATTTACTCCTTGGAACTGCCGACCACAATCGTCCACTTTACATCACAGTAAATGTGGGCAAGTTTAAGTTATCAAGAGTTTTAGTTGACCCGGGTGCATCGGTCAACGTGATGAACATAAAGACTCTCGCATACCTTAGAATTGATACTAGCAAGCTCTCAACTGATAAGTTAGTGCTTCGTGGGTTCAATGAGAAGGGCGAGAAGGCTCTAGGTTCAGTTACCCTTCTTCTAGAGATAGGAGAATTGAAAACTGAAGCGAAATTTCATATAATTGATTCGGCAACGTCCTTTAACGCGCTCCTAGGAAGGCCCTGGATCCATGAATATAGGATGGTTCCTTCTACCCTACATCAATGCATCAAGTACCAACGAGATGGTATTGAGTTTGAAATTAAGGGTGATCTGCAACCATTCTCTATTCACGAGATCGGGATCTACGAGGATGCGGCGTACTACGTACCTAAAGGGTCCACTACTTGTTCTAAGGTAGAGATCAACGTCAAGGAGGAAAAAACAGAAAATCAAAGTTCAAAAGCAATTCAAAGATTGAGAAAAGAAAAAGTTAAGAATCAAAAGAGACAAAACTCAAGTAGTGAAGACGACGTCGAGCGTGTGATCTTCAGGCCTCCAAATATTGTACCTCAAAGAGGTGGGAGGATGGCCCAAAGAGCACGCGGTCGAGGTCGCCCTTCAATTGAAAAAAGAAATTCCCCGATCTACGTCGAACTTGAAACAAGTTCTGATGAAGATTCAAGAAAAAGGGGTGCCAGATTTGCTTTTGATTATACAAAAATCAATCCTCCTCCGAAGTTTGATCTCACTTTAGAATCGGATAGCGATCAGGAGGATACAAAATTAAATATTCAAAGTGACGAGCCTGAATTGAGTTTGTATGAAAAGCTTAATAGAACGGTTGAATCCTTAACCTTAACCCCACTGTCTGCTGACAGGGTCTCAGGTTTAGTAGTTAAGGATGCTCCGAACTTAGATGGAGAAGTAAGGAAAGCCAAGAAGTTCTTCCCTGGCTCTTCCTCTTCAAGGAATGAAGATGATGTAATCCTTGAAGAGGCAAATTTCAATGAATTAATGGAATTACCTTTTGGCTACTTTCCTGCTGGTGTTAAGTCTCTTATTTCTAAAGGTTTTGCTCCGAGTCAATGGACTAAGGGTCAGGCTAGATACCACGAAAGTCTTTGGAATTCAAAATTTAATAAACATTGGACCAGTGGTATCGGCTTTAGTACCGTTAGATCATTTGACGATGACGAATTTTGTCTAATGATAACTAGTCGTCCTGAATTTAAAAATGTCCCTAATAAAGTCATTGATTCGTTCGATGGACTTTGTTTGGAGACTTTTGATGATTCTGACGAACTTCAGGTTCGGGATGCACCCCCCGAATTCGAAGAAGAAATTAAATCAACAGTCGATGAACTTAAAGAAATCAATCTTGGAACAGAGGATGACCCTCGCCCCACTTTCATAAGTTCTTTGTTGAGTGAGGATGAGTCTGAGGATCTAATTCAACTTCTATCCGAGTTTAAAGATTGCTTCGCCTGGACATACGACGAAATGCCGGGGTTGTCCGCTGACGTAGCAGTCCATAAACTTGGAATCCGGCATGATGCCATTCCTGTCAAGCAAGCTCCACGACGTATGCATCTGGAGATTGAACAACAAGTCGTTTCTGAAGTCAAGAAGTTGGCAGAGGCTGGATTTATTCGAGAAGAACAATATCCTTCTTGGGTAGCCAGCGTCGTGCCAGTTCGAAAGAAAAATGGTCAAATCCGGGTCTGTGTTGACTATAGAGACTTGAACAAGGCATGTCCTAAGGATGAATTTCCTTTGCCAATCCCAGAACTCATGGTAGACATTGCCTCCTCGCATGTTGTTTTCTCCTTTATGGATGGCTCGTCTGGTTATAATCAAATCAAGATGGCCCCAGAAGATGAGAGAAACACTGCATTCAGAAGTCCTATAGGGATCTTTTGTTATAAAGTGATGCCCTTTGGCCTTAAAAATGCTGGTGCAACCTACCAGCGGGCCATGACTCATATCTTTGATGACTTAATACATAATCAAGTCGAATGTTACATCGACGATTTAGTTGTCAAGAGTAGAGTGAAAGAGGCTCATCTTTATGATTTAAGAACTGTTTTCGAGCGGTTGCGCCGCTACGACCTTAAAATGAATCCCTTGAAGTGCGCTTTCGGCGTCACGTCAGGGAAGTTCTTAGGTTTCGTAGTCAGGCACCGTGGAATCGAAATTGATCCTGCCAAAATTGAAGCTATCTTAAATATGCCGCCTCCTAAGAGTCTCACTCAACTGAGATCCCTCCAGGGCAGGCTGGCGTATATAAGAAGATTCATTTCTAATCTTTCTGGAAGATGTCAACCATTCTCTGTCCTAGCTAAAAAGGACGCCAAATTCATTTGGGACGAGAAATGTCAAAATGCTTTCGAAAATATCAAACAATATCTGACAAATCCGCCAGTTTTGGCAGCCCCCATTCCGGGGAGACCTCTAATCCTTTACACCGCGGCCCTTGACGAATCTCTCGGGGCTCTTCTAGCTCAAATCAATGACGATGGGAAAGAGAATTCCCTCTACTACCTGAGTCGGAGATTACTCCCAACGGAAATCCGATATCCTGCAATTGAGAAACATTGCCTTGCCTTAGTCTTTGCAGCACAAAAACTAAGACATTACATGCTTTCTCATCAGGTCAGTCTGATTTCCAGTGTCAACCCCCTACAATATCTTATGACCCGGCCCACGTTGTCAGGACGTCTGGCTCGTTGGTCTATGATATTGTTACAATTTGAAATCACTTTCATTCCCCTGCGTGCTGTGAAAGGTCAGGCCATCGCCGACTTCCTTGCGGCACATCCGCTACCGGCGGAATCTCCTCTAAATGATGATTTGCCTGACGAACAAATCATGAGTTTTGAGGAATCCAATGTTCAAACTTGGGAAATGTATTTTGACGGTGCAGCGTCCTCTCAAAGGGGCAAAACACCCCAATCTACTATTCCTGGGAAAGCCGGAGTCGGTCTGGTTTTCATAACACCGGATAAGGGAATGATGCACTTTTCCTACCATTTATCAGAACCCTGTACGAACAACGAAGCTGAGTACGAAGCTTTGATAACTGGTTTGGAACTTGCAATCCTAATGGAGATTAAAGAGATTAAGATCTATGGTGACTCTCAGCTGGTGATCAACCAAGTTGCAGGGACCTATAAGGTTTTGAATCCTAAACTCCTGAAATATCACCAATACACAATGCACCTACTCGAGAAAATTCCCATTGTAACTATGTATAGGGTTCCTCGTGGAAGCAATTCCTCGGCGGATGCCCTAGCAAAGCTTGCAAAGGAATTTGCTTGCCCAGAAGAAGACTTCATCCCTATAGAAGTTCAAGGTCATCAGGTCCTGTCCCCTGTAGACATGGAATACCTCAACAATCAATCTTCCCAGGTCCTCTCTACATCTTCAGCAGTCGATGAAGAACAAGATTGGAGACAACCAATAATCAAATATTTGCAAGAAGGCAAGCTTCCTCACGACAGGTCTCTTGCCAACCAAATTAAGAAACGTGCCCTATCATATGCACTAGTCAACGATACGTTGTACCGACGATCGTTCGATCAGATGTGGCTCCGTTGTTTAGACAAACGAGAGGCCCTGAAGATCGTTAACGAAGTCCATGCTGGACTGTGCGGTGCTCATCAATCGGGTCCTAAGATGAAAATGAAAATCAAAAGACTTGGTTACTACTGGCCTACGATGATTGACGATTGCATGAAAACTGCAAAATGTTGTCATCAATGCCAAGTTCATGGTGTGGTTTTACATCAGCCGCCTAATGTGTTGCATCCTACGATAGCCTTGTGGCCCTTCGAAAGTTGGGGCACGGATATCGTCGGGCCAATTGACCCTCCTTCTTCAAGGGGTCATCGCTTCATCTTAGCAGCGACTGATTACTTTTCAAAGTGGGCAGAAGTAGTACCACTAAGAAATATAACATCACATCATGTAATGAAATTCTTTCGTGACCATATCGTATATCGATTCGGCGTGCCTCGCAGAATCATATCCGATAATGGGTCCGCTTTCAAGTCTACAAAAATCAATAACTTTCCAAGTCGCCACGGTATTGATTGGAGATACTCAACAATCTATTACCCACGGGCTAATGGACTGGCTGAGGCCTTCAACAAAACCCTGGTACAAATCATCAAAAAGACCCTGGATGACAATAAACGTCAGTGGGATGAGAGGTTGGTGGAAGCTTTGTGGGCCTACAGGACCACATATCGAACCCCGACTCAATCCACACCGTTTGCACTAGTGTATGGGTCCGAGGCCGTACTCCCTCTGGAAATTTAAATCCCTTCACTCAGAACTGCAGTCCAGAATCAAATCACAACAGAACAGAATGCACAACTTCGACTTGAAGAACTTGAGGGTCTTGAAGAACGTCGTCTCCAAGCCCAGCAGAATCTAGAACTCTATAAAGCCAGAATGGTTCAAGCTCATGATAAGTTAGTGCGACCTAAAACCTTCCGAGTAGGCGACTTGGTCTTGGTTCTTCGGAGGCCTATCTTAGCCCACCGAAAGCTCGGTGGAAAGTTTGAACCAACCTGGGAAGGACCCTTCGTAGTGGAAACAGTTTACGAAGGAGGCTCGTATCAGCTAGTGGATTGTAAAGGAAATCACCCGATGCTTCCTGTAAACGGGCGATTCCTGAAAAAATACTATGCTTGATGTAGCTCGAATTTCGAATCAATAAAATTTTCAAATTTTGAATCTATTCAGCTCAATTTTGTCCAAATTTTTCAAAATCCAAAATCAAAATTCAAAATTCGAAATCAAATTCAACATCAATTAAAATCAAATCTCAAATTCAAAATTTTCAAACTTAAAACTAATTCGAATCAAATTCAAAACACATCACAGTTTTAAAACCCTTCAAATTCAAATTCATCAAATCAAGTTTCAAATCCAAACATCTTTAAATTCAAGTTCAAACATCATTCAAATTTCAAATTCCAGAATTCAAATCCGATCCACTATATAGAGCAAGTTTCCTCTATATACGATCACCCTGACTCGATCCTCTGTATAGAGCAAGTTTCCTTTATACATGATCATTCCAGACCTGATCCTCTATATAGAGCAAGTTTCCTCTATATACGATCAATCCAGACCCGATCCTCTATACATAGCAAGTTTCCTCTGTATATGATCATTCCAGACTCGATCCTCTATGTGAAGCAAGTTTCCTCCACATATGATCATTCCAGACCTGATCCTCTATATAGAGTAAGTTTCCTCTATATATGATCATCCTGACTCGATCTTCTATGTAAAGCAAGTTTCCTTTACATACGATCACCCCAGACCCGATTCTGTGCGAAGCAATACTTCCTTCTCGCAGGATCGTCCAGTCTTCTTTTCCTTAAGGACAGATGTGAGTCATCGTGCTTTCTTTCCTTAGGATTAGATCTACTAGTGATGGATAACGCCCTTTGTGGCACCATTCTAGCCTCAAATTCAAATCTTTGAGTCTGATCTCCTATAGGAAGCTATACTACTTTCCTATACGATCATCCAATTCTCTTTTCCTTAGAGTAAGCATTCTCCTTCTCTTAGGATTAGACTCCCCAGTGATGGAATAAGTCCTCTATGGCACCGTCCTGGGTTTAATTTCAAAATCCAGTTCTCTCTTCCTTAGAGTAAGCATTCTCCTTCTCTTAGGATTAGACTCCCCAGTGATGGAATAAGTCCTCTATGGCACCGTCCTGGGTTTAATTTCAAAATCCAGTTCTCTCTTCCTTAGAGTAGGTTATCCTTCCTTCCCTTGGGATTAGACCTCCTAGTGGTAGAGTACGCCCCTCGTGGCACTACCCTAGTATTGAATTTCAACTTGATCCTCTATAGCTAGGAATTCTTCCTTCCTATACGATCATCCAGACCCTCTTTTTCTTTAAGGATAGGATTCTTTCCCTTCCTTAGGATTAGATGCACTAGTGGTAGAGTACGCTGTTTCCAGCACTACCCTAATATCCTTTCAAATCTAGTTTTCTAAGGTTAGGATTTTCTTTCCCTTAGAATCAAATCTAGATTCAATCCTTTATAGTTAGGAGTTCTTCCTTCCTTTAAGATCACCCAGGTTCCTCTACCCTTAAGGTTAGGATTCTCCTACCCTCAGGACCAGACCCACTAGTGGTAGAATATGCTTTTTCTAGCACTACCCTAATATCTATTCAAACTCTGATTCCCTAGGGATAGATTTCTCTTGCCTTTAGGATCAAAACCCAGACTTGACCATTCTATTCGGTCAACACCAATATGTGCAATAGAACTACATTCTATTACACATATTGGGGGTCCATTTGTTGACCTCATTTTTGTATGAGCTCAGTAGGACCAATCCAGACCTTAGGATCTTTCCAATCCTTAGGATCAATCTTAACCCTAGGATCAATCTGATCTTAGATCAATCCAGACTTCAAGATCAATCCAAATTCAAATCAACCCTGATCTTAGATCAATCAAATTTCCAGACTATTCTAGATCCTAGGATCTTTCCTAGATTTTAGATCTTAGGATCAATCTAGATCTTAGGATTCCTAGATCTTAGGATTCTTCTAGATTATAGGATTCTTCCAGACCCCAGATCCTAGGATTTCCCTAGGACTTTTAGATTCCAGGATCTTCCCAGACTCCAGTCCCTAGGATCTATTCTAGACCCTAGGATTCCCTTAAGCTGATTTGGACCCTAGGAACTATTCTAAATCCTAGGATTCTTCTAGATCAATCTAAGCTTCAATTCAATCTAAACTTAATTCAAATCCTATCATTCAAGCTCAAAATCCAATTCAAAACCAGATTTCCAGACTCAAATCCAAGGCTAAAGGTCTAAGTCCTGAAAGCCTTTTCCAGTTAATCTTTGAACATTTCAAAACCCTATCAAATGACCTCTGATTCAAGATCTGTCAGTTCCACACTGATGTGACATGTCTCTAGAGGTAACCCTCCAAATTTGAGCTCATTCTGAGATCTCTAACCCCAGAAACTGAATTGAAATCCAAAGGCTGTAAAACCTTCAAATATTTACAGTCTATGCCACTGGACCTACCACCCAGTGGGTTTTGACCCTGGAGCTTTCTCCAAAGCCTTCAATTACCTCCAGACCCTTGATTATGACCCATTGAGCATTAAACTGCATTTTGTTGGACTCAATTTGACCTTTAGTTGACCAGAGGCCAAAATGACCAAAATACCCCTATGAGGTGTGAATAGTCACTTTGGTCAAATGAGCCCCAAATCAAATGCAGTCACTTCCAGCAAATTTCAAATGTCAAACTAAACCCATTGAACCCAAAACCAGCCTCTGGGTCAACCTGGTTGACCAAGTCAACCTAGTTGACCCAGAAGGTCCCTTTAGGGTCAAAACAGGTCATTTTGACCAAATGACCTCCTCTGACCTTGGGACCACCTCCATTGGTCTCCAAATATTATTTCAAATCTGTTGAGCCCATTTCCAGACCCTGGACCCACCTGGTTGACCAAGTCAACCAGGGTTGACCTAAAAGGCCCATTAAGGGCCCAAATAGGTCATTTTGACCAAACGACCTCCCCAGACTTTGAGACCACCACCAGTAGACTCAGAATGTCGTTCTGAACTGATTGGACCCATTCCCTGACCCTGGGTCAACCTAGTTGACCAAGTCAACCTAGTTGACTCATTAGGCCCATTAAGGGCCTAAACATGTCATTTGATTTAATTGACCTTTCCAGACTTTGAAACCACTTCTACCAGACCCCATTCATCACTTCAAACCTGTTGAGCTTAACCCCTAAACCTAGGTCAACCTGGTTGACCAAGTCAACCTAGTTTGACCAGTTCAACCCTTAAGCTCATATATATTGAATCAAACCCTTAATCAATTTCAAATTTATTCAAATTAATCTACTCACCCTCTTGGATGTCTTGAACATTCCCAAGTTCTCCATGAGTTAAGTTTTGGTCAAAGTTGACCAAGTCAACTAAAACCCAAGCTTGGTCAAACTTAACTCAGTTGAATCAAATCAAAGCCTATGATTCACTCAAACCCTCTAAAATGTCAAAATCATTTTATTACATACCTTGAGTCGTCTTAAACTCATTGCAAGTCAAATCTTGCATTATTGGGCTTGGTCAAACTCTTATACTTGTTCAAAATACTCCCCATATATTTAAACCTCAAGCTTATAACTCTTAAACTCCTTTCAACACACTCAACCAGCTCAAACCCACTTTCCCCATGCCACCTCAGCTGCCATGTGGCATGGAGACCAGTCAACCATTCAAAATAAGGGTTTAGAGTGGTCAAAGATGGTCAAAACCCATCTTAAACCTAACCCACTCCTCCCTAATCCACTCCAGCAGTTTTAAACCATTCTAGAACCTTCCCAGGACTCATTATAGCCTTTAGATCAAAATCAAACGGCCCTTGATCAAATCCATGTGGGCTAGAGGACAAAACAAACTTTCCACATGGGATTGTCCTCCTGTCCTTTGATTCCCCTGACCCCAACTGCCTCCTGGACAGGTGGCTACATCCTAGACACCCTCTCATTCGATCCTAGCCATCCAATAAGCTCAGGGACGTTTGAATAGGGTAACACCCCATTTAGAGCAAGGATTCGATTCAACATACTCTCTTACTATCTAAGCCTCTCCAGACCCAGCCTCCAAGTTCCCTGAGCTCCAAATTCCTCCTTCATTCATTCCCGATCAAAACCCACCGTCAAAGTCCCGCCGGCGACGACCCTCCGGCGAGCTCAAACTATAATCTATCCAAGGCCCAAAGCAGACGATCTAGAGCGTTTTGGACCACGGATTCAAGAGAAGAAATATACGAGGACAGCCTACAAGCTCAACCGAATCAAAACCCTTGAGATCTAACGGTAAAAACTCTTAAAATCCTTAGCCCTAGTTCATTTAGTTTAGGGATAATTAGCTTTTTATTTAATTCATATTAAGTGAAAAAGAAACTCCCACACGATTTCTGTTCACATGGGGAATCTAGGTTTCAAATTTCATCAATTTTGATTCATCCGATCGAAAGAACGAGCTCAAATACGGTTTCTAGGGCTCGGTCTCTAACTCAGTTGAATTGGGCTATATCCCGGCCGTTGATCTCTTGATCAACGGACGTGATTTAGTCATACCGCGGCTCTGATCGACCGCCAGCTCGGTCCCACGGTTAATTTCATCGTTCGGCGGAATCTGGACCGTTGATCCAGAACCGCGGGGTTAACGTCCGCCGTTTGATCTCTCTCCGCGAGATCAGACCACGGGATTTAATCCCGACCGTTGATTCGTTATAGCGGATGATCGAACGGCCGGCGAGACCTGCTGACTCGGATAAGTGAAACCGCGTGAGATAGCGGATGGCTGACGCGTGTCCGCCGCTACGCGTTTTGCCCCGCCGCCACCGCGGTTCCGTCCAGCGAACCAGATGGCGCCGCGTGGCCAACCCGCCGCCATTTCTTTTTTAAAATATATTTTTTTTTTAAATCGTTTTTTTTTTTATTTTAATTTCTTTTAAATGAATATTAAATTAATATTAGATAATAATATATATATATTATATATTAATATATTCTAAAAATTAAATATTCTTAATTGAAAATTACTATTAATTTAATTCTATAATTATATTTTAAATTGTATTAATATTAAATATTAATTATTATAAACTAATAATTAATATTTAAATATTAAATATTTTGTTTAAATATTAACCATTAAGTAATAATTATCAAATATTAATTATTAAATATTAATTGTTTTAAATAGTTTACAACTTTAATTAATAATTAAATATATTTAATATTTTAATTAATATTAAGTGTTATTATAACTTTAACTTATAATTAAATTATTTAATATATTAAGTAATAGTAAGTACCTTATAATATTAATTGATATTAAATAATTTTAAAATTTTGATTAATATTAAGTCATTTAATATTATAATTAACATGAAATATTTTATACTTTTGATTAATACAAAATTATTTCAAAATTTTAATTAATTTTAAAATCATTTAATTCCAATTAATATTAATTAATTTATAATATTAATTAATATCAAATGATTTATAATTTTTAATTAATAATTAAATTGTTTAATATTTTAATTAATATTAAATATTTTACAATTTTAGTTAAATGTTAAATGATTTTAAAATTTCAATTAATATTAATTTATTTAATATTAGTTAAATGATTTTAAATATTTTAATAAGTAATCAATTAATTTTCAATGGTTTAATTAATTAATATTAATTAATTATTTAGTTATTTTCTTTTAAATTATTTTAATTTTGAAATTAAATTAATTTAAGCTATATCTTATATTTCCATTAATCAAATATTTAATTTTTTTTTTATTAATATTAATTAATAATTAACAATTTAAACATTTTTGAAAATTAGTATATACATATATGTATATGTATTTAAATAATTTTAAAATTTCAGAAAATTCTTAAGATTTAAGTTAGCTGATTTTTTTTAAAAAAAAAATTTATTTTAACTTTTAATTAGTTTAAAATTAATTAAAATTCTTTCTTTTAATTGATTTAAACTTCAAAAATTCACAATAAATCCATTTTAAATCAGAAAATTAAGTATAATATATCAAAATTTTCAGAAAATTAAGTACTTTAATTTGAAATCAAATTCAGAGATCAAAACTTGATTAATTTTAACTTTTTTCTAATTATTTAATTATTTTAATATTTAATTAATACCTAATTAAAGATTAAGCCAATTATTTTGAAAATTAAAAAAAAAAACTTATTTTCAAATGATCTTAATGAATCAGTAGATCTCTCAATTAGATATTAAAATCACCCTAATCATATCTTGAGTATTCTTAATTTGAAACATATGTCTACATATAATCCCATGTATAGATTAAGTATATTTTAAAGTTATTTTGAAATAAATATATAAATACTGAAATATTTTAGGTTGAGAGATCTACTATGAAATTTTAAACATAGATCAACACACTTGAATAGAAATCATGTGGGAGTGCTAATGAATGATTATGATCTAATCATTCATTAGTCTAATTAAGAATATTTAATTAGTATAAATCATTGCATGCTTAAGGACATACACACACCATTTAGTTTAAGGCTCTCTTAGATTTAGGATTGATTGTGTTTATATGTGTACATATCATGTATATGTTATGTTAAGGGTTAGAGACTTTGATTTGAACCCAATTAACCTAGTGTCATTAAGGACAATAATTAAGGATTCATTTAGAAAACTTAGAAAAATTCCAATAATTAGGATACATTTCCAATTGACTTGAAATTTTGAACATTCAAACTTAGTGACACATACAGCCTTAAGAAAAATTCTCACTGAATTTTGAATTCATTAAGTCCATTAATTAACCTAATCAAACTTAAACCTTAATTAAGCCCTTAAACCTTCCAGAAAATGTAATAAATTAAGTTTAAATCCAAAAATTACACATAATACCTCAAACTGACCAGAATTGAACCCTTAATCAATGAAAAATAAAAGCCCCTTGACTGGACTTCAAAATTAAGTTTAATTTAATTTTAATTGAAATTCAATATTTAATTAATTTAATTAATTAAAAATAATTAAAAATTCCAGAAAATTTCCAAACACTTGGAAATCACTCCTTAAGTCATTCCTGACCTTTGGAGTTGATTTCAAGGAGTTCGGAGGTCATTCGGATCCAAATCATAAAAAGGGTCTCTAATTAAACAATTTAAATAATTCATTAAATACTCAAAACTTCAAAAATTCATAACTAATTCAAATGAACTCCAAATTGAGCAAACTCAAAGGCATACAACTCATAATAAGGTCTAATATTTATTAAAAATGTTAAGTTTTCAGAAATCAAACAAATTTGAAAAAGTCAACTTTTGGTCAAACCTAGTTCAAAATCAAGTCAAAACTTCAAACCTTCATAATAAAATCTAGAAAAATCCAATTTCAGTGTATTTACTGTCTAACTGATCGTATTAAGGTCTAGTATTTTAATAAAATATTAACTTTCCAGAAAATACTTTAAATCAAAAAGTCAAATTTTGACCCTTTAATTAAATCATTAAAATAATCAAAAATTTCCAAAATTCAATAAATTGTCAAAAATTCCAGAAAACATTAATTTAACATTAAAACCTGCAATCAATCAATTCTAATTAAAACTAATCAACTTTCAAACCTTAATCAAATTCAAATCACTTAATTATATCAGGGTACCACTGGGTAACCCAGGCCTACGAGGCTATTAAATTAGCCCCAAGGAAGGTGAAATAAACTTCACGGCCTCGGTATGAAACAAAGGTGATCTCCAAAAAATAATTAAAATCAAATTTAAAATCAATTTCAAGTCATTAATATTTAAATTCAAATTAAATCTTCCCTTAAGCCTTCAACCAACTAGAACTTTAAACAATTTCAATCAAATCATCCTATTTAGGACACATCAAAGCCACACAGCCTACCTCACACACTTTAGATGATTTGCTATGACAACCAACTCTAGTCTTAGGCTAGGCCGGTGTTTACTTTTCTGCTGTGTGCCGGATTTTCGAGCTTTTACTGCATGCTGTTTGCTAGTATTAGAATTGATGTGATTGTTTATTTATTTAATGCACTCTGTGATGTGATTGATTGTACGATTAGATCTACCCCTAGGCTAGGAACGATTTGTACTAATTCAATCTTATGCAGGTGGCCATGCTCATACAAGGCATAAATTAAAGGGGGCAAAAATCATGATTATTAAATTGCACAGGTGCTAAGCATGCTTAAGTCCCCCTTTAAATCAAAAAGAGCATGGCCAAGTGTGGCTGGTTTGAGCATTTAAATTTTAAATATATTAACTGCTTGGGATGTCAAATATAAACTGCTTATTATTAGGATAACCTTGCAGGTTGTTGAGTCTAGAGTTTTAATTTTCATTAATGTAATTTGATTTGATTTTGAGTTGTATTATTTAAAGTACTTTGAGATTGAGATATTTAAAATCCAATTTGGAATCCAAAGAGGAAGGAACATCCCTTAGGGGAGAGTTCCTATCCATTTGGAGATCCAAATTAGGATGAAGTTCAAGTATCCAAAGAGAAAAGATAACACCCCTATTCAGGGGGAGTTTCTTTTCATTTGGATACCCAGACCCGACGATCCAAGGAGTTCTAAGGAGACGAAGAAGTGAAGAACGAGAAGAATCTCAAATCTCAAAGTCACTTGAGTCTTAGGAGTAGAATCCGGGTTGTAGTCAGTGGTACCCGGCCACTTTACTTTACTGCAGACCCTGGGTTGTATTATTAAGGGCACTTGCCTATGGACTTTCAGTTTGAGCATTTATTTAATTAATTTAATTAAATGTTGATTTGATTACTTGATGTTGATTGCGATTAAGGACCCGCATGCTTTTAGTAGTTTATTTGGCGCTATTGCATGTCGATTTTGATTTAGCCTGGAACTCGATCGGAGGCTCGTGAGGGTACGGTCATTAACTTTTTCTATTTAAACAAAATTAAAATTTTTAAGCTCAGATAGAAACTCTAATGCTCTTAAGAAGTAAGCCCGGACTCGCCGGGAGTTTTTCATGCATACATATTGACTTTTCTCATCCGTGTTAGGCACCTCCCCGCCTGCGGGTTCTGGCAGACCACCTGACCTATTAGGGTGCAGTTCTGTCCAAGGGGATGTTGTGCAATCTCTAGGATAAAATCTATTTTTAAGCCTGATTTTAAAACTGCTACATTTTGATTTAAGCATTTCATCGAGTCAACTAGCATGTATTGCATTAGATACAAATTAAAAATTGAGTCTAAATCTTTAATTGTATTTCTAGCTTAAGCATTTAACTCAACATATGTTAAGGGGTCAATTAGGATCTGCTCTAGATGTCGATCCCAATTCTTTAAACCAATCTTAATCAATATTCCAACCACTCTTTCATAAAGACTTTGACTCATGGTTTTTAAAAGCGTTTAGGTGGTTTAGCTGGCTCCCCAATCCAGGCCGGGGTAAGTCCAGGATTGCATTGCATTAGCTAGGTTCTGAGTCACTGATTCTCAGTACCCATTTTAGACTTAGGTTCTGAGGCAGATATTCAATCCTAAGACCTCAATCTTCTGGGAATCTGATTCCCACCTTCTAATAAAATTGACCACTTAAATATTAAAATATCTTTCAATCTAATTCTAGCCCAACACTTAGGACAGGTTGAGGTGTTTCTGAAGTAATTCAGAATCTCAAGACACCTCCTACTCTTCTTCCTCTGACTCCAGAAATAAGTGTTCAACCTTGAACCAATCCCATTTGAAAATTCAAGTCCTTAACCTTCTTTGATATCAATCTTTGAAATCTTAAATAAAATTCGTATCGTTATTTTAATCGAGAGTATTCGTAGGAAATTTTCTGGTTTCCTACGATGTAATTAACTACGAGGGCTTGCGCTCGTAGGAGATTTAGAAACCCAGACCTGATTTCAAAATCAAACTTTTTCAAAATCCTCAATTAATTATCTTTGGGAAATTCAAAATTCAACGATCATTATCGTCATTTTCAAATGATCGATAACAGACGATATCATCTTTCTTTGGAAAGATATATCGTACTATTATTGTAACTTTGATTATGAAATTAATGATCTCTTTATTGGATTATTATAGTTAAATATTGGATTAAACATCATTCTGATTCTTCGGGATCATATGTTGTTTCTCCTTGAATTTGACTACGATAATCAGGATAAATCAAGATTTATAATCTGAACCTATTAGGGAACGATATGTTCACCTTTCGAGGTGATATATCATTCATAATAAGTGTTCAATTATAAAATTTAAATTTCAGAAATCTAACATTTCCCAAAGAAAATTAAACACTTTTTCAAAACCATATATTTTTCAATCAAACAATGGTTATTGGGGTTCTTGGGTTTGCCTCATTTAAACACACCATTAGATTATAAGCTTGCGAGATTTTGAGATTATTTAGTAGCCCAATTAATGTCTTTAAGTTTCAAATTATGCTTCAAATGCTTGATCTATGTTGATTTGGACTCCGATCAAATTGCATTTAGAGTCAAATGGATTCATATAATTAAGAAATTCAATTCTATTATAAGTTTGATGAAATCATAGTTCATATGATCATAAATTTAACTCCACTAGTTTTCATTTCAAATATGCATAGAAAATCATGTCTAATCAAGCCGATGTTTTTTGACGGTCATAACAATTTTGAAGTTAAGACAATCGCATACAATCATAACATTTTGTGTCAGTGATCCACACCATTTTATACACGCCATATTTTTACTCTTTGGAACACAAATATTCACGTGTATTTTATAAATCTCTCTAATACAATCCAATTGAGAATGCATGGTTATATCTTTGATAATATTTAAAATATCATGAATAATCTTAATTATAAAAAAAGGGGATTTACATATATACCACTTTATATCATGCTATTTATATATCTAATACATAAAACATTAATATTTCATGCATATTACTCATAGATTAAATATGGGTACAAATAATGAAATATTAAAATTTAGGGATTTTTACATACATAACACTTAAAAGTTTCTTATTTACTCATCTAACATCTAAAGTTATCTATTTACACACCTACCACATAAAACCTATTTTACTTTCTAAAATACCACTCCGTCTTCCTCCCTCAAAACCCCGCCTGATACCGCACGACGCTAGCTAAATCGCTCCACATGTCCTTTCGCTTCTTTGGCCTCCCTTCCGCTCTTCCTCGATCAGTCGTTCCAGAAAGCCTCATTCGGGAAAATGATTCATAACTCATCTCCATGGGCAGCCTTGATGATGCCTAGGCCACGAAGCTTTTGGAGAAAGCAAGGAGGAAGCTTGCAACGCCAAACGTACACTTGCTGGCACAGAGCTTACAACCAGCTTTTCTCTAGCTGTGCGGAGATAATCTCCAGTAACGAGAAAAAAGAAAAGCTGGCATGGATGCTCAGTGACTGCTTCCAATTGGATTCTGGGAGACAAGGGTTCCCGTCCTGCAATGATGCCAAGCCGATGATGCAATGCCTTAAGAAACTAGATGATGCATAGGACAAAGTATTTCTTGAGTTCTATCTAGAAACCAACTCCATCTTGTCACCAATTACAATTGAGTTTTGATTAATAAAATTCCCCACTGAGCTTCTTGGATGACCCTGTTTTTAAAAGAATTCGATATGTTTTCTCTTAGAAATGATGCTTTCTAGCACAATATAGAGAGATTGGTCAATGACTTGGTGAAGGCTGTTTGATCAGCGGAGAATAAATTGGATGTAATTGAAGAAAGATCAGAAGAATTGTTGCGGGATTCCATCAATATACATGATTCCTTGACTTCGGTGGAGTTTCAGACCCGAAATTTGGCAGATGCTTTAAGGGATGTGGAGGCTCAAATTCGCGACGTTATGAATAACTTTGATGAAGGGCGGACGGGAGACCGAAGATGCGAAAGGACACGTCGAGCGATTCAGCCCAAAATGGAGAAGATGAGCGGCGCTTCGATGGGAAAGGAGATGAGTTTGGGCGTTCGACAGAATGGAGAAGATGACCAAACGAGAAAGGAGAAGAGGAGCTGCTCAAACAAGAGGCAGATAAATGAGTTTCACGCGCAAACAGCAGAGTCGTGTGGCACGATTTTGACGGAGGAAGACATAATGATATTTTAGAAAGTTAAATAGGTTTTAAGTGGTAGGTGTGTAAATAGACAACTTTAGATGTTATATAAGTAAATAAGAAACTTTTAAGTGTTATGTATGTAAAAATTCCTAAAATTTATAGGGTGGTATGAGTGATAGGAATGAAATATAACAGTGATATATTTGATATTAAAATTATTTATAAAATGCTAGATATGAAATATTAAAGATTTAAATTTTAGATATATAAATAATATGATATAAAGTGATATGCATGTAAATTCCCTTAAATAAAATATAACCAGCCTTAGAAAGCCTTGAGGCAACTTATGATTTTTTACTTTTCTTATTAGAAATTATTTGTTCCTGTTTCAATAATAATTAATCTAAAGTTAAAGTGTAACAAAGCTTAGAAACAAACCGCTCTAGAAAACAAACTTTATTCTTGCTTTATGTTTACTGTCACCCTTCATTGTCATCTGAGGCGGCAAATGCCGCCATAGAACCCGGCGGTGCCAGCGATCTCGATCCACGTAGCCCTCTTTGCTTCCCTTATTCTCTACGCAGCCCTTCGCCCTTTCGCTCCTGCATTTTTCCCTCGTTTCCTTCATAGGATTTCAGCGGCCTGTGCCCTCATAGGGAAGCAGGAGAAATGCGGACTGCTAGGGCGATAAGTTGGGCTGTGGAGGCCGACGCGACGGTGGGATTGGTGAATGCGATCGCTGGAAATGGATTGCAGTGGTGGAACGAGATTAACGAATCGGATGAATGGCAGCGATGGTTATACTATACCCTGTGTGGTTGCTATTGCTTTACATCTCTCGTTGCGCTGGTAATCTCATTTGTTTCCCTTTTGTGGTATTTCTTGTATGTTGGTTTGTCAGAGTTTTGATAGGGTGGTGGAAGTGCCCATTGTCGATTAAACGGGTGTTTTTTTTTCGGGATTAAGAGGAAGAATTTGAGGGACCTGAGTGGTTCGAATTTCTATTGGAAGTTGATTGGTGCTTTGCAATTATTGTTATTATTATTTTTGTCTGGATAGGGTGGGCGTCATTTGGTTTAATGGTGGAATTATTCCCTATCTGTTGTTGTATGGATGAAATAAAAATGGGGATTGGGATATGTTGATTAGAAGAATTTATGGTTCGAGATTTTTGATTGAAATTCATTCCTGCCTTGTTTACTTGATAATTAGTTCGTGTGTACAGTCTGATTAAAAGTGGATGGCAGAAAATAAAAGAAAGGATTTATATTCTTTTCTTTTTAACAGGAGGGTATAATAAATAAAAAGAAAATTATGATTCCATTATTGATTAACAGTTCAAAAAGAAAATAAATATTGCAATTTATTGGACGCATATATCATTTCCTTTTGTTAGAGCAACGATTATTTGGCTGTTCTAAAAAATATAATTGTATGAATTTCTTTCCCTCCACTTACCTGTGTTTTTTTGGAAAAACCAAATCCTTTTAACATTGCTGTGATTCCCCTCCTACTTTGCTTCCTCAATCATACTTACATGTGAAATCTAAGAGGAGAGGCGCAATCTTCCGATCCCCTACTATAATTGACCAAAGGTTATTTCTATTAGAGCAAATATTTCTACAATGTAACTTGAACCTATATGTTGTGCTTCCAAAATTTTGATAATTATTTGGCAGATGGATCCACACATTCACAGGGTCATTGAATCAGTTGAAATGGTAATTAGACATCTAGTCTTCCATTGTAATGATCTAACCAACGATGGCGTAATCATGAACTACTAAAGGGATGAACAATGATTTGTCCATCTGCCTGTACTTCCATGGATTTTAAAGGAAAATATTGTGAAATCTTGCTAATGATAGTTTTGATATAGAGAGAATGTTAAGGCGTACTAGTGTATTTAATTTTGTGCTACATTATATAGTTAAAAATTATAGTGAGGCAGAAATACTAAGTGATTTTTTCTGGCTCATGGGCATAACAGTTTGGGTTGAAGATGTGCCATGGTGTAGTAGGCTAAATTCTCGTTCCCATTTGATGTTCACTCTCCAATGAGTCACATCAGAGTTGATGTTTTGAACTTTTGATTGGGATCATTTGGCATATGCTCTTTATGGTTCCTATGATTTTTTATGCATTCTAAATGGTTAATGTTCAAGAGAAGGTGATTTCCATGATGACTTCATGTGGTTGAGCAAGTCCTTGGTGCATGATACTTACTGATGCTTAAAAGATTTTTTTTTTGAAGGAGAGCGATGATAGATTTGGGGTGCTATTATGTGAGGAGGGATTACCAAGATACACGAGAGTATTAAATTTAGTCCTACATCTGATATTGGATAATTGTGTTTGCATAGAAATACATGAAATTGGCCATCACTGTTAGGTCGGTTGAAGAACCGACTTAGCCGGCCCCACATGGGCCGGCTATTGAAGTGGGGTCCACTATTTAAATTAATCTATTTGAATTAATCTATTTTGGGAAAGGAGGTTTGAATTAATTTATTTAATCTATTTAGGGAAATGATGTTTGAATTAATTTATTTGAATTAATCTATTTTGGAAAAGGAGGTGGGCGGTTAAGGAGGTGGGCGACTAAGGCTATAAATAGGCATATGAAGGGAGGGTTAGGGCATGCTTAAGTATTGTGTTCTCTTGGAGTCTCTTGGGACTTTTGGGCTCTAGATCTAGTGTCTAGAGATTGGGAGAGAACGATCCTCCTCTCGAATAGAGGATCAATTGTATCTTTTTTATATTTTCTTTGCTTTGAGTTATCTAATAAAGTCAACTATTTTTTGGGTTGTTTCATTATCGTTCTGGTGTATTTTTGCTGTTTTTACCAATTTCTTGTTAGGGTTGCTTGCGAACTCAAGTAGATCCGATAGGATTACTTGTGAACTCAAGTATTTCCTATCAAATTGGTATCAGAGCAAGTCTTGGGACCAATGGAGGGCTGTCTTTGGAGAATTCCAACAGCAATTTTTGGTCTGGAAAAGAAGAAAGTTGCTATTTTTGGAGACCCAAATTCAGATTTTGTGAATTTACAAACTTCGGATAGAGATGGCGGATAAAAAGGTGGATGCTTTGGAAGAGAGACTTAAAGGGGAGATGAATCAAATCAAGACAACGGTGGAGGAAATCATTTCCTCCATGGAAAGACAAGTAGCCGATCTCCGGGACATGATGAAGAAAATGTTGGAAATTCACAACCAAACTGCATCTTCCGTGCCAAAAGGGGTGGAAGGGAAAAACACGAATTCTGAAATTCGTAGGGAGGAAGATGAGGTGGAAATCATGGAAGGAGAAAGAAGAGACCCCATCTAGAGCCTGTCCAGAGGGAAGAAAGAGGAGGTGGATATGGGGAACGCCATGAGGGATACTATGGCCGCCGATGTGCTGATTTTGAAGAAAGAAGGGGGGAATTCGAAGGGGGTTTGGGCTATGGCAGGGCAATGGAAGATCGGGAGACGTGGGGAGGGCCGAGCACTTGGGAGAGGGGAGGCTATGGAAGAATAAGGGAGAATGGTGGAGATCAGAAGGGGAGGAAGCTGAAGATGCCCATATTTGAAGGGGAGGATGCTTATGGGTGGATTTATAAGGTGGAGAGGTACTTTGCCGTCAATGGGCTGACGGAGGAGGAGAAGCTGACAACGGCAGGCTTTTGCTTGAAAGGGAAGGCTTTATCATGGTACTAGTGGAGAGACCATAGGAGACCTATAAGGAACTAGAGGGAATTCAAGGACTGCATAATAGAACGTTTCCAAACCGACCGGAAAGGAGATTTCTATGAGCAATTCTTTGCTCTGACACAGGAAGGATCAATAGCAGACTACCAGGAGCGGTTTGAGCATCTGGCCAGTAGGGTGGAACGATTATCAGATATCGTATTGAAGGAGAACTTCATGAAGGGGTTGAAGGCAGAGATCCGAGCAACAGTGAATGTTCTAATGCCTCGTGACTTGGGGGAGGCCATGAAGTTAGCACAGCTAGTTGAAAATTAGAGAAATCTGGAGAGAGGAGCCAAGAGTAACAGCATAGGGAGCAATTACAGGATAACGACCACCCATCTAGCACCTAAAGGTCCAGCAACAGGAGAAAGTCGGGAGGCCACCAAGGAGAAGACAGTAGGAGGAGGGAGTGGGGGAAATTTCAAGCGGCTGATAGAGAAGGAGATGTAGGAGAAGAGGGCTAAGGGGTTGTGCTTCAGGTGCGATGAGAAGTATACGCTAGGGCATCGGTGTAAGGATCGAACTCTTCAGGTTCTCACCGTCGATGATGATGAGGAACTTGAGGAGGTAGGTGAGGAGGAGTCGGAGGAGGAGATGGAGAAGAAGCTGCATTTGGATCTGGCCGAGGTTTCCCTGAACTCGGCGGTAGGATTCACTACGAATTATACCACACAGGTGAAGGGGGAGATAGAGGAAAGGGAGGTGGTGGTGCTCATTGATAGTGGGGCTACTCACAATTTCATTTTCACTCAGGTCGTCGACCAATTGGGAGTGAGATTGGTGGATACCGGTTATTACGGGGTAATGATGGGTACATGGAAGGTAGAGAAAGACCAGGGAATTTGTAGAGGTGTGATGTTGACCATCCAGGGGATTTAGATAAGGGAGAATTTTCTCCCATTAGAGTTAGGAAGTACTGATGTCATCTTGGGGATGAAGTTATTGCAAACTTTGGGAGAAACCAAGGACAATTGGGGAGCACTCACGATGGAATTAATGGTGGAGAGAAGAAAGGTGGTTATCAAGGGAGATGCGGGGCTATCCAAAGTCATGATATCACTTAAGACCATGGTTAGGAGCATACAAGAGGTGGGGGAAGATTATCTGGTGGGACTACACAGGTGGGAGGTGATCAGATTGGAGGAGGGAGGGGATATTTTTCTTTCAGTGCAACCCTTGATTCAGCAATTCGGTAAGGTTTTTTAGCCACCTCAAGGATGGCCACCTCCACGAGAACACAAGCATATTTTCACAAGTTCTGAGATACCAACGACTTTAATAGAGGACTTGGAGGTGATATTAGAACCTTTCAAGTTACAAGGGGTACGCAAGGGAGGGGGAGGAGTAAAAGAGGTATTGATCAAGTGGAAGGATCTTCCAGATTATGCGGCAACATGGGAGCCTTATGAGAGGATAAAACATCAGTTTCCCTCTTTCCACCTTGAGGACAAGGTGGCTCTTTGGAAAGACGGTATTGTTAGGTCGGTTCAAGAAATGACCTAGCTGACCCCACATGGGCCGACCATTTAAGTGGGGTCCACTATTTAAATTAGTCTATTTGAATTAATCTATTTTGGGAACGGAGGTTTGAATTAATTTATTTAATTTATTTTGGGAAAGGAGGTTTGAGAAAGGAGGTTTGAATTAATTTATTTGAATTAATCTATTTTGGGAAAGGAGGTGGGCGGCTAAGGAGGTGGGCGACTAAGGCTATAAATAGGCATATGAAGGGAGGGTTAGGGCATGCTTAAGTATTGTGTTCTCTTGGAGTCTCTTGAGAGTTTTGGGCTCTAGACCTAGTGTCTAGAGATTGGGAGAGAACGATCCTCCTCTCGAATAGAGGATCAATTGTATATTTTCTTATATTTGCTTTGCTTTGAGTTATCTAATAAAGTCTACTGTTTTTTGGGTTGTTTCATTATCGTTCTTGTGTATTCTCGCTGTTTTTACCAATTTCTTGTTAGGGTTGCTTGCGAACTCAAGTAGATCCGATAGGATTACTTGCGAACTCAAGTATTTCCTATCAATCACCTATAGGTTTTAGGTTTTTAGGTTGAAAATGAGTTTGTTCATTGGTGCATCTAGCTCAACCCTTATCATCGTTGGTCCACACTTTTGAACAATTAAGCTAAAATGGTTTACATGACTTTTAGAGGTGACAACACATTATTGAGCTGCTACTTGTCGTAATTCTAACTTTGAATTCAAACACATTTAAAAAGTAACTATGAAATTTCTTTTAAATTTGAATATGACAAATGCTATAATTTCGATTTTGAAGTAATTATCTTTATTAGTCGTTACCTATTATTTATTGCATGCATATTTTAATTTAAATTGAAACTATAATTATTTTATTTAAACACTGAACTATTAAAATATTTTTGTGTCAACTGTTTTATTTAATTTTACTGTCTATATATATGTATAGTATCAACTTTAACTGTTAATTAAAATTTAATTGTCTTTTAATTAAAATTCATTTGTACAATCTTTAATCACTCTAATTCAAGTTGGGGTCTTTGTAGTATAACTAACAATTTAATTTAATTATTATTATTTTTATTATCCTATCATCGCAGGGTATTGACTAGTGCGAGTAAAAATAAGAAGCAAAAGCCATGGTGTCACTGGTCATTTACACCTTCACAGTTTTGGCCTTAATACAGAAGTGTTTTGTTTGGATCTTGGTTTAATATATGGATACTGATTTAATCTCTCTCAAGTTCATTTAACCATAAAATTTTCTGAAATTATGGGAGGTTTGCTCTCTGACGCGTGCTGAAACCCATCTATCAGGTGCAAATTATCCGCATACAGCTCAGAGTTCCAGAATATGGTTGGACAACTCAAAAACTTTTCCACTTGATGAATTTTATTGTCAATGGATGTATGATAAGTCATGAATCCTTAGTTTTTCACTGTGTTCATGCTTCAAACCTTTTTCTAATTACTAAGCCTGATTTTTATTGACAGTGCGTGCTCTTCTCTTTGGGTTTTACCCGAATGTTTTTGTTCTCAAACCTAAGGTAAGTTTCTTCATCGCTAAGAATTATTTTTATGTTAATATTGAAGCCCGCAGTGAAATATGTTATGGTAAGTATGAGTAGACGCTTCTCCTTTTCATCAGTATTATGTCGTTTAGATCTATTCTACACTCCTGTGCAACTACATGCTTTTAAAATCCGATTGCATATTGGTGTTATGCCATGCATCTCTTAAAACTATGAGAAGGTGAAGTATGTTCTCTCTGATTGTAAAATTATAAATCCTTCTTGTATATGTTGATAAAGTAAAGAATCTGTTTTTTGGGTGTTGCTTATTTGTGATGCTTTGTTTCATGTCTTGCTCTCTGGAACTTTTGGTTTGGTTTGAGTGATTCACTTTGCTGGCAATGTTGATCAATTATCTGAAGTTGATATGATGAACTAAATGACTGAAAGTTTGCTGGAGCCAAAACTTGCTGGCCAAATTAGTATGGAAAATTCTGTATTAGTTTGGTCAAAAGCATTGCGTGAAGAGATATCTTGGGGATTTAATTAGCGGATGAAGTGAAAGTGAAGCAGAGGCCATCTTGAGGTTAATCTTCTATTGGGGCTTTATGTATGATGGCGGTGGCAGGAAATGGAAGGATGAAAGAAGAGATGGTGCTAAGGCTATCATATGGTGGATGCTTATTTAATGATGTCTTGAGGCTAATCTTCAATTGGGGATTTATGTATGATGGTGGTGGAGGGAAATGGGGAGAGGAAAGAGGAGTTGGAGCTAAGGCTATCATCTGGTGGATATATATTTTCTGATGACTTGGAAAGAAGTCTTAGGATATATCGAGAATTCATCTTGCTATAGTCATTCATTATTTGGAGAAGTGAAGGGATATCTTCTTTTTCATATATGATTTTACCTTTCATTTAGATAATCTGATCTCTAGGATGGTAAATCTTTTTTCTTTGAGCTTAATAACAATTGCTAGTGTTTTGAACCTAATATTAATCTTGTCTACTTCTTGGACATATATTTTAATTAATGAGCTATTGCTGTTGCTGGCATGTGCTCCTTGGCTAGAAAAAAGTCACTACGACTCTTATATGGATGGGGAAGTTGCTAAATAGAGATGTCTTCCCTACGATCATGAGGACTTTTGAGAAAATGCATGTGGTATGACACTTTTTATCTTGTTTCCTGCACAAAAAAATATTGTTATCTGTTTTTTGAAAAGAGAAGGACCTGAAACCATTACCAAATGAGCAAGTAGATATATCATTCTGAAAAATCTAGTGAAAGTGGATGCACCATTTGAGGTCTCAACGATACATTTAAGAAAACAAAATTATCTTGGAACTTCCAAATTCAACAAGGGGCATGATGCTATCTTTCCTCTTATTCTTGCATTTTTACAACATCACTTTGCTTGATGTTCTAAAATTTTGATGTTTTCCTTGTTTTTAAGTTGTTTATTGAATGAATACTTCCGCTGCATGTTGTTCCCAGCCTTTTAGTTTTAAATGTTTTATGCATGAGATATTCTTGGAGAATTCTGCGGTTGAAGTCAAGAACTGAGTTGAAGTACTTATAAGCATGTAAGCCCACAAACACATGGCAAATGAAAGAGGTTGATAGGGGTCTTAGAAAATTGTTTTGATGCCTTGCTGGGAAACATCTTCTGAGTTGAGAATCATGATTCCACAATCTGAATTTTTATGTAGTTATTATGTGCGAGAATTATTAAGACGTCTCCATTTGAAGCTTTATATGGTCTTATGACTCAAGTGTATTGATTGGCACACTTACTGGAGAATAATCACATCAGTAATGATGCAAAAGGTTTTGATGATAATGTAAAATTGACACAAGGAAGCGAGGGCTGTGTTAAAAGCTAAATAAGAAAGTAATGCTGTTATTGGAAACTCAGCGTCCAAGGAGAAATAACGTGTTATTTTTGCACTTTCTATGGGGTAGATATATTTCGGAAACTCAGCATAATTGAAGCTTGCAGGTGTTTGGGGCATGCAGAATCTATGTAGACGATCAATTCGAGTGATTGGTCGATTAAATTTCCTTCAGGTATAAATTTGATAGGATAAAGATGGAGAAAACACAGAAAAATGCTGCAGAAATAAGCAATCCAACACGCCTCCAAGCAGTTTTTGAGAGAGAAACGGAGAAATAACGGAGGAAACACTATTGATTTGATAGAAGATGAAAGAAAATTGTAAGATACAGTTGGACCTTCAATTGGAGAGGAAGATTCTGCTCTCCCAATCTCTAGCTGGAGACTAGAGCCCAAACAAACTTAGGAAACACAGCAAATTCTCCAAAACATACAGCTTACCCAAACCCTAGCAAAAAATACTACTTAAAGAAAAAGCATACACAAACAAATCCCTAAACAGCCCCTAGAATTTGAATTTTTCCTCTAAATTTTTTTTTAATTAAAGCCATAATTCTTCAATTAAGAAGGTTGGGCCCCACAGGCTGTCCGCCCCCTCCATCAGGCTGGTCTATTCTGCCTGGAATAGACAAGAACCGGTCCAGGTTGGACCGGTTCATCCAGCTCAAGAGCCGGTCTAACAATATCCCCCTCCCAAAGACTCACCTTATCCTCAAGGTGAAATGATGGGAATTAGGTCTTCATTCTCTCGTATGGCTCCCACGTGGCGTCATAATCCGGTAGGTTATTCCATGTAGTCAACACTTCCTTGACCATCCCTTCTCCTTGTCGCACCCCCTTAAGCTCCAGGGACTCCAACACCACATTCAAATCCTCAGTCAGTGTCGCCGGTAATGTCACACTAGCTACATGCTCCCCTATAGCCCTCCTCAACTGGGATACATGAAACGCTGGATGTATGCTAGTGGTTGGGGGCAACCTTAAGCGATAAGCCACCGCTCCTATCTTTTCCACTATCTCGTACCGGCCAAAATATCTAGTAGCCAATTTCTCATTCCTGTTGTAAGCCCCTGTTCTCTTTTTGTAAGGCCGCAGTTTTAAAAACACCTTGTTCCCCACTTGGAACTGTATGTCCTTCCTGTGTCCATCAGCCTGCTTCTTCATGATCTGTCGTGCCCTCAACAGATGTTTCTTTAATTCCTCTAACACCCTATCCCTTTCCTCCAAGTATTGCTCTATTGAGGAGGCTGGTGTGCTTCCTTGCCCAAAATGCACTAAGTGTGGGGATCTCTTCTATACAACACTTTGAATGGAGTCATCTGAGAAGCTGAGTGGTACGATGTGTTGTACTAATATTCTGTCCATGCTAACCACTTGGCCCATATCCGTGGTGTTTCTGAAGCAAAACACCATAAGTCTCTAAGCTTCTGTTGACTACCTTCGTCTGCCCGTCCGTTTGAGGGTGGTAGCCGGTGCTTCTCTTGAGAATTGTACCTTGCATCCTGAACAACTCCCTTCAAAATTGACTGAGAAACACCTTATCTCGGTCAGAGATTATCGGCTCTAGGATCCCATGCAATCTAACCACCTCTTTGATGAATGCTGCTGCTACTGTAACCGCGGTGTAGGGGTGTCATAAGGGAAATGAAATGCGCATATTTACTCAGCTTGTCAACCGCCACCATAATCACTGTGAACCCCTTAGATCGTGATAGTCCATATATGAAATCCATGGTCACCTCCTCCCATACCCTGTCTGGAAGGGCTAAGGGTTTATGTAACCCCCCTGGAGCCATAGCTATGTACTTATTTCTAGGGCTGTCAAAATCGGGTCACGAGTTGGGTTCGAGTCCAACCCAAAACTGACCCGTCACTATTCGACCCGATCCGAACCCGACCCGTTTTTGAAAACGGGTTAGTTTTTTTGAACCCAAACCCGACCCGCTTCGGGTTCGGGTCAACCCGAGTCGACCCGAAAACTATTTAAATCTTCTGCGACGGCGACGATGGCAACGCAAAATCAACTTGATCTCCGATGACGACGCCAGTTTTTTAGACGTGAAATCAACTTGACTCAGTTTTTCAGACCCCAAACTCCGACGGTGACTCTACGCGGGCTGAATCGAAGGCAAACTCTACGACGACGTGACTCAATGGCTATGAGAAGCGGTGCGACTTGAAGGCTCAAAGCGACGCGGTCACACGAGCAGATTCGAAGGCGGGCAGACTTGATGCGGTCAATCCATCACACAGAGAAGAGTGGCATTGCCTAGCACACGGAAGACATCGCCAACAACTAGCTTCCAACCAGAGAGTTCCTCGTTCATTTGGGATTGCGCCTCCTTGTCCAATTGCCTGGCACACGGAAGATGGTTAGTGTGTCTCTCTTAACAAAGGAGACCTCACAGGTGAAAAATAGCAGTTGCTTGTCCAGTTGTCCTTCAACGCCATGGCCACAGTGGTTGGTTCACATTGGATATTGGTAGGCCAGGTAGGGTTTGAGATTCTTAATCAACTCGGTGTCATGCTGGCAGCTGCATGGGACGACCTTGAACCGGACGACCATATATCCAGGGGCATCTGAGACAGCGCCAGAGGTAGTGGCGGAGGTTGTCGAGGCAGCGGCGGCAGTGATGGGCTCCTCGTATTTGTGGACTAGGACGATAAACTTGAGGTAGTTAAAGCCAGTCATTGCGTGACTCGAATAAACGCGGGCACCGTGCAGACTCGACGCAATCACCGCAGAGGGCAGACGCGAAATCCTGGGTCACATGGGTCATTCCCGAGTTTCCGGGTCAACCCAAATCCAATCCAGTTTTACAAACGGGTCAAAAATCCGAACCCGAACCCGACCCTTTTCGAGTTCAGGTTAACCCTAATCCGGATTTTTCAAGTCGGGTTCGGGTCGGGTCATATATTAACACCCATACTTATTTCTCTGGCACACCTCACACATTTCTACCATCTCCTCCACATCCTTATGCATCTCTTTCCAGTATAATTCATCTACCAGCCTTCTGTATGTCTTCAACACCCTCGAATGGCCTCCAATCGCGCTCCCATGGAACTCCTGCAGCAAGTGGGGAATATTAATAGAAGATTGTGGCATCACAAATCTTCCTTGATACAGTAGCCTCTCTCCCTCAAGGAAGTAGCCTGGGTGGCTGCTCCCATCCTTTAATAAATCCCTCCTAATCTTCCTTAGGTCCTTGTCCTGCCCACTTTCTTCTTTGATAGCCCCCCCAATCTACCATCAGTGGTATTGAAATGGCTAGCTCATGAAGCTCCCCCACACACCTTGATAAGGCATCATCCGCCTTATTCTTCAATCCTGATCTGTACTGGATCTCAAAATCATATCCCAGTAGTTTGGACAACCACCTTTGATGCTCTTCAGTCACCATCCTCTGCTCAAGCAAGTATTTCAAGCTCCTCTGGTCTGTCCTGACCATGAAGTGCCAACCCAGCAGGTATTGACGCCACTTCTGAATGGCTAACACGATGGCCATCAATTCCCTCTCATATACTGACTTCAGCCTAGCTCTGACTGTCAACACTTGGTTGAAGTAGGCTATGGGTTTATGATTCTGCATGAGCACCATGCCCAACCTATATCCTAATGCATCTGTTTCCCTCACAAAGGTTTGACTGAAATCTGGTGGAGCCAAAATGGGTACTGTGGTCATGGCCTCCTTTAGTCTCTCAAAAGCCTTGGTAGTTGCCTCTCCCCACAAGAAACTGTCATTCTTCAACTGCTCTGTCAAGGGCCAGGCTATGTTGTTGTACCCCCTCACAAATCTCCTGTAATAACCAGTCAAACCTAGGAAGCCCCCCTCAACTCTCTCATGTTCCTAGGTAGAGGCCACTTCTGCATTGCTTCGATTTTGGTTTGGTCGGCAGCCACCCCCTCCTGAGATATCACGTGCCCCAAGTACTCTACACTAGTTTGTGCGAAGCGGCACTCTTTCAGGTTGGCCCTCAACTGATGCTCCTGTAGAACCCCTTAGACCACCCTCAAATGCTCCATATGCTCCTCCTCGGTTCTGCTATACACAAGTATGTCAAACTTCTGATGGTACAGTCTGAATACCTTATTCATAAGGTATTGGAAGGTAGCAGCAGCGTTAGTGAGACCAAACGGCATCACCAAAAAACTCACAGTGCCCCTCGTGTGTCCTGAAGGCCGTCTTCTGAATATCCTCCTCCCTCATCGATGGTAAACAGACTTCAAGTCCATCTTGATAAACACCACTGCTCTATACAACTCACCCAGTAGCTCATCGATCACTAGAATGGGGAACTTATCCGGCACAGTCTCCTTATTCAAGGCCCTATAGTCCACACAAAATCTCCAGCTCCCATCCTTCTTCTTGACCAGTAAAACTGAGCTAGAAAAAGGGCTCACGCTTGGCTTGATGATCCCCGTCTCTAACAACTCTCGGATCAACTTCTCAATCTCATCCTTTTAAATCTGAGGGTAACTGTATGGCCGTATATTAATCGGTGACACCCCTTCTCTAAAATTTATTGCATGCTCCTGCTCTCTGGGTGGTGGTTAGCCTTGAGGCGGCTATAAAATCTCTCTAAAATGCTGTATGAATGGCTGTACTGAAAGAGGAATACTTCCCTCTTCCTCCAGTCTGACACTGTCCAAGCTTTGCAGTTCCACCAAAAATCCTCCTCCCACCTCCTGTATGGTCCTGATCAAGGATTTGAGATATACCACAGCCCTGGACAACCCTGCATCTCCCTGGATCACCATCCTTCTTCCCTCCACCACCAGTTCCATCCTCAGTGCTCCCAAATTGACCTTGATATCTCTCAAGGTCTGCAGCGACTTCATCCCCAGGATGATATCAGTGCTCCCCAGCTCTAATGGGAGGAAATCCTCCCTCACCTGAACCTCTTGAATAATCAGCACCACTCCCTACACACTCCTCTACCCATCTTCACCTTCCCAGTGCCCATCCTTACCCCATAGCCCCCAATGTTCATCAATTTCACCCCCAACTGGTCAACAACCTAATTGGAGATAAAATTATGGGTAGCCCCACTAATGATCAGCACCACCACCTCTCTATCTGTTATCTCTCCCTTCACTTTCATAGTGTGACTCAGGGTGAACCCCACCACTGAGTTCAAGGAGACTTTTGCCATATCCAGATGTAGTTTCTCCTCCTCCTCTACTCCCACCTCACTCTCACCTACCTCCTCAGCTTCCTTGTCATCACGGATGGTGAGAACCCGAAGAGTTCGGTCCTTACACCTATGCCCCGGCGTGTACCTCTCATCACTGTCATGGTGCTCTGATACCAATTTGATAGGAAAAAGATGGAGAAAACACAGAAAACTGCTGCAGAAATCAACAATCCAACATGCCTCCAAGCAGTTTTTGAGAGATAAACAGAGAACTAACGGAGGAAACACTCTTGATTTGATAGAAGATGAAAGAAAATTGCAAGATATAGTTGGACCTTCAATTGGAGAGGAAGATCCTACTCTCCGAATCTCTAACCGGAGACTAGATCCCAAACAAACCTAGGAAGCACACCAAATTCTCCAAAACATACAACATACCCAAACCCTAGCAAAAAATACTATTTAAAGCAAAAGCACACAAACAGCTCCTAGAATTTGAATTTTCCCTCTAAAAAACTTCTTAATTAAAGCCGTAATTCTTCAATTAAAAAGGATGGGCCTCACAGGCTGTCCGCCCCCTCCATCAGGCGGGTCTATTCGGCCTGGAATAGACAAGAATCGGTCCAAGTTGGACCGGTTCATCCGGCTCAAGAGCCGGTCTAACAAAATGATTTTCATTTTTGAAGTTTCTGATATGCATGCACTTGGAGTATATTTTCTGGGTAAAGTGATGCTGCAGTCCTAAGTGATTTCATGCCAAATGGCGAAGCTGATGTATTTGAAAATTTAGCTGTTCCTGTAGATGTAACAATGACATGTCACTGAATATCAACTTATGGTGAAATGGTTGGGAAAGTATGCTATGAGAGAAGAGGCTGAGTATCATAAGAAGAGTGAGAGAATTTTGATCTTGAAATATATGGTAGGACCAATAATAAGCCCTCACAAGAGCAGGACTTCCGTTGTTTGTGAGAATGAGTCTGGAGTGTTCGGAAAAAAAAAAAAAAAACCTATATCAGTTCCTTGAACAAAATTTATCCCATTGTGCCTTAGGTATAGGATATAAATTATTTAAATAAGGTCGCCAAGGCCTTAGCCCTTCCTTTGCTTTTCCTATATAACCTTCATCTTATTATTTCATTATTTCAGGTTCTTGAGATAGCACTTTTTGATCTTCCCAGTCTACTCTTCTTTTCAACATACACTCTACTTGTGCTGTTTTGGGCAGAAATATATCATCAGGTATATGCAATTATATGGATGTTTACTCGTTGAAAATCATGGTAAACTTGTCACCCTTGTACTTTTGTTCTTTATGAATTCATTTCAGGCTCGAAGTCAACCAGCTGATAAGCTTAGACCTGCCTATATAATAATTAATACTATCGTGTATGTGATACAGGTGAGAAAATATTTCATATTTGAAACAATATGCTTTAGTAAGCTTAATTCTTTTTTTAAACTTGCTTTTGCAGATTTGTATTTGGGTATATATACAAGCTAGTCCGAGGTCTATTGCTGGTGATATGGCTAAGCTCTTCTTATCAGGTGCTTAACATGATTTTGTTCACTGGTGAAAATTGTACCTTCATCATTATCATTACCTTTCCTCAATTATTTGAGTTTTGCTTATGAAAATTCATTTTTCATTCCTTATAATTGAGTCTGCAAGAGTTAATAATTTTAGATTGCATAAGTATCCTTGCACTTTTGGTAATGGTAAGTTAATATTCCTATTCTTATTAGGTCATTTTCTATCCTTGTGTATAATGGATGTTTTTCTCATGTTCGATAACATAATGGGTCATTTTGGTTTAGGGGTTGTTTGGTTTGAGGAAAAGTGAATGCAAAGCATTTACTATTCTTTGCTTTTTCACTTTTTGGTGTTTGGTTGGGTGAAAAACAAATTCAAAGTAAAGTATAGTAAATGTAGTGTATTTCATTCTAGTTCATTTTTGAGACAAAGCGTTCTCCCCCAATGTTGGGCGAGAACGCTTTACACTGCTTGCTCCTTGCTTGAGCACCGTTGTCGGCGACATCTGCCACCACCAGCCGCCGCCACAGCACGCTGCTGGCCGCGGTCACCGGTAGCCGTCGCAGTGGCCATTGGCCGCCACCCCCAACCGCCGGCCACTGCAGCCGCCGTCGACCGCCACAGCCACCCACCTTTCCGGTGCCACCGTCAGCCACCGCTGGCAGCCACCGCCACCATTCATCACCGCCATTTTGGACTTTACTCTACATTCATTATTTCCAACCAAACAAAGCAAAATCATTCACCTGTATTTACTTTACATTCATCCAAACAACTCCCAAGTATTTCTTTTGCACTGCTTTCCTTTCTTAGCCAACCAAACAAACTCTTAATTTTTTTTCAAAGTTTTCATGATATTCTCTTTTCATGTCATGTACTTTTAAGGTATTTTATTTTAGCCATCCAACCATAATTCAATGAGTTATATCTTCTTTTACATTGCTAATTTTTATATAATAGATTGAAAATACTTAAACTTAGCACATGTACATATCACATTATTCTTCAATAATATTGCTTAATTATTATTAACTTCAGATCCATTAAAAGTGCCAACTTTCTTCATATTCTCCATCATTATTTTACTAATTCTAAGCCCATTATTCTTATTATTATTATTTTTGTTGTTATATTGTTTCCATTGTTCAAAATTTTCACCTTTTTAATAGTGGTTTCACCTACTAGACCAAGATATCTCACATTGAATATCATTTATAAGAATATAAAATTAATATAATGAATATGGTCTTATTATTGATTTTTGATATAACCATCTTGCAAATGCAAACTCTTTGGTCATTCTATAACATACATATTAGTTAATTTTCAATAATACATGACTTTGTAATTTCCAACATATCTCGACACTCCCTTTATTCTTTACCCACAAGATGTAAATTATTTTGCCATCTCTTCTAAAAAGCAAGAAAAATAAAATTTCTATAAAGATTCTTTCTCTTTTCCCATGCTTTTCATTAATCTTCTAGCAACATGTTGCGTTTGATATGGGCCATAACATTCATGATGATAGATAGTTTTTTCATCTCAATGTTGCATGAAGATCATCCCTTACACAAATAGAATAGTCACAAGCAATGCACAAGATAAACATAATTTTTTACGTGGACATCTAGAAAGGGGAAAAATTATAGGATCTAGTTTAGCTGAAATGATTCTACTAGTTTAAATCGAGAATTACAAATGTCTGCCCTCCTCTATAATCGGGGAAGATGGATTCAAGTATGAAGCATTGTGGGATACGTCCTTTCTGGCAATGATGGTGGGAGTATGAGGATGTATGATAGATGACATGTAGCATGCTTTAATCGATGATGAGTGTTGAAAATTTTGTGAAGACATGAATTGGAGATCATTTGATGATGAGCAATGGATGTCGATTGATTGAGGGCATCAAACATAAATGTGATGACTTTAGATGTCAAGTGACAAAAGATGTTCATTGGGTGTTAGTTAACAATTTGCATCCGAGAAAAGTGGTGATAGATGTTAGACTGGGATATGGAGGCGCATCTAATGGGATTTGAGACAAAGTGAATAGGAAGTCAAAGGAGAAGTTCGCAAGAGCAAAAGAGTAGAGACATTAGGAGGTTGTTTGAAACGATGGTTGAAGTTTTGAAATTCCTTATGATTCAAGAACTATATTTGCTGAAATTTGCCTTGAATGTGTAGAAACTAATATTTATAAAGTTTGTGAGGTTTGTGTTAGGACTTGAGCACCAAAATCAGCGAACAAACAGTAAAGTTCAGCAAACCAACATATTTTTTTGATAAGGAAACACTAACAAACAAGATACAGTGGTCCTCTTTCGAGAGGAGGACCTTCTCTCCCAAACTCTAAATGCCACTAGAATCCCTTACAAAAATAGTAGATAGCAAGAACACACAAAATCCGCATGAAGAAAAGAAAAATACAACCAAAATGCCTAATATAAAACTCTCTATTTTTCTCCCAAAACCTGAATTTACTCCATATTTTCCCCCCACATTCTCCTTTGATAAGTGATTCACTTCTTTAATTCTCCTCCCTTTCCAACCCCCTCCGCCCTTGTTTTGAGCCGCCCACCTGCTGGGTTGAGCCAACCCTATTTTGGGCCGGTTGTAGTGAATGGACCGGCTCAGTCGACAGGAGATGGGAATGGGAAAAGGAGAACAGGCAGGCTGAATACGATAGGAGATGGGAAAGGGAACTATTGAGAGATCCCAATGCTCGCTTTATGTGATGCATGAGAGGTGGAAGAGGATATTGTGGGTCTTCGGAAGTGAAACTGCAAGCGAGAATCAAACTGCAAAGGGTACAATCGCACTATCCTGTAGGATAGAATGATCGCAATCCTTTACACTCTACGTAAGCAGGCTAATGGAAGAGCAGATAGAATTATATATATGATTATCCATGAAAAATAGTGTCTTTCGACTACACATCTCAATGGATAATAATATATATAATCCAATAGTCACAAGATTTCTTTCATTCGATATATTAGCTCGGGTGGGGTTTATTTGAGCCACGGGCTCAAGCCCCGTGGTTTATTACATCTTAGGTCTTGGCCTAAGAATACTCTCAATTAGGGATGCTATTTTATTCTCTTCTTGGTTTGGTACCTAGTGGGATTCCTAGGTTTTTCTAATTCAGAGGACATAAGCTCAACAACATATTCAACATGCTCAAGGATCATGCAATCATCTGGTTAGTATGAGGGTAAGAAATCAGGAAGGGAGACATCACATAAAAAGTATGCAGGAGAGAAAGGTGGAAGGGACGTCATTAGTGTGATGTGGATAAGTAAAATTTATAGCCTCCCAAGAATGAAGAGCTCACTTAACGATAAGGCATATAGTGATATACTCATATTGTCAGCCTTTGATTTTAGATTTATAAGGGACATACTGTATCCTCAGTATTAACGCCCACCGACCTAGCTAATACAAGACTATGAGGGGACTTATAACTCATAATTCCCATCAGGGATCTAAGCAGCCCCGATCTAAATTTACCATCCTGGTCAGAAAGGGGCACTCGTTAAAACTCTACCTTGCATCTTAAATCTATGTAGTCCGGTCTTATGCAAATGCAAGAGTGGTGGGAATGTATAGAAGAGGAATAGGCCACAGGCCCGACCATGAATAATATTATGCTAATGCTGTCACGACCCGGCCCGATAAGCTCGAATTAACGAGGCGGGAAATAGATGGTTATACGAAAAATTTAAAACCTTCATTCCAAGGTAACATATCATAATAATCATCTAAGAAAAGTAAGGAAGAGCTACTAACTTCAAATAACATTTTATTTCATCAATAAATATGTACATGTGAATCTACTACAAAGAGTACATGTCATTCTATCATATGACATCAAAAACAACAAAAAGAGAACCTGTCTCCTAACATTTCCCTACAATTATAGGTGAACGACTGTCTGCCAGCCATCACGGATTAGCAGACTCTCCTGAAAAGTATCTCACAACTAGGACGAGTTAAAGCTCAGTAGGTATCATGCTATTCTATCAATTTCAGAAAACAAGGTAAAGAAACATATTATGCATGCATATTTTATGGTACAATGCAGTGATAAATTAAAGAAAGAAATAGTAAACATGTCATGCAGTAGTAACTGGTGTGCCAAAGTTTGTATGTCATCCTATATGACTGTTTTACTTTTCATGTCTATAACTTTTCACATTTTTCCTATTTTCTTTTATATTTTTTATGCATATAACATATTCATATCTTATACAACCGTAACTGAGTATCAAATTTGTACTGATCAAATATACATTTAATTGGCCCTTTTTTATTTTCTGTCTGCTCCGAGGAGCCATATTTCCTTTACCATTTTCTTTTACCAAAACTTCGTGCCAACATACACATATAATCATGCTGTAACTATCGTAGCGTGGTGGCTAATATTCCATTCAAGCATATTTCCCTTCCTAATGTAGCGTTTTCATGCATTTATATATGTAGACATTTTAAAAGAAGTAGATATGTATTCTAAACTATCCATCATATGCTGCCAAAGTATATTGCATTTAAAGAAGGAACATGCTATTGCTAAACTGAATAATAATGCTAAAGTATATAACACTTTTAACTAAATATTTAGAGAAGAATCAAATTTTGAAATTAACAGAATTTTATTTACCTACCTCGGATATAAGCAAACAAAATCTCGGACGTGCACAAATCGCTGTTTATTCTTTCGGCTTCTTTCCTCTCCCACGTCCAGCACCTAAAAGAATATAATTTTTATTACCCAATATTAATCATAATTCTTTTTCATTAATTTAGTATTATTTAATATCATTATTTTTGGATTTTAAATAAATACTAAATTTTTAAAATCTAAATTTTAGTCTAATCTCATAATTTACCTTTTTTATACAATTATCTAATTTTATTTAAAGTAACCTTAATTTTTGGTTGTCATAAAAATTTGAAAACACTAGTTTTTCAACCTAAGAAAATTTAAGCGAAAAGAAGAAATTTTTGGTTTAGGAACATACATTCTTCTTTCTTAAGACTCCCCTTTCGATTTCCCCCAAAAATCGCCGTCGAAAACCGCCTGCCATCACCCTCTCCCTCGCTTGCGTTCGGCCGAACAAGAAAGCACGCATGGAAGTGAAGGGACTGAAGGTTACAGTCCCATTTAGGCTTTTTGGGCGGTGGGGGAAAGGCCAAATACGCATGCCCTTGCATACTTAAAGTTTATTTAGAAAAGGATGGGTTATTTAGTACTTAGCCCTTAAATAAATTTTACCGATTTTTAATTTCAAATCCATGCGAAATTAACGTTAACTCCTTTATACCAAATCGGTCGAAATTTAATGTAAAATTTTATAAAATTTGTTTTATTGAATTCTGACAACTTCAAAAATTCGTCAATTTTGATCGCGATGCGTCGCAACGCATCGCGACGCTATGATTTGACATTTTCGGGTTTTACAAATGCCATGGTGAACTATCCCTCTATGTGATAAAAACAAAATCTATATGATTGACTTAGGTTGTGCATGAAGGGTAGGGCTAATCAGAACTAGCCAGTAGTTACTGTGAAGTGTACTAGGTTTGAAATATTAATTATATTTAAAAGATTGACCCAAGAGTGGTCATGCACTAATTTTTGAAGTGTTGATTGATTTTAAGCCCTATGTTTATTTTGTTTTGCTTAGGCAAATTTTATCTTTTATAGAAAATTTAACATCATAAGAGCCTAACGCAAGGACTCCGTCTGAGCCACTCCCAAACAAAATAGTTAAAGAAATATATGAAAATCATGCGGTTCTAATGCAAATCAATGTAAACACTCCAATCATAAAAAATATATAATAAATGAAAGGCCGGAAATGTAACTGAGTTTTGCAATACACCTTAGGAAAAGAAAAAGGGTAGCTGAGCTTTACCATAACTACAACTCAGGCTAAAACTATATATCAGTGGAATGGTATGTGAGGTCTTGATCGATCTTCATATGTTTGGACTCTTGTCTTTTGAAATGCCCACAAACCTATATGGCTGTCCCTACTAAAATTACATAAGCTCCCTACAAAACAAAGATTAGCATAGTTATAATATAACAATCATATGAACATTCAAACCTAATCCTTAGGATCTTAGGACTGCATTCCCAAGGGCTTATTGCAGTACCTGTTAGAAAGTGCATTTATTAATGATAATTATAACATTTTTAATTAGTCTATTGGAAATGTAGCCACCTGCAGAAGATATCTCTATAAAAATTCTAATTACTTAAGGGCAAGTGCCCACACATCAATCTACAAAACAGAAAACAATATAAATATAAATAATCTAAGCCAGAAACACAACGTCACATCATCATAAATGCAATAAAGAAATTAAAAAATATTATTCTAGCTACGCCCTATCTTAGGATACCTATAGAAAAGTGTCATATCCTGCACCAAGGTGTGTGCAAAATTAGTGTTGATTAACTATCCCAATTTAGGTGAATGGTTTAAATTGCAAGGTTGGATTTAGATCATTTAATTCAGTAACCCAGAGATTTCTCTTTAGGCTATTGACCATTTTGGATGAGTTAATTATAATTTAATTTTTGAATTATAGTCTTAATCATTAAGTTATAAAGAGCCCAAATACATGGGCCCTAACTTATGTTAGAGTTGTAAAGAGTTGAGAGGCAAATGACCCATTGTCAATCCTACACCTGACTAAGGCTAGAGTGATTATAAAGCTACAAGGTTGGCTAATCCTTCCTTGGTTCCCTAAGACTCAAGGTAAGGCCGATAGGTGACACTAAAGTGTACCTATTGCCACTACAAAAATCATAAGCTTCCTATGTTTAAGATTGATCAATTTTAAAAGGTTGACATAGGAATGGAAAGCCCGCTACTTAAGGATATACGAGGGTTCTACCTAATTTAAGATTTGACTCTTGGGTGGTTAAGGAGTTAGGTTGGGCTCTTAAAGGTGGTTTTAGATTTTTAAAAAGGGAACAATTTGTGCATATCTTTATACATTTCTCTCTTAACTTGTGTGGTACATAGCGTTGTCATATTGGGCATGAGGACCAAGACCTCGACATGTAGCTCTGCAGCTTGAGATAGTCCAGTTTATATATGTTACATAAATTAAGGAAGGGGATACAAAGATGAACACAGATCAAACAGGGGAAAGCACTAAGGTTTGACATGAAATTAATTTGCTTCTCCAACATCACACATGTTACATTTGGAAATATATATTTTCTTTTAAATAGAATTCTTTTTTGTAAAATTTATAATTTAATATCTACATTCCATCAATTCATTCGTCTTGCTGACACAGCGGGCATGAGGACTAAGGCCTCTTTAGGACACGTAGCCCCGCAGCTCGAGGTAGTTTAGCCTATAAACTTCATAGACGGAATGGATAATATAAAAAATATATACATATACATTAGATTTTATTAGCCGTTTTAACCCTTAAAGCCTTATGAATCTGATACATATTCACTCTCCGAATTTAATATATCAAAGATTATGATAGTTTTAGTTTATTAATGATTTATTACTGATTATTTAAGTTGAATAATAATTACTTTTGTTAAATCAGGGCTATGAGATTTATTTCACTATCATTGGGGCTAACTTAATAGCCTCGTAAGCCCGAGTTACCCAACAATTATTTTTTTATTTATATTCGATTTAGCTTGCAGATTTAGATTAATTTAATTGATTGATTAGTGATTTATCAATTAGTTATTAAGTTAAGTGATAATTGTATTTGTTTACTCTAGGATTGTGAGATTTATTTCATCATCCTTGGGGCTAACTTAATAGCCTTATAAGTCCGGGTTATCCAAAAATCACCTTGTTGTTTAATTAATTTTATTTATTATTTAATTTATTTTGATTTGTGGTTACTCTTTTCTTATTTATTACTCACAACAAATGAAATTTAAAACATATGGTCTATACTAGGCTTAAGATAACAAAGTCCAATCTATTGCCTACAGAAATACACATTTTACAAAACTAATACACAGATCAATCTAATATGTTAAAGCTTAGATTTTACTTCATTTTTCGCATCCTTAACATGTTATATAAACAATATTTAAATGCTTGAAAATCATTAAGAGGTGATTTTGATACTTGTTTAAGTATTTTAAAACCCAAAAAGAATATCCTAGTGAGGTCCGCTTCGTGCGAAAAAATAACGATGCACATAACAGAATTAGGTGGCCTACACTACAGGTCAAGGTGACCATATGAAGGTCTCTAAAATTCACAGAGAGGGTTAACCTATGAGTAATGTCTAATATAATCCTACCACATGATTTGGACGAAAGTAAAAGAATAGCACAGAGTGTGTGCAAGTGGTACTGTTTGCCATAACAAAAGAGAAGGTCTTTACAAGTTGCATAAATTATACCTGGCCAGAAGCGAGTCGGGGCATATCCGTATACCCCGACACAACGAAGAAACCTCTCTAGAGGCCCAGGGAGACACGACCTGCCAACCAACACGTGTATATGACATGAGTCTCTTGCAAACAACATAATTGTGAGAAAATGATATAAACTAGTAATAATAAAATACGAGATCATGTGTGCATTCAAATTGATGTATGAAATTATGTATGGATAATATGAGGAGTTTTGCTAAAATCATGGGGCAAGCAAATCACGCATGCAATACTTTATCTAACATATTTACCAAACTTTTCATCACATAATGCCATATATATATATATATATATATATATATATATATATATAGCGTCAAGATTCATGAGCATATGTAAACATCAATCATGCAAATGTAAGAAACAAAGTTTTACATCCACCGCATGCTTTATACTAAACTCAACTTATAATCACAAGCAATTACCCATGGAATAACAGAAAGTTCATACATACTCCTCGTTTACAATATTTCAACATACAACACTCTTTGTAAACAAAACTTCCAAATCCCTTTTTTATCAAACCTAACTCATCCTCCAAAAATCATGCTTTATACACACTAAACATCCCTTCAACATTTCTTTCTTAAAGCAAAGGCAATCACCACTACACCCTCTCAACCGATTTATCCATGAAAGATAATCCTTATGGCATATAGAATTTCTAGTAAATTCATAAATCATTGATATTGGATATAAACATAGTGTCCGAACTTACACACAACTCTTTCAACATAGCCATGGTTTATTGAATGTTGGAGCACACTTAAAGTCAAGATTCACCAAATGTAAGATCATTTGCTAGAAATCAATGCCAATGTTACATCTCCAAATCAACTTAACAAGAGTTCCAACAAGAAATTTTGAAATGGCGGAGGATAATCAAACATTCTTGAAATGATAACTTGTGTATAAAATGCCTTGTATTTAGATAAATAAATGTCCAAAATTCAACACCGGCAATTATCACCAATCAAAACCCCTCTAAAGTGATGATTACTCCAAAATTTTTAGATAAAAGCAAGGAGAAAATATCAACGAATTATTGCACTCAACTATTAACCATCCTCAATATAATTGAAGTACTTCCATTGTATAAAAATCCCCATTACATACATTATAAACATCAATTCAAAATCTAATATGAAACATGTAAGATTCATTTAGTAGATCATGTTAAAAGCAATCAATGAATGTATATGTGAAAATAAATTGCTGAAAATGCAAGAACAAATGAGGATGAAATATACACATAAACATTTATTTTAAAGAAAGAAAAAGAAGGAAAGAAGAAGAAGAAGAAGAAGAAGAAAAGGAAGAAGAAAAAAAAAAGATTAGGAAGAGGAAGGGGAAAAAGCAATCAGTAGAAGAAAAGAGAAAAGAAGAAGAAGAAGAAAAGAAGAAGAATAAGGAAAAGAAAATCACGAAGAATAAGAAGAAAAATAAGACGAAGAAGAAGAAGAAGGAGGAGGGAAAGAAGAAGAAGGGAAAGAGGAAGAATAAGAATATGAGGAAGAAGCGGAAGAAGAAGGGAAAGAAGAAGAAGAGGAAGAAGGGGAAGATCCAAACTTGCGAGTAGAGGAGGGGCGATCATGTGTGAGGGCTGAAACTTGCGTGTGCTTGGTCCTTTCGAACAAAACAGGAGTCGAAGCCAGCTCTCCCATCCTCTCTCTCTCTCTCTCTCTCTCTCTCTCTCTCTCTCGCTCTTGGTTGCCTGGGCATGAACGAAGCAGGGAAAATGAAAGGTCCCCTAAAACCGAATCCAATCCCCCTCTCTCCCATCTCTCTATGCAGGAAAAGAAGCCCACCCTTTGCCTTAGATACACGCAAGCAGAAGACCACCTAAAGAGGAAGCCTGCTCCGCTTTAATTCGACGATTTGGAATGATCTTTTTGCGCTCTATCATTTGTCATGGGATCTGGCCGAAGAGCAGCACACAGAGAGCAAAAATCAAGAGAATTAGAACTCGTGATTTCAAATTTTTTATTTGGAATGTTGAATTGGATTTAGATTTGAAGATTGGGTTGGGATTGAGCCCGAATCGAACCAGATTTGAATTAATTTGGGTCGATTTTGGTTCAATTTAATTCGATTAAATCAATTTGATGAAATCGAACCCGAATTGGTGCCAATTTGAATCAAATTAGGTTTGATGGGTCTTGATTAGGCTGATTGAGCATGATAGAGTGGATATGCATGAAAAACATGGTCAACGAATATGGGGGTGGAGGAGATCAGAAGATTAGGAAGTTGAAAATGCCAGTATTTGAAGGGGAGGACATGCATGAGTGGATATATACTTTGCGGTGAATGGGTTAACATAAGGTGAGAGACTTATGGCAACATCTCTATGTCTTGAGGGGAAGGCATGGGCATGGTACCAATGAAGGGAGGCGACGCACTTGATCCATTCGTTGGAGGAGTTTAAGGACGGCTTGTTGGAGTGTTTTCGAGCAAAGCACGATGAGAATTATTATGAGCAATTCTTTGCATTGACACAAGTAGGCACTGTGATAGAGTATGAGGAAAGATTTGAGCTTCTATCAGGACGGGTAGGGCGGTTGTCAGAGATAGTGTTGGAGAGCAATTTCATTGAAGGCCTCAAACCGGAGTTGAGAGCAGCAGTACGGGTGGCAACGTCTTGTGACTTGGGAGAGATGATGGAGTTGGGTTAGCTGATTGAGGACAAGAATTCATTACAGTGGAGTAGTAAAGGGGGCACTTAGGTGACCAACCTGGTGTTGATGATGGTGGCCGACAATGACAAAGTTTATCGAGTTAATTAATCAAAATTTTGATAGTTGTAACACTCAACATGATTTCGAGAAGGCCGGGGGAGGGGGGTTTGTTGCTTGTAGAGGTTGTAAATGCTTCGGAAAGTCTAGATCTATAACAAAGAATTGCATGCGATCCAAGGTATGACATCAATATTTGAGGACAGAGGGCCATAATTTGTGACCGTTGTCCTTCAAAGGCCCACAACCTACACTCCCTATGCAAATGGGGATAGTGGGGGTCGATCAGTCCACTTGGATCAACCCAAATCGGTATGGTTATCCTCAAGTTGTTTGGTTAAAAATGAATTGTGCTCGAAATTGCTCTTTTTGTGTTTCAGCAAAAATGTTGTGATGAGAATATCATTTTGATTGCAAATTGATTGATATCAAAATCTGTTTGGTTCTTCAATTAATTTTTATATGATTATGATTTTAATCCGAGTGTTTTGGGACATATGCTTTTTTGCTATGTATCCACAAGCAGTTTAAGCCGTGGATCTCGCTTCTTGTTTCACCTGGCACTAGCAAACATCGAATTTGCATTCATTTTGTAAATTTTGGCATAATTTTTTGATTTACTGTTAATCTAACATTAATAACAATCTTTTCATCTGGGCTTTAGACTAATGATGGCTGTTTTTGGCATAGTCGTGCTTTACACTGCTACTTTTCAATGTTGTATTGATGTCATACCACATTTCTTAATTTATTTTTATTTAAATGAGAATAAAAAAGCATTAAGTGCTATCTTGTTTGCCAGTGATGAAAGGAAGTGTATATCTTGTAGACTGGGTGCACAAGATGACACTTTTTATGTGGCAGTCTTTTTGCGGTGGAGTTGCTTCAGCTGATTGGATTGTGCTTTGTTGGGAAGTTCGTGAATGAGATTAAAATCTTCTTTTCTCCACCTTTACAAGTATACTAGCAAGGCATCTCATGCATTTGAAATTTTTTGAAAGATTGCAAGCAAAGAATAATATAAATTTAATATCTGGTGTATTTTAGTTTTTGGACCAAGTTTCATTAATAATACAAACTTCAACTAACATGGATATGTCTGCATGGGTCTTGATTTTCAAAATTAGGTGTGGTATCCACAACGTATCCAACCCGACCTTTAATAAAGAATCAAATTATTGATCAGGTGATGAGCTGATGAGGGCTGATGGCCGAGTAAATAACAAAATAATAAGAAATTAGATTTTATTCGTCAGATATTCCAATTTCTTGGCAAATTTTGTGGCGTTTTCAATGTTGAGAAAGATCAACCAATTGGGTAATTCTTTGCAAGACTCATAACAACAAAATATTTTTTAAATTTTAGACTTGAACGGTTGTAAAGCTTTTAACAATGCATAAAATATTTCGGGTACGTTTGAGTAGTTATCATAAGCTTTTTTTTTTCAATTATTATTTTTTAAATTTATCTCCTGTAATGATATCCCTCTACTTGGCATTGACGACGGTAGGGACAAATGCTTCCATCTTTGTACCCTTATTCAATATGCAAAATAATTTTTCAGCTCTGATTAATATGTATAATGAATTAATTAGATTGAAATTGGTGTGCACAAATACTTGCTCATCTCTAAAAATAAAAAATATAATCCCTTGCTTATAATTTATTGCCAGAGTTTGGGAATGAATTTATTTGTGTTTTAAAGCTTATTGAAGTTCTCGATTTAATTTAGTGGTGGTACTGGAGTCAAAATGATGTGGCCTTCTTAGCTTTACTTTGCTAGAGATTGTCTTTCATTTGATTTGTTGTTATTTTATTTTTCTCTAACTTTGTGTATTTGTTTGAATGATGTCAGTTAATTTTTTATTCTTATTTTCTTATAACATATGAGAGCTGTGGATACAACGACAACAAGCTTTTATCCTAATCCTAAAACTTGGAGTCGGTTATATGAATCGTTTTTCTCCATTGTGGAAAAAAATTGCATAAAGATAGCTTGAGGCAGTGTACTAGTTATTGAATTTATGTTAAGATTTCTGTATCCCTTGAATATTATAAGTACCATTAATTTCAGCATAAATCCAAAGGGCTATTAAGCCTATCCTGAAGTATATCAGGATATCTTTATGCAGTTCTTTTTCATGTGTATATTCTTTTATGGAAAATGAAAAGAATATTTCTCGCTTTTAACTTTACAGCATAAGAAGATAGGCTTTTGTTGACTTAAGTGACAGCCACCTGAATGATCTAGCACTTCTCCATTTCCAGTTTTTTTTTTCTCTCTAATTACATTTAAGAGCATTCTTAAGGCAACATGCTTAGCCCTTTCTGTATTAGAACGAGCAAAGAACTTCCAATTTCTTAGCACTAGTTGGAATGCATATGATGTAATGCTGGCTGTTTGTTTTGTTAGTTCTCTCATTCTTTGCTGCTCTGGGCTTCCTAATATATGGTGGAAGGTAAGTTTATACACCCGGATTAAATATTACCGTATTGTGCTCTGATATCCTTTTCCTCATTTAGACTTTGCTTTTGAAGATTGTTCCTAATGCTGTGGCGTTTTCCTATTGAATCCAAAGGCCGAAGCAAAAAGCTGAATGAGGTAATCATATTTTCATTACTTGGTTTCTCGTATATTCTATGGATTGGGAGACTTTTTTTCCGTATACGTCATTTATCTTAATCACCAACCCCCAAGTTTTTCTAGCTTTTTGTCAATTCATCTATTGGAGGGATATGACTTTTTAACTTACATGCTGCTTTGTTTTTAATCCAAGGGGCTGTTTGGGAATAGAATTTAGCAGGGTTTATGCAGGATTTGAGCAGGATTTATGCTAAATCCTACCAAATGGGATTTGAGTGCCTGGTAAATTGATAGGAAATAGGAGAGCTTTCAACCCAAAACAATGAATCACAAGTGAAAATTGGAAGAAGAACACACCTCAAATCACTTTTTTTGCAAGAATTATGAAAGAAAAGCAACAAGATACAAGGATATTCAATTGGAGAGAAAGATCCAACTCTCCCAAATCCTAACCGGTGGCTAGAGCCCAAAATTCCCTAAGCACAAACTAATTTCAGCCATAATCAAGCCTAAATCCTAACCCTTGGGTGAAAACAACTATTAAAAGGAAACAATTCAAAGTAAAATATCAAAACTGCCCCTACAATTCAAATTTTATCTCACCCGCCCTCCTCTCTCTTCATTAGCTTGTGGACCGCACCTCAACGGGGGCGGACAATGCCCTGGGCGGAACCAGGCTTCCGCCTAGTGTATACAAAGGTCTGTCCCTCCTGGACTGGTCTAGCAATACCCCCCCTCCCCCAAAGAACCACCTTGTCCTCAAGGTGGAAGGACATAAATTAATGCTTCATCCTCTCATGCGGCTCCCACGTGGCGTTGTACTCGGGTAGATTCTTCTATTTTATCAGCACTTCCTTACTTCCTCTCTCTCTCCTTGTCGTACTCCTTCCAACTCTAGTGAATCCAAAATCGCCTCCAAATCCTCCATCAATATCACTGGTACTTCGCACTGGATGCATGATCCCCTATAGCTCTCCTCAACTGTGACACGTGGAATACCGAGTGTAAGTATCAGTCGGTGGTAACCTCAATCAATATGCCACTGCTCTAATCTTCTCCAATATCTCATAAGGGCCAAAGTATCTCGGGGTTAGCTTCTCATTCCTCCTACTAGCCACTATCCTTTGTTTGTAGGGACGAAGCTTCAAATACACCTATCCCCTAGCTCAAACTAAATGTCCTTCCTACGCCCATCTGCTTGCCTTTTCATGATTTGTTGGGCTCTCAACAAGTGTTTTTTCAATTCCTCCAGCACCCTATCCCTCTCCTCTAAGTACTGCTCTACTAAAAAGACTGGTGTGCTACTTTGCCCAAAGTGCACCAAGTGAGACGGATCTCTTTCGTACAACACTTTGAAAGGCGTCATCCGGGACGCTGAATGATTCAAAGTGTTGTACTGGTATTCTGTCCACGCTAGCAACTTGGCCTACAACCGAGGTGTCTTTGAAGCAAAGCATCACAGGTATGTCTTCAGGTAGGGGTGTCAAAATGAGTTTCGGGTCGGGTTTGGGTCGAACCCGAAATTAACCCGTCATCATATGACCCGACCTGAACCCGACCTGTTTAGGAAAATGGATCGGGAACCCAAACCCGACCTGATTCGAGTCCGGGTTGACCCAAATTGACCCGCTAACCCTTTTTTTTTTTTGCTTAAAGAAACTAAGCTCGACTTCTAAACAAATGAACCGACATGTCTTGTTCTCTGTTTCTTTGTTATTCCTGTTGATACTTCGAAATGGAATCCCAACACCAATGGCGGTCGCAGAAGTCTTTGTTGGCGTCATTCTTAGTCTTGAAACAAAATTCGGGTGGAAAAACTTGACGAGCCTGTGAATGGCCTTTGATGATTTCTATGCCCTTCACAACAACTACACCACCAGGATTGCTTTCCTCATCTTGGACTCCAACTAGGATGCGGTGGATGTAGTAGCAGTAGGTTCATAATAATAATAATAATAAAAAATCCTTCAATATGCTAGCTAGCTAGCTCTCCAGCAGCAAAATTTTCTTAAATATTCAAGAATTAGAATCAGAACAAGACGTACTATTAAGTATTTAATACTTCTTATATATTTCAGCTGTGGATCTAACGAAGAACAACAAGGTGGCGGCCATTATTGGGCCCATGAGCTCCTGCGAAGGAAAGTTCGTGGTGATCCTCGGCAGCGTAACTCAGACACCCGTCATCTCTTACATCATCCAACGACCGCACAGGTTCATGGGACACTTTCGGGTTTTCGGTTCAACCCGAACCCTACCCAATTTTTTAAACGGGTCGGTTTGTTGAACCTGAACCCGACCCGTATAAAAAGTGGGTTGACTCGAACCCAGAATTTTTCGGGTCGTGTCCAGGTCGGGTTTCGAGTTGGGTCAAGTCTTGACACCCCTATCTTCCGGCTCCTGTTTACCACCTTTATCTGCCCGTCTGTCTAAGGGTGGTAAGTAGTGCTCCTCTTCAGCACTGTCTCTTGCAGCCTGAACAACTCCCTCCACAAGTGACTGAGGAACACCTTGTCTTGGTCAGACATTATAGACTCCGGTATGCCATGCAATTTGATCACCTCTGTAATGAATGTCGATGCCACTATCACTGCCGTGTATAGGTGTCGTAGGGGAATGAAATGAGCATATTTGCTCAATCTGTCCACCACCACCAAAATAATTGTAAATCCCTCAGATCGGGGTATCCCATCTGTGCAATCCATGGAGATCTCCTCTCACACTCTGCTTGGAAGAGATAGGGGTTGTAATAGTCCTCTTGGAGCCATGGCCATGTACTTGTTCCTCGGGCATACCTCACACCTGACCACTATCTCCTCTACATCCTTGTGCATCCCCTTCTAATATAACTCCGCAGTCAATCTCCTGTATGTCTTCTGAACACCAGAGTGACCCCCAACATCACTCTTGTGGAATTCCTGTACCAAGTGTGGGATATGGATCGAGGTTCGAGGCAGCACAAATCTCCCCTGGTACAGCAGTCTCTCCCCATTTATGGAATAACCAGGGTGGATACTCTCATCCTTCAATAGATCCGCTCTAATCCTTCTCAACTCCTAGTCGTGCACACTCTCCTCCTTAATAGCCCCATTATCCAACATCAATAATATCAAAATGGCTAACTCCTGGATCTCCCCCACACATCTAGATATGGTATCTTCTGCCTTGTGGCCCTTGTTCTTCGACCCTAGTCTATACTGGATCTCAAAATCATAGCCTCAACTTTGACAGCCACTTCTGATGCTCCTTGGTCACCATCCTCTAGGTACGTCAAGCTTCTCTAATTTGTCCTAACGATGAAGTGTTGGCCCAACAAGTAAGGCCGCCATTTTTGAATAGCTAATACAATTGCCATCAACTCCCTTTCGTAGATCGATTTCAGCCTGGCTCTGGCTGTTAACACTTGGCTGTAGAAAGATATAGGCTGGTGGTTCTGCATGAGCACTGCCCCCAATCCACATTCTGATGCATCAGTCTCGACCACAGAAATCAGATAGGGCCAGGACGGGTACCGTGGTCATGGTTGTCTTCAACCTCTCAAAGGCATAGGTCGATGCCTCTCCTCACAAGAAGCTATCCTTCTTCAGTTGTTCGGTTAGTGGCTAGGCTATGGTGCTGCATCCCCTCATGAATCTCATGTAGTACCCAATCAACCCTAAGAATCCCTTCAGCTCCCTCAGATTCTTAGGCAGAGGCCATTTCAGCATGGCCTTAATCTTGTTCTAATCAGTGGCCACCCCCTCCTGAGGTACTATGTGCCCCAAGTATTCTATACTGGCCTGTGCAAAACAATACTTCTTTAGGTTGGCCTTCAGCTGATGCTCCTGTAACACCTCTAAGACCAACCTCAAATGCTCCAAATGCTCCTCCTTGGACCTGCTATACACTAGGATGTTATCAAAGAAAACCAGAACAAACTTCCTAAGGTATGATCAGAACACCCTGTTCATGAGACATTGGAAGGTAGTAGGGGCGTTGGTGAGGGCAAACAACATCACCAAGAACTCATAGTATCCCTCGTGTGTCCTGAATACTGTCTTTGGAACATCCTCCTATCTTATCCGGATCTGATGGTATCCAAACTTCAGGTCCATCTTCGTAAATACTACCGCCCCACAAAGCTCATCTATCACCATAATAGGAAACTTGTCTGGCACAATCTCTTTATTCAGGGCCTGGTAGTCCACACAAAATTTTCAACTTCCATCATTCTTTTTAACCAATAGAACTGGGCTAGAGAATGGGCTCATGCTCGACCTGATGATCTCTGCCTTCAATATCTCCCGGATCAGCTTCTCAATCACATCTTTCTGGATCTGAGGATAGCGGTAAGGCCTGAAACTGATCGGTGACACCCCCTTCCTTAAAGTGATGTCGTGTTCCTACTCCCTCGGTGGTGGTAACCCTTACGGTGGCTAAAAAATCTCATTGAACTGTTGTATTACCGGCTGTACCGAAAGAGAGATATCCCCCTCTTCCTTTCATTCGATCTTCTCTAAGCTCTACAGCTCCACCAGAAATCCTCCTCCCACCTCCTGTATGGCCTTTACCATGGTTTTGTGAGACACCATGGCTTTGGAGAACCCTGCATCTCCCCTAATCACCACCCTACTCCCTTCCATTATCAGCCCCATTGTTAGCATTCTCCAATTTATCTTGGTATCCCCTAAGATCTGTAGCCATCTCATCCCCAGGATGAGATCTGTGCTCCCTAGCTCCAATGGGAGAAAATTCTCCCTCACTTGGACTCCTTGTATAGTCAGGACCACTCCCCTGCACACTCCTCTACCCGTCTCCATCTTCCAGTCCCTATCATTACCCCACAGCACCCTGTGTCCACCAATTGGTCTACGACCTTGTTGGAGATGAAGTTGTGGGAAGCCTCACTGTCTATCAACACCACTACCTTTTTATCTGCTATTTTTCCTCTCACCTTCATAGTGTGATTCAGAGTGAACCCCACCAGTTAGTTCAAGGAGACCTTTGTCATGTCTAAATGCAGCTTTTCCTCCTCAGCCATAGGAATAACTGGCGAAGCCTTCGATTGCATTTCAATCAAATTCTTCATCATGTCTTCCATGTTTCCAAAGCAGTTCTCTATGGATGTGAATCTTCCTTCCACGGATGTGAATTTTCCCTCCATTCCAAAAAATCTCTCCTCCGTCCCGGCCTTAAGTTGTTCTATCTCACCTTCCTACACCTCCATCTTCTTTGCTGCCATAGGTCTGATACCAATATGATAGGAAATAGGAGAGCTTTCAACCCAAAACAGCGAACCACAAGCAAAAATTGGAAGAACACATCTCGAATCGCTTTTATTGCAAGAATTACAAAAAAAGCAACAAGATTTATCTTCAATTGGAGAGAAAGATCCGACTCTCTAAAACCCTAGCCGGCGGCCAGAGCCCAAAATTCCCTATGCACAAACTAATTTTAGCCATAATCAAGCATAAATCCTAACCCTAGGGTGAAAACAACTATTAAAAGCATACAATTCAAAGAAAAAAAAACCAAAACAACCTCCACAATTCAAATTTTCCCCTCACTCGCCCCCTCCTCTTTCTTCATTAGTGTGTGGACCCCACATTAAGGGGGGCGGATAATGCCCTAGGCTGAACCAGGCTTCCGCCTGGTGTATACAAAGGCCAGTCCCTCCTGGATCGGTCTAACATAAATCTCATGGTGAAATAAATCTTCCATTTCCCTCTTGTCATAAATCTTGGATTTACTAAATCCTATAATTTGGTGGCTTTTTTAGATTTGGCCGAAGAAGCACACGAAGGGATAATGATTGTTACCTTCGCAGCAAGCGAGCTACTGTCATGATTAGGGGTGTCAAAATCGGGTTTTGGATCAGGTTCTGGTCGAACCTGAAACTGACCCGGGTTCAAATATGTTGACCCTAATCTGACCCGATTTTGTAAACAGGTCGAAAGTTCAGACCCGGACCCGACCCGTCGGGTTACCGGGTTGACCCGACCCGACACAACAACCTAGATTTTATCGGGTCAAGTCACTCGAGTGAGAACCCTCGTTACGTGCGGGCAGAGCGGGTAAGGCAGCCAGGCAGCAGGAGCGGCGGAGGTTGAGCGGGTGCGGGGAGCCAATGACCTAGGTGCAGGTCCTGTGGAAGCGGCGGAGCAGGTGAGGCACTGAGACAGTGAGGCATGAGGCATGAGCTAGCCCCTAGGGTGCGGTCCGGTGCAGAGTACGAACCCGATCGTGGGACGGCACAGCCGCGGGACTGCGGGAGAGGCGGATTCGGCCATCCGGGTCGCGAGCGCCGAGCAGGAGGGCGAGACCGCACACTGGGAGGGCGGATCCGAGTCACGAGCCGGTCATTCTCGGGTTTTTGAGTCAACCCAAACCCTACCCAGTTTTTGAAACGGGTTGGTTTATTGAACTCGAACCCGACCCGTATGACAAACAGGTTGACCCTAACCTGAAATTTTAGGGTCAGGTTTTCGAGTCATGTCAAATATTGACAACCCTGGTGGTGACTTCCGATCCGACATCGTCAGAGGCGATAAAGCTTCTTTAGCAACTCTTTCAACAGAGTACTTCAAGCGAAGCACGCAAGGTCAAAGCAGACACAAAGAAATGGCAACGAGGAAAAGAAATTGTAACAAAGAAATGGAGATGAAAAGCAAATCCTAGATTAATTAAATACTTAGTTATTAAAAATTAAAATAAATAGTTTAGTTAATATGATTTCAAATAGGAATAATTATTATATAATATTATATACAATAATTAAATAATTAATTAGTAGTAGAATATTTAAATGATTAATGAGATAATTAATAATTAAAACTAGTTAAATAATACTTTTAAAAGTAATTGAATCATTAGTAGGGGTATTAGTTACATAATTAGCTATTTCAAAAATAATTAAGTAATTAATTAGATAATTATTAGCATAATTAGATATCAAATACTTATTAAATTAATACCTAAATAAGTAATTTGATAAGTAGTACTATAATTAGTAATTAAATTATTTAATAATTAAGCTAACTTCTTATTAAATTATTTATCACTATAATTTATTGATTGTAATTAAAATTGAAATTAATAAATAACTTGTCTTTATAACACATTAAATTTAATTTTAAATGAACCAACTGCTGTAAATTCTGGATTACGTTGTCAAATAATTTCGCAAGGTTTAACAGAATTTAACAGCTATTTTGTCAAACAGTTTTCACGATTTAACATACTAAATCTTTACAGAATTTACTAAATCCTACTAAAGTTAAATCCTACTTTTGCCAAACAGCCCCCAAGGGAGGACATTATAGCTGTAACAATAACGTTTGATGGAAGTTTTTCCTACAGTGCTTTTAAATATACGGGTCACAGAATCTCGATGCCAGCCTTTTTACGATGGTTTTTATCATCATGTGAAAGGGATCCATTTGAAAAATCTGATTTGGATTGGCTTCAAGTGTCCATCCTAAAGCCCGTTTTTTATCTGGGGTTTACCCTGACAAGAGCCAATATTTAGCATTCTTCACCAGTTGTGGGCCAAAATTTCATTCCATTTCGGACTGGAACAATTTAATAGGGTTAAAATCCACTTCTTCATACCGAAATAGCACCGCGAAAATAAGTGTGCTTTTATAGTTTTATTGATTTAAAACTAGTGAAACCAGGGATCGAGAGCATCAACTCAACCACTAAGCTAAGCTACAATTATCTACTTTATATATATATATATATATAGAGAGAGAGAGAGAGAGAGAGAGAGAGAGAGAGAGTTACTAATAACTGTAATAACAAAAATAATCACTACTTATTGATATCAGATATATGTTAGTATATAATAACACATTTATAATGAGATCAAATAGAATTTGCAATTAAAAACATCATTGTTATAAATTCTTTAGAATATTAATTATTTATTATATTCTTCTATTCTTAGAAGTTAAACTAGACATATTCGAAAAGATACATTTAACTATCTTAATTTTATTATTTTAAAAATTGTAAAGTATTCTAAACTTTTAAAATTAATTTAAAATTAATATTTTTTTAGCTTAATGCTTAAGCTATTTTTAAATTATTTTATAAAAGCAGAAATGTTTTCAAAAGCAACACCGAAACTATAAAAAAAATCCAAGATTGAAGATTTCATGATGGATTGAAACCGAGACCAAGTTTTAAACTCTTGCTTTTGACTATCATTCTTTTACTTTTCTACACAATTCATGAATAATATTGGTGTTAGCAATCGTCTTTCTTGATTATCTACACTCTGTCCGTCATTCCTGCACACCATTTGGTGCGCTGGTGTGCATCTTGGTGAGGGCAATTGGAGGGGGAGTGCAATGCTCTTAAGCTGTGCTATGAAGATTCTATTGCTTGTTCTAGCCCATGTGGTGAGCTGCAGTTGCACTGCGTTTCTCTTGAGCTTAGGGACAATATATGCCATTAATGGGCTGGTTTAGTTAGGTGTCATCCTTTTCAGAAGGCAAGCGTTCCAATGCATTTGATCTGTAAAATGCACTGTCACTAATGGGATATTTTTGGGATAACTTTTTCGTTGTTTTGCTTTTTAGGCCACTGCTGCCTTTATACTTGATTGTAGCTTATTATTTTTCAGAAATGTCTATGATGAAAATGAGCTTTTTCAAATTAAATTTGTTAGGTGTGATAGTTATAAGAAAGTAAAAAGGTCTGTATTCCCCACAATGGCTTTAAAAAAGATTTGCTTTTCTTACTACAATAATTTTCAGCCACTTGGGCAAGTAGTTGTAGCTGCTCCAAATAGACTCAATATGTTCTACTTTGATGGTGGCCATGACCAACTCTGAGAAGATTCAAAATCATATTTCATGGGAAATTGGCATTTAAGATACCATTAGATGACAATATAATTGAAGTCACCTTGAAACGGCAAAGTGCAGCTACCAACCAAACTGGAAGCTTCTTTGAATTGCAAGTTTGAGACACAAGAAATCTAAGAAGATAAATGTCTTTTAAGCAAGGCTCAAGGGTTGGTTAAGTGTTTGACTGGGAAAAGGATTTGAATAAGCGGGTAGAACGAGAGAAAGTCGCTGTCATCCTTGTCACATGAAATGAACAACTAAAAGCGAACATTTTGATTAAGGTTTCATTTGGGACAACTTTCTTATTGCTTTTTAAATTAACTTTTTAATACAAAAATTTTTAATTTAAAAATTTTTTTAAAAATTTGTTTTAAGAAGTAGTAAGAAAGCTGTCCTAAACGAAGCCTAAAACTAAGTTGAATGCTGTATTGGTAGCGGACAACACTTAACATTGAATTCGTCAATAACATTGCCAAGCTTAAATTGGTATCCATGCTCGTCAATGTTATCATTAACATAATGGCAACGATATGTGCTTGTTATTGAAGAACCTAAGAATGGCAGAGAATAAAAACGTATTATGGAATTCTATGATCAATTGGATTACGTTTGGATCACATCTTACTTCAGCTTGAGTCCCATTTCCTAATGCGAGCAAGTGTCCTTTAAGGGTATGTCTAATTTATCATCACATCTTACTATCAAGTTTGAATGTCATTTCACAACGAATACTTTGACATGAAAAGTTATTGAATCTTGGAAGTGCTTTGTTGATTAAGAACGTGATTCTCAACAAGCTCTCTTGCAGGTTGGTTATTTAACCGGGATATGCAGTACCTGTTTCCTGATAAGGTGCATTATGGTAAGATTTCAATTTCTACTCGCTAGGATTCCATTGAACTTTTAGGACTTCATATAGTAGCCAACGTTCTTATTTCAGGGGCTATTTACCTACAAGTTTGTTAAATCTGATAAATCTAGATTTAATAAATATTTGAGCCATTAATTTCTGAAAATTATGATAGATGTTAAATCTGATTACATGACATTAAAATATTTGCAAATCATTTCAAATTTTAGGGTTGAAAGAAGGAAAATATACATGATAAGGACTAAGTGTAAAACTCTTGAATCTTATTTCTCCCTAGATTTACTAAATCTGGGATTTAATCTAAAATCAGAGAAAAATGAGATTTAAGAAGGTAGTAGGTTTTATGCTTTCAAAAATTATTTTGCAATATTTATTTGAACTATTTTGCAATATTCAAACTAAATATTGCCAAAATGTTAGCTAAATCTTGCAACCGAACAACTCCTCAAGGTTCCAAAACACATTACCAGCATAGATGTTCTGAATAAATAAAAGCTCCTGAAAGAATTTTGGCACCTGTTCAGGTTGCTATTTCAGAATGTGACAAGGATGCTGACATTGATGTTCTCGATCATCCAATTCTAAACTTCATGTACTATATGGTAAGTATTATATTGTGACTTTCAAAAGAAAGTTGGGTAGAATTATGATGGCCCCCTTTCTTCCTGTTATTTTCTCAGTTGGTTGAGATTCTTCCATCTGCTATTGTGCTCTTCATCCTGCGGAAGTTACCTCCCAAGCGAGTTTCAAACCACTATCATCCAATTCACTAAACGCTTGGGCCACCTCTCAATCTGAAAGACCTCCAAGTGAGAATTTATCTTTATTATGTTTAAAAAAACTGATCAGAATATCATAGGTTAATTTTTTTCCTATTGTTTTCTGTGTTAATATTTGCAGTCTGAGCTACAATTGAAGCCATGATCATCTCCTGGCGGTGAATCTAACAATTTTATCGGCAAAACCTAACCCATACCAACCTAACCCTATATAGTCCAGTCTTCAATGTGGTTCTGTAAATTGTCTTAATTTTCTTTCTAAATTACTATTCTCAAAATGATAATATATCGTCATATAATAAAGTTGTTTTACCTTTTTTTTTTCTTTTTTATAATTTGTTATGATTGATTACTGCATCTATTTGCTATTTTTATCTTTGTTTTTATTTTAAAAATGTGTTCTTTGTCTTAATGTCTACAGGAAAGTTTTTGAGTCACCTTTCATTGCTTGTGTAGGTTATATTTGGTGTTGGAAGCTTGAGCTGTGTAATGAATGCAAGATAAAGGAAATATTTATTAAATATTTTGCTTAATAAGCTTATATTTTATTATCTAATTTGATCAAGTTGTAAATCATAAAGCGTTTGATTAAATTGAAAAGCTTAGTACTTTTATGTAAGCGATTACAATTTCTTATGTCTATTCAATCTACATTTATATCTTTGTCATAGACTAAAGTTTCGTTTGGGATAGTTTTTTTACTATTTTCTAAAATGACTTTTTAGTATAAAGATTTCTAATTAAAAAAATTTTTACACTAGAAAATCGTTTTAGAAAGCAGCAAAAAAGCTGTCCCAAATGAAGCTTAAGTTATAAATGAGAGATTTACCATTTTTTAAATTTAACATAAGAATAAAACTTGATTTTAAATGTGTTTTTTTCTTTTGAAATTATTCTTTTGATGGAGTGTTTAAAATGCTTCAAATTAAGCTATAGCGTTAGCTCAAATTTAAAATGGAAGTGAAATTACTTTTGAATTCAAGAGCGGAGTTTGAAATTATTGAAGTAGTATTTTTATTTGTAGTTCGAAATTTTAACATTTTAGATTAGAAATATTTTTAATGGTCTATAAGATGTTGTACAAGGCTAGCTTTTTGAAAACAATGGCTTCACTATTGTGATTAAACTTTTGATCAAAATAAATTTAAAAGTTATGAGATAAATTTTGAAATCGGCATAATATAAATTTAAGTAGTTTTAAATTTAGTGTTATGATCCCAAAATAAATTTAAAGTTTATGATTGATATATCATTAAAAAATTATTTTAATCATACGGTAATCTTGATGCAATTTTAAGTTGGAAATTTCCAAAATTAAATTTAGAGCCATATGAACTTCGATGTACGCAAACTTATGATCAAATTGAACATCTTGAAAAGATGAACCTAACAAAACCAAATTCAACCTAATCCAAGCCCATATGGGTCCAAATCAAGAGCCCAAAGCACATTTAGAAGATACAAAACATAAATTGTATGCAAAATGATATTCAAATGTGACATGCATATAGTTGAATCGAGCAGCTCGACGATACAAATCCAACAAGCCCAAGTTCGCCGAATTTCTAACATCATTAAAATACTTAAATACTCAATAAATAATCTATGATCAAGGGAATCAATATCGATCGTTTATCAAAAACACTCATAACATGCCCCAAATATTCTATCTATTTACTAGCCATGTCACTCACAGAAAAATTATGAATAGATCTCTCATTCTTCATTGAAAGATGAACAAGCAAGAAAAAGAAGAGAATATAGGAAGAGAAATTTGAGAGCTTTCTTGATGCCAGGCTTCGCCTCCTCGACCACCACCCGACCATCGACCGTCACCAGACATTTGCCCGCCACCGACTGTTATCAGACTTCCCCTCAGGCCTCAGTTATCGACCGTAGCCAGATTTCTGCCCAATCTCCATCATTCACACAAAGTTCGACCCATTTCCTGAACTTTTGTAATATGATTGTCCTCAAGTTTAGGATGATCTTTGTAATTTATTCAAATACTAGTAGAATCATTTCAACTGGACATGGCCCTATAATTTTTCACATTTTCTAGGATTTTTCACTTAAAAATCTTGATGCTTCTAATTTCTCTGTTTATGTGTTGGATATTTGTGCAATACTAAGACAAAAGACTTTCATATTTTACCGTCACGAATATTCTAGCTCGCAACAATGATATTTTGTGCTAAAATTTTTCACATGATGTTACTATAAATGCAGTTGTAAGCTGAAATTATATCGAGATTAATAGGTTTCCAGAATGATATTAAACATATTGATATTTCAGTGGAAGAAGGCAATGACATCACACGCCATTTGCTAATTTATAAAATACATGTTAAATATAATCATTATTGTAATTAAATATAGATCTTTTATGTTTTATTTGATTAATAAATATAATAAAGTAAAACTCTTCAATTCATTTTTTAAGATAAATATGTCACATAAATAATTAATTATTTTTATATTATAAATTTATTTAGGGTATCTTCCAAAAAAAAAAAAAAAAAAAAAATCAAAGAAAGCAGCCCGCCTCTGCGTTGTGCCCAAAAGTAAAACTCCTCCAAGCCTTTCCCGCCATCAGTTTCCTTCTTATTTGATTTCTGCCCTAATCTTCTTCCGACGATCGGAAGTCGACCATCTCTTCACTTTTCGGATAATCTTCGCACACGTTATGTAGCAGGTATGCTCGCTCTTAAAAAGAAACCATCCTCTTCATGTGCCTGTGACGGCTTGACTTTTTGTACTTTTCTCTGTTTGAAAGTAGGTTTGTTAATTTTCTGTTATATGAATTGGAAAATGAGATGAAAAAGGCGTCTTAGCCTATGAGGGTTTTTGGTTGAATGGGTTTCAGGCCATTTCTTTCAACTTGAGGCTTGCTCTTGCTCTTGTTTAAAAACTCTCCATTGGTTTACTTGAAACCTTCAGCCTCGGAAATGATAGTTCTATTTTTAAAGATTGATGATTTCTCATTGTTTGATCGAAGAAAATGCAATAATTTTTTAGCTCAACCATGGAGATACTGAGAATCCTGCGAATCGAAGCACGCAAGGGTATTTCCTATATTTGACAACTGTTTTGGGATGTTGTTCAGTTTCCTGTTTTTTTTATTTATTTATAATTTTTTTAAATGGGTGTTGAATGAATGTTTTTTTCCCTATTTGTTAGATCAGTAAACGGAGTTATGATCGAACAAGTTTTGTTTTAACGGAACAGTTAGTTTGAATGTGGAAACTCCTCCACGAGCAAAATGCAGTAAGCCACAAATAAACATGGAAAGCTAAAGATTAAGTAACCAAGAGATATCAACTATTTATGTGATTTGTTTTGAATAGAGCATATGTTCATTAGAAAAAAGAGATGATCCGATCTACTGATAAAAAAAGTCACAAATGATGTAGAAATCATATGCATCCACCAGTTATTCTCGAAAACTCAAATACACCTTCTCTTAAGTCATAACAAAGGAAAGCTCAAAAGAAACTCTCACAATGGGTTCAACTCACAAAGGTTTCTTCTTGCATGCACAAGGATTTATTTATTTTCTTATCTATTGAATCGAGTCAAGTCTAGTATTGCATTTTTCAAGTTTAGTTATTTATTCTTTTATCCAGCTCAAGCAACGCATGAACATGACCTCAAAATATTTTTTAAGTTCATTTGTTAAATTTTATATTGATTTCGAGTTATAGTTGAGTTTTAACCAAATCTAACTGACTATTAATAAGATGCTAGTGATTTAGATAATTAAGCTTATTTCAAACGATAAATTTATTCATAAATTTTTGTGACAATAATTCATTCATCATTATTTTTGAAGTCCCATAAATAACGACATTAGTGTTTTTTATCATATTCTTTTGTTTATTTGTTTAATATTTTCATTATCTAATGTTCTTTAAATAATAAAAGTCGAATTTTGATGGATCAATCTAATATTTGTTAAGAATTTTTATTATCAAATGTTAAGAAAAGCAAAATTAGATATTTAATATATACATTTAGCTATTTGCTTAATATTCATTTGATTTATATTTTTAGTAATATAAATAATTTTTGAAGTTTAAAAAATATAATAATAATTTTTAATTCATAAATTAAGATATAAAAATAACTAAATCATAATTAAATGATTTTTTTTCAAGGTCTTAGTGAGCTATTTATTCAACAATAAACGAACATGTTTATTAATGTGAATGGGCAAACAAATCAGTGTTCAAGTTTGTCCATTTATATATTTATCTTTAATTTTTTTAAAAACTTGTTGAAATATTTGAATAAACGAACATAAACACATACTATGAATAAATCTTGAATTGTTCAATTAATTTACTAGTTCACTTTCAACTATGTTTGTAGCTAGTCACTTAACATTATGATGCAAGTTTATGAAAAGAGTCAAACTAATTAAAAAATACTAGAAAATCTGTTTGGAGGATCAATTGATTCATCAATCAATTAAAGTCATCTTTGACATTTGAAAGAATTGCTTGCTTATATTTTTTTAATTATCATAGTAGAGCCACTAATCATTCAGAAAGATTTAAAACAATGAAAAATAATATTTCATTTCACTTGATAAACACACGCACACACACATATATCCCAAAATCATATACAATAATCAGAAAATCCCATCACTTCAGTCTATACAGAACATTTTTGGGTTTAAAATAATAATAAAATAAAATACTTATCATTGCAACTATTCAGATTAGCCCGACTTCACTGAGTCCTTACCCTTTATTGAAAAGCATGTAAACCATGGAATGAGCTAATAGATTAGTATGTTACCTGAACCTACCATTGAAATCAATACACAGGAGTAGAAGCAATATGCATGTAGTCATTCATCACATTAGTATGAACATGTAACAATAAGAACATGTGACAATTAATATATATGAATAGTGTTGATTTGTTTGAACAATAGAAATCAGCGCAATCAATACAAATCATTGATTAGTGCAAATCAATGTGATCAATCATCATATATATATGATCAATATGTTCTGACTTTTTTATGCTCGTATCAAGTACAATGTAGTAAGTGAAACTATGAATCTATGCATGTTTATATTTTATACTTCTATTTTATCTTTATACCATATCATATATGCCACTATGCCTATTATAGAACAGGACACGTTCCATTTCTATTATATATATGTTGTACAATATCAATTCATTTGTATTATGATTATGTATAACAAGTAAAAATGCAATGTATTATGTATTATTGTATCAATCTTTTCAGTTTTATCACTTATATCAGTCATGTCATGTATCCTATTCATGTCACATTATATTATTTATGCGATTATCATGTTATGCTCCATTCTATCAATACACATGCACTTCTATATATCATGTATGCGTGTTATATTATAATCAAGGCAAGACATCTGGCTCCTCTGGTAATTTTCTTGTATTAAGTTATGTAGGCCAATCCTACAAAAATTAGTTTCAATCATATCAGTCATATAAACATGTATCATTCATATCATTCTCAATTACAAGTCAGGTGGCTTTCACTTAAGAAGTCGTCACTTTCTGTCCTTCGGTGTATCATATCATATCAGTCAATCTTCTTATGCTTCCCATTTCATACCTTTTAGGATCATAATACAAACCTTATTTAAAGGAAAGCCTTTTGACCCACCCTATTATACAAGGTAATATATCTCCAATTAATCTGAATCAGCTAATAATTTCTAGCCAACCTTTCTTACCTTCACACGAGCCAAACCATATAAATTTCATAATAGGAATCATTATGTATCCACCTAGTACAATTATCACAGCATGTAAATCCTCTCAATGTGCTTCTCAAAATGCATATATTATGCTAAAATGCATATCTAATCAGCAAACAATACCTTTATGCATGTCATGGATTTCATTATCTACATTTGAATGCACTAGCTCTCACACATTTTATGCATGATTTTGTTCAATTCATTTTATTTAAATTAACATATATGCACAACTATCTAATGGAATTTTAATATGTTCATATCAAAATGCTCATAACAATGATATCAATTACTCATTAAAAGTTATACGGTGGAAATCGTCTGAATCAAGAGAAAATGCATTCTTATTAGATTTGGGAGAGAGAAAAAAAATCTTAGAAATAGAAATCATTGAAAATAGATGTAGGATAAATGTTACCCTATGATGCACAGACACATACACGGCGACACGGACACGGGACACATCAATTATTGAAAATATAGGACAAGGACATGGGTTGGATACGGTATTATAATTTATATATTTTAAAATAGTGTATAAAAATTGAATAAGTATAATTAAAAATAATTTAAAAATAATAAACCATTTAACTAAAATATGTGCTTAAAATGATTAATATTAGGATGTCGAGAGTTGAGCGTCAATGTTGTGTATCAGATATCGAGAGATGAGACGACAATGCTGTCAAGAGTCGGGCATCAATGTTATGCAGTAAGTATCGGGTGTTGATGTTAAGAGGGCGTCTGTTGTTGATGTTGAGAGGGAGTTTTTCGTCGATGTTAAGACGACATCAGACAAAGATGATCTGTCAAGTTGTGGGTATAGAAATTGCTAACGCGAGCATCAATGTCAAGATAATGCCGGACTTTAATATTGAGATGATTTTGAAATGTCGATATTGTAACGACGCCAGACATTGATGTTGAGATGACATTGCGCATTGTTGTGAAACCAAAGTTACTCACTAAAGAGAAATGAAAATGAGAATATTCGATGATGGGGTCTTGAGTGCGGGCGATTGATTTGGTGGTGGATAAGAAATAAGAAATTTAATTTTTCTATTTTAAATAAATAAAAATTTTGAACACAAGAAATTATATTTAAAAAAATCATAAAATATTTAAGTGGTAGGGTTTGGGAGTTGTAGGGTTTATGCTATATTTTGTATGTAGAATTTTATTTGGAGTCATGCAGTCTACTGTTTTGTGAGAGATCCTAGCGGCGTCTAGGGTTTGTGAGAGAAGATCCTCCTCTAGAAAGAGGATTATTATATCTTGCTTGTTCTTATTTTCTTGTTATCAATAAAAATATACTGTTTGTTGAATTTATTGGGGTCGTTGGCTATTTTTGATACCAAGGTGTGTCAAATTGGTATCAGAGCGGTGTTTGTGACCGCAATATCCGTCCTTCTTGTTGAATTCTGCAGTGTTTTTCTTCCCCTCTTGTTGAAATTTTTAACGACCATGGATGCTGTTTGTTGCTAATTTTGTTGTTGTTTGTGTAGATTGGAACCTAGATCTGGGGATGGAAGCAAAGAAGGTGGATGTGTTGGAAGGCGAGATGGGGCAATTCAAATCTGATGTGGGGAAGAAGATCTCAACAATAAAAGAGAGGGTTTCATCTATGAAAACCCGATTTGGAGGGGTGGAGGAGATGTTAAGGGATATTTTGGAGATGCAAACAAAAACTTCATCGATGATTCATGGTACTAACCCTTATCCAGAATCGATCGGAATTCCTTTAACTACAACTAAGGGAAAACCGGAAAAGGGATCGGAAGGGAGGAGTTCGATGAGGAAAAGCTTCTTCCACCAAGAACTACCTCTTAGGGCTCCGATGAGAGGTGGAATAGGGTCTTTGAAGGAGGGGCAACTGGAAGGGAATTTCATGGGGGAGATAGTGGGGTGGACAACCATTATGGGGGTCGGACGGAAGAAAGGTGGGATTTCCACCCACGATATACAGGGGGAAATAATAACGGGAGAGGGAACTGGGGTGGAGATGCTAGGGAGAAAGTTAAAGATGCTGGTCTTTAAAGGAGAAGATGCTCAAGGATGGGTGTATCGGGTGGAGAGATACTTTGCCATCAATGGGTTGATAGAAAGAGAAAAGTTCATGATGACAGGGCTATGTTTGGAGGGCAAAGCCCTAGCTTGGTTTCAGTGGAGGGTGGCGAGGTATCCATTTCATTCATGGGGGGAATTTAAAGATGGGTTGTTGGAATGTTATTGAGCAATCTAGGAAGGAGACCTCCACGAGCAGTTTTATGCCTTATCTCAGGAAGGGACAATCATGGAGTATCAAGTGAAATTTGAGCTGTTATTGGGTTGACTGAGGGGGATTTCTGAAGAAGGTTTGGTGGGAAATTTCATGAAGGGCCTCAAGGAGGGCATATAGGCAGCACTCAAAGTATGGAGGCCTAACCGACTGAGGGAGACAATGGAACTTGCACAAAGGGTGGAGGAGAAACATAAGAGGGAAAAGGCCCGCAGGACTAACATCGTGGGAGGTGCTTACAGGAATACCTTCACGACCTTGGCACCGAGGACCCAGACGGTGTCTTTTAAGAGGGAAGCACCCAAGGAGAAGAGCACTGGAGTACGTCCGAATAGCAATTTCAGTCGCCTCACAGAAGCAGAGATACAGGATAGGAGGGCAAAGGGGTTATGTTATAGGTGCGATGAGAAATTTACACCAGGACATAGGTGTAAAAATCTTACCTTAAAGGTTCTATTCGTGTGTGATGAGGAGGAGGTGGACGAGGCAGAGGAAGAAGAGGAAGAGGAGACTGGGACTGAAGCTGGTAGACACAGGATGTTTTAGAGTGATGATGGACACAAGAAAGGTAGAGAAGAGCAGTGGGACATGCCAGGGTTTGGTGGTGGAGCTGCCGGGGATTCACATTAAGGAGGATTTTCTTCCCTTGGAATTGGGAGCACTGATTTGATTTTGGGAATGAAATGGCTACAAACCTTGGGGAAACCAAGGTAAATTGGAAGGTATTAGCTATGGAGATCTAGGTGGAGGGGAGAAAAGTGGTATTAAGGGAGATCCCAGCTTATCCAAAACCATGGTTTCTTTGAGAACCCTGGTTCGTGCCCTACATGGGGAATGAGAGGGATTTTTGGTAGAACTCCAGAGTTTGGAGGGAGGTGAAATAGAGGATGTAGAGGTGTTGACCTCTGTATGTCGAAACCACACGTACGCAGAAATCACGCTCAAAATCCCTCCTACCTGTCCGACATTGTTCTCCGTACGAAGCTCACACATCTACGCCGCCTTGTCTCCCACAATCTCCACTATTCACTCGTCTTACAAGCCATAGATTATAGATCGAGGCATTCCCGCTCTCGTTATTAAGGTGACGACGAACAAAGAGTTCGGTTCATGCTTTCTCACGCTCATTCCGCTCTACCGAACTCCAAAAACTGCAGCTCCCTTTGATTTCCCTCTCCACTCGATTGACCCTCTACCCGTTCGAAGACCCAGAGCTGCATAACCACTTCTCTGCCTCTTCCTCTTCACAAGCCGAACCAAGCCTGACTTGCTGTAGCCTCGAATCGAGCTGCCAAACTCCCAGGTCATCGAACTCACAACTGCAGCTCTTCCCTCCGTTTGACCTAGTCACCCAAGCTCCTATCCCAACATCACTGTGCCGACGCCCATGGCTTAAACACGACCAAAATCCTGAATCCCTATCTCCATGTGACGAATCCACAGTCCTATCAAATAGCCTACCTCACCTCTAGCTTCGATCCCCATAGTCGGCCTTGTTCGAATACTTGAACCCCTCCTCAACTTGCCGCAAGCTGATCGACGTTGTAAGCCTATCTCGCTTCTAGCATTGAACCCAAGCTCCTCACACTTCCAATCCCATTACCTGCTATCTGACTTCAAACCCTATCTCTTTGCTCGATTCCCCTAAGCAGTCGCAAGACCACCTGCCCTGTCCGATCTTTCCTTCCTCCATTGCCTCCGATCTCCTCAAGCTGCAATAGAAGGTTTACTTCTAAACTTATATTTTTAATGTAATTTAGCTTATTATTATTATTATTATTATTTATTATAAATAAATAAATATATAAAAGAAAGAAAAGAGGAAAAATGAAAAAAAAAAGAATTAAAAAAAGAGAGAAAAAAGGGGAAAAAATGAAAAATGAAAAAAATCATATTTTAGTCATCCTCGATCGTCGTGCCTTCATAGCCGACATTGTTGTCGTCGACCCGATCGCGAAGGTATAACTCAAACTTGAAATCCTACCCTCGGTGCTCGTGGCGCCCCGGAAAATCATCTATACACGCTTTTCTTAACGTGGTAGGAGGAAACCCAGTGTGACACCTGCGACGAGGTGGGTAGGTCCTGTACACATTTTTCTTAGTGTGGCAGGGACAATCCAAGTACTCGTATGCGCCTCAGTGCCTACAGGGAAAGAATTGTGCATTTCAAAGCAAGTTCCCCTGAAGACCCATAAGCGCCTGTGGGCTCCAAAAATTCGATTGAGATTGCTCCCGGGCTCTCCGCGCCATCGGTCTCTTTTCTTTCTTTGCTTATGTGACGGCGATGGAGAGTTTTAACTAGATTAGGTTTCGGGTGAATTTTCAGAAGGTAGATTGGGTTTTAAATAAGACACTATCCAGAGATTTCGCCCTCATTTGTGAGGACTTTTTGATCTGAGTTCTGGTTTCTTATAGGCGCAAGCCCCTATAGTTAATTACCCCTCCTGATAATAAGAGAGAACTTTCGATTAAGGCTAGTCATTAAAGAGGTCGCATAGGTTATAAATCTAGCGTATTATAGCAACAAGTTTAGGGTTTGAATTTGAGATTTGAATTTATGATTTAGAAATTATCACCATGAACTTAAAACTGATGGTGAGGGGAATGAAGACGAGCCCGATCAAGATCCCATGGTTTCGTTGTCTTGAGCTGTCATGATCCCTGGTCTACTTAGTCAGAGGAGGTAGTCGACCTAACCTGACAGAAGGCACCTTGTCGGCAGCCATGGGTTGCTTCGTCCAAGAATACCTTGTAGACCTGGGTTGGTGTTTGTCTAAGGGGATATATCAGAATCCACCTTAGCTAACAGAGGGCTTTATGCCTATCGAATATACCCTATGATTCATAACTCAAGGGTTTGACGCCGGTAGGGAACATACGGGCTTTGGTCGTGATCGTAATATAATGGTGCCATTTTGCGGCAAAACCACCCGATCAGAGGGCACGTGCCACGTCCCTGCTGGCAAGAGACTATTTGAGGATGAACCTTAGCGATACACCCGACACGCATTCGCTCTTTGTGAGCTGAGGTTAATTTCAAATTTATCACTCCTAACAAATGGTTGCGGAAGGTGGATGAGTTTTAGTTTTAAGTTTTTAAGCGATATATTTCATTTCATGAATTCAGTCTTTTATTTGGTTTTGAGATTTAACCCCTTTGGTTGAGATTTTTTGTCAACACGGCCATCATCGGGGCGATGTTAAAGTCACTTGTACTTTCATAGGAATTTGGGAGGTATTTTTATGATTCAAGTTGGGTCAACTCTAGTCCTTTCAAGGAGGAGGATGAAACTTGAGTATTTGACCTGCGAACATTCTCGAATCATTGGATTTAGGAGTCATATGTAATGATTGGAGCACATACGGGTTTTAGCATTTTACCCTGTGTAGCATTCTCGGACATTGGTGTTTGTACTTTTAACACGTTGATCGGAGCACATGCAGGGGTGTAGCATTTGACCCTGCATAACATTTTTGGACATTGTTGTTTGTACTTTTAACACGTTGACCAGAGCACATGCAGGGATGTTTAGCGCTTTAGTTTAAGGGATCATATTTAATACATAAGGAGGGATTTAAAATATTTAAATATGATCCATTTATGCAAGTGATTTTATTTAGAGAATTGCTTGAGATTTCATTTAAGGGCCTACGAACGCCTTCTATCCGCTTGTACACATATTGCGGATTCGGTGGCATTGCTATCGATGAATTTTGCTTTAGAAAAGATGTATTTTGGCATTTCAAATAATTTTGTCTTCTTCTTTATCATTTGACACAATTCCTAGAGGAGGCTTGCTCAATAGATGCTAGGAGATTGTGTTCTTGTTCGTAGGAGGATCACCTTGCTTGCTACAATTTCCCCTATTCTATCCCATAGGTAGACTGATTTGTTTGATACAAGCTCCTTGTCCTTGCTTATAGACTAGTTGTTATGGGCACTACGAATTCCCTATTCCTACAAACAGGTGAATTGTAGTATGTTGTATTTTAGCTTTGGGTTATATAAATAGTGATTTTATCCTTCCCAGAAATCATGTAGATTTATAGATGTAGCTCAAGGGTAAGCTTTATCTAGTTAACATAGAAGTTGAAGCAATGTTCATTCAATTATCATTACTGATGATAAGTTTATAAAATTTTTCAGTAACTTAGAGTTAAGTGGGAAGTTGTAGATGCATTTGCAATCAAATTTCAATTTGCAAGGTAATTGGCAGACATCACACCATGACTAAGTGTGAGTTCTTCCTCTACGTTGCTGATATCATTGTAAGGGTTACACTAAATCATGTCATCCCATTAGTTGTCTATCTGATTAAGATTAACTAATTACAAATGGAGACTCTTTTAAGGATAACTATTTGCATATGAGTCACTATTGTTAATAACAAAGTATATGGTATTTCAGAATATGTAATTAGAAGCTCTAAATCATGATTTTCCTTTTAAGATAAATTGTTCCCTAGGGTTCGCAAGTCTTGATTTGGGTTGAGTTTTGCTTTGAGTTTGATGTCATTTGTCTAATGTCCCTTAAAAGTCAAGTTCGGTTCAACTTTGAGTTCAAGTTTTTGTTAATCAATTTAGGTTATGTTCCAGTCCCCTGTTGTTCAAAAGTTTGCAAGTTCAGTCCCCTATTTTTGTCCAAGTTCTTGTCGCTTTAGGTGAAATTTCGGCAGCCTCCTGGCATCCCCTCCCCGGCACCGGAGGTAAGGAGGGCACTTGTGTTTGAGAGCAGTTCAGTAGATTGTACATAGGCTGGATTATTGGAAAACATTGATTTCCCGCATTTTATTTGATTTTAAATGCATTAATCAATTATGAATTAATTAAATGAATTTTAATTGAGTTTTAATTTAAATTCAATTGGTTAGTTTGTTAATTTTGAATTTTAAGTATATTTTAAAATTGGTTGTATGTTAAACCTAATTTGATTAGTTTGTTAATGTATTTTGAGAATATATAATTATGTGAATTAATTTGCTCATTTAATTGGTTAAAATTTTAAATAAAGTTTGCTTTATTAAAATTTGATCGTTTTAAGTTAAAGTTTAGGTTGTATTTTGAAATTATTTCATTATTTAAATTAAATTAGTTATTCAATTAAGTTAGTTGATTTTAATAACTTTAAAAGCTTTTGATTTTTAATCAAATTTATTTCAAATTAATTAAAATATGGATTGACTGAAGTTTTGATTTCCATTAAGCTCTTAGTGGATTGAATTCTGATCTTATTAGTTAATTAATTTCCCTTTGGAGATCAGTTGATTTTATTTAATTAAATAGATCGGGTTTTATTAGATTGACCAATTAGGCTCTGATTTAAAAGTATGAATTTAACTTAAAATCATTTCAAGTTCTGATTAGTTATTTTAGTTAAATCTAGAATTAGATTTTGATTTATTACTTAATTATTTTAAGTTCTGAATTGAAAAGGTTTAAGTTAGCAAATTAAAATTTATTTAAGGTTAATTTTAAATTCATTAATCAATTGAATTTTAAAATTTGAAATTTTTAGATTTGCAAGTTCGTGTTTTTCCAAAATCCACCAAAGTCCAGAAATTTTGAGAAAATTTCGGCAGCCTCCCGGCGTCCCCTCCTCTCACGGGGAGGTAGGGGAGGGCACTTGCCCTTTTGGCTCGACTCGGCCGGAGTGAATCAACGGCGAGGAGATTGAGAGAGCTAATCAATCCCAAAAAGAGTCTTCGTGTCTTCTAATGTGTGCGACTTGTTGATTTAAGCAATTTAATTTAATTTTAATTAATTTTAAAAATATTTTTAGTCCCCTCAAAAATCCGGCAGCCTTCCGACGCCCCTCCCCTTACGGGGAGGTTGGGGAGGGCACTTTCCTTTTGGCTCGACTCGGCCGGAGTGAATCTACGACGAGGAGGTTGAGAGAGCGATCGAGTCCATTAGTGTCTGCGCTCCCTCGGTCGGATCAGATCGACGATCGAGGGCTTCGGGGGACCGTATCAACCCTGGGACTTCCTTCAAAATCTTGGTACCTATTTTAAAAATCCTCTCATTTCTCTCCCTCTCTCTCTTTCTTTTCATTATTTTTTTATTCATTTTTTTATTTTAAATATAATATTATATTATTAATAATATATATATATATATATATATTATAATATCATAATATTATATCATAAGATAATAAATTAGATATTATAATATACTATATAATATATATTATATACATATAATATATTATATATAATAAAAGAGAGAGAGAGGGAGTCAGAGAAGGGAAGAGCCCGATCGGGCAAGGGGGCGGAGCCATGCACGCGTCGGGTCAGCAGGGTGTAGGCCGGAGGCGGATTCGACGGCGGCGGGGTCGGTAGGTCCCCGGTTGGCGGCGGAGGCTTGGTCGGCGGTAGTTGTTCGTCCTCTAGGGCAAGACGGTGGCGGACGCAGATGGTCGGAGTCGGTGCAGGGCTTTGGACGGCCTGTTTGATGGATTTGGATGTGCTTCGACGACGCAGAGGGACCGGATGTCGACGGAGATTGGCAGGTAAGTCTCGAATCTTCCTTCTCTTTCGTTCTCCTCTGATTCTCAAAGCGTAAGTCCGAATGAGAGGGTTTCACTATTTTTGTGTAGTAGAGGACATCGTGGGGAACGGTTGCTGTGAGATCGTGGGTGAGGTCATGGGAATCGGTTGAGTCGTGGGTGCCGTTCGTTGGTTTTAGGTATTCGATCAACAAAGCCTTAATTTCTTGGTGTGGTGGGATTGAAAATCAAGACCGTGGTGTCTTCAGACACCTACTATATATGTTTTTCTTAGTGTGGTGGGAAGGCTCAGCTCCCCAAAATTTTCCTAGACGGGGGATATGATTGGGTGTTGCCAAAATTCAGACTGAAGATGCACAAAATTTTAATGAACAGCAGGGGACCTGATTCAAACTGAGTGATAGGGAATAGGACATTACAAATGAAACAACAGGGAACTAGACCCTAAAATTGAAAATGCACAACTAAATTTTAAAAAAATGTAAATGTTAGGTGATAATTCAAATCATGCAAATAAGTATAAATGAACAAGCAGGGGACTCGTGGTTCGAAGTCTTCAGACATGAATGTTTTGCAAGCAACAATAGTCAATTGTAAAGGACATAAGTACCTCCCATATACAACAATAGAAGGCTTGTTATTTAAGCAACCGACAACCTATAGATTGAAATGGTGACACTTACAATTAATGGTAAAAGATTTGGCATGTGCACAACAGCTCACACAAGGGCAACATGCGACAAATGTAATAATGCCTTGCAGTCAACATCAACATCTTGCATATAACAGATGCTACTGCAAACAAGTGCATTATGTTGCCCGTGAATGAGGATGGTAGGCATGATGCAAGTACAAGGATCTCCCTACAATCACATTAAAGGGGATTGCAACAAATGTATAAGTAGAAAACCTACGAAATGATGGTTCATTTGCAAGCTGGATGTGACACCAGTATAGCAACTCTCCTACAAGCACATTTAAGAAGATTGTAGTGGATTCATAAGTAGAGGGTCTATGATGTGACAATACATATGCAAGATGAAATCAGAAGCCCGCTGTGAACATGGACACTTATAAGTGACTATAGGAGACCAATCAAGCTACAGTAGTCCATCTATGGGTGATGGCGAACATGTAGCGTATGCTAGATCATTCCTACAGCTAGCAATTATTTGATGACAAGAATATGCACTGATCCCCCCTCGCAAGAAAGGATAAGGTGATCGAGGTACAATGCCCACATCAATAGCACCTTGTGAGCAGAAGGTACAAATGCGCATTGAATGACAATTTGCCAGCCAACATGAGCAAGGAACCAATGAGGAATGCAATTCGTAACTGGTAGCTTACATCAACACACATGTGAATAAATAACCACCCATAAATGATGATTAATTGATGTACAAAATTTTGCAATGTATGGGTGAAGTACGAAAAGCCTACAATGAATGTTGCAATATCTCTGCAATCAATGTCAGTTCACTTGTAGACGAATATGACCGTTGCTTGTGAGCGATGATGGCTGAGATTAGGGGCGGAACCGGCCTTAGTTTTCAGGGGGGGCAAACTTATAAGGCACATATGTCGGGGGTCCAAGGGGGCAGCGCTCCAGGAACAAATTTTGGTTTGAAGGATATTTTTAGAATTCAATGATGAATTCTCTTTACTATTTATTAGGGACAATTACCTAAAGACCATATTATTTTAAAACTTTTAGGGGGGGGGGAATTGTCTAAAAACCCTTATAATAAAGACTAAAAAATGAATGAAGATGAATAAATTACCTAAAAAATCATATAATTATTTTTTTTTAAATTTTTTGACAATTGAAGGGGGTTCCGGCCCTGGCTGAGATAATATATTTGTGGATAACAACAATAGGTATATCGTGAGTACAGTGGATCCCCTGTGGACACAAATACATACAACACCTACAAACAAATGTAGGAGATTGGTTAAGTTACACTAGTCCACCTATGGGTGATAACAAACAACGTATAATAGGTGCAAACACCTACGAGCTATTGTAGGAGATTCGTTGCACCCGGTGCATTCTGCCGACTAACAAGTGCAGGGAAATCGACAATAAATGCATTTCATTGGTAGTCAACATGAACATGCAGATGAGTATGCTGGACATGTAATGATCGTGAGGATACCCTTATAGTCAATGATAACCATGCACCTAACAGATGCACAAGCTCCCTGCAGACGAGTACACTAACTCACCTGCAAACAACAGTGCTCTTTATAGGCACCTTCAACAATGATGATTGAGATGTTGCGAGTGTGATAGATCCCCTATAAGCATAGAAGCGTGTTCACTCTACCAGAGCTGAAAGTTTTGTCGATCAAGTACAACTAAGTCCTCCAATTGATGATTTCAAAAGACCCTGATAATGACAGTTGGGTATAAAGGCAACTCGACATATGGAGGAAACCTATTGATACGCTATTAAAGGAAGACTCCAATTGTGTCACGAGGCATTTAAAGTTGTATGATTCTGCAGAGTCAAAGAATGATCAGCTGAAGAAGTGTTTCATCTTATCATCTCTGCATAAATACCGATGACTTCCGGTAACCGCAAGTATCTGCAAGTTGCTGCAAGAAACCTGTTGATTTGCTACCAACAGGAGGCCATAATCGTGACACTAAGCATGCAAAGTTGAATGATTCCATAAAATGAAAGAATGAAAAGTTAAAGAAAAAAGTCTCATTCTATCATCTCTTAAAAAATACCAATGCTCTCGATGCGTTATTTGGGTGAAGATCCAAAGATCAAGCCTCGCAACCCGATGTCTTACATGTGCATCACAAATACATAGAACGGGCCCCTCGAGTATACTATTCTAGAGCCGTAGAAGAAGCTTCTATGTGCCATGTGTATATCAGATACTAGGATGTTGTCAAAATACTGAAAATTTTCTTGCACTCTGATATGTTCGTACTTCGAGGAGAGTACTTCATTATAAATTGAAGAGGAATTTAACGATGCATCAGCTGAGCATTTGGTCTCCCCAGATTATGATACCTCATTTATCACAAAAGGGCTTCATGCAATCTGAATGTCCCATCTAGTCTAAGCAAGAACTAGATGACTTGTAGATCTGATCTCCTGAAGAATAAGAAAATGGAGTATGTATCAAAACAACGAGGTATTCTATGGTTATTCTGAATGCAATGCTATGATTCACCTCTAAGTAAAAATAGAGAATCAGTAGTAAAAATATCGTGGGCCACTAAAGCACAACGCCATGCCACTGGATCCGCAACACTCGTACGAGTAGACATAAGGCGTCTACAAGCTCCTAAATATAATGTTACGCATCTTCAAACGATGGTTGCCCACACAATTGATTAGTGCCAGATATTTAAAAATGCCCTCATACAAGCATTACAACATGCATGATAATTCATTTAAACATATTATGCAGCATCACGAGGTGCATTTAATCGTAACAAATGCATTGTATTTACATGCTAATATGTTGAATACGCACGTGTCGTAACTTATCGAATACGAGCATGTTATCCAACATCGATAGTGCATTCCAAAATGACCTCAGGTATATACCTGTAGGATGCCGATGATTTCATTCTAGCATGTCATTCCGACATCGCTATTGCATTTCAAAGTAACCTCCGACATGCATTTATAGGATGCTAAGGATTTCATTCTAGCATGTCGTTTGACATTGCTACTACACCCCAAAATAACCTCCGGCATGTATCTGTAAAATGCCTAGGGTTTCATTCCAGCGTGTCATCCGACACCGTTATTGCATGTTAAAATGACCTCCTACATGTATCGTTAAGATGCAGGGGGTTTCATTCAAGCATGTCATTTGACATTGGATTACATTCCAAAGTTCCCTCCCGTATGTATTTGTAGTATGCAGAGGGCTTCATTCTAGCAATATCATGCATACATATAACAATCATATGAAGGCATCGTACAAAATGCATTCAACAGTATATTCTTGCATGGGCTCCGACGAGTGCGTTGTAAGTACACATGTGACGTTTGAGGATATCACGCGGGTTAAGAAATGAATTTAGATTCGAATCCAATCATTTGCTGGCAAGTAGATAGAGTTGACAATGTTCAATCAACAAAAAATGAAATAACCTATGAAAACCTCAATGATGGCCATGTTGAATGTAAATCTCAACCTGGGGGTTAAATCTCAAAAATCTATCAAAGGCACAAAGTTTAGAATAAACCTGAGCCTCCGTCATTAAATGAGACAGAGTCGGCAAAGTTCAACCAACAAAATGAAGATATCCATATACCCCGATGATGGGCGTGTTGATAGAAAATCTTAACTGGAGGGGAAGCATTTAAAATGCCTTCAAATGCCCATAAAAATCCAAGATTCCAAATAATCATTCAAAAAACAAGATATTTAAAATAAAAATTTAATCATCAATAACTTAGCAAAAAAAAAATCATCCATCCTCCTCAACAATTTATCGAGGTGGATAAATCTGAAAATTACTCCAGCTCACAAATAATTAATGTCTAATCGAGAATATCACTAGGATTCATTCTCAATCTATCTCTTGCAAGTAAGGACGTGTCACGTGTACTCTATCTAGTGATTTCTTCGCCATTTGGCACCACACCGATGATTTCATCGCTAAATGGCACCGCAGGTAAACAGTTATGACCGGGACCTTCTAACCGGGTGATTTTGCCGTCAAATGACACCATTATATTACGGTTATGGTCAGAGCCCATATGTTCTCTAACGACATTAAGCCATTAAGCAATGAATCAATAGGATATAATCGATAGGGCACAAAGCCCTTTGTTAGCTAAGGTGGATTCAAATTTGTTCTCTTAGATAAATATCCATCCAAGGTTTATAAGGTACCTTTGGATGAAGCAACCCATGGCTACCGATAAGGATCCTTTTGTTAGGTTGGGTCGGCTACCTCCTTTGACTAGGTAGACCAGGGACCACGATGGCTCGAGATGACGGAACCATGGGATCTTGATTAGGCTCTTAATCACTCCCCCCACCATCCGCTTTAAGTGCAAGATGGTGAAATTTCCAAATTTTAAATATGAAATTTTTAAATATTAAAACTATGCTGCTACTATACGTCAGATACCATGTATCCCTATGTATATGTTTGATGACTAGCCTTAATCAAAAGTTCTCTCTCATTATCGGGAGGGATAATTAACTATAGGGGCTTGGGCCTATAGAAAACTAGAACTCAGATCATAAAGTCTTCACAAATGAGGGCGAAATCTCTAGGTAGTGACTTATCTACAAACCCAATTTGTCTACTGAAAATTTGCCTCGAAACTTAATTCGCTAAAACTCTCTTGAAATAGGGGAGGCTGGGGCGCGCATATTTGGAGCCCACAAGAGGACATTCCAGACATTGTTCATCCACTTCTCTAGCAGTTACAGGGAGGTATTCCAGCTTCCCTAGGGATTTCCACCCCCTCGGGAGCACGAGCACTTTATTGCTCTGAAGGAAGGAGTCTCCATTAGTGTTCGACATTACCGCTACCCTCAGCTACATAAGGATGAGATTGAGAGATTGATTCGGGAGATGCTTGAAGCTGGAATAATCAAGCCCAGTATGAGCCTTTTCTCTAACCCTGTATTGTTGGTGAAAAAGAAATGAAAGCTGGAGGTTCTGTATAGACTACCGTGTCCTGAATAAGGAAATTGTACCAGATAAGTTTCTCATACCAGTCATTGATGTGTTGTTAGATGAGTTGCACGGATCTGTGATATTCTTCAAGATTGATTTGAAATTCGAATACCACCAGATCAGAATGTGGCCAGGAGACACCCACAAAACAACCTTTCGGACACACGAGGGACACTGAGTTCTTGGTGATGCCTTTTGCCCTCACTAACGCACCGGCCGCTTTCCAGTCTCTTATGAACAGGGTGTTCTAGCCCTATCTGCAAAGGTTTGTGCTGGTATCTTTTGATGATATTTTGGTATATAGTAGGTCTGAATGGGAGCACTTGGAGCATTTGAGAGTTGTATTGTTCACCTTAAGAGAGCACTCTTTGTTTTCCAATCAGAAGAAATGTTCTTTTGCCCAACCCAGAGTGGAGTATCTAGGGCATGTGCTATGTCAAGAGGGAGTGGCAGTTGATCGAAGTAAGATTGAGGCCATGCTTAGATGGCCTGTACCCAAGAACTTGTGAAAGGCTCACAGGCTACTACTGGAAATTTGTGAAAGGCTACTACTGGAAATTTGTGAAAGGCTATAGTTCCATAGTAGGGCCATTAACTGAGCAGCTCAAGAATGACAACTTCAAGTGGAGAGAGACAGCCACCTAGGCCTTTAAGGAGTTGAAGAAGGCTATGACCAGTGTGCTGGTATTAGCTCTTCCAAATTTCAGCCAGCCCTTTATAGAGGAGACTGATGCCTCAGGTTTTGGGTTTGGAGCAGTACTCATGCAAAACCAGAGGCCAATGGCCTATTTTAGTCAGGTGTTGATGACTTGGGCAAGGCTCAAGTCAATCTAGGAGAGGGAGCTGATGACGATTGTGCTGGATATTCAGAAATAGCAGATGTATCTATTAGGAAGACATTTCATAGTTAGAACTGACTAGAGAAGCTTGAAGTATTTGTTGGAGCAGCGAATGGTCACTGAGGAGCATCTAAGGTGGCTTTCCAAGTTATTGGGCTATGACTTTGAGATTCATTGCCGACCTGGAGTGGAAAACAATGCAGTAGACGGATTATCTAGGTGCATGGGGGAACCACAGATGATGACATCATCTGTGCCCTTGGTGGTTGACTGGGAAGCACCGGGAGGAGAGCGAACATGATGTAGGGTTGAGGAAAATTAGGTAGGAGCTGGCAAGAAACTAGGACAGTCATCCAGGATATTCAGTGGTGGGATAGAAGATGCTTCATTAAGGGCGATTCATGCTTCCCAAGACCTCTTCTTACATTCCCTGCTTGTTTCAGGAGTTTCATGGAACAACCATTGGGGGGCATTCATGGGCCAAAAAGACATTGTCGGCTCTCTGCAGAGCTGTATTGGGAGGGTGTGTAGAAGGATGTCGAGAAGATGGTGGCAAGCTGTGATATTTGCCAGAGGCACAAGTATTTAGCCATGTCTCTAGGAGGGACTCCTCCAGCCGTTAGCTCTGCCAGAAATTATGTGGGAGGAGGTGACGATGGGCTTCATATAAGGGTTGTTAAAGTCAGAAGGATATACTACGATACTGGTGGTAGTAGATCGGTTCACAGGCGGTGGTGCCTGGGTATAGCTTCAGGATGCACTACGATAAGGCGGCCTGATGGCTAGGGTTCACAGGCGGTGGTGCCTGGGTATAGCTCCAGGATGCTTCAAGCCTTAGAGCTCTCTTGAGTCTCTAGCTCATAGTCTAAATGATACACCTTGGTATCAAAAACAGCCAATGAAACCCAATAAATTCAGCAAATAGCAAATTTTTATTGATAACAAGAAAATAAGAACAAGCAAGATACAATGATCCTCTTCAAGAGGAGGATCTTCTCTCCCAAACCCTAGACATCACTAGGATCTCTCACAAAACATTAGACAACAAGACACCAAACAAAATTTTGCATTCAAAACATAACATACATTCTACTACTTATAGAAAATAATAAACAACAAATATCAAAACAACCCTCAAATCAGCCCCCAAATCTATCCTTTTTAATTAGGAACCATCTCCTAATTAACCCTCTCCAAATCAACCCCCAAATATGCCCTCCTTAATTAGGAAACATTTCCTAATTAATCCCCTCCAAATCAGCCCCCAAATCTAGTGGGATTCCCACGTGGTCTCGTGCTCTGGTAGGTTCTTCCACATAATCAACACTTCATTGCTTTCATGTACTCCTTGTCGCACTTCTTTGACCTCCAATGGTTCCATTAATGCTTCCATGTCATGCATCAAGGTCAGGGGAAGTGAAGAAGATGGAATATGCTCTCCTATCACCTGTCGTAATTGGGACACATGAAACACCGGGTGGATGGTTGATGACGATGTTAGCTGTAGGCTATATGCCACAGCCCCGATACATTCTGCTGCCTCGTATGGACCAAAGTATATGGGTGATAACTTATCATTTCGTCTCTATGCCAAGGTTTTATGTCAGTAGGGACATAGTTTTAAGTAAACCATATCCCCTACCTTAAACTGAATGTCCCTCCTATGTGCATCTACTTTCTTCTTCATAATTTATTAAGCTCCCAACAAATGCCCCTTTAGTTCCCCTATGATCCTGTCTTTGTCCTCCAAATATTGCTCTACCGAAGCCATCAGTGTGCTACCTTGCCCATAATAAATCAAGTGAAGCAGATCTTGTCCGTATAACACCTTGAACGGTGTAGTCTGTACTGTCAAATGATAGGACGTTTTATACTAATATTCTGCCCAAGCCAACCATTTTGCCCATAACTTGGGTGTATCTGATATAAAACACTGCAGATAAGTCTCCACACTACGATTGACCACCTCGGTCTATCCGTCCATCTGAGGATGATAAGAAGTGCTCCTTTTTAGAATGGTCCCTTGCATTTTAAATAATTCCTTCCGTAATTGGTCCAGAAAGATCATGTCTCTTATGAATCTTGCACCCTCTCTTTTATCTGTGTTGGCTAGATATTTATGCAAAGCTAGGACGTGAAACCTTATGTCTCTCTACCGCTGCAAATGTTTCGGCATGCATCAAACGTATACCTATAAAACTTGTGAAATTATTTGGTATTTATGTTTGTATTAGGCCTCCAATGAATTTTAAAAATAAAGTTTATTACAAAATACAAACTTTAAAATTCACCATTTACGTGGTAGCTCATCGAATTAATATTTAAATTCGATCCTCTATTGGCAAAAGGGCATAGTTGATAAGGTTCAAATAACAAAATAAAATATTTAAACACCCAGGTGATGGTCATGTTAAATGCAAAGCTTAATTGGAGTAGGGGTGTCAAATCGTGTCCATGGGTCGGGTTGGAGTCAAACCCGACTTTGACCCCACAGTTTTTGACGCAACCCAAACCCGACCCGATTTAGGATTTGGGTCACTTTCCCAACCTGACCTGTAAGCAATTAGATACATGAAATTTGCAAAATTAATTTGCAATTAAATACATGAAATTCGGCAAGGTAAAGTATACTAAAAACTTATAAGTATTGTATAAATTGTTTACAGATTACAATGTTATATTTTTACGTACATAATACATAATAATTAATAGTTTAATATATTACATGATGGCAATTTACAAATAAACTCAAATTACATACTTAACAAATTAGAAGCATAAATTAAAAACTAAATAATCTAAAATATGAAATACTGAAATTACAGGTCCAACTCAATCACATTATGTGGAAATGCTCAAGATATCATAAAACCTCCTACTCTTCAACTTGAATTAACTGGAAAAGAAAGATGGTTAAACACTTAAAACTTAAAAGTCTTAAACAATAAAAATCATAAAATTCTAAATAATGAGATAGTATAACTAGAAAGTTTTAACAAATAGCTTAGGTAAACCCTCCAACTCATTTAACAACTATTGAGAAGTGAGTAAATAATGAATATTTGATATTTCTAATTCTCTATTATCATTCAAGGCGGTAGCTTGCATTAAACTTAATGTAGTATCTATTAAATAATATAGTATCTGCTCTTGATCTAAGCTAACACAAATGTCACCTGGTTACAATAGTATTTATTTACCCCCGATGGCTCTCACTTTCAGTTTAGAAGGTTTCTCATCATTGCTTGAGCTTTCATAGCTTTACCATTTACCTTAATTCATCAAACAAATGAATTGATGAAACATTAGAAGTTTAGATTCAACAACAACCCATAAGGCCATAACTTACAGCCATAGGCCAACATGCAAACAACATTACAGTAGCCATAAGGTCCATAACAAGATTCAGGAAAAGAAAATAGCAGCCAACAAGCTTCAGGAAAACAACAACCAGCGGTCCAGTAGGCAAAACAGACACCAAAAACACCTACAGGCTACAGAGAACTCACAACAATCAACAGGTATAATAAACTACAACAGCTGCACAACAATGACATCATGTTTTGCCAACAGATTTAATCATTGGCATTTTAAATAACCATGTTTGATAACTAATAACAACATCTAAGTAGATATAATAACAACATATAAGCATTTAAATTTTCTCAATTGTTGTAACCAGGTATTCAGCAAGCAGGTGAATTCAACAAGTCAGTAACCAAATAGAATAGAACCCATAACGGCATAACATGTAAATTCATCCACAATAGAACCGAACCAACAACAGGTATACTAGGTAAGAAACTACAAATCATATGGCATTAGGCATTAGCTTAAAAGGAATGAAGTTAGGGAATTAAGAAGCATAAAAATATAAGATTTATCACAACAGGAGCATATGAAATCTCAACTAGTTCAACAGAATTTAGAAAAGAATAAATGGCAGTTCTTAGTACTTCCTCCCCAACACCAAGTAGGCTACTCTATTAACTGAACCATTGCCATCTTCGCAGCCAATTTATGAAAAAATTAAGTTCATGATATCCTCAGTTATACTCTCAAGTTCCGGATCATTCACAACTACAAAGAAAATATGTATTTCTATAAACTTTTAGAAAAAACCAGTTAAAATTCAATCTCAAATAAATTGAACAATTTCCATTATTTCCATATAACCAATCTTTACTGCAAACTACGGCTTCAACAATGTCATGTTTTAAAGCACTTCTATATTAATCCAATACTCCACCACTGTTATTGAACGCGCTTTCTGAAGCTACTGTGGAAATGAGAACGCATAAAATACCTCGAGCCATAGCGGCCACTTCAAGAAACCTATACTGGTTACCTTTCTAGAAATGTAATATGTCTAACTTAACCTTCCTGTCAATTTTTTGTTCTTCAAGGTACATTTCAAGTTGTGACTTTCTAGGCAGAGTAATTTCCTTTTCGAATGAATTATAATCCTAATTATGAATGTCGCCATACATTGTAAAAGTTAGTGAATAGAAATGTAGTTAGAATGAATGACAATGAATTATATTTGAAGAAACTATGATTTTATAATTGTTGGAGGAAAACTCGTAGAACTATCAACTTGAGAGCTTGCTGTGGGCACTGATGATTGCCCATCAGACGTGTGTCGTTTAACTTTTTCATAGTTTGCAAATAAAGCAAATAGTTTATCCCTAACCTTTTTAGTTTCATTAATGTAATCACCTACATATAACTTTCTATAACACCACTCAACAAATGTAAACTTTTACCTAGGATCCAAGATAACAGCTATTGTCAAGACATCACTGAAATCAAACCAGTACTTCTCAAATTTTACTATCATCCTTGTTGCAATATTTTTGATGTACTCAATACCACAAGACCTTTCATGCTTAAGTGCCGCATAAGCCGTAGAAACACAAGGGAAGAAGATATTTGCAGTGGGATATTTTGTGCTAGAAAAAGCACAAGTAATCTCATAAAAAGGAGCTAGGAGCTTGCAAATACTCTCCAACCTCTCCCATTCATTATTATTGGGGCAAGATTTGAAATTAGAGTCAAATAGTTCTAAATGCTAAAAATCACGTTTGTAGTAAATAGCAGAATTAAGCATGATGAATGTTGAGTTCCACCTTGTAGGAGCATCTTATTTTAATCCTCTTTTAGAGTCATGATAGCTTTGCTTGATACATTTCAAAAATTTTTATTTTTTTGCCTGTAAGCTTTTTACATATTTGATACTCTCTCTAATATTAGCAACAGATAGATCAACCTCCTTCATTCCCTATTACACGATAAAATTCACAACATGAGCACATCTTATATGAAAAAAGTATCCTTACATAACAGTCCACCACATAGATTTAATTGATTTCTTAAGAATTCAATAGAAACATTGTTAGCCGAAGCATTGTCAAGAGTAATACTAAAAATTCTATTTTGAATTTTCCATTTAAACAAGAAAGAATGTAGCTTCTCATACAAAACAATGCCATCATGTGGTGGTGGTATGAAACCAAAATTAATTATCTTTTTTTGCAACAGCCAGTTGTTATCAATAAAGTGGGCAGTTAAGCAAATGAACCCATCAGTATTAATTGATATCCATAAGTCAAAAATCAAGGAAACTCTACGGGTACATTTTAAAATCTCCTTTTAAATATGGTCTTTCTCTTTAGAGTAAAACTTCTTGCAGTCACTTTTAGTAGTGTTTCTAGAAACTATTTGTAGATCATGACGGAGATAATGGAACAATGCACGAAGACCAACCCATTCAACACACTGAAAAGGAAGATCATACATAATTATGTGGGCAGCGAATAACTCACAAAACTCATGTATGTCAAACCTAGATTCAGACATGGTGATGGACGCGCTGGCATTTGACTGTAGAATAAGTTGCCTTATATCACGAGTATCTCTTTTTTTACAATTTTATAAATGACGTATTAAATTGCCAGTGCCATACTTGCTATCACACTGATATATTGCCCCACATTTCCTACATTTACATCTCTGCTTGCCATCACTAGGAAGGGGTCGGTAACATCTCATAATAACCCCAAACTGTTGAACTCTTCCTTCTTCTTTTCTTGAGGGTAGTCGGGCCATCTAAATCTTTTCCATCAATATTACACAAATCATCATCATCATTGTCTATGTCAATTGCATTAGGAGCACTACCTACTTGCACATTATCATCGAAAGGAGTATTTTCAATAACTGTTTTAGAATCCTACATCTAACAAAGGCCATATGGAAGCATTTATTAAAGTTAATGTACATAAGTAAATATGAAGCTACCCTAGAGAAGGACGAGTTCAACAATATTTAAAAACTCAATAAGTCATAATAAACCATCATCAAGAGGATGAATTACTCAACGAGCATATGACTGTTTTCAGGTCACCAAGATTTCACTCACCAAACCAAGAAGACAACAATTGGAAAGGTATAGTTATAAGTAAATCAGATCACTGATTAAAAAAAAAATAGAGGAGACAAATTTATGCTTACCAAGCATAACTCTACAGAAACTAAAATAGAAGGCTAAAAGCCTACAAGCTTATCTGGTTATCCCTCAACTAGACGACCCAAACTGACAAAAAGTAATTATATTTGAATAAAAATCATAAAGAACTAAAGGATATGTAGTAATATTTAGGATTGACATCACTTAGGGTTTGTTAATCATGCAAAAACAAGTTACGCAATCTAGGATTTCCGTTTGAGAAGTTCAAATATAAAAAAAAATTGTGCAAACTCATCATAAAGACTAAAAATCTTGCTATGAAATCATCCTATCATCCCATTATCTCGAAATGAAAAAAAAGCCACCATTTGTTGATATATGCTGGCAAAATCTGAATTCTAAAGGGGAATACCTAACTAGGAGGGGAGAAAAGGAGACTTGAATTCATCGCCTGCGATCGGAGCTTAAGTTCTTGAGGAATCAAGCTAACAACTGCACTCAAACACAAAGAACGCTGAACGCAGACGGGCACGAGCGCAAGGGCATGGAACGAAGCAGAGAAATTGAAAGCCAAATATTCGAACCCGAACCTAGAATTTTCAGGTCGTGTACGGGTCGTGTTTTCGAGTCGTGTCAAATATTAACACCTCAAAATTGGAGGGATTCTACTTTTAAAATACTCTTGAACCCTTATGCAATTCATTTTGGACTTGAATTCAAGTAAAATTACAAAAATTCAAGAAAATTCACCTAATTTAAATCATTCAAGTGAAATGTACTCTCTTTTAAAATTGAAGTGAAATTCATTCTTCCTCCACAACCATTTGTCGATGGTGAATTTGAGAATAACCTAGCTCACAAAAAGTCAATATCTTATCGAGCATAATGTTTCAATTCATTCTCAAACGATCTCATGACATTTAAGAACGTTGCAAGTGTTGTCTAACTGGCGACTTTGCTATCAAATAATATCACAGGTAAACAATTATGATTTGGGCTCTTAGACCAAGTGTATTTGTTTTAAAATAACACTATTAAATTATGATTATAATCAGAGTTCACAAGTTTTCAAATGGCAAAAATTTTTGAGTAATGAATCATAGGGTGCTTTCTACAAAGTACAAAGTTCTCAGATAGCTAAGTTTAACTTGAATTTGTCTACTTAAAAAACATTCATCCTAGTTCTATGAGGTTCACTTGGACGAAGAAACTCATGGCTATCAACAATGATCGTTTGATTGGGTTTGGTTGACTGTCTCCTCTCTTTAAATAGAAAAATGATTCTGATAACACAGGAGAAAAGAACTATATGATTTTGATTGAGTTTCTCATTATCATCTCACCATCAGTTTAAGTGTAAGATGGTAATTTCAATTACAAGTTAATCTGCTGATGCTATATGCTCAACATTCAGTACTTATTTAACAACTAGCCTTAATCTAAAGTTCTCTCTCATCACTGGAGAGGCAATTAACCACAAGGACTTACGCTTATGGGAAACTTGGAACTATATCAGAAATCCTCAGTAAATGAGGACGAAATCTCTAGGTAGTGTGTTATCTGCGATCTAATATTCTTTTTGAAAATTTGGATCATCTAAAAGTCCCTCAATAGAGGCTGAGCTGCAAAGTTTCGAAGCCCACAATGGAACCCATGGATTTCTATGATTTATCTTTAACAATCAACGACTCATCTACTTTTATTGCTTTAGAGGTGGTGGTAGCTATGATTGATTTAGTGTGGATATAGGCTTGAATATAACAACTAAACTTGCCTGATTTTATTCCAATCCTATTCTTGATTTTGAAAGCAAGATGCATGAGCAAATTTAGCTCCACATCTAATAAATAAAACTTTAGCCTGTATTGGCTCGATCTAGTAGTCTCAAGCTGAATACCGGTTAAATGGCAATCATGTTATATAATATTACCTACAGTATCTTCCAATCATCAACTATTTACATGATAAATATTTCATTATGTACCTTTATGTTTTTCAATCCATGCTTAGGTTATTTAATTTCTATCGATTTATTGAGAAATGCATGCTTGGTTCTTGTACAAATAGTTTCTTATGAATGCTTAAAAACAACGATCAACTGCGTGCCAACTTGAACATGTTTGAAATTGTTGAGGAAGACAACTTCACTCATTGTAGGAAAAATAGTTATTTTCTGCGGACTTTGCGACGAAAATACCTGTGGATTTTGCGACGGAAATTGGGTAGAAGTTACTGGTGGATGTTACTATGGAATTTTCGCTGGCAATATTCCGGTGGCCATTTTGCAGGAAAATCCGCCGGCTTACTTAAAGCCTGTGAATTGTTTCTAGCGGAATTTCCCTCGGAAAGTTTTAGTTGGACTGTCCACTTGTTTTGACTGTATGATTGCAAGAATGTTGTGTTGTACAATAATTAATAGAATGTGCTCTTTTTTTTGTTTCTACTACAGATTTTCGGCGGATTATCCGCGGGAAACCTTGATACGACTAATAACAATGAGCTTTCTGGCGAAATAAATCTGCCGGTAATTCCGGCGGAGTATCCGTCAGACTGTTTGCCAGTAATTCCGGCGGAGTATCCGTCAGACTGTTTGCCAGTAATTTTGATAGATTTTTTGGCGTGAAATACACCGAAAATTCCGACGGATTATCCGTCCTCAAATTTCGCCGGCTTTTTTGGCGGAAATGACCGACAGCTACATCACTGGTAATTCCGACGAAATTTCCGGCGGCTTAAACCGCCAGAAAGCGGATTAAAAAAAACGCAATTTTTTATATATTTCCGCCGGAAGTCCGTCGGTAAATCCACTGGAAATGTTTCCGGCGGAATAATTGCGCTGGAAATGTATTTCCGACGCGAGTTTTACTATCGAACAATTCTGGCGGCCATTTCGGCCGTCAGAAATGGGCGTTTTTACTGTAGTGGTTATATTTTAGAGTGGTCCATTAGGATGTTGACGATCTTCTCTTTTTTAATTCAAGCAGATGGAGGTCTTCCAGTTAGTTCAAATTATAACTCCACTAGTTAGGTTTGAATGAACACGAAGAACTTGGCTAGATACAGGATCTTTATAGAATTAACATGTTGACTGAATACAATCAAATAAAATATTTTCAATTAGGTGACATTATATGCTCCGATTTTGTTGATAAATATACATCTTTCCATTGTTGCAGATTTATCTGTAGTTAGTTTCATTTGTAATAGGCTACAAAAGCATACAACTAAACATACATCGTGCTCTCTGGAGCAATTTTCTTCATATATATATAGATATAATTCCCCTACATCTTTATGCTTGTCAGTGCGGGCGATCATAACAGCAACGTTCAGGTTTCTTTTAAGGTGATGTGAAAAGTGAATTATGAAAACAGTTTCTCAAGATTGAGGGGTGAGATTGTGTTCATTAATCCTCCTTAGAATCTTCATTAGTTTGAGTTCCTTGCACTACGAATGAGTAAAAAAAAGAGCTCATAAAAATTTTGACCAGAAGTGTAAGATAGTTAATTATTTATAAACAAGAAGGCAATAGGTATAAACCACATGACATTTTTATAAAAATTACAAGACATTCTATTTATTCAATTCTATGTAGTATTCTATATAAACAAAAAGATAATTCTATATAAACATGGTTTTCTTGTACTACATGACAACATATAATTATTTTTCTTATGTATGGCAAAGTTTGATTGCCTTGTTATTTATATAAATTTGTCTGTTGTTTATGAACAATTGTCTAGCACTTGATTTTTTTTTAGTTTTATTTATTTTTTAATGAGGAGCTCTTTATCTAAATTTTTCCCCACTTGTCATACTTTTTTTCATCTATTTGCTTTTGAAAGTTTTTCCGCATACTGCACATTCCAGTCGACTCTATTGCACTAATGCACTCGCTACCATACAGCTGTCTGATTGGGTATCGTCTATTTTTATGGTGTTTTTATATTTGGTTATGGTTCTAATCCGGTATTGCTTTTTATTATTATTATTTTCTTTGGTAAACCCATATTTTCAGCATAACTCACACAGTTGCTTGATTATTTGCATCTATATGAAACTAAAGCATGTCATCAGCCAGCTATTACCAGCTATAATAAGCACAAAGTCAATATGATAATGTATTTTTAGTAGTAGTTGCAGTCAGTTTTTGTTGAAATAGATTTAGTTTCATATTAGATAGATGAAAAAAATTTTGGTGTGGAAATACCAAATAATTAACACTCACCTATAGGTTTAAACTTTTGAGTTAAATTCGAATTTGATTATTGGAATAATTGGCCTCACTTTGATCCCTTCTGATTTAATACTCTTTAATAAGTAGTGTTAGAGCCAATGATTCAGATAAGATTGAGTGGTTCATGCTACTTATGGCTCCCGCCTTGTATCATGGTTGAGCAAAGTTCAAGAAAAAAATGATTTTGATGAAGGATCCTTGTGTTTGAGTGGGCTTTTCTTGCATGGCACATAATGGTGTTAATTATTTTTTTTTTAAATTTACAGGAAATGATTGCTAATGTGAAGAGCTCTCATGTGAGCGAGATACTATTAAGAATGCAAGGGTTTTAGATTTATTCACACATTGAATAGTTGAATAAAAAATGTTTGTGTAGAAATATAGTAGAAATATCAAGTGTTTGGCTCTCATGCATAAAATTAAATTTCCGGATTAAAAATGAGTTTAACGACTTGTGTATCTTGCTCAACTCCAATTCTCTAATGGTTTAACAATGCTTAAGTACAATTTTTGAAATTGTTGCATAGTTGATGAGTGTATAAAACGATTAGCTTTATGGCCTCATATTCAACATTGGATTTTCAAATGGGCAAGTTGAATATCAGAACGAAATTTTCTTTTCTTTTTTAAGGGTCAAGTTGGGTGGATGCTAAAATTAATCACTGATACAGAACCCAGATAGGCTTGAGTTTGGTCTCTGTCATCCAGTTCTGCTAGTGGTAGTTGAACCATAAAAACTGACAAAGGAATAGGTATCTCAAGGCGCAACATCAGCGGATACGTTGGTCATCACAGAAATAGAAAATAACGATTCCCATAACTTTGGGCATAACGGTTGGGAAAACTAAGCATAGACTGAATTTTTATTCCTGATAATTTTTTGCAGTTGTGTTAGTTGTTTGGGTTTTTCTTCGTGTCTCTATAGTATCATCACTCCATTTTTTTAGTTGACCTCATCAAATTAACGTTTTCAGTGATCAGTATTGTAACTGCTGATAGGACTTTTCTTCCTTGCCACCTCATATTTAATTTTCTATGGTGGATAATTATTAGTTATGCAGGATTTTAAACTCCAAACTACTCGGTCTGTAGAAGAAAGGCTTCATAATACGCTCAGTTCAGTATAATTTTGAGTTGAAGTTGAAATTAATTATAACTTCATTATTGTTGCTGAAGAATGTAGGATGTCACAAGTGAGCAAAAGAGTGCATGAAACTCACACCAATGTAGAGTTTGTGGAAAGGGTTAATGTTCGCAGGCTTATCGTCGTTTCTTAGATAGGTTGTTATGCATGTAAAGCCCATAAGAGCTTGGCCTTCAAAGATTATTTGGCTTTACTTGTCAGTAATCACTTGGTACATATGAACACAGAAACTTAAATTTCGTGATGATCTGGAAATTTTTATCACTAAACTTGCACGACAAGGTATTTCATAAGGTACTATTAATGATTTTCTTATTGCCATTTCGTTTATTCTATCCTAATAATTGGTACTTTTTTATCTTTGTTTATGCACTGTTTTAAAGACTTATACCTCCAAGCTATTAGTACTATGAACTCCCAGCCAGTCCTCAGAAAAATTTATTCATGCTATGACGTTGACAGTGCCAAAATAAAGTCATACCTACTAGACTTTCATTGTCCAACCCCACTAAATTAAGAGGTGTGCCAACAAGTTAGAATGTTCTTTTCATTGAAATAGTTAAGATCTGATGAAACTAGCACTGATTTGGGACCCCCTGGGATGGTTAAAATACAGATTAATAGTTGTACATGTGTATAGTTTAATGATGGTTGTTGCTTTAAATATAACAATTCAAATACAACGTACTCACGTGCTTGAGAAGCCATATATTTGTCCGCCTTTAATCGCAAAAGTTTTAAGTAGTATCAATATTCTTCGTGTGTTATTTCACTTGATAGAATTAATGAGTATTTCAACTAGTATTTTATCAATCCCTAACGGGATACTGCATTAGTTGAGAACAAGGTATTCATGGTTCGCATGAAAGTATTGGGGTAACATTCAAACCTTATATATATATAATCAAAATTAACGCCTAACTACAATTTATAGTAGTACCATTTATATCTCTTCAAGAGCGTAACAAATTTTCAACTTAATATTATTTTTTTCACTTTCAATAGATACTCATTAAGGTTATCATGATGGATTCAAATACATGAATTTACTGGCTATTTATTTCGATTGAAGATTTGAGAGGTGTATCTTTTATTTTCCCTTAAGTTTAAAGTGTATTTTTTTTTCTGCCATTATTTGATGATGGTTGGTTGACAGTGCAAGCAATTCAAGGAAAATTTTTGCATTTTTATACATATGTAGATGGTCCATCTAATAGGGAAACCTAATTATGTCAGCACCACCTTATAAATTTCAAACTTTATCACTGGCGAAGGTGAGGGAAATATATGTTTCCTTGAACAGTTTATGATATCATAACTTGTTGCCGACAGCAAATGATGCAATTAAAATAAAAAACGTAGCTGCACATAAAAAATCCTGGGAATTGTGCGTGTGAGAGAGAGAGAGAGAGAGAGAGAGAGAGAGAGAGAGAGAGAGAGAGAGACCTAAGAATAACGACTACCTTTATTGCTAAAATTGCCAAAACCCAAAAACAAGACGAGCTGTAATTATTGTTAGAGAAATTCATTTATATATGTATGCTTTCATGCTCTGAGTCATGACACAATATTTCTTTCAGAAATCTTAATCTTTGTAAGGAGTTATGACAGCCAGATGAACCTTTAGATTATGTTACATCATAAACATTTTTCAAATAATTAATATCAGCACAAAAAGGAGGCATGATTTTCTTATGCGAGCTGTTGAGTGCTTCTGTTAGCTTGGTGGGAGAAGTTGCGTCGTGGACAAAGAATGTGAAGTGTTGCTGGAGAAGTTGGGAATGGAAGATAGTATGGGAGTTGGCTTTGCACCAATTTTGCGGCTAAACCCCACGCACTTTGTCATATTAAAGCCACCACATTAGCGTTCTCCAATGATCTGATTGCTTATAATCTCATCACTGCTGCAGTTCACCAAACAGCCTTCATGCATGGTTTTTATGGTCCTTTTAAAATTAAAGTCGTATGATTGCTTGACGTTTGATTTTTTTATTACAGTGTTGAAGAAATCACGACTAGAGAGAGAGAGAGAGAGAGAGAGAGAGAGATCAGAGGAGCTTTAGCTGGGAGTGCCAAGTAAGTAGGTTCTTGCTATTATTTTGACTTGCTAGTTCGTCTTTCTTTTCTTGCTATGGGGTTGGTTTCCTACTAGTTATTTTTTGTTATTTAATTATTATTTTATAAAGCCTTGCTCTCTTTTCTCAACTAAAATTGAGAAAGCTGTTGTTTTTTTTCCAACAACTTAAATCAGTGTGAACCCACGACTCAATGTTAAAAAAAGGCCCGGAGCTCATCTGGCTTAGTATCAAATGATCTGTAGAGAATGCGTTGTTTAGGCTAATCAGAGTTTCTCTGCGCCAACTATTAGCCCTCTAATTATCAAAGAGCTCCCCTGAAGCAATGCTTGAATTCCTTTACTGGACTTGAAGTTCATATGTTTGAATAAAAAATATAGCCACTTAGTTATGTGGATTAAACTTCATGTATTAATACGTCCCCAAATCTTAAATGCAATTTGTCTTTGAAATTAAATATATGGAGATTTACGCAAGTGCTACTAAATATCTTTTTTTATAAAATTGGCATTCATTAAAAAAAGGGAGAACTCGTAAATTTATTGTTGGGGAAGATCATGATAAGTAAACACCACAACTACAAAACAAACAAGAATGTAAAAGCAGCGGAAAAATAAGGACGCTAGGATTTAAAGTGAAAGAACTCAAAATAGGGAAAAAACTACGGAGCCACACCACACTAAGAAATCCATTATGAAAATTGGGAGAAATAAGTATAGATCTCTCTCACTCTCTTGTTGCTTCTCTTCTCACTTGCACTGTTTTCAATGTCTGCACAATCAAAATACAAGAGAAAGTCAAGTAAAATAACCCCACGGGACGCAACCCTTTAGAAAAACGAGAAAGAAAATCGTCCAATCCGTGGCGATGCTGCAGCACAACAACGCCAATTTGGGGCGCTGTGGCGCTCAAGTCTCTGTCTTGCACTACTGCAACACTGTATTTATACCACTGCAGTGCTCTGCTCTCTATCATTCTGCGCTGGAGTGCTCGGGTACACAGCGTCAAGGCGTTGTACGAAAAAAAAAAAATTTATACCCGAACTCAAGCAGGGGGTAAACCCTCGCACCCCCTCCAACGAACACGATAAACTTGGAGGTTTGAGATAACAAAATAATCAAATTGATCAACGATTTCACATATAACATTCGTTTATTTACTTGTATCATAATTAACCATTTGAAAATTTGGCGGATATATATTATTTGAAAACAGGAGAGTGTGAATGAAATTGCCTGCTAAAATTTAATTGCTTCCTTATCTAATGTGATAGATTTTATTTTTATTTGTTGGATGAGCTAATTATGTCTTGGTTGATGTAGCATATTATATACTAATTTGAGCATTTTTTTAATGTTTTTTTCAAACAGATTGATTTATCTTTGAAGGCATCTTACAGTTAATAATTTAATCGCACCTTGATTCTCACAAATATAAGTTATTTGAACCATATATACATTCATTGAAATATAAGCCAATAAAATATGTAATTTATTATACACAGCTTAAACACTTTTTTTTATGTATAAGTTTACTTCTATTTTGTTGAAATAATAAAATATATCTAACTTTATTTGCATAAACATTATAATTTTGATTTTTTTTTTCAGATTAGCTGATTTGAAAAAGTAAAAGAATTAGATGGGTAAATATAAAGTATTACGTAAAACTGTGAAGAAACATATGTAATTGCAGTTTTCTTCGGAGTAAAATTTTGTCAATTAATGTTTTTCTTGCTCAGTGGGCGGTACCGCGCAAAGAGAAATTATTCTGTGCGGAGGTCGGACGTAACTTTTTGTCCGGAGGCGAATCAGGTGCAACCACGTTAGTGGTACCGAGCGGTACCGAGCAGTACCGAGATGCTGTACAGTAAAGAGGTGACATGATGCATTCTGATTGGTCTCCAAACACATCCGCATAAAGTAATTAATCCCGCGCAAGGGTCCATTGGGCATTACTAAATTTTCTCATCTACCTAAAGAGCTTTAAAATGGGCCAGGGTTGCAAAAGCATCTAGTTGAGTTTTAGAATTTGGGTCAAACTTATTTGTTAATTATATATATATATATATATATATATATATATATATATATATATATATATATATATATATATATATATTAGACATAAATATATTTGTCAGTTTAAATTAGAATTTAGAAGTTACATGAGTTTTGAAGTATGATTTATATTGTTTGAAAAAGTACACATTATAAAAAAAAATAAATCTATAAAATTTGCTATTTGTTTATTATTGCATTCATATTTATACCTCAATTAATATGCATATTTTTTAAATGCATGAAATATAAGATAATTGACTTGAAAATCTATAATAAATAATGAAATAAGCAATTAAAGTATTATTAGATGGGGCAAAGTTTATAAATAAAAACATTTATAGTTTTTATCCTTAAAATAGAAAATGAAAAAAAAAGAAGTAATGTTTAGACGTTTGTTCAGTCAACAATTGGGTTGTGATGTGGCGCTACTACCTCATCAACATTTAAAAAAAATTAATTTTTTTTTTTCATAGATATTTTCTTTATTTTTAGAAGAAATTAAAAAAAAAAACATATTTTCCTTCATTGATATTTTTTTAATTTTCAGATGAATTTTTTTCTTAAATTTTTTTTTTATTTTAGAAGAGCTATGCAAAATTAATTAGAGCTATGCGAAATTAAGTTAATTATGAATATATGTTTTTTATAGTTTATACTTTTTTTGATAAAAAATTATTTCATTTGTTTAATATTTTATTATTATTTTCAGTAGATTAAACTTATTATTAGATTATGTTCCATTATTTTTGATTAGCTATTTATTGAACAATAATAAATATGTTCATTAGCATAAAAATATGAGTAGATAATTATTTATGTTTATTTATTTATAGGCCTAGATTATAATATTTTGTATTTATATCAATTAATATCCAGTTATTTTATGAAACGAGTATACACGTGAAAGGTTGGAGTGGTTCCCGCGACAGAAAAAATAGAGTGGTATTAGAAGATTTGGTCGTATAAAATGTCGGTCTTCTGATGATCTTATTAGGAGAATAAATGTATTAGATTCGACCTGTGTTAAAAATGATAGGGATAAACTTAAAAACATATGATTAGAAAATATTACAAATAATTTTTTTATTAGATTTAAATGAGAATTTAGCTCTTAATAAAACACATGGGAGAAAAAGAACTCATATATCCGATCCCATTTAGTAGAATAAAACTTGTTGTCTTCATCATCCCAATATCAAGTTATGATGTACACTAATTTGTTTTCTGTCATGCTCATAGAATGGAAATAGTTTTATTAATTCGGCATCGCTCAATTTTCTTACCTATCAGAGGAACTTTGAAATGGATATCATGACACATGAGAGAACCTGCCTGCTTCCTATCCATAATATAAAATTTCTACATTAGAAAGGTTCAAATCTTCCAGAATCCTATCATTTAAGCATATGTTACACTTTCCTTATTTTATGGGTCAAAATCTTTTAGAGCTTCAGTAAAAATGCCTTGTTATCTTCTAGATTATCAGTCTTTTTTAATAATGTCTTGAATCTATATATAATCAAACAATAGTGTTTCTTTTTTTCGATTGGCTGGAGTTAGTTAAAAATAGATTTGGGGACACTTTGAGCAATTTTACTATTGCTTTATTTTTCAGATTTGTTGTATTTTTTTTTAATTTCACGATAGAAAATTGCATTTTTCCAATTGCTTTAAAAAAGCTGTTATCTGACTTTTTTACTCATAATAATAATAAAAAAAGTATTTTTTCCACAATATCTTTATAAAAATTACGAACACTTAATGTTTAATCACTTACCCAGTAATTCAGTCAGCCCTTATATGTTTTTATTAGTGACGATACGGAGCATCAATGTGGTGTTTATTATTTTAATCGTAGACATCATAATTTAGGCTTAATTACGTATACTTGGATCTATAAACCGTAGTTAATTAAGGATTAGGCCTACTAGGGAGGGTGTTGGTTAGAGTGGGAAAACTGTCTCGTCCACGTGGAATAAAGACAGACTGTGGGTCCCTTATGATCGACTTCGGATCCTATGAGCACAAGTCAGGTAAAGCCACAGTTGGGTTGTCTGGATGATTCAGAACTTTAGAAAAAGATTATGTAGGGAGCTTGAGTTTTTTTAACAGATATGCAATATTTCCAGGAGGCGCAGGAAATATTAATGGTTATTTATCAATTTGGCTTAGCTAATATATTTAGGGTTTAAAATTTATTATAATTATGAAGGATGTGGTACTTTAATTCTGGAATTATAAATAATTTAAATGTTGTGTTTAACCAGTATCTGTCCCATGGTCCCATGGATATGCCTTTCTGTTTGAAAAATATAGAATGAAAAATAATATTTTGCATGTATGTGTACTTTACAACTGTACTGCATGTCTCTAAAATCATAAAAATTTCTTAGCAGAATAATTTATTTATTTTTATGTAAAGAATATATTAATTTTATGTTCAAATTGTTTAAATATTATGTTAATTTGGTGAAATTTAAATCGAAGGAAGAATGTTAAATACCTTTCAACTAATATGCTGGAAAGTAGAGCAAGTATTTGGTAGGTGTTGAAATAGATATTAGATGAGTGTTAATCAGTAAGTAACCAGACCGATAGAAAGTACAATACAAGAGAGAGAGAGAGAGAGAGAGAGAGAGAGAGAGAGAGATAAAACATCTATTTATTCTTTTTTTTATATATTTTTTGTATTCTTGTTCTTTATTTACTTATACTCAATAATATGAAGATGATAAAGAAAGGAGAAAGGACGTAAGTGCAGATATTTTATATCCATGCAAACCCTAATAAAGGGACGTCAGCGATTTTGGTGGAGCCTTCCTCTAGTATATAAAAAGGTTTGTCTTTTCCTATCTTGTCTCTTATTGATCAGTTTGAGGGTGACGAGATTCGGTGTGATAAGGTGTATTGCGTGCATGGGAAGGTTCATGATCACACCCTTTGAAGGGCACGTTTTTCTTCCCACTAGCTATTTAAATATTATATATTACTATTCATTTTTATGTTTCCTATATATACGATTGCATGGCCTTGCATGAGTACAGACGTATTTACTGCCTTGAATGCCTTCTAATATATTGATGCGGACACATGAAATTAATATGAGTAATATGATTATAATGTAAAATATAGAATAATAATTATTAAAATTAAATAATATAAAAATTTATAATTCAATAAAATGAAAATTTTTGTCATTTATAACAAAAATGTTAAAAAGGATAATGTCCAAGTATATTAATTATTAAATTTGTGTTTTAGTTTTCTTTCAAAATTAAAGGCTACTTCTTAGTTTTTTACTCTTCTATAATTCTATTATTATTACCATCATTATATCACTTAATTCATAACTTATGTATCTTTTGTTTATTTAACATTGAGTGTATATGGAAACAAAGAAAAATCTTCTCCTATAAGCTTGTTCAGTGTAGTTGCAACTGAATTTATAGTTTCCAATCAGATTTTGCTATTAAATCCATTAAATTATTCTCAAAGGAGGATTTTTCAATATATTATTTTTTGCTGAAAAGAATGCTGGAGCCTTCTCGATCTTTTTAACCTTGATTAACTACTCTATAACAATATCTGGGGCATTTTTGACATTTTAAGTGAGTGTAAGGGCTGGCCTTAATTTCTTTCCAAAATAGCATGGTAGTCCGGTAATCCCAGCAGCCTTGAGGTGTGTATAAATATGCAAGGCTAAATTAAGCATAGAACCATATAAGCAAGGGATATGACCAACTAGCCATTTTTTTCCTCTCCAACTCCATTACTCTCTCTATCCTTCTCTACGCTCTTCTCATGGGAAGATCTCCTTGTTGTGATGAGAATGGCCTCAAGAAGGGCCCTTGGACTCCTGAAGAAGATCAAAAGTTGGTTCATTACATTCAGAAGCATGGCCATGGCAGTTGGAGAGCTCTTCCTAAGCTTGCTGGTATCTTCTTCTTCCTCCCTTTCTCTTTATGGTATCAATCATTTTATATGAATATGAGCATTGGTAAAGAAAGCATGTTATTGGTCACTTACAGGATTGAATAGATGTGGGAAGAGCTGCAGGTTAAGATGGACCAACTACTTGAGGCCAGATATCAAGAGGGGCAAGTTTTCACCTGAAGAGGAACAAACCATCCTCAATCTCCACTCTATCCTTGGCAACAAGTAACTAATATTTTCCACGCATAGCCTTTCTTTTATTATTTGTAGATTTATAAAATAATAATTAGATCACTATGCTTTATAGATCTAAGCATTTAGTAATTAAAAGATTATTGATATCTAAGTTATGCATATAGAAATGAAAATGTTAAGATAGATGTATCATAAATTCACATTGACAGATTAAAGTCCATTTGCCTACAAACAACTAATTGCAGACATTTCCAACAAGCCAGAACTTTTTACTTTCATTCTACATAAAGCAAGGAGAAATATAACGAAGAACTATGCTACAACCAGCCAGATAAACTTTCACAACAAACCCATCATCCACTCAAGCCCTCTCACCACGAATCCTTCGAGCAAGTTGAATGTCCTTGGGCATTATAGTAACCCTCTTCGCATGAATGGTACAAAGATTAGTATCCTCAACGAGACCGACGAGATATGCCTCAGAAGCTTCTTGCAAAGCAGCAACAGCAGAGCTCTGAAAGAGCAGGTCGGTCTTGAAGTCTTGAGCAATCTCACGAACCAGGCGCTGGAAAGGGAGCTTACGGATAAGAAGCTCCGCGCTCTTCTAATATTTCCTGATCTCTCTCAGCGCAACTGTTCCTGGATCACGCCGCCAGTTGCCGGAGCTGACTTCCTCGCCGCCTTGGTTGCAAGCTGCTTCCTTAGTACCTTGCCGCCGGTGGACTTGCGGGCAGTTTGCTTAGTCCTAGCCATCTCAAATATTGAGCTTTGGGATGAGGGAAAGATATATTTTTCACTTGGTGCTTATCTGGGATATGGCGATGATATATTATAGGAATTGTTGAAGTAGCATCTGTTAGAGATCAGGTAATTGAAAATAAGCTTAGGTGGTATAGACATGTACATAAAATGAAAGATAGAAAATACAGCTCCTAGATGTATGAATAAAATTAGTGTTAAAGGCTTAGAAAGAAAAAAAAAATTATATATATATATATATAACCAAGATAATATCAATACAATTTTTTTAAAAATATCTATAAATAATAAGTTTAACACTTAGATAACATTCACTTCAAAAGTGTAAAACAAGAATTTATAAACTCGACTCCAAGGAGTTGGGATAAAGTAAATAACAACGACAATGATTTCTAACTTCTACCAACCAAATGGGCCCATGGTGAAATGGCAACATATAGCTACATAACAGAAATTTATTATCAGATTAATGAAACCTTCTCTTTATTTCTTTCCAGGTGGTCAGCCATAGCAACTCATCTTTCGGGCAGGACTGATAACGAGATCAAGAATTATTGGAACACGCACTTGAAGAAGAAACTAATTCAGATGGGATTTGATCCAATGACACACCAGCCTCGAACTGACTTCACTGCCGCACTCCCTCACCTCCTTGCCCTTGCTAACCTTGTCGACCATCGCCCCCCTACTTGGCTTGACAGCCTCAAAGCAGAGGCTGCCAAGTTGCAGTTCCTTCAATACTTCCTCCAATCAACTCCCTCCAACACAGGATTTGAATCCATAGACAACTTCTTGAACCCTCAGCCACTCTCTTCTTATCCCATTGAACAAAACATAGGGAATCAACCACCACTACTGGAATTACCAATGAGCTATGACTACCAGTCTCTCTTGAGCAATGAAAACTTAAATTATGAGGAAAGCAAGCTCCCAGTAATGGAGTCTCCTATATCAACTCTGCCTCCATTGATTGATATGTCAAACCCAGGTGATGCCTGTAGCACTTCAAGCTGTGAGGGCAGAGGGAATAGTACTTCGGCCACTTCCTTCTGGCCGGAGTTCTTGCTTGATGATTCCTTTATGAATGAGTTGCCTTGATATTTTTCATCTATATTTCTTCTTTCAGTGTAATTAGTTTCCTTAAATTTCTTCAACGGTTTGAGAAGCTGTTATACAAGTATCAATCTTAATATGATATTGGTACGATTGCTGTGCCAAAGCTTTGCTCCATAGTACCAAATAGATCCAGATGTTCAGATATATATATACACACAGTTTGTATCAATGATTGATCTTATTCCTCTTTCTGAAAGAAATTTGGTTCATATATCTTTATTCAAATTTAATGACAATAGATTTTATCATTATTAAATTTATTTGGGGATAATGCAATATAAGAATTAACTTAGTAGTTATGTATTATATTTATTTCAAAATAAATTAAATATCGTTATTAAATTGATTAAATTTGAGCCAGGCCCAAATCTTCTATCTTCCTCTTCAATGTACTTTGGATTTTCATGCCTCGGCAATAGTTTTATCGTTATTGTAATGGCATTAATTGTGCTGTGTGAGATTGATTGCCTTATCCCTGCTTATGTTTGTCGATTGATTGCAATCTGACTAATATTCTTCTTTATTAGTTAATAATATTGAGTTGATATAGCAACTACTACAACAATAAATAAAATTGTCACTATTATTTTGTGATGATTGTGCTATAAAGTGATAATAATTAGAGCATTGACATGTTTTTTAGGACATTTAGGCAAATTAAGGCTCCGTTTCAGACAACTTTTTTATTTCTTCTTAAAGTAGCTTTCTAATACAAAATTAAAATTTTTGTACTAGAAAGCTGCTTCAAGAAGCAATAAAAAAACTGTCCTAAATGAAGCCTAAGGCTTTATTTGAGATGGCTTTTTTACTGCATCTTAAAGCAGCTTTCAAGTATAAAAATTTTAATTTTTGTACTAAAAAATTACTTTAAGAAGCAGTGAAAAAGTCGTCATACTCAAGACTCGACCTCTTAGTTGGTAGTCAAAGTTTCCAACTAATAAATCAAAATGAGCTACGTAGACATGTTCTTCATTAGCAATGTAATGTAATCACCAATCAATTATTTATCTTTTGAATAAATATATAAAGTTGTAGCTGATGCAAAATGTTTTATGAAGAAGAGATTTTAGAACATCACCAAAGCCAATTTTGAATAAGGGTATATGATTTTAATAAGAGCTTTATATTTCCTAATTTTCCATTAATAGTTAAGTCAAAAACATGATCAGGAATTTTTAAATGACTTCAAGAACAAAAATTTACTAGTTGACTTTTTTTTTGTTGGTGATTGGAAGGTGTTAACTCTCTAATAATCATGAGAAATAAAAATTAAGAGAAATAATATAGTTAATATAGATGAAATTAGGAGTTTTTAGGTTTAAATAGTTTGATTTATTGCTCCAAAAGATTCCTTCTATGAGCATAGATTTCGTAGAGATTTTAAACACAAATAATTTTAAGTAAGGAGTTATAACATAAATATTCAATAATTATAAATTAAAACTTGGCTATGTTTTTTATGTTTTTTTATGTGTGATTTGCTTAAATTTTATTTATAAAAGTATTTTAATGTTAAAATTTTACTACAATAATAAGAGAATCTTAATCACCAGATCAAGAAAATTTTACCGATGTATACTATCCTTAAAAGAAAGTTTGTGAGATTTTGACCTTATTAGTAATTATTAGATAGAGAGAGATAGAATGAGGGCTCCATATAATTATAAAAAGGAGTTGGTGCTATTTTATTCATGGCTTATCATATTATTACTAATTTTTTTCTTCTCTTTTGATATTATTGCTTGAGATGGCAAATGGGTTTATGATTGTTATGCCAAACTCTACTTAATCTACCATTTAATCTAATAATAATCAAGCATTATGTTAATAAGACAATTTGCAATATGAAAAAAATATTCTAAATTACAAAATCAAGGGTGTTATGAATACAAATGATCACTATCAATAAATCATGAAATAATTAACAAAGCAAATGCTTGTCATTTTCAATCTCTAAGAGAATCAATCATAATCAAGAACAACTTTTCTTACTAAGCATGCATTGGATTCCAAAGTTATTAACATATACCTCAAATTATTTTTCTTAATGAGCAGTTGAACTTTGCCTTTTCCTACAAGACATTGACTTGCAAGTCTATCAAAATTAAAACCTCACTATGAATCTTATCATAAATAATAGATAAATGTTTTTATTTATGTCAACCCTCAAGGTTTTTATGGTCTTTTTCTCATGAAAGGGGTTTATTTAGTGAAAAGCTTGACTAAAAGTAGTAGGGTTGGTTAGGGTTGTCAAGGAAAAGTTGAAAGGTTTGATAGTGAAGTTTGGATAGCATATTAAGTTTCCTATGTCACTACATTGGAGAGTTTATATATAAACTATAATGAAAGATGAATGGTGGATGATGGTAGGTAGAAAAAAATCAGGATGATTTGATTCTATAATTTGTTGTGTTGGATTAATCAACTGATGAGCATAGTGCATGCATTAATAATGATATAAATGAATATAAGATAATATATTTTAAACTTAGCTCTTATAATAATTTCTTGTTAGATATATTATTGAGAATATATTTTGTTTTTTATTATAATTATTATTGGATAGTAATTGGCATTACCAACTACAGATAAAATTCATGAAAGAGCAATAAAATGTTTTTTTTTTCAAAAATGATTACTTAGGTAACATGTGGAAGTATTTATATATTTTTTAAGTTGTATAAAAAAATTGAAATAAAATTTTTATTAGAATATCCTAACAAAATTTTATCTTTAGGATATTTTTCCTACTGTAATAAATTAAAAAAAAATCAATTTTTATCAAAATATGTATTTCTTAAAAAAGATACAATTAAAGAAGAAAATATGAACTGAAAACAATTTTCTTATTTATTGTTAATCATATTTGAGTTGTATTTTGGTAGACATATTTTATAGGCACATAATATTAATGAGCAATAAACAAAAGTTACTTTCATGCAATTAATTATAATAACTTTTTAATAAAGTCATTATAGAATTATTGTGTCAGTTCAAATCAAAGTCAATTTTATGAATGATATATGCATCTCATAGCAGTTAATGGTGGGTGTGTTATAGATGAATCAACCAAATTATTAATGTTTATTTTTGATTTGGATATGATAGGTGGTATGGTTGTCTATGATACTCATTATACTCCTCCCTTCAAAAAGAGTCGATAAAAATATTTTGGACCCACCTTAAGTTCACATCTAGGTGTTCACATTCCGTCGATAAAATATACCATTTAAAACCTTAGAAACCTTGCGGTCTTCTATGCATGATAAAATAACGAGCCAGTACTTAAGATGTTTTATGTGCTAGATTAAATTTTATTCTATTTAATGGGTGAGTAGGAGAGAAAGTTTTGAGTTATGAATTCTATAGTACCTTGTCTACTAAATATTATACTCAAGAACTCATACAACCATATAAGATCCCCCAAACCTACACAGTACTTGTAAAGATACTTTGAGGACCATCAATTATGGAAGTTTGTCCTCATTAGGACAAATAGAGATGGCACCTTATGAAATTAAAATAAATAATTTCATATTGACTATTAAGGGGTAGGGATTATTTATAAGATCACTGATTGTGCTTGTTTTAGGAAGATTAAAAATAGTGTACAAAAGAGTCTCCAAAAATTCAATCAGAGACTAGTCATTAATTCACGAATCATTAAACAAAAAATGGGGGTGAGAGATTTAGGCTTCATTTGGCATGGCTTTCTTACTACTTCTTAAAGCAACTTTATAGTACAAAAAGCAATAAATTTTTGTACTAGAAAGTTGCTTTAAGAAGCAGTCCCAAATGAAGCCTTAGGGTAATTTTTAGCCACTATTCTTCTATTGATTTTTTAAAAAAATTTTGCTCTAAAAAGTTATGGTAGAAAGCAATAAATAAACTATCTATGGGCTCTGAAAATTCGGCCCCGGCCTTCCTGTTGCTATTTTTCGAGGGAGTTTTATTGGATTAAGTTCCGGGGTAAATTTTGGGAAGGTAGATTGGGTTTGTAGATAAGACACTAAAGAGATTTTGCCCTCATTTTGTGAGGACTTTATGATCTGAGTAATGGTTTCCTATAGGCGCAAGCCCCTATAATTAATTAACCCTCCCGATAACGAGAGAGAACTTTCGATTAAGGCTAGTCATCAATCATATACATAGAGATACGTGTTATCGGCATATAGTAGCAGCATGGGTTGGATATTAGAGATTTGATATTTAAAAATGTGAAATTTTCACCATCTTGCACTTAAAGCGAATGGTGGGGGGAGTGATGATGAGCCTGATCAAGATCCCATGGTTCTATCATCCCGTGCCATCGTAGTCCTTGGTCCACTTAGTCAGAGGAGGTAGTCGACTTAACTTGACAGAAGGATCCTTGTCGGTAGCCATGGGTTGCATTGTCCAAGGGTACCTTGTAGATCTGAGATGGGTATTTAACTAATGAGACAAATTTGAATCCACCTTAGCTAATAGAGGGCTTTGTGCCCTATCGATTATATCTTATTGATTCATATCTCAAGGATTTGATGTCCTTGGGGAGCATACAGGCTCTAACCCTAACCGTAATTTGATGGAGCCATTTGACAGCAAATCACATGGTTCAGAGGGCCCCGATCATAATCGTTTACCTGCGGTGCCATTTGGCAGCAAAACTATCGATTAGAGGACACGTGCCACGTCCTTAGTGGTAGGAGATTGTTTGAGAATAAATTTTAGTGATATGCTCGACCATACATAAGTTTTTTGTGAGCTGAAGTGATATTTAAATTTATCCACCTCGGTAAACTGTTGTGGAGGATGGATGAGTTTTGCTTCAAGCATTGATGATTGAATTTTCTATTTTAAATACTTTGGATTTTGGAATTTCGATATTTTTGGAATTTTGGATTTTGTGGGAATTTGGGTGGCATTTGAAAGTATAGAGTATTTGGAATTAACTCATACTGTTGAGATCTACGTTCAACACGGCCATTATCAGGGTATATGGGGTCATTTGCATTTGAGGATTGAACATTGTCGACTCTATCAACTTAGCGACAGAGGATCAAATTTTATAGGCTTCAAACATTTGTTGGTGAATTTCATTGTTCATCGGCCTTGAAGGCCTAATATGAACGTATAAAATATATATTTTGATCAACACCTTGACCGTATATCTGTTTAATAATTCGAGCCATATCAACTTCTACTTATCTATATAGAAGGATCGGGCTCAAATTGGGGTTCATTTATTGACCCACGCAGTATCCCTAGACATCGTGTGTATACCCATAACACGTTTGCAGGGGCCCATGCGGGTATACAGTTACACGTGCATTTTTGTGTACCCATGTGCATACATATTACAGTGCACATATGGGGGCATTTTTGTAGTATTTGACGGGTCTTCTACGGCAGCTCGTAGGAGCTTGTGTTTGTCGTAGTATTTCTGTATTTGCCCGTAGGTGGTATGTTAGATGTAAGACATTTGCTCATCAAGAACTTGCAAGCCTCAATAATCTTATCTAACTTAATATTTAGAACCTAGTTGAACTGGGACTCACTCACTTCATTTTTGAAGACGATTTGATCTGGCTTTCTCTTCCCAGAACTTGTATAGAGATTAATAGGCAACTCCCAGGTTATGCTATCATCATCATTTTATGCTGTTGGCTTGAATAAAGAATCAATAATTTTTACCTTGGATGACTGCGCCTTTACTGACGCCTTATACTTCAGAATTAGTGGTCACTGCTTTGTACTAACAACTATAGTAATTGAAAGTACATCAAACCATCCATCACGCTCATTGTGTGTCAACCTTATAGGTAAATCACCACATTCCTTGCAATTACTATCGATTATTACTTAGGGATGTATCATATCAAACATTGCAAGTGAACTATTATGATTCAAAGACCCCCTCCATACCATGACTTTGACATAAAACCCTATTATTCATGCCCTTCTTGTTACTTGCAATTAAATCATACTTGCAAGTTCTTTGAAATAAACTTGATATCAAATTAATCAGTCTCTTCATTTCAATTGAGATGATTATCATTCATTTGTGATTGATTACATAATTCTTATGGTTCATGATTTTCATTTTAACAATTAGGATATAGTCCAAGTTAAATTTAATGTCATTTTTTCAATGTCCATTGGAGTTCAAATCTTATGTTATTTGGTTCAAATCAAGTTCAAGGCCAAATTTACAAGTCCCTTGATGTTCAAGTTCTTGTCATTTTCAGATAAAATTTCGGCAGTCTTCTGGCGTCTCCCATGTTTAGGAGAAATTACAAGAGTCTTAGCCTGCAATCCACGTTAAAAAGATATGTACGGTCGATGTCGTGGGACACTGCAGCCTATAGGAGGATTAAGTTCTGGGGTCAATTTTGGGAAGGCAGATTGGGTTTGTAGATGATCTGAGTTCTGGTTTCCTATAGGCGCAATCCCCTATAATTAATTATCCCTCTCGATAACAAGAAAGAACTTTCGATTAAGGCTAGTCCTCGATCCGATATATAGAGATATGTGTTATTAGCATATAGTAGTAGCATGGGTTGGATATTGGAGATTTGATATTTAAAAATGTGAAATTTTCACCATCTTACACTTAAAGCCGATGGTGGGGGGGGGGGGGGGGTGATGATGAGCCCGATCAAGATCCCATGGTTCCATCATTCCGGGCTAGCGTGGTCCCTGGTCCACTTAGTTAGAGGAGGTAGTCGACCCAACCTGACAGAAGGATCCTTATCGGCAGCCATGTGTTACTTCATCTAATGGTACCTTGTAGACCTAGGGTGGATATTTGACTAAGGGGATAAATTTAAATCTACCTTAGCTTACAGAAGGCTTTGTGCCCTATCAATTATATCATATTGATTCATATCTCAAGAATTTAATGTCATTGGGGAGCATACGGGCTCTGGCCATAACCCTAATTTGATGGTGTTATTTAACGACAAACCACACGGTTTAGAGGGCCCCGATTATAACCTTTTTACCTGCGGTGCCATTTGATGGCAAAACCACTGGTTAGAGGATACGTACCACGTCCTTACTGGCATGATATTATTTAAGAATGATTCTCGACTAGACATTAACTCTTTGTGAGCTGAAGTGATATTTAAATTTATCCACCTCGATAAATTATTACGAAGGATGGATGAATTTTGCTTTAAACATTGAGGGTTGAATTTTTTATTTTAAATACCTTGGATTTTGGAATGTTAATATTTTTGGAATTTTAGTTTTTGTGAGAATTTGGGTGGTATTTGAAATTGTAGAGTATTTGGAATTAACCCATGCGGTTGAGATCTACGTTCAACATGATCATCATCGGGGTATATGGGGTCATTTGAATTTGAGGATTGAACCTTGTCGACTCTATCAACTTGGCGATAGAGAATCAGGTTTTACAGACTTCAAACCTTTATTGGTGAATTTCATTATTCATAGTCCTTGAAATCCTAATATGAACGTATAAAATAGATATTTCGATTGACACCTTGATCGTATATTTGTTTAATAATTCGAGCCGTGTCGACTTCTACTTATCCATATAGAAGGATCGCGCTCGAACTAAGGTTCATTTATTGATCCGCGTAGCATCCCTAGACGTCACGTGTATACCCATACCACCTTTGATGGGGCCCATGCGGGTATACAATTACACATGCATTTTTGTGTACCTATGTGCATACATATTACAATGCACATTGGGGGGGGGGGGGGGGTATTTTTGTAGTATTTGACGGGTCTTCTACGGTAGCTCGTAGGAGCTTATGTTTATCGTAGCATTTCTGTATTTGCCCGTAGGTGGTATGTTAGATGTAAGACCACTACTCATTAAGAACTTGCAAGCTGCAATAATCTTATCCAACTTGATGTTCAGAATCTGGTTGAACTGAGACTTATTCACGTCATCTATGAAGATGATTTGATCTGGCTTTCTCTTCCCAGAACTTGCATAGAGATTAATAGGCAACTCCCAGGTTATGCCATCATTATCATTTTCTGTTGTTGGTTTGAATAAAGAATCAATAATTTCAACCTTGAATGATTACATTTTTACTAACACCTTATACTTTAAAATTAGTGGTCAATGCCTTATACTAACAACTGTAGCAATTGAAAGTACATCAAACCATCCATCACGCTCATTGTGTGTCAACCTTCAGCATTCATAGGTAACTATGGTATTAATCTACGAGTCCACTACCACTGACTGGAGAGATATCATAATACTCATTGTGTTCTTTTATTGACAAGATATTGCATTCTTTAAAGACTCTTGCATATTTGTTTGTAATCAAACTTTATATTCCTTCTTAATTTTCATTGCCTTAGGGGTTGGATGTCTTTATTTGTATCTTGAAGTCAATAGTTATCGCTTGTAAGGGTATGGTGTACCTGTTTGCAGGTTAAGATAGCCCATATGGGGACTATTATATCTGTTGTATGCTTTCCACCCACGTTCGTAGGGAATTCACTACATTCATAATCCTCTATTAGTTGTTGTCCCTCGCATGCGATGAGTTTTCTGCTTGTTCATTGATGCTTGCATTTGAACTGATATGATGACACCATCAATATTAGTCGGAAGTATTACATTGTTGTTTGTGAACATGTCATGTTCAAAGTTCTTGATCGTATGTAGGCGATTACATTTTCTTGCATTTGAAAACCTCTTTATGTTAATTGCAAAGTTTCATGTTGTTGATTGCTAGTGTGTTATTGCATCCTCCACAATATTCCCGTATTATGAGTGATGACACTAGCCTTTGATGATAGTTGACAAGTTGCATTTTAATTGTCATAGCTTTCATGAATCAGTTGAGGATTTTTTGCATTGTGACTTGTAGGTAGATCACCACATTCCTTACAATTACTATCGATTATTGCTTAGGGATGTATCATATCCAACATTGCAAGTGAACTATTATGGTTCAAAGGCCCCCTCCATACCATGACTTTGGCATAAAATCCTATTATTCATGTCCTTATTGCTATTTACAATTAAATCATACTTGCAAGTTCTTTGCAATGAACTTGATATCAAATTCATCAATCTCTTCATTTCAATTGAGATGATTATCATTCATTTATCATTGATTACATAATTTTTATGGTTCATGATTTTCATTTTAACTATTAGGCTTTAGTCCGAGTTGAATTTAATGTGATTTATTCAATGACCATTGGAGTTCAAGTCTTATGTTATTTGGTTCAAATCAAGTTCAACTCCAAATTCGCAAGTCCCCTAATGTTCAAGTCCTTATCATTTTCAGATAAAATTTCGACAGCCTCCCGACTTCTCTCCCGTTTAGGGAAAACTACATGAGTCTTAGCCTGCCCGCCACGTCAAGAAAGACGTGCACGATCGGTGTCGTGGGAACCGCGGCCGTAGCCTTCATCCCCACCACGCCAAGGAAGGCGTGCATGGGTCTTCAAAAATACCTGTTTAAAAAAAAGAAGTTTTTTCCTCGACGGCACTGAGGCGCGTACGGGTACTTATATTTTTTTCTCGCTGTGTTAAGAAAAGCACACACAAGGCTTGCCCGCATCATCGTAAGTGCCGCACCAAGTTTTCTTCCACCACGCTAAGAAAAGCGTGCATGGGGGGTCCCTTGGCGCACTACAAACACCGAAAATAGGACTTTAAGAGATTGCCCACCTCTTCGCGAGCATCACAACGAATTTCCTCCCACCGTGCTAAGAAAAACGTGCATTGGTGGTTGTTCGTTACATTACAAGTTTCGAAACAGGTTTTCTTAAGTTTAGGGAGATTATACCTGAGTGACGTGGTGAAGACAATGGCGAAGACGATGAAAATTTACAAAATATGTAAATTACAAAATGCATAAAAAGATACATTTTTCGTAAAGTCTCTCTCTTCCTTCTTCTTTTTTTTATTCTTCTATTTTTCCCATTTCTTCTTCTTTTCTCTTTTTTTATTCTCTTTCTTTTCCCTCCTTTTTTTGAATTTTCTCCCTACACTTCTCTCTTTTTTTTTTTTGAATTTTTTTCTCTCTTTTTTTTGAACTCCTCCCTTCTTTATTTTTTTACCACTCACTCACACACACACACACACACACACACATTTTTTTACCATTCCTGGATCTTAAAATGGCAGCGACGCGTCAATCGATAATAATTGCTTCGAATTTTGTGCTTTCTCGATTTATGTGTATTCTGTCTTGTTTTACGTATTAATTTCACCACGACATCTACTTTGGACTAATTCATAGTGCATTTAGGATATCGACAACGTACCGAATGTAATGACAAAGTTCGTTTCTCGATCAGATGTCGTTTGGGTAACGTCGAGTGCTAAATTTCTCGATTTGTGTGTCATCGCCTCAAGATTCATGCCACCGCCTTGGTTGATCACAATAAATCAAATAAGATGTATATTTTTAATGCTGATGACGTTCTAAACGTAACGACGAAGTCCGTTTTATAATCAAACGTCGTTTGGGTGGCGTCGAGTGCTAAATTCCTCAATTTATGTGTTGTCACCTCGGGATTCGTGCCACCTCCTCGGTCGTTCCCAATTGATCAAATAAGATGTATATTTTTAATATCGGCGACATTTCGGACGCAACAGCAGAGTCCGTTTCTCGATCGGACATCGTTTGGGCATTGGTTGTCATCAATTTTGGGTGTCGGTCGTCTCTTTGTACCGATCTCGTCTGATTTGACTACGAGGGGTATCAGCTTAGAAGAATCCGATGTCCTGATCGCAACAGCACAGTCCGTTCGGCAATTGGAGGTCGTTTGACCCTTCAAGTGATATGTCACGTCAATGCATGCATCGCTAAATTCGCCAAATTGGGCTCCTTTTGCGTGTGATTTGATGTATAGGGGTCAACACTATCGCAAACAAATTCTAATTCCCTCCTAATAACTTAAAACTATAGGGGCTTTTCTATATAAAGAACTGAGCATTCATGAATTTTCTGATAAAAATAATCATACAAACTAATTGGGCTGGCCTTCAATCCCTCTCTTAAGAAGCCCACTTTGCCCTGAAAATTTAGGCACCCACTTTCTGATTAATCAGTTTTCTAATGTACTTTCTGTTTTTATTTTTTTATCACTAAAAATTTTGGCATCATTTCATTTCACTATTGTTTAAGAAGCACATGTTTCACGTGATTTGACATTATTGGCATTTAATGAAAGCATTAATGATATATTCCTGTAAAGAAGGAAATGATTTAGATTTTAATTGTTGTGTTAATTTAATATATTTTCTTATCTTAAAAATGTAATTATCCATAATTGTGTTAGGTTTACCGTTTACCTGATCAACAGAGACTTTGATAGCCAAATTTTTGCTTTCAACTCATAATTTTGATATATATTTATTAATTATAATATAGAATTTTATTTTGCTATTATTTTCTTATTGTTATCTCATTATTTTAATAAATTTATATAATTAAAAGTTATTTTTTGCAATTAAATTAGAGCTTATTTGGGACAGTTGTAATATTTTATAAAGTTGATTGAGAAGCTGTTGTTGATACATCAACTTTGCTATTATGATTTTAAAAAGTAGATTTGCACCATAAAATTTTTTGAAAAATATGAGAAAATAGTAGTCAAATAAAATTATTATTACTATCTAAAAAGCATAGCAATAAATTATTGTTCCAAATAGACCCTTAGCTAAGTTGATTTCCCTACACAAACTTTACGATCAATTTTTAAAAATATTGCAGCTATCCTAAACAGATCCTTAATATCAATGTGTTCTACATTACGTTCACTTGGAGTATATTGAAGAAATTGATGAGAATATTTCACTTTAATTTTAATTATGATTTAAAATATATATTTTTTAATTTTATTTTAATAAGAGTATAATATAAATTTAGTTTTTATTTGAGATAAATTTATTATTATTTTATTTTTCAGCTCTACAAAAATTTCTATACTATCATATTAAAAATTTATTTTTTACAACAGTTTTCAAATAAATTATTTTTTTCATAATACATTTAAAATCATCTTTAAAAAATTACAGCGGTCCTAAACTTATTCTTAATCAATTATTTATAAAACACAATAATTTTTAAATATATATATAATAAAATAATTTATTCTGATTAATTTAATCCGAATAATCTGATTCAAATTTTCCTCGGAAACTTATCTTTTTGCTCTAATTGAGGGAATTGAATTTAATACCTAATTTTGGAGCCCATAAAGTAAGATAAATATATATATATATATTCCTGAGATATCTGAAACGAATCTTATCTCTCTTGGATAAGATGGCAAGCATAATACGACAAAATAAATAAATAATAAAAAAATTATAGGCCTAATTTTCTCACAAAGTAATATACTTTCAGAATTATAAAAATAATAATCATTTTATTTAAGTATAGAATTATCAAAAAAGAACATAAAGGTTATCATTTGTTGCTGTCAGGCACATGCAGTAAGTAGAGAGAGAGAGAGAGAGAGAGAGAGAGAGAGTGTGTGTAAGAGATAAGGCCCACTTTGGTTGTCAATTGGATTGAAATTGTGTGGCCCATACTCCTAGTTTCTAAGCTATCTAGGGGAGGACATTTATGAGCTTGTTCTAGGATTTATTTAAGATTTTTATAATTAGTTATAAAATTATTAGTAAAAATCATTACATGCTAAAAAATAGTGGTGATGAAGTGAAAATTAAAAAAAATGGGAGGTTTGACTCAATTGAAAGAAACAACTATGCAAGTAAAAATATTTTAAAAGTATGATCTTTTCCTTAATTTAGAGAGGATGATGTTATAAAGTATAAAACCCTAATTTGAGTTTCTATGATTGAGATGGATAACGTAGGTATAGTGGATGATGATAATGATGAATAAGAGATGGGTGTTATTGGATAGATGCTAATGTCACTAACGAACGATGGTGATTAGGAGATGATTGCTAGGCGGTGATAGTCATGTGATGATGGTTGTGTAATGGTGATTAAGTGATTTATTGATGTTAGTTTAGAGATGATGATCGAGCTACGTCAGTAAGACCATGGATATTATATGATAATAGTTGGGCAATGATGATCAAGAGGCAACAATCAAATGATTGCGGTTCAGAATCCATTACAAGTATGAAAATCATGACAAAAAATATCAAGCTCATAAAAATTGTTTAGTCATATGTCATCTTAAAATTCATCCAATTATTTGATTTAATTAAGTTTTATATTTAATTTCTAATAATAGAATAATTTATATTCAAGAAAATTAATACAAGCCATTCAATAATATGTTCAGAGACTTCTGCTAAAATAACTAATATGTCACACCCAAAAATTATAAATATACCCCTATTCTTCATAAGAAGAGAATCTTGAGCTCGAGTTTGGAGCCAAACCTAAACTTGGAGGTTGAGAGGGCTCTACCTAATGATTGAAGTTGACAATTGTCACAAAAAAAAATCATTATCGCCCGGCCACAATCAACCTACCATCATCGCCTGATAATGAACTATTGATCACAGTTGTCTGAGTACAATCTATTGACTATTGTTATTTGACTATAGTCTCTTGACCACCATTAAGTGATCATCAATGTACCATTATTATACTACTATGGTCTCTGAGCATAGTCACTTGTCTATTGTTGCTTGAGCAAGATCTTTTGACCATAGTCGTCTGGCTATGATCTTCTTATTATTGTTGTCTAATTACATTCTCCCAACCATGATTACCTGACTATACTAATCTAAACATTGTCGCTTGACTACAATCTCTTGACCACCTTTGTCTAACTATGATCTCATAACTATTGTTTTCCAACTACTATAACCTAATTATGGTTTCCTAACCACTATGGCGTGGTTGCATTCTCTTGATCATTATCTTTTGATTATAATTTCTTGACAATGTGGTGCAACTACGGTCTTCCGACCATCCTCTATTGATTACTTTTTCCTAATTATCATTACTCGACTACTCTCACCTGACTAAAATCTCTTGACTACCTTCACTCAACTATATACTTCAAGCATTGTCACTTGACTACAATATCTGAATCAATGAAGCCCAATTACTATTACTGGAGTATAGTCTCCAAATCATTGCCACCTAGCTACAGTTTCCTAACTACTATCGTTGTCAATCGACTATAGCCTCTTAACTATCGTCACTTGATTATGATTTCTTGAGCATCATTGTCGGACAATAATCTTCCCTACCACCTCACCTGACTCTTGTCTCCCTCTATCTTTATCACCAATAGTGTTGACACGAACTATTACCCATAAAGCTAATGTACATCATCGACATCAATGTCAACGCGCATCGATTTTTTGCTAGGGAGCAACCATTGCTATAAACTCGAATGATCATTAACGTCAATGTCTCGAGCACAGCTGTACTAGGGCAATCCTTTTATCATCTATTAGATTATTAGTTTTGAAAGAAGTGATTCAAGATTAAGGGAAAAACTTAATTCCAATCTCAAAAGATAAAGTCCTAAGCATGATTATACTTAGAACATTACTCCCTTCTATTATTGCATCGATTCCATGCGAATTAAATCAGGAATAGGGGCAACCCTAGCTATAACAATGAAGGGAGATTCAGGCTAAACATCATATACATTATTATAGCCTCAAAGGATGTTCAAACTTCAAACTCTATATATAGTCCCCAACTAAAGTTCTATATAACTTTTAATCACCTTCCTTAGCATGGATAAAGAGAAATAGGTTAATTGTTTACGTACAGCATGATTTATCTATTAAAAGCAATATCAGTGCTATATGACTAAATTGTTTACGTATAACTTAATATATCTATTAACCTTTTTTTTAGATAAATTTATTAAAAAGAAGAAGAAGAAGAAGATGGCCGGTGCCCACCACTGACAGACAGTGGCGTCGGTGGCCTACTTGTCGGTCAGCTGCCGCTAAGTTTGATTTTTAATTATGTTCGAGATGCTCGCATGGTTTGCTCCGGTCTGTGGAAGTAAAATTATTACGTACGTCCGGACGTGCCATGTCACCCAATACACAGTGCATTGGGTGATGTGGTGTGTTCGGATTGGCCTCTGGACACGTTCGACATCCGCACGTAATAATTTCTCTTGTGGAATGCCTCATAATCGTTTTCTGCGAGATTTTGAATTAAATTTTGATATTTTTAAAATTCAATAGAGTCTTTATAAGAAATTTTGAGTTTATTTAAAGGGTTTTAAGCAAAAAAAAAAAAAAAAAGTTAATGATTATTTGTTCCGCCAGCTTTCAAAAAGAGTAAAATTTTAATTTATGAGAATTTATTTTGTTTATGAAGGATAAGACGTTCATATTGATTGCATCTTTAATTAGCTTAATTTTTTTAAAATTATAACTTTATGCTGCAAATTTTTCAAGTACATAATATATATTTTCAAACAACACAAACTTCAATTTCTAAAAGTAGGCGAGAAATAGTTTATCATAACTCATAAGAAAATACATTTGATTAAACATGAATCTTGATGCAGTATTTGAATTTTAAAATTTTGAAATTATATTAGGATCACCCAAATTTTGGTTTTAGCAAAATTATTATCAAACTAAACATAAGATGAACCCAACGACAAAGTAATCTAATGTGACTCCAAATGAAATCAAATGAAGCGCTTGAAGGATTAGATGATGATCTCCATATTTTTGCGTTCTTATAATTAAATCAAGCATTTCAATGAAAGTAATCCAATAAGTCAAAGATCACTTAATTCTAATGTCATTAAGGCACTTAAATCCTAAGAAAATGATTTATAACTAAAATAGGCAAAATTTTACTCCCAAAATCTATAATTACACCTCTATTTGTCATATCAAGTAGACATTGCGCTTGAGTTTCGAATTAAACCCTAATTTGAAGTTTAAGAGGGTTCTACTCAACGATCAACACCAATGACCGTTGCGAGCAATTACCATTCCTAACCACCGTCACATAACTAAGGTATGTGGACCATCATCGCTCAGCTATCTCCAGACCACCATCATCCAACCTCCATTGTCCAACCAGCATTTCTCGAGTATGGTCTCCTGACCATCATCGCGCGACTAAGGTATCTTAACCAGAGTCTGTAGAACATCTTATCATGATTACTATTGCTAGGCTATGATATAATGATCACCACTGCATGATTATTGTCTTTTGATCGCCATTATCTAACCATTGTTGCTCAATTATGATCTCTCGTTTATCATCGTCCAATCATCATCATCTATTCACTATCATTGACTTGGTCTCCAAACTACAATCGCTCAACACTCATTGGACCACCTTTATTTGACTATGATCTCTCAATCATCGTCACCCAATTAGTGTCACCCAACTATATTCTCCTCACCACTGTCACCCAATTGTAATCCATTGCCCAACTTCTGTCACTCATATATGATCTCCTGATCAATATTGTCTAACTACAATCTCCCAAATACTATCATTTGACTAGCCTTGCTCAATTACAGTCTCTTGATTAACGTAGTTCGATTATGGTGTCTTGGCCATAGTTGCGCGACTAGAGTCTCCCGCTAGCTCGCTTGGCTCCCATCTCTTGCTAACTTTGTTGTCAACGTACAACGTTGATGCACAATATCGTCTATAAGGTTGATGCATGTCATTAACACTAATGTTGATACCTGCTAATTTTAATTCTTGTTGTCACCAACAATATTGATACACATCATTATTTATAAGGCAAATACATACTATTTATGCACGTTACTAATTATAAGGTAGATGCAAGATATGGATAAACCCCATTGTCTATAATATTGATGTATGATGTCACATCTTCATTGCATGTCATTGCTCACAATGTTGATGCATGCAGTTGTCAATAGGGTTGATTCATCCAATTGACACCGCCTTTGATCTCCTCTTATCAAAGAGGAATAATCAAACACATCACATATGATTTCTTAAATATAATTTTAATACCTCAATGCTCCTCTAATATCTTTCATGAAATATGTCTTCCACATTCATGTCTACTATATTATATCATAAATTTTTTTATTTTTTTACGTAAAAATTTTAATGTTTTTTTACATCCTCTTGTTGATATATATGTATTACATTTTCATATAAAATTAATACTTTAAAATTTCCCATTTTATTATCATAAATATTTTAGCACATATTGCATTCTCTTTCTAATCTAAAAATTAATATAATACATAGAAAATTTATAATTTATCTAAAGTCTAAACCTTAAGATTGTAAATATTTAATTAATAAATATTCGCATATTCGGTATTCCTAAAACATTCTAACATATATAATATTCGTCCAAAAGAAATTATTTTATGGTGAGATCGTCTGTTACATGACGCGACATATATTTTTCCATAAAAATATACATACATTTGACCGTACATCCTTATGATTGCAATTCAATGCCCGTCAAATTACATAATTCGACCAAACACCTCTACTTTATTATTTCGAAATTACATAATTGGACCAAGCACCTCTGCTTTATTATTTCGCTCATTGATTGAGGTTTAAATGTAATTTCACTAAAAATATTAACTTTCATGAAATGATTCCAATCCTTTCAAATGAAATAATTCTCACTGTATAAGATATTTGTTCACAGTATCAGCTAAGCTGGATGACAAGATGGTCACATGAAGATCCGAAATCCGATAATTATTTAATAAATATAATTATTTTTTTTTCAAGCTTCAAATTAATTGATGAAAATGACGGGCCTCATTATCTGTCTCTTTGGTGGTCCAAATTGTAATTCTATGCGACATGTGAGGTCCATACCATCTTATTACTATACAATTAATCAATTAATTAATTAATAGGACTCTTTCATTCTTTTTTATGAGGGGTGACGATAACCGACAAGATGGGCAGCAATATTAATGATGACAGTGGGTGTTGTCCTTGAGGGGAAATTATTTTATGCAGACTCCGAACATAGAGGATCGTCTGGATTATTGGACGCACTGTGTATGTTCTGCGTACACTCTGCGTATTCATAGATACACAGTAAATAAGCAGCAAATTCTCACAACTAATTATTTGCTGCTTATTTACTGCGTATCTATCAATACGCAATAAGTACGTAGAGCGTACGCAGTAATCCGAAAGATCCTCTACGTTCGGACTCCGCACAAAATAATTTCCCGTCCTTGAGGGGGCTGGTGATGAAAATATCAACATTGATCGATGGATTGTCTTGACATTAGTGTTGACAGCATACATTAGCTATGGTTGTAATAGTGGGCATTAGCCTTAGTAGTAATGACGAGCACCATGTTGGCGGGGATAGAGAGCATCAGACTTGTTTGTGAAGGCGAGCGTCAATTGTGGTTGAAAGCAGACATCGTGTGCTCACAATTTGAGTTTTGAATTCTCTTTGACTTTCTCATTAGGGCCTTCTTATTGATAATAAAAGCGGCGCAACATCATTACCTGCACATACAATTTCTGCTTCTGGCTTAGAACTTGCTTCCACTACTTAGTATCATTTACCTTTATAGCTTTATGTAACTACCATGGGTACTCTTGTCATTATACATTACATAAGCTTTAGATATAAATACACTAATGTATTCATAACTTTCTATATGAAATGAGAATACATTTTCCTCTGATTTACATCTCTACGATTTGCTAGCTTAATAGTAAACTGTGAATACTTTGGTATTCACTGATGAAGTTCTTCTACACTTATGACCTCTCAAATGGGTGTAAGATTGTTTCAACCAAAAATTAGAATATTCCATAGAATGATTCATCTTGATCATATAATATTTTTTTAGCATCTTAGTGTTAACAATATCAAAATTTCATAATCATAGGCTTATAAGAACATTTATGTCATATAGGTGCTCGTTTCAACCACACTTAATAATCAGGGAGTGCTTGGTCTACCAAATATTCTTGTAATGTTTTTGACCATAATTATGATTGCTTGATGTTGGTTCAATTGGACTTTGATCATGAGGCTCTTCATATTGTTAGGTTTGTCACATTAAAATATTCATTTTCAACGGTAAGTTTAGTGAAAATGGAGTTCGTATGACATTGATGCTTCATCAGAAAATTCATTTGATCAAACATAAGTCTCGAGGTAATATTCAAATTAAAAATTTTTTAAATCAAATTCCGACAATCAAAACTCATATTTCAACAAACTTATTGTTAAGCTAACTTTCTCAACAAGATGAATAATCCATGCACTCCAAATGAGCCCAAATCAAACACTCAAAGCATAATTGAAATATTTGCGACATTAATAACCTCCAAATATTTTTATGCTTATAATTAATCAAACATTTCAACAGAATAATCTAGTGAATCCAACAACACTTTATTCCAACATCATTAAACACTTAAATGCTAAAAAAACATTTATGATCAAAGGGATCAGCATGGGCAATCTGATAGAATATTTTGGATTTTGAATATATTTACAGCGAATGTCACTCTCAAAATTTATCAGTTGGCCCTTATTTGAGCATCAAATCACGTCCATCCGATCATTGTTGTTGGATCGTCACTGTCAGACTACTATTGTCAGACCACTATTATCAGACTACTATTGTCAAATCATTAGTGTCGAAGCACCATCGTTAGATTATTGCAGTCTAACAATCACTGTTGGATCACAACTGTTCAATCATCACCATCGAACCACCACGTTCGACCATCGTCTCCCAATTATCTGAGAGAGTTTTGAATTTCAAGAATTGACCACTGCAGTCAGACAACTTATATCTGATTGTTGTCATCAGATCACGTCCATCCGATCATTGTTGTTGGATCATCACTTTCAGACTACCATTGTCAGACCACTATTATCAGACTACCATCGCCAAACTACTAGTGTCGAAGCAACATCGTTAGATTATTACAGTCCAATCATCACTGTTGGATAACCACTATTCAATCATCACCATCGAATTGGTACGTTCGAGCATTATCTCCCAATTATCTGAGAGAGTTTTGAATTTCAAGAATTTTAATGCTCAACTCGTCTTTATAATATTGCCTTGTTAAGAGGAAGGACAAACTCCTGAAATGTTCATCTTATATATTAAACTTTCAGCTGAGCTAGCTCTATAGTTCTTTTTTATGTAAAATTTTTGAAGGCACTTGTGAACTTAAAAATCTTTTTTTTTTTCTAGGTGCATAGTAATTTTTTGTCCAACGTTAAAATAAAGAGTTCGTAGCTAAGTCTGCAAATTCTGTAGGTGAGATAATGGCGAATGATTAAATATATGTGAAAATAAATTTCTAAATTATTATAAATAGATACTAATCTAAAGCTCTTATTTATTCTCATTTGAATTATTGAAATTTAAAATGAAAGTGTGAGGTTCTTATTCTCTCCAATTGCCATAGAAATTGCAGTAATAAAGTTATTAACTTCAGCATTAAAATTCATTTAAAATGATTTAGAATGATTCAAAAATTATGTTTTTAATCACTCTCATTTTGATACAAAAACACGACAGATCACCTAAAAAACAAATTTGAATTTCTAAACAAAATATGACAGTTCACCTAAAAACATAAACTTTTTTCAACCTAAATGCAGAGAAAGTAAAACTAAAATAAAAAAGAAAATTCAAAACCAATCAAAATGATCCCCCACATCTTCTTCCTAGCTGATGCCATGCTTTCCTCTCTACAACCTCCCATAACACAGGACAGCACACTTGTTCTGTACAGACCCCTCTCCTTTCTTGGCTTTCATCACTCTCATCTACCAAAATATCGTCTTTCTCTACTCTTTCTCAAAAACAAAAAAAAAATTGAAGGAAACAACGACTCATGCATCATAGTAACAGTTCTAATGGTGGAAACCCTATCAACAACATTAGCATAGTATGGTTCAGAAGAGACCTCAGAGTTGAAGACAACCCAGCTCTTGCAGCAGGGGTAAGAGCTGGATATGTGGTGCCTGTCTTCATTTGGGCTCCAGAAGAAGAAGTCCATTACTACCCTGGTAGGGTTTCAAGATGGTGGTTGTGCCAAAGCTTGAGGCATCTTGATTCCTCCCTTAGGAGCCTTGGGACTAGTCTCATCACAAAGAGGTCTTTTGACACTGCCTCCACTCTTCTTGATCTTTTGAACTCTACTGGTGCCACCAGCCTTTTCTTCAATCATCTCTATGGTCATCTCTCTCTCTCTCTCTCTCACTCTCTCTCTCTCTCTCTCACTCTCTCTCTCTCACCTATAGAAAGGAAAAAAAAATCATTAATGGCTGTCAATTTGTTTCATTTATTGCTCCTCTATTTTTGGAGAACGTGCTTTCATTTTACTATTGGGTGAGTTTTCTTCATTGTTGTTATGTTGTTGTAGATTATGTGCATCTTTTGTTAAGGTTTTTGATATTAATTTTAGGATTTAGGTTTGGAAGTCTGTTTTTTTTTCCTTTGCACTTTATGATTTAAAAATTTACTAGATTAAGGCTACCATGTTTATGGTACTCTTTTTTTTTACCTTTCAGGAGCTTGGAGTCTTCTATTGTTTTTATTAGGGTCTGCTGTACTTAAAGCTTTTTTCTTCCGTTTTTGTTTAAGTTCATATACTGTAGCAATTTGCCATTTTTCAAGTCTTCAATCATTTTGTTTGTTCCTTAACTCAAAATAACAAAGAATTTTTTACTGGGCTTTAATTTGCTTGTGCTCCACCGATTGTTTTATGCATTCAGTGTTTGATAAGTTTTATATATTTTTTTGATAATTCTCTTTCCAACTTTTGGCAATTGGGTTTCGCCCAATTTTGAATATATATCTTTCTTTACACAAAAGCTATGCTGCTTATAATATATATTCTCTATATTCTTCCATTTCTTTATGTCTGAACTATGTGTTTGCTAACTGCTTAACCTCATCTGGAAGCAACAAGAAGCATAAATCTTATTGCTATTTCTCGGAATCTACATCTGCCCTTTGTTTTTGTACTCCCTTGAGAGAAATCTTCAATTTCTTTTTCCTGTAGCTATTGTTTGCCTTATTATCTTAATTTACTTATTCTTTGCCGATTAAACATAACGTGAGATGATTTTTAATATAAAGATATGCAGTCCATAAACAATGGAAGAAATTTTGAATGATGAATTGGTTGAGAATAGAATCATAAGATTACTTGGTATATTTTTCTTCTAATGCTAGAAAAGATAATTTAACATTTAGATTTAACACCAGTTATGATGTATTGCTATTGGAAAAAAGATTGTATTTGGAGATTCTGATATGCTCTTTCGTTAGGATAGGAAGACAGATTATCAAAGTTGGAAGATAAATGCTCAAAATAGAAAACATTTAAACAAAAACAAAAAATAACTCCAGATGGCAGCTTTAAAGCATTTGCATGCTTCTATTTCTGTTTAAAAGTCTTTTAATTTTAATCATATGTTTTCATTCTGACACAGCAATGTATGAGTATGTCCTGATACTTTTTTTTTTTTTTTGGTTGTGATTGCTATGCTCTTAATTCTGAAACACCTTGGTTTTATCCAACAGACCCTTTGTCTCTTGTGAGGGATCACCGAATCAAGGAGCTTCTGACTGCCCGGGGTTTCACTGTTCATTCTCTGAATGCTGATTTACTTTACGAACCATGGGAAGTTACAGATAAGAATGGTTGCCCATTTTCATTTTTTGCTCCATTCTGGAATAAATGCCTTAGCATGCCCTATGATCCTGCAGCTCCTCTCTTACCACCAAAAAGGATTAAATCTGGTTTGTTCCTGGTTAATAAATGACATCATCAGCTCTGTTAAGTTATATTTTTTTTCGTGGACATCCAACAAAGGGATGATATTTACTCTTCCAAATAAATCTTTCATATGCACTTTTTTGAATATCTTGTCCATTCATGTTATGTTTTGTGGATGGGCTTGGGCAAAGTTAGATAATTTGGCAGTCCTATTCAACTTGAAAGCTTAAGTCAAAGTTTGTGGGTCCATAAATAGTATATCAACTTGCTCAATTCTTGTAAAAAATTTGATGTGGCATTGGCATATCATTCATTCCCCTGAGAATTCCCAATATCAGCCATTACTCTTGCATCAAAATGATTTTCTTATGCATCAAATTTCATATAACAATGGCACACGAAAGAGCTCACTCTAACATGGGTGCCACTCTTTGAGTTGAAGATACTCAATAATGCGAGGTTGTTAGAGAGTAAACTAAATGGGGATCAATTTTGAGCTTGATACATCACTTATCAAATTCATTTTCAACCCATATGGTTATATTTATAGTTGATGGACAACCACTTGATATTTCTATGCCAACATGTTTTTCAACTATCAGATATGAGACTAAACCAAAGTCTCACATGTCTTAGTAATCTTCTCTTCCTGAGTTCTTGTGAGAGCTTTCCATATTGGCCACCAGTCTCCTCAAATAATAGCTTTTAACATCATCAATTATCATGCGCTAGGAGTAAACTCCACCAACACTGTTGGAGTCACTCACTCCTGAACTTTGTTCAACTATACTAGAAAGGGCTAAAGATATACGAGATCCATAAACCGCATAAATCATTTAATCCCATCTGAAAAATCAGCTTTGATACCACTTGCTATGGAGTGAACCAAATGGGGATAAAGTTGGGTCAGATACATTAGTAGTCAAACCCATTTTCGATCCACAAGATTAAGCTTTTGGATGAGAGCCAACCTTCTGATATTTTTACTTCAAAGTATCTTTTAACTATCTGATGTGGGACTAAACCCAATTCTCACGCATTATAACAGAGGTGATACAAACATTTTATAACATGTTGATCATTATGAGATTAAATTGAGTTCATGAGATACCTATACTGATAAAATTAGAGTTGTCCAAAGATATTTTGCATTTGTAGGTATAAGGCCTCATTTGCAAACTTATGGACAAGTTAACAAATAATTCTAAGTGGGACCTCTCTACTTTTTTTCTTATTGGTCTATTTGATGATTCAAAGATTTTTGAAACAGCAGAAGCTTGAGTGTTGTCTCATATCCTCTTTCTGAGATGTGTCTATCAGATTGAATTCCTCCAAATTATGTCCCTCATTTTAACTTGCTACAAGCATACCTTATCAACTGCTAATTGGAAGAGACTATAGGTCACTCGAACCTAATCAAATGGTCACTGTAGAGGTCTATACTCTTTGCATTCCTAACCATATTAACTATGGGGCAGTCAAATCTAATATTAGCATATAGAAATCACTTTATAATTAAGAGGTTAATCTTTTATCTGTAACAGCCTAACTTTTCATCAATCTACATATTATCCACTTTGTCCTAAAAACCTCAAGATGTCGTCTTCTTGGTAAAACTACTTAGAAGGTTACCCATCCAAGAAGTGCTCCATCGCAAGCACATTTAACTTTGATGTTCTTGATGAAACTCTAATTATTACGAAAAAAATATCTCAATATTTGATAGTTTATCTTTACTATACTTTCTCAAAATCTCTGCTACTGACTAAAGTCCTTGTTAGTAGCCTTGCATGTAGCCTAGAATCATCCATAATGTAGATATGACTCGAGAGGTGGCTTTTATAGGTTCAAAAGGTTGGTCCCCTCATATAGCACCTAGACTCAAATGAATTTAAGGAGCAGCTCTCATAACGGAACACTTTGTACTACATGATATTTTTAAAATCTCAAATTCTCAACTATTGAGATATTTTTCAATTTGTCCTAACAAGGCTAACATTTTTGTCCATTTAGTGTAACTTCTAAAAGGTCACCCATTTTAGAAATGTTCTAGCATAAGGATACTTGGGAATTCCCAACAAATCACTAACCTTTACGGCAAAACATGGATTGATGTTTAAGAATTTGGCTTTAACATGCTATACTTGTGACACTATCAGGCTTTGCAGGCTCTTAGCAGGCTTCTCTTCAAATATTTGAATATGAGAAGCTTGACTAGAAGGGAAAGCAGTTTAGGGAGTTTATGTTCATTACTTTTTTCACTGTAAATGGTTTTTTCCTTTCCTTCAAAGCTTACTGAAGCCGTCTTGTTGAATTTAGTATCTACTTATATGGTGCAGTAGATCTCTATAATATTATATATTCTTTTCTTCTTTATGTATGCCTGATGTTACATTGCAACAAGTATATTTGCTTACGGAGTAAATTATAATACCTGATACATCATAAAAAATTTATCTTGATCGGCCACGAATCTCAAGGCAAAATTAAGTTGGACTTCCGAAATTAAAATTGGGACCCTCCGAACTACGATTCCGGCAAACTTACAGTCGAACTGAACGTCTCCGAAATATGAACCCAACTACACCAAATTCAACCCAATCCGAGCCTAAATGGGTCCAAATCAAGGGTCTGAAGCGCTGTTGGAAGATTCAAACCATAATTTGGACTACCAAACGGTCTCCAAATGTGACATGCTTATAGTCGAATCGAGTGTCTCGACGAGACGAATCCAACGAGCCCAAGATCGCCAAAATCCGATATCTCTAAGACCCGCAAATGACCAGCAAACGGTTCACGATCAAGGGATTCAGCATCGGCCGTCCATTCAAACCACTCCCTAACTACCCTTAATCTTTCTCCTATTTATGGGCCATGCCACTCCTACAAATCTATAAATAGAGCCCCCTTTCCTCTTTGAAAAGGGGCACCTAATCCTAAGGAGAAAAGAGAGAGATCGGAGATCGCTCTTGCCTCCTTGCTCCTCCTCGACCACCGCCGAACCACCGCTTGACGCCGTTATTTTGCCGGACCACCACCTGAGGCCCTGCACTTCGCCGGACCACCACTTGACGTCCTCAACTCCGCCGGACCATCGCCTGACACCCTGAGCTCCGCCGGACCCCCACCTGACATCCTCAACTCCGCCGGACCATCGTCTGACGTCCTGAGCTCCGCCAGACCATCACCTGATGTCCTCAACTCCGTCGGACGACCGTCTAAGGCCCGGAGTTCTACCATACCACCACCTAGGGCCCGGAAGTTTGCCAGATCACCGGGTGACCCCGAAGTTCTGCCAGTGCGACATCAAACCTTCACATACCCCCGACTACAACCATATGGTTGACATTTGTAATCTGATCTCCCTCAAGGACGAGTCAGCCCACTGTAACCTACTCAAATTCTAGTGAAATCACTTTCAACTGGGCTAGGCCCCATGGTTTTTCCCCTTTCCAGGGTTTTCCACGTAAAAATCTTGTGTTCTCTGTGTGTGAGCTGGATATCCGTGCAACGCTAAGACATATGATTAATACTCGACCGCTGAGTATATTCTAGCCCGCAACAATACCTATTTTTCGGGTCTTTTAATTTAAGCGATAAACTTTTTTATGATAGTTAAACTTGTAATTAGAGAAAAATTATTCTTTAAATTATTAAAAACATGGATTTAGATGAACTTACAAGAATCAATGTCATTTGAACTGCAAGTCAAATCAATTCTTAACTGCAAGTCAAATCAATTCTGTAACTGGAGAGTTGCATATGTTTTTATCTTTTTGTTTATTATGGTCATACAAAAATTCTCAGCATGCTGTTTTTATTTTTATTTTTATCTCAGTATTAGCTAGAATTCTAGTTTTTCTTAATCTCACGCCCCTTCTTATAGCTGCAACTATACCTAACAAAAATGTGTCCAAAGATTAGGCTTTCATCATTTTGATAAGTCAAGGACATAATCATGGAGGATTTGCATACATAGCACTCAAAATATCAACATTCACATATTTCACACCTAAACATCACTATTTACTCCATCTAGCACTCCGTTAACGGAGTTAGTAGACGACATGCATCAAATCTCTCGCGGCACGTCTTTAGGCTCATCTTCGCGGTTGCTTTGACCCATTGGTACCTTCCCCTGGGTCCGTCACGGTCATCACTGCGCAAGCCACCGCATAGAGCGAGGAAATTACATGGGGGCTTGTAGCAAGGGTATTGATGTGTTAATGCGGGGCGGAGCTTGCAAGCGAGGGCATTGACATGTCTGGCAGTACGAGTGATGGGTCTGGCAAGCGTTATGATGCATTAGGGATTTTAACGAAGGGGTATTATATTTTATTTTGTTTAGAAGTTTTGGGTGCTATGTATATAAATACTGAACTTTAGATATGAAATATATAAATGTTGATATTTTGAGTGCTTTGTATGAAATTACGCCCTAAATAATTTATATTTTTGTCTCGGGAAATAATACATCATCCATTATATAGATCAATGCTTGGTTTATCAAGTAAATCTGAAATTTTCAACCTTTCTCCTTGTAATTGCTTTACCACTCATTAAACTCTTCCTTTGTTAAACATGGATTTCTCTTTTGCTGTATCTGTGATTGCTAACCATATAATTATTACAGAAAGGGCTGTTAGTGATATGTTTTTTCTTGCAGCTCTTTTTGGAGAAGGTGAACTAAATCCTGCTTGTTTATTTGTGGACTTTTGAATCTATATTTTCCATTGTTGTAAAAATAATAAATACAGTTGAGTGTGAGTGACAGCTCCTTCTTCTATAGGTGATATCTCAAGGTGCCCATCTGATACTTTAGTATTTGAGGATGAATCCGAGAGGGGAAGTAATGCTCTGCTTGCAAGAGCTTGGTCTCCAGGATGGCAGAATGCTGATAAGGCCCTCAGTTCATTTATCAATGGACCACTTATTGACTACTCTGTGAACCGAAAAAAGGCAGATGGTACAACCACCTCTCTCCTTTCCCCGCATCTACATTTTGGGGAGCTCAGCGTGCGTAAAGTCTTTCATCTTGCCCGAATCAAGCAGCTTGTGTGGGCTAACGAGGGAAATGAAGCAGGAGAAGAGAGCGTAAACTTATTTCTCAAGTCCATTGGCTTACGGGAATACTCTAGATACTTGAGTTTTCACCACCCTTGCAGCCATGAAAGGCCGCTACTATCTCACCTCAGGCTCTTCCCTTGGGTTGTTGATGAAAGCTACTTTAAAGCTTGGAGACAGGGTAGAACTGGTTATCCCCTCGTGGATGCTGGAATGAGAGAAATTTGGGCTACTGGTTGGCTGCATAACTGTATCCGTGTGGTTGTATCCAGCTTCTTTGTAAAAGTACTGCAGCTTCCATGGAGGTGGGGAATGAAGTACTTCTGGGATACACTTCTGGATGCTGATCTTGAAAGTGATGCCTTGGGCTGGCAATATATATCTGGAACTCTTCCTGATGGTCGGGAGTTTGATCGCATTGATAACCCTCAGGTATACTTATTACTTTTTAGAAATTTCTCTCTTTAACTTTATGGCAGTGTTTAAGTTGCTTATGTTGTTTAGGGTGTTTTTTTTCCCATCATGATAGAGTTTTGATTGTTTTTACTAGATATTTGAATTTGATTGTCAATGAAGTTTGGGTTATTAGGTGTAAATGCTGAATCAAATGCTGAAATCCTTTTTTTAGAGAGGTTTTGGACTTCAATTATAATTGATACTCTTCATTCTTTCAAACTTTCATTCAGCATTTTAATTGTTTTAGAATCTAAAACCAATAAAAGATATCATTCTGGACACATTAAAGTATGCAAATTATGTTACTGTTTCATATAAATGTTTAAGCTCCTAGTTAACTAGCCCAGTTCTAACTAAACGTACTTAAAAGTTTGAAGGCTACAAGTTCGACCCAGATGGTGAATATGTTCGTCGCTGGCTTCCTGAGCTTGCTAGGCTACCAACTGAATGGATACACCATCCATGGGATGCGCCTGAATCTGTACTCCAAGCTGCAGGCATCGAGCTTGGTTCCAACTACCCTCTTCCAATTATAGAAATCTCTACAGCTAAAGAAAGATTAGAGGAGGCCCTCACAGAGATGTGGCAGATTGAAGCTGCATCGAGAGCTGCCATGGAGAATGGGACAGAAGAGGGTCTTGGTGATTCCTCAGATTCACAATATATTGATTATCCTATTGAAACGAATATGGAAGTCGATCTTGAGCATACTAGGACTAATAATATTCAAGCCACAACCAGGAGGTATTTGGATCAGACGGTGCCTAGTATTACTTCTTCATTAGTTAGAATTGAAGAGGAAGAGATCTCTGTCGATATAGACATTCATGAGGAAGATAGCAGAGCCGAAGTACCAATAAATGTGAATATTGATGCCCAGCTTCATGAAGGCACAGATACAAATAGTACAATTCTACATTTCACTCCTTCCAGGGTTGAGTTTTCAGAGGAGTCATCTAGTAGTTTTACAGAAAGGGGTCTGGTTCCTGTGTGGTCTCCTTCATCAACTTCAACTCCATCGGAGCATTTTTTCACACAGGAAACTAGCAGAGGTCATTGCTGATTTACAGAGACATCCCCAGGCACATCAGATTACTAATTGGAGACCGCATTCGCCATCTGTGTGAGTTAAACAAATTCATCTTTTTATCTATCATTATTTAACTTTTCATGGCTCAAAGAAAACTAGCAAGCCTCATGAAGAACTTCTTTCGTTTACTTAGTACACCTGTTGTTTAGGCTCATAAACAATAAAATATATTAGATAGGTGGAACTCTAGTAATAAGAGAGACAGAGATGGATATTAGAGGGGGAGGGATTGATAGAGACCATGAATGGATGCTTCTATCGCATTTTTTCTTCTATTTCTTCCTATATCTGTCATGTTATGCTCAGCAATATCTCATGTGTCACCTACTGAATGTTTATTTACTCTGTATACGATAATGCTGACAATCAGCAATTTCATCTAGCAGAAGTTGGGAGGTGGAGAACACGGTGCAGCCAAATGCAATTGGTTAGATTCTATAATGGAAATCAGATGTAGACAATCCATGCTTTTGTTCCTCTTACTTTGCAGAGAACTAGATTCTGCAGAATATCAATGTACCATAAAGTTGTTGTATAGATAACTCTAGCAGTGGTGTGCTGCTATCGATCAGGTAACTTGAGTTTGATGAGTGTTAGGAAAAATATCTAATTTTTATGCGTAAAATCATGTAACATAAAACTTTATATAAATAACTCTACAGTGGTGTGTTATCATCATATAATTTTGAGTTTTGAGTGTAAAGGGAAAAGATCCAACCTTTTTGTGGAAGCTCAATGCATAAAGTTGTTATATAAGTAACACTTGCAATGGTGTGTTGTTTATCAGGTAATTTTAAGTTTTGAGATTGTTAAGATAAACATGAAAAGCTTTTATGTGTTAGCATGTACCTTGACTTCTACCTATTACAGTTTTGAATGATGTCTTTTAGTTTTCTCATTAAACCAATAGAATATATAACGAGATCTAGGAAACAAGTTTAGTAGTTAACAATAGTCCTTCCATCAATCATGCTAAACCAAATAAATATATATCAAATATGGAGCTTTTACTGGAAAGTTTAACCTTGATATTTGATGTTAAGAAGGAAGAGCGCAAAAGTAGTTTGGTAAGAGCATTTGTTAGTTAATCCTCAGATAATACACACAGCCTACACGGGGGTTATCATTTTGGACTTATTCCTAAACAAAATGATAATCAATAACTACATGTTTTATTAGTGAGTGAAAGATAAGATTTACACAATTATGATTGGTACCCACATTGTCACAATAGATCACTAGGTCCTGAAAAAAGTAGATGCTAGGTTCTAAGATTATGGAGTTGACCTATTGAATATCAACAATAATGGTGGCAATAGCTTGACATTCAAGCTCGGTGGAAGAGTGGGCTACGGTACTTGATTTGTAACACTAAAAGAGATGGGGTTTTGACTAAGATGCATGATGTAGGCACTAATAGAGGTGAAGTAATCCTTTTTATCTGTTCAATTAGTATTAGAGAATACATGGTGAGTCACAATGAATAAAAATATTACGACTCATAGTGTCATATAGAAAGCATAATGGTCATTTTGTTGGATTTTAGTGATTAGTAGTGTCATTACCCAATCTAACTTAGCATGTACTCCTAAAATATTAGCTTGGATTGGATGAGAGACAACAAAATCGCTCAAGACCTAAGTAGAAAGAATTGTATTTTTTATCTTCTAATTAATCACCTAGAACCACTAGTTATCAAAAAATAAGGTAGCAGAAAAATAACATTTCATTCCATTTTATAAACATCACTATATACATTTTCATTTCTATCAAAAAATCATATACAATAACAAAAAAATCCTATTACATTAGTCCACACAATCTTTCAGGCTACAAAAATAAATAATAAAACAAAATACCTATGACAATAACAACTCGGATTAAACTCACACCACTAGATCCTGACAGAGTGAGCTAACAATCCATTAAGTTACTTGAATCTATAATTGCAATAAATGCATAATAATAGAAACAATGTGATCATTTATAATAGCAGTATGAATATGTAATAATAAGAACATGTGACAATCAACATGAACAATAAAAATTAATGCAACCATTACAACTCAATGATTAATGATCAATAACCACATAAAGATCAGCACGGTTTATCATCTCTATGCTCATATTAGTACAACATGGCAAGTGAAATGATGAATCTGGGCATATCTATTATATACTCTTATTTTGCCTCTATGTTATGCTATCTATACTAGTATGCCTATCATATATTAACAAGTGGTTTATATCTATTCTATGTATATATACAATATCAATATATGTATATTATGTATAAATACAACGTATCATATATACTATGTATTCTTGTATTAATTGTATCTTGGATCTTGTTCATGTCATATCATATCATATCATTTATGTACTTATTATATCATACTCTATTCTACATATGTAGTTTTATTATGTATGCATGTCATACTATAAGCAAGCAAACATTCTGGCTTCTGTGGTGTTTTTTCTGTATCAAGTCTTACAGGCTAATCTTACATGCATCAGTTTCAATCATATTTGTCTTATAAACAGGAATTGGCCATATTATTCTCAATCACAGGTTAGGTGGCTTTTATGTAAGAGGTCGTTACTTTCTATCCGTCAGTGTATGATATCATATCAGTCAATCTTCTTACGCCTCTATTTTCATATCTTTTAGGATAACACCACAAATCTTATTTAAAAGAAAGTATGCGGCCCACCCTCCTGTACAAAGTAGTATATTTCCAGTCAAACTAAATCAATCAATCATTTTCATTCAGCTTATCTTACTTTCACATGCATGTCAAATCATATTCATCATATAATATCAATATCATGCTATTCAATCAATTATCATAGTAGGTCAATCAATCTAGTGTACTTATCAAAATGCAGGTATTATGTCAAAATACATATCAGATCAATAAACAATACTTTTATTCATGTCATATATTTCAGGCCTACATTTGAATACGCTAGCTCCTATGCAGTTTATGCATACTTTTAATTAATTGAGTTCATTCAAAATATCATATATATAAAAATATTCAGTAGAATTTCAATATATTATTGTTAAAATGCTCAGAAAAATGATATCTATCACATATCAAAAATCTCACGGTGAAAATCATCTAGATCAGGAGAAAATATATTTTTATCGGATTTAAGAGGAAGAACAGTCGTAGAAATTAAAATCATTGAAAACAGACGAACGATAAAACTTACCTACCGCGATCAAAATATTTTTTGTAATTGGAGCGGCTAAAAATAATGGCTTGAAACTCGCTTTTTCTTTCATAAGTAATCCTGTACCTTCTCTAATCATAATGTCATCAGGACCATCTTATGGAGTATGAGGCGAGAGATTGCTCAATCGAAATATGGGGCATTGCTTGATCATATGACCTTGAATGTCACCTGCTCGACAATTGGTAGGTTTTGATGATGCAATTATTTTTATAATATATCTGCTTCAATGTCACAATCTTAAGGATTGCTAGTTTATTATGGGATCAATTATGCAAATTTTTTTTTCCGTTCTGTTCTATAAAAATTCAAATTCTCATTTAAATCTAATAAAAAAATTATTTTTAATATTTTCTAATCAAGCAGGAGGCTCCAGAAATGAAAATTTCAATATTGTCCCCACATTATTACAGAAATGGTGTATATATATAGTAATCCAAACCCCAATATTTGGGTAAGTCATTTAATGATGATGATGATATGCTACATTGCCAAAGCTATCATAGCATAAGAGAGCAGACAACTCAAAAAGGAAGACATAAATGAAGGCTTAAAAAAAAAAAAGGTCAGAGCAGTGCCATTTTTTCTCGCAAATATTAATGTTTGCTAAAATTTTTCAAACATATAAGCTTTATTAGATCACCTAACAAGAAATACTATTTTTTTGGGACATTTAAACAAATTAAGACAAACTCAAACATACTTAACAAATGCAAGACTCGAACCCAAAAATTTTTAATTGATAGTCAAAGCTCTCAATCAATATTTAACAAGAAATACTTGCCCTCCATTATAGCACAAATGTGGCCCAATGCTTCAGTGGTCCAAAAAGTTGAAGCAAGCCAGAGTATTTTGAAAAGATTTGGATAAATATCTAAACAACACTGAATAAAATAATTGACTGTCTTCTAAGCTTAAAGTTTATATATCTCAATATTCTCAATATAAATTTGGCTCTTAACAGGACACAACGGAGAAAAAGGATTTATGTAGCTGACCCCACCTAGTAGGATAAAGACTTGATATTGTTGTAACAGTGAGCTTGAATAATGAGCAAAGTTAATTTATACATAAAAACTTTGCTATGGCCATGGAAGCCAAATTCATACCATGACAAACTTTGATATAAGCTAACCTAAAAATAAGTTAGCAGGTTCAACTACTTCAATAATTTCTAGACATCTAGACTGTCACATCATCCTTACCACAACCTTGTGATGCATCACATAATGCCTCAAGACTTGAAAAAACCAGTTGAAGAAGTTTTCATTTACTTAAGAAAAACAAGATGCAATGAAGGAAGTAATAAGGATAAAATGGCAAGAAAAATTAAAATCCGCCATTTAGGAGCTCGATTACCACATCAGCTCCAGATTGAGAATCAAATTTTTTTAATATAGAGAAATTTATAAGAAGGTAAAATTAAATGATGAAACAAGTTCATAACACATGCTTGCAGGCCTTCAGATAGATCTTATACAAGGTTCTATTGAGTACACAACTGCAGGCCTTCAGATTAAATGTAAAGGTGAGAGAGAGGCTAGTAAACTTTGCCATATTAAATGGGGCTAAAAAAAAATCTCCAGCCACGTAATCATTCTCTCTCACATCTACTGGAGCAGTGGCCATAAATGGATTTTAATCATTCGACTTCAAGGACAATCTTCATAAACTCATATACAAAGTAACTGATGGCCGCAGAAGGTAAAACCTGGAAAAAAAGTGCAAATTAGAATTAAAAAGCATACTAGTAGGAGTTTGAGATAAGACACCACTGAATGCTGAATAAAAGGAAACATGTTCTCATAAAAAAAGTGGATGAATGAATAGGAAGCTAAGTTGACAGACAATAATGGTGGCGTGTGTGTGTGTGTGTGTGTGTGTGTGAGAGAGAGAGAGAGAGAGAGAGAGAGGCAGTTTCACTCTTGTAAAAAAGTTTAAGTGTGGTGTTCTGGTGTCAGAGTTGTAAGTAAACTTAGGAGTACAAACAGGGAAAAGGAGTGGTTTGAACAACCTGCTGATATACAATGCCACTTCTTGGAGACGCTGTGTAACAAAATTACACTACAGATGCTGTCATTATTTATCCAACCTGTATTGAAATTAATTCTCTCCGAGTATGTTGTGAATCCACCACATAATCTTGTAATTAGCTAAATGTTCGTAAGTAAAGTTGTGAGTATATGATTAACAACTGAACCATTACTGTAATTAGTGTTGATAAGGATAGTCAATGAGTTAGTTTATATTCTATAAATGCTCCTAACTAGGGAGGATGGAGATTTGAAAAAAATAAATGAGTTTTCTCATTTTGTTTCTTTTTTTCCTTTCTTAATTTCTGGAGTGACTGAGCATCCCAAATTGCACAAATTAGCATCAAGGATCCTAATATCATTCATCTTGTTGAGCCTTCCACCTTCTGCTTCCAAAATCACCGATTTCGTCAATTCTGCCTTCAACAATTGCTAGTCTAGAGCATATATCGACATCAACTCTATCTCCAACCAAGTCTGCCTCATGGAGCTTCGTAGCCATTCGGCTATTCTGCACACAAAGCTGTTTGCTCTAGTTTTGCTTGCCTCTATCTTCGTCCTTGGGCCATAGCTGTCGTGTCACCAACCAAGCCGAAGCCACTTCTCCGTCTCCATCTCCTTCTGCCATCAATACACGTATCCCACAGTTCATTGAATCTCTGCTCATGCCCAAGAAAACCTCCCTATCATCAATATTTCATCCAGATCTACGAACAACTCCCGTATCAAACCTCGGTTGATCATCACCAGACCCAATCAGATTTTGTTGACTGCCACCTCCCAAGTCATCGTCTTCCAGCAATTCACTGCCGCTAAGATCTATCACGAAAATCATAAGCTGATCATTCAAGCTCTATTGACAACATTTATCAATATTTCAAATCCTTTCAAGTCAATCACCACACCCATATCTTAATCTTGCTGCCGAATTAAAATCCTAGATCGCTATCTTGCATTGTTAGGTCCTCATCATGCCACTGCTCAAGATCCAAATTCCCTGCTGAGCTTCTATGTTCCCCATTATCAGATCTCTCTGACACCTCCGCCCATTCAAAACCAGTCGACAACACGCAAAATCACATCTTTTTCTTACATTTGTTTGCTTCCTTAAGAAGAGCATTGTTCTCTTCCACACATAACTATAAGTTTTTCCTCTTCCTAGAACTGCATAGCCATAGATTGATCTAATAAGTTTTCTTTCATGGTGGATGACATCTATTTGATTAAGGATTGTCAGGCAAGACTCAATAATCAAGATGATCAAATGGCATTTATCTTTATTATCTTGAAATATATTACATAATCATATTGAAAATCGTCTTTGACTACTTGTTCAACAACAAACAATTCTCCACCCACAGCTCTACCTTATGCTAACAAGTTTGGATTAACAATATTGTGAGTTTATGATTAACATATAAATCATTCTTGTGATTAGTATTGATAATAATGGTTAGTTAATGAGCTAGTTTTGTGTCCTATAAATACTCCTAGTTATGGAGGATGGAAATACAAAAAATATGAATGAGTTCCCCTATTTTTATATTTCTTCTTTATTTCTTTAATTTCTAGAGTGATTTAGGAATTTGAATTGCTCAAAATAGAATTTATGATCCTCACAAATTGTCTCTTTCATCCCCCAGATTTTCCCTCTCAATACTTGCACTACAATTGTTATGCTTCTTCAATTCCATGGCATTACTTCTACACATTTAAGATATGTTCAAAGGTAAGTAATATGAATTAATGAGTTCAATGTCCGTTAATGAGCTTGATCAAAATTAAAGAGATAGATGAGCATATAACTACTATAATTAATGTTGGAGAGAATTGCATAAACAATATTATGCAATGAGAGGATATCCTAGAAACTCATTAAAGGTAAAGTTTATAGAACCATAGTCAGGTCAACGAAGTTGTATGATCTGAGTGTTAGTCACTAACAAAATCATTGATATCTAAGTTGAGCACAACAAAAATGAAAATGTTAATACAAATATATGATGACTTTAAAAAGGATAAATTAAAAAATAATTATATTAAAAAAATAATTGAAGTGACATATTGAAGAGAAGGTAATTGGAAATGGACTTAGGTAGTGAAAATATTATAAAAAAGGCACTTATTAGAGAGTAAATAAAATTAATGTTAGAGGAATGTGAAGAAGGGGTGGTCCTAGGGTTACATGGATAGAAGCTATTTAAAATGATTTGCAAGGAATAGATTTAATACCTTAGTCAGTACACAATGGGAATGAATAAAAAGTGATGATTCCGAAAGCCACCCCAACTATGTGGGATAAGTCTAATGATGATGATGTTCAATGTCCTACATTCTTTCTTGTGTACAACGAAGATGCACACAAGACTAAAGGCTGTCCCAATGTAGGCATGAGCAGTAAGCACTTCAGTTTTGCAAAAAGAAAACCCAGAATAGTTCATTTCACATTTTTTACATAACTCTAGAATAAACATCTAATTCAGTAGAGTAAGGAGGACGGCACACTGAAAATAGCTTCTAGCTGATAACAGCAAATTATCTTTTATTAGCAGGTCAGTAGATCTTTATCAACCATAGACGTTTAAGCCAATTATGGTTTAATCTAAGGTTCAAAATCAGCCCAAAATGTTAAACTTCTAATTAACCTGGTTCAATCGAGTTCCGAAATGAAAATATTCATGAAGTTTCAAAGGAAAGGAGTCGATTTCTCTCTCCCAGCTATCAAACAAGTTTAATAACAGATTTAAGTGTGTATAGAAGCAAGGGGGGAACTAGTTTTTTCTTTTGAGGGTGGGCAAGCTCATGACATGAATAACTAAATATTAAAAAAAAATGTATAAGATAAAATTTAATCTTTGTGCATGAATGAGAACTAGAGGGAAGACAGGAAGAAATCTTCTGCAGTTTTGTGTGTGAACGGGAATGAGAGGGAAGAGAGGAATATATCTTCTATGATTTTGTGTGTAAACGACAATAGGGATGGAAGATGGACAATAAACTACTTCTGGGGGGGGAAGGGATTCCCAAAATCACCACCATCACCATTTACAATTTTGAGAGTGGGCAACTGCCCACCCTCAGCATAATGGGGTTCTGCCCCTGGATGAAGCTTAATAGTACACAAACATTTTTCATGTAACAAAATTGTGCTCCCAATAAATTCTATAATTATCATAGACATCATGCAAAGGTCCACAATTAGTGGAAGATAGTTCAACTCCCAAACATTTCATTGAATATTTAAGAGAAATGATTATTCAGTTTTTTACTGCTTTGTAAAGAAGAGCACTTTATATAAGAAAATATGACCCAGTCTGTTATGCTTCCAGAATGGTATATATGAAAAATTACACATTACAAAACAGGAAGTTACTCGGGAAACCTGGTTTTAGTCTCATCCTACATATATTAAATGTAGAACCTGAATATGTATAGATTAAATGAATGATGTTTCATTCTAAGCCGCTCTTGAATCACATATTTAATTTTAAGAAAGAATCAGAAGGATATTATTTTACCATTTAAATAAAAACTTTTAAAAAGATGCATAAGAGACAGCCAACACATAAAATATAAAGGATATGCTGATATTACCTGTAGCATGCTTGGAATCAAGCCAGCATAAAGTGCTGGTATACCACCTTGCTCAACTATCTTTACACATGTTGCTAATGCACTTAATCTAGTTGCTTGGACCTGCAATTGTAGTTTCCTCCTAACAACTTCAAAAGGATATGTAGCAGCCTCAGCACAACAGCCAGAAATAGCCCCATACAGTAAAGTTCTCATGGGGCCCAATTCAAGCTGATCCAATGCATTCAATTGATCTCCTTGTTGATTCATCAATGCAATTCTCTTCATTCCTTCAGGCGAATGCAGATAAGCTGACTTCAATATATCATATACTCCATAAAAAACTGCACCAGATGGTGCCATGCTAATAATGGAAGGCACCAATCCCTTGTACAAGGAAAGGAATCCCTCCGTGTAGACCATGTGTCTAAATGCGCCGATAACTCCACCTAATGCCTCACCTCCTGGTGCAACCATCTTTGTTCGGATCTGAATAATTTGCAAGCCAAACGACCTTAGTCATATCCTTCAAAAAGATATTCGGAGGTAGGTGGGAATGGGTGATTTGGGCGTGGGGGGGGGGGGGGGGGGGGAGAGAGAGAGAGAGAGAGAGAGAGAGAGAGAATGAAAAGAAAATGGACTAACTATATCTTTAGATATGCATGCTGGACTGAATTTCTAATTTATGAAATTATAAAATCGATAAATCATGATATCAATGAGATAACTATACCTTTAAGAGTTACTTTGAACAAGGGACAAGATACAAGATGTACTTAGCAGGGGAAAAAAAAGAGGGAATAAAGAATCACATTGTAAATTGCAACAATAAATGTCCAGGATGATGCATACCGTGTCCATTGGAATGCACAGTATGGTAGCAGTGATTCCAGCTGCAGCTCCAGCAACAAACCTTTCAAAATTTGTCGTTTCCTCATTTCCAGAAATTCTGAGTAGTTGTTTTCTGTATGTGTCGTATGCATAGAAGTTAACTGCTTTAAATGGTGCTGTGCGAAGAATATTGACAAAATTTCCTCTCCAAAAACCCTTTAAACCTTGTGTGGTGGCAATTTTCTTAATGAGCTCAAGCAGATTGCTCTGTTCACCTCGAACCATGTACTCCAATTTCAATCTCTCAAGTGGAGCCACAAAGGTTCTGGAACAAGAAAAAAGTGTTCTCAAGTTTTTTTTTTTTTTTTTTGGACAATGAAAAAAATCATTTTTCTAGTAGCATTCCAATTAGAAATATAAGGAGATGCTTGTGACAAAAAATGGTCATCAACAAACAAAAATCATTAATAGCAAACCTATCCAAACTTAAAACATTTCAAAACCAGAAGCTGCACAGACTTCTGTCCATATTTCTGTGCCAAATGCAATGAGTCCTCGAAATTTCTTTAGAGTAAAATTTTGATATTATCATTTATATGAGTGATCAGCATCATTTTCATCATTAGTCTTATAAAAATATTTTGGGATGGTTTTATTGATCCTCATTTTGTGATCAGCTATTTGAAAAGTTAAAATTATTCTCAACATATCATTTTACATGTATCCATGTAACCATAAATCTACCACTTTGCATTTCTAATCCCCTAACACTTAGTTTATATGCTCATTAAATGGATGAATTTTCTTTGCTTCATTGTAAAAAGTCTAAACCACCTAAATCTAACATTCTAGTTTTTCCCACACTCAATTTGAATATCAATGATTTTTAATACCCAACATTTAGATCTATTTAGCATCATCAGCCTAATTATAATTTTATAAAATTTACCTTTAGATCTCCATGGCATCCTATTATCACACAAAACTCATGTGACACTTTTCCATTTCAACCATCTAGCCTATAACTCTATAAATTATATTTCAATTCTAGTGTCATTCTTCCATATAATAGATTCAAGACACATAAACCCATCAAACCTAGATATCAACTTATTCTAATAATATTGAATAAAAAGTCTTAATATCATATCCACTAAGATCAATATCATATATTCAATCTTTATTCTACTAATTCTAAATCCTCTATCTTTTAAATAATTTCTCCGTTGTTCTGAATTTTCACTTAATTTCATGGATGTCTTTCTATAAAAAAACATACATCAAGGCACCTCACTTTGTATAACACTTGTAAGCATGTTCATAAACAATATAAAAAAACTTAGACTCACTATTGATCATTGATGTAAACCTATTGTAATTATAGCTCCATCATACATATTTTGAATAAGTTCAGTCTATTTTTGACAAAAATTGTTATCTTAATATCTACCAAATTAACTCTCATGAAAATCGATCATATGAATTCTCAATATCAATAAAAATTATATAAAAATCATTTCTTTGCTTTCAATACTTCTCCATTAATTTCTTGAACATTAAAACCACTTTCATAGTTGATCTTCATGCATGAATGATTCTCTAAAATTGATAAATTTTTCTAGATCTATGTTTCAATACTCTCTTTCATAGCTCCATCATATGACTCATAAGCTTGATTCATCTACAGTTAGCGCAGTTTGAGCATTGCCCTTATTTTTAAATATTAAGATCTCAAACTTGTTTAAATGTCGGTATCAAAATGCGTATTTTTCAATCATTTAACATCTTTAAATTCTTCAAAATTTTATCAGAAATTTTTTTTAATCAAATTACTATAATATTCCTCATAATACTAAATCTAAAAGATATCTCATATGGACCTAAATCTTAACTTCATGCATTTCCTTCAAAACTAACTCCACTTCACTTTTTGGGGATCAATCTTTAATGAGTTATTATATTGTTTATTATGCTATTCTAAAATTATTTCTTTGTTAAAGCTCTCATTTAGTTAGTATGAGGGGTGATAGACAAATACTATTAGTCTGTCATAGTTATAAAATGAATACATATTGGTACAGTTGAATTCCAAAGGCCAGCCAACTGATGATGAATCCTCCCAAACAAAAAGAAAAAAATATTAGAATTTGCTTAGTAACAAAGATTGAAGAAAGTGAAGCTTTAATCGGATAATGCCATCTCTTATCTTGATCTGACAGCTTAAGAAGTAAATCATCTCATTGATGAATTCAACAACTTTATACTAATTAAAGGTGTGCCAACTAAAATAGTTTCTCTTGTTGTAAGATTGTTACTGATATAAATGCAAGCTAGATTGTAATTTTCTGATGGTACAACTATAGGAGTTAGGCATAATTGCTGATAAATGCCCATATGATGAAATTATTCTAAGCAAGGACAACATAATGATCGCCTCTACCAAATTAATCAACTAAATATGCTGCTTTTAAGATCACTTGCTATAAACTGGAAACGTTCTAATGCAAATGCTTCCAAGTCCAACACACTTAGAGCTATATGTTCTCTCACTCAAACGTCTGATATGGAATGCAAAATTTTTTAACTTAAATGGATGAAAGAAAAGACTTTTCTTGACTGTCGATCCTAAAATGGAAAAAAGAAAAGAAAACTCTTATATCACTTCTAGTAAGCTGGTTCCAGAAATCAGGAACTTCATGGTTCCCGGAAAGATAGATTGATGAATATGATGGTAGCAATGAACAAAAATTGAAAAGTGGAAAAATACTACGTTTAAGAACACACATATTGGTTATGTTACACTACAATAGGAGTACCCTTACTACTATAATGTAAGAGCACAAATTTATAACAAGAAATACAATACTTAAGTTATATGTACCTTTCAATTCTTCAAAAAATATTTGGGACAAAAAGAATCTATGTTCAAACTGGGCAAGTTAAATGTAGCAAATACAAGTGCAGCAAAGAAAATTCCTAATTATTATGTATTTAAATGCTCCCCGACCCCATCACCGATCCCAGAAACCATATACAAACTCACCCACCATCAACAGTTGAAATCAACTGTCAATAAAACTCCACGTCTATTTAATCTTACTTCCCATCCTTACATTCAATGTAGTCATTAATTCCTTCTGTTTTAGATACACCAAACAAACCAGATTAAAACTTTCTACCATTGCAAGCACCTGCTGCACTAAAGGCCACATGGCATACTGGAATTACTCAAATGAATTATCACAAAATAGGAATCACCTAGAAGAGATGGATCTGTCTATACAAACTAACATGCTAGCATAACAATAGATTAATGAACTTCTAAATTTCTGATCCTCCCAATTGGTATGACAGACTAATCAAACAGAAAACCACAGCCAGGAACCAAAATGTAAAACCATTTTGCCACTCATAATGGGCCTCTAACTCATACAAAGGAACGTTCACACATAAATCTACTTATAAAACCTACCATTCTACTCCATAAGGTACACCAAGCAAAAGTAATGGCTGATACTGATGTAAAGGTGGAAGGAAAAATGTTGACTCAAGTATGACAAAACAAACAGTAAGAATTTGCGGCAAGAAACGGATCCAAATTCTACTTTTGCACAAGATTACGGAAGAATTTTGTACCTGGACATCATGGCAGCAACTGCTCCAGCCCACAAATGCTTACTGGTATTAATAGCACCAGCTCCCGCCCCGCGTACTCTAACCTTCTTCTCCTTGATCACCAAAATAGCCTCATCCTCCTTCATCTCCTCCACAGAGTTATTCTCCCCATTCTTCTCGAGAAATCCGACAGACTCCCGAACGAATCCCTCACCCCCCTTCACCGATAAACTCACTGACAAGAATCCACGCACTCTAACCAGCGACAACCAGCGAAAAGAAGCCCTTTGGGGGGACGATACCGACGTTATTAAGGACGCCGGCACGACAGGGTCGATGAACAACCCACCGGCGACGAATACGCGCGAATCTCGAAGCAGATCCTCTCCAACTGCCGGAAATCGAACGGGTACGGAGTCGCGGAACCATGCTTCGATTCCGCGCATCTCTTCTTCTCTGCTGAGGGCTACAAGAGGGGAAGGGGCGTATTTCTAGAGTTAGGGTTTTCGTAGGCCGGCATTGGAGAGGCGTGAGGAGAAAGAGAGAATGGAATAAACAAATTCTTTTGGGCAAGGGGTTGAAGCATGTTGGCGTGGACAATGACAGTGGAGAGGATTATGCTTCGGCTCCATGGCAACTAGGGCTTGCAGGTTGGGGCATTCCACACTTCTCGCTCTTTTTCTTCTTTCGCCAATTCTTCGCCAGGATTTTGACTGTCTTCTCGGTGACGACAGAGGATTGAGATGACAGTGGTTAAGGAGAATCTCCGATGACGAGAAGTATTGATTAATTATAAATTGTTCCTATTGTTGCGTGTTAAGAGAATTATAATAATAAAGTGAGAGAATGCTATATTTTAATTTTGTATGAAAATTCAAGATATAAAATAAAATAATATCAAAGATATATAAAAATTTTAGGGAATTAAAAAAGTTATGGGGCTTGGAGAAGATTACAAAAGTATGAGATATTGGTAAAAAAATATCATAGAGTCAGTAATGAATTAAAAGCATTTGGACAATTGTGGCCAAATTATGATGGTCATGCAAGAGTGGTAGTCTGTTGATAGAGATCGAGTATTGATGTTTTGATGATGGTGCTCGAGTTGTAGCAGTTCAACTACAACTATCTATGCATTGCCGACTGCGATATTCAAGCCACTAGCATTTTTTTCCTTTCTTTCTCTTTTGATGTATTTTTAGATATATAAGCATAGAAATACTAACATTAACATGTATGAGGAGTATCCAACATATTATGTATAACATCACAAACTCTTAACTATCGAGATATTGTCCGCTTTGGCCTAGGGGCCTCATAATTTTGTCCTGTTGATGTAACTTCTCAAGAGGTCACTCATCCCAGGATTTCTCCGAGATGAGCATACTTAAATGCAGAGTTTCTCAATAAAATTTCAATCAATACACCAAAAAATATCTCGATGTTTAAAAGTTTCGCTTCTTCTTACTTAAGGGGTTTCATAATCTCCTCTAACATCCTCATAGGTATCTTTATCCCAGAATCATCCATTAGGCAAATAGGATTCTAGAGGTGACCCATACAAGTTCAAGTAGTGATTCCCATCACTCAGCACTTTATCCACAACAGGAACAACTGCAATTTTCGGTGGCATTTCCGGCGGACGTATCCGACGGACATACGTCCGCTGGAAATTTCGGCGAACAAACTGGCAGTTTTTTCGGCGGACATACCGCCTGTAATTTTTCGACGACTAATGCATCGGTTTGGGCGACGACATGTTCTTGCCGACAACAATTACCGATGGGTTTTTCGCTAGAAAGTTTCCGGCGGAACGCCTGCCTAAATTTTTGCCGGGTTACTTAAAAATGATGAATAGTTCCGGTGGAAAAACTGTCGAAAATCTAGCCGTTGGAAGCTCTATTTCAGGCCCTTCGAGATCGTCTGCTCGTATTTTCTCGATTTCCTCTATTTCTTTCTCTCTTCCTCCCATTCGTTGCTTTGTCGCCCGTGGTTTGCCGTCGCCATTTGTGCTCGTTCACCGCCCGTCGTGGTGCTATAGTTGTGCACCACCATTCACCACCTCATGCTGATGTGTCCGTCCATCATCTCGTCTGTAATTCTGTAGTATCTCAGTATGTTTTTTATTGCAAAAGCATAAGTAATAAAGGCAGATGAATGCACAGAGTTTGACATAATTATGAGGTTGACTATCATGTTGAAAGCAGGAGTTCAATAGGAAGTTGGAATGGATGCATAAAATATGAGAAAGACCAATTTTCAATTTTGTGAATGGATGCATGTTATTGATATAATATTATTAATATTTTGTATAATTATCGTCATTTGGTAACTAATTTTGTGAGATTCATAACTTAAAATTTATAAACATATAACTTAAAATTTCATGGTGAAATCAAAACTCATTTAAGTTTTTTTTTATCATCATAGAAAAAGTTTTAAAAACCTTAATTAGTTTACATAAGAGTTTGTCAATCATTCCATTTCATCGGTTAAAACAACATTCAAGGAAGAAGTTTAATTAATTTTAAGATAGGAAAATGATATCATATCTTTTGGAGGGTGAAATATCTAAGAAAATTATCTTCACATACGTGCTAAAATAAAATACTAATCCTTTAGCCAACCATCATTCCTCTTACTCTATATTCTATTATATTCTGCATTCATCTTTTAGCCAACCAAAAGGTTCCTAAGAGGATAAAAAATCATAGATCCAATGCGAAGTAATTAAAGAAACTTCAATACAAAATGACAATATTGAAGCTCGGCTCCATAGGACATGTCATTGCACTATATTGTAGCATGAACTATATTAAATTGAAACTAAAGCACAAGTCCTAAATGATTTTGTTATTGAATTGTCTCACTATCAATAGTGCCTGTAAAAAATATTTTCTCATGTCAAAGAGATAATGCAAATCATTCTGAATTCTATATATGTGTACTCTAGGTTGATTTACAAATCATTATAAATTCTATGCATGTGTAGGATAAAATGCTACACTCTAATAACTTCATATTATGCATGTGTAGGATAAATCATATTATGGATATTGGAAATCAAAGAAGTTAGATGTATAATTATTTGACGCAAGAATGAAAGACATTAATAGATGAGTTCGTTAATGTGGTAAAATTTTTCATCCACACAGCCTGTCAACTGCCTAGCTTTGTCTCAAATGGAAGGTTTCGTTATCCTTATTCTAAAAAAAAATAAAATTAAGTCCACCTCACACCATATGAGATAATTATTGATCTATATCACAAAGGATTCATGCTAGAATATTGATATTGAACTTCTTATGGTGAGTACGTGCCACATTTTGATTCTTGATGCAGCCTCCTCCTAGATCGAGCAATGAGAAAATATTTAAAAGAGCAAGGTACATGCCCACAATAGTTGATTCTCCAATATTAGCTGATTACATATTTGTTGGGTATAGAGTCAATCAGAATTGGACCAAAAAGTACATTTTTTGGTCCTTATCATATTGGAGAACAAACTTGATCAGACATAACTTAGATGTCATGCATAAAAAAAAATATTTTTGACAATGTATTCAATATAGTAATGAACATCAAGAATAAATCTAAAGATAATTTAAAAGTAAGGATTGACTTAAAGGAGATTTGCATGATAAAGTTTCTAGAGTTGAAGAATGGTAGAAATGAAAAACTTCTAAAACCAAAAGCATCATTCACCTTGACTTTAGAGCATATACGAGTAATTTGTGAATGATATAGACTCTAAAGGTACCTGATGGATATTCTTTTAATCTTAGTAGATGCGTTGACATGAGATTGGGGGGATTGTTTGGATTGAAAAGTCATGATTGTCATATCTTCACGCAATGTCCACTACTTATTGCCTTCAATTTTTTTGCCAGATCCAATTTTAAATCTCTTAATCGAGCTAAGTATCTTCTTTAAGGATTTATGTTCCTTAAAATTAAATACAGAGCACTTGATTAATATCTAGCAAAATATTTGTATTATTCTGTATAAACTTGAGAAGATATTTTCTCCAATATTTTTTTACTCTATGGAGCATCAACTAGTGCATTTACCATATAAGGCTATAGTTGGTGGGCTTGTTTAGTATCGATAGATATATCCTCTAGAGGGATATTTTAATAAACTTATAAAGACTGTTAAGAATAAAGCACATCCTGAAGGATCAATTTGTGAAGCATATCTGATGTATGAGACAACCTAATTTTCTCGTATTACTTTGACCCAATGTCACAATCAATAAAGAGTATTGTACCTCAAAATCTGGGTGTTCCAGATTCATGTTATTCTTTAACAATATCTCTATTCAAAGAATGGGGTGAGCTCGTAGGCGGTAGCATCGTGCACTATTTGACTGCCAAGGAGATGAGTGCTGCCTGTATGCCTTGCTTAATTGTGATGAAGTTGAGCTATATCTCGAGTAAGTATGATCAGTTAACTTTTCATACATTTGTAACTCAATAAATCATAACTATATAAAGTTTGTAGGAGTTTCAATAATGGTTTGAGTACATCAATAGAAGAAGAAGTTCAAAAGATAGTTAAAATATAATTTTCAAATTGGTTCAAAAGTACGGTATATACTCCGACTACTCTTTCACACTTCTCTTAGTGGGTTAACACAACAAACATGTTAATAACATATCAATATTTGATCAATCAATCAGATCCACACTCAAGGCGGTGATTTACAATATAAAGGACTATGGGATCTAGCTTAGGGACTGAATAGAATAGTAAAATGTTGGTCAATTTTTTTCATCAATGACTATAAATTCTTGAATAAATCTTGGTGTGAAGGTAAGAAGACATAAAATTCTAAAGTTTTTGTAAGAGGGAACACCAATACAGGCGATGATTCTGAGTATTATTAGGTCTTAGAGGAAGTATTATAGTTGGAATATCCAGGTGATGGAAACTCCATATATCTTTTTAATTATGATTGGTTTGATCCAGTGTAGAACTGAGGTACAAGAGTACGTCCACTATACTGTATAACATAAGTAAAGCAGGGTATGAGATATGTAAAATTTGACCCATTTATCATTGCTAGTCAGTCTAGCCAAGTCTACTTTGCTAACTATATAGGTAAATGCGAGGTAAACAAGATTGGCTCGAGTCATCAAGACCGACATTAGTATTTCTATTCGAAGGTAAAATGTGCGTATGTTATATGGATTATTTTTGCAGGATTGTTGTGTTATTGAATAATTAAGAGGAAGGACTTTTTTTCTTAATTTATGCTATGGGTTTTTTGGTGGATAATCTGTCGGAAATGATGATAAGATGAATTATTCTAGCATTTCTGACGATAAATGTCTGCCGATACTTCCGGCAGATTTGTCGTCAGTGATATCTGCTAGTTATCTTGGCAGAAATAATCGGCAACTTGACCACCTGTATTTCTGGCGGTTATTGTCCGCTAGAAATACTAGCAGAAAAATCTAACTGAAATAGGAATATGGAATCATCATTTTTTGAGGTAACTTTTTCGTCGGAGAACCGCAGGTAAATCCGTCGGAAATATTTTGGCTATTCTTTTTCCGTCGGAATCATTTTTTTTATGCGTAAATTACCGTCAAAATGTTTTCCTTCGAAAATCCTCCAGAAAGTCTATATTTCTGACGAAAAAGTTCATTTCTGACGGCTTTTGTCCATCGAAAATAGTCATTTTTCCTGCAGTAATCCCATATAGGGTTAAAGAGGTGGCTCCCATGGCGTAGTACTCATTCATGTATGACACTTAGTTCCCATCTTCCTATTGGTGTATTGCTCTGATACCATTTATAACAATCCAAACTCTTAACTATTGAGATATTATTTTCTTTGGCCTAATGGCCTCATAATTTTGTCATGTTTGTGTAACTTCCCAAGAGGTCACCAATCGCAGGATTTCTCTGAGATGAACATGCTTAACTACAGACTTTCGTAATGAAACTTCAATCATTACATAGAAAGGCACCTCAATATTTAATAGTTTAACTTCTTTTTATTTAAAGGATTTCACATTATGGATATATATAACAATTCATATGTGCAATAAAATAGTAGAATTTATTGGAGTAAATTTGTATGCACAATATAACATTCCTAATTCATAAAATCATTAATATATAATATTCACAGCAATATTTTGAAGCTTTTATTTTATTTTAGTAATTTCTATTATGCCAAAATACTTGTTAAAATACTTAAAATATTATAAAATTTAAATTGTATATGATAATATGACTAGAATTCTCTACACTACATATGTGTTAAGATTCATACTTGATCAAGTAATTTTTTTAATGATGTATCAGTTATAAAATCATATTAATTAAGTTTTAATTAGGGTATTCTGGCATAACATTTTTTAAAATAGACAAAAACTTTTAGGATCTTTAAAAGATCTCTTTCAAAGGCCAAAATTGGCTCAACTAAGGGTTAACTATATTGCGATATCTTTCCTCCCTTCTCAACAGTTCTCTTTGAGAATTTCCTCTCTTGATCTTATCTTTAGCTTTTGTAGGGTCGAATGGCCTTGCCTAATTAACCTGGCTTTAGATCTGAGCGCATATCAACCCTTGGCTTTTAGCTCAGCTCCACCCCCTATATCAGCTATCTTGAACTCAGATGAACTGGAAGGTTCTTACATCTTATGTCCCTCAAATTGAACAGTGTTCTACCCTTATATTGAGGAAAATCACATTCTTGGTTAAGGAGGTCAATGAGGGCACTAATCACTAGAGTCAAGCATTGCTCGATTATGCAATTAGGAAATAGCCTTCTATGGTAACATTCTTTCTGTTGTAACAAGCTTTGGAAACTCAAAGATGCGTTTGACTTATTCTCATTGTCAGATGGGTTATTTCTTTTCAAAATTTTCTAACTTAAGCTATGGAAATGGTTTTAAATGGGAGTTCATGGTTCATAAATGGCCAACCATTTATTATGAAAAAATAAACATCTAATTTTACTAATGTTAAGAAGGATTTCAAAGATATACCCATCTGAGTAAATCTACCTAAGTGACCACTATGTTAATAATTTGAAATGGTGTCTCCAAAATTGCTAGCAAAATAGAAATTTCACTCACTATTGATTCTCTCAGTGCCAAGAGACCTTGTCTTACTTTTGCTAGGGCAAGTATTCAAATATCCACCACCACCATTTTATTGGATGAAGTTATTATTAATGTTAAAGAGAAAGACATCTCCATATCCCTATCATATATGAGTGGAAATCATCTCCCTACTCCTCACATGACACATTTGCACATGGCAACTCAAGTTGCTCAAAACTCCCTACCCACCATACATCAACATTAAATAAAACAAAGTCAACCATTACTGCATCCACACTTCATGGACATACGATAAGTAGATCAAAATCTCAAGCATGCAAAGGTGATGCTTGCAACTGTGCTATATCCAAGATAACATCATCCATATCAATAATCCACTACCTCACATCCGTACTTCAACCTCCACATCTGCAAACAACTCAACTTCAGCATCCCCTATGTCAACTCATGCAAAAATTCCTTCTAAACCTAACATCAAAAACCTAAACATAGTTGACAGCCTGACACTATTGTTGTTACTACTTTATTGGCCACATTTAATCCCTCTTGATAAGGTTTGCTTTAGACTCAATAGTATGGGAATACCTCCTCCTTTAATAATAACTCGAATGATAATTCTCAACAAAATCCCTTTAAAAATATTTACAAAAATAGAAAAACTAAATAGTAGGAGATTGCCTCACCGCTATCTCTCAATAACTAACATCTTTTCCTAACATTATTGCTTGAAATATTAGAGGGCTTAATGGTGATATTCACATCACCGATTGTAGAAAGTTAGTCAACGATCACAGCTTTGACCTTCTTTGTCTTATTGAAATAAAATTAAAGTAAGATAGTATTGGGAATACCATCAATACTAGACATTTTAATGTCTTCAATTTAGAATATAGCTGCAATAATTTTTATATTACCCCAAATGGCATAAATTAGATCAAATGGAATACATATAGAATTTCTTTCATTATGATCCATGTTAATCCAAAATTCATTTACGGTTGTTTGATCTACATTAATTCAATAAAAAATTTGATTGCATTCCTTTATGTTGATAATAATGTCAAGGAAAGGAATCTTATCGGCAAAAAATTTTGGATGTCTCACATACAATGAATGAATTTTGCTTATTTCTAGAGATTTTAATTACATTCCCTCTTTTGATGACAAGATTGATGAAAATATCCTCTCAAATAGTAAGTTTGCTAACTTCAATAACTACCTTTGTGATGCAAGTCTTTTTTAGCTATCTCGCACATGTTTTACTTCAATTAGTTTAATCATCAGATTAAGAGCTCCATTAGATGCCTTTTGGATAGACCTTAATGTAATGATCTTTGTCTAAGTCATTTTTAATTTTCTAATTCATAGGCCATTACACCTGTGTTGCCTTTCCAACTAGCTCCTCACTCATAGTTGGTCTCATCGTTGCCTTCCCAGTAAACTCAATCACACTTTGCTAATCCTGTAATATCTTCTCATCTACAAACTCCTCTTCTCACACATAACTTGTGAAACCTCTTAAGAGAAGCTAAACTCTTAAGCATTGAGACGCCTTTTGATGTAATGGTTATAATTTCATTAAAAAATTTTGCACTTAAGCGTGCTCATCCAAGAGAAATCTCAGGATGGATAACCTCCTGAGAAGTTACACCAACAAGACAAACCCATGAGGCCATTAGGCCAAAATAGATAATATCTCGACAGTTAAGAGTCTGGGTTGTTACATAATCAATCTTCCTCAATGGACTATTTTACTTGCCTTTGATCTGGCAATGCGTTTCTTTTTATGAACTCCACTCGTCAAATTCAGTTAGTCTGGTCGTTGCCTTTCCTAGCGAACTTGCGAACTCTATATCATGCCTTTAGTCCAAAAATGCGTCCCCTTTCATGAACTCTACTTCCCCTCGCAAAATCTGTTCTATCATTGCCTTCCTCGATAAGGCTCACTTAGCTCAAGGTGGCATTCGAAGGAGACAAGGCGTGGGGCTTGAACAATGTTTACAATACAGCTCAAACCTAGTTAGAAATTGAGGTTCAAACAAGATTGTAACAAAGTTCAAATTAGAATTTATTTGAACTTATTTACTTAGAGCCTAATGAGCAATCTGTGAATACAGGTCATCTCTTATTGGGGATACTTTCTTCTATAATAAACTTTCAAATATCTTTATCTATAGCGTGGCTATGTGACCAACTATAAGTATTATGAGACATCTAAACTAAAACTTATATTATTATATATATTAAGCAAGAAATTATTTTAAAAACATTTAAAATATGTAAAACAAAGCATCAAAGGATATCATATATGTAACTATGATGTTTCATACTTATATCAAAATTATAAATAATAGACTATAATATGATGACATAATAAAGAATATAAAATTTAAAAAAATACATAGAGAAAATATCAAAGAGACATGCTTTAGGGCAAGAATATCCAAAGTAATAATAACCTCAATTATCATTTGTATAATTAGCCTGCTAGAAAATTTCTCAAATAAGTAGTCCTATAGGTTGAAGATAAAAGACATTACAGGATAAACAGCATTTTCCAGCGACCATTTCTACCAAAAAATGACCAACATCCTTTGGTGATTACTATTTCCCGTGGTTTTGTGACAGAAATTTTTTTTGTTGGTAAAACACACGTCGAAAAACAAATACTGACGAAATAATCCGTCGGAAATATTTTTGGCAGGCAGAAATTGATGCCAGAAAAATAAAATAAAAAGTTTATTTGAATTCTGCCCGAGCGGGCACACTGCCAACCAAGCAGCTCACTTGCCCGCCCGCCCGCCCGCCTGCCCGCAAAGGCTGCACACGAATGCTACCCGCTGGCCTACACGAGATTCAAATGCTGCTCCTTTAGGAGATAATCTAGCGCCCAAGTGTTAGGCCGTGGAGCAGGATGTGTCATGAAAACTAGTCTTCTCTATTTAAATTATAACTTAGAGAATATTAAAACTAATAATTAATTTAAATTTAATATTAATATTTTTTATACATAGTGCAGTTTTTAATTAAACATGAAATATAATGTTTGCTAATATTTTTTTAATACTCATTAATAATTATTTTTATTAAATAATATTCAAAACATAATTTTTTATTAAAGATTATTTTTTAATAATATGTTTTAATCATTAAATTATATATTAAGATTATTTTTATTAAATATTATTAAATAATAAGATTTTTAATTAAAAATTCTAAAATTTTCCGCCATAATTAAAAGTATTTAATAATAAATTATTAAAACTATTTATTTACCTTTTTAATATTTATTATAATTATTTTATAGAAAATTTTAAATTTCGTCGGAAATCCACTGGAAATATTCTGCAGGAAATATTTGGCCGGAAATTCTTTGAAAATATTTCGTTAGAAATCCGTTATAAATCTATTAAAAAATTCATCAATAATTTCGTCAGTAATTTGTATTTTTTCAACCGTGAGACAAAGAGAGTAAGAGATGAAAGGTGAAGGTGTTAAGAATAAGTGAGGAAAAATGAGAATAGTGAAAAAATTAAAAAATTGGTGATTAGGATTTGAAACGATAATGTGAGATTACAACATAACTTAAACAATTCATTTCAAAATTTCATTTGTTTAACATAAGTACTGGTTATATCAAAATAATAAATTTGATGTGGGTTATTAGTAAAATTTGATGAGTGTAATGCTTTAGTAAAATTTGACTTCATATGTCCCATAATGCTAAAAATTGAAGAAATACATCTAATATTTCATTTGTTGGGGAAATATGCTTAAATGTTTTGTTTAGTCCAAAATATCTTCATAATTCGAAGAGACGCTCAAGCGTTATATATGAGACATTGCACACAAGAGGTTGCCTACCCTTCTACTCTCAGCACCTTATTCTTCTCTAGTGATTGTTCTTCGAGAGTGATGGCTTTGTAGCAAAGTTCTAAAGCAATGCTTCTATTTCGATCTCTAGGCAGCTAACGATTAACAATTCGGGATGTTATATGTTTGGCCAAGTTCTTAGCTTCGTCGATGTTAAACGTTTGCACTCAAGACCATAAATCCATGAATTAAACATCAAATACAGTTTCGAACATTGGCCAAAATTTGTTTTGAACTTGATTGAAATTTATTCTGCTCATAATTAAACATTGTTTAAATCTTATTTATATTTCTAAATAAGGTTCCAACAATGTTTGAAGTAGCTTCAATCGTTACTAAAAAATATTTTGATCAATGTAGAAAAATTACTCAAACAACTAGTAAGGTTGATCAAGATTTTATCAATCTTTGATCAAACATAGAGAAAATTTTAAATTTATAATTTGCACTCCATGTCTCTTAGAGGATTAACTCATCTAAGTTGTCTTGCTATACATGCAAATGTTTGCTTTAATCATATAAGTAGAGAGGCCTTATACTACTCAATTTAAGTATAGAGTTAAGGTATGATGTGTAATAACCCAAAATTGTAAAAAGTAATTTTAAAATCAGCCATGCCATAGACCAATAAATCATTAGCATACATAAGGTGAGAGATCCATAAATGGGAGATTTAGAAATCGTTTTTTATGCAATGATATGTGGCATCAAGGTAACATTCTTTTAATCCACCTAGAGAAAGCATTCATAATGAATGCAAACAAGGATATAATTGACATCCTTGTCTTAGACCATTATTTGCAAGCAACTTAGCACTGACCTTGTATGAACTATTGCAAAGAGGATAGGCATGTAGTCATTTACACAACTAGTATGAAGCCTTTGTGGAATGAGTTTGATGGCTGACTGTTTCACCCTATTACAGAGTTTACAAAATTGAAATAAGTGATGCACATCCTCAAAAAGAGAACTACCAATGATATCCCAAGTGTCTTTGGAGAATCGAGATGTGAAACCATCTAGACTAGGAGCATTTTCATTGCAAATTTCAAATAGATATAAGATAATTTTTTCACCAGAGAAAGGAGAGATGAGACTATATTGGTCATTAGTCGGGTGAGTGGGATCAATGGGAAGGATAATGTGATTTTGATTCAGTGTTTCCATATTAAATAGCTTGAAGAAGTGAGAGATGTGGATAGCTCTCTAATATAGTTATGATTTCTTCCACTCCTAATTTTTTTGATAGAAAAATTTGACTTCATCCTCTTCCTTCATAAGCTAGGAACATCTGGCTCTCTAATTTGAATCAGCTTTTCTCACATCTAGTGTCATCAATTAGAGATTGTTGAGTTTGCAAAGCTTGATTAAGAGATCATAATTTAGTGGGAAAATTTTTCAAATTTTCTCAAAAATAGAATTTTGTTTATTTATTTCTAGTAATAGTCTTATTAGAAATGTATGAAAAGGAGTTATAATTGGTAGCATTCAAAGCACATTTTAACTTTGTTAAGTTTGTTACATAGAGCAAATAGAGGGTCTCCATCCACAAGAATAGACCAAGCAACAGAGATGGTGTCTATAAAGTTTGGGCAATAACACCAATATTTTTTATACATGAATCTCCTTAAAAAGTTTGAATGACTTTTCATTTGAAGTAGGAAATGAGAGAAATAAGAAGATAAAGGGCTAAGAACCGGAAAAAATAATTTTATTAAAAATAAAATTTTATGTGCGTTTATTCAAGAAAATAAATTGCATGGAGGTATATAAATAAAGTTAAAAAAAATCCATCAATAATATGGATGATTTATAATCATTCTTGTATTTCTTGCTAATAGATAAATGAACGGACATCCAAGCCGCTGGATCCATCCGTCCCCTCTCTCTCCGAAACGAACGGCTGATCCCGCCACCCGAGCCTCTTCGGTGCTACCTTACAAACGTCGGTTTCTCTCTCCACCATCACATATTCGCTCGAAGAATCAAAGGAAAAAAAAAAGCCAATCTCTTCTCAAGGGTTTTCTTCCTCCGTTCGTCCTGCAAATTGTCCATTTTGATCTCCTTCATTTATTGATCCATGTATAACGGCATCGGTCTACAGACTCCGAGAGGCTCCGGCACCAATGGTTACATCCAGAGCAACAAGTTCTTCGTGAAGCCCAAGTCCGCTAGGGTTGACACCAGCGCCGTCAGCGGATCCGCGCAGCCGGAAGGAGTCGGCGGCGTCCGGAAACCCAATAAAGATATCCTCGAGCACGATCGGAAGCGTCAGATCCAGCTGCGCCTTCTCGTACTTCAGGACGCTCTAGCCGACCAGGGTTATACCGATGCTGAGATTGCTGAGAAGATCGAGGAGGCGAAGAAGGCGCTGGAGGTGGAATTGGCTGCATCTGCTTCTACTGCTTCCGGCCGCCCTCCCTTAAGCAAGAGGTTTGTTAATATCTCATATCTGTTCTTAGGGATTCTGTTATTAGATTCTTGAAATTTCCCGATACGCTAATCTTTTTAGCGGTTTGGTTGGGGTAATTATATGAGATTTGGGATGGATTTAAGGAAAATCGACCTAAGTAGATTTTTCTTGAATCATGGATTTAGCGAATCCGGCCAGTAGCAGGATTTAAGGGATTTGAAGGTGTAGGAATTAAGAATGAAGTAAATCCTGTTACTTGCATTCAAACAGTTGCGAGGATTTAACTCTGATTAAAGATATTGAAAACCAAAGAACTTTTGGTGATAAGTATGATTTAACTCAAGTATATTTTAGTAAATCTGGTACATTTGGATATATTCAATCTTGGGGCTGTTAAATCATGTAAGCTGTTTTCCATGACAACTAATAAATCTGGCAAAATCCTCATAAACTGTTTGATTGTTATTTTCAGGATTTAAGATTAAAATTAAATTTTAAGGTGATTTGATTTGCGGAAGTTGATTGATGTGTAATTTAGAAGTTAATATTTTAAACTAAGATAATTAGAAAGTAAAGAAGGGTTTACTTAGTTGGTTTAAAGGTTGGCTAAATTTTTTTATTTAACTGATTAATCATATTATTGGTTATATATTCTTAAAGTTAACTGGGATATAATTAAATCTAATTAGGATGAAATGAAGAATATGAGGTAAAGTTGATGGTCTGATGAGGATTTATGCCGTCAGATTTGATAGCGAGTTGGAAAGAAGAGTAAACTTTAGACGACATGCTTAAGGACTTACTAGATCCTGGTTCTTCCAAGATTTACTAAATCCTAAATTTGACGCATAACAAAGAGAAGTAGGATTTTAAGAACTATAAGATTTAATGACCCAGAATAAACATTGATGCGGTCAAGGTAGGGGTTGATTCGGATTTTTGGTGGTTGTTTGATTTTCTCCATATAGTTGTCTGGTCTTCCCATGATTGATTGTTGGTCTCCCCCATGTTAGGTTCGTTTTTCTTGCTGTTGGCTGTTCGTGTACTATACCTTGCTGATTCCTATGCTAAAGTGTTTTAATTTCTCATTAAGTGGGCTGTTTTGGGTTTATTCTATTGGGTGATTTGGGTGGCTCATTAAGGAGAGCATTTAAAACTTTTTTTCTCCATCTTCTCCTATGTAAGGTGGCTGATTTCCTTTTAAGAGAGATGGAGAGTGAATTGTGAAGAATATTTGGAAAGTGAAACCTGCAGGTTTAGATAGCTTGCGAGTCATTTTCCTCGACCTCCCTATCTTCTAAAACTTCGTCTCGGAGTTCTATCTACTTCTCTTTCCACGGTTCCCATTCCACTTGTGTCTTTCTTCTCGAAGCTTTGATTAGTCATATGGTGTTGTTGTGTCCTTTTTTTTTAATTTGAAGTTGTAAGTTGTTGTGTCCTTTTATTTGAAGTTGTAAGGTGTGATTGTGTTTATTTAAGCTATTGTGGGATATAATAATTTTGTTATGTTCTATCTGTGTTTATCTATGTTTTAAGGAAAGGAAATCTTTAGTTTGCAATTGTAGCATTTTTTTTAGATTATATCAAACATGTTTGGCAAGATTGGCCAAATCTTGGTTAAATCATGCAACCAAACAACCCCTTAAGGTTTACAAAATCCGGGTATAAGATATACGAAATTATACTTAAATCAATCATCCTTCTAAACAACCCTAAATTAAATTTAGAGTATTAGATAGTGTTATATATCAGATTTTGCTCGTCTGCCTGCCATCTAAGCATATGCTATTGCTCATTGTGATGACATGAGTGCATGGTAGAGTATTGATATCCTTTCACATCAGTGAAAAAATTTACTCTGTTTATTTTAATGACGCACCTTGCAATTATTTCGATGTGAACTGTCACTCTCGTTTTGGTAGGTTGGAACTGAAGTGACATAATTTTTTATAAACTACTTTGATTTCAGTTGATCCAATTTCAGCAACTCAAAATAAAATTGATGGATGCGATTAGTAGTTGCATCAGTTCACTAATAAGGGTAATTGGCAAGGATCCTTATTACATGAAGTATGGTACTGGTTGACATGGAAGATCTTCCACTATTTTGAAGTTTTGATACTTGAGAATTTAAGATTAGAGAGCTTGGTATCTATTCATTCATTATTTCTTTTCAATTCTGTTTTTACAGGTTTTCTGAGACACAGACACATCAAATTGCTGCACGGAAAGAGAAGCAGATGGAAACTATGAGAGCAGCCTTGAAAATTGGGGAAGACAAGAAAGTGAACAAGAAAGAGGGTAAAAATAGTATTCATGATTCTGAGGATGATTCTGATCCTGAAAGCTATTTTAATGAGGGAGATTTTGACAAAGAGAAGAAAGGATTTGAAAAGCAAGAGTGTCCCAATCCTAGTAAGAAGAAGAAAAGTAATGATACGGATTCTGATTCAGATGGAGATGCCTTGGCTAGAGAAAAAAATGGGAAACAACTGAATGAAGTCGGTGGCCTTGATTCTAGGCATGTGGATTCTTATAGTGGTGATGAAAAAGGAAAAGGAAAAAAGGAAATTTCTATGAAATATAAAAAGTCTAGTACAAGCCTAACTAATAACAGCTTAGAGATTGATAGTGGAAAGGAAAATGCAAGCAAAAATAAGAAACATGAGAAAAGACTTGTAAGGAAATCCTCAGATGAATCGGGATCTGAAACTGATGATGAGAGAAGCATTGGAAGGAAGATACTGGAGAAATACACAAAACCCCACCACAAGCATACGAATGATTATTCTGATGGTGATTGTAGAAAGAAAATTTTAACTAGAGATACTAAGCATGATAGAGATTGTGAAATTGCGAAAACAAAGCTTAAAGCTGAAGAGAAGAAGAAGAAGAAAAAACGACATGACTCTGATGAAGAAAGCTCTGACTCTGATAGTGATAAGAAACGTCAAGTGTACAAGAAGAGGAAAAGGTATGATACAGATTCTGATTCAGATGAAGTTTATTTGGCTAGAGAAAGAAAAGGGAGGCTACTGAACAAAGACCGAAGACTTGAACTTGAGCATGTTGATTCAGATGGTGGTGATAAAAAAAGAAGAGGCGGAAAGGAAATGTCCTCGAAACAGAACAAGTTCACAGATAGACAGAATAATAACAGCTCAGAGATTGGTGGTGGAAATGAAAAAGCAAGTAAAAAGAAGAAGCATGAGAAGAGAGATGTTAGAGACTATTCAGAGGAATCAGGATCTGATACTGTTGACCATATCAGTAGGAGGACTAAACTAGAGAAATACATTAAGCCTAGCCACAAGCACATGAATGATTATTCTGATGGTGATGATAGAAAGAACATTTTTACTAAGGACACCAAGCATGATAGAAATAGCAAGTTTGACCGTGAGAAGCATAACGTTAGGGATAAGAAGAGGAGGGGGGATGATGCTGATGAAGAGATCTCTGACACTGATGGCGATAAGAGGCATCCAGAGCACAAGATTGATTATTCTGATGGTAATAGTAGAAAGATATCTTTTACTAAAGACACCAAGTATGATAGAAATAGCAATTTTGACCGTGAGAAGCATAAAGTTGGAGAGAAGAAGCAGAAGCGTCATGATTCTGATGAAGAGAGCTCTGACACTGATAGTGACAAGAGGCATCCGGAGCACAAGAAATCAACTGAGGCTGGCAGGAGAAAGAAGGGGAGGCTTGAAGCTGATGATGAAAGCAGCGACTCTGATGGTGGCAAGAAAAAAAAGACCGTAAAGAGTGTGGTGTACCATAGTTTTCAGGAGTCGGATTTGGATAGTGATGCAAGTGAAATCGATAGCTACAGCTCATATTATAGCAGTTCCTCTTCCGATGCAAGCAGTGGCCGTAGCGAAGAGAAGAATGACCGAAGAAGAGCAGGGGTTCAAGAAGTCAGAAGAGTAGATGGCAGAAGTTCCAAGAAGCGTGAATCTACATCTGCTACTAAAACAGGCCCGAGTTCCAATGGTGACCGTGATGGAGTAAAAGTTAAACCAAATCATTTCACTGATGATGATGGCAGAAGTAAGAACCTTGATTACTCTAAGAGGAGTGACAAAAGTGACTACGTCCACTCAGTAAGAGACACTAACAGCATCCATGCGCACCATAAGCAAGAAGCAGGAAAGGAACAAAACTTCTATGATGGTAAGCATGCTGATGTATCTAGAATGGCACATGATGTGAGGAGAACAGAAAGGGATAGCAAAAGGTATGTTGATAGTCATGAGGCTGGTGATGATCACATGGAGGGCTATCAGCCTAATAAATATGTAGAAATGCAGGGTCAGACAGCTTATTCTGCTGAAGATAAACTTGGTAGAATGAAGTATGTCACGGATGGTGAGAGATTTGGGGACAAACTATCTTCACAAGAACTCATTGCTGTAGATAGACATGGCAGCAGTAAAAACATATATAAGAAGCATGATTATGAAGATGGTAAGAGAAATGGGCACGTAGAAAAGCATTCTTCAAAAGAAAAATTTAATGAAGACATACTTGAGGGTAGAACTTTCATAGAAGATGAAGACAGAAAGAGGAAAAGGTGTGAGAACAAGAAGACTGCAGAAGGTTTCTCCCTTCCAGACAAATGTGGTAGCAGAAACAACAGCGAAGATAAGCAGGTTTATGATGAAAGGAAGCGGACAAAGTATGAGGATAAACAGGTTCCGAATGACCTCTTAAATGAAGACACACATGGAACTAGAAGACGTTTTGAAGATGATCACAATTATGAAGGTCGTCAAGGTGGCTACAGGGAAAAGCAAGCCTCAAAAGAACGGAGCCATGAGGATAAATATATAAGCAGAAGTCATGATGAGGATCATCAAAGTTATGGTGATAATAAGAGGAGAAAATATGACGAGTCTCAGAAACATTCGAGAAGAGACAGGCGTGAGCATGAGTATAGTGAAGATAAAGGTCATCACAGGCGGCACTAATGCTGACAATGGGCCCTTGCTATCCTAGTGTGATAGGGTGCTACGCCTGTATGTAGTGAATTCTGCACTTTATATTTGTGATGTTGAATGATGACAAACCCATCTGCTATTGTAGAGTCTTTACAGACATGGTCATCAGAATCAGAAGGCTCCATATCACTTGTCATTGATGATGCTGATATACCTGCAGCAGTTTACGTATGTGTGTGTGCACTTGTTTTTTCCCCCTTAGTGTTAATCATTTGCTTTTTGTATGTGACTGTCTGTTATTTTCTGAGAAGTGGAATTCTGTTCTCTCTCTATGTTTATGTTTGATGATTGCCTGGAAACCGTCTGATGTTATTTCGTCATGACAATTTACAGTTATCTGTTTATCTAAACCAAAATGATATATCTATTGCTTTTCATTGGTGTTGCAGGCGAACCAGTGGTATTGTTAATTGTTATGAAATCAGTTTTTCTTTGATGGAGCAGTTTTCTGCTTACAGTTGGAATCGAAATTAGAAGTCTGCTGTGGTTTTTCATATGCCTTTTTGCTATTCTGCGTGCTTACAAAAGTTCAGTTCCTTCACTTTTTTTCTGCGTCATCTTTTATTTTTATTGGTTATATCATTTAATTTTTAGTTTTTATATGTAGTCTTGCCCCCCCAAGAATTCTGACACAAGCCCTTCTTACTGAATAATGTTTTTTTGTGGATATGGTGCTCTGACCCACAATATGTTTGGGAGTTTGTAAAACGCTCATCTAGTTGCTTTCTTAGGAAAACAAACTTTGAAGTTTTGTAACAAAAATTCTTATGCTTTTACTTTAAATTGTCAACTCTTTTTTAATCCTTAAATCTATCCTGATCTCTAATCTTCTCTTTCCCGTCTCTCCACCACCTGGGCGAACATGAACCAACTCTCCATCATCTACCATGCTGATTTATTCCAAAGCATCATTATAGCTAACTGCTGCGCATCCTCCTGTTTCTCCATTGAGTTTGCAGGAACTTAAAGAAAAATGCCTAACCATTGACCCTGTCAATTTTACAGTGCAGCAAGGTTCTTGCTGAAGGCAGCGCAAACTTTCTGTCAGCACCTCACAGAATCTCATATGGACATGAGATCGCAAAGTTATTTGATTATTTCTTTAACTTTCTACGAGATTGAGCTAGCCAGCTGGATGATATTTCAGACCATAAAGATGTGAGATTCAAGGGATACTGTCATTCTGTTGTTGCTTCTTTGCAACCTTTTGCAATCTCGTGCTTGGGTTCGACAGTTATTGTGGTTCTTTTCCAGTCTTCGTTATGCTAACATGACAGTGCTGTTCATTTGTTTCTCAAAACCTTTTACTTCTGTACATCTTTTCCCTTTTCATCAATAGAGCCAACTATTGCTGAGCCTTTGTTTTGTTGCTACGCTCGCATAAACGGGGAAGATAAGCACTGCTTATCTTGTTTTCTGTGCTTAAGTGCCACTAAGCTAAGCTGATCTTCATCCTACCTCATGTCGATTTGTCTTTTCGTTCAGGTCTTTTTCATTTAATGATTCAAAGAACATGAACTTAATAAGCCTGAAACCAATTTCTTCTGGTCCTTCACCTCTTCTTCTTTCAATATCTTCTGCTAGATACAAAAATGCATTGATTATCTTCTTAAAAAATGCTTATGCATAAATGATTATAAAACAATTGAGTGTAAGAGTTTCAAATGGGCTGAGAAGATTATGCCTACCATAATGAATTTTGCTAATATAGTAATGCCAAATTTAGCAAAGGCTAAATGCTTGCTCCTTGTCAATATGCTACTATTCACTAATAGTGGCAATGACAACTAGATTCTCATTGCTTGAGAGACTATTGCTTGGTTTGGGACAATTTTTTTTATTATTTTTTAAAGTAATTTTTTAGCAGAAAAATTTTTAGTTAAGAAAAAATTATATTAAAAAATTGCTAAAAAAAAGTACCTTATTATACATGAATCACTCACTCTAGGCATAAAAAAAGAAGCAATTAAGCACTCTCAAGCATCCACTCCACTAGCAAAATATATATCAGTTAAAAACACGCATCATCACCATCATCTCCTCCCTTCCATCCAAATTTACATCCCTCGCAATCACACTCAATCTCCTTCCTCCTAATCTCCCCTTCCTTCTCCCAAACCTTCATCCCTACAAGAACCTCAATCTCCTTCCCTCTCAACTCTCTGCTCCTGTGTTCTAACTTCACCCATCTCTCCGCCAAATCATCCTTCCATGGAACATTAACTGTAGCCAACACCTTAGACTCTGCTGGCATCTTCATCCCAAAAACTGAATAACCTCTCCTCCTCCACCTCAACTCCAACATAACAGACATCTTCTTCTTCTTCTTCTTTATATCTTCTATGAAAGAAGGATAATCTTCAACTGAATTAACTCTGCATTCAAACAGAGCTTTGTGGTTCAGTGAGATCATGGAGTTGGCTGAGCTCAAGGGAATGCATTTAGTGTCCACCCGAAATGTTTTCTCTGATCCTGGTTTGAAGTAGTACCTGATGAAGAGATGTCCTGGCAAGAGGAGATCGACTTCGAGGTTGTTTAGCTTTAGAATGGTGAACTCATAGTTAAGAAGACTAGATAAATGAAAGGAGGAAGAAGACATGGACACCTTATGGTTTTGGAGAAAGGAAAAGTAGTTTGTGGATAGGAGCTTTAAGGAGATTTGGCTAACATATATCTCTATATATAGACTGAGGAAGAAAATGCAGAGTGTATTATACTTTTATATAAGAGTGATTTTATTAATTAAGATGATATGATATGAATTTATATATATATTTTCAATGGGGACTATGACATTTTCATAGTGCTTAAGTAAAGGCAGTAATAAAACGCGGATTTGACTCAAAAGTTATCAAATCTTAAGCCTTTAATCACTATAATTAAACATTTAATATTCTGGTCAATGTATTAATTAGATAGAACAGTAAAGCGCAAAGCTTAAATTAGGTTAGATACCATATTATCTTAGAAACCAATCTCCTTAGAGCATCTATTGATTTTTCTTTTTAATTTTTATTTTTTTATTATGAATGGTGTTTGAGTCATCTCATAATGATGCTTAATATAATGGAAGTTTTTTGTGGGAGTATTAATTGTAGTGTTACAAGAATATTAATGATTGGCTTAGTATTTATAAATTTAAAATTTATCTTTTTTTCAATTATTTTTTTTAGTAGAGTGCACGCTCGAATTTGATTAAGAGTTCGTTTGGGATGATTTTTTTATTATTTCTTAAAATAGAGTTTTAGTGCACAAATATATTTTTGCACTAAAACTCTGTTTTAAAAAACAATAAAAATTTTATATAAGAATGCATTTATATATTTTTAGATATGCATATACATTTATATATTTCTATTATATGAATCTATGTATTTATGCATGCTAGCTTAATAATTTATCTTAAGAGATCAAAATTTGATTAAGAGAAGATCTTGAATCAAATTTAATAAATCGAGTCAGATCATAATAAAATTTGGCTCAGCTCGAGATCAAATTGGATTATTTCATGCTAATCAATCAAAAACAGCACAATTCATAGAGATCATATAGTTGATCCCATTATCCTATCTTTGCTTAAATCATATCATTATATGAATCTATTATATTTATATGATCAACTTGAGAAGTGATGAGGATGCCAATTAGAAGATAAGGATAGTTAATCTTTCTTGTTTATTTAAAATTATCCTTAGCCATATCTGATATAAGATTCAGTGTTCTAAATAGCATAATCATATATTGACATGAAATTATATTCATTAAACTAAACAAGGCAGTTATGTGGGCTCCAAAAATTCGGCCCCGGCCTCCACCCACTTTTGCTTTTTTCGGGGGGAGTTTTAACGGATTAAGTTCCGGGGTAAATTTTGGAAGGCAGATGGGTTTGTAGATAAGACACTACCCAGAGATTTCACCCTCATTTTGCGAGTGGTTTCCTATAGGCGCAAGCCCTTATAGTTAATTACCCCTCCCGATCATGAGAGAGAACTTTCGATTAAGGCTAGTCGTCGATCAAATACGTAGAGAATACGTGTTATCTGGCATATAGTAGCAGCATGGGTTGAAGGTTTGAAAGTTTGAAGATTTGATATTTAAAATCAGAAATTTCACCATCTTGCACTTAAAGCGGATGGTGGGGGAATGGATGATAAACCCGATCAAGATCCCATGGTTTCGTCGTCCCGGGCTATCGTGGTCCCTGGTCTACTTAGTCAGAGGAGATAGTCGACCCAACCTAACAAAAGGATTCTTATCGGCAGCCATAGGTTGCTTCGTCCAAGGGGACCTTGTAGACCTGGGATGGATGTTTGCCTAAGGGGACAATTTTGAATCCACATTGGCTAACAGAGGGCTTTGTGCCCTATCAATCATATCCTATTGATTCATATCTCAAGAATTTGATGCCACTAAAGAATGTATTGGCTCTGACCATAACCGCTATCTTGTGGTGCCATTTGGCGGCAAAACCACTCGGTTCAGAGGGCCCTAGGTCATAACCGTTTATCCTGCAGTACCATTTGGCGGCAGAACTGCCAGTTAGAGGACACGTACCACGTCCCTAATGGCAGGAGACTATTTGAGAATGGATCCTAGTAATATTTTTGACTAGGCATTAGCTCTATGTGAGCTGAAGTAGTTTTCATATTTGTCCACCTCGGCAAACTATTGCGGAGGGTGGATGAATTTTGCTTTAAGTGATTGGATGGGTTGGATTTCAATTTTAAATATTTTTGGATTTTTTATGATTTTTGGATTTTCGGAGATTTGAATTTTGTGGGAATTTGGGTGGCCTTTGAAATTATTTGTGAACCCCTCCGATTGAGATTAACATTCAACACAGTCATCATTAGGGTGTATGGGTCACTTCCATTTATAGATTAAACTTTGTTGACTCTATCGAGCTGTCAATAGAGGATCGGGTCGGGTTATAAACCCTATGAATTCTCTTGATTATAAACCCTATGAACGTATAAAACAAATATCTCAATCGACCCCACGGCTGTATATTTGTTTAGTAGTTCGAGCCATGTCGACTCCTATCTATATGAATAGAAGGATTGTGCTCGAACTTGAATTTACTGATTGACCCGTGCAGCATCCCTAAATGTCACGTTAGGGGTGTCAATCTTTGACACGACCCGAACCCGAAAAATTTGGGTTCTGGTCAACCCGTTTGTTAAACGGGTCGAGTTTGGGTTCGGATTTCTGACCCGTTTGAAAAACGGGTCGGGTCCGGGTTGACCAAACAACCCACGGGTCGACCCTTTTAACCCGGATCCCGCTAGACCTAACCCGGTTTCAGCCCAATCTCACGACTCGCGAGCCGAGACTTCGCCCAATCGCCCGCACTCGCGGATCCCAGTCCCGCACTCCCGCGAACGACTCCGCCCGCATTGGTAGAGTTGCAGACCCGCTGGCTTCGCCTGCACTCGCGGATCGCGGTCCTGCACTCCAGCGAACGACTCTGCCCGCAAAGCCGCACTAGCAGAGTCGTGGACCCGCTGGCTTCGCCCGCGCTCGCGAACAACTTCGCCCAATCACCCGCACTCGCAGACTCCGCCCAAGCACGGAGGCGCCCGCACTCCCGATCCCGCCCGCGCTCGACGCTCGCGACTCGGACTGACGGGCTCTGCCCTCGTTGCTTCAGCGATTCAGCCACTAAATTCGGGTCGGGTCGGGTCAACCCGACAACCCGCGCGGGTCGGGTCCGGGTTGAAATGTCTGACACGTTTGTAAAAATGGGTCGGGTTCGGGTTGACCCGTTTAGATCAGGGTCAACTCGGGTTCGACCCAAACCCGACCCGTCGACCCGAATTGACACCCCTACGTCACGTGTGTACCAATAACACGTTCATCGGGGCCCATGCGGGTGTTTGGGGGCATTTTATAATTATTTGTTGAACCTTGTCGATTCCTATTTATCTGCTTAGGAGGATCGTATTCAAATTTATTGACCCGCGCAGCATCCCTAGACGTCACGTGTGTTCCCATAACACGCTCGCCGGGGCCCATGCAGGTGTTTGGGATGCATTTTATAATTATTTGTTAAACCTTGTCGACTCCTATTTACTCTTTTAGGAGGATCGGGTTTAAATTTATTGACCCGCGCAGCATCCCTAGACGTCACGTGTGTACCAATAACACGTTCGCCGTGACCCATGCAGGTGTTTGATTATATTTACCCCTTTTTATGTACCTATGTGTATACAAACTACGGTGCATTTGCGGGGGTACTTTAAAATATTTGCAAACGTCTTATGTCTGCTTGCATAGATGTTGCAGATCAGGTGACGTGACACTGTACTGGTTATCTATTTGTTTCATACATGTAGACTGTCGTGCACTGCTGTCGCTTTCTGCAAGTGGGTTGTAGTGCACTAACGAATCTCCTGCTATTATTGTATTTATTATAGTTCTCTTCTATTTGCTTACATGTAACCAGTTGTATGCGCAACGAACTTCCTATAGCAACTCGTATGCATTTGCATTTGATGTAGTCACTTTGCACTTTGCTTGTAAATAACATATCGGGTATACAATGGATCTTCTGCAGCATCTTGTAAGAGTTCATATCTGCTGCAACTCTCTTCTGTATATGACATGTCGAGTGCATGATGAATCTTCTACAATGACTCATAGATATTTGTATTTGCTGCATATTATATGCTTCTATTTGTGGTTGACGCACTGGGCATACAACAGATCTTCTATGACATCTCGTAGGCAACATCTAGTATGTGCAGTGGATCTTCCTACAGCAACCCGTAGGTATTTGTATTTACAGCATATTGTCTTCCCTTGCTTGCAATGGATCGACGTATTTGTTGGCCATTTAAATGGTAGTTGATTATAGGGGTCTTGCAACATCTATTGCATGCTACCAATTAGCACTTGTAGGCTTGTTGTGATTGTGGCGATTCTTCTGTCACTGCCAACAGATGTTTGTATCTACAATAGTTCTCCTTGCATCTTCTTGTAGGCAACATATTGGATATATAATGGGTCTCCTACGGCAGCTCGTTGGTACTGTGTATTTGTATTTGTTACATTCTTCATGCATTTGACTATGATCTTTGATCTTTTTGTAGTACATCCGCTATTACTATAGGTGGTTGTAGTGTGTACATTTGTATTGGTGGAGAAACTGTATGTTGTGGATCTTATATCCTTGCAAATGACACCCTACATGAGTATCCATATATATTGGGAATTCATCATATTTGCAGCACGTCTCCTGTTGTCACTTGTATGCGAGTTAATGCACTCATCTGTGACTTATCATTGACTATTGATTAAGCAATATTCATTGTCAGCACCTTCATGCATATCAGCTAGCAAATCTTCACCTTCATCGGTAGATTATCATGCTCGTTGTATTTTGAATTTTAGCGTTTGTAGGCAACTACTATATTCGTCTACGAGCTGGTTTCCATTAATTGGAAGGGAGCCTTAGTATTCATTGCAAGTTATGGTTGCTTGCAGATGCATTTATCACATATCTTTCCATTGTTGATTGACGAACTCCTACCTGCACCAACATCTTTTTCGTGTGTATTGATTGGTGACTTTCTACACCGCTTGTACATGTTCTAATGCTCGTAGGGACCGTTGTAGATGCTCATATGTAGACCAGTGTTGATTTCTGGACATTGCAATACTCATCATCTATTGATGGTCCTCATTTGCAAATATGTTAAGTGTCTGTGATGGATCTCTGGCTTCATCGTACATATTGGTTGATGAATTAGTATGTCCATTGTGCATCAGTCTTCAATGCTTGTAGGAGACTGAGATATTTGCTAGAAGTTTGATTTGCTAGTTGTAGAAGTATTCTGGCCCATAGTAGATTGTAGGGATGTCTCAATATTTTGTTGCATGAGTGATATGAGCATTGTTTGCTAGTCACCACCATTCATGGATGACTTGTAATGTTCATTGAGGATTTTATGCATTTACTGGAAAAACTTACTCAGCATGAGTTCTATATTTGTTTGCTTATCGTTAATCAAAATTATCTCTTGATTTTAGTACTTTTGTTTTGATCTCATATTTGTCAATTCTAAAGTTCAATTCCCTATAGTGCAAGTACTGTTCAAGTCCCATGTAGTTCAATCCAGTTCGAGTTCTATGCCATCATGAGTTTGATTTTCTATAACTTGTTCACTCGAGCCCGAGTTCACAAGTCCTTGTAGTTTAAATCAGCCTTTTCTGCACTTTGTTCAAGTATCATGTATTTTGTTTAAGTCCAGGTCTGAATCTTGTTGTCATTTATTTCAAATCTAAGTCCATGTTTAAGCTTACAAGTTCAAATTTGATTTTGAGTTCACTTCATTGTTTAATGTCAAGTTCCTTAAGTCATGTTTAAGTCATGGTTCACTTCAATTTCATTTTATTTTAGGTCCAAAAATTTATTATTAGTCGCTTACATTTTGCTCAAAAGTCCAAGTACAAGCCCCTCGTCCATGTAAATTTCGGCAGCCTCCCAACGTTTCCCCCGTTTAGGGGAAAAACCAAGAGGCAGCCTTCCCCTCCACGCCACGTGGGCGCTTCAAGTAGATGTCCGTAGACACCGCGGCGGCATTTTTCTTCAATCCCTAAGACGCTACATGAGCGCTTAGGGGTCTTGGGCACCTGTTGCAAAGAGCACAAAGATTTCCCCACATATGTGTATTTAATTTTGTCCCCCTCACACTACATGAGCGGTCCGAGGATTACCCATCTCATTGCAAGCGTCGTGCCGATTTCCCTCCCTACTACGCTACATGAGCACGTAGGGGGTTTGCCGGTTCGTCGCTAGCATCGAGAGCGGGATTTATAAGTTAGAAATTTATACCTTTGCGTAGGCGGACCGGTGTCGATGAAGACAAAAATACAAAACCTCTCTCTTTTTTTTTTACTTTCTTTTTCCCCTTCTTTTTATTATTTTTTTTGCTCTTCTTCTTCTTCTTCTTCTTCTTCTTTTGAAGCCTCCCCTCTTCTCTTTTTTTTTTTTAAACATTCTCTTTCTTTTTTTTAACTATATATATATATATATATATATTAATACTAATAGTAGTATTAGATGTTAATAAATAGTATTAATAAGTATAATAACTATGACAGTAGCAATTAATATTATATAATAACTAAATAATAAAAAAAAATAATAATATATACCTAATGAGGGCTTTGACTTGCAGCTTGAGGAAGAAGATTGGTACAGAGGGAGGTTCGGCTAGGTAGGTTTCACGACAGGGGTTGGTTGGCTACAGGTAAGGAGCTCTCTCTCTCTCTCTCTCTCTCTCTCTCTCTGTGGATTGAAGAAGCAAGGGGATCTGGCAAGGGCTCTTGCGGCAGAGAGGAGAACAGGGTTCTATCAGAGGTTGGAGGCGATGGGTTAGATGAGGATCAGAGGCTAGTGGAGTTTGATCGGAGAAAGGGCTCTATCAGAGGTTGGAGGCGACGGGATGTGCGGCTCTAGCGAAGTTCTCGCGTGGATTGAGTGGGGAAGCAAGTGGTTCGGCTGGAGCTCGTGTGCGAAGACGAGAACGAGAGCTTCCTTCCCGTTTTATCAACGCGAAAAGGCAGCAACCGAGGCAGGATTCAAGCAGAAATCGTGGGATGCGACTTAACCAGCGCCGAACAGGTACAAAACTACATGATTTATGCACGATTTTGAGAAGATTTTATCATTCTTTATTCTCTTCTTTTGTCTGACGTGGAGGTCAACAAGTTAATAATCTGTAAACTGGACAGTAAAGATACTTACAAGAATATTATAGTATTTATTCAGCTACCTTGTAGTGATACTTGCCAGTCTCTGATATTGCCCTAATCTCATCCTTACAGCAAAGGCTGGAGCAACCTAAAATTATGCCATCTTTATCACTAAAATTAGTCAGGAAGTAGACTATTGTCATGCCCATAATGAAACTCTGGATGAGATAAGCTGAAATCATACTCATGACAAGTTTAAGAGATGGCTTCCGCCAAGTAGCATTTTGTTTTGTCTAGAAATGAGTTCAAGAGGCAGCTTTCATAGTGTAGGATTTTATACTGTATAACATTTGGTTCCCATCTTTTGTTTGGAGTATTTCTTTAATACTATTTATAATAGCTCGAACTCATAATCATCTAAATATTATCTTCTTTAACCTATTGGCCACACGATTTTATCCCATTGCTCTTAACTTTTTTAGGATTGCAATCATTCTAAGAGCGGTCATGTATGAGCATGCTTCATTTCAAAATTTCTAATAAAATTCTAATCATTACATGAAAATATAACCATTACATCAAAATATATTTTTATGTTTGAGAGTTTGACTTTATTTTGTTTAACTAATTTCAAAGTCCTACTAAAGAAAAGGAATTGGCCTTCATATATCCCAACAAGGGATGGAAAATCAAAAAGGGCATCAAATTAGTCTCCACCATTAAATCATTTTATGTTAGCCAAGCTCACAAAAAGTGGCCTAAAAATAGTTATCCAATACACAACAATAGAAGATATTTCAACATGTCCATTATGGAAGCTGCAAAACGTTGTTAGTGGGCTGTGGGCTCCGAAAATTTGCTCCCTTGCCTCTCCACGGCCCCTTTCTCTTTTTCAGGTTGTCAAAAAGAGTTTTAACGCTTAAGTTCTGAAGCAAATTTTTAGAAGGCAATTGGGTTTTAAATAGGACACTACCAAGAGATTTCATCCTCATTTTGCGAGGAATTTATGATCTGAGTTCAGGTTTCCTATAGGCGCAAGCCACTATAGTTAATTACCCCTACCGATAGCAAGAGAGAACTTTCGATTAAGGCTAGTCGAACAGATACAGAGAATTTGGTGTATAGTAGCAGTGTAGTTCATGTAATATTTAAAATTAAAAATTCACCACCTTGCACTTAAAGACCTAATATAAACATATAAGACAAATATTCCGGTCGACGCCACAATCGTATATTTGTTCGTTTGTTCAAGCCGTGTCAATTCATGTCATTTTAAAGAGAATGATCGGGCTTGAACTCTGATTTATAATTGACTCACGCAGCATCCTTAGATATCTCGTGTGCACCCATAAAACGCTTATCGAAACCCATGTGGGTGTATATTCTTACATATATACAGGTTAATGTACTTGCGTGTATACTTTCATATTTATATGTATACATACTGCAGCGCACGTGTGAGGGCATTTTAAAATATTTGGCACTGATCAGTTGGGCGAATGATCAGTATTTAGGTGTGCACATCACTCTATGTAGAAACCCGTAAAAATCTTTTATCCGCTTATATGAATGTTACGGATCCGGTGGCATGGCGTGACATTATAGTTATTTGCTACTTCTTGCAGATGAGAAATACGTAAGGCTTCACTTGAGAATTTGCACACGCCTTCTGCCCATTTGTATGCATGTTACGAATCCGATGGTGTGACATGACACTCTAGTTATTTGCTGCTTCTTGCATATAAAATATGTGATATCCTAGAATTTAAATGGAAAGAATTATTCTTTTAATATTTTAATAAATAACAACCACATATTCTATAATTTTAAGCATTAATTTACACATCTATATTCATTCCCAAAAATCATATACACTACTCTGGATCTAGACAATCATATCACAACTACTCTATCATGAGTACAAAAGAATAACTAAAACAAAAAGAAACTCTGAGTAGTCTAGGTCAATCATACTCTTGATCTTCTGTCCTGACATGAAATTATTTAACCACATATAATGAGCTAAAAAGCCCAGCAGATCACCAAAATTCACAACTGAATTCAAAGTACGGCAAAGAAGTAATATGCATGTCAACAGTTAAATCATAGCAATTACATTCATATGATCATTGAATCAGTACAGAAATAGTAAAATTCACACGTAGTAATAATAGAATCTATAAACAGTAAAACACCATAGTACAGAAGCCAGTAAAGGAAGAAACTAGTATGATTATCAAATGTATAAATCAATCTTCATATCCATAATACCAATCAGTACAGAAATTGTATAAAGCATCAAATCAAAACATCAGTAAAGATTGTTGAAATCATGTCAATGCAGTAAAATCATATAAGAGTGTACATATATTATTCAGGTATTTTAGATCATGTGCTCAGTATATTATATGCTTAGTATCAGTACAGTAAATCAGTAGTATTAAATAGTATTAGTATCTAAATCGATAACAATAACAATTCCGTGACAGGAGCAGCAGAATAATGTAACAATAATAAATCCGTGCAGTAACAATAAATCCATTCAATAATAAGAATAATGCCTGAAGAACATGCATTTCAGTAGTCACACTAAACAAGTAAGAAGTCCTGGCTATCACGGAAGTTTTCAGTATTATATCAGTATCAGTAAACCGTTGGCTCAGTAAATAGAGTCGTCACTCTTTGCCCGTCGGCACAGTAATCATCTCCTTATAACCCAATCATTGTATCACGTGAATCAGCAGAGGATAACACTAAACCACTGTATTTAAAGGAAAGCTCGTCGGCCCACCATCCTGTATAAGTCAATTATGGGTGTTAATTTTTGACACGACCAAAAAACGACCCAAACCCGGCTAAAAAAAACCCAGGTTCAGGTCCGTTAAAGAAACGGGTTAGGATCGGGTCCTACTTTTGGACCCGTTTATAGTTCGAGTCGGGTTCGGGTCAACTTGGTAACCCGAGTATGACCTGAATTGACCCGTTTACTTATCAAACAGTGAATTGCCGACCCGAATTTCTCTGCCCTTCGCACCTTCTCCTACGTCGTCCACAAACACCTCATCGTGGTGGCCTCTTCTACCCCGCCCTCACCGTATTTCCCACCCTCCTCGTCCCCTCGTCCCATTCTTCTCCTAGAAATACTCACACAGTCGGCATATCACTCGAACACCGGAATGATCGTATCTTTAAACCGCGACGAAGTTCTCATGCCCAAAGTCAGATCCTCTATCACTCAAACACCAGAATGCCCCTCCCACACTCGGACCGTCAGTGGTCGGATGGGTCGTACACAAACTGCAAACCAGCACTCGCGCTGTAGTTATCGACCTCAATACAATCTAAACCGGTAAACCCGATTCCAGGTTGACGGGTTGGGTCGGGTCAACCTATAACCCGCATAGGTCGGGTCCGGGTTGAAAACCCTGACCCATTTATTAAATCGAGTTAGGTTCGGGTAAACCTATTTAAGCCTGGGTCAACTCAGGTTGGACCCAAACGCAACCCGTTGACCCGAATTGGCACCCCTAAGGTCAATTAGTCTCCAACCAATGGGTCAACTAGTCTTTACTTGTCTTTTACACACATTATTATCACAATACTATAACAGTTATAACGACCAGCTATTACTCAATCACATATCCACATTCATTTTCAATGCATTGCAGTAAATAAAATATAATTGAGCTTAATTTGAAAAGTATCAAAATGTCCTAACAGTAGACAAAAAAATCATACTAAGCAAAAATTCACATTATTATAATTTAACCAAATTATCAGATATTGCATAAAATAATATTCTGAAGCTTTGGTTAAACTAAATCACTATTTTTAGACGTCAAAATAAATTTCTGAGTATGCAAAACATCACTGTATTTTCAAAATCACTAGATAAAAAATTTCAAATAAATACTCAAAATGTTCATAATCTCAATCTCTATAATCTATAAAAAGTTACACGGTGAAAATTTTATCAATACAAAATTATCGTCATTTTTCGGTAACGGAAACACAAATTTGATCAGAAAAATACAAAAAATAAAAAAATTTTGAAATCAGAAATAGTGTAATGATTTCTTACGGCGAGACGAGTAAATCTCCCAATAGGCTCGATTGACAAAAATTACATCGCGACCTCCAAAACCTAACTTTTCTTTTCTCTCTCATCACTTTCTCTCTTATTTTCTCTAAATCATTCTCTGTTTAGCCAAAATCAATAGGGAATTAAATGAAAAAAGCTTATTTCACTACTTAACTTATAATGGATTTAGATTTTTTATGAAATAATAATATAGTATTTAATATAATTACTTAATTTATTCAATCTTTAATAGAAAATTCATATAAATCATTTTTAGAACTTTTAAAATTATAGAAAAAAATCATAAAATAAATCATTTTATTTAAAAAATATTGGTGTATGCACAATGAGTTTCCTACGGTAGCTCATAAGCATTTACATTTGGTGTAATCACATTGCATTTTGCTTGTAGATGATACATTGGATGCATAACGGGTCTTCTACAACAGCTTGCAGGAGCTTACATTTATTGTAGCCCTCCTACATTTGATGTGATCTTCAGCCCTTGCTTATAAATGACGCGTTGCATATTCACATTCACAGAGGATCCCTCATCCTTGCAACATATTCTCCGTCATTGCTTGGTATGCAAATCAATACGCTAATTTGTAATTTGATGTTGGCTACTAGTTGAACTGCATTCACCAATGATCTCTTCATGCATTTTGATTGGCAAGTTATTACATATCGATCGTCACCGCTTGTAATCGGGTGAACATGTTTGTTTGTAAGTTAAGGTTGACTATGTGGGGTTATTACATCTATTGCATATTTCCCACTCATGTTTATAGGGAATCCATTGCATTTAGGGGTGTCAATATTTGACAACAACAACATCAAGCCTTTGTCCCACTATGTGGGGTCGGCTACATGAATCATTTTTACTCCACTATGTCCTGTTAAAAGTCAAATTCTCGTTTAAATCTAATAAAAAAGTTCATTTCTACTATTTTCTAACCAAGTCTTTTTAGGTCTACTTTTATCTTTCTTAACAGAAGTCAAATCTAATATCTCTACTTTCCTAACCGGGTTATTGGAAGGCCGCCATTTTATGTGACCAAACCATCTATGGCGACTCTCTCTAATCTTATCTCCCACTGGAGCTACTCCAACCTTTTTATGTATATGCTCATTCTGTATCCTATCTCTAAGGGTAAAGCCACTCATCCACCTGAGCATCCTCATCTCTGCAACACTTAACTTAGTATTATGCTTCTCTTTTAATGGCCAATATTCGGCACCATAAAGCATTGCAGGTCTCACCACCATCTTATAGAGTTTTCCCTTAAGTTTGAGGGGGACTTTTCTATCACACAACAAGCCTGATGCATTCCTCCACTTCAACCATCCAACTTGAATTCTACTGATAATATCCACAACTATTTCACCATCACTCTGAATAATAGATCCAAGATATCTAAAATATGTACTCTTATTAATGACTTGATCGCCCAAAGTCACAATCCCCTCACTATGTCTATTACTATTAAAATTACACTCTATATATTCAGTTTTAGATCTACTCAAGCAAAAACCTTTAGACTCTAAGGTTGATCTCCATAATTAAAGTTTACTTTCAACTCTCTCTCTAGTCTTATCAACAAGAAGAATATCATCAACAAAAAGCATACACTAAGGTACATCCTCTTGCAAATGTCTAGTGAGAACATTTATGACTAAAGAAAAAAGATATGGGCTTAAGGCTGATCCTTGATGTAATCTAACTGAAATAGGAAAATACTTGGTCAAACCACGTTGTGTTTGGACACAAGTAATAGCTTCTACATACACATCTTTAATGATTTGAATATAAGCATTATTAACTCCTTTCTTTTCAAGAACTCTCCATAGCACTTCTCTTGGAACTTTATCATATGCTTTCTCTAAATCAATAAATGGCATATGTAGATCCTCCTTATTCTCTCTATATTTCTCTATCAAACCTCTCAATAAATGTATGGCTTCCATAGTAGACCTACCCGGCATGAATCCAAATTGATTTTGAGAAACATTAGTATCGCGTCGCAACCTACGCTCCATAACTTGCTCCCATAGTTTTAAAGTATGACACATTAACTTAATTCCTCTATAATTCGCACAATCTTGTGCATCACATTTTTTCTTAAAAATAGGAATTAACATACATTCTCCACTCATGTGACATCTTTTTAGTCTTCAAAATAGTATTAAAAATTTTAGTAAGGCAAAAAATTCATTCATCTCCTGAGCATTTCCACCTCTATTGAAATATCATCATGTCCAACAGCTTTTCCACACTTTATTTTCTTTAAAGCCTCTCTAACTTTGGTTTTACTAATACACCGATAAAAATAGAAATCTTTATTTTCATTTAGGGTGCTAAGGTCACTAAAGTCAATTGTATTTTCACATTCTTCATTAAAAAGTTTAGCAAAACATCTCATCCACCTATATTGAATATTATCTTCTACGAAAAGTGTTTTTTGATCTTCATCCTTAATACACTTCACTTGAACTAAATCCTTACTACTCCTATCTCTTTGTTTGGCTAACTTATACATATATCTTTCTCTCTTCTTAGTATTTAATCTATTATATAAATCATTAAAAGCTAATATCTTTGCATCGCATATTGCTTTCTTAGATTCCTTACGAAACATTCACACGACCCAAAAACCCGACTCGAACTTGACCTGAAAATTCCGGGTTAGGGTTAACCCATTTGTGAAACGGGTCAGGTTTGGGTTCAACAAATCGACCCGTTTCAAAAATCAGGACGGGTTCGGGTAGACCCAGAATTGACCCGGAAATGACCCAAAAAAATTGGTCTGCCCTCGTCTGTTGCCTGCCCTGCCCACGTTACCCGACACGTCGAGTCGCGTCACTTCGGACTTCATGTGCATGCCACCATCACTGTCGCATCTTTTCACGTGAGTCAAGCTGTCGATGAAGCAGTGCTGCTGGAATTGGAAGTAGCGATGGGAGGAAGGAGCTCGCTATCTTCCTCACGAATCGGAGGTCGGGACAGTTCGCCACCTTTGACAACGTTCCTTCCTGTCGAATTGGAGGTCAAGACAGTTCACTGGAACTGGAAGTAGCGACGGGAGCTCGCTATCTTCCTCACTTTTGCGCGCTTCTTCAGCCAAATCCCGTAAATCCATGTTGGGTCAAGTCAACCCAAAAATCCGACGGATCGGGTCCGGGTTGAACAAACTGACATGTTTGCAAAACGGGTCGGGTTCGGGTCAACTTAAATAGAGTCGGGTCAATTTAGGGTTCGTCCTGAACCCGACCCACAATCTGAAATTGACACCCCTAATTGCATTCATTACAATCTTTTTCATGTATGCTTGTAGGAAGTCATTGCTTATGCATTATTTTCGCTATCATCATTCGTAGATGACTTGGTGTACTCATTTGCAATGACACTAGTTACACGCTACATGGTGTATGTTTGCAATACAAATCTTTCCTTCTATTCGTAGACAAGGCGTTGTATGCATAACAGCTCTTTTTAACCATTTTTGTTAGGGAGCCCGTTATATTTACAATTTGTCAACTATCGTAGCTGCTTATTAGTGTTTGCAATAAGCTACATTATTCACAGGTGGATTGGTGTATTCACTTGCAATCAAGTGACAATGATTGCATGAGGATTGCATTTGCTTCGAACTTTTCAAATACACCTTCATCGACAGTTCATTGTATGTTGAACCATTTTGATGCTTGCATTGCTTAATATGCTTGGTCGTATATTGACATTGACTACAAGATGCTGCATTTATTGCTTGTTGATATTTCAAATTCTTTGCACAAGCATGAACAATATGAGTGTTGTATGCCACTTATCATCCTGTCGGTAATTGCAAAAGAGCTATTAGATATCACGATAATTCTTTTGATGATCCTATTAGTGTTGATGATAGTGATAATGTTGATTTTGGGGGCATAAAAGACTTGACTTAGATCTTCAAAAGACTTCATTTAGAATCTTGTCCTATCATAAGTTAATAATTTTCATCTTTAATGAACTCGAAACTTCTATTTGATATTTAGAACTTTGTTTACTTTTCTATTGTGCATCTTTTATGAGTTAAAATTATACTTTTTCTATGAACATTGCGTGTTTTCTAATTTTTCATAATTTATGAATTGGTTTTTTGTTTTCAACTTGAAACATACACCTTGATTTGATTCAAAACCTACGTTTCGATTTTATTGAGAAAATCGCCTCTATTCCCAATATAACATTACCTATGCATTTTTGCATGCCACAATCAAAACCAATTAGAAATTTGACAAAAGCAAATAATATTGACAAAGGTTGTCATAAAATCTGAAAATTGGGCGGAAATTTGATGGATGGAGGTGAGGGGATATGGTTCTGTAAGTTTAAAAGATTTAGATATTACATAAAAATTTGATCCTAAAAAATTTTCTTTAAACTAATAGGCATTTAGCTGTAAAAAAAAGTATAATATTTCATGCAGCAACTTTCCTAACCTGTTTTTTCGCAGCAAGTTGGAAATAAATCTGACCTCCTGGCATGTGATTTTGCAGAAACCTGTTCTTTAGCTTCAAGCTGGGAATATACACACCTTCATTTGCCTGTTCACACTCTGAAACCTCTCTTTTACTAATTCAACAAATAAAACACATTATTTGATACAATTCTTCATCCGTAAGAAGATTAAATTGTTTCTGAAAAGGAACGGTGCAGAAGATGCACATTCTCCAGTCTCATACAGCCCCACCAATAACACAGTCCCTCTGAAACATAAAATTCAACAAACATCTCCAATTCAGTGTCCATCAAAATTGGAAAAATCTAAGCCCTTTAGAAAGGGTGATCAATATTTTCTTTAGTTTGAAAGATCTAGAAACTCCCAACCTCTACCCACTTTTTGGAAGAAGGCCATCTTTTGCCATCTCAGTAAGGACATCAACCACAGCCTCCAAGTTTCCATCCCTCAGGTTTATGTCAGCAAGAATCTTTGATGATTCAGCATCTGTTAGCACAGAGCTTCTCAATAATTGCTCAATAACCTGGTTAAGCTCTTCATTCATCCCCTCAGTTGCAAGCCCTTTAATTAGAAATATTGTACTTATGGCACTAGGAGAGAGACCAGCCTGCAGCATTTCCTTATACAGGCTTAGTCCCTTCCGTACATTTCCACATTTGCAGTGCCCATGAATAATTACATTATAGGCAGCCTCATCAGGCTTCAAACTCCTCTCACGCATGGAGCAAAACACTTTATCAGCTTCATCCATCAATCCTTTCATACAAAAGCTCTTTATTAGAGATACAACACTCTTGAAATCTGTTTTGTCACAGCTGTCCATTAAAGCATCATATGTGATTCTATCTGGAATATTCTCCTCATGGTACAACCTAAAAAGTAGGCGTCTGGCTTCCTTGGTTCGCGACATCTTGTTAAGCCCATTTATGAGCACACTATAAGTAACTACATCAGGGAGAATACCATTCCTAATCATCTCATAGTGAAGAAGAAAAGCCTTCTCCAACTCCCCTTCTTTGCAATGTCCATCAATAAGTGTTGTGTATGTCAGTTCATCAGGCTTCAACCCCATGCCAATCATTTTGTTGAACATCTCAGCAGCATCACCCAATCTTCTCACCTCACAAAGTCCCCTAATAAGTGAAGAGTATGTAATTGCATCGGGCAAGACACCCTTGGCAACCATTTCTCTGTACAACTTGAATGCCATATCCACATCTCCAATTCTACAATACCCACTAAGTATTGTGCTGTAAGTTATCACATCAGGCATCAACCCTCTCTCCTTCTCCATATCACGAACAATCAACAAAGCCTCTTCCATTTTTCCCAAAATACAATACCCATTAATCAGAGCATTATAACAGACAACTGATGCTTCAATCCTATTCTCTCTCATCTCCTTCATAACATCCATGGCCTCGTCCAAGAGCCCCTTCTTTGAAAACCCACTTATCAAACTTGTGAACGTAACCTCATTGAGTCGAATCCCTCTCTCCCGCATCCTCCCAACAATCTCCATTGCCCTGCTCAGATTCCCAGCATTGCACATCGTGCTAATTACCGAAGTATATGTCACCACATTCCCTTTCACGCCTTTCCCCCACATTTCATCAATCACCACCAATGCCCCGTGCACATCCCCCTCCTTACAATACCCATTCACAAGAGTATTATAACTAACCACATCAGGCACTACTCGCTCCTTAGCCATTTCATCAAACAACTTACGTGCATCCCCTACCCTCCTCTCCCTGCAATACCCATTTAATAACGAATTATAAGTAATCAAGTTCGGCCTCACTCCCCTCTCCAGCATAAAGCCCAACAATCCAACTGCTTTGTTTACCGACCCCGACTTGCAGTACCAATCAATCAGAGTATTGTAAGTGACAACGTTAGGCGAACACCCAGCCATCCTCATCTCTTCAAAATAGCCAATCGCCGTGTCAAAATCTCCGCTTGAGCAGAACCCACGAATGAGAATGTTGTAAGTGTAGACATTGGGGGAGACACCGGAATAGGTGATCTCGGATAAGAGCTTCTTGATGGAGGCATCGGAGTAGCGAGAGCGGAACATGGCGTGGAGGATAGAGTTGTGGGATAGTAAAGAGGGAGTGAAGCCGATAGATTTAGCGAGAGAGAGAACCGAGAGGGCTTCGGGGATTTGGAAGGAAGACGAGTAGGATTTGATGAGGAGGTCGACGGAATTAGGGGAAGTGGAAAAGGCGGAGTTTTGAGAGGGAAGGAGGGAGAGGGAGGTGGAGAGGGAGGGGAGAAGGGAAGAGACGGGGAAGTGAGAGGTGAGGAAGCGGGAGAGGGAGAGGGCGGGGGAGATAAGGTTGAGGTGTGAGAGAATGTGGAGGGCGAGGGAGAGGGGAGAGAGGGAGGGAGGGGAGGAAGGGAGGCGAAAGAGGAAGGGGAAGAGAGAGAGGGTGAGGCGGCGGCAGGGGAAGGCAAAGAGGAGGGCATGGGTTAAGGTGGAGGGGGTAAGCGGTTGGGTGACGGGGCGGTTGTGGTTGAGGCGGGCGAGGATTTCTTTGGCCAGTTTGAATTCCTCGGCGGTGGAGGGGTTCGGCGAGCGGGGCGTCATGTCAACGTGGAAAGGACCATCGCAGATGGTCTCTAGTCTTTACATTCTGAAGGTTGTGTGGTGTCGCCAGTGATGTTCTCTCTTACAAGTATGTTTTAAATATATAAAATTATATAGAGATAGTTTTTTTGTTTTTTTGGGAAATATATAGAGAAATTTTACCTTTTATTCTTCATAATATGAATATTTATCTCATGTTTTTTTATTTATAAAAAATTTATAACTTACAAAGTTTATTTTAGATAAAATTTTGTTATTATTGTATTAAGAGGGAGGCCCTCATATAAATATTAACCATTGAATTTTCTTAGTACTTGAACTGTTATGTTTCAAGTATCTGTTCAATCGATCCTTAGGATTGTTTGATATTTCTAGCATTTGTATTGCTCAAACTTTGATCTTTCTTTAGCAAGCTTTTTATTGCTCTAAGATAATTTGTGTTGTTTTATTTATTTGAATTAAAATACAATCAACGTCCCTTCAACAATGGCAATCCTTCGGGTTACAATACGGAGAAAAAGGAAGAAGATGAGCTTGGCTACTGTGTTCGAACAAGAGATTTGAAAGCATGGATAAAATCTTAGGTTCAAAAAAAACTTCAAGCAATGATATGATTTTCGAACAAGATTTGAACACTATATTCGAAGTTTTAAATTTGTTCGAAATTAGGTTCAAACTTTAGTATTATGTTCAAACCTTATTCAAACTTTATATTTAAACTTATATTTCAACCAAAGCTGCAAAACATAGGAACTAGGTTTGAACAAAAGGGTTGAACTAGTTTTAAATAAGTTCAAATAATGTTTGAACATAATTCAAACCTAGTTTGAACTTAGCCAAAACTTATTATTAAGAAATTGCTTCTGAACATGGGTATGATTAAAGTTCAAGCTTTTGATTTTAACCTTAGTTTTTCTTATTATCTTGTATGATTCATTTGATTTTATTACTTTGTATAAATATATCTAAACTTATTATTCATATTGGGAGAATTACATTGCAAGAGTAACATATACAACTAGGGGTGATGGAGAAAGCGATCAACTAGTTTGAAGCATGTGATCTCCTTAGGAGGGCCAAGAAATCTCCCTTCACATAGCTCTCTAATTTTCACGGCCTGTAGTTCTCTAGAACTCTACCAACTTTTGTTAAGTAGGTTGGTGAAAATAATGATCGTTAGTCTATTGTGTTCAACATTGAAAGTAAAGACACAAAATTTAGAATATATAAATTTACTTTGATCATCAGGTTGGGTTTGATGAATTTCCTTTTGAGGATAAAGTTAAGAAGATCACCATAAGCACAAAAAATAGGATTTTTTTTAACACTTTGAACAAGAAAGATGTAAGTAATGTACACTTTATAATATTTCAAATAATTATTTGTATTAATAAATAGTGCCAACTAACTTTGAATGTTACACCAAATTATTTTTTTTGTAGGTGATTATTTACCCTACACCAGTTCACAAAGCTAATGCGGAAGACTTTTGTAAGTCTATTGTATATACTCTTCATCAGTTCTTTATATTAGGGTTTTGAAGGAGAACTTATTATCACATATTTTGAAGAAGAGTGTGTTGGTCAGATTGAGAACTAGAGAAGGAGGTTCATAGAGGAAAGAAATAAGATGAGTCTACACCCTCCTCCAATCAGCTATAGCAGTCTTCTATTATAATTAAAGAGATAAGGAATAATCAATTTATAATTGAGTGAAATTTGAATGCTCTAATTGAGTTTGTACAAGAATAGGTTACAAGAGATTTTGCCATCCAAGTCATGATAATGAATCAAGCAGTTATACAAATGCTTTTCAAAGATCTCTTAACCTGCTTAAACTTAAAAGAAACATTTTGTGCTTGCTTACTTTATAAAGGCTCATTATGGGTTAATGATGATGTGAGGATCCATTAGCTTTATCTCTTATGGATTGTAGTAGGGCTTACAATGTCACTCACTTTCACAAACTTAGGTCATCATTAGGTTGATTATGACTTATACAAGTAAAGTTTGGGTTGATTATTGTTTAATCAAGTAGGCTTGGGGTTGATTAGTATTTGACTAGAAAAATTTGCCAAACCTTTTATGTTGAGGTTTGTAGGAAACTAACTCATAACATATTTTGAAACAGACCTCAATCACTCTCTCATAGGGGCGCTGGCATGGATCTCCTTTTAGTACAACAACATGAGTTAGAACCAATTCTATCCAAGTAATTTTTATTTTGGAATATTTTTAGCAGTTAACTACTTGATGACATAGCTATCGCCCTACCTCGATAACTTGATAGTTATAGCTCGACAATCATTCCTAACGATCATATCCTGACTGTCATTGCCTGTTGTTACTCAACATTGGCCACATTATCACTCGACTGCCTTCATTTTCTATCAATCAATACTAAAGTTCATTACATCTCATTGTTTCTCCAACATTTTCATTGCTCACAAATAAGTCAGCCAGCAATCCCATTCCACATTCTCCAATTAAAGAGGATATGCTTATATAATCTCTATGCACATAGTTGATTATGTCATATAGTTTAGACTGTGATTTAACCTTTCTTAGGTTCTCTAAATAAAATATCGTGCACCTCTTAAGTACTTTTATTTGTATGTATACAAATTTTCATGTAAATAACTATTTATGATATACAATTAATTATACTAATATATTCTCTCCATCTAACGAGTACAATTATAATATTTCCATTTAAATATCATTTATAACATTACAAATTTATAATTATTTTCATTAATGAAATTCTTTTATATTATTGTAATACTTGAATTCAAAGAGGTGATTGAAGAGGGCATAGAATGATCTCTAGGACTTACAACTTACAAGTAGTATAACTTGAGGCATTACAAGTAGCGTTAGAACTTGACCTTTTATAGTATAATATATGATACATAGGTAAATCAAGCAGAAGCTCGTAGGCCTATAATACTCAAAATTAAAGAGGACAATTCAAAGAGAGAGAGAGAGAGAGAGAGAGAGAGAGAGAGAGAGAGAGAGAGAGAGAGAGAGAGAGAGTTTAGTTGATAGTTAGATTAAGGAATAAATTTAATCAAACACTAGATTGGTTTAAGACTGAGTAGCATTTGTTGAATAACAATAAATCAAATATGTCGCAAATAAATATGATTTAAATTTTAAAATCAAATTTTGTGTGAAGAAATTCAAATTTTCAAGGAGCATTCAAAGAATTAATCACCAAACTTTAACAATTCATATCAAATAAATTATTTTAATTAAGAAATTTATACATGTGAGTGTTTACCTTACTAATAAAATCTAATAACTTGAATAGTCGCTTTAAGAAAAGAAAAAGAATTGGATGTGTATAGTAGATGGAGATGTGATGCATTAGAATCAATGTATTGAGATTTTATAGGTGAACTTATTTGAAGAGTATAGTATTACAATATTACCTATTATACTTGTGCATGAAAAGCTCAATCCATAGGTCAATTTCTCTAAGAGCATGGTAGATCAATATGTAAAAAAAATTTTAAATTTTTTTTTTAGATCAATATGTAAATTAAGACTTTGTTTGGGATATTTCATCGGCTCTGTTTTTTTGCTGCCTTTAAAAAATTTTGTACTAAAAATAATAAGAAAATCATCACATGCTTCATTTGAAACTGCTTTTTTATTGCTTTTTAAAATAGTTTTTTAAAAATCTATTTTAAGAAGTAACAAAAAGCCGTCCCAAACGAAGCCAAAATCTCTAAATCAGTTAAGGGCTTTTTATCGTGTAGTTCTTTATCCTCGCCAACTTACATTTTGCAACCAGATAGGTTGCTGCTGATAGGCTAAATTACAAAGCCCATGGATTTAGGTGCACTTTAGCATGCTGGGCTTACAAAAGCCCATGGACATATATTGAAACTGTACATTACATAAGAGAAGAGATAATATATTTAAACGGATAGAGCAATTCAATTATTCTCAGACATTTTTTCTTATCAATCTCGTTTTAATATTAAAAAAACATCATTAAACAACCGAAATCTTACTAATTAGTAGAAAAATAAATCAGGCCCATTAAATGACAAATTAGCACTAGAATAAATGTATGAAAAACCCTTTTGAACAAACGAAGAATTCATCTGATCTAGCGGAACATAATAGAGTTATTTCATAAAGAATTCTAATGATATCCCACGTGATATTAATCATACTTTTCCCATAATCACGCTCAACTAATAACATTCTATTTATAGACAAATTTCCGAGTAGACGAAACATAGCTGATAATATAGCATAATTATATAAAAAATAAATAGCTGAAACTCGTCGTAGCTAATTTGTTATCACATTAGCTAGGCCAGGGAGTTACGATTGACTTACCTTGAAGGATTCTTATACTAAAAAATTATTGTCAGTTGACCACAAATACTCTAAATCATTAGTAGGCACAACTTCGGGAGTCCGTTGAACGAGTTCAACAGCTCAGAACTACAAGCTGAGTTAGGAATAATGCTTAGTTGAGCGGCAAATTTGAGAGTTAATTATAGAGAGCTCGGAGTTTTGAGTAACTTTAACTTTGATTAGCTTCAATTTATAGAAGATTTAAGTCAATTCATGATCTAAGAAGTGGTGTGATATAAAAGGTAGATAAACATAAATATTTGACTATATTTGTTTAGACAATAAGAATATCTGAAGATAAATAGTTTTATCTTATTAAATTGTAGAGGAGCTAAAGCCAACTAATTATAGATATAATATTAGGTATCAACAGTCTTCAACGTCAACATTAATTAGGGGAATCGAGCACGTTTGCATGTCTTTGCGTGCTTAATTGAATATATTATTTCCACTGTTGACGATCAAAGCCTATCACCCATAAAATTTAAGGGCTCGTATCATTGGATTTTGCAGCTATTATAAGTTATGTGGCTATAAATTGAGCTTTTTTTTAATGAAAAGTATTTTTATTTTAAAAATAGAATAATAAATTGATGGGATCTCAAAATTTTCTATCGGATGAAGGATGATTTTTTTTCCTAAAAAAAAAAAAACTTAAAAGGAGCTGAATCAAATTCAAATTTTAACTTCAACAGTTATTTTAATGATAAAATGAGCGCAAATAGCATAAACTTCTTGTAAAAAGATCCGTCTCATCATGATGATCCCAACAACATTATAGTCATCAAAATTTGAGCTAAATGAAAGAGTAAAATTAACTCAATTAACTATAGTTGTATTAATTTGGACCAAGCCACGAGAATAGAGGCTATAATTAACTGGCCTAATGTATTTTCATTATTGTCATCATTACCTCAGCCAATCTCCAGGGGGCTACTCAATCCATTCGGTGGCATCATCTCTATACAAGCTTGATATTTGTTTTGTATAATCCTCAGATATAAACTTTAAGGATTCCTATAACATATATACCTCTATCTTATGAGACATTTATAATGATTGATTTTCCTATAGAAGATGACTATTTAGGTATAAAAATAAAGATATATAATTATTGTTTCTTGATGGCCTATGTTAAGAGTGGTAGAGGTAGACCTAAAAAGACTTGGTTAGAAAATATTAGAAATGATCTTTTTTTATTATATTTAAATGAGTGACTCTTATCAGGACAATGTAGAAAAATGATTCATGTAGCCGACCCCATATAGTAGAATAAAGCTTAACATTAATGTCGTTGATGACCCTCATGAATCTTCTCTAAACTATTTAATCAACTTATCCATTAAAATTTCAATCTATCAACTATGTTGAATTTATGGCATCAAGTTCTACAATATAGCATATTATGCAAGCTAATTTAAATTCCATTGGTGGTGACCACTTCTAGATCATTCTTGTAAGCCTCTGGCTAGCTATATGAAAATTATTGTTTGACTTTAAAGGGAAAAAGTCTCTAATACCGATAAAAACTTTCAAATTTTTTAATTTTACCAAAATAATTCCACAACTAATTTTATTAGCAATTGAAGTCATCCCAAACAAACCCTAAGAGTTTACTGTGTGGGGCTAAATTTTTTACTAAAAATGAGAATTTTAAGAAGAATACATAAAAAAAATTATATTAAAGAGACTATTGGAGTGACATCAATTGAAAATAAGAGATAACAAAAAATAATCGTAGTGTTTGAAAATGTACCCTAATTAAAAACAAAATCTAAAATACACCAACTAAACAAGTAGATAAAATTAATATTTACAATTTAGCTAGAAAAAAAAAAAGAGAAAGAAATTATTTAAAAACATTCTTAAATGAAAATGAGGATTTAGAAAATCTATCCCAAAAGTAGTTAAAGATGAAATTTACAATAATGACCATAAAACAATCTACTTATACACTTGAAAGAATTATTGAATTGAAGAAGTGAAGAAACACATGATTGTAGCTTCAAGAAGCATACCATATCTAACATTTATTTATTGGATAAAAACTTGCTGCCCCACTTTCATGGAAGAGAGGGATGGAGATCATGTAACTCCCACATGATTGGTGGAGGCATATGGGAACATACATATGAATACATTAATGCCTCAATAATCAATGTGAGCCATTTTTATATACCAAAATATTTCTATGATGGCCACCCAAATAATTTTTTTTACGAGAGAGACATTTGATATAAAAATAATAGAGAATCAATGATATATCTTTTTGTAATATATAATTTAAAATAATATATCAGATTTGTGTTGATTTTAGTGAGCCAATAGATATTTGATATGCAACTTATCTTAATTTATTGGTTTGGAGCTTTGGCTACCAACAAAAAGGTCTTGAGTTCGAAGCTTGTGTATGTGAATTTCCCTTAATTGATTCAAAAGACAAGAAAGAAAGAAAGAGATTTCTCTTTCTAGTAATTCTTTGAAAATTTGATTAAATTTATTACTTTATATGTATATATATACATATTTTTGTCCTTGCACTTATCCATTCATGATAGGATACTTTTCTTTTGTCTTCTCTAATCCTTTTAAATAATGGCAAGAAAGTTGACCTCTTTTCTAGCTTGATTCCATGGGATTTCTAAAAAAGGCAAAGAAGGTGGTGCATATTATATGAATCAAATTCCAAACTTTGAAAGCGTGCATGGAAGATTGATACTTCAAAAGAGAAAACTATTATTAATTTTGAGGAAAAAACAATCTTAATATATATAAAGCATTCAATATAAGTTAACTTAGGCTTTGCTTGAGAGAGTTTTAAGCTTTTCTGTTTTTGCCTTCAAAGCTCCTTTCTTAGCTAGAGTTTTAAAAAATACTTATTCAAAAGTAATTTTTTAAAGGCAAAAGTTTGAAACAAAGATTAAAAAGTTGTCTTCCGAACATATTATTTGTTACTAATTACTTTTCTTATCATGGAAGCAATCGAAAAGTTGTTCCAAATAGAGTGTTAATCAACACTAAATAAATAAGTTAATTCAGCTTCTTTTTTTTTTTTTTTTGAACATTTAACTTTATATCTTATAAGTTAATTCAGCTTAATAATGAAATTTCATTCAAAAGTTGGATTGTATTTTAACTTGATCGGTGATCTGTATAAGAGTGAAAACAATCTAAATCAATATAACTAACAATTTGACATTTTTGAATTGAATCAACTCGAGCTAGTTCTTAATGATATCAATAGTATAAAACATGCATATGCATGCATACATATGGCTATGTATGTAGTCATCTTTAAGTTAATATACATCCAATACTTAGGGAATTAAAGGGAACAAATTAAAAAATACTCAAAAAATGTAACTGCAAATTATTACTTTATATGCAATAATACAAAATTTTAAAATAGTAATAAAGATAATAATATTCTTAACATTTGTTTAATGAAGACCAATTAATCCAATGCCCATGTAAAAAAGCATGAATCAATGAATAGTCAATAAATGATATTTCAAATTTTTTAGTTTTTATTTTAGCAAATTATCTATTGTGTAGAAATAGATGTTAGTTCATCTATTAGTTCATATTTCAAACATATAATTTTCAAATTTATTATCAAACATAAAAAAATTCATTGGAGAAAAAGCTAATGATAAAGTCAACAAACATAGTCTACTAATCTTTATCAAAGTTGGATTAAAAAAATGATTAGTTGAGTTCAAGCATTAAGCAAGTGAAAATTGAGGCTAGTGGTGGGGGCAAAGAATTAAAGTATATTAATTTTGACCAAGAATTAATATCATTAAAATATATCTAAAACTAACACTAATAAGGACAAAAGTTAATCAGAAAAATTAAAGATTCTAATTATCAGGGGTTAAAGTTTTGGAATTCTCTATGAATCTTAAATTCTTTTTTATTGAAATAATTAGTCTCAATGTATATATAGAACTATGACAATTTAAGATTTCAAGAGGGGTATTTTCATTGATTATACTGAAAGCTATTAAATAGGCACCTTGAAGTAGGAGAGATTATTATGTGTGGCGTCTCATCCAATGCACTGTGCATTGGATGATGTGGCGCATCCGGATTGGCATTCATATGCGTCCGGACACCTCACGTAATAATTTTTCCTTGAACTAGACAATCCAAATTGCTTTTTCCTTATTTCAGGAAGTATCTTGATGGTTCCACCGTTATGCGATGAGCTTGTTGGATCAGATGTAGACCAGATAGCCATAGAGTGACTGACAATGATGATTATTAAACGATGACCATTGAAAATGATGCCTCCAATTGGTAAGCGAAAGGTATTGTTCCAAAGCTTTTGACATCATGCATGAGCTGATGGAGTTGATTGATTAAAATTTGAGCTCTTCGATCATCCAAAATAATTCGAAGAAGGTGTAAAGTCCAACTTTACCATCCTCTAAAATATCAATGATATGTGAAGTTCTTGATATATAATTATTTGTCTCAACATCAGTACTAAACTAACTATATATATATATGAAAAGTTGGATATAAAATTATATTTTTGAGATAAATGACAAAAATTATAATTATGATTGATTATTCTGAATAATATTGTTTCATTTTAATAAGATAACAATGAATCAAATACACCCATTTGATAAATAATACTATTATCTAAACAACAAATTCTTATCTAAATAATTAATACTGTTAATTATATAGATCATATAATATAAAATTAAATAAAAAAGGTCTCCTAGCTTGATCCAACTATCAACCAAGCCTACACTTAACCGACAAGTTTTTTGGGATAAAAGAATATCCAATTACAGTAACGATTTGAGGAAGAAGTTGACTAAAAAGATGATCATTGCAGAATTATTAAAGTTCATAAGAAGAGAGCTATGATATCCTCAATTCAGACGACATAATATACACTGATTCTAAACTGGATAACTTATCCTATACTTATTTTTATTTATCCTATATGAATGATGACTAGGCTGACAAATCAAAAATCATTAAATTATAAGAATAATAATAATAATTATTATTATTATTATTATTTTATGAAATTTGTCTGACATGGTCTGATTATAAAAGGGAATTGCCATGTGATGTATGCATGCATATATAATAGAGAATGCATATGCATACACATTTATTCATATGGAGAACTAAGAAACCAAAATACATCAAATGATAATGGGTATTTAAATGATGCATGCTTCATAAGTTAATCAACATGTATATGTGATGCTAGAACATCATCCTTAGGTGAGAAGCAATGGTTGACCATATTTATATCAAAGATTAGATTTTTTTTATATTATATGAAATTTTAGGGTTTTGAGTGAAAATATTTGAGAATTTGTGGACATTATGAGTAGAAGAAAGCTATATATTTAATGTTTACCAATTACTAAATGGAAATGGGGAAATTTTAAGAATATTGAGAAAGGGTATAAGTTGTTTTATGTTGACAATATTAATATTAGTAATAGGAAAGAATATGTGACATTGGTGAATAAAGAATTGAAAATAAAATTGTTGATGTGAATAGAGTTGGAGATTGGGGTGATTGTCATTAAGATAATTATTAATGATAATATTATAAATGTGTTTATTGCTTCTGTTTTTCAAATTTGATTAGAACATACATTAAAAAGATTTAATTTGAGAAGAGATAGACAAATTGCTATAATATATAGATGAGGAAAAAAGAATGTTTATTGAAGATGATTTATATGTGGATATAGGCTTTGATAGGATAAACTATCAAAGGACTCACAAAATAATAGATAAGCATACTAATTGCATAAGAATATATAATGTTACAATAGTAACACATATTTCAAGAAAAAAGAAGAACAATTAGTTACATACAATAGTGGAGTCACAATATTACAATATTACTGATAGATTTTTTTAATTAGAAATAAAGTAAAAATATTTCAAAATTTGTAAGATAATTTCATGAGAGAGTTTGAACACAAAATATAATTTTTGTTATGAATATATCTCTTTAGAGTATAGGAAAAATAATTAAACTTAATTATTATTATTGGACAAGATAGTGGAATGTAAAAGGTGAGAGATTATTAATCTTTTAAGAGACATTTCTAAGATAGGCAAATTGAAAATTTTAGTTGGCCAAACCAACTGTAGGGTAATTATTATGGCTAGTTTCATTAATATAATTATTCTTGTAAAAATTTTAGGAAAGTTTTGAAATAGATTATACATTGATAAGAATGAAATCATTACATTCTTATATGTGTTAAATAACAAATCAGTCATACATGTGACATCATTAGAAGAATATAATTTGATAATAATTGGTTGAGATATCTAATCATTGCCATAACATCTCTAATGGCAACTAAAGCTCTTGATAGAGGCAATTTCTCTCAGGAAGGAATCATAAATGCCTTAGATTTTCTCATGTTGCGATCTTACTATTAAATTTATCATCCTTAATTAAAAAATTAGGAATTACAAAATCTTAAAATAAAGATAAAGCTTAGCAATAGAGGATGAACCAGATAAGTGTTATAATATCAAGACTGACTCATATTCAAATGACATCAATAATTTTATGACAATGATAAATATTATTTCATACATTAAATGCATAATGGAATAATTCTTAAGATAAGGTTTAGTAGATATAAAAATGATTAAGTCTAGCAAAAGGAGGGGAGAACTTAGCAAAGGAAGCACAAAAAACTATAATTACATATAATTCATTATATATAGAGAGAGAGTTAGAGTGTGTGTGTGTGTGTGTGTCAGGGAGAGATAGAAAGAAAGATAGATAGATAATGGATAGAGTGAGTGAGAGAGAAAGAGAAAAGATAGATCCTCTTATACTTCTATTCTTCTTATGATAAAAGAATTTATTTCATCCACTTTTAATGGAGTCGAGCCATTTTAATCCCTGCATTCTTATATTGCTTGTACTCTTTACTTCCACTGTGAGTTTACTCTAGCCTCCTCATAAAGTATCTAAAAGTTTTTTTTCCTCACACTCTTCATATTTAAAACCCAATTATATAATCATTTTTATCCTGGAAGAGGATAATTTGCATAGTTCTTAAAAGAGATCTAGTATTGGAGGCATTTTTAAAATATGGCCAAAAATAAATTCTATTGAAAGTTATAAAAACTAGAGGACTTCTTTTTTTGTTTTGCTTAAAACTCATAGAGGGGCCTACACGTTAATTTCAGAAGTCGATTACAAGTCCTTAAAGGGATCTAGAGCCACTAATACTCGGAGAGCTACATCCAAAATAAAAAAGAAACTATAAACTTAAGATCCCAACTAAATTATAAAATAAATAAATAGAGAAAATCTACGGAGCAGCAAGAACTACCCAAAAAAGAGCCTGAGCCCAAATAGACCAAAAAGCCTAGCTTGGAGAAGATAAAATACATCAGAAGAGGAGATAATCACCACAAACAACAAAAGAAGCTACCAGCTTGCAAAAGCACCAGTCCAAACATGGAAGGAGCTCCATAAATAGATAACCAACCAAAGAAGAAAAAAATTAAATAGCACACAACAAGCACGATCGACAACACCAAAGAAACAACAACCATGTCATCCAAAAATGAATCTAAAGACAAGTCCACGATCCAAAACCTTCAGGAAAAGAAAAATCTCCAAACAAAACGAAATAAGCACAACATGAAGAAAGAAGCATAATCACCACCAAAACGGGCACAGAACAGCCAAAAAATCACCCAACAAACAACCAACCCCGCACAGCAGTGCACCAGAAGCAACCAAGCACAACACCAAGCCACAAATGAACACTTAGACACTAGGAGAAAACCCACCAATAACCCAACCCAGAAGACCCCAACTAGCAATAAACAAGAGCCATGAAGCCCAGAATCAAAACCATAAAGGACCCCCAGAATAAAAAACTCAGGCCACCAGAGCCAAAACAACCCGCAACAAACAAAGAAAAACAACAGCGGGCAAGACCCCCAACAACAGGAAAACCCAACCCTAGCAGAACTAAAAATTAGAAGTAGGATTAAATTAAGCTTTAGATCAAGTAAATCTACCTTCAGAGTACTTTAAAATTTGCACCAAATTTTTATTTTTATTTTTCTTATTTTTCTTTCCTGTAAATGTGGAGAAACCATCATTACCAACTTGCACAATATTCATATTATTATCATCTTCAAAGCCATTGTCGAGACCAACATTAACCTCCCCAACACTCCAGTTAGCCGACTAATCACAAGGGATCAGCCAATCAGAATGATCAATCGGATTCTCAACTGAATGCAAATCCAGATGCTGCTTCTCCACACCCAATTTTATAACGCATCAACAGATGTAAGAGAACATGATATGTTAATTATAGGAACCCTATTAGAAACATCCAAAACACCAGGAATATCCACAGGGTTAGAAATATTATCTTGTGTCTTTTGATTGGGATAATGAAATACATCAACAACTAAACCAGAGGCCACATTTAATATGTTATTATCGGCCAGATGATTCACCGAATCCTTACCATAAGTATCAATAACAGGAGCCAAAATAGGATTAACAGCCATAGTATTAATAGTGCCCACGATTTCTTCAATAGTAGCATTAGTATTAACATAAGGAGCTAACCTAATGTTTTCCTTAACAACAATATTCACCGGATTTGAATTATTCATTAATACCTTTTCTAAATGAGGGTGAAGGCCAAAACAATCATTTTGAATATGACCTAGAGTTTTGCAATGTTCACAAAAATGAGAAAACTCCTCCATCTCAACATGTTAAATATACCCAATTTTTTTAGGCCCAAGCCATATGCTTTCAGGATATCGTTTAGTGATATCTAATTCCACCAAAACATGAACAACCAAGAGACGAAAGCCATTCGACGTAGCATTATCAATTTTTAGAGGATGGGCAAATAACGATCCTAAATCGTGAAGGATATGGGGAGAAAATAAATGAGGCTGAAGATTAGGGAAAGAAACTCAAATAGGGATGATGGGGGATTCCACAGAAATGTCAAAAAAGACGATCATTTGATCAATTTCATAAAACAGTTGTTGACAAAGTAAGAGTGATGGGCAAAAACTCTACTATAATCCATATCATTCATGAGTTTAATCAACACATGCCTTGGAACCAAAAGGGAAATCGAGAAGTCACCGCTAAGCTTAAGATTAAAGAAAAATTTCTGGAGCGAGTCCAGAGTGAGCCTGCGACTGGGAAATTTACCAATTAATGCAAATTTAAAAGGGGTTGCAAGAGCCAGAATCTCATCTTCTGAAATCCAAAGCGATGGCAACCCGCGATTGGTTATAGTTTTGAGATCAAGAAAAGTCACCAAAGAGGAAGCACCCGAGAGGGCATCTATAAAAGATCGAGAATTCTTCTTACTATTTAAAAAACCTTGATCATTCAGCCGAACATGATTAACCGCCATTCAAACCATATGAACATTCAAAGGTGGAACAATCAAGGGAAAAGAAACAAAACCATCCGAGAAAGTTGCAGAAAAGTAACCAAGAAGGAGAGTAAAACAACCATCAAAGATTGAGAGAACTTCCCTGAATGGGGTGTTGCAAGCGCTAGGTGTCGCGAGCAGATCTACTCCGACGAGGGGAGGCGGCTAGGGCGAAGCAAGAGGTATGAATTTTTTCTCTTTCAGTTTGAAGCGATATGCAATGACTAGGAGAAACAATTTAAACATCACATAGCAAGAATGATTGACAACACCAGAGAAACAACAATCATAAAAATCAGATGTCTTATAAAGGGTATAGTGGGCAAAATGAAATCTTCAATTTTTTATGATTTGTATAATATGCTTAGTACTAAGATAGGAGAAAAGGAGACATAGAGAATGTTTAAAACAAGCGATAAGAGCTCTAGATATTTTAATCAAATTAAATATATTAAAAGTGAAGTTAATATGATCTTGATAAAAAATGCAGACAACTAAAAAAATATATAGTTTTCATGAATCACCACATAATTAAGAGCTCTAATGAAGAATTTATTTCAGAGAGCATAATAATCAATAGTATAATGAAATATATTATAAATTGATAAAAAATTAAATGAAGTTAGGTTTAAAAAAGATGATTAAAATTAAGGCTTTAGGCTTCGATAAGATATATACATATTGATATTTGAAAAGTTGTGAGGGATATTATAATGATTTATTTTATAAATATTTCAATAACACTTTGAAGATTTGGAGGAGGCCACATAATTTAAGAGGAAATATTTTGCGAATAATTTTAATAAAAAATATGATTTTTTAAGCCAATTATAGAAGAATCAAACTTATAAGTGAAAGAGTAATGGAACACATGCTTAGAAATGTTATGTTAGTTTCAAAGAATTAATTTAATTTTGTTCTAAGAGTATATATTATAAAAGCATTTTTGTGTTAAGATAATTAATTGAGACGAGTAGTAGGCAAAGAAAGAATTTTTACATGATTTGATTAATCTTAAAGATTCATATGATCAAGTGACACAAAAAGAATTTGGTCCACATTAAGATGGAAAGATGTATATCAAAGAAATGCATGTAGATGTTATTAAAGATATATATGCAAGATAACACACTAATTTGTATATATTACAAATTGTTGTAGAATGGATGGCCCAATAACTTTTAATTGCAAAAGGCTTATATTAAAAATCATCCTTTTCATATGTTTTGGTATTTGATATGGAGATATTTATAAAAGATATTCCAAGTGACTTGCCTTGATATATATTTTTTGTAGATGATATAATTTTAATTTGTAAAACATCCAATAAAATATTTAAAAATATATAGAACAATGGAGAAGATGATAAGAATATAAAGACTTATATGTCGTAGAACGTAGATGAAGTATATGATAAAAAATTTTAATTGGCGTGATATTACTAATTCCTATAAGGCTATAATTATGATATAAGTAAGTGTATTTGATATATTATATAGAACAGTGGACATATAGGTGATAATGTAACTTCTAGAGTTAATGTTGAATGGTTAAAATTGAAGAGTGTCCTAAGTGTTTTATGTGTTAAAAAGATATCAAACAAAATTTAGATAAACTTAATAAACTCACAATTAGAAGGATAGTATTTTATGGATTTGAATGTTATCATTAAAAAATTAAGTCATTGATATTTAAGTTGAGCTTGGTACACTAAGATAATACGTGATAAAATTATGAAGGATAAATTAAGGAATAATTATATTAGATCAATTATAGTGATATTTATTTAAAATAAGATAATTAAAAATAGATTCAAATGTTCTAGAAATATGCATATATAACAAATATTAGCTAGAAAATGTGCCTAGGTGTTAGGGGATTATGGATGAGATGGGGCTGGTAGACCTATGGTTATATGGATAGAATTTATTAAAAATAAATTGCAAAAAATAGTTTTAACTCCTTGGACAACAATAAAGTTCATTTTAATTTCAATAACTATCCAACCAAATAATTAATCGAACATCATAATAAACTCATTATTCTTCAAAATATGTTCTCTAACTTCTAACAATCGAATGAACCCTAAGCCTGAAGTTACATTGCTTAAGCAGTAAAAATTATGTATAAAAAAAGGTAATTATGCATAAGAAAGCAAATTAAGCCTAAGATTAGGAGTGCCTGTTAGTACACATAAATATGTTATTAATATCTTTAATATTCTTGATATTGTAATCTCTCTCCTCTCGTCCTCCAGCTCTATATAATAGTCACTGTACTCCTCTCTCGGTAAAAAAGATAGATCACTAGTTTCTTCACTCTGTTTCTCTCGCTCTAGAATTCCATCATGGTATCAGAGCGCCTCGCTTAACCGCAGCGTTCTTTTATTCTTTCTCTATGGCCGATCAAGCTTCGGCCGCCTCTCCTCCTTCGTCTTCAAGCATCTCGGCTTCCCTTGAAGAATACGTCATCCCTCCACCTCTCAAATTCCTCATATCTAACCTCAAGAACCTAGTTCCCACACTTCTCACCGCAGAAAATTACCCCATATGGCGTCTTCAGCTATATCAACATTTCGCCGCTAATGGCTTCAGCGGTCATCTCAACGGCACGAGCATTTGCCCCTCCGCCTCTGCCTCTTCTTCCACCGAGCACAATTTATGGAAATTAATCGACCGAAATCTAATTTCGGCTCTCTTTTCCACAATCTCACCCTCTATTCTTCCCTATGTAATCACATTGGCAACCGCTCAAGAAGTCTGGCTAACTCTCGAAAAACGGCTGCAACCCACCAACCGCTCTCGAGTTATTCAGCTCAAGAATGAGCTCCACCAAATCCAGATGAAAGATCGCACTATGCAACAATACCTAGCGCAGATCAAGAACCTTGTCGACAGCATCTCTGCAGCTGGATCCGCGGTCGACAATGAAGACATTGTTCTTTACATCTTGAACGGTTTACCGTCCACTTACAACCCGTTCAAGACAGCAATCCGCACCTCCTTGCATCCTATTTCTCTGGATGATCTATACTCACTGCTCTGCAGTGAAGAGATCCATCTTCATCAAGATCAAATCAAGGAGTCTCAACTTCCGTCGGACAACATTGCACTTCTTTCGAGTCGCAACAAACAAGGAAGCAGACAGTTCAATAAATCGTCCAATCGCGGTCAGCACTCCAGATCCACTCCCAATAACAATTCATCATCTCAGCCTTCTTTTCCCGGAACTCCAAGGCCGACGTGCCAGATTTACGGCAAAATCAGCCATACCGCGCCTAACTGCTGGCACAGATGCGATCTTCAGTACACTCCTACCAATTCAAGTCGTTCCCGAGCGTTGCTCGCTCAAGCGTCGCTCGCTCATTCTCCTGCATCCTCCCCTACCACCGAATGGGTTCTTGACTCCGGGGCGACCTCGCATCTAACCTCCGACGTCTCACATCTTCAACAGCCCGCCCCTTACACAGGTTCCGACTCCGTCTCCATTGCCAATGGCTCTACCGTTCCTATCCAGCACACAGGTCAAGGACTTCTTCCTCTCCCAGAATCGGCTCGTAAGCTTCATCTTCGTGACCTTCTTCACATTCCATCTTTATCTCATAATTTATTATCCATTTCTAAACTAACGGCAGATAACAATCTTGCCATTTTTTTTTGACGCTAATGGATTTGTTATTAAGGATATGCAGGGCAATCAGCTTCTTCTTCATGGTCGACAACGTAATGGGCTCTATTCGATTCAGATCCCTCGTCATCATCATCCTTCAGCCCTCTCCGCTACGTCAGACTCTACATCTCGATGGCACGATCGTCTTGGACATCCGCATTCAAAACTGCTTTCATCTTTAGCTTCTTTTATTCCTGATCTTTGTAGTTCTTCAAATAAATCTCACATTTGTACTTCCTGTAACTTTGCAAAAAGTCATAAACTGCCATTCAATACCAGCGTTTCTATGTCTACTAAGCCATTTCAGCTTATTCACTCTGATGTTTGGGGCCCCGCTCCTGAATTGTCGCTTAACGGATATAGATACTACGTTATTTTTATAGACGATTTTTCTAGATATTCATGGCTATATCTGATGACTACAAAATCAGAAACTTTCTCAAAATTTCAGCATTTATATAATCTCATTAAAAACACATTCCATTCTACTATTCAGACTTTCCGCACTGACGGAGGCGGGGAATTTACTAGCAATATTTTTCGTAATTACCTCCGAGATGAAGGAATTATTCATCAACTAAGCTGTCCTCACACTCCTGAACAAAACGGCATCGCCGAGCGCAAGCATCGTCATCTTCTCGATCTCACTAGAACTCTTATTCATCACGCTAGCCTTCCCAATTCATTCTGGGCCGAAGCTCTTTCCACAGCCAATTATCTAATTAATCGGTTACCTTCCACTTCCATCTCTCTATCCAGTCCTCATCACAAACTTTACGGGCATCCTCCATCCTACAACCACCTTCGAACTTTTGGCTGCCTCTGCTTTCCGTGGCTCCAACCATACTCTTCAAACAAGCTATCTCCTAGATCTCAAGAGTGCATCTTCCTAGGATACTCTACACTTCACAAAGGATATCGTTGTCTTCACCTTGCTACTAAACGCATCTACATATCACGCCATGTTGTCTTCTACGAAAATATCTTCCCTCTCAAATCTTCCTCGTCAACCATCTCTTCCTCGGCCTCAAACTCCACAATCTCACCACTTCTGCTCGTTCCTCCATCTACAATTCCCTCCTCCACTACCAACTCTATACCCACCACACCTTCAATCATATCTCCTCCGTCCATCAATCAAACTTCAGATCCCACCATTCCCTCATCCAATCCTATCATCACACATACCTTGCCACCACCTCATTCCACAGGCCACCCCATGCAAACTAGGCTACGCTCAGGAATCTCCAAACCCAAACACATTCTAGATCTATCTGTCATTCACAATTCCCACGACACCCCCACCTCCTTTGCGCAAGCCAACAAACATCAACATTGGCGTGCTGCGATGTCCACCGAATTCATGGCCCTTCAACACAAAGCCACCTGGTCTCTCGTTCCTCGTCCATCCAACCAACCTGTCCTCGGATGTAAATGGACTTTCAAAATCAAAAGACATCCCAATAGCCAAATCTCTCAATACAAAGCCCGCCTTGTCGCACAAGGCTGCTCTCAAGAATATGGGGTCAACTACACAGATACTTTCAGCCCCGTCGCCAAAATGACTACCATTCGTATTCTCATCACTCTTGCTCTTCACAAAAACTGGTCCATCACTCAGCTCGACGTCTCCAATGCTTTCCTTCACGGTGATCTTAACGACAACGTCTTCATGAAACAACCACCAGGCTTCACTGATTCCCAACATCCTGAATACGTGTGCAAACTACATAAGTCCATCTACGGACTCAAATAATCTCCTAGACAGTGGTTTCACAAATTCACCGCTTTTTTACACACTTTTGGCTTCTCATTCAGCAAAGCTGATCCCTCACTCCTCCTTTATACCCAAGACAATGATTTCTTACTTATTCTAATATACGTTGATGACATCCTTGTTACAGGCAACAACCCGACCAAGATTCAGCTTCTATTACACCAACTTAACTCACAATTCAGTATGAAACAACTTGGTGACATATCTCTTTTCTTGGGTATACAAGTGTCTACAACTTCTACAGGTTACTTTCTACATCAACACCATTACGCCAAGAACATTCTTCAGATGGCCGGCTTCACCACCTGTAAACCAGCACCTACCCCTATGTCTGTAACTCGTCCCAAGCGGCTTCTCGACGACAAACCATTTCAGGATCCTCAGCTATATCGCAAGCTCGCCGGCTCTCTACAATACCTCTCCGTCACTCGTCCCGACATCGCCTACACAACCAATTTCATATGCCAACACATGCATCAACCAACAAATGGCGACTTCAGTGTTCTCAAACGCCTGCTACGTTACATTCAAGGTACCATTACTTTCGGCCTTCCAATTACTCCAGGTTCTCTTAGCCTTCGCACCTACGCCAACGCCGACTGGGCCGCCGACTCCTCTAATCGGAAATCCATCTCCGGACTATGCACATTTCTCGGCAACACCATAATCTCATGGTCAGCAAAGAAACAAGCCACTGTAGCGAAATCCTCCACGGAGGCCGAATATCGTGCCGTCTCTGCTGCCACCTCCGAAACTCTCTGGCTCCGAAGACTACTAAACGAACTACAACTTCCACAAAACTCGCCAACCACAATCTACTGTGACAACACCTCCGCCATCGCACTTGCCAACAATCCGGTGTTCCACGCACGCACAAAACATATCGAGATTGACTACCACTTCATCAGTGGACACATTCAAGCAGGCGCCATCCACATAGCTCACATCAGCTCTATCGATCAGATCGCCGACATTCTGACTAAGCCCCTATCTCACTCTTGATTTATTCAGCTAAGATCCAAATTAACCATCCGTCCTCCGGATGATTAATTTGAGGGGGCCTGTTAGTACACATAAATATGTTATTAATATCTTTAATATTCTTGATATTGTAATCTCTCTCCTCTCGTCCTCCAGCTCTATATAATAGTCACTGTACTCCTCTCTCGGTAAAAAAGATAGATCACTAGTTTCTTCACTCTGTTTCTCTCGCTCTAGAATTCCATCAGTGCCATTACTTTATCAATTGATAACAACTCAGGTTAGAATGGGATCCACACTAAATGATACCACACATCATTATCTAACCCTAGCTATCAATATAATATTTGAATGAAACAGCTTAAGTACCTTCTTTATTTTTCTAAAGTTTGCTTTTGCTGTCTTCATCGATCTCAAATCAGCTTTGTTCACGCCTAGTCAGTTACTTAACTTTTTATAAATGAATGATTAGGAAGTTGCACGCTTTCACCTTCATCTCTGCTAGCTTCCATCACTTCCTATCTGCTGAAGCATCTTCTTTTTTTCAGTATCCATTTGTCATTTTCTGATTTGCGGCATCCATGGTGTTTACAGTTACATGTCTATTTCTAATTTGTTTGTTTAGTTGGCAAGCAATAATTTCTCATCTATCTGTGTGTATAACTGAGCAAATATGATGCAATCATGTCAATATGAATTTCATATGAGCTAATTATGCCCTAAATGGAGGGAGAATATGGTTCTATTACACATGAAAAGAACAGTTTCATAGAAACCTCTTCTTATTTTGCAGCTAGTTATTAATAATATAAGGCATGATAGATCTCATAATGATTAAAGTGAAACAGTATCAACAAATTAAATTATATAAGTTGGCAACTTGCATGACCATTCTACACAACCTATTTGTAGGCATTAGATGCTACAATAATATTGTACAATATAAAGTTTTACTATTTGTAAGAGATGAATGCATGCTTTGTTCCAAAGGATTATGTGGCCATGTTCACATAAAAAAGCATAAAAGTAATACGCATGTAATGTAGGTCTCTTTCATGTGGCTTTCTCTCGTTATATCTAAGGCTTTGTTTGGAACAGCTTTCTTATTGCTTTTTAAAGTAGCTTTTTTATTGCTTTCTAAACAAAAAATTTTAATTCAAAAAAAAAATTATACTAAAAAACTGTTTTAGAAAGCAATTAATAAAAAACTGTCCCAAACAAAACCTAAACTCATTGAGAAATTTTATTTGAATGAGATTTCATCGTCTTTTCAAGATTAGCATGATATAACACACTTTTAATTTTCCTATAAAAGACAATATTTTTTAATCAGATTGTATTACATGCAAGCCAAAAAAAAAAATCAGATTATAGTCATAATAGTCGGGATGTCAAAAAATTTCTTCATACAAAGCATAACATTTGATAAAAAGCACAAAATTGGAGCGCTCAAAAGGATCAGAGCATACTATAAATTTTATATTTTAAAAATTAATTATGTCACAAATCAATTGATCATCAAATGATATAACTTTATTGTTGAAATAATTGTCTTATCATAATGATTCTTGATATATCGCCAAAAAATCATCTTGATCGGGCACGAATCTCGAGGAAAACTCAAGTTGGAAACTTCAAAAATTATTTCGGTGACCATTTAAACTCCGATTTCAGCAAACTTATAGTCGAACTGAGCGTCTCGGAAATACGAATCCAACGACACCAAATTCGACTCAATCCGAGCCCAAGTGAGTCCAAATCAAGTACCCGAAGCGCTGTTGGAAGCATCAAACAGCTATTTGAGTTACCAAACGGTCTCCGATTTTGACGAGCTTATAGTCGAATCGAGCGGCTCGACGAGACGAATCCAACGAGCCCAAGATCGTAGAATTCTGACATCATTAAGACCTTCAAATGCTTGATAAACAGTTCATGATCAAGGGATTCAATATCGGCCGTTCATCCAGATCACTCCCTATTTGCCCCTGATCCTTCACATATTTACGGGCTATGCCACTCCAGAAAAACTATAAATAGCCCCTCATTTCTCCTAAGAGGGGACCCAAGCCAAGAAGAGAGGAAGAGAAGAAGAAAAGAAGAAGAGAAGAGAAGCCTAGGAGGGAACAGCTCCTCCTCGACCACCGCCGGAACTCCGCCGAAACACCGCCGGAACTCCGCCGGAACATCGCCGGAACTCCACCGAAGCACCACCAGGCGCCCGAGGGACGCCGGAACTCTGCCCTACACGGGAGCAGCGTCGGAATACTGCCCGACGCCGGAATTCTACCCGACGCCCGAGTGACGCCGGGTTTCTTTCAAAGTGACGCCAGAATTCTGTTCGACATTCCGAGTGACGTCGGAACTCAGCTTGTCCTTGTAACGGATACTCATTGTAATCTGATCGCCCTTGAAAGCGAGTCAGTCCCCTGTAATCTGCTCAAGTTCTAGTGGAATCATTTCAACTGGGCGTGGCCCCGTGGTTTTTTCCCTTTCCAGGGTTTTCCACGTAAAAATTCTGGTGTTACTTTCTCAATTCTGTTTGTGTACTGGATATACGTACAACGTTGAGACGGAAAATTAAAATCTATCGCCGCGTATATTTGAGTCCGCAACAGTTTGGCGCCGTCTGTGGGAAGAAGTCCATCTCACAACTTCAAGTATTGCTACGATGGTCAACAGGCGCAGCAGTCGTATCATTGGAGCTTCTCGCTCCAACTCCCACCAGTCCAGAAATCAGTCTATAAATCATAGACGCCCGGTATCTACCTCTTTCCTCCCCGGGGGGCAAAACGCACATGGAGAAGGGACCTCGGGACCCTCCTTAGAGGAAAGAATTCGAAAGATGGAAGAATCTCAAAATGAGATCCTACAACTCTTGCGAGAGACTCGACAGCCGACCCTAGCACCTCAGGAGGAGGTTCTTCTCCCTCGAGATCCACCCCGTGTCGAAGCTGTTCAAATTGAACATCTTCAGGCTGAGAATCCTCTTCCTCCACCCAGGAGGCGTTCGCAGTCACGTCAAGAGAATGAGCTGGCTGATACAGCAAGTTCTACCCATCCTCCGCACGCAAGTCAGCGATCTCGCCTTCCTCAAGACCTCCCTGAGGAGTTAGCCCAACCTCACATTGCTGAGCTCCCTCGCAATGCCCTACGCCACGAACTGCGACAATTAGTCCGGGAGGAATTCCCTACAGGAGGCATAAGGCAACCTCTTCGTCAGTGGGACTTCCAGGAGTCGTCACCCCTGGCAGAAGCCATTCTTCAACACCCTATTCCGGCTGGCTTTAAGCTGCCAAGCATTGAATCCTACGATGGGACATCCGACCCGTACGAGCACATCGACCATTACAGAACCATCATGCATATTCAACGAGCTTCAGATGCACTCCTTTGCCAGGTTTTCCCTGCTACTCTTAAAGGACAAGCTCGAACATGGTACTATTCACTTCCAGCCGGAACGATCCCCACATTTGTTAAATTGGCCAAGGTGTTTGTCGAGCAGTTCGTAGCCAACCGAAGAATTACTAAGGATTCTTCTCACCTTTCCGGGATTCGTCAAAGCGAGGGAGAATCATTGAAAGAGTACTTTCGACGATTTTCTATCGAGGCTCGACAAATCCCAGGAGTGGACCCAGAATTGCTCAGAGGGGTCTTTCTTGGAGGACTCCGTCCTGGCCCCTTCTATTCGGCACTCATGCGCGATACTGTCCATTCATATGCCGATCTGATCCATCGTGTGGAAGCACAGATATCAGCAGATGAGGCAATAAATGCTCACAGAAAACAGTTCGAGCAACCCACTGGGAAGCGCAAGGGAGCACCTGAGATGGATAATCCATCATCACAACGGAAAAAGCAAGGGAAGAGCAATCTACCTCCTAGACCCCCATTGCCACGACGAGAACCCCGACAGGAGAAGGAGTACACTCCGCTCAACACCTCTCGAGCAAATGTGTTGATGGCGATTCAAGATCAGGACAAAGTGAAGTGGCCGCATCCTTTAAAGCAGAATACAGGAAACCAAGATCAGTACTGCCACTTTCATCGTAGTCGTGGCCACACTACTGAGTCCTGTAGGCAACTTAAGGAGGAGATTGAAAGACTCATCCGTCAGGGTTATCTTCAACAATTTATTGGGAATCCACCTACCCGAGAAGAAGCTCGTCCCACTGGGGGGCAGAATCAATCACAAAGACAACCAGCGAATAACCGGGTAACGGTGGGCGAAATTGAAACAATCGCAGGAGGCCCCTTACTATCCGACCAAATCTTTTTAACTGTGGAAGAAAACCCAACTCCAAAAAGGGCTCGTATTGATCATTCCATCACGTTCGATGATTCCGACCTGGAAGGAGTAAAGACCCCCCATCAAGATCCGCTTGTCATAAACGCAGGCATTGGTGACCCGTGTTACAATGTCAAAAGAATTCTTGTGGACAACGGAAGCTCCGTAGATGTTCTATTCTACTCTACTTTTCTCAACATGGGTCTCTCAAGAGAAAAACTTCAACCTGCTGCAGGTCCTTTATATGGATTTGATAATCGACCTGTACAAGCAGAAGGAATAATCAGTCTCCCGGTAGTTCTTGGAGAATTTCCTCGACAGACTACACACTCCATCCAATTCATTGTGGTGAAATCAGAATCAGCTTATAACGCCATCTTTGGGAGGCCGCTCCAGTCAATTTTTGGGATCATCGCATCCATTCCTCACCTCAAGCTGAAGTTCCATACCCCATCAGGAGTCGGTGTAGTATGCGGAGATCAGCAAATAGCACAAACCTGCTATCTTAGGCAGATCAAGTCTCGTCCAACGGTTACCCTAAGCATCGAGGACTTTGATCTGCGCAGCGAAGATATTCCTCAGAGAGCTTCCCCTGTGGAAGACCTTACTACTGTATCTATATCTGAAGAGCATCCTTCAAAGACAGTGCGAATTGGATCACTTCTCTCAGATGATGAGAAGAAAAACTTTACAGCTTTTCTGCGAGAAAATCAGGATATTTTTGCATGGGGTCCAGCAGATATGCCTGGAATTGACCCCGAAGTGATCGTTCACTCTCTCAAAGTCAATCCAACATGCAAACCGATTATCCAGAAGAAGCGAAACTTTGCACCAGACCGCCAGCAAGCAATTGAACAAGAAGTTGATAAACTTTTAGAAGCCGGATTCATACGAGAGGTACACTATCCTACTTGGTTAGCAAATGTTGTCATGGTACGGAAGGGGAGTGGAGCCTGGAGAATGTGTATAGATTACACTGATCTCAATAAAGCTTGCCCAAAAGATAGTTTTCCGCTCCCTCGCATTGACCAGTTAGTTGATACCACTTCCGGTCATCAGATGTTAAGTTTTATGGATGCATACTCCGGTTACAATCAAATAAAGATGAATCCTGCTGATGAAGAAGCAACAGCTTTTCAAACAGACAAAGGATTGTACTGCTACCGGGTGATGCCCTTCGGGCTCAAAAATGCTGGAGCAACTTATCAGCGCCTCATGAATAAGGTTTTCAAAAGCCTTATTGGACGTACAATGGAGGTGTACGTGGACGATATGTTGGTAAAAAGTCTGGAAAAAACCCAACATATCTCTGACCTGAAACAATGTTTCCACTTGTTAAGGCATTACAATATGCGACTCAACCCCGCTAAATGTGCTTTTGGAGTCGCTTCTGGAAAGTTTTTAGGGTTTATGGTAACCCATAGAGGAATCGAAGCCAATCCGGAGAAGATCAAGGCATTAAGGGACATGGTGCCGCCAAAGAACATCAAGGAGGTCCAAAGGCTGAATGGGAGAATTGCGGCACTATCTCGTTTCCTGGCACGTTCAGGAGACAAATATCTGCCCTTCTTCAAGATACTTAGAGGTGCTCGTAGCTCCGGATTTCAATGGACAGATGAATGTCAAGAAGCCTTCGAACAATTGCGAAAGTATTTGGCATCCCCGCCACTACTTTCTAAACCAATACCAGGAGAGAGATTGTATTTGTATATGGCTGTATCTATCCAAGCCATTAGTTCAGTTCTGGTCCGAGAAGAAAATGCTATACAACGTCCTATCTACTACGTTAGTAAGATTCTATCTGAAGTAGAGGGACGTTATCCTCTGGCAGATAAGACAGCATTGGCGTTAGTTTACTCCGCCAGAAAACTACGCCCTTACTTTCAAGCCCACTCAATTGGAGTTTACACGAATCTGCCGCTAAAAAGCATTCTGCAGAAGCCAGAAGCATCAGGCAGGCTTGTCAAGTGGTCTGTAGAACTGGGAGAATTTGATATCCACTACTTGCCTAGACCTGATATTAAATCTCAAGCACTAGCAGATTTTGTAGTTGAATGCACTGTTCCAGCATCTGATGTACAACCAAGTGCTTCACCTTCTTCCCCATTCTGGATGTTGTACGTCGATGGAGCTTCAGGGAGTTCTGGGGCTGGGGCTGGAATTTTATTAATCTCTCCACAGAAGGTTACTCTTGAGTACGGGCTTCGACTCAAGTTCCCAGCAACCAACAACGTAGCAGAATACGAGGCCCTTATTGCTGGGTTGAGACTAGCCATCGACTGTGAAGTCCAGAACCTAATAGCCCACACTGATTCCCAACTAGTCGCCTCTCAGGTGGAGGGGGATTTTGATATTCACAACCCACAATTGGCTCAATATTGTAGCATTGTGAAGCTACTCTTAGCCCGTATAGGGGAACATCAAATCATACATATCCTCCGAGAACAAAATGCGAGAGCAGACGCTCTTTCTAAACTTGCTACATCAACAACGGGGGATATCTACAAGAGAAGATGTATCGAGGAAATCCACTTTCCAAGCATTCAGGGTCCATGGGTCATACAGTCAATTGACGAGCCAAGAGAGATGTCTTGGATCGAACCCATCTTGTCTTTTCTAAAAGATGGAGTGCTACCTGAAGATCCTATAGCTGCAATACGACTTCGGAGACAAGCTGCAAATTTCACTATTATCAGCAACGAGTTGTATAAACGCTCCTTCATTGGGCCCTACCTCAAGTGTCTCCCACCATCAGAAGCCGATTACGCGCTTCGAGAAGTGCATTCAGGAGTATGTGGAGAACATCTGGGAGGAAGAGCGTTAGCTTACAAGATCATGAGACAGGGATTCTATTGGCCTACAATGAAACAGGATGCACTTGAATTCACACGAAAGTGCGAAAACTGTCAACTGCATTCTAACCTCACTCATACACCCGCTCTGGAGCTTGCATCTCTTCAAGGCCCCTGGCCTTTTGCCCAATGGGGAATTGATATAATGGGACCTTTTCCTATAGCAACTGGACAGCGAAAATTCATTATTTTGGCTGTAGATTACTTCACCAAATGGGTAGAGGCGGAACCTTTGGCGAAGATTACTGAAGCAAATGCCAAGCAATTCTTATGGAAGAACATAATATGTCGCTTTGGCATTCCCGCAAAAATCATCACTGATAACGGGACACAGTTCACTGGGAAAATCTTTACATCTTTTTGTAGGGATTTTCATATTCAGCTCATTCACACAGCTGTTGCCCATCCTCAAACTAATGGGCAAACAGAGGTCACAAATCGAACAATCCTGAAAGGGCTGAAGACACGCCTAGGGAAGGCTGGGGGGCAATGGGCCGAAGAACTCCCCAATGTCCTCTGGGCTTATCGGACCACCACCAGAACTCCAACAGGGGAAACCCCATATAACCTTTGCTTTGGTACAGAAGCAGTCATACCGGTTGATATCGGAGTTCCTAGCCACAGAGTTCAGACTTTCGACTTCAAAAGTAACAAGGAGAAGCTTAGAGCAAATTTGGATTTCCTCCCAGAAGTAAGAGATGAAGCCTCACTCAGAACCGCTGCATACCACCAAAGAGTTGCCCGTCACTACAATCGAAGGGTGAAACCTCGCCCTATCACTATTGGGGACTTAGTACTACGAAGCATTGAAGCCGCTGGAAAAGGCCCTCAGCGAAATAAGCTCTCCCCCCTCTGGGAGGGTCCTTATTTGGTAGCGGCTATGGTCAAGCCTGGAACCTTCAAATTGAAGGATGCTGGCGGGAAAATGCTTCCTCGAACTTGGAACGTGGGCAATCTTCGCAAATATTATCAGTAGGAGTTGATACTGCTATCAGTCTATGTATTATGTTTGTCTTATATTCGTGTTATAAAGTTTTTCGTACATCCCGTGTGTGTTGATTATAGAAGAACTTTTCCCTTGTATCCCTAAGTTATTCTAGGGAACTGTTATCTCATATCACAGAGCAATATGATATTCACTTTGTCGTGCTATTGTTTCTCCTCTCCAAACTCTTTTTCTGTGATTCGAGAAGTACACAATCTATATTGTATCTCAATTATTGAATGATCAATCCCAGGGGGATTTGATCCGACCTCTTCCACACAGGTTAATGTCATCAAGCAAATGCTTTGACTAACAACCTCGGATAGGTCAAGTATCCTAGGAGGATATCTTGAATATCAAAATCATTTGATGATCAATCCCGAAGGGAGTTGATCTGACCTTTTTCCGGACAGGTTAAGGGAATCGAGCAAATGCTTTCACTAATAACCCTGGATGGGTCAAAATCTTTAAAGAAAAAGAATGCCTCACATTTGTTCAAGTCAAAAGAGAGCTCACTAAAGTCCAAACTGAAATAAAACTAAGTAAATTTCATTTGCATGTGAGAAAAGAACATCAACAACATCTTTATATATCACTGAACATCAAGTACACCAGATAGAAACATCAACATCGAGCATACATACAATCACTAGAAAGGAATCAAAGAGATACAAAACTACATCAAAGACACCCTAGAGAATCTCAACATCATCCTCGTCCTCCTCCAAGGCAAAAGCTCGCTGTAACTCACTCTCCAGCTCTTCACCACCAGAGTCCGAAGAAGCATCACTAGAAGCCTGGCTGGGAGTCAGTCCCTCGATCTCTGCTCCGGTCTTGCGATGTACTGTCCGAACACCCTTCATGAAGCCCCTGATGAAGCCATCCTCTGCGCACTCTGCCTCCAAGGCCTTCACCTCCACATCATAAATATGACTGCGAGCCTCCTGAATGTGGTCCTCAATAATGATCTTGAAAGCATAAGATTTTTTGAACTCCTCAATAACTGCTGACGGCAACTGCTGGGCCTCCTTCTCAGACAATACACTACGAAGCCTCTCATTCTCAGCCTCAAGGACTTGCTGAGCCTTTTCCTGCTGCTTGATCGTTGCTTGTGCCTCCACCAATTCTATATGCAGACGATCCATCCGTTCATTCTGAGAAGAGACTGAAGTGATCTTGTTCGCCAACTCAGTTCTGCACCCCTCGAGCTGATCCTCCACCACCTTCATCTCCTTCACTTTACTGTCATATTTCTTCTTGTACTCTCCCTGAAGGTATTTAACCTTCACAAACTCTTTGTTCCAATCGTTCAGAGCCTTGGTCATCTCAAGCTTGAAATCAGAATACTGAGACAAGAAAAATATCAGAAATATATTCCTTAAGAAATGTAAAAAAGGAGAAGAAGTGAAGGAGAACTCACCAACTCCTCAGCCCGTCGGCGGCCGATGCACTGATGGTTTAACACATCCTCTGGAATATATGTCTTGGATGGAGAAGCTCGGGGACCTCTGCTAACAACTGTCAAAACTTCACCTGCCCTCTTCTTCCTCAATGCCTGCAAACCTTCCTCACTCCCTGGACGCTTGGAGTGATTCTTTTGGGGAACCACTTCTGGAACTCTAGCAGACTTCTTCAATATTTGAGCATGTGATCTCCCTGCTTGAGTAGATAACCCAACCTTGAACAAGTACTCCTCATCTACATATCTACTCAAGTAACGCACCTCGTAGTGTAAAGCATCCAGATCAGGGAGTTTGAGTATCCTCAGCAAATCTTCTGCTCCAATGTGAAGGGGGACAGGTAGCTCTTTCAACTTCCCCCACTTCTCCTGAAGACCCCAATCATTCTGCACATAAAAGAAGTTGCTGATCCAACCTTTCGAAGGGTCTCGGGTGCGGATATCCAACCACTTGGACCTGAATGAAACACGTCCCTGCGCATCGCTAAAGAGACGCCCCATCCGAGAAAGGCACTCTGAGGAAAGTACCACTCCGCGGTCTCTGAAAAGCACGATCAGGCCCATCACAATCGACATTGCTCTGTAGGAAAATTGAGACAAGCACACCCCACAAAGCGTCAGAATGTCGATCAGTTCGGTGGAAGGAGGAAATCGTAGTCCCGCTCGCAGGCTAAATTCATACACCGTCACATATCCAGGGGGAGGAAAGCAAGCACGATCAGTTCTGGCCGGCACCTTCATTACCAAATCATTAGGAAAATGAAACTTCTTCCTAAATGAGATGAAGGAATCCTCAGTGACGGTGGAAATCACATCGTCAGCCTTCGGCGCCTTCTGGACCCTCTTTGGAACTTCAGACCGTTGCACAGGATGATCTTCTGAAGGAATTTTAGAGGAGGCAGGGTCACCCATTTTTGCTCCCTTTACTAAAGAGGGGCGCAAATCTAAGTAGGGAAAATCACCTACGAAAGACTGCGGAAAGCCTCCAAAGTAGGAAGAAAAAGGGAGGAAGAACGAGGAGAGGAAGGGAGAAAGCCACTAACTTCTGCACAAAAAGAGGGGCGCCAAGTCAAGTAGGGAAAGTCACCTACTTAAAAAATGGCGGAAAGCCTCAGAATGCCAAAAGCTAGAAAGCCAGAGGAAGAAGGGAAGAAGGGGCGAGTTTCTACTAAGCCTTGGGGGGTCTATTTATAGTTTTCCTTAAGGGGGGGAGGATTCCAAAATTCTATTAAATTCCCTGAAATTTTTCAAATTTTTCGGAATTTTTTGGGATTTTTTCGGAATTTTTCGGGCCCAAATTAAAAAAAAAAAAATATAATAATATTATATTGAAACCGGCCGGCGGTTCCCCAAACCGCCGGCCAAACCGCCCAGCCAAGGGGCGCGGCCAGCAGGCGCCAGGCGCGGGCCAGGCGCGGGCCAAGGCGGGCCGCGGGCGGGCCCCAGGCGGGCCGCGAGCAGGCCGCGGGCGGGCCCCAGGCGGGCCGCGAGCAGGCCGCGGGCGGGCCCAGGCGGGCCGCGAGCAGGCCGCGGGCGGGCCCAGCGCGGGCCGAGCGCGCTCCGGCGCGGTTCTGCGCCGCCGGCGGCGGCGGCGGCGGCGGCCGGCCAGTCCGGCCGGTACGGCCGCCTACCCGTTCCCGAGATCCAATTTCGGGCCCGGACGGTCCAAATTCGACGTTTTTGGGGTCCCCGGACACGTTTTTCAACGTTCCGGACTCAATTTTGACACTTTCGGAGCTCAACGGGGCCTCTATAATCAAGTTCGAGTAAACGTGTAATTTTCGGAACGCAAATTTTTGCAATTTTGTCAAAATAAAAAGCCGACACATATATTTTTGGACTCCTGGAGCTTTGACGTCCAAAAATAGGGGGGCAACTGATATATCGCCAAAAAATCATCTTGATCGGGCACGAATCTCGAGGAAAACTCAAGTTGGAAACTTCAAAAATTATTTCGGTGACCATTTAAACTCCGATTTCAGCAAACTTATAGTCGAACTGAGCGTCTCGGAAATACGAATCCAACGACACCAAATTCGACTCAATCCGAGCCCAAGTGAGTCCAAATCAAGTACCCGAAGCGCTGTTGGAAGCATCAAACAGCTATTTGAGTTACCAAACGGTCTCCGATTTTGACGAGCTTATAGTCGAATCGAGCGGCTCGACGAGACGAATCCAACGAGCCCAAGATCGTAGAATTCTGACATCATTAAGACCTTCAAATGCTTGATAAACAGTTCATGATCAAGGGATTCAATATCGGCCGTTCATCCAGATCACTCCCTATTTGCCCCTGATCCTTCACATATTTACGGGCTATGCCACTCCAGAAAAACTATAAATAGCCCCTCATTTCTCCTAAGAGGGGACCCAAGCCAAGAAGAGAGGAAGAGAAGAAGAAAAGAAGAAGAGAAGAGAAGCCTAGGAGGGAACAGCTCCTCCTCGACCACCGCCGGAACTCCGCCGAAACACCGCCGGAACTCCGCCGGAACATCGCCGGAACTCCACCGAAGCACCACCAGGCGCCCGAGGGACGCCGGAACTCTGCCCTACACGGGAGCAGCGTCGGAATACTGCCCGACGCCGGAATTCTACCCGACGCCCGAGTGACGCCGGGTTTCTTTCAAAGTGACGCCAGAATTCTGTTCGACATTCCGAGTGACGTCGGAACTCAGCTTGTCCTTGTAACGGATACTCATTGTAATCTGATCGCCCTTGAAAGCGAGTCAGTCCCCTGTAATCTGCTCAAGTTCTAGTGGAATCATTTCAACTGGGCGTGGCCCCGTGGTTTTTTCCCTTTCCAGGGTTTTCCACGTAAAAATTCTGGTGTTACTTTCTCAATTCTGTTTGTGTACTGGATATACGTACAACGTTGAGACGGAAAATTAAAATCTATCGCCGCGTATATTTGAGTCCGCAACAATTCTAATGACTAACATTATCCTAATTATATCACAAATCACACCTATGGTGTTTAATTAATCATCCCACCGCATGACTATTTTCATGCAATTTGTTCGACAAGATGCAAACTTTACTGAGCTGTTACAAACTCTAGCCACAAGTCTTCATTTTGAGCTAATGATTACCATCAAAGAGATGATGAGCATTTTGATATAAAAAAAAAATGTCATTTTATCATCACTGTTAGTTGCACCAAATTTAATCCATAAATATTATATGAATAATTCTTTTCAATCTAAAATATTTTGATCCATCAGTTCTATCAGATTCATTACATTAAGATGTATAAGATGATGTTTTCATTTAACTAATTAAAGATATCATCAACAATAACAACCATTGTCTTTCTCTACAAGCCGTGCATTCGGGTTTTCTTTGATTTGTGTGGGTTAAATAGACTAGTCTAGAGGTTTGATCTTCCAATCATTCTTTATTATAAAAGAGAATGATTTGGTTCATTGCATGTTGATGATAATAAAGAATATTTTAGTATTATCTATATTATGATCATAATTACCTCCCTATTAAAATATATTGATAAACCCTGATTATTCTCGTTTATAGTATTCTTCATGCCTTAGATGCTTGATAGAAGGGGAAAAATTTTTAAGCTTACTCATTAAAGAGCTATAAGAATCTCTAAGGTCAATGTCTCCTTCGCCTTCCAAAGGAGAATTGTACTTGTTGCGGACTCAAATATACGCGGCGATAGATTTTAATTTTTCGTCTCAGCGTTGTACGTATATCCAGCACACAAACAGAATCGAAATAGTAACACCAGGATTTTTACGTGAAAAACCCTGGAAAGGGAAAAAACCACGGGGCCACGCCCAGTTGAAAGAGTTCCACTAGTGTTGTTTGAAATACACGAGGCTGATTCGTCCTTTAAATTCAGGACGATCAGATTACAACGAGTATCAGTTACAAGGACAAGCAGAGTTCTGATGTCACTCGGGGTGTCGAGCAGAATTCTGGCGTCACTTGGAAAGAAGTCCGGCGTCACTCGGGCGTCGGGTAGAATTCCGGCGTCGGGCAGAATTCCGACGTTGCTCCCGTCTCGGGCAGAGCTCCGGCGTCCCTCAGGCGCCTGGTGGTGTTCCGGCGGTGTTCCGGCGGTGGTCGAGGAGGAGTTATTCCCTCCTAGACTTCTCTTCTCTTCTTCTTCTCTTCCTTCTCTTCTTCTCTTCTTGGCTTGGGTCCCTTCTTAAGAGAAATGAGGGGCTATTTATAGTTTTTGTGGAGTGGCATAGCCCGTAAATATGTGAGGGATCAGGGGCAAATACGGAGTGATCCGGATGAACGGTTGATATTGAATCCTTTGCTCATGAATCGTTTATCGAGGATTTGAAGGTCTTAATGATATCAGAATTCTGCGATCTTGGGCTCGTTGGATTCGTCTCGTCGAGACGCTCGATTCGACTATAAGTTCGTCAAAATCGGAGACCGTTTGGTAACTCAAATAGCTGTTTGATGCTTCCAACAGCGCTTCGGGTACTTGATTTGGACTCACTTGGGCTCGGATTGAGTCGAATTTGGTGTCATTGGATTCGTATTTTCGAGACGCTCAGTTCAACTATAAGTTTGCTGAAATCGGAGTTTAAATGGTCTCCGAAATAATTTTTGAAGTTTCTAACTTGAGTTTTTCCTCGAGATTCGTGCCCGATCAAGATGATTTTTTGGCGATATATCAGTTGCCCCCCTATTTTCGGACGTCGAAGCTCCACGAGTCCGAAAATACTTATTCCGGTATTTTACATTGGCCGAATCGCAAAAAATTGCGTTCCAAAAATTAAATGTTTGCTCGAATCCAACCATAGAGGCCCCGTTGAGCTCCGAAAGTGTCAAAATTGAGTCCGGAACGTCGAAAAACGTGTCCGGGGATGCCAAAAACGTCAAATTTGGACCGTCCGGGCCCGAAATCGGAGCCCAGGAACGCGTAGGCGACCGAACCGGCCGGTCGGCCTGCCGCCGCCTCCCGCGCCAACCGGCGCGTCCGCGCGCGGAACCGCGCGGTTATAACCGCGCCCGCGCGGTTAAATTTAAAAAATATATATATTTTTTAAAAATGTGGGTCCCACATGGGATTAAAAAATCCCAAAAAATCTGAAAAAATCCAAAAAATTCCGAAAAAATTCAGAAAAACTTCGAAATTTCTTCTAGAAGCCCTCTCCCTCCAATTTTTAAATATTTTTCCCCCTTTTTCTTCAATAACTCCCTCTCTTTTTATCCTATAAATACACCCCTTGGGGTAGGGGTCAAAATGCTCCTTTCTTCTTCCTCTCCTGGCCTTCTAGCTTTTGGCATTCTGAGGCTTTCCGCTGTTTTTAAGTAGGTGACTTTCCCTACTTGATTCGGCGCCCATCCTTTTGCGCAGAAGTTAGCGGCTTTCCCCCTTCCTCCCTCCGTTTTTCCTCCCTTTTTCTTCCTACTTCGGAGGCTTTCCGCAGTCTTTCGTATGTGATTTTCCCTACTTAGATTTGCGCCCTTCTTTAGTAAAGGAAGCAAAATGGGTGATCCTGCCTCCTCAAAAATTCCTTCAGAAGACCGTCCTGCGCAACGATCTGAAGTTCCAAAGAGGACCCAAAAGGCGTCGAAGGCTGACGATGTGATTTCTACCGTCACTGAGGACTCTTTCATCTCATTTAGGAAAAAATTTCATTTTCCTAATGATTTGGTGATGAAGGTGCCGGCCAGAACTGATCGTGCCTGCTTCCCTCCCCCTGGATATGTGACGATGTATGAATTTAGTCTGCGAGCGGGACTACGATTTCCTCCTTCCTCCGAACTGATCGACATTCTGACGATTTGTGGGGTATGCTTGTCTCAATTTTCCTACAGAGCAATGTCGATCGTGATGGGCCTGATCGTGCTTTTCAGAGACCGTGGAGTGGTACTTTCCTCAGAGTGCCTTTCTCGGATGGGGCGTCTTTTTAGCGATGCGCAGGGACGTATTTCATTCAGGTCCAAGTGGTTGGACATCCGCACTCGAGACCCCTCGAAAGGTTGGATCAGCAACTTCTTTTATGTGCAGAATGATTGGGGTCTTCAGGAGAAGTGGGAGAAGTTGAAAGAGCTACCTGTCCCCCTTCACATCGGACCAGAAGATTTGCTGAGGATACTCAAACTCCCTGATTTGGATGCTCTACACTACGAGGTGCGTTACTTGAGTAGATATTTTGATGAGGAGTACTTGTTTAAGGTCGGATTATCTACTCAAGCAGGGAGATCACATGCTCAAATGTTGAAGAAGTCTGCTAGAGTTCCAGAAGTGGTCCCCCAAAAGAATCACTCCAAGCGACCAGGGAGCGAGGAAGGTTTGCAGGCATCGAGGAAGAAGAGGGCAGATGAAGTTTTGACAATTGCTAGCAAAGGTCCCCGAGCTTCTCCATCCAAGTCATATATTCCAGAGGATGTGTTAAACCATCAGTGCATCGGCCGCCGACGGGCTGAGGAGTTGGTGAGTTCTCCTTTACTTCTTCTCCTTTTTTACATTTCTTAAGGAATATATTTCTGATATTTTTCTTGTCTCAGTATTCTGATTTCAAGCTTGAGATGACCAAGACTCTGAACGATTGGAACAAAGAGTTTGTGAAGGTTAAATACCTTCAGGGAGAGTACAAGAAGAAATATGACAGTAAAGTGAAGGAGATGAAGGTGGTGGAGGATCAGCTTGAGGGGTGTAGAACAGAGTTGGTGAACAAGATCACTTCAGTCTCTTCTCAGAATGAACGGATGGATCGTCTGCATATAGAGTTGGTGGAGGCACAAGCGACGATCAAGCAGCAGGAAAAGGCTCAGCAAGTCCTTGAGGCTGAGAATGAGAGGCTTCAGAGTGTACTGTCCGAGAAGGAGGCTCAGCAGTTGCCGTCAGCCGTTATTGAAGAGTTCAAGAAATCTTATGCTTTCAAGATCATTATTGAGGACCACATTCAGGAGGCTCGCAATCATATTTATGACGTGGAGGTGAAGGTCTTGGAGGCAGAGTGCGCAGAGGATGGCTTCATCAGGGGCTTCATGAAGGGTGTTCGGACAGTACATCGCAAGACTAGAGCGGAGATCGAGGGGTTGACTCCTAGCCAGGCTTCTGGTGATGCTTCTTCAGACTCTGGTGGTGAAGAGCTGGAAAGTGAGTTGCAGCGAGCTTTTGCCTTAGAGGAGGACGAGGATGACGTTGAGATTCTGTAGGATGTTTTGTATCACTTTGATTTCTTTCTAGTGATTGTATATATGCTCGATGTTGATGTTTCTATCTGGTGTACTTGATGTTCAGTGATATATAAAGATGTTGTTGATGTTCTTTTCTCACATGCAAATGAAATTCACTTAGTTTTACTTCAGTTTGGATGAGAGTATTCTAATGAGCTCTTTTTTTTTACTTGAGCAAATGTGAGACATCCCTTTCTTTAAAGATTTTGACCTATCCGGGGTTATTAGTGAAAGCATTTGCTTGATACCCTTAACCTGTCCGAAAAAAAGGTCAGATCAACTCCCTTTGGGATTGATCATCAAATGATTTTGATATCCAAGATATCCTCCTAGGATATTTGACCTATCCAAGATTGTTAGTCAAAGCCTTTGCTTGATGATATTAACCTGTGGGGAAGAGGTCGGATCAAATCCCCCTGGGATTGATCATTCAGTGATTGAGATACAATATAGATTGTGTACTTCTCGAATCACAGAAAAAGAGTTTGGAGAGAAGAAACATTAGCACGACAAAGTGAATATCATATTGCTTCGTAATATGAGATAGCAGTTCCCTAAAATAACTTAGGGATACAAGAAAAAAAATTCTTCTATAATCAACATATAAGGGATGTACGAAAAACTTTATAACATGACTACAGGAGAAGATAAAATATAAGACAAACATAACACATAGACAGATAGCAGTATCAACTCCTACTGATAATATTTGCGAAGATTGCCCACGTTCCAAGTTCGGGGAAGCATTTTTCCACCAGCATCCTTCAGTTTGAAGGTTCCAGGCTTGACCATAGCCGCTACCAAATAAGGACCCTCCCAGAGGGGGGAGAGCTTATTTCGCTGAGGGCCTTTTCCAGCGGCTTCAATGCTTCGTAGTACTGAGTCCCCAATAGTGATAGGGCGAGGTTTCACCCTTCGATTGTAGTGACGGGCAACTCTTTGGTGGTATGCAGCGGTTCTGAGTGAGGCTCTATCTCTTACTTATGGGAGGAGATCCAAATTTGCTCTAAGCTTCTCCTCGTTACTTTCGAAGTCGAAAGTCTGAACTCTGTGGCTAGGAACTCCGATATTAACCGGTATGACTGCTTCTGTACCAAAGCAAAGGTTATATGGGGTTTCCCCTGTAGGAGTTCTAGCGGTGGTCCGATAAGCCCAGAGGACATTGGGGAGTTCTTCGGCCCATTGCCCCCCAGCCTTCCCTAGACATGTCTTCAGCCCTTTCAGGATTGTTCGGTTTGTAACCTATGTTTGCCCATTAGTTTGAGGATGGGCAACAGCTGTGTGAATGAGCTGAATATGAAAATCCCTACAAAAAGATGTAAAGATCTTCCCGGTGAACTGTGTCCCATTATCAGTGATGATTTTTGCGGGAATGCCAAAGCGACATATTATGTTCTTCCATAAAAATTGCTTGGCATTTGCTTTAGTAATCTTCGCCAAAGGTTCCGCCTCCACCCATTTGGTGAAGTAATCTACAGCCAAAATAATGAATTTTCATTGTCCAGTCGCTATAGGAAAAGGTCCCATTATATTAATCCCCCATTGGGCAAAAGGCCAGGGGCTTTGAAGGGATGCAAGCTCCAGAGCGGGTGTATGAGTGAGGTTAGAATGCAGTTGATAGTTTTCACACTTTCGTGTGAATTCAAGTGCATCCTGTTTCATTGTAGGCCAATAGAATCCCTGTCTCATGATCTTGTAAGCTAACGCTCTTCCTCCCAGATGTTCTCCACATACTCCTGAATGAACTTCCCGAAGCGCGTAATCAGCTTCTGATGGTGGGAGACACTTGAGGTACGGCCCAATGAAGGAGTGCTTATACAACTCGTTGCTGATAATGGTGAAATTTGCAGCTCGTCTCCGAAGTCGTATTGCAGCTATAGGATCTTCGGGTAACACCCCATCTTTCAGAAAAGACAAGATGGGTTCGATCCAAGACATCTCTCTTGGCTCGTCAATTGACTGTATGACCCATGGACCCTGAATGCTTGGAAAGTGGATTTCCTCGATACATCTTCTCTTATAGATGTCCCCCGTTGTTGATGTAGCAAGTTTAGAAAGAGCGTCTGCTCTTGCATTTTGTTCTCGGTGGATATGTATGATTTGATGCTCCCCTATACGGGCTAAGAGTAGCTTCACAATGCTACAATATTGAGCCAATTGTGGGTTGTGAATATCAAAATCCCCCTCCACCTGAGAGGCGACTAGTTGGGAATCAGTGTGGGCTATTAGGTTCTGGACTTCACAATTAATTGCTAGTCTCAACCCAGCAACAAGGGCCTCGTATTCTGCTATGTTGTTGGTTGCCGGGAACTTGAGTCAAAGCCCGTACTCAAGGGTAACCTTCTGTGGAGAGATTAATAAAATTTCAGCCCCAGCCCCAGAACTCCCTGAAGCTCCATCGACGTACAACGTCCAGCATGGAGAAGAAGGTGAAGCACTCGGTTGTATATCAGATACTGGAACGGTGCATTCAACTATGAAATCTGCTAGTGCTTGAGATTTAATATCAGGTCTAGGTAAGTAGTGGATATCAAATTCTTCCAGTTCTACAGACCACTTAACAAGCCTGCCTGATGCTTCTGGCTTTTGCAGAATGCTTTTCAGCGGCAGATTCGTGTAAACTCCAATTGAATGGGCTTGAAAGTAAGGGCGTAGTTTTCTGGCGGAATAAACTAACGCCAATGCTGTCTTATCTGCCAAAGGATAACGTCCCTCTACTTCAGATAAAATCTTACTAACATAGTAGATAGGATGTTGTATAGCATTTTCTTCTCAGACCAGAACCGATCTAATGGCTTGGATAGATACAGCCATATACAAATACAATCTCTCTCCTGGTATTGGTTTAGAAAGTAGTGGCGGGGATGCCAAATACTTTCGTAATTGTTCAAAGGCTTCTTGACATTCATCTGTCCATTGAAACCCAGAGCTACGAGCACCTCTAAGTATCTTGAAGAAGGGCAGATATTTGTCTCCTGAACGTGCCAGGAAACGAGATACTGCCATAATTCTCCCATTCAGCCTTTGAACCTCCTTGATGTTCTTTGGCGGCACCATGTCCCTTAGTGCCTTGATCTTCTCCGGATTGGCTTCGATTCCTCTATGGGTTATCATAAACCCTAAAAACTTTCCAGAAGCGACTCCAAAAGCACATTTAGCGGGGTTGAGTCGCATATTATAATGCCTTAATAAATGGAAACATTATTTCAGGTCAGAGATATGTTGTATTTTTTCCAGACTTTTTACCAACATATCGTCTACGTACACCTCCATAGTACGTCCAATAAGGCTTTTGAAAACCTTATTCATGAGACGCTGATAAGTTGCTCTAGCATTTTTGAGCCCGAAGGGCATCACCCGGTAGCAGTACAATCTTTTGTCTGTTTGAAAAGCTGTTGCTTCTTCATCAGCAGGATTCATTTTTATTTGGTTGTAGCCGGAGTAGGCATCCATAAAGCTCAACATCTGATGACCAGAGGTGGTATCAACTAACTGATCGATGCGAGGGAGTGGGAAACTATCCTTTGGGCAAGCTTTGTTGAGATCAGTGTAATCTATACACATTCTCCAAGCTCCACTCCCCTTCCGTACCATGACAACATTTGCTAACCAAGTAGGATAGTGCACCTCTCGTATGAATCTAGCTTCTAAAAGCTTATCTACTTCTTGTTCAATTGCTTGCTGGCGATCTGGTGCAAAGTTTCTCTTCTTCTAGATAATCGGTTTGCACGTTGGATTGACTTTGAGGGAGTGAACGATCACTTCGGGGTCAATTCCAGGCATATCTGCTGGACTCCATGCAAAAATATCCTGATTTTCTCGTAGAAAAGCTGTAAAGTTTTTCTTCTCATCATCTGAGAGAAGTGATCATATTCACACTGTCTTTGAAGGATGCTCTTCAGATATAGATACAGTAGTAAGGTCTTCCACAGGGGAAGCTCTCTGAGGAATATCTTCGCTCCGCAGATCAAAGTCCTCGATGCTCAGGGTAATCGTCGGACGAGACTTGATCTGCCTAAGATAGCAGGTCTGTGCTATTTGTTGATCTCCGCATACTACACCGACTCCTGATGGGGTATGAAACTTCAGCTTGAGGTAAGGAATGGATGCGATGATCCCAAAAATTGACTGGAGCGGTCTCCCGAAGATGGCGTTATAAGCTGATTCTGACTTTACCACGATGAATTGAATGGAGTGTGTAGTCTGTCGAGGAAATTCTCCAAGGACTACTGGGAGACTGATTATTCCTTCTGCTTGTACAGGTCGATTATCAAATCCATATAAAGGACCTGCAGCAGGTTGAAGTTTTTCTCTTGAGAGACCCATGTTGAGGAAAGTAGAGTAGAACAGGACATCTACGGAGCTTCCATTGTCCACAAGAATTCTTTTGACATTATAACATGGGTCACCAATGCCTGCGTTTATGACAAGCGGATTTTGATGGGGGATTTTTACTCCTTCTAGGTCGGAATCATCAAATGTGATGGAATGATCGATACGAGCCTTTTTTGGAGTTGGGTTTTCTTCCACAGTTAGAAAGACTTGGTCGGATAGTAAGGGGCCTCCTGCGATTGTTTCAATTTCGCCAACCGTTATCCGGTTATTCACTGGCTATCTTTGTGGTTGATTCTGCCCCCCAGTGGGACGAGCTTCTTCTCGAGTAGGTGGATTCCCCATAAACTGTCGAAGATAGCCCTGACGGATGAGTCTTTCAATCTCCTCCTTAAGTTGCCTACAGGATTCAGTAGTGTGGCCACGACTACGATGAAAGTGGCAGTACTGATCTTGGTTTCCTGTATTCAGCTTCAAAGGATGCGGCCACTTCAATTTGTCCTGATCTTGAATCGCCATCAACACATTTGCTCGAGATGTGTTGAGCAGAGTGTACTCCTTCTCCCGTCGGGGTTCTCGTCGTGGCAGTGGGGGTCTAGGAGGTAGGTTGCTCTTCCCTTGCTTTTTCCGTTGTGATGATGGATTATCCATCTCAGGTGCTCCCTTGCGCTTCCCAGTGGGTTGCTCGAACTATTTTCTGTGAGCATTTATTGCCTCATCTGCTGATATCTGTGCTTCCACACGATGGATTAGATCGGCATATGAATGAACAGTATCGCGCATGAGCGCCGAATAGAAGGGGCCAGGATGAAGTCCTCCAAGAAAGACCCCTCTGAGCAATTCTGGGTCTACTCCTGGGATTTGTCGAGCCTCGATAGAAAATCGTTGAAAGTACTCTTTCAATAATTCTCCCTCGTTTTGACAGATCCCGGAAAGGTGAGAAGAATCCTTAGCGATTCTTCGGTTGGCAACAAACTGTTCGACGAATACTTTGGCCAATTTGACAAATGTGAGGATCGTTCCGGCTGGAAGTGAATAGAACCATGTTCGAGCTTGTCCTTTAAGAGTGGCAGGGAAAACCTGGCAAAGGAGCGCGTCTGAGGCTCGTTGAATATGCATGATGGTCCTGTAATGGTCGATGTGTTCGTACGGGTCGGATGTCCCATCGTAGGATTCGATGCTTGGCAGCTTAAAGCCAGCTGGAATAGGGTATTGAAGAATAGCTTCTGTCAGGGGTGACGACTCCTGGAAGTCCCACTGACGAAGAGGTTGCCTTACGCCTCCTGTAGGGAACTCCTCCCGGACCAATCGTCGCAGTTCGTGGCGTAGGGCATTGCGAGGGAACTCAGCAATGTGAGGTTGGGCTAGCTCCTCAGGGAGGTCTTAAGGAAGACGAGATTGTCGACCTGAAGGATGGGTAGAACTTGCTGTATCGGCGAGTTCATTATCTTGATGCGACTGCGAACGCCTCCTGAGTGGAGGAAGAGGAATCTCGTCTTGAAGATGTTCGATTTGAACAGCTTCGACACGTAGTGGATCTCGAGGGAGAAGAACATCCTCCTGAGGTGCTAGGGTCGGTTGTCGAGTCTCTCGCAAGAGTTGTAGGATCTCGTTTTGAGATTTTTCCATTTTTCGAATTCTCTCTTCTAGGGAGGGTCCCGAGGTCCCCTCTCCAGGTGCGTTTTGCCCCCCGGGGTATAAAGAGGCAGATATCGGACGTCTATGATTCACAGACTGATTTCTGGATTGATGAGAGTGAGAGCGGGAGGCTCCTATGAGGCGACTGTTACGCCTGTTGACCATCGCAGCAATACTTGAAGTTGTGGGATAAGTTTCCCATAGACGGCGTCAAACTGTTGCGGACTCAAATATACGCGGCGATAGATTTTAATTTTTCGTCTCAGCGTTGTACGTATATCCAGCACACAAACATAATCGAAATAGTAACACCAGGATTTTTACGTGGAAAACCCTGGAAAGGGAAAAAACCACGGGGCCACGCCCAGTTGAAAGAGTTCCACTAGTGTTGTTTGAAATACACGAGGCTGATTCATCCTTTAAATTCAGGACGATCAGATTACAACGAGTATCAGTTACAAGGACAAGCAGAGTTCCGACGTCACTCGGGGTGTCGAGCAGAATTCCGGCGTCACTTGGAAAGAAGTCCGGCGTCACTCGGGCGTCGGGTAGAATTCCGGCGTCGAGCAGAATTCCGACGTTGCTCCCGTGTCGGGCAGAGCTCCGGCGTCCCTCGGGCGCCTGGTGGTGCTTCGGTGGTGTTCCGGCGGTGTTCCGGCGGTGTTCCGGCGGTGGTCGAGGAGGAGTTATTCCCTCCTAGACTTCTCTTCTCTTCTTCTTCTCTTCCTTCTCTTCTTCTCTTCTTGGCTTGGGTCCCTTCTTAAGAGAAATGAGGGGCTATTTATAGTTTTCTTGGAGTGGCATAGCCCGTAAATATGTGAGGGATCAGGGGCAAATACGGAGTGATCCGGATGAACGGTTGATATTGAATCCCTTGATCATGAACCGTTTATCGAGGATTTGACGGTCTTAATGATATCAGAATTCTGCGATCTTGGGCTCGTTGGATTCGTCTCGTTGAGACGCTCGATTCGAGTATAAGTTTGTCAAAATCGGAGACCGTTTGGTAACTCAAATAGCTGTTTGATGCTTCCAACAGCGCTTCGGGTACTTGATTTGGACTCACTTGGGCTCGGATTGAGTCGAATTTGGTGTCGTTGGATTCGTATTTCCGAGACGCTCAGTTTGACTATAAGTTTGCTGAAATCGGAGTTTAAATGGTCTCCGAAATAATTTTTGAAGTTTCCCACTTGAGTTTTTCCTCGAGATTCGTGCCCGATCAAGATGATTTTTTGGCGATATATCAGTACTGATACTTGCCCTTATTGTATCACTAGTACTAAGGATACTAACAATAATCTACATTCACTTATTTTGCAAAATATTCTATGAATTCAAAGAATACAACCCTTTATAATTCATATATACCAATACCACTTGTCAAAGTTATATCAATGTGATTACGCCCTATAGTTTTTTCCTTATTGAATTTTTTGCATAAAAAATTATGTGTATGTTAGATGCAAGTTACTTCCACTTGCTTTGTATTGGCTCGTTTTTTGAATTTGGAGAAAGATAGTCCTACGTAACTCATATATACTACTCGCATAAGCTATATCAATTGCAATAAGACTCATAATTTTTTTTTCCATTTTAGATTTATCACATAAAAAATGAGTCATATACTCCTTTTACTTATTCGATTGTATGTGCTCTTTAATTTTTAGCTAAGATGATTAAATTCTTTGTCTCTCACTGGAATGACTTTTAGAACACAATAATAATATTGTTTATTTTATAACTTAGTTAAAAGCATGGTCGATCAATACTATTACAGTTCATACACTTTATATGAAATAAGTAGTACATCATGCATGGATGATATGCAACATATATAACAAAATAGATGAACATATATATGATATAAAGTAATGAGTATATTGTATCATATATAGAATACACATAGAATCATATACGGTCATTTTATGTTAAGTGCACATACATTTTAATTGTTATGCAAAGTGCATATATATGATCACATATAGAACATCACATAATGCATGATAATCCAAGTAGTACAAAAGTTTAATGATTACAACATGATGTATGTTGTGCATGCTAGATAATCATACATGTCGACTATGAATTGTCAAGTAATATGATCAATACTCATCATAATGTCATCATCCACATCATACCACTTGATAAAAAGAATAATGCACACAGTAAAACATCATATGAATATACTTAATTAGAAGAAAATATAATTTATGATATCATTTTGTATGAAAATAATATTTAATGAAAAATAATTTTCATTAAAATAGCATGTAATCCTTTGTCTTATTAAAAAGATTTATTTTTGCCCTTTTAGAAAAAAATTTCACTTCACAATCAATCTCTATGCATTTCCCCGTTCAAAGTGTGGATCCACTCAAAGCTTAAAAATCGCTAAAGATCAAATAAAAAGGAGCGAATAAAGTCAGGAGAGATCTTTTTCCCACTTTTTTATTTGCAAACTTCTCTATTTTTGCACGTTTCTTGGTATCATTTGTCCTGTTTACTAGAAGTGGATGAAGAATTTTATTTTATTTCATTTTTTTCTACTAATGTGATGAACGGTGGAGAAAATTTTTATTAACGATTAATGCTGATCATGAAAGTGATTATATTCACATTAAAAAAATTATTAAAAAATGAAGAAATATTAAAACTTTACCATCTATATTCTTACTAAATATTTTTTATTTTATTAAATTTAAATACATCTTACGTAAGTATCACTCATTTTTATATTTTTTTAACCACATGATATATATCACTCATCAAAGTTCATTTTTGATATAAACTAAATTACAGGAGAAAGTACAGACAATTCTGATTCATCTTAGACTAATCACACAAAACAAAACTTTGATACATTTTGCATGACACATTTGAGATAATGTCCTGAGCATATTAGCAAATATATGAAATTATATATTCATATTTTGATATGACTATGATATATCATTTAGTGATAATATGATATATATAGTTGCTTTATTCATTAGAGCATTTCTCTATTAATGTATGCCAAAAAATTCTACTACATAGTTGTTGTCATTTAATTCCTCTACTATGTACCATACTTATTTTTCTCTTCTATCTTTCAATCAAAAAACAAGGTCGAAATAATTCCAAAAATGGAGCTTGTTTAGTACACACTAATGCATGCATGCTGGCTAAAACCTAAACTTTAAAAAATGGATCAATGGATTCACTTAACTTAAAAAATTCTTTCATTCCAGTCATTTATGAAAGTTATTCTCTAATGATCTATTATATATTCTCTATTGAAGAATAAGCATATATTAAGTTCCAAAGTAAAGGAGCAAGAGCTGATGATGCATTGTCATAATTATAAGATGCAATTAAGGGGAATGAGATCCAAAGTTAGGCAGAATCATCAAAACCAATAGACTAGGAATTCTTTGATGTAAGTTTGATTCATGATATCTCCATTATTTCTAGATACACACAATCTAATTGGACTAAGTGTGTAATCTGGTTTCATATTCCTTTAATATTTTGAAGATTATATCTTTTTATCTATTGATTGATCAGTTTTTATTTGAAGATTACAATTAAGTTGAAGTCATGCAAGGCCTTGGCCAACCAATGCTGCAATTCATAGTAAAAAAAAAAGTAAAATGAGAAAACTACAAGTTGCTAGCTAACTTTAAATAGCGCATCAATTTGGTGCACTTTGCACTAGAGGACTCTATTGGCTACAAAAGTGATCTAGAAAGAACCATTTAGTATTATTATTATTATTTTTAACTTTAGCCTCTTTTTGTCTCTCTATATTTATGTGGACAATGCTCTTTCAATTTAAAATTACATGTCAAATTCGCCGGAAAAAATGCACGTTTGAAAAGGGATTACCGGCGGAAAATTTTAGTCGGAAATAATATTTCCAACAGCATTCCAACGGATTTCTGCAGGATCTACATACGCAGCCAAAAAATAATGCCTTTTCCAGTATTCCCCAGTGGAATGTTCCACACGAATTTTCGATAGTTTGCCAGCGAAAAATTCCGTCGGTAATTCAATTAAAATTCTGGCAGAATGTTCAACCGAGAGATCCGCCGGAATTTATAGTGGAACGTTCCGCCATAAATTTGCCAAAATTTCAGGCGTAAATGTTTCGCCAAAAATCTGTTTCAAATTCGTTGTATCGTCATTTCCTGCGAAAAATCTGCCAAAAATCTTTAGTTCAAGTTTAAAAAAAACACCACCTCATATCAATTTTTTAATATTTCAGCATAGCAGTTATGTCAATTACTCAACTTTGCTACATTACAGTAAAAAACAGTATATATTTCAACATTGCACAAACAATAGATCAAAAGTTAATTAAACATTTTGCAAAAATTGTTCAATAACATAACTTTTCTACAATTATCACACCTTTAAATTAAAAGTACAGTTCTTATATATTGAAAAACTAACAAAATGTTCATATGCACAGACAATCTAGTCAAAATCTGTATCCTCACTCTCCCCCTCAGCCAATGCAGATTCCTTTCCACTAAACTGTTCCTCATTCTCTGAAGCTCCTCTAGTATCTGCATGTGCAGGTTCACTTCTGATTTTCGGATATGCTCTAGCTCTGTTGTAAGGGTAGCCACCTGTTGGCTATATAAACTCTCATAGCTGCTTGCAGAGAAGCTGGAGGCACGTGGTACTAGTACCACAAGCTTTATAATAAACTAGTAAACTAGTAAGCCTTTCTTCATTTGTTATAAAGCATGTGGTACTAGTTTCAATGTTAAAGTGATTTAAAATGAACTTAGAACACTACAGGCATCAGTATAACTAACGTCTGAAAATGTGTTAGTAGCCTTGGTAGAAGGACTCCATCCAAATCCAATAATAATTTAGGTAACTAGGAGTTATACCAAGTATGTTGTGATCCCAAACGACCCTAAATATGAAATGATGGATAATCTTAGATTTTTATATGTCAATGCAGGGTTTGTAAATGTGGATGGACTTGGATCTTTGAATGTTAATGGATCTAAATCAATATATGTTGATAATGTGGAGCCACTATGAATGTTCATAAAAGTGGTGTTCTACTATTCTTTATATGCAATGCTCATTGAACACTACTACATCAAGCTTACATCTCATTAAGTACAACCAACATGATATTGAAATTAACATCATAACTAACAAAAAATAGATGGAAAAGTTCCTTAGATCAGATGAAATAAACTTGTTGCATTCAGATAGATGATTTATTAGATCCAAATATATATATATAGTTATGATGTTATACATAGTAGTAGTAACTCTACAAATGTCCTAGGGTAGTATATGGTGTTTAAAATTAAGAGAAAAAAAAATCTAAATTACCCATAATAGAACTTAAAACACAATGAAACTTATTCTTATAGCACTTTATGATTCACTATAGGACAAATAGTTATTTCCGGCGGCCATTTCAGCCGGATTTTATATTTTCGGCGGGATTCTAACGGAAAATATTATGCCGGTAAAAGTCACGTAGGAAAATTAAATATGTCAGATTAATATCCATGGAAAATTTTTTCGGCAGTTTTCAGGTGGATATCCAGCGGATTTACCCTATTAAAACCATCACAATTCAATGGCGGTAACTGTGGCAAAAAAGCCACAGGAAAATCCGGCTAAAAATTTCTGCCGGTACTTCCCTCGGAATTGACCGTTTTTCCAGTAGTGATTGTAGAATCAAGTGAAGGAAGTTTGTACTTTAATTTGATTTGGACTGTTAGTTCACAATACACTCTTTGAAAATGATCTTGAAAGAGTGGATTTTGATTTCAATTTAGCTTTTGTTTTAAATAAAATAGGCTTAAAAATGATTCTCTATTTATAACCTCAAATCCATCTTAATAATACCTCTTACAACAATCCAAAAAAAACCTTAAATTTTTAGTAGTTAAAGATAATCTGTCTATGATTGTGCTCATCATGTTCTATTAAAGCCTCCAATTCATCCATATTAGTGCATTCCAACATGCTTTCTATGGTGTTGTTCTAAGTTGGCTAACCAATGTCAATTTTTGTAATTATGGAAAAATGTTTAAAAACTGATAACTTTTTAATCTTAAAAAAAGATTAGTATATTATATCTAATTTTGCATCTAAGAAATTAAATGAATCCAATGAAATGATAATTTGGATTTAATTTTGTCATTATAAATAAATTATATAATTAATCCATAATTAAATATAAATAAAAATTTTATTTTAAAAAATAGACACAAAATTTTTGGTAAAATATAAATATTTATTTACATAAATTTTTAGATTTAAAAAGAAAATTATTTAATTAATGCTTTAAGATTTAGTAATTAAACATTAGAGCTTGGGCCAAACCAATATACAATTCCAAATAATTGCAAAAAAAAGAAAACTAGTGACTCTAAATAGATATTTTATATGCTTCGAGTCATCACAATTTGGTAAATTCATTCATAGCAATCCTTGCATTTTACCAATTTAACACTCACTTGATGTGAAATATTAGTCAATTTTTTTTTTTTTTTGTTATGATCATCAAAATAAGTCTATCGCATCAATGGTTTTACATATTTAGCAAAGTTTATATGAGATTTTGCTTAAATCAGTAGTTAGTCCAAATGTTTTGGTCCACTCCAACCACCATTGCCCACCGACCACGGTCAACTCCGACCTCCACGCCAGCCTACTAAGATATCTTCGGCCTCCGTTGCTCGTCGACTACGATCCCTCCAACTTCCGTCGCCCGCCGACTACAGTCCCCCCTCTGACCAACGCCCCCCCCCCCCCCCCCCCGACTATGGTCCACTCCGACCACCGTCATCTGTCGAGCATGATCCACTCCTACCTGTATCGTCCGCCTACTACGATATCTTCAACCTCCGTCGCCCACCGACTATGGTCCCTCCTACCACTGTCGCCCGTCGACTACGGTCCACTCCGAGTTTTGTCACAAACAAACGACAGTCCCTCGTACCTCCATCGCCTATCGAATACGATCCCTCCGACCATTGTGCTCATCGACTATGGTACCTCCGACCGCTGTCGCCTACTGACTATGGCCTCTCCGACCATCGTTGTCCGCCGACTATGGTATCTCCGACCACCGTCGCCCGTCGAGTACGATACCCCTCTACCTCAGTCACCCGACTATGGTCCCACCAACCACCATCACTAGCCAACTACAGTCCCTCCAACCACCATCGCCCGCATAATATGGTCCCTCTAACCATTATTGCCCGCCGACTACGGTCCCTCCGACCTCTATTGCCCGATGATTACAGTCCCTGCGACCCCCGTCATCGACCGACTACAATTCCTTCTACCTCCATCGCCCGTCGACTACGGTGCCTCCAACCTCCCTCACCTGTCGACTACAATCCCTCCGACCTCCATCACCCACTGACTACAGTCCCTTCGACCTCCATCGCCTGTCGGCTATGGTCTCTATAACCATCGTTTCCCACCGACTCCACTAACCACCATCGCCTGCTGACTACGGTCCCCTCTACCTCAATAGCCCGACTACGGTCCCACCATCTCTCGCCGACTACAGTCTCTTCGACCATCCTCGCTCGCCGACTACCATTTCTGCGACCTCCATCACCTGCCGACTACGATCCATCCGACCTATGTTACCCTCCGACTATAGTCCCTTTGACCTCTGTCACCCGCCAACTACAGTCCTTGCGACCTCCATTGCCCGCCAACTACGGTTCATGCGACCTCTATCACTCGCCGACTACGGACGTTCCTGCGACCTCCGTTGCCAGCCGACTATGGTCCCTCTGACCACCGTCTTGCCGACTACGGTTCCCCTCGATCTCCATCGCCTGTTGACTACAGTCCGTTTGACCACCGTCGTCTGCCGACTACGATCCCTCCAACCACTGTCGCACTATTATGGTCCTACTGACCAAACGATCAGGCCAACACTCTCTTGAGAACATCTCTCATGTCATTAGATTCTCCTAACTCCAACTATGTCATATACTCTCTAATCAACAACAAACAATAGTGAATAATTTCAACTGGGCCAGCCCTAGTGGTTTTCCTCCTTTGCAGAGTTTTCCACGTAAAAAATTTAGTGTCTCTTAATACTCTTGCATCCCCTCTCTCTTATCTATCTGTGTACCGAATCTTCATACAAAGCTTGAGCGTTAAACTATATATTTCTCTACTGCTGCAAATGTTCCAGGACTCAATAATAATGATAGGGAAATAATTGTGCAACAAGAATCTTAAAGATGGCAAAACTTTAAGATTGGAAGGCCGAAAGCCATAAACTAGGAAAATTCTATTTCAATGTGAATCTCATGCTGTCATGACTCATACAATCACTATGAGTTTCAAAATGCATCATATCAAAATGCCTCTCATCCAAGAGCATGTTGAGTGTAAGAGGGCATGTCTAAGGACTCTGTCAAAGGTTCAGAAAAATCTATCAATCCAAATTTCATGATCTCTAATGATTATTTGTAGCACACACTAAAGAGTATCTATTTAATCCTCAAGTTACACAAACAAACTAATCAAACATCAAAATTTCGTTAAAAAAAACCTAATTAGGATAAAAAAGAAGTTTCTAGGTACAAACAAGCCAGTACAACCGAAGCTCAAACATGTCAGACTCAACCACCTGCAAAGAAAACAACAATAAACCAACTAAAAAAGATGAGTGAATTATATACATCCAGCTACACCACCACTCACCCAGCTGAAGACAAACCCCTCTCCCCTTTTCAAAAGAGGCAGACTGTTATATTGACTCTACCACAACCATGAAAATAGCACACCCACCAATGTTGCATATAACGATCTGTCATGTAAAGCTGGTTGATGACAGAACCCAGAGATAAAGTTCAGAGAAATTATCATATTAGTATGGGGGGGGGGGTATGGGGGGAGAGAGAGAGAGAGAGATTTATTGAATTTGGCTTCTCATTGTAAGACTTTTGTCATATCATAAGGATCATTGCTTGATTGATAAATTTTTCTCAATATTAAATAGGACAACAGAGACACAAAGCGACGTTATGACATAAAAACTAAAAATTAATACATATAGATTCAACTCTCCAGCTCCAATTATCAGTAAAAACAAGTTGTATAAAAGAGAGAGTGGAGCTTATCAGCCTTTTGCCAACCACTTCCCCTTTCCATGCATTGCCTTAAAGCTGCAATTGTCAAGTCTACATCCTCTTTCATCTTTCACACGACCCACAATAAAGGCCAAAAGGCCACAACCAAATTAAATACTCATATAAGAGAGAGAGAGAGAGAGAGAGAGAGAGAGAGAGTCATTTGTCTCCTCTCTTATGGGTCGCTAGCTTCTTTAGCTGCTTGCATGTATTTGCATTTTAATGGCTTCTTTTGAGCATGCACAATGATAAGAGATGAGAGTTGAATGAGCTTTAAATGGTTTCATGAAAACAATATGAAATTGTATGTGAACATGACCTACTCATCATCATCATATATTTTTCTCTCCATCTAAATATTGCATCAGATATTAAATTTAGTTTTCATAATCATTTTAATAACTTAATATTCATAATTATCTTAAGTTTAATTATATTCCTTTCTATTTTGAAACATTTTGGTGCATATAATTGGAGCATTTTTTATATTTCTTTGAATATTGTAGCCGTTTTATATATGTTTAATAGATGTTATTCCAACGGTCCATTTATTTAAATTTTATTTTTAGTTTATTAATTATTCAAAAAAACTTTTTTAAGAATTTTGGTCATATAATTTTGATAATATTTTTTTAGCAATATTAAAAAATTTATTTTACATTTTAAATAATCATATCTTCTAAAAAAATATGTTCATAATATTTAAAGATAGGAATAAGGATATAAATTTAGATATAATTTTTAAAATTATTATGATTACAGATAATTGTTCCACCAAATTAACAAATGCCATCATAATCAAGGGCGGAATTAGTCTTTTTTTGAGGTTACGTAAAATTATTATATAAATAAAATAATATTTAAAAAGAACAAAATGGATAATATATAATTTAAAGCAAAATTTTGTATTTATCAAATTATATTATGATCGATGAATTGAATAATGGTCACAAGCTTTATAACCTTTTTTATATTTTTTTGATAATGTTGCATAATATATTATTATTGGAAATAAAATAAAATACTATTTTTTTTAATGTAAATTACTAAGCAGTCGTTAAGCAACTCATTAATTATTTTACTATGTAATTGATGACTAATAATCCTGATTACAGAGAAAAATGCTCATTTTATCATATCAGTAGTTATTGGTAACATGAATGACAATATAATAATCATGTAAATTAGGGGATACATATGCATCTTTTTTATCTTAAACATTTTCTTCTTCAATATCATTAATCTACCTCAAATATGAGTACTCATCACTAATGCACATATCAATAATGTAAGTAGAAAGCTGATGTCCAAGTGTCACAAACTCAAATGTCAAAAAATCATTTAGATAGTATACTCCATAAGACAAATAATTTCACTTTATCAAAAGTAGAGAATGAATCACTTGAGTTTAAACACCCAATATAAAGAAGCAAGTCAATATCATTAATCTTAATGAGACGATTATTCAGCTCTTAAAGTTATTTATCAACTGTAATATAAAATAACTTAATACAATAATGATACAAATTTATTATCTTCAGCTTTCTGTATTTACCATTGATGAGCCTTGAATGCATAACTCATATTTTGAATACAAATTTCAAAGATGATGCAAAAATAGCACTTTATTTTGGAATTCATATTTGAGAAATATTACGTGCGAAATTCGGACGTAATTCTACATCCGGACTATGAGTGTACACATCATGTACACACGATATATTTTTATATATAATGTGTATACACTGTGTACACTCACATATTCGAACTCCGCACGTAATAACTTCACTTCTTAAGTTATTACTTAAAAAAAGGCTGAAACCACAATTTGAACACTAAATCTTATAAAAGAAATAATAATTTGATTTCATATTTATTTATTTTTTCTTCTATCATTTGATATTGGATTATCTTAACCATTATAAATGCATCACATGTTAAGGTTGAATCCGGACGAACCCAAAATATTGAATAAAAAATAGGTACTCGACAAGCAGATCACTTGCAAGCTAGTCCTGAGAAAAATAAATATTATAAGATAATTATTTTGTCTTATAAAATAGCATTAATCAAATATATTTTTTTAAGTAAAAAATCATATTGTTTATATTTTTTTATTACATATATTTTTTTATATAAATTTACAGTGTGTTCTCTTGATGTAATTTTTTTTTCTTATTTTACAGCTGTTTTCTTTATTTTTTTATAGCGAAGGCATGCAAGTAGAGCACTAAACTCTTCTTAGCCTCCGTGGGGTATGCAGCAAATCTACATTTGTTTAGTCCATAGGGTCCCAACATCAGTGCCATTCCACCAAAGCTCTCTATTTTTCCTTCACGTAGCCCTAGGATCCAGAGCTAAAAATTTGATAATTTATATTTGATAAGTCATCAAAAATCATCTTTATCAAGCATAAATCTTGATGTTTATTTAGATTGAAATTTTTCATAATTAAATTTTTTATCATACAAATTCTAATTTTAACAAGGTTATAGTCGAATTGAACGTATTGATCAGACAAACTCATCCATGTATATCAAAAGTAATTCGATCCAAGTTCAAATCAGCCTAGATCACGCACTTGAAGCAAAATTGAAAGCTTCTTGGCATTAATTGGATGACCAAGTGATCTTCAAATTTTCAATGCTTATATCAGACAAATTAAATGAGCTCAACATCACTTAATTCTAGTATCATTGAGGCACTTAAATGCTTAATGAATACTTAAGACATAAGGAAATAATATGAGCTATTCAATGGAGCGTTCAAAATATTCTTCATATTTAGGAGAAATGTTACTCTAAAAAATTTATAAATAGACTCTTATTCTCTATATAAAGGAGGTAGAATATTGGCTTTATATTCAAGTGAGCTCAAAGGCTCTAAGAGCACCACCGCTCCATTCGAGCGTCATCGTTGGACCACCCACTTCACTGCCACCATCATAACACTACCTAACTAATGGCATCGTACCATCACTTAAATGTCAACATCAGACCACCGCTCAACCAAGATCATCAGAACACCACCAGATCACCACTCAATCACCATCATTAGAATACTATCCGAAGAGAGCAATCAGACCACAACCCAACCAACATCTTTGAACCATCACTGCCTTACCATATTCCTTCTGAACACCATCACTTGACTATGGTCCTCCGACATCCAGCACCCGACTATAGTCCTTACAACCATCATTGCTCAACTGCAATGTAATAGCTCAAATTCCTAGTTCTAAAATTTTCTCTACAAATGTTGTGGCGTTGAATATGGCAACACCTTGGCATTGAGCTCTTGGGTTTTTTGACAAAAAAATAGATATGTGTGAGCACTTCAGTGCTAGGGTGGCTCTGCCACTACGCAGGGTCTCTGTTGAGAATATTTTAGAGAAATCTTAAAGATGCTTTAGAAGTACAATGATGCTGGGAAAGCGAGCGATCCGTTGCTAGGTCAAAATAGTCATTTAAAAAAATGAAATATTTAAATCCATTTCATTAACCCCTTTTCCCCCATCAATTTCCCTCATTTTCCATTCCTTCCTGAGGAAGTTAGAGGAGAGGAATAAGGGATAAGGAAGAGAGAGAGAAGAGAGAAAGTTATTCGCGCCATTTTCATCCATCGGTTTTATTTCAAAATTTCTTATGATTGTAGGTAATCCGAACCCTACCTTTATTAGTGATTTTATATTTTATAAATTTAATCTCTCACAAATTAATAAAAATATATTTCTCCTAATTTATCAAACTTTTACTACATAACTTTTTGTATATGATAAGCATGATTTTTACGAGCATTTTGACTATAATATAATTAAATTTTACCAAGTAAATTGATAATTATGATTTTTTGAAGTTAAAGAACAGTGTATATATTTCTCCGTATTGCATAGATTATTTCATTTTATACATAATATTGAATTATATAGAGAAAATGATATGACTAATATATGATAAATATGATATTTACTTGTAAGCAAAAAAGATTGGCTGTGAATACTATAATTAGCATGAGTTGGCTATTAAAATGATAATACCCTATACATGAGGGTGGACTAACGAGCTTTTCTTAAAATAAAAATTTATGGTGTAATCTTAGATATTAGTCTAATTGATTGATTGATTACGCTGGCAGATAGAGAGCGGTGACTCTTTATTGATTTATTGAAAGCCACCTGTTAAAATAAATAACTAATAGAAATATTTGAAAATATGATTGAAAGATAAAAATAAATTGATATGACAGATAAATAACATATGGAATGATGAAAATATCATATTAAAGCTGTATATCATGCCTTATTGTATAAATTCACATAACATTGATGCTTGCATTAACATGCATACATAAAAACATATGGAGATTGATAGATACAAAATTGCATACATGAATGTTATGATAAATGCACTCATAGATGTAACAACCTAAAGTTCTTAAATGAATTTATTTGACAAGTCTGAAAATTTTGAATTGTGGCATTGTGGTGCTGGGATTTTGAGCGCCACGAATTTGGGGGTGCAGCACAGAGGTGCTGGAATTCAACGAGGCGATGTTGATGCTCTCTATTCTACAATAACTATGGAATGAGAATGTGATTTTTAGTCATATTGATTGCTACCATTATGAATCAAAATGATTTCATGCATATTATTTCTTTTCGTGCTTTGAGTTCAGTTGTAAGGTTTTAGTGCCCTATTGGGCTTTCTAAACTCAATATTGTGATTTAATGATTTCAGGCTAGGTATAGAAGAGATTTGGGAGTGTGTGTCATGCCTCAAAATCAATTAAAAGAATTGTATCTGTCTTTCACTTTAACCATTTAATCAGAGCTTACCAATTTCATATAAACAACATAAAGAAACATAATTTGTATTTATATTTATCAATATATATAGTTATTATAAGTCCAAAATGTCATGTATACAAAAGTCATGATTGAAAAGACTAGTTGTATCACTAATAAATACATCATGACTACAAAATAAACTACTAATGCTGAAAGAAAATTATATATGCTGTCAAGAGCCTCATATCATAAGATCCTTATCCTTCCCTATAAATATGTAGAAATCACATAATAAGCATATGGCCCAATAAGTAACTAAAATCTTACTGCTGAAATCAATGCAAGGCAAAAGAGAAACAATATGATATAAATCATATAAGAAAATCTATGAATCAATATGTGCTATCAGTATCAATCACCTATATCAATCAATTATTCTTTATATCTTTATCATTTAGTTTGTTTAATACAGTTATATCATTCTATCATTCTCGTCAATATTTTAGTTATACAATTATATAGTAGTATTAGCATCCATATTCAATAATGATAAATAATAATAGTGATTAGTATTTATATTCAGTAATCAGCATCACAAAATAGTAATCTATGATAATGAGTATCGATAATCAATACTCAGTAATCAGCAATCAATGAATCAATGATTAGTATCAATGAATAAGTAATCTATAATAAGGATCAGTAATTAGTTATCAATAATATATATATATATATATATATATATATATATATATATATAATATTAGTGGCCTAACATCGCACCACTCAAACCCAGTGTCGTAGTGCTCAAGCCCAATGCCGCATATCTGCATGTCGAATCTAAAATTACTGTAGAACAGAGACTCAAACATCGCAGCAGTAGTTTTTGGAGTCGTTGTGCTAGCCTAGCGTCATTGTGTTAGCCTAGCACCGTAGTGCTCAAAAGCACTAGTTAAAACAAAATTTTAATTTTTTTAACACTTCTTATATTTTTGGGTTATTATAGTGTGAGGCTGATCAAACAGCAAATTCTTCATGTTTTACTATCATTTTATATTGTAGTTATTCTTTTAAGCTCATGAGTGGGCAGACAATGTGTTGTATATGTATGACTCCAGGCTAGAGTATATGATTTTTGGGTAATGAACTCAATTTTATATTGATATTTTGATCAATATATTTAATTTTTTGTTGGTATTTTATTATTGAAAGGAATTATATAGCTGTGGTTGTTATTATTTAAAGAAAAAAGGTATAATTCTTTCTAATTTAGATCTTGGTGCATGATAATAGAGATGATAATAATTGAGCATACTGATGTAGTATTTACATATGACTATAGTATTGATAATAGTGATAAAAACATTCATGATTTATATACAATATACAATGAAAATAACAGACAACATTTTATTTGATATTGTACTACTTATCCTAATATATTTTCCTTTCTAGTATACGATATTGATTTATGGATTTCAATGTAATGATTTCTAAGCATTTTCTGTATACTGATCATATTGATTCATATCACTGGTCATTGATCATTGATCATTGTTCATCGTTCATACTAATATTTACTTATGTTATATTGATTGAAATGAGCATGCATGTTGACTCTCAAGACCTTAGATTGGAAGCTTTGGTAGTTTTTTGGGTCATGTTGGGCTTTGTAAGTTCATTATATGAATTTTATTGATTTTAGATCAGGGAAGGGATAAAGATTATACAGAGTGAGGCTGATTGAAAATCTCAAGTTTCTTTAGTCAATAGCTTAGTGAGATAGATTGATATTGTAAGTAATCTTCTAGCTATTATAAATTATGTTTTAATAAATGATCAAATAGTGAAAGATTTTGATGTATAGAAATTACTTTTGCTAGCTTTTAATTTATTTTAAATAGAAATTAGAGGCTCTAGTAAGTTAATTCAAATATAAGAGATGTAATTCTTCCAATTTACGTCTTGAGGCGTTACACACAATCTTCTGCTATTATTGACTGACTATAATCCTTTTATATACATAGCACGATCATGGCCCTTCTGATAACCATCACCTGACCATCATGTTCTACTCTCCATTGCTCAATTGCATGCGGTCCTCCAATCACTATTGCTCAACTACAATCTCCCAACCATTATCGCATGTTTATGATCTTTTCTCCTCCATCGCTCGATTATGGTCCTTCTGATCACTACCGTATGACTACAATCCTTTGATCTCTATCACTTCACTACAATATTTTAACCTTCATCTCCTAACCACGATCTTCAGAACATCATCACCCTACTACGTTCTGCTAACTATCATTGTCCGACTATGATTCTTCGACTATTGTTTCCTAACTATGGCCATCAAACATCCATCATGTGTTATTGTCCTTCTGATCAACTACTGTCACCCGACAATGATCCTCTAACCTTCCTCCACCTACTACAGTCCTTTGACCTTCGTCACCTGAATACAATACTCTAACCCTATCACCTGACTATGGTCTTATAACCATTATCACCTAAATACAGTCCCTTGACCCTCATTATCAACTGCAATTCTCTAACCGCCATCACTCGATCACAATCCTTTTGATCACTATCATCTGACTATGATTCTACGACAATATCGTGTGGCTATAATTCTTTGACCACCATCACCTGGCTATGGTCTTCTAATCACTATCACCTAACTATGGTCTTTCGACCACCATTGCCCAACAATTGACCTCCAACAACCATCACCCAACCATGATCATCCAACCACTATCACCCTATTATAGCCCTCCAACTAGTATCACCCGACTATGATTCGTCAAATAGCGTCTCCTGACTACCATACTCTAAACACTATCACTCGGCTTCGGCCTTTTGAACACCATCACCCCACTAGAGTCTTTTGACTAAATCATCTGACTACAAAACAGGATGATTGACCTAATAGGACAACCTTGGTCAACTCTCCTTGGAATTTGTCCATGAAGCTATTTAATTCAGTGATTTTTACAACTAATGTGTTGAGATGAAATATTCCATTTGATAGTATTTTTTACATCTTAACAATCTTTTGAATTGATTCTTGAAATAAAAATTATGATCAACTTCACTCTCCAATTGCTTCGAGATCCATATCACTCATCACAAATTGTGCCATTTCATTTTGAAAATCTTACAATCCCAACACACACGACAGTATTACTCGGTTTGTGCTCTCCTTCATAAATGTACAATTATGAACCATATGTTAGCAAAATACTTTATTGATCAAATAAACACTAAGATTAAAATAGCACCTTAGCTACCAATAATTGGAAGCAAAAGTGCCATTGATATCATAACAAAGGAATCAGCCCCAAATGATCCCATTCCTTTGCCACAATGCATAAACTAACATCAAAGATATGAACTTTTAGTTTGAGGATCAGTCTATGTTAATTTGAAAAAGTTAAAAAAAAAATCTATATTAAAATAGTGAAGAAGAGCATTGTGGATTGAAAAGGTGTAGTCCCCCACATACTTCAGCAGCATCAAGCAATTTGTTTAAGAAGAAAGCAATATACTTTCACTTCAATCACTCATAGAGCAATCCGTGGTCCTCTTAAGATTAGAAGAGGCTCTCATTATTTAATACTCACATCTCATATATGTTTCCACTTGTTAAAAGTTAACTATTTCATCATTACATTATTGTGAGTCTCTACCAACTTTATATTTATTATTTTATTATATTTTTAAACTAAGGGTTAACATAGATTTTGAGCTCGCTATAGAGATATTATTCTGTGCGGTCATCAGACAATTCAGAGGTGAATCAGGATGCGTAACGTTACCCAGTACACAGCAAAAAATGATTTAGCGCTTCCTGATTCACCTTTGGATGCCGTCCGATGACCGCACAGAATAATTTCTCCTCTCTATGGGTCTTCGCTTGTGCAGTAACATATTATTGAGGGATCGGAGAACGGGAGATTGGAAAGATGAGAGTTGAATGACAGTGATTGAGGGGTCTCAAAAGGTGGAAACAATTGACATTAATGTTGGTTAATGACTAGCCCTGGGCAATGATGATGAATGGCATCAAGGTCGATTCAGGACCAGTGTTAGTCGTTGGGATTATTTTTTATTATAGTATTTCTTAGTTAATTTCATTATTGTCTAATATTCTATGAAATTATCCTATTTCTATTAGCCTTATTTTTAAGGTATTAAATGATGCTTATAATGATTTATGTTTGGTGAGTTTGATGGGGTTGTGAGAGGAGAGGATAGTGGCTTTGAAGGGATGAATATGTTCATAAGTATTGGATATGATGCTGTGGAATATGGTTATTTTTTTTAGTTTTCAATGATTTAAAAGAATATATGACAAGTACAATATTCAAAATTAGAAGGTCACTTATGGCTCCATTTGGGACAGCTTTCTTATTGTTTTCTAAAATAGCTTTTTAATACGAAAATTTTCTTGAACTGAAAATTTTTATACTAAAAAGTTGCTTTAAAAAGCAGTAAGAAAGCCGTTGCAAAATAAGCTTAAATCTTCCCTAAATCAAATTAATCCTAAGTAAATGCCTTTAAAAAATAACTATAAATTGAATAATTATAGATAATATTGACAAAGTATGAAATTAGCAAAATAATTACTATAATTATATTATTCATTTCAAGGCAAAGATGGGCTTCAATGATGGGTGATAGATGATTAGAGTCCTTAATATAAAGTAAATGCCTTAAAAAGGACCTAATATAAATTAAATAATTACACATAATATTGACAAAGTAAGAAACGGGCTAAATAATGACTATAATTTCATTATTCATTTACAAACAAGGGCTGACATTAATGGCGATGATGAATGATTGCAGTCATTAATATAAAATGACGAAGAACATTAATATCAATCGACGGTCAATTTCAATCAATAATAAGAAGAACTCTAAAATTCTCTATAAATCATAAATCTCTCTCTATTAAAAATATTTTACATATTTACATTAAAAAATAATCTATTTATTAAATTTTAGAGGATGAAAGTCCTCTTAGAGTGGAGAAATTATTCTGTGCGGAATCCGGGCAGGAAGAACCATTCGAACTGTGAGTGTACACACTGTGTACAAATAATATGTACAAAAATTTAATATATATTATATACAAATTTATACACACTGTGTACACTCACATATCTAGATGATTCGAACTCCACATAATAATTTCTCCGGAGAGTGGGAGCACTCGAGCATTATGGGTTTCTTTTGGCTCATTGTGTAAGACGGTTTCAGCCTTTGAGTTGGCACTTTCATTGAGGCAAATAATGTGCGCAAACCTTCAATTATATGTGAGAATGTGAAGTCAACAGAGAATAAATTTAATTTTTCTCACCCTCTTTCATTTTTCAGATCAGATGGTCCCAACTAAATCAGTCTTCTATATATATATATATAACATAAAATACACTGTTAAATTAAAACCATGAGAAAAATAGATAATATCTTTATCAAAATTTGATTAGATCAATTTTAAAAAATATTTTATTATTTTAAGATAAATATAAAGTGATAATTATTTATTTATTTCCATATTACATTCATTTTTAAAATAATTATAAGTTTTAATTTTTATTTTAAGATAAATATAAAAGCACAAATATTATTTACAACTGTATTTTTACTATTCACAATCACAAAATCGAACAGTTCTCTATGTCCGGCCTCTGCACGTAATAATCTCTCATTATTATGAGGAGTTTCCAAATCATATATATTTATCACCTAATAGAGAAGTAAATGAGTTGAGATAAGTCGGAACAACCCCTAACTTGAACTTGGGTTGGATCAATCAATAGAGTTTGAGTTCAAACTTAAGCTCAATTCTACAAATCTGTGTTGGCTCACCAGTGCAGTCGTCTATTGTAAAAAAGTGAAGATGACTATAACTTTAATAAAAAATGATAAATTTGAGAAGAAATAAAAAAAAATAGTTAAATAAGGAATATAAATAAAAACTTTAGATATTTTTAATAATATTATACTTAAGCTTATAATCTTGATATCAATATCTTTTAAATAAATTAATGCTTATGATAGATTATATAAATTTAACTCGTTAGCTCACTAAATGATACTCACAAGCCTTTTATTAAGCTAAGCTTGGGCTGTCAATTTGACTCAATAATATACTAGCACAAATTCCGGATAGTTCGGAGGTGAATCAAAATGTGTCACGTCATCCGGTGCACAATAGTATCGAGCACCGATACCCAACAAATAAGTGATATGACGCATTATAATTCACCTCCAGACGACATCCGGAATCCGCATGAGATAATTAATCAAAAAGTTGACAATCTTTCTCTTGTTCAATGACAACATAATTAAGAGGAAAATTTCTTAAAGTCTCAATTTATTTAATTGACTGAATAATACCCAGCAGTCCAGCAGCATTCCGAATACGAAGCTAATGGGGAGCATATATTTTATATGCAGAAGGGAAGTCAGGTAGCACGGACGCGTGGGGGGCCCGACTAACAACACGTATGAGCCACACGAGGGAGACCAATGGTTGGCGCGTGCGAAAGATCCAGCTGGCACACTCACCGGGCTACCCGACGGAGAAGACGGCTTGTGGGCCCCTATCCCTCACGGCTGGCCCCACCGGATTTGAGGCTTCGGGTGGGACCCGCTAACGTGGATTCTCGTCCGCAACCAACTATAAGAATACAGCTCTCCCCACTTCTCAGTTGCACCGGGACATGAACTGAGGCATTTACAAACCCTTCTAAGCTTTTTAGCTCCCTCTACCTCTCCCACTCTAAAACCCCTAAAGCCCTTGCTTTCGATCGGAGATGACGAATCAGAATGTGGTGGTACCGGACTCGATGGAGATTGCGGTGGCCGCGGTGGCTAATCCGGCGCCGATGTTTCCCTATCTGCCGCCGAAAGGCGGTGGTGCTGCCACCGCCGGCGGCGGCAGAGGCGGATTCGGCATCAGACGGAAGTGCTTGCCTCAGCTGGATCTTGCTGAGAATGGTGGAAGTGGTAGGATCAATGTATGGATTGAAACAATGGAAGCCTCTTCGCCGAAGCACAAGTCGGCGGCGACTCTTGGTGTCTCCGCCTCAATCACAGGTCCGCACGAGCATTCGACCTGGATGGTGAGCGATTTAGGGATTTTTATTTTTATTTTATTTTTTTCTTTATGTGATATGGGTTTTGATTTTCTTTGCTGGTTAATGGGTTTATGGTAATGAACGCAGTTGAGCCATCCGTCGGCGCTGAGCATGTTCGATGAGATCACAAAAGCGTCGATTGGGAAGCAGGTTGTGATGTTTCTTGACTATGACGGCACGCTCTCACCCATCGTTGATGACCCCGACCGTGCCTTCATGTCCGACGCGGTTTGTGACCTGCTTTCATATCTGCTTCTGATATGAGTTTTAACATCTCTGGCATTATGATATGTTGTTATTGATTCCAGATGAGAGATGCGGTTAGGGATGTGGCGCGATATTTCCCAACGGCAATTGTGAGCGGTCGGTGCCGGAACAAGGTACATTTTCTTTTCTCCGTGGTTCTCTTTGTATTTCTTTATGCTCATTTTCTTTTGCCGTTCTGAGAAGGAGAACTCTTGATTGCTGGTGGGCAGGTCTACAGCTTTGTGAGATTGGCAGAGCTGTACTATGCTGGTAGCCATGGCATGGACATCAAAGTTCCAGCTAAGGGACCCAGTTTGAAGAAACCTAATGTTATTCTTCCTCCTACATAAAAATTAAAATTTGAAAATAAAATTAAGAAAATACACTGATAACTATCCATTTGTGCTTCGAAATAGGATTTTTTTTAGGATTTATACTTATGTATTTTCGTTTTTTTTTATTTTATTTTTTTTTTTGGCTCAGGGCAAAGCCGTTCTGTTTCAACCAGCTAGTAAGTTCCTCCCGATGATAGATAAGGTGTGATTTATGGCTTATTGAAGTTTTTACTTTAGTGCTGACAGCAATATTTCATGGAATATGTGACTGTGTATTGAAAGGCATCTGTGTGATTATCTTATAAAGGTTTATAGAACCTTGCTGGAAGCGACCAAATCTACTCCTGGGGCCAAGGTGGAGAACAACAAGTTCTGTGTGTCGGTCCACTTTAGATGTGTGGATGAAAAGGTACTGAATCATATTATAGCTCTAAGCTTTTTTTTTTTTTTCTTTTTTTTTTTTTTTGGTTTTTTTTTTTTTTTAACAAGATGAGTTCTTTCTCTCTTCCTAGAGATGGAGAGCTTTAGCCGATCGAGTTAAATCGGTTTTGAAAGAGTACCCAAAGCTACGGCTAACTCCAGGAAGAAAGGTAGAAATTTTGGTGCTTCAAGCCACTTGCTAAAGTTTACCGTAGATAATTTGTTTTGTTGCTTGCTTTTAAAGCATGAATGTGACAATTTCTTGGACTTCTTGGCCTTCAGGTGCTAGAGATTCGCCCCATTATTAAATGGGACAAAGGGAGGGCCATGGAGTTCCTGTTAAAGTCTCTTGGTAAGTTGTAGGACAGGTTTTAGACACATTACATCAAGTCGTTTTCATAGTTTTGTTTCTTTTTGTCCCAGTTTTTCGATTTTTTTTTTATTTTATTTTTAAAAGGTGAGTGTCAAACAGCATAAATTTGATGTAGATGAGATTCGAATCCGAAAACTTCATCTATTAAACTAGCTCACCCACAGTTTATCAAAAACCTATGGTTATGTCATAATTTTTTCTGCGCAGGATTCGCAGACTGCAAGGATGTGTTGCCTGTTTATATTGGTGATGATCTAACAGATGAAGATGCTTTCAAGGTATGCAAGGTTATTATTTGTTATCAAAATATCAGAATTTGCTCAAACTTATTGTCCTTGGGTACATTGCTTCCACACGTTTGGGTGTTAAGAGCTAATGTCATTACAATACACAACAACAACAACACCAAGCATTTATCCCACTACGTGGGGTTGGCTACATGAAGTCTTTTTCTCCATTGTGTCCTGTTAAAAGTCAAATTCTCGTTTAAATCTAATAAAACAAGATCATTTCTAATATTTTCTAACCAAGTCTTTTTAGGTCTACCTCTACCTTTCTTAACATAAGTCAAATCTAAGACCTCTATTTTCCTAACCGGGTCATCGGGAGGCCGCCGTTTTATGTGACCAAACCATCTAAGGCGACTCTCTCTAATCTTATCTTTCACTGGAGCTACTCCAACCTTTTCACGAATATGCTCATTTCAGATCCATCTGAGCTAATGTCATTACAATAAAGAAGTATTTATATAGCATGTTAAAGTGACACAGATTTCTATAGCATCCATTATCCTCAGTGTTTTCTGGTGATATCATATGTAATGATGATTTGTGATGGAAATTTTATTTTCAGTAGGAATGGCATGAACTATATATATATATAAGTTTCTTGTTATAATTTTGAATAGTCAACAGTTTTATCATGCGGATCTTTTATAGTATGATTTCACCATTTTGCCCTTTATTTATTTATTTATTTTTTCCATCACTATTAGGTGTTGAGAAACAGAGGACAAGGCTTTGGTATACTGGTTTCTAAAATTCCCAAGGAAACAAGCGCCTCTTATTCTCTTCAAGAACCATCTGAGGTATGTTAAACTAACACCAAGTCTCTCTGTTTTTTGAACATTTTAGTGCTTTTGGATATTTTTGATATTGGTCCAGTTATTCACAAGGGTCACATGATGGTTACTCTTGTGTAACCTTCTTTGTTTGTCTTGAACATGTCAAGTTGCTGATTTTTTATTCTATGAAATTATTTCTAAGGTTATGGACTTCTTGCAACGGCTAGTGGAGTGGAAGAGACTTACCTTGAAGTCTTGTACAATGGTGTAGATTGGATAAAATATGTGCCCCGCACCACCCATTAAAGCAAAGGGTGGGATTGTTGGGATAGAAAATGAATGTATTTCCTCTAGGAAGGAAAAATTTAGTGCCTTTTGTACTTCTTTTTTTCCTTCCTTGCTCCCCCCTCCCCTCTTAGATCTTTGTTGGGCTTCAAAGCATTGTAAACTAGCTTTCTTGACCCTTTCACAAGCAGCTAAGTATTTGTAATTATTTCCATGTACAAGGAAAAAAGTAAGTAATAGCAATTGTTCTTTTTGTTCTCTATGTCGAACTTGTTCATCCTGAAGCAGTGGTGAAGGGTGGCTTACATTCCCGTATATTTTGGATATGTTATCTTCTCTTTATACATATTAATGAAAGTTTTTTCCATCAATCATCATGCAATTATGCATAAAATGAAAGATATCCCTATCCTAAATTTGGCGTAAACCCTTTTGTCTCCTGCGTTTAAATCTTGGGTTCACTATTGTGAACTTGAATGTTCGTAGATTGATTGGCCATTAGAGCAATCACAAGGGTTGTATATGAAAGTTGTGGTGTTTAGAAAATAATTAAGGATGACTTTTACTACAAGTATAGTTAAAAAAGTACTAATCTGAAATAGTTTACTCAGTACCACGCTGCATTTATTTTGTTTATGTGCAGGTAGAACGGAGGACGTGAATCCTATGATATTTAATTGTTTGCCCTTTCAAAAGCCATGCAAATGCCCAGTGTTACATGTGCTGTACTTCTTTGTCTTTTAAGCAAGGTTTGACCACAGCAGCAGCACCTATGTTTACTGATAATTGATAAAAGAAGCAGAGCCATTGGTCTTGATTGTGGTGAGCTGGCTTTTTCCCCTGCACAAAAGGTAGATTGCTGATTTGGAGAGTGATACAAGATAACGTATCGACTGTTAAGCATGAAATAAACAGTATTTTCTTCCTTATTCTAAGGCAATAGTTTATGATAGGCACCATTATCGTAGCAGCTATAGTGCAACTCACAATTTGATTAGCAGAAGCAGATTATTTTTCAGGAAAGAATTGATTATTTTAGTTAGATACACTCAAATCATTGCATCAGTGCCAAAACAAGTTAGACTTTTTGTGAAATATCGTACAGATTATTTTGAAATTTCTTGAAGCACATTTTAACCCCAAGAAATACATGTCTAGCAATAATCCTGGGTCTCATCAATCGTGGAGGTTGCATACCATTTTCAGGTTGTACTTTAGGTTCAAGTTTATCTTATCAGATCATTCTTTCTGGAAAAATTTGAAAGTTGCTTTCAGGCACCTTAGTCCAAACATTTAGAGGGGCAATTTCCACTGTGAAGAGCATGATTGTTCCCCTGTGCAGCTTCACCAAGAATCATTAGCACTAGAAGTATTTTCCCTAAAAGAACAAAGAAAAAAAAAAAGCTTTCAACAGCTAATCCAGTAACCAGGCTTTCTGCAACCCTAGAATTCCGAAATTAGCATGCATATCATGCACGACTCATACTCTGATTACTCTTATGTTGGTACATCGAGATTTTAAGTTGATATTTGATTAGAATACTTTATTGAACAAATTAACTCTCAAAAAGTTGATTATGACTAATTTACAAATGACAAGTAAATTTAATGACAAGACTATATATTAGCACTAAAGTTGTTTTGGCTCTTCTGTTAGTGCTTTGAGATTTTGAATTGATATTTTGATGGCAATACTTTATTGACTAAATTAACTCACATAAAGTTGATTGTAGCTAACTTACAAAGGATTAGTTTAATGACAAGACACCATATTATCATTAAAATGGCATAATTATAGAATAAGCTGGCATTCTACTGAAAATAACACTATTGTTCACTTATGATTGTTAGTGCCAACGCAAATTCAGCACTCAAGTCGTTTACTTCTTTGGAACATGTTTCTAAGGGACTTTTAGGTTAGTTGCAACCACTTTGCTAGTTTTAGAAGGAAAGAAATTAAAAGCTAGGCAATAATGTAAACACTTTTGCAGCATACCAAAATACACAACATAAGATTTCCTGCGATTTGTTTACAGTCATTTTGCAGCAAACCAAACAGCCAGCCCTTGAACAAAAGTAAATATACATTTATTCTTTCATGATGATTTTTCTTCATATCCATCAATTTTCATGCTTCTTGAAAACACAGCAGGGTGCAGGATGGTAGGAATTCAGCTGAAACAATATTAAGATGGGGCTTAAAATCAAACTTATCGTTTCACATCAGCCAAAAATTAATTGCCTAAGCTTCATTTTGTTTCCCTCGATTTCCCTTGACCCAAACACAACATACTACATCATTAATGAAATGCACACCTGAAAATCAGCTTTGCCCAACAGCTACGCTACATTTAGCTGTCACCAATTAAAGTGCATTCAAGTCAGGGGTGTGCATTTTCATGATCATCCTAAAAGACTTGGGAAACCATAAATGCATTAAAGGTGTTCAAAATCCCACTAGTCATTTATGGGATAAATGTTGCTAGAACTTCTAGAATCCCATCCCATATTCTGATTAAAAGTAATTGAACCATACAAGAGTTATTATTGTTGGCAGAAGGAATACAGGAAGTCCAGTCTCCATCTTCTTTCTTTACAAGTCTACTTAAATAGCAACATTGTTAACTCCATTTGATAATTTAACTGCTACGCCATTGGACACCTTCTGTCTCAGCCAATCCCATATAAAAAGGAGTTAAGAGTGGCGTCTTTCACCATTATCTTTGGTCATTTTCTCTTTTTATAGAGAAGTTGGTGACGTCCTTCCTAGTAAGGACATGAAAGAGAGTGAGAGATGGAGACCAGCACTAGCTGTGAGGGGTAAACTATATGGTTGAGTGAGGAGTTGGATTCCATTAGTAGCACTTGAGAGCCCACGCCTTATAGTTGGAAATTCAGTTCTATCATACCATCATTGGTGCTAAGCTTCCATGAACAAAGTCATTGGATGACTCATATCATTGATGGCAGAAGGCTCAACTGCCCAAGCCCTTCACTCACCTACCAATCATTAAGCATTTCAATCACATTGTTAGATAAAGGAAAGCCGTGAGTCTCTCAAACACAGTTTTGCTGTTAAGAGAAAGCTAGGGGGCTAGCCTAGGATCTGATGATGCTTTGCAAATATGAAACGCATGAATGTGTATTAAGATATGATTTTAATCGAATCTTTACGGTGTTCATATCCCATGCTTTCATGATTCATTACATGTCGCCCCTCAGGCCTACAGTCTCTTCACATGTTACTTCTAAGAATCTAGATTGAGAATAGTAAAAAGATTAACTGTGATAAGCAGGCATATTTTATGTAATTGGAGCACGATTAGCCAGGCAAAACCCATGCCTCTGCCTTGGTCATAGGGCTACACCTGTTGCCTCAAGGAGGTTTGGAGTGGCTGGAGTGGAGATCTATAGAGGCGTGATTGGCCAATGGTGCTTTTAAATAAGCAAAAAAGATTATGACTGCATCAGTAGTCTTTGTTTCTTCTTTGCACATGGCGGTGTGCTCCTGAATTGGGCACCTCCTGCAGAAAAACATAATTGGAGGAGATCAGCCTCCTTCCCAATTCCATGACAGCATTGATACTGTTAATGTTTTCTATGAAGCTAAGCTCATTATTTACTGTTATAGAGATTCCCATCCCTGATCCCTTAATATAAAAAATTGATGAGAGTGGTAGGTTCTACTCCTGGAATTTGATACTGAAATGGTTAAATCTTTTTTGTGATTGAGGTGCCTTCAGTTTGATAGTTGTATATATGGGTGCTTTTTTAAAGTGGTGGAGCATGCGCCAAGAGCAATGGCGTGCACCAGAATAAAAAAATAAACTGGACGGAGAATTTCAATGAAACAATTTTGAGTTTTTAACCTATCAAGCTTGATGGGAAAGATAAGATTCTATAATATTAAACCTTGGTGCATTCCCTTAAGCTAGATCTCATGTGCCTACTAGAAACTAAAGTTCAAGATAACCAACTGCATGACTTATATATATATATATATATATATATATATATATATATATAGATCAATTAAAGCAAATTCATGCATATCATCACATACGTAAGACTCAAACCCAAGACTTCTTAGTTGATAGCCTAAATTTCCAACCAATAAACTAAGATGAACTGCATCATACGACTCTCTCAATATTTGATAGCTCAAATGTGTCTTGAGTTATGTTCTGTCAATAATTGTAGCTATTTTTTCCTTAATAAATTGATCTAATGAATAGATATAATAGATGCTTTTTTTACCTTCAAATATTTTAGAAGCTAAGAGTTTTTTTTTTTTTTTTTTCCTTTAGTTTTGAAAGCAGAGCATTTAGTTCCAGCTGACAAGGCTAGGCTTTCATAGTGGATGCAAAATAGGACTCAAACTTAGAGATGTCAAAATGGGTTGACGGATCAGGTTTAGCTCTAACTTGAATCCAGTCAACCCAACTCATTTAATAAACGGATCAAAAATATCAATACGAATCTAACTCCCTATCAACTTGAATGATCAGAACCATGACTATTAATCCATTTACGGTAAAATAAAAGTTATAATTTATTAACTATAAAGTTTAGGCCAAATTATAAAAAGGAGCAACTTTAACACCTAAATACGTATAAGGATCGTAAAGACACAAAAATTTAAAAGGAGCGAAACCGAACTGGCGGAGAACGGGTTTTAAACCGGAGAATAATAATCCGGTTGCAATAGAAACCGGAGAATAATAATCCGGTTTCTATAGAAACCGGTTTATTATTATTTAAAAAATATTTAATTTTTTTAAATATAATTAAAATTAATCAGGTTAATGATATTATTTTAAAAATAAATTGTTTTATTTTAATAATATAAATTTTATAATTTAAATATTAAAATTCGGTTTAAGTAAAATCTATAATTAAAATTGTATAGTAATTAGTTATGTGTAAATCATATACTTTTAATAAAATTTATTATATGTATTTTTTATAATTTATTTATTTAATTATATATGAATTATATTTATAATTTTAAAATATTAATCATAAATTCGCAAACTTTTATGAAATTAAGTTAGGAAATAGGTTAGGAATTTTTAAAAAATAATTGTTATATTTAAAAGGAAAAATTAAATTGTAGAAAATTTTATTTATCTTTTATATTTTAAAAATATTTTTAGTCATAATAATGAATAATACGTTTGATGGATGAAATGAATAATAAAAATAAATTTAATAAAATAGTTTAAAAAAAAGCATGCTAGTTTTGCACGAGTTGAATGTGTTAATAAAATAATTAATTAATAATGATAAAAAATTTATGATAAAAAATAATTACTTAATGATTAATTTATTTGATTATGATGAAATTATATTAGTTTATTAGTTAAATTATGAGTTGAATTTGTATTGTTTATTATTTATTCTTTAAAAAACTCGTAAATGAATTAATGAATTTATTTTGATTATGTATATAAATTATTATATATTAAAATGAATTATTAAAATTTTAATAAAAATGTGCACTTGGTGTGGATATTGTATTCCTCTGTAAAAAATAATTAATATTTTCTTGCTTAGAACATTGGATTCCTCTATTAAGAGATGTCATTGAAAGCATAGGATTCTTATATCATCTAGTTGACCATGCTTGAACATATTATATAGCTAGCAATATCCAATCCCATCAGATAGATTGTAAGGTTGTAAGGTTCATTAATATGTTATTATATTTTTTGGCTGCAAATGCTGCTTGGATATATTTACACGCTGTTATTTAAAGAGTGCATACATAACATTTGAAGTATATTTTGTTAAGTCACTCAAGATATTTTGCCATGTATGAAAAAGCTAAATGGAGTCACCAACAAAGAAAGATTTGATGATGCAAGTCGAAGATTGCATGCTTGTATAGCACAAGTCGGTGATACTCCGTTGGAGCGAAAGGCGAATGTAAATGAGATTTTTACGTGTTATGTCCATGAATGATCAGAAGATGAGGATGATTGCCTCTGGAATATGCATGCTGAGTTGATCATGGTAAAACTTTACAGGACACAAGATTTCTTAAATGCTACTGGTTGGAAATCTCTTCAAATTAGATTCCATGAGGAGAATGGCCACCTTGTCAGCCCTCATTTCTTACAGATGCGATACCATGAGATGAAATGCCACCGAGACGGCGGTCATTCACCTCCAGATATTGACTGCAGTCACATTAACCATGAGCATGTCATTTTATATCATAGTTGGTGTTCGAGATATGACCAATTCATTATGGATTTTTATAAAGATCGAACTAATGAGGTATTACTTGATGGCCAGCTCAGACAGTTCTTCAGGCTTGAGGATTGGCAAGACCTACAGTATGAGTTTGAGTTCAAAATGAAATGTTGTCCAACGCAAACACAGCTCCAATCATGTCTGCATATGCTGCTTAGGAATTAGTACATCTGTATCATCGGCTAAATGTTATCTTCGGGGCCTTCTTTTATATTTTCCTGACCCTAGGTCTTTTTATTTAGCAGCAAGCGTGTCTATTTATTTTAATCTGTTATGTTATCATATTCATGAGCTTCTCCCGTAGTAAAAAAATTATTATTTTGGATGAGTAGTTGTGATTGTTTAATTTATATTTCCTTATTATTAGTTTGTATATATTTTATAATATTTTAAGCAGTAATCTACAAAAATTTAATTTAATATTGAGATATAACAATTAAAAATTAATTTTAAGAATAAATTTACATTTCCTTAATATTATGTTATTTAATAAACAAAAAATAAGATAGAATCTCATGTATCACAAATAATATGAATGATTCGATTACATCAGCATTATATAGATGATATCAATCTTCTGTCTTACCTCTTCTTCTTTCGTTTGGGGATGGCTGCACTACCCATTGTGTACCTATCATGTGGTCGGCTTCTCCTCGGATCTAATTGGGTCTCCGTCGCCTCTCTGCTTTGTCCATCCAAGTCTGCAGTGAATTGTGTAGGTTGAGTATAGTGGAGGAGCTCATCCTGCTGTGTTGGAGAGTGGGGCAATCCGAACCGATTCATTCATGCCGGGATCTATATACCCGATGTGTGAAGCGGCTCTTGTTGTGATGCTTGAGTATCAATCTGATGTGCAAGAGCAGTACTACCCAATTGGAAGCCGTATTGATTCCAATATTATAAGGCACTGCAAAATCACCAGATCCAACATATTATAAATTTCTATATCAGAATTTGTCTTCATAACTGAAAATTAATATATTACATTCTAATTTAAATTTCAAAAATTTTATAAGATAATTTAACATTTTATTATATATTAAAAATAATAAAATGTTAAATTATATATACTATATTGATATCATATCATCTTATTATTATAATATTTATTTTTATTTATACTATACAATTATTTATAATATATTAATATGATTTTATTTCTATCAATATTATTTATTATGAAATTTTATATATTATATTCTCTATTAATATAATTATTTTTATTTATATCATATTAATAGTTATATATATATATATATATATATATATATATATATATATATATATATTCAATCATATTTCAATGATAATTTGAGAACTTTCATAACCAAATTTAACATTATATTTTTATATAATGAAAGTATAATAATATTAATTTCTATTTAATTATATTTTATTAAAATAATTTTGTTCTTCTCAATATAATTTATGATGACATTTCAGGCATTACATAATTTATTAATATAATTATTTTAATTTTTATTATTATAATAGATTTTTTTTCAATTTATATCATATAAAAAGAATATAAAAAATATTTATATTTTGATTTAAATCTGAAAACTTTAATAACCAAATTTAACTTTAACAATTATTTTAATATCATAATAATAATATTAATTATAATGTGCGTACTATAATAATAATATTTTTTATGTAAATTAAATTTAGAAAATATAATAATATTAATTTTTTTCATAGTTTATTATTAATTATATTTTATTCATATAATTTTAATCTTTTCAATTATATTTATAATGAAATTTTATACATTATTTTATTTATTAAATTAATTATTTTAATTTATAATAATATAATAAAATTTATTTACATATTAATATTTTAATAATTATTATATTTTAATTTAAGTTTCTAAATTTTTGTAATCAAATTCATCAATAGCTATAATTAAAATATCATAAAACAAAAAGTAAATTCTAATGTCTGTATTATACTTATGTTAAATTTTATTTATATTATATTATAAAAGTATTATAATATAATTTTCTATTTATACTCTAATATTAACTAAATTTTATTAATATAATTTAATTTTTTGTCAATATAATTTATAATGAAAATTTCTGTGTTATATTGTTTATTGATAAATTTATTTTAATTTATATTATTATAATTGAATTTATTTATATCTTCATATTTTAATAACAATTATATTTTAATTGAAGTTTGAAATCTTTCATAACCAAATTTAACAATTACTATTAATTAAATATCATAATTAAAATAATTAATTATAATGTACGTACTTTATTTATATTAAATTCTTTTATTATTTTTGGAAACTATTATAATTTATAATATGAATTTCGATTTATATTGTAAAAATAAGTATATTTTATTAAGAAATTATTTAAAAATAAGTATATTTTATTGATGACATTTTATATATTATATAATTATTTTTATTCATATTATAATAATAATTTTTATTTTGTGTATATAATAGACATAGTTAAATGTATCTAAAATATATTTTATTAATATATGTTTTGTTTAATATTTCTTATTAAATTTGTGTGATTTCTTTTAAACTAAGAAATTAACCTCCGAAGACTTCGGGAGTAAATGAATATATCCATACAAAATATGTCCACAAAAAATTAGTTTAAAAAGAAACTTTGTATGATTTTTAAACTTTTCATAACATTTAAATCATCACTTAACCGATTTTTCTTTTTTCTTTAAGACAGAGAATAATATTTTGATTTAATATTTTTAAAAATACAGGAAATAATATCTATCTGATTTTCTAAGTTGTTCAGGAATAGGTTTAAACATTACGAAAAATATACTAATTAATTATTTTATTAAATATCATGTCAAAGATAGATTTTGATACATTTACATCCGATAAATTTTGAAATTTTAAAATAACATAATTTCTTTATTTTCTTCCACAATAAATTTTTCCTGCAGTTACCAATACTTATTTTCTCTCAATAATTTACACTATAATGTTTTGCTCACTAAAATTTAAGTCAATATCCAAGCCATATTTGCACAAATGTCAACTAAATCATGAACAAATATTTCTAAAAAATTAAATTAATTTCAAAATTAACAGATCTCACGTATATCATAAACATCAATAAAATTTCTAAAGAAAAAAAACATTCTCATTATTACAATAACATTCGATTATGATTACATTTTTTCATATATCTCAAAGTTACAAATAATACCAAATTTACAAAATTTAACAACATAATATTAAAATAAATGCAATTTATGAGGAAAACAAACTAACCCTATAAACTTTAAGATGAATCTTCAAATTCAAGGCTGGATTTCTCTAGCAACCAAAACCTTCAGCTTTGTCAAATTTATAGATGGCCGGGGCTTAATTTGCGGCAAAAGTATTTACATAAGGATGACCGAAATTCACGGGAGCACGAAATTAGTGGATCACGGGCGCGAAACAATTATGCCGACGTGGAAAGGAAGAGATAATGGGGAGCTAAATCATTCTGGCATGGAATCAGAAGAGAAAAAGTGGAGAAAAAGCCAAGGGTGCACGTGGATAAATGTATTTCATAAAGAAACCGGATGTTAAAACTCCGATTTCTTAAATTAACTGGATAATTAGTAATAAAATAATTAATTAACAAAAATTAAAGAGGAAATCGGAGGATCAATTTCCGGTTTCTATAGAAACCGGATTTTAGAAATGGAACATGAAAATCCGTTTCTATAGAAACCGGATTTTGATGTTCCGGTTTCTTTATAACCCGGAATTTACTCCTCCGGTTTCGCTCCTTAAATTTTTTTAAATTTATGCTCTTTATGCATATTTAGATATTAAACGTGCTCTTTTTTATAATTTGGCCCTTTAAGATATTTGATAAAAAAATAAGAAGGTTTATGATAAAAAGAAATAAGGATGGGAAGCCATAATTAACTGTGCCTATATATAAGAATTATTTATTGCTTTAATTTCATCAATTTTTATATTAATTTAATAAATTACAAAGATTTTTGAACTATATAATTTTTTTTAACTCTGATAAATTGGGCCGTGGATATTGATTTGGACCGGGCCTCCAATCTAGTAGCTCTTTCGTTTTCCAATGTTTGGTTAGCTAGACTAGTTGAAGAAGCCACGTAATCTTAGGCCCATTTAAACAGAAGCTTAAGCCCTTACGTAGTATCCTTTTCGGTGCTTTCTTCTCTTGGGTGATTTCTCCTGTTTTTTTCCTCCTCTCCTTGCGCTCCTCATTCGAGAATTTCTGCAGAAGAAGACCCCTCGGAGGAGCTCCCACCGTCGTCATGTTTCTTCTCTTCACCTCCGAGCTAAGTATGCTTATGGAACTTTATATAGGGTGTTGTTTTTCTTATTTTGTTAGGTTTTTGCTATATAGCCGCGCAATTTCACAGAAGAACAGTCTCCGGAAGAGATTTTCCTTTTTTATAATTTTGATTTGGAAATGGATTTTTATACAAGTTTCTGGTCATTTCTTTCATAGAAATTGGCAAGAAATCAAATCACCAGCTTATCGTTTTGTACATTACTTCCGAAAATTTGATTTGTGGTTTATAACCCTTTTGTTAAACAGTGGTGCCATTCATGCTAGCTTTCTATTAATGTTTTGCAGCTAGTTTTGTCCAAACAAGTAGTCATGCTTTTGTTTGAAAGTCCAAAAGATATGTTATTGAAAGAGAAATCATGATTTCGCCAATTCTATCTCGAAAGTTTTTGGCATTTTCAAAAAACGGATGGAAATTTGTTATATATTTTGTTCTATTGCAAGTGGTTAAGGGTTTTAAATTTGTTGAAAATGGACACTTGTTCTATATTTGAAAAACAATTTAATAATTAAGTTATTACAAATGAATTTAGTACTTTAAAAATCAGCTATTGTATGAATAGATAAAATTAATATCTAACATAAAAAATAGATAGATATAAGACAACATTAAATATTTATTCAAAATGATATATAAAGAATGAGTATATAATATTTAATAGAAATGAATGAAAAATAAAAAAACTCAAAATTAATCTCAAACAATTGAAGTAAGATTTATGATGATGATGAATGCGACGTTGGCTCTCAAATAGCGTTTGAAGAACACCAAAGTTGCAGGAGAAATTATTACGTGCAAAATCTGGACATAAAGTCAGAGTCATCCGGAGAACTACATAACTTCATTTAATAAAAGTCTAGATAACCGTTGGTTCACATGAGAACTACGTATCTTCATTTAATAAAAGTCTAGATATATAATTACGTCCGAACTCTACGCGTAGTAATTTCTCAAGTTGTAGCTATGTGCCTTAGAATTGTACCTGAAATATTTGTTTAAAACATAAGTCAATAAGGAATTTACTTTTTTTTCATATTTCTATTTCTTCATATTTTTTTATGCTAGCTCAAATATTTGTAGATTGTGGCCAGAGTACAAACACTTAAAGTGGCTGTAGTCAACTGATGGCAAAACATTACAGGCTTACTTAAATAAGGATAAGCTATCTACCATCTAATCGCAAATGGAGCCCAACCTTACTAATAACAGTATCAGATAGTTTAAGCCTTATATTTTCAAGCTCAGCATTTTGCCTTTCCTCATTAGATAACCAAGAAGATGAGAGCAGATCAAAGCAATCTTTTCCACAGCATTTGGCGGCACAGCAATTTGATTTATCTGGTTTATAAAAGCTGAATTTTTTCTTCATATTTGCAGCAGAAGGCTCTTCAACGAAGCTTCTCAAGATGTTTCTTGTAGATCCACACCAGATGGGGCTTGCAAGCTTCAAAAACTTGAAAACATCAAGAACTGGAAGATAGACACTCCCCAAGTCAGATTCATCATCAGCTTTTCTTCCATGGTAATCTGATCCTCCAAGCTTTAGAAGGTCATATGTATCAGCTAAATTACTGAAACCTGTAAGCAAAATAGCCACTTCATTATGGGATGCTAGAACAGATAGAAATAACGACTTTAGTACTTATTTTAGATTTCGGTCTCATGAAAATTTTAGGTTTGATAGTTTTGATAATTTTGCTGTTTTCTAAATTTAGTTTCATTTTGATTACAGCTTTTTTTTTGTTATAAATAGTTTAAATGCATATTTAATGTATGAAACCAAAATGGATCATATACTTAGCTTAAATTATAACTCATGAAATTTACCAGAGCCTAGGTGATAGAAATTTTTGCAAAACTTTAAAGACTACTTCGAAGTTTTAAATGTAGTGCGGTTTAAAACGAATGGAATTTGAGTAACTCTTGAGTTAATCCAAACTTCACCGAAACTATTGACAAAACTTGCAAATTAATAGAACCAAAAAAAAAAAGTTTTAGATCAATTTAAATTGAAACTGAAGACCATGAGGGGCATTGCCAACGCAAGAATCTTCCAGACAATGCAAGACTTGAACTATTGCTGGATTTTGGAATTAGGTAAACATGAGAGAGAGAGAGAGAGAGAGAGAGAGAGAGAGCATACCAGCCAACTTCCCATCGCTTCTGTATACCTCCACAGCATGGAGGCCAGCAGCTTTCAAGCTTTCAATAACAGAAACTGGACTTTTCAATGCCCAAGGATGAGCCAAAGTTGCTATACCTCCAGAACGGCAAATCAATTGAACAACATAGTTCGCCAATGGTTCAGTTCCCCTGCACACAGTGAGATGAGCTTTCATTTTAAAGTGTAAATTCCCATAACATAACTTCTTAATATCAGGTGACCAGTTTTCTCTCTTAAATAGTCTGCTTACTTAGCATAAGCCGGTCCACCATCATACAAATATTTGCTGAATGCTTGCTTCAAGTTCTCAACATAGCCAGCTTCGACCATTGCCCTTGCAACATGCACCCTTCCCGGTGCCACCCCTTTTCCTGCTATGTTCACAACATCTTCCCATTTAAGAGGCATTTTAAGTTTGCCTAGCTTCACTAGCATCTCTTGTGCTCGAGTGTAACGGCCATCTCGAATATTGGCCAACAAGTCATCAAGCTCCTCACACATAGAAGAAGGCCCACAGCTACCATAGTAAGCAAGAATATGGAGAGGTTCCTCTCCTCCTGGTTCATTCCTTCAAATGGTAATATGACAAATGAACAAATTGCACTACTAAATTAAGTGTTAAAGCAAGAAATTTGTCCTTTAAAATGGTTTCTCTGTTGGGAAAAGCTATCGTGTTCAAAAAGCACGAAATCTTGAGACTCCCCTGTCATAATTTTCTGTTGTTTGCTTCTATTTCCATGAATAACAAATCAATTCCAAATACTAAGACACAAACTATATGAAAGCTGAAAAGCATTTTTAGTTGTAATGATATTTTAGGTAATTTCCTAGGAAAGTACTTTAATAGAATCTAAATTTTTCCATTTAATAAATAAACAAATAAGTATTCATTACTTATATGCTAATTAAGATATTGTATTGTAATGGTATGAAATTCATATTAATATCTGTAGAGGTCATTCAATCAACTCATACCATAACTACCAAATGACCATGACTTAAACCCCACATTTACATGATTTGACCAATCATTAGTTTACTCGGCAGCACAACACATTACGTAAGAAAGCAATACTAAACAAAGCATTAGATAGGTATCTGTATGGTATGTTCATGGAAAGGGATCTTCAGAACACATAAGCTTCAAGGATTAAAGAAGTATTACCCTGGAGAATACACTGCACTTATTTCAACACCTGGAATTATCCTCATGTTGAACTTCTGAGCAGCTTCTACAGCCCCTGGTATGCCAGCCATGGTGTCATGGTCTGTCAAAGCAAGTACTTTCACCTGTTTATTACAAATGGTTATACATTCAGGTTCTGTTATTAACAAAACGAATAACATAGAAGTATGTAGCCCTATTAATATGGAAATAAGGTTTATAAACTATCATGTTGTAACTAACGATATCTAGCTCAAAAATACACTCCCTGGTTTTCAGGACTGTGGTCATAGGTTTGAATCTTTCAAGCATCATGGTTTAGGCTGAATATTCCCTGGCTCTTGCGTGGAATTCAGTCTGTAACTAGCCTTATGTCAAGCTTTTCTATAATTACTCTTAAGTCACACTTACTTATAACTGACCTCATCACTTATCTGTAATTAGACTTTAGGCCACTTTCAATTGATAAAAGTGTCATTTGTAGTTTTGAATGCATGCATCAACCTTCACCAGTAATGAAAACTATAACCACAACTATTCCAAATATTTTTGCAATTATATAAAACAATTACTCCGTTTTAAACTCATCGAAATTTGACAAGCTAAGATCAAGATCTAAAATCTCGCAATTGGGCATTTAGGCGTTTATCGTCCATGAGACAGCGTAAGCTTTAGGTGATTTGAGGCTTCTAACAATAAAAAAATTTGCGCAAAGTCAAAATGAAGGTAAGAAATTATATATTGGCGTCATAATCAATTATAAAATTATATATTAACATTCTAATATAGTAAGTATATATGAAGGAACAAATTACACAAACTATGTGTAATGCAAACAACAACAGGTCAAAATAATATAAGATAACAAAATTAAATAAAACTAACATAATATATCAAATCAAAGTAAGAAATTAACTAAATTTAGCACAATAAGTTTCTCTCATTCATTACCACTATCCAACATTGAACTTCCAATGATCAAATTAATAATATGACAAATAATCAAAAGTACTCCGTACTCTCATCACTCAAGAAGTCTTCATTCAGGTCATCATCATAGCGAATAGTTTTCTCCCCTATCTCATCTTCAATAGGGTACAAGTTCTCCCAACCTTCTTCTTTTTCAATCTCAGTTATCTTTCTCTTTCTTGATCAATAATAATTAATAATAAATTAAAATTATTACTTAAAATTTAAGACAACTTCAAATTGTTAAATTTTCTTATATGATGTATTTTTATTATTGTTGTTGGCTTGTGTTAGATGTACATGCCTTGTTTCTATCATCATTGAAAAATTTACAATTTAGATCTTGTTGCAAATCAGATGAAGTGATAACATTAACATCATTCACAAATCATTTGTCATCAACTAGCATATCATTACATAGTAGGGGATTCTCATCATCCTTCAATTTTTTTTCCTCCAGTTTCTATCTTTCATTCTCTTGTTTACTTGATGTATACCAAGGAGTTCATCTTTAGAGTCATTAGACAATTTTTCCCTTTTATGTGAACTTGATTGTATGCGCTCTAATTGTGCTCACATTCGGATGATGAGCATGTGAGTCTAATTACCTTAACAGCAAAACACTGCTGCTCAAGAGTACCGTCACTAAATTAGATTCACTGCTCAACTAAAGTCGAAAGAAATAAGTATAATTAGAACTTATTAATCTACAATTTGGAGGGTACATTTTTATTTCATTCAATACATTAAAAATAAAAAAATAACAGAAGAAATTTTTATAATTATATCTTTAACTTAGTGCAGTCTAAAAAAATATTTCTTATTCCTAAATAGTATAAGTTGCATATTAGCATTTTTCCTTTCAGTTGAGTAAGCAATCAACCTATCTATTTAATGATACAGCCCCAATTTAATCTCAAGATTTATTGACTTATCCTTAGCATGTTGGAATGGCAATGGAGCTGAAATTCTCACTTCTCATCAATGATATCCCAATTTTCTTATAAATTGTCTCATCTTCTCCTAACTTATGAGATTTTAACTTGTCAGCTTCATCCATTGCATTATAAATAAAACTCACAGCTACCTTTTTCTCTGCATCAATTGTAATCAAAACTTGGACCAACAATCTTATTGTCATTATTACATATGAGACTAATCAAGATCTCTCATTCAGAACAATTTTTCTAGCTTCTTTTCCCTTAGCTTTCTTAGCCCAACCATAATTGAGCCATAGAGTGGAAGTAAATATAGCCTCCAATGATTACATAGCTTCCAACATGCTCCCAAGCATCAACCAAGTTGTAGCAAATTGATAAGAAGCGGATGCAATTTTCTCAAAATCAGCAATCGACTATAAGAAATTAGAAATAAAAGCACACAAAAACTATTTTTATTACAAGATATATGAAAAAAAAATAGCAAGATACAGTTGGATCTTCAATTCGAGAGGAAGATCCGGCTCTCCCAAATCCCTAGCTGCCGGCTAGAGCCCAAATAACCTAAGAAATTCTAATTTCAGCAAACTCCAAACATAATTTGAAATCACTCCATAGTTAGCCTTAAATAGGCTCCCATAATTCCCTCCCAAATCAGCCCCCTTTCCCTAAATAAATCCCTCTCATATCTGAATTCAAATTAGATTTATTTTCATAATTAATTTCCTCTCAATTGTAATTAAAACGTTTCTAAACAATCCCCCCTTAATTCCTCCTCCTTTTTCCTAAATAATTCCCTCTTAGATTTTGAATTCAAATTAGATTTCTTGCCCTAAATAATTCCCTCCCAAATATAATTAAAAAATTTCCTAAATAATTCCCCTTTGATTAAGAACCTTCCTAAATAGTTCCATCTTAATTAGGAAACTTCCAAATTCCCTCCCAATCAAATCGAACGGTCTATCAATACTCACCTCCCAAAGTGTCACCTTCTCCTCAAGGTGGAGCGAAGGAAACTGCTGTTGAAGCACTAGACTAATAGCACTAAACTGAAAAATAGATTGTCACTAGATCGAGTGATTCCTGCCTCCAGCATCTCCTTAATCAATCTCTCCATCGCATCTTCCTGGAGTTGGAGAGAATGGTACAGACGAACACTGATATGTGCGACTCCGTCCTTCCAAAAGATAGAATGCTCATGTTCCCGCAAAGGAAGTAACCCATGAACTAGATGGAACACCTCTCGATATTCCTGTAAGAGTGGTTGAACCATGTCAAGTGCTTCTATATTCTCCCCATCTTCTTTTTCTTCCAAACTCTACAGTTCAACTAAAAATCTTACTCCTTCACCATTTTCCCTCCTTGAAAGTGATTCCAAAGAGAGCATCTCCTCTTCCTCAAAAATTTTCACCTCCTGATTCCCCCTCATTATCCCTATGTTAGGGTTTCTCCCATTTTCTTGTCCGATCAACGATGCTCTCACCTCCGATGTTGTCGGTTTGGTTTGGCCCTCAAGAAGCTTCTTTATCATCTCCTCCATAATGGCAAATTTCTCATCGATCTTCTCATGGATGGCTGAAGATAGCTTTTCGAAACATGAAGTCTTTTCTACAAAATTAGATTTTAATTGTCTGATCTCCATTTTCAACACTTCTACATTTCTTCCCTCCATAAGTACCCGGATCTAGGCTCTGATACCAATTTCATAAGAAGTGGATCCAATTTTCTCGAAATCAGCGAACGACAATAAAAAATTATGAAGAAAAACACATTGAAACTATTTTTATTACAAGATATATGAAAGAAAATAGCAAGATACAATTGGTCTTCAATTTGACAGGAAGATACGGCTCTCTCAAATCCCTAGCTGCCAGCTAGAGCTCAAATAACCTAAGAAATTCTAATTTCAGCAAAATCCAAATATAGTCTGAAATCCCTCCCAAATCAGCCCCATTTCTCTAAATAAATTCCTCTCAGATTTGAATTCAAATTAGATTTATTTTCATAATTAATTTTCTCTTAATTGTAATTAAAACTTTCCTAAACAATCCTCCCTTAATTCCTCCATCTTTTCTCTAAATAATTCCCTTTTAGATTTTGAATTTAAATTAGATCTCTTGCTCTAAATAATTCCCTCCCAAATGTAATTAAAAATTTTCCTAAACAATTCCCCTTTGATTAAGAACTTTTTTAACTAGTTCCCTCTTAATTAGGAAACCTCCTAATTCCCTCCCAATCAAATCGGCCGGTCTATTACAAATCTAATTGCAGCAGGCTGTAGGAGTTATTTTTTAGAAAATTTCCTCATCAAAATTAAAACCCAAGAATAATTTTATATGAATCTACTTATCTTCTTGGTTCTGCTTATGGAATTCTTGTGTTGTAGTAAGTCACTTAATTTTTTCTGGAATGAGATCTATATAGAGTGCGACATAAGATGTCCAACGTCAGTTCTTTCTCTTCTTCATCAATTTAGCCTCAACTACCCTATAAACACCGGCATTATCTGTCATAACATGTACAACTGAATACTCTCCAATCTTTTGTATCACCCTATTAAGCAATCAAAAAAATGTACTCTGCATCCTTCACCCGATCACATGCTTCTATACAACAACAACAGTATCAAGCCTTTATCCCACTATGTGGGGTCGGCTACATGAACCCTTTTTTTCATTGTCCTATTAATAGTCAAATTCTCATTTAAATCTAATAAAAAAAGGTCATTTCTAATATTTTCTAACCAAGTTTTTTTAGGTCCACCTCTACCTTTCTTAACATAAGTAAAATCTAATGCATCTACTTTCCTAACCAAGTCATCGGAAGGCCATCATTTTATGTGACCAAACTATCTAAGGCGACTCTGTCTAATCTTATCTTTCACTAGAGCTACTCCAACCTTTTCAAGTATAGGATCATTTCGTATCATGTCTCTAAGAGTAAAGCCACTCATCCACTTGAGCATCCTCATCCCTGCAACAATTAACTTAAATATTATGCTTCTATAGATTTCAAAAAAATAATTCCATAAGAATTATTTATCAGAATATTAATCAGGTTTTCATTCTTGATATCAGACCAACCATCAGATATGATTTTCACTCCAATCTAATTTTAAGTTATTTTATTTTCCTCAATGGCTTTCTCAATCTTGCTCAGATAAGTTTTTAAGTCATACATAGATAGGAGTTTCAAGACTAAACCATAAGCACTTGTGGAATGGATAATTGATGAGGACATCCACACTTGGAAAGTTTATCGCAGACGTGGCCGTCGATCAACGGCCACGATTGAGTCCTTATATTTCTGAGTTTATTATGTTATTTGTTTCTTTTATGATAGTTCACTGTTTTACCCTTACTTAAGGGTAGCATGCTTGTAAGCCCAATATGGGCATTTGAGTCTTTTCCTTTATTTCCCTTGTTGAGGCTATTTATAAGCCACTATTATATTGTTTGAATTTTAATGAATGATTATTATGAAATTTTCTTGCATTGGTGTTCTCTTTGGATTGAGAGCTTGTGAGTTGTGTGGAAGAGCCTAGGAGAGGCTACGCGTAGTACCCAACAGCGGCCTCCGGGAGCTCTTGGTTCTTTCTCTATTCCCCTCTCTTCTTCCTCCACCGCCGGTTCAAAGTCCCTCCCCTTCCCTTGCACCCGTCGGCCTCCCCCCCCCTTTCAAGCCGAGCCCTCATCCCCTCCCCCTCCTCCTAAAACCGAACCCCTAAGTCCCCTCCCCCACCCCACGACTCCCACCCAATTCCGTCCACCCGCCGGCCACCCAAGCAACCCCCACTTCCAATGCAAGCCGCCGGTTTGCCCCTCTCTCCTCCTTAATTTGGTTTCCTAAATAAGGTTGGTATTTATTTAGAAAGTATTTGGGATTCAAATCCAATTTGAATTTAAACTCAATCCTTTCCTAAATTATCCAATTTATTTAAGGAAAGTTGCTTAAATTGAATCCTATTTGAATTCAAATTTAAATAGGACTAAATCAATTCTTTCCTAATACTATATCCTAAATTAAGTAACCCCAAATCAAGCCCCAATCCCCCTCCCTCCCCATTATTGCCGCCGGCCCACTCCCCTTGCCCACCCCCTCTCTCTCTCTCCAATTCCCCACCTCCCCTTTCAATTCCTACCCTCTTTAGGAATTAATCCCTAGCTTTCCTTTTCCAATTTCCCTCCCAACCCAAATCTGAAATCAATTTCAGAATTTGGGATCATTCCTCTCCCAAAACCCTAACCCTAGTTTCACAAAATCTGAACCAATCCCTCTTCCCCTTCCCCACCTTGGCCGACCCCCTTCCCCACTTCATCCTCCTTGGATTCTCAAAGCAAACCACCATTCTCTTGGGAAGAAGACATCAAGGGCAGCAAAGCTTCATCCCACGCTACTTGTTATCCTTCCAACAACATGAATGGAAGTGCCCGCATGGGATTACGGATTGGTACTTGACGAAGACGACAACATTGACATCCTCCGGTCCCCGTTCTTCGACGTCGGTTTTGACTTCGACAACACCGTCGAAGAATACTTCGATCGGATCCACATTACTTTGGTGGATACGATTGACGATCAGAGGAAGAAGGGACGGTGGACCATCCTTGGCCGACTCACGACTGCTTCCCCTCCGGACGCTCCTCCGTTCAGAGAGTATTTCACCCACCTCCTACGCCGCCTCACCTTTGCTATCGGCAAGCAAGTGGCGGCTATCCGACAACGACTCCTCCGGTTAAGGTGAACCTTCTTACTTCGTCAATTACTTCGTTGTTTTTCTCCTAACCTTGTAGGTGATGACGAAATCGTAATGGATCTAAGCCGCTTCTCTTGCTAAAAGCTTAGTAAACGTAGGATTACTTGAGTGTTCCTTTATGTTTACTTGTCTTATTGTTAATCGAGGAATTATGCATGAACAACTACTATGTTAGCGTCATTTTGATTCCCTAAAATATTTGTTTGTGCTAGCATTATTATATGTGGTTTAGCCTAAACGCAAGCATCCCTCCCTTGTTTTATTTTATCGTTCGAAATGTTAGTAATTTAATCTACCAATTGCTCTTTAAAGTAAACCGTGCAAAATCCAATTTTCATTCAAGCATACTAGTCCTGCATCAATAATATTGTAGTAAGAAGGAAAAGTTGCTACATTGAATGGAATGACGTTCTCATAAAAAAACCTCCTAATATTCATGCTAATACATCTGTGTGCCTGTCTAGCAATCTCTGGAGACAACTTCTCTAATGCAAATGCCCTCTCTCCCTGCCTATCATCCTCCAAACTAACCATGTAATGAGCTCTTATACATGTACTAGACATTAGTGTTAAGGATGAGGATGATTTTCGATCACTGCACTCACTCCAATAATATGAGCCAACATCAACTTCAACTTTGACATTGAACTGTCATTACGTCAGATGCTTTGACATCATCAACTTATATGAATGAATATCTTGTTCACTATTTTTGGCACTTTGACAAATGGAGCCAGATCTTTGTGCGAACTGGAGAGGTTTTCCATTATTCTTATAACATCCCATTTAATTAAATTCTCATAATAATTGTACTCAAATAAATATATATCTTATCACTTAACCCAGCATTGACTTGAACATTATGTCTCTATGCCAAGTCTTTTCTATGACCCTCCTTTCTATGACCGTTGTGAATTTCTCCATGCTTCAAACTATTTCATACAAAACCCTATAATGTAAATTTTAATTCAAATTTGAGAACATGAAAGCATTGAAAGAAATAAATAACATAACTACGACATACAAAAAAATTACATTGAATCTAACAAAAAAAATTACGGTGAGGTTTGAAAATTTTAATCAATCGGAGATGGATGGCATCAACAGAGGGGCCTAAAAAAGGCCAAGGGCTAGTTGAGAGGAACAGACGAAACGAACAAGTTCTCGATCCAATGCGTGCTTGCATCTTGGGGTAATGTCGTGAGGGTAAATAGCATAACTATTTAAAATAAATAAATCTTAAGATCATCTCTGGGCATATGTTAGATAGTGTGAGGCATATGACTCACCTAATCCAGTTAAGGCATTTGCCTCAAAATATTTTTAGTACTTATTGCACTGAAGCGTGCTTCAAGGCGCACATTGTATTGTGCAATTTTGAACAATGGCTAAGTTTCATCTTAGATTTTCAGAAAAGACATTAGAATGATAACTGGAAACCTTCTACCAAGCCAGAATGATTACAATTCAAAAGAAATTTTCTCCATGTCTAGAGCACAATAATGTTTCAGACTTTGTGAAACAATGAAAATGAAGAAAACAAGTTTTCTACTCATAAATGGGGGAGCAAACGTTTCAGCTGATTCTTACAGGTTCATTATAGTTTATGAAATTTCCATTATGGCAGTAAAAAGTCTAGCAATAGAGATTTAAGCCTATGGCTCACTTCTTGCAGGAACACTGCTCAATCGATATGGCATTCACCTACAAACTTCACATGAAAATGCCACAAAAGAGACAGGCAACTATGAAATCATGGCTGTTTGGCCAAAGGTAGGATAAAACTCAAATAGAATTTAGTAAATCCTGCAAATCCAGATGTTACGATGATTAAAATCTAAAAATTTGTTTGACATGACAACGATTAAATCTGGCTAAACTCTGATAATTTATTTGACTATTTGATGCAGCACTTAGGATTTGCAAAAGGAGAAAAAATCCTTTGAATTCTGCGGCAAAACATAGATTTAATTAGTAAAAAAATACGATATAGAGCCCACAAACTTCTAATTGGCAGGATTTAAGCTAATTCTTGCTTAAATGCTCCTAAAATAGGATACCAAACAGCCCGAATTGAAAGGAGAACAAACTTCAGTAAAGAAGATCACTTTTATAGAGTCCAGGCAAAAGACAAAGGACAACAGTCTATTTTAGCAATTTCATAGCAAAACCAGGTTGAAAGGCCTCAAAAAAAGCAAAATAAACGACAGAAACCCAACTAAATGGGAAAATTTACAGCAAAATGAAGCCGAAACGAACAAGCAACTCCTTTCCACAGAATAGCAAATGCAGAGATTTATAATGGTGAAAAGGTATAATCATCACGACATCATTCATAGAAGTGACAAGGAAGAAGGCCATGGCGGACAATCAACTTTAAATTTCAGCAAAGAAGATCCTTTCCATACTTCACCGATCAAAAGACAATCGAAAACTACTAGGAATGTGTCAAAAGCAAATAAAAAACAAACAACAAAATCCAACGAAATAGGAACATACAGCAAAATGATGCCGAACAACATCCTTATTCGCAGAAAAGAAGAAAAAAAGTCATTTTTTATAACATAGAAGGCCAATTCTTCGCATTTTCTACACAGCCACTGCGGCAAAACATCAAATAGATAAGAGCCAACTACGGAATCCAACAGTTAAACCATGCAGAACCAGACAAAAATCACCAAGAACAGAAAGAAAAAAACAGGTTACGAAGATCATTAGGAGAAGATCAAAAACTCACCCCATTCCTATGAGCTCTCTCCACGAGCGCTGTCGGCGATAAGAACCCATCGCTAAACTTCGAATGCGAGTGGAGCTCAAAGAGGACACGTCCGGCGCTGTCATCGAAGGGTTCGGAGTGACCGAATGCCCACTCATGCACGTACCTTGACGCAAGAATTTGCTCTGCCGTCACCTTCTTTTTCTTCCTTTTACGCCTCCGACGCCTCAGCTTATGGTTCCCGGCGGTGGAGTCGTTCTCAAGCTCGGCAACGATGGGGAGCTCAGAGATCGAGGGCATTATTGGTTGTAGTGGAGTAAACTCGGAAAAGTTCGAATCTTTGATTTGGATTTCGATTAGGAATGTATAAAGTGAGGTCAGTGGCCTTTTATTGGGTCAGTGATGGGACTTGCTCAAACAAAGAAAATCGTGATTTTTTACTCTTTTTCACCAAAAAAAAAAATCTCTCTTTCTCCTTCAGCTTTAATTAATGGAGCCCATTTCGCTCTGCAATATCAAGAAATTTTTAACTTCTATATGTTCTCAGTAATATTTTTAATTTTTAACAGTGAAACAGGTCGGAAAAACAGGGGATAGGAAAGCAAGCGGATTCTTCGATGAGATGAGGGACAAACAAATTTATCACTCTGGTAAGTGCTCGGAAATTGGTCTCTGGACCGAAATAAAGATTCTAGCAATACGTGCCATTTTTTAATCTTGGAAAAAGACAGTCAGATAGAATTATTAAGCTTTTTTATTTCCTGTTACTGGCAGTATATCAAAAAAAATTTTGGAGTTTCTAAGGGATAAGTATGTAATTCTTGGTTGGAAGTTTTGATTATCAACTAAAAGGTCTTGAATTTAAGATTTGAGTATGTGATGTATGTATAAATTTATCTTAATATCCCAAAAAATATATAATTTATACTTATTTAATAATTAACACAATAGTTTATAACCTTATATTATACTTGGATGTAAAGTAGGAAGTGCACTTTAAAGTCTTAGAATAAATGTATTGACTATGCTCATTAACTATTTTTGGTGATAGAGCAGAGAGTTAGTCATAATGGAAAATTATAGAGAATTGAACATCCTGCCTAGATAGTCCATGTGTACCATGTTAACTTATTATTACTATAAAAAATAAAATCAAATTTCTATTTAAAAAAAAACCCTACCAAGCTCCTATCGCCCACAACCTGTGTGCGTCTTCTCTCCCTTTCAATTCCTCAAGCAAGCGCTTAACCCCCTCCAAACTAATCTTCACCACACTCTCCCTCTCTATCTCCTAATCCATCACTCTCGTTCTCTCTATTCTCTCTACACTCTAAAATCCTTGGTGATTGAAAATAAGGAAGTCACCATATAGGTGTAATGCCTCGAGGATCTAAAGTGGGAGATTTTTTTCTATTATTTTTATCTTTTCATAACAATAAATACTCTCTCATTTAATTCAATTTTCAGAGCTAATTAATTACATTAATGAAATATAAATAATGAAAAATATAATTCACATTTCTACAGTATTCAATATTTACATTTTGTCTCTAGAGTCCAAAATAATATATACAATAGCCTTCATAGATTACAATATATATATATATATATATATATATATATATATATATATATATATATATATATATATATATATATATATATATATATAAACTAGAGGGACTGAAAGAAAACTGAAGTAGCAGTACTGAAAGAAAACTATGCATGTTATCTAGTGTCTCATGCCACAAGATCCTTACCCTTACCTGAAATTATGTAAAACAACCTAATGAGCATAAAAGCCTAGCAAATAACTACAATCTTACAACTGAAATCAATGTAAAGCAAAAGAGAAATAATATGTTGTAAATCTTGTAAGAAAGTCAATACATCAATATATGTTATTTATATCGGTCATATGTGTCAATTGAGCTATTACACATCATATCTCGTTATATCAATCAACAATTACTATGTCTTTATCATTCAGTCAATTTAATTCACTCTTATCATTCACGTCAGTCTATCAGTTATAACAGTAGTATCAGTATCCGTATTCTGTAATGGTAAGTAGTGATAGTAATCAATATCAGTAATCAATAATCAATATCAAATAATCAGTATCAGAAATCATTATTCTATCAAATATTCATATGAGTGTATCTTGTTATTAGACCAACACTTATAACTCTCAATCAGTCAGCCCCTTATGACTTCCAATCAATGCACTACATATAGCTCCCCTTTAAATAATGTAAATCAGTCTCCCCGATTCCTTATGACTCTCAATCAGTCTCCAGCTCCTTATGACTTCAATTAGTGAATCAAGTGGATCTTGAGGGTATCTTGCGGGGTTATTATATATGATATTATTCAATACATCATTCACTAGTATCAAGACTACATTCCAGTACATATCAATCATATTAATATTATATTTCAACATGACCAACAATGCATGAAGGGGAGTCACAACTAGGAGCTTGTTACGAAGGACATTGATGAGACAAGTTGCGTGTGAAGGAGTTTGGGAGACTTGTGGATTTAAGTTAAATCCTACTCGTATATAGCTATTTGATGCCTCTTCATGCCACACATTCTCTTGTGATGACATCATTGACAATTTTCAGAGCAATGCTAACTTCATTGTAACCCTCTCCCTTCTCTCTCTCTCTCTCTCTCTCTCTCTCTCTCTCTCTCTCTCTCCTTGTAATGATGATGGGAGACCCTTTCGATAGGATTAGCTATTAAATATATTTATGAATATTTAGTTTATCATTTAAAGCAATGACCTAAAGTTTTTGGTAAATAGTTGAGGGGTTTGAAAGGGTGTGGTGAAATGAATGCCATGATTAATTCTATTTGGGCTAATTTAAGTTGATTTTTAATACTATTTTAGAAAAAGGATTTTAAGTGGGATAAAATAATGAAAATGACGCTAGAGAATCAACTTGGATGTGAATTTATGATATGGAGATTTGGTAGAGTTTGGTGAGGTGGAATGTCTTATAATGATATGTAGAACAAGACTGGGTGCAATGGAGACTAAATTTGGCTGAGGCTTCAAAGAGGGTTTGGGTTGTTTTTTTTATTGCTTAAGCTGTGGATGATTGGTTTTGAAAAATGACTAAATTGTAAGAGAATATGCTAAAGATATCTAGAAGACAATCGAAAAAGAATAACACTTAGCATAAAAAGTAACAAATTAATTCCACTAATTTTGGTCGAGGCAAACCACTAAACACTCTTTAAAATGAACGGTATATATGTTTTTCTTAGGAATCATGTGTTAAGACTAATATCTACTTCTTAAGATGCAATTTTATAGATTTCTAGAGAAGAGGTTCTTGTGGTAGGATTGTGTGCCATTTGTATGAAGACTAGTTCGATAGCAAAAAAAGGCAGGGAAAAAACATTCATCTTCTTCTCATTGAAGTTTAAGAGATTTTAAGAGAATAGGTAAGTGTGACAAGATATATCATTTATTTGAAGAACTTGATTGCAAAATAGGGTAGCGAGAAAACTTCCATCTTTTTCTCCTTTAAGCTTGAGATATTATCTCTAACAACTTATATAGGCCATAGGGTACAAACAAGTGAGGCACATACCCCCATGCAAAAGACACATAACCCTAACCCAAAATAAGTGAGACATATCTTTTTCTTATTTTTATTGGCCCTCATAACCCTAATGTATTGATTTGTTTGATATAAATTGGGGATGTTCATAGAAAAAAAATATCTTAAAAAATTGTAGTCAAATATAATGATGTAAGCATTAGTTTAAATAAATATAATGATTATATATATCTGTTTTAATTTAAATAAGTTAATATTAATGATATTTTTAATATAAATATTAATGAATATGAAATATGGATAATTGTATTTTCATATTAAGCAACGTTTATTTTGATATATTAGAGAGGTAAAATAGAATGGATATTTGTGCTTTGACTTTTTTTTATTTGATTTATATTTTTTCACACAAATAGTAAAAATAATCCCACAATATCTAAAATAGAGCTAAAGGAGTCTCCAAATTATTAAGAAAAATATTATCTGTTAATTTAACTTATAAAAAATTTAAAACTTATTATCCAGAAATTTATCTAACTTTATCAATTTTCTAATTGAATATTTTTTGAATTAAATTATTAAATAAAATTTCATTTGCGATATGTTATTACTGATTTATAATACTGCTACAGAGAAAGTAAATTTTTAGATTTCGTTTGGGATGGCTTTCTTATTACTTTTAAAAGTACAAAAATTTTTATTTGGGTACTAAAATGCTACTTTAAAAAGTAGTAAGAAAGTCGTCCCAAATGAAGCCTACTATTATAAAAATCAACTTTTTAATATATATTTTTATGTGATGTGTGTGTGAGTTTGGCTTAAACTTTGTTTGGGCAGCTTTTTTACTGTTTCTTAAAATAATATTCTAGTACAAAGATTAAAAAATTTTGTACTAAAAAATTGCTATAATAAGTAATAAGAAAGTCGTCCCAAACGAAGACTTAATAGACTTAAATATAAGAAAAATATATATTGAGCATTAGAGAAGGTTTTGTCGGGTTGCAATTGATGGAAAAGGAAGCCCAACGCCTAAAAGAGAGAGTTGGCCAGTGATCAGTAATGGAGGATAGTCATGCAGGTGGGCCTATTCTGCTTATGTACTGTTCAGTCAGTGTTGAGCACAGTGCTGATCAGAGGGGAGGGAAAGTGCAAGATATTACATAGAGAGAGAGAGAGAGAGAGACGAGACGCTTCATATGGGGCCCACTTCCCAATTTGGAGATAGGCTCAGCTCCGACTGGCAGCGAGTCAAATTTGGTCAATTTCGGATGAATAAGATATTGGACTCAAATTCAAAATAAAAAATATATTGTAATTCGAGCCAAAGAATTATTTTTTACTCTTTTATGTGAAGTTAAAAGAATTCTGATCGATTAGTTAAAAAAAAAAACTTAGAAAACTAATTACATATTTAATCACTGCTTATTGATACATCAAAAAATTATCTTAATCAGGCATGAATCTCGAGGCAAAATAGAGCTGGAAACTTCTGAAATTAAAATAAAGACCATCCAAATTCCAATTTCAGCAAACTTACAGTCGAACTAAACGTCTCAAAAATACGAACCCAACGACACCAAATTCGACTCAATCCGAGTCGAAATGGGTCCAAATCAAGGACCTAAAGCATTGTTGGAAGATTTAAATAGCAATTTGGATTACGAAATGGTTTCTAAACATGACATGCTTATAGCCGAACCGAGCGGCTCGATGAGACGAATCCAACGAGCCTAGGATAACTGAATTCTGATATTATTAAGACATTCAAATGCCCAATGAACGGTCTATGATCAAAGGATTCAACATCAGTTGTCCATCCAATCAACTTCCCATTTACTCTTGATCTTTCTCCTATTTACGGGTCATGCCACTCCAAAAAATCTACAAATAGACCCCTCCTTTCTCAAAAAAAGAGACCCCAATCAAGGAATCAAGAGAGAGATCGGAGATCGCTCTTGCCCCTTGCTCCTCTTCGACCACTGCCCGGAGTTCTGCCAAACCACCGCCGGACCACCGACTGAGGCCCGAACTTTCACCGGATCACTGACAAAAGTCGGAGTTTTGTCGGACCACTAACAGAAGTCAGAGTTCTGCCAGACCACCGATTAATGCCCGGACTTCCGTCGGATCACCACCTTACAACTACGATCTTTCTGACCCATGTCTCCTGCCGACTACGGTCCTTCCTATCTCCGTCACCTACTATGATCCTTTCGACCTCCATTGTTAGGCAACGGTCTTTTTGACCCCTGTCTCCTGCTGACCACGGTCCTTCCGACCTTCGTTGCCTACTACAGTTCTTCAGACCTCCATTGCAGGCAATAGTCTTTCTGACCCCTGTCTCCTGTCAACTACGATCCTTCCGACCTACGTCGCCTACTACGGTCCTTCCGACCTCCATCTCTAGGCAACGGTCTTTCTGACCCCTGTCTCCTGTCTCCTGTCAACTACGATCCTTCCGACCTCCGTCGCCTACTACGGTCCTTCCGACCTCCATCTCTAGGCAACGGTCTTTCTGACCCCTGTCTCCTGCCGACTACAGCCCTTCCGACCTCCGTCACCTACTACGTTCCTTCCGACCTCCATCCCCAGGCAACGATCTTTTTGACCCCTGTCTCCCGCTGAATACGGTCCTTCCGACCTCGCTCGTCGGACAACGGTCCTTCCGACCTCCGTCACCCGACTACAACCTTTCTGACCTCCATCGCCCGTCGACTATGGTCATGCTGACTAAACGAACATTTTAATACTAATTATTTCAATTCCCACTATGTAATATGATGTATATTTGCTACATCAACCCAAAGCCTTCCCCCAAGAAAGGCCTCCTTTGTAATCGACTGCAGATAATAGTGGATTCATTCAAATTGGGCTAGGCCCCGTGGGTTTTCCCCATTTTTAGGGGTTTCCACATAAAAACACTTGTGTCTCTTATGAATGCTACACCCTCTCTCTTATCTGATTGTGTGCTGGATCTTCGTATATTGCTAAGATGTTAAGCTTTATATTTCTCTACCGTTGTGAATACTCAAGGACGCAACACATATATAATTTGTTTAATAATTATTAATTATTCCCCCCTTTCAAAAAGATCTTGTCATCAAGGTTAGACTTTTTTGAAATGATCAAATGGAGCCAATGGCTAAGCATTCAATCACAATTGTTCGAATAAGTCTTCCATGTGCATTATGCAAAGCTTGGAGTTGTCAAAGAAAAAATGAAACAATGAACACTTGAATTTCATCCATTGGTAACCATGAAGGTGGCAGATATTTGTTTGGTTACACTTCTAGTTGATCAATCATGTGCATCAGTGGTAGCGCCGATATAGTTTGTACTAGTGGATCTCCAAGACTGATAGTATGCACAAGTGGAGTTGTAGTAACCAATTTCACATCTAAGTCTTTTGCAATCTCTTAAAGAATGGGCTTGCGATGTTTTGATTAGCATCTTGATTGAAAGTTAAGAATATGGTCAATAAGCTCATGAGGAGGGTCAAAAAGTTGAAGAATATTTTACTCGGAAGAATTTCAAAATTTTAATTATTTGCTCAAATGCATCTATTGGTACTTATTTTGGGGAATGAGAATTAAATAGCTTTGGTAAGCCATTCAAGTGGACTAACTTTATTGAAAAAATGAATTTTTATTTTGATTCTTGAATCACCATAAAAATCAAAGAAGTGGCAGTGCCACGTGTAATGACTCTAATGTCGCCGTTCACTGAGATTGGAAGATCTTGTAATAGAATCAAAGAAATTGGTTAATAGATCCATTGAAAACGTGGGTGTTAAGTTTTATGCAAGTCACAAAATCAAATGCTCATATCATGCATATACGTGTAGAGCTTAGACAAAGATGATCTACATGGTTCATGACCATGATCTTGAACAAGACCAGGTTGGCTTCAACAAATATGACGAGAAATTGATGATCTTGAAATAATGATCAGGTTGTAGATGTGACGTTAATATTAATAGAGCTTAGTTGTAATGCTAAGGTTTCTTAAGCGGCAATCTTGGGACAGCAGCTAAGGTTTCACAAGTGGAACACACACACACACAGATATATATATAAGCAGCATGTTGAGTCCAAATATAAATAATAATTGGATTAGTTTTCAGTTCATTGGTTAACTTGAAGTTGACCTAAAACTTAGTTGTGTCAATATTTTTTATGCAAACTTGACCTAAGAAATTAATCGAGAGAGTACGAGCTCAAATTTCTCAAATTATTGTATTGGGTCATTTTTTGACACTTATACAAATAAGGCATGATTCTTCTTTCTTAAGTGTGGCTTGTTGTTGTACTTAAAAGAGGTGTGATGAAACCAACTTTAATTATCTTAAAATGCATTGTTATATATATATATATATATATATATATATATATATATATATATATATATATATATATATATATATATATATTCTTTGAATTAAGTATTTGATTGCATTAAAATTTTATGATACTAACAAATCTCATCTCCAACATAAAACTCTATTAAATTTTTGGAAAATGTGGAACTACAAATTGACTTTATATATAGGTTACAAATAAATTTCATGCAATGTCTATAAATTTGAATCACGATTTTTATCCATGCGAGAGGGATGTCGAGAGGCAAAAATAATTAATTTAGTAATAAGAGAGAAGAGTAAATAATGTATCACCCTCTTTGTTATTTCTCCATATCTCATCACTAATTAATAATTAATGACACGGAAGGCCAAAGTAAATTGAATTTGGATCAAATCTTATTTTTTCATCATCATTAGTCTTATCCTCGCCATTTAGAATTTGATCATCTCAAATTCTATGTGACTTTGATAAATTTAAGTCAAATTCAAGAAGACCACTAAATATAAAAATGAATTTATAATGACAATTGTAAGTGTTCTACTGGGCCGTATGCCCGTGGGCTGGGTTCTTGCTTGTAATTCTAAATAGTTTAATTTGAGTTAAAGGCCCATTTAGTGTTAGGTCCATCAGAAGCCTCGTTAGAGGCAAGCCAGAGTGGAGTATCTACTGCGAAAAGCTCAGTTCCTCCCGTCGTTTCCAAAACCCTCTGTTCATCTTCTATTTGGCCATCGCCGCCGTGTCATTAGCTCTGGCTCTATCCCGATCCACGTACGGCGGAGGTAGGAGACAGACTTGCCGGAGCTGCCTGATTTTTGTATTTGTAAGAGTCGGATCGGGGAGGAAATCTATGTTAGTTACCTGCTGATGTGGCTTTTACACGTCATCACATATTCTTTAATTATTGTTTATTTGTACTTTCTTGTTCTGTTCTTCCCTAGCATTTCTATATATACAGGACGTTGTCCTCTGTAAAAGGCAAGCAACATAATAAGATTTTCTCTGCTTCCTTTCGTTCTTTTCTCTGCTTGGTTTTTCTCTTGCTGTTCCTTCGTTTCTACATGGTATCAAAGCCTTGATCCTTCTCCCTCCCTTATCCCTCCCAAATGGATTCCTCCACAACTATATCCTCTCCCACCCAATCGGTCCCTGCTCCTCTCGCCGATAACTTCACCTCCCCAGAAATTCCCTCTTCTCTCAAATTTCTCATGAGCAACATCAAGAACGTGGTCGCTCAACCTCTCACAGCCGAGAACTATCCACTTTGGCGATCTCAAGTCCACAAGCTTTTCCGTGCTAACGGCTTCGACAGCTTCTTGGATGGCACTCACGCCTCTTCGTCCAACGTTACTCCCACCACCGGCAACCGAACTCTTCCCAGCTCTAATTCCCTCACCTGGACCCTTCTTGATCAGAACCTCGCAGCGGCTCTCTTCTCCATCATCTCGCCTGCCATTTTGCCTTACGTTCTTTCGCTCGACCACTGCGCCGAAATATGGGCTACCATTGATCGGCGACTACAATCTTCAACCCGATCAAGAATCATTCAATTAAAGAATGAGTTACATTACCTGTCCATGAAAGAACGCTCCATGCCTCAATATCTTCTTGAAGTCAAAGCTAAGGTCGATGCCCTCGCTGCTGCAGGCGCTCCGGTGGACACCGAGGATATAATTCACTATACCTTGAACGGTCTGCCTCCCATTTACCAGGCCTTCAAGACGGCTATCCGAACCAATCTCCGGCCTGTAACTTTGGACGAACTTTACACGCTGCTCTGTAGCGAAGAGCTCAACCTCGCTCACGAAACCACCAAAGAACTTAGCTCCTTACAAATCTCCAGCAACTCTACCGCTCTGACTGCAACCCGCGGCAACGGTCACGGTCGATCATCCTATAACCGTGGCCGATCCAATGGTCGTTCATCTTCCAACCTCAACGCTCCTCGCGGCGGTAGAACCTCTCGATCTAACATTACTTGCCAAATTTGCGGCAAGAAAGGCCATTCGGCAATCAAATGCTGGCACAGACACGACGAACAATACAACACTGAACCTTCCTCAGCTCTTTTTACCTCACCGACCACTGCTACTCCGTCTGATTGGTTTCTCGACAGCGGCGCTTCCACGCATCTCACGTCTGACCCCACCCATCTTCACAATCCTCAAATCTACAACGGCTCTACGCAGGTCGTCTTAGGTAACGGTCACCAGTTACCCATACACACCACGGGCAAAGGTATTCTACCTACGCCTACAGGTAGTCTTCAATTAAATCATCTAAACCTCGTACCGAATCTTTCTTTCAATCTCTTATCGGTTCATAAACTAACCCAAGATAATAATTGCCTTATTACTTTTTCTTCTCATGGCTACCAAATAAAGGACAAGACGACCAACCGCCTTCTTCTCAAGGGTCCGTGTATTAACGGTCTCTACCCACTTCACAACACTCTTAGCAATGATTCAACCCAGCTCGCTCTCATATCCGTTCAATCTGTTCAAAATTTATGGCACCGCCAGCTCGGACATCCGCTATCTCATACTATGTCCATTGTCGCCAGACATAATCCTCATGTTCGCTTTTCCACTAAATCATCTATTTGTAATACCTGTAAAATGGCAAAAAGCCACCAACTACCTTACCCCAACTCTCAAAGTGTAACCACCTCCCCTTTCTCTTTAGTGCACTCTGACATTTGGGGTCCATCCCCAATTTGTTCTACACAGGGATACATGTATTACGTTCTCTTTATTGACGACTTCTCCAAATATACATGGGTTTACCCATTGCTTTACAAATCTGATGTAATCAATAAGTTTCTTGAATTTCAACGCATGATAGAACGTCAATTTAATCATAAAATCCGTAAAATTCGTACTGACGGCGGCGGGGAATTCGTTAATAATAAATTCAAGACTCTTTTTCAACACCACGGCATCGTCCATCAATTTACTTGTCCTTACTCACCTTCTCAAAACGGCGTGGCCGAACGCAAACATCGCCACTTAATTGAAACCACCCGCTCCCTCCTTCTTGAAGCTTCTCTTCCTCAGCACTTATGGGTGGACACCCTTCTGACTGCAGCTCACTTAATAAATCGTCTTCCTTCCCGTAATACTCACAACAAATCTCCCTACGAAATCCTGCATCAAAAACATCCAACTTATCATTATCTTCGCGTCCTCGGATGCCTCTGTTACCCTTGGCTTAAACCTTACTCCCATAACAAACTTTCTCCTCTTTCTTACCCATGCATTTTCATTGGGTACGCCTCTTCTCAAAAAGGCTACAAGTGCCTTGATCCTAAAACCAACAAAGTTTATACATCTCGGCACGTCGTTTTTAACGAGTCCATCTTTCCTTACTCCAAACAATCATCTCAACATCTTGACTCGCTCTCACGGTGTCCTAACACTCCTCCTCTTCTTCTCATCCCCACGTCCAAACTACCCTCCTCTATCAACACCTCCACTTCCCATTACGTGCCAAGCCAATCCTCTCAACTGTCTGTAGCAAATTCCCACTCTGCCAGCATTCACTCCCCAAACCGTAACCCAACTCCTTCCAACTCACATTTTTCTCCTGATCAAAACACGATGGCTTCCCAGATCCGGTCGGACAGTTCTATTCCTGTACCTATCCCCACCACATCTCATCATCACATGGTAACCCGATCCCAAACCGGATCTCTCAAACCAAAACAAATATTCAACCTTGCTCATTCCACTCAATCCAACGAACCATCCACCTACAACCAAGCTGTCAAAATTCCACATTGGCGTCAAGCTGTGTCTCAAGAATTTCAAGCTCTCCAAGATCAAGGTACATGGGAGCTAGTTCCTTCCTCACCCAATCAGAACGTTCTAGGCTGCAAATGGATTTTTAAAACCAAATTTAACGCCGATGGTTCTATCGCTCGTTACAAAGCCCGCTTAGTTGCCAAAGGCTTCCATCAGGAACACGGTACAGACTACACTGAAACTTTCAGTCCGGTCGCTAAAACTCCTACCATTCGTATTCTTATTCTCATCGCGTTACAACAAAACTGGCAAATACACCAGCTTGATGTCTCCAATGCCTTTCTACACGGCAAACTTTCCGACACTGTCTACATGCATCAACCTCCGGGGTTTCAAGACTCTCTTCACCCTAACTATATCTGCAAATTAAACAAAGCCTTATACGGCCTCAAGCAGTCACCCCGTGAATGGTATGCCACCCTTTCAAACCACCTGCAAAGTGTCGGGTTCACTATTAGCTCTTCAGATCAATCTCTTCTAATATACGAATCCGGCCTCACTCGCCTCTACATCCTCATATACGTGGACGACATCTTATTAACCGGAAATTCTACCACTGCCATCAACAAACTCCTATCCAATCTTCATGATAAATTCCGCATGCGTCACCTCGGTTCTCTATCTCAATTCCTCGGCATCCAAACCACACCTACAGCTTACGGCATGATTCTTCATCAACAATCTTACGCTAAGCAAATTCTCACACGAGCGGGCATGCAAAATTCCAAACCTACATCTACTCCTATTCCCTGTAAAATCACTCTAACCGATGCTGCTAAAGATCCCTTCCCCAACCCTCAACTCTATCGTCACCTAATCGGATCATTACAATATCTTACCCTCACTCGTCCCGACATTCAGTTCGCGGTTCATCAGTTATGTCAACACATGCACAATCCTCTCAACAATCACTTCGACGCACTCAAACGCCTTCTTTGGTATATCCAAGGATCTATCACCACCGGTCTTCCTCTTCGCAAAGGCGACCTTACTCTTCAAGGCTACTCCGACGCAGATTGGGCCAGTGAATGCAACGACAGGAAGTCTATATCTGGATATTGTAATTTTTTAGGTAATTCTCTCATTTCATGGCAGGTTAAGAAACAGAATACCGTAGCTCGTTCTTCCACAGAGGCGGAATACCGCGCGTTAGCAGCTGAGGCAGCCGAAGTTTTGTGGCTCCGCCGCCTTCTAGAAGAACTCCACATACCTCAAAAATTACCTACAACTATCTACTGCGACAACACCTCCGCTATTGTTCTCGCCAATAACCCCGTGTTTCATGCTCGGACAAAACATATAGAAGTCGACTGTCATTTCATCAGGGACTGCATCCGGGATAAACATCTTCTGGTTCATCATATTTGCACCACAGATCAGCTCGCTGATATTTTTACCAAGCCTCTTCCTCGCCAGCGCTTCAACAACATATCATCCAAACTCATAGCTGTCCTACCGCCCTGAGTTTGTGGGGGGCTGTTAGTTACCTGCTGATGTGGCTTTTACACGTCATCACATATTCTTTAATTATTGTTTATTTGTACTTTCTTGTTCTGTTCTTCCCTAGCATTTCTATATATACAGGACGTTGTCCTCTGTAAAAGGCAAGCAACATAATAAGATTTTCTCTGCTTCATTTCGTTCTTTTCTCTGCTTGGTTTTTCTCTTGCTGTTCCTTCGTTTCCACAATCTACACCGAAGCAGAAATGGATGATAGTCATGAGAATACTAAAACTTATAGTTACAGTGAAAGCTTGACTCAGTTACACACCTAAGCATGAAGAGTTAGATTATTGCATATTTCTTGAGGAATTATATGGTAGAGAAGCTCCATCGCGGGAACAGCGGCAAGCTGTTGGTACTTGAGTGAACTAATGACGCCCAACTGTTGCATTTCCTAATTACCTATTCTTCCATTCTATCAGGAGAATGATTTAGTTGACCACCTATTGTGGCCCGACTCCTTCCAAACAGTTTCTTGTGCTCCAGGCTACCCTGCTCGTCTTGTTTTTGTGGCATTGACAACAATTTGTTTTATTTGTCTCTTTCTGCTTTGTGCGGACAATTCTGTTAGGTTAAATTGTTATAATCTCGTTCTTTGGAGTAGCATTCAATCGACTCCAAACTCTACACCGTCCCTTCTAAAAAAAGATGTAACATGCTAATTTTACATTGATTAGTTTCTGTTACTTCTGCAACAAGAAAATGTAAAAAAAAGTCATTTTTTAGTTGTTGAACGTACAGGGGCTGTTGGCATATATTAATGAAGTTATTGTGCATGTCTCTTTCATGACTATTACACATAAAAAATGGAGAGATTATAGCGTGCGGCGTCTGAATTATCCGGATGCGAATCTGGAAGCGCCACATCACCCAGATGCACCGGATCCTGGGTGACGTGGCGCGTCCGGACGAATCCTGACGCCGCACGTAATATTTTTTCATACAAATGTAGTAGTATTTGACTTCATGCTATTTGAATAGTAAGATGGCTCCTTTCATATAAGCCTCGTTTGAGACGGCTTAGTTTCGCCTTTTCTGTTTCGAAACGGCAGAATTTTTTTTTTTTTTGCTGCTGTTTGTATATGCCACTTTTGCAGAAATGCAACGAACTGCATTTTTATGCTGTTTTCAAAAGCTTTTTAATATTAATTTCTTCGTTAGAAGACTCCGTTCTCTCAAACAACAGTTTTAAAACTACCTTTTAGAAAATGTACAGAATAACCAAACGAAGCCTTAATGTAAAGTTTTACATTTGGAAAATTTTTTGCTTCTTAATTTATAATTGAAAATATTATTTAAATAATATAATAATGATGCAAACATGTGATAAAAACAAAAAAAAAAAACTACTTTATGAAATCTTGAAGATACAAAAGAAATATCTTAGGTAACTAATTCAATTGTTGCAGTAGCTAATTCAATTGTACACACAAATAATGATGAAAATATTGCTTCAGAATAAAATATAACATACATTAGGACATGATAAATGACATCAAATATGTCGTCATACAAATGATCAACAGAAATAGGGATGTTTAAGAGTAAATTCCGATATAAAAAAGAGGAATATAATTTTTAGTGGCTATTGCAGGTTAGAGGATTTATAAATTTTGTAGTTTTATTTTGTCAAAATTATTTATTTTTAGCCATCTGAATGAAAATTAATGATGACAAATTGATCTACATATGCACTGGGTGTGCATGGTTCAATGAAATGTAATAAGTTCATCGGTTCAACTGTAGTTTTACGTAGTTCAATCTAATTCTGAGAAAAAAATGGTTTTAAATGTAAATTGAAATGATTAGGATGTCACTTCACGATTTTACCGATCCTACTGGTCGGTCCGATCTAGTTTTTAAAACTTTGCTTTTTCAAGATAATTTTTCTAACTTTTATCAATAATGGTATTCTAAAGATTTTTTTTTTTTTTTTGCATCACCAAAGTAAAATGTTTCTAGTTGAAAAACATCTTGAAAGAAGAGATTTAAGAGCCAAAAATCTAAGAAAAGTGAAGAAAGAATCATTAGCAAATTGAATGTTGTTGATATTGATATTACTTTTACTATATTTATTGCCTTTAATCCACTATCCTTAGTAGTAGCACAGAGCATCTTTTGGAGGATATCACCAATGATTAAGAAAAGAAGAGGAGGGAGAAGATCATCTTGCCTTGGGCCTTATTTAAACTATTTGATAAGTTAAATGAAAACTTACCAATGGATGACTTAGGAGGGAAAATTGACCTTTCAAAATATTCAGAATGAAATTCCAATTGAGAGAGTCATAGACATTTTTGAAACACGCCTTAAAAATGAAAGAATCATTCTTATTCTTTCTGGTGGAATGTATGATCACATGAGCTGCAATAATGCAATCAAGAGTATTTATCCTTTCAATGAAAGCAGGTTGAGAAAGCTACAATCAAAAGATTATCCAAAACTTCGGTGAAACTTTTGAAAATCCTGTTGAGGAAGCAAACAAGTTTGAAGTCTTTAGTATTCTCACAATTCACAAACTTCTTTTTGGCGATTTACATAACTCATCTAACTTGACGCGCCTTACTCGATAATACCTTCAACATCTTCATCAAATCATTTTTGTTAGTGTCCCACATTTCCTCAACAAATTTGATAGAAAACTTATTCAGGTTATGTGATTTATTGGAACGTACATCAAATGCAGCAACTCTAATCTTATCCACATCAAAAGGAGAATCTAGAAGATTCAAGATAGAAGAATCATTAGAGGGAGAAAGCTTAGAATAATTCACTGAATAAGTAAGGTTTTTTTGATCTTAAAGAATCTCAATCTACTTGAATTTGTGAATATTTTTTTTCCTTTTAGCATTAGCAATGCTGTGAAAAGAAAGGAACTGTTTCTACCGTCTTCAAGAAACCACTCAGGTCTTTGATGCCAATAAATATTTTCTTCCTTTAGTTTGTTAAGTAGTCATTTTCTATCATTTTCATAATCTGCGAGGTCTTATGAGATGCAAAATTCAATTCAGCCTGGATTTCAATATCATTAAGCTTAATGATCATATAAATTTTCACTTCATGCATGATGATATTTTGATGTTTTTTCAATCTTTAAGATGCCTTCTACTGAGTCTAAGCTTCAAGGCAAGAATCCTTTAACCCTATGCCCTTGCGAAGTGTAATTTTTTTGCCAACTAGTGTTCCTATCTTTAAAGCCATGCAAGCTAAACTGGTTGTTTTCAAGTATGAAAAAATGGCCTTGAGGCTCATGAGTGAAGATAGAAATAAAGATGATAGGATTTGTGACCCCTTTTCCTCCATTTGGAAAAACAGTATCACAATAAGAGAGATGGAAACGATCAATTAGCAAAAAAATCATCTTTCCTGTTATTAGTCCACGTTGTCCTCCCATACATGGATGGATCGATAAGATTAAAGAAGTTGTCAAAGTCAATTAAAAAAAAATCCAAAGGTTATTTGGAGCTATAGATAGACCTTTCATGCAAGGCCACTGTCACTAAAATGGTGTTATTTAGATGAACACCATGCTCTAAGACTTCTGCAAAGCTTCAATGCTGCAAAATGTAACGTTTTTGAGACATGTATGCATGTTATGTGTGTGAGACAGAGAGAGAGAGAGAGATTATTTAGGAGATTCCTTTGATATCATGTTTGAACAAACTTTTCTTAATTTATTTCATCAAAAGTTGTTCCATGGATTCAGGGGCGGAACCCCCCTAAAAAATTTAAAAAAAAAGTTTATTATATGATTGTTTAGATAATTTGTCCCCCTCCATTTATTTTTTAATCTTTATTATAAGGGTTTTTAAACAATTGCCCCCCTAAAAGTTTAAAAATACTATGGTCTTTAGGCAATTGCCCCCAAGTCGAACTCTGCCAGGGGGCCCGCCCCCTTGAACCCCCGATATATCTGCGAAGCGTATGACAATCAATAATATGAACAAATAGGGATCAAGGATATGAGCAAATAGGGGTCACTATTAACCCATTTTCTTGTAGTGAAGGGTCGAGCCAAATTCGAGACAATACCAACATTTAGTTATAAATTTGTCCCTCTGAAAATTAAGGCTGTTTCCGCCCATGTATGGATTGGAGTTACGTTGTTGAGAGGAATTGTATAAGTTTTTCTAAGATTTGTGGGTCGGGAAATGTAATATCTTTGCATTACCTGATCAAAGCATTCATGAATATATTACTAATACTTTGTTGCATCACATGATTAGTTCTTGCTGAGCAACTTATATATATTATCAAAATTCTGTATTAATATGATAAGTATTGGTATATGACTCCATAACAAAAACTACTTTTTAAAAAATTTGCAGAGTACTCAATAGAATTCATAGCGAACCAAAGCAATAATCCCTAATTGCTGCTTTTATCTACTCCATGCCTTTACTTGTGAACTAGTCAATGTTTTCAAACTGGTTTTCTTGTGCTCCACACATCCTTATTTGTCTTCATTTTTTTTTTTTCCAAACTGGGTTTCTTGTGCTCCAGACAACCTTATTTGCCTTTTTTTTTTGGGTTCTTGTGACAGGCCTCGTTCTGTTTTTATTGGTTTATTTCAGCTTTTTGCTGACTATTGTTAGTTTAAGGCTCCTTTTGAGACGGCTTTCTTTTTGTTTATTAAAGTTATTTTTTAGTAAAAACTTTAAAAAACTAACAGTTCATGAGCGAATGTTAGTACCTATTGGAGATGAGCAAAATTTGACTACTAACAGAGCATCTATGAGGACATGATAAGCAATATAGTGTTTATCATATTTTTTGTACTAAAAATTATTTTATAAAGCAGTAAGAAAGCTGTCTTAAATGAAATCTTAATTGGTTATTTGATGACTCTTTGTAATGTTAATACTTTTCTTATATTTTATGAATTTTAAAAATTATGTATGTTATCATAGGTACAAATATGATGAAAATATTAAATAAATGATAAGTGGTATAGATTGAAAATATCTCTTTTATAATCTTTGGCTTCATTCAGCAACATAAATAGACTTATTGAATTTTTTAATTAAAATTTTAAATCATTTAAGTTTAGGATAAGATCGTTGACATTAAAATATAATTTATTAGACATGATTACAAATTAATTATAAATTAAATTCATATAAAATAAATTAATAAAGAAATTTAAACAAGATTTTAAAAAATAACATGTTGAAGACTTGGGGCAATAGAGAATGAGTTTTATATTTTAGTTTTGCATGAACATCAAGTACACAAATAAAATAGGAGAATATAGGAAACATAGAGTTTTTATTTGGAAAGTTTGGAAAAAGAAAAAAATTATTTGCATGACCCAATTGAAATAATTCATTATATTTTGGAAGTTATAGAATTATGTTCTTCTTCATGATTGGAGAAGATGAGATTATAAAATTAGAAGAACTTATTTGATCTCTTATAGGTGTAATAACCTCGAATTTAACTTAAGGAAATTTGGCTAAGTGAGCACTGCGGTGCTGGGCTTAAGGGCGCTGTGGCGCGGATGGCGCCTAGCTCTTAGATTTTTTGGAATTTGAGGGTGCGCTGCGTCGCTAGGTCTAAAGCATTATGGCGTTTAAGTCTAAAATTTTATTTTTTAAATAAAATATCAAAAACCATTATTATGATTAACCCTAATCCACCCCATCCCCCTCCATTCATTTCTTGGCTTGGTGAGATAAGAGATAGAAGGGCAGAGAAAAGAAGAGTGAGAAGGGAAGAAAGAGAAGAGAGAAAATGGTTAGGGATGATACTTTTCGTCGCTCCAATTATAAAAAGTGTTCTGATTGTGGTAGGTAACCCTAATCCTAGTTTTGTTTTTAGTGATTTTATGTTTTATAGATTTTCTTTCCCTCTGAAATTGATAAAAAATGCAATCTCCCTCATTTTGGTGATTTTTTTATCATATAACTTTTGATCTATCATAGATATCATCACCCTAAATATTTTGACTGGTTGATATTAAAATTTTACTAGTTGAGTTTGCATATATGTCATTTTATTTGAAAAGAGTAGCGTAATAATATGTATAAAATAATTATAAGTCAGTATAATATATTTGAATACGAAATATATTATATTATTCATTTAGTCAAACATATATATTTTTTCTTACTACATGCATACTAATGAAATAATGATATTTGTATTAAGTGTAAATGATGTTTGTTATTATGCTCTTTATAATGTGAAATGTGTGTAAAAGCATGAAAGGCTGGTTGCAAATAATTGACTGATTCAAGTTGATTTAAGACATGTCATCCTATACATGAGAGTGAGTCGACGGGCTTTTCTTTAAATGATGTTTGTAGTGTAATCTAAAGTGATATGAAAGGGAAGAATAAGGAGACTAGCTGATATGATATATCACATCAATGGATAGGAAGTGACAACTTCATATATTAAAGTCACCTGATTTGTCATATGCTATATGAGAATGATTCTTTAAAATATGACTGATAGTATTCAGACTAGTTCTTGTAGGGTTGACCTACAGAACTTGATACAAGAAAAATATCATAGATAGTCAGATGAGCTATCTTGATTGTATTTGATATGAGTGTAAATAAAAAATTTGCATAAATGACATGATATCATATGATATACGTACGATACAAGATATGATAGATACAAATGATACATATGAAATGCATGATATATATATATATATATATATATATATATATATATATATATATATAACATATGATAGAAATACATGATATACTAATCATTAAATATGAATTATATTTTTTAAATGATTTCTATTACTCATGTAAAATGATACTGCTTATATTGATAGCTACATGATTAGATTGATATTGATTGAATGATTACATATATATTATTTGTATTATTGTGCATTGATTTCAGTTGTACATTTTGGCAACATACTTAGCTATTAGTCACTATGATTTTTATGAATTTTTAAAAAATGGTTAGGATCCAGTGGAGTGAGGCAGATTATGATTTTTTAAGTTTTATTTTATTTTTTGTATTTTGATTTTATTATTTTATAGTTAGGACTATATAAAGACTGATGAATGATTAATCTTCTAGATATTATAAATTTAAATTTAATGAATGAACATTGAAATATTTTGATGTATATGATTTATAGTCACTTCTACTGGACTTATTTAGGTTCATAAATTATTAAAAATTATGGTAGATTAATTAAAAAATGAAATTATCAATTCTTCCAAATTTAGGTCTTGGGGTGCCACAGTGAGAGAAATAGCGAATGGATGATAATGCAATTGAACAATTCTAATTAGGTGACGGTTGGTGGATGATGCCGGTCAGACAACAATAATTGGTTGATGATAGTCAGACAATGATAATTAAATGATGTGGATAAAAAATAAAGAATAGATTAGGATGACTAAACGGTGATTGGACGACGATGGTCAAGCAACTGCAGTTGGATAACAATGAATGGGTTAGGATGATCGAGTAGCGGTGTTTAGGCTAGTCATGATTGTAATCGTCAAATGTTAGTAAGAGATTTAGAGTTGTTTAAATTTCTAAGCTTCCTCTAAATTCAAATCAAGGTCCCCTTCATATGAAGAATGTGATTATTTTTATAATATTTTGGTAAATATATTTAAAATTCACTAACACGGCATTGGCCAGCCCAAATTGAATCCTTTGATAATAGAACCCTTAATCAGCCTTTGAATGCCTTAATGACCTCATAATCAAATGATTTGGCTCTTTGGATTTGTCTCGTCAAGGCATTCGATTTGACTCTAAATATGTAAGATTTGAAGATCGTTTGATTCTTTAAATAATGGCATGAAGTTCCCTAACATACTTCCAGTACTTGATTTGGACTTAAATCATCACATTTAGTGTCATAGCATTCGTCTTATCGTGACGTTCAATTTAACTATAAATTTATTGAGATCAAAGCTCATATAAACCTGAATTTATTTTCAAAAGTTTTATATACTTGTATGCATCAAGATTCATATCAATCAAGTAAATTTTCTGAAGATGTATCAAGACATATTCAACCTTTGCTCAAACTAGATAAAAAATATAATCTCATTCATGCATATTAAATCCAACTATTTTATCTCACTTAAATATTAAAATTCATATAAATTTTCAACTCTCATTTGCTTATTTTTTTAATTTAAATGTATTTGGTGATGATGCATGAATTTATTACTTATATTTTTAATAGACGATAATTTATAAATCTAATACATTTCATGGCACTTGAGTAATTTTTCAAAAGAAATTCAATTTATTTATATTTTTAACATGAGTGTTAGTTAACTTAGTCGATAAAAATAGTAAAATTTAAGATTCTCCAAAAAATGAATCAAATGATATTAAGATATTCTAATACATTTATTCACTTTACATTATGATGATTTATTTTTTGAAATTTGTCTTTGATGTTATATGTCATATATTATCAATTAATATAATTAAATTATTAAACAACCTAATTAAATAGTTAAATAAAAATAATTAAACTATTAGATAATAAAATTACATTATTAAAAATTATTATTTTCTATAATAATTATATTTATATAATATTATTTAATAATGTACTTGTATTGAAAAATAACAAGTTATTAAAATTATTCAAATAAATTTTTTTTGCCTCTGTCTCTGGATCATTATTAATATAATATAAAAAAATAAAAAATTTTATTTCAGGATGCGATAATTTTTTAGATTTATTTTAATGTAATATATAAATAATTTATATTATATTTTCCTTAAAATTTATTTAAGGAAAATTTGACTGAATCTACGCAATTAAAAAAAAAACTCATCATCATTTCCTAATATATAAATAAATAAATTACAAAAATACTCATGTGGGGTCCACACCCTGCCCTGGCTAAAGAATAGGGTTTTTCCGGACTATAAAAGGCGATGTGTGGGCAGTAAGGGTTTCAATCTATCTCCGCCGACGCAGCCAGAATCAGAGCGAAGAGCTTTGTTCCTCCAATCGAGTCATCGTATTTTCCTCTTTGTGAGTTTCTTCTATTCACCCCTACTTCGGTTTGCAGCTTTGTTCTCTTGTTTTTGAATTTTGATGCTTTCGATTGTAATTAAGAAGCCGCTGTTCCTCCAATCTAATCATCGTTTTCTTTCTTATTGTGAGTATCTTCTTAAGTTCTTACATTCAGTAATTACCGATCGCAAGTTGCTACATCTTTTTGTAGCTCTGTTATCTTGTTTTTTTAATTCTGATGTACGTGATTGTTATTAGGGTCGTCTCAAAGATTTCGGATCAAAATGAAATTTACGTGATCGGTTTCCACGTTTCGCTGCGCACTACATAGGTTAAATTTGAGAGATCTAAAGGGAAATTTTGTAATTAGCGACGTATCAACGAGTTCGAGTCCATATGGATTTTTTTCGTGATCGGTTTTCAGGCTTGGTTGCGTCATGAGTTAGATCGAGTTTGAGATGTCTAGAAAAAATTTGAGCGTATTTGATTCGGTCGATTTTGCAAGAGCTTATTTAATCTTCAGTCTGATCTGCGATCTGAATTACATGACTATGAGGAATTTAATTTCTTAGATGTTGTTATTTTGTAATGGGATTGGGTCTGAACGCGTGATATCCTTCAATGCTTGGATCTATATCTAGTTAATTTTGTAGGTGTTTTCTAGCTGGGTCTTTTTTTATTCCAGTTCTAGTGACCTGCTTCTGGGTCGTGGGTCGAATTTATGGCATACATGGTTGTTTTTCTGGTGTATGCTGCATTAATTTGTTATGCGTTTGTTTGAAGATTGCTTACCATTATGAATTTCTGTTTTTCTTTTTAAATCTGGTGGAGTGAACGGGTTTATGATTTCTCTTAAGTTTGCTCTCTTATCTCTTTGTTTGTTGAGAATATTAGGATATGAGGTTTTTCCTGCCTCTTTTTCATTCGAAGTGCTTTTTATTGGTGGAATTTTTTAAAACAAACAGCTCGAAAATAAATTAATAGAAATATTGCAATTATAAACATTGATATCTTGCCTCTGAGGCAGCTATATTTTATTTAAAAAAATTAGTGCATTGCCGTTCTATGGTAGGCTAGCGTTGCCATCCACTCCTCCCCCGTCATCTTCCTAATATGATTATATAACCCCACTCAGTTGCTAATTTCTTCTTCCTCTTTACCTCCATTGCTCTTCTAGTCTAGTTTCTTCTCAAATGCTTCTTTCCAAAAGCTCCCCAAGCTGAACATATTCTTGAAACTATTTACTGAGGAGGTGTGATTTTCAATGGAAGATATTCGAGAATTATTTTTAGGCGGCACAAATATTGTAATATAAAAATAAATTGGAGCTTTTGAGCTTGCTAGAGAAGTATTGTGTATCTCTTAAAAATCTTGCCTTTTATTTGGCTTCTGGACATCTATGTCAGTACTGGCAGGGTGTCTAAATGCATAGATCACATCTGCAAGTATGTGCTTTTTAACATGGGACCGTTTTTGTAATCTCTTACCTTATTAGCTAAAGTCCATATTATTGCTTCAGTCATTTAGATTTATTCTGAGTAAACAAATATGTGATTGTTTCATTCCCTCAGTAGATTCACCTTTTTTCTTCCAAATTTTGGAAGATAAATTGCCTTTTTTATTGTCATATAGATGAGCATCTGATTATACGGAAATTAGATTCTTTATGAGAAAGTTTCAGAACTGTTAAAATTAAACTGTTTTTAAATTGTATTTTTAAATAAGCTTACGATCTTTTGATGTTTAAAATATCTCCAATTCTAAATGCTTTCCAAGAATGTGTCGATCAATATCAGCTCATGAAATCCATTAGCTCTGCTTTTTATTGCATTTGATCGTTCATGGAGTAACCCCAGAGACTGTAGTTTCTAATGTTTAATGTTCTCTAATTTGGTGTTGCTTTTAGAAGGATAAGAAGAAAGCAATTAATTTTTTAGATTTAAATTGTTATGTTGAGCTGAATTAGTTGCTTTATATCCATGCTGTTGTGATCTTTATATTAAGTGGTATTCATGTGCAATTTGTCCAAACAATGTTGTGACATTCTGACATTTATTTTTTTATTTTTAGTTTGCTGCTGGTGAACATTTTTAGTTTTGATGAGAATAATTATTGTTCTTGTTATTTGCACTTTATGTTGCTGTGTAATGAAGCTGATATAAAAGATATGATCCGAATAAAGGGATTAAAAGTTGCAGTTAAAAATATTTTTTTTTTGCATTTTAGCATTTGCCTATTTAATTGCCTTATTTTTCTGTGTAATCCTTCTTAATGCTTTTTTACAATGATTTATAACATAGCATGATTCACTTGTGATGGTTTTCCTTAGTTCTGTTCCCTGCATTTGCAGTAGATTCTTTCTGATTGACGTGCAGTAATGGAACCTGTGAATACTCTACATCTTTCATGAATTTATTTGAACTTGATTCCTAATCAATTTGGTTTACCTATTTACTCTTTGTGTGATTTGGTTCGGCTTGTATTGGTATTGATCTTTATGTATTTTTCTTTCTGCCTTTATATTTGAGGATTTTTATTGTATACTTGCAAGTGTCATGGTTTTACCTTTGAGAAGCATCTTATCACATGTTACCTGACGTTAACTGACCTGTTCGTTTTGATCCAAGAAGAATCTGCAATGGGAAAAGAGAAGGTTCACATCAATATTGTGGTCATTGGTCATGTCGACTCTGGGAAATCGACCACCACTGGTCACCTTATATACAAGCTTGGTGGTATTGATAAGCGTGTGATCGAGAGGTTTGAGAAGGAAGCTGCTGAGATGAACAAAAGATCATTCAAGTATGCATGGGTCCTCGACAAGCTCAAAGCTGAGCGCGAACGTGGTATTACCATTGATATCGCATTGTGGAAGTTCGAAACCACGAAATACTATTGTACTGTCATTGATGCCCCCGGACATCGTGATTTTATCAAAAACATGATCACTGGCACCTCTCAGGCAGATTGTGCAGTCCTTATTATCGACTCTACAACTGGTGGCTTTGAAGCAGGTATTTCTAAGGACGGACAGACTCGTGAACATGCCCTTCTTGCTTTTACTCTTGGTGTCAAACAGATGATTTGTTGCTGCAACAAGGTAAATAAATTTCAGCTTTTGTATGCATGAGCTTGGACGTATTTAGTTAATAGTCTTTAGTTACAGGCTTGATTTATATCTTAACAGATGGATGCAACCACACCCAAGTACTCAAAAGCAAGGTATGATGAGATTGTGAAGGAGGTTTCTTCCTATCTCAAGAAGGTTGGTTACAATCCTGAGAAGATCCCATTTGTACCGATCTCCGGATTTGAAGGCGACAACATGATTGAGAGATCAACCAACCTCGACTGGTACAAGGGTCCGACTCTTCTGGAAGCCCTGGACTTGATCCAAGAGCCGAAACGCCCAACCGATAAGCCACTTCGTCTTCCTCTCCAGGATGTCTACAAAATTGGTGGTATTGGAACTGTTCCCGTTGGCCGAGTTGAGACTGGCATCCTCAAGCCTGGAATGGTCGTTGCCTTCGGACCTACTGGACTCACAACTGAAGTGAAGTCCGTTGAGATGCACCATGAAGCACTTCAGGAAGCTCTTCCTGGTGATAATGTTGGCTTCAATGTTAAGAATGTTGCTGTCAAAGACTTGAAACGTGGGTACGTGGCTTCTAATTCCAAGGATGATCCTGCAAAGGAAGCAGCCAATTTCACTTCTCAGGTCATCATCATGAACCATCCTGGTCAGATTGGAAATGGCTATGCTCCAGTTCTTGATTGCCACACCTCGCACATCGCTGTCAAATTCGCGGAGATATTAACCAAGATTGATAGGCGGTCTGGCAAGGAGCTTGAGAAGGAACCAAAGTTCCTCAAGAATGGAGATGCTGGTTTTGTGAAGATGGTTCCTACTAAACCTATGGTTGTCGAGACATTCTCTGAGTATCCGCCGCTTGGACGGTTTGCGGTTAGGGACATGAGGCAGACTGTTGCAGTCGGTGTCATCAAGAGTGTTGAGAAGAAGGATCCAACTGGAGCTAAGGTCACTAAATCTGCTGCCAAGAAGAAATGAATTGTGCGTTGTTGTTTAAATAAGTACGAGTTTGAGTCGATCGAGTTGGTATCTGGTGTTTGGATGCAGAACTGGGTGCTTGACAGGCGGTGGCACTGCTCGTTTCAGTTATGTTTTAATTGTTCGGTTTGTTGAAAGAGTACTTGTTATCTATGGATTGGTGAAGGTGTGCTATTTATTTTACCTATTTTCTGTGAGAAACTGCTGTTGTTTGAATTGAATTTCAAGTTATTTGAGTTTGCACCGTTCCATTGGTTTTTGTGATTTATTTGCGTGGCCCTTAGTTTTTTAAACGTTTTATTCGGCCAGTTCATCAACTTTACAGTATATTTAATGCCAGAAGTTATTCAGCCTTCAATGGTGGATTATAAATTTCAATAACTCATTTCAAGTTTTTTCGTTAAAAAATAAATCGCAATCAAGTTTTAAAAGAACAATAAATGATCAGATATCTCGTTCCTGATAGACAAATAAATTCCTGATTGATGATGATAGACAATAGAATGCAGTAATCTATGCATTCAAAAGCCAATCATATTTATTCGTGTTTAAGGTTTAGCAAGCAATTATATTTCATCTCTTACAACTCATTCTAAACAACATAAGCAACCATTACAAGCAAAAACATGATTCACAAAAAACCAAAATCAAATTAGAAAAATTTAGGTTAGAGAATATCCTAACTTCAATGTACTTAGGATGAATTTTAAAATCATTAAATTAAATTTATTTTGAGATTGATGTGATACAATTATCTAATCATATTTTATTCAATCTCAAAATAAATTTAAAGACTTTAAAAGTCATCCTGATTAAATTTAAGTAAGAATACCCTAATCCCAAATTTCTCCAACCAGATTATGATTCCAAACTATAATCTAAACCAATCACTAGTTAAATATGCATCACGAGCATTCTGATTTTCCTGCTTCACACCCTCGTAAACCTTCACCGATTCCTCTGAAAATTTTACCAACCATTCAAATGTGCTCATCATGCTTGCTTGCAACCTGAGCAAACTTGTACAAGGATTAACTTCCCTGTTTTGATCATTTCCCTGCTCTGATCTGTCTTCTTGTTTTTCATCTTTCCGATGCTCGAGCAATTCAGTTAAGATTGTTATTAGCTTCTTCAATGAATCACAAACTTCTTCAACAGGAAGCCTTTGTATTCCAGCTAACCAATCGCGGCATAATACAAATATTGGAGGAGCAAGGGCTCGGCGAGGCGAAAATGGTGCTTTTCTTCCTCTCAAACGCTCTTGAGGTTGCAGTATGCATTTCTGGAGCCAGCCATTCAGAGATTCGCTGTATGATCTCTGAGTATCAATCCAGGTTACAAAGCTCGACCGAAAGCATTCAATCTCGTTCTGTAGATTGATGTCTGCTTGCTTATAGGAATCGTCATTTCGAGATGGTGCTGCTGCCACGTTCTTACCAAGGTAAGCTGATGAGATTGCGATGTGCTGGGCTTGATGACATTCAAGAATGGCTTTCCACATTCTTATCAACCTGAAAGAAAACACCAGAAGGGATGAGTGCAGTGAAATGAGGTGTGCTTTTCTGGTTTTGTTAGGAAAACTAAAATAAGATATTTATAGGTCTTAGCAACTAGAGAGATTGAGAGAGAGATAGAGAGAGAAAATGATACAGAGGGTACGAGTGGATATCGCATTATACTCTTTCACTTTCTCTACATTTCTCTCTCTCTCTATATATCTCTCAAGTTGCACGCCAAATCCTACTATTTAACATCTATAGGAAATTTAACTTTTGTTAGTAGTTAGCAAATTCGATACGAATCATATCCAATCAAACAAAAACTGCTGGCTGAGTTTCTCATATAGCCGAGGCTGATCTTTACCCATCTCCTTCAAGCTGGTTATCCAGAAGAAAAGCAACTTTGCCCAGTGTTCAAACCATCGATTATGGAGACCAATTTCAGCAGTGAGGTCCATTACCCTATCTTGCTCACCAATGTCATCATGATTAAAAAAGTTGATGTGAGGTAGGGGATGTGTTGACAATACTAATCTCAAAGATAACTTTTGTCTTCCCCGCAGCATCGTGCTTGTCGATAGCAATACCAAACACCAAATGCTCAACTTCATCTACACATACTTTAAATAGAACAAGATCATGATAAACTCGTATGACAGATTTCACATATAAAATTTCTTGGGACTTGTTTGGCTGTGCATGGAATCGACATTTTTAAGAAGAAGAGTAAAGCTTCGCTAAATGATTGACATAGCGAATGAAATTACAATAGAAAGTTTTATTGTGTGAGAAGATCAAGGAATGAAAACTTTTCATGTTCACTACTAGTTCTTACTGTGGAAATGAAATCATTACATTAATTGGCCTGTGGAATTGAAAATTCATATTCATTTCTAATTACATTTTTCAAAATCGCATTTTCCATATAAAAGCAAACAAATTTTGCTACATGATGAAAAGTGAAAAGTGGCTAGGAAAGTGAACAAATGAACAAAACCCCCAGATAATCTATAATGAGTCAAATTCACCCATAACAATTATCCACAATATAGTGAGTTTCTTCGGATAATTATGTGGTTATATAACAGCTGATGAGAACAAATGGACGCTGCAATGCAAATAAAAAAGCAGCAACATGATGAAATTCCATTAAAAAAAGTAAATTTCAGCAGAAAGCAGAGCAATACCCTTGCACCAATTCTGCTAGTTGTGGTTGCAATTCTTCGTCTCTCAGCTTCTCGATTCTTCTAGAAATCGAATCAACTGCTTTAATCATTACTCTGACACGAGAATGAAGATCCTTTACAGTAGCTCGTGTCTTGTCGATAACTTGGGGACTCATACCTTTGGCAAACTGGTGCCTTAGCTGATTGCACTTTTGATCATATGCTTTCCTAATGGATTCACTAGCCTGTGTTATTCAAGAGAAGCAAAAATTATCATATTGAAGTTCCATGTTAAAGAATAAAGGAATTCACCAAGTATTTTCTTTCATTTAAGACCTGACAAAAAGGCAAGAAAATTGCTAATGTAGTAATATTTGAAACATTTATGCTAACTGTTTGTTATGCGCTAGGAGAACAAGAACTAGAACAACTCAATTAATTAGACCTTCATTTCTTTGAATGTCCGTACAAAAATAATAAATTTACGAATTTATGAGTGTTTACCTATTTATACAAGGATTTGCAAAAAATGACCATGAGAAGCAGCTTTGCGCACTGGCCTATAACCAAAATGCTCACCTCTTCTTAGACCATGTTATTAATGGTCTTATCTTGTACTTGATGCAGCGGCAACCAAGAGAAGAACCTGGAAGGGAAAACTCAATGGAACAGTAAACGGAGGATAGGAATAAAAACTTCTTTTGTTCTCTGTTTCTATTCTTCTGCTAAATAAGATATATATCCCCAAACCCAGTGGGCCAAAATAACTACTTAATTAAGAAAAACAAGTTCTAGGAGAGTGCTGTACTAAGCCTAACAGAAAAAGTAAGATAGCAGAAAGAAGGGGTAGTGGGCCGTTGAGCTGGTTGTGCGAGTCCACTCGGGTCCCGTAACAGGTAGGATGGCCGCATCAATCCTCCCCCGCTTTGGAGAAACTTGACTCCAACAAGATTTCCGTTGGTTGACCGCCATCGGGTGGATGATAACTGTAGATGTCGGCTACGTTAAATGTGGATGACGTATGGATGTCAGGTGGAAGATCAATCACATATGTGTTGTCGTTAATTTTGTGTAAAATTGGGAATGGGCCGATTTTTTGGGGAGTAAGTTCCCTGCGGGTACCGTTCTCGATGCATTCGCAACATTACCAAGTCGCCAGTGTTGAAGACCTTGTGTCGGCGGCGTGTGTCTGCCTGCTGTTTATATTTGCTTGTGGTCTCTTGAAGTTTGTCTTTGACTGCTTGTATTGTTTCTTGAGCTTGAGTAATGGTCTTATGCACTGATAACCGATTGCCTTTTGGTAAGATAGCGAGATCCACTAGGTGGTTGGTAGGGGTGTCAATATCTGACACGACATGAAAACCCGACCGAACCCGAACCAAAAATTTTGGGTCAGACCCGGCCCGTTTCCAAAACGGGTCGGGTTCGGGTTGACCCGACGGGTTGCCAGGTCAACCCTGAAACCTGTTTGAAATGACTGCCCGGTTGCCCGGAGACCTGCCCGAGCCTGTCCGCCCCCTGCCCGGCTGCCTGCGGACCTGCCTGAGCCTGCCCGCCCTGCCCGCAAACCTACCCTCACAGCCGCCGAAGCTGCCCGCATCTGCCAGCACGTGACCGCGCCCCCGAGGCTGCCCGCGCGGCTGCCCGCTACGGCTGCTCACGCACCCGCTGCGGCTGCCCGCATTCGCGCCCGCGCACCCGCCTGCATCCGCACACCTGCAGCGCCAGCCTGCTCGCGTCCGAGTCCGAGTCCGAGCCCGCGTCCGCCTTCCCGTGTCGGGTCGGGTCAACCCAGCAACCCGCCGGGTGGGGTTTGGGTTCGGATTTCTAACCCGCTCTCGTACCCGTGTCGGGTTAGGGTTGACCCGTTTGAACGCGGGTCATTCCGGGTTCGACCTGAACCCGACCCGTGACCCGAAATTGACACCCCTAGTGGTTGGGCTGTTTAGTATATACTACTTGAAAGGGGCTGTAACCTGTGGAGCTTCGACATGGCTTAGAAGCTCTTCCCACCTCTTAGGATTATCCTGAACAAGGCAGCGTAACATATTGCCAAGGGTTCGATTAACAACTTCGATTTGACCGTCCGTTTGGGGGTGATATGCTGAACTAGCTTAAGATCAGTGTTCAATCATTTCCATAGTTCTCTCCAAAAGTGGCTAACAAACTTTACATCATAATCTAAAGTTAGGCTTCGGGGTAACCCGTGCAGTCGAATGATCTCCTTGAAGAACAGTTGGGCAATGTTGACTGCATCGAACGTCTTCTTACAAGGAACAAAATGCGCCATTTTGGAGAATCGGTCGACAACAACCATGATGGAGTCGACTTCCCGCTTAGTTTGTGGTAACCCCAACACGAAATCAAGCGTTAAATCTTCCCAAATGGAGTCGGGTATCGGGAGAGGTAAATATATATCGGTATTTTGCGCGGTGCCTTTATACTTTTGACAAACAGAGCATTTTTCCACAAATCTAGCAACATCCCAGCGTAAATGGGGCCAGTAGAAGCGAGCTTGCAATAGCTCCAAAGTCTTATCTCTTCCTGTGTGAGCCGATAACCCCCGCAGTGAAGCTCCTTAATTAATTGAGGGTGCCAAAAAGAGTCTGGGATGCATAGACCATTTCCTTTGAATAAAAATCCCTGGTGGAGTGTAAAGTCTTGCTACGGTTGGCCAGATTGGCAGGCGGCCCAGGCTTGAGCAAAGTCCTTGTCTTCGGCATACAATTCTTGCAACAACTGTAATCCTGTGATCTCTGTCTGAAGATGCGTCAATAGAGATGAACGCCTACTCAGAGCATCAACAACACGATTGGTTCGACCGGCCTTGTGCCTGATTACAAAGCTGAACCGTTGGAAAAAGATAATCCAACGAGCATGCATCCGGTTTATGTTCTTCTAATTGTTGATATACTGAAGAGCCTGGTTGTCACTACATAGAACAAAGTCCCGGTGGAGCAAGTAATGCTCCCATTGTTTGAGGGCTCGTACCACTGCATACAATTCCTGCTCATATGTGGACCACTTCTGGCGGGTGGAGCTCAATTTTTTGTTATAGTACTCTCGTCTTCCTTCTTGAGATAGAACTACTCCTATGCCGACGGCTGACGCATCGGTGTCCACTTGGAAGGGTTTGTCGAAGTCGGGGAAAGGCAACACTGGCGTTGAGCTGAGAGCCTCCTTAATTCGCTCAAAACTTTTCTACTGTGTTGTCGTCCAGGAGAAAGAGGAAGCCTTCAAGCAATTAGTGATAAGGGCCATTATCTCACTGAAGCTCTTAATGAACCGCATGTAATAGTTGGCTAAGCCATGAAAGCTCCTCACTTCCGTCAATGAACAATGGCAGAGATCTTCTGGGGTGCAGTTTTGATTCCATCCGAGGTTAGAACAAAACCCAAGAAATGGACATTGGTAATGATGAATTTGCATTTCGATAAGTTGAGGAACAACTGGTTGCTGCGAAGCGCCTCCAGAATGGACCTTAGATGGCCCAAGCGATTTGTTAGAGTAGAACTAAACACCAAAATGTCATCAAAGTACACTATGCAGAATTTATCTAAATAAGGCTTGAGAACTTCATGCATAAGCCGCATAAATATAGAGGGAGCATTACAGAGCCCAAAGGGCAAAACCTTCCATTCGAATAATCCATCTACCGTCTTGAAAGCAGTCTTCAATTCGTCCCCGGGCCAGATACAAATTTGATGGTAGTCGCTCCTCAAATCCAATTTGGAGAAGATGGTCGAACCTGCAAGCTTGTCCAGGAGGTCGTTAATCCTAGGAATTGGGAATCGGTATTTAACAGTGATGCGGTTAATAGCCCGACTGTCGATACACATGCGCCACTGGCCATCCTTTTTTAGAACAATCAAGACTGGGACGACGCAAGGGCTTAAGCTTGGTTGAATGAATTGTTTATGCAACAACTCCTGTACTATCTCTCTCAAAATGGCATGCTCTCGCGGGCTCATACGGTAATGTGGGAGGTTGGGTAAAACAACACCTGGGATGAATTCGATTTGGTGTTGGAGATTCCGTAGTGGAGGTAGCGTCGTGGGTAACTCAGAGGTAGTAATATCACCATATGCCTCAAGTAGCTGCTGCACTTCCTGATGCTGAATTGGGGTAGTTTGTTCGGGTACTTCATCAGCAATTAAGGCCAGCATGGGACAGTTCATGTTCTTAAGTTGAAGGAGAGCATGCCCTGACACAATACGAGCTAACATCAGATTTACCTTGATTCTGAGGTGCAGGAATGAATTTAATTTTCCTTCCCTTCCATTATATAGTGTAAGTATTAGCTCTGCCATCATGAATTGCTCCACTATCATACTGTCATGGCCGACCAAGAATCAAATGGTATACGTCCATCTCTATGACGTCGCAGGTGACTTGGCACAAGTAACTCTTGCCAATGCTGAAGGTAACCTTGCAAAATTCTGAGATAAGGAAGTCCACACCCTTCTTTACCTAGTTGATTTTGAATGGATTAGGATTCTTAGTGGTTTTGATCTATAGAGCTTGGACAACCGCCTTGGATATAATATTCTCAGTACACCCGCTATCAATTACTACGTCGCACACCTTGCCATTGATTGTGCATTTGGTGCGAAATAGACTATTCCTCTGAGTCTCAATTGGCTTCCGCGAGGCTAAAAGTAACTTCTCCAGCACACCGATAATTGGCTCCCCCTCATCAGCTAGTATTTCTTCAATCAGTTCTTCTGTCTCCTCTCCGATTCCGGATAGGCCTGCCTCTTCTTCTCCTTCCAGAAACTGCGTCTGGTGCCTGTTGGGACACTCATTAGACTTATGGCCAGGTTGGAGCATCTAAAACATTTGATGGCGGCAGGCTTAACATAGGGGTTATCTTTGACCGAGGCCTTGGGTCTAGCTGCTCCCTTAAACTCTGCTGGAGAGCTGGTCATGGGTGCAGGGGAGGCTGTATGATTCTTGGATTGTGATGCTGCAGACTTGGATGGACCCTGGCTTCCACCTGAAATGAACGTCTAGGTACCATCGATCGATATGGCCTTTGAAGCTGCGCTTCAGCCTTGAAAGCGAAGTTCACCGCCTAGGATAAGGACCACACCGAATTGAGCTCTAACTTATCTTGAAGTGTATCCTTCAAACCTCCAATGTAGCGAGCCACCAGTTGATTTTCGAATTCGGCGAGGTTGTTGCGTGCGCTAAGCCGATAGAATTCCTCAGTGTAGTCACTAAGAAATCGTTGCCCTTGCTTACATTGTTGATACTGGAGATACAACAGCTGTTCAAAATCTGTAGGTAGAAAATGTCGTCTCATTAACTATTTCATGCGATTCCAATTGCGAATAGGGCCTCTTCCTTCCCGCTGTCTACTCTGACACAACTGCATCCACTAGGCACTTGCTCCTTTGAGTGGGCATGCAATGTATTTTACCTGCTTGTCCTGACTAATCTCCATGTAATCGAAGAAGTTCTCCACCACTCCTTCCCAATCCAGGTAATCTTCAATGTGAAGTCTACCGTCAAAAGGGGGAATATCCAATTTTATTCGGACGCCTTCAGGTTCGTGACGATTTTGGTGGTGTCTTTTGGCTCTATGAAATACGGGATGACAAACGACTTCATCTGTGTCAGAATGATCCTGTCCCGGATGTTCATCCACATCCGAATCTAAAAGTTCGGGGAACAGAGCAGGAGCTCTTCTTGGCATAGGATTTGGGTGTATCAACGCTCTATGACCCGGTATGGTTTCCGGAGCCAGAGGACGAGATACAGGGTTGGTAGCTGCTCTTAATTGTCGCAACTCGCCTAGCATGTTGTCTGCAAAACGAGCAAAAGCGTTCATAAGCTCATCCAATTGCTTAGACATGTGTTGTTGCATCTCCCATAATGCCTCCAAACTCCGATCGTCGTCGGGTCTGGGATGGTTGCTTCCTTCGGCCATTCCTGCAGAAAACTAGCTCTGATACCAGAACTGATGCAGCGGCAACCAAGAGAAGAACCTGGAAGGGAAAACTCAAAGGAACAGTAAACTGAGGATAGGAATAAAAGCTTCTTTTGTTCTTTGTTCTATTCTTCTGCTAAATAAGATAAATATCCCCAAACCCAGTGGGCCACAATAACTACTTAATTAAGAAAAACAAGTTCTAGGAGAGTACTATACTAAGCCTAACAGAAAAAGTAAGATAGCAGAAAGAAGGGGTAGTGGGCCGTTGAGCTGGTTGTGCGGGTCCCGTAACAAGTAGGATGGCCGCATCAGTACTCAACTAAACTAACAATGTTATAGGGGTCTGCATATTGGGTTATTAAAAAGCCATTGTCATCTAAGTTGAGCATGCAAAAATTAGAACGTTACTTAATGTTAGAGGATCAAAATAGAAAAATGGTTGAACTAATAGTACATGGATAGAGTTGTTCAAAATAATCTATGAAAAAAAAAGTTTAACACTTTAGACAATACTCAACAAGGATAATGAAAAAGGAGAATTTATAATGCTAATATGAATAATTAAGATAAAGCTAATAATGACGATCTTTTAGGCTACTACATTATCACTCACATATCAATTGATTTTCTTGCTTTTATTGGCTTAAACGAAAAAGGTCTTTTTTCCCCTTTTTATTTCTTGAATTAAGGTTAACTTAAGGATGGTGTTAAAATATGATTTATGCTTTTCTTTTAACTTAATTGTCCTTGTTGCATTTTACTCAATAGGGAAAAAAGGCTTTTATGCCAATACTTCATTGGTAGTTTGTGGGCCTCATTTTCATAGATTGCATGAATATTATAATTCTTGTAAAGAGGCTTTTATGTTGATTTTTCATGCATTAGTCATCCTAATATGATTTGTGATGCATAAGGTTACCTTGCCAAAGTAAATGATATATAATGTATATAAAAAACATATTCATACTAATATTGGAAAAGGTGTTCTTATTTAATAATAAATGAAAATATAATAATTAATGCATATGCCTAAAACTTGCTTCATGGAAAGGCCAAAATATGACCCGAGGCAAACTAAAAAAAAAAAAAAAGACCCAAGGCACAAGTTCAAACTTACTTTGTATCTTGGTACACCATTTTTCTAGATGTCTATAATTTGGTTGTAACAAATGTAATTTAGTTATAATAAAATTCAAAAGTTGATATGAAGAGTAAATGTGACATGCAATGCCTTATATGCAATGTTTATGATGCATAAATGCTAAAATTATGCATCATATATCCTTTCTTCTTCATATCCCAATCTTTCATCTTCAAATATCTTTTGTCCATTATTCTAGATTTCTAGCTTTTCACAGATTTTATAGGTCTAACAAATGAACCTTTGCATAATGATAGGAAATACTTGAGTTCGCAAGTAATCCTATCGGATTTACTTGAGTTCGCACGCAAACCTAATCAATAATCAGTAAAAACAGCGAGAAACACAAGAAACCTGAGCAAATCAAACTAGGAACGATAGATTGCGATCTTGGAAATAAAGCAAAGCAAGACTCAAAGCAAGATACAAGAGATCCTCAATTCAAGAGGAGGATCGTCTCTCCCAAATCTCTAGACAAGATTGTCTAGAGCCCAAGCCTCCAAGAAACCCTAATTCCAATCAATCAAAACATAAAACCTCCCTAATCCTTTCCTCCCCTTTAATACAAAAGTTTTCCTAATTTAATTTCCCTCCTAATGACCTAGCCGCCCACTCCTTTTGAATTTCAAGCATATTTAGCAACTTGGGGCCCACCTTGTGGGCGAACATGAGGGAAGGAGGCGGACAAGTTCCGCCTCCTATATACTTGAGCCGGCCCTTGGGCCAGTTCAGGGTGAATCGGCCTAACAATACCGCCCTCCCAAAGAATCACCTTGTCCTCAAGGTGAAAATCAGGAAACTGATGTTTCACCCTCTCGTATGGCTCCCACGTGGCCTCGTAGTCAGGAAGGTTCTTCCACTGGATCAACACTTCCTTAGTTCCATCTTCTTTCTGGCGAATCCCCATCAGCTCTAAGGGTTCCAGAATCACCTCTAAATCCTCAGTGAGTGTCGCCGGTAACTCGGGGTTGGCTGTGTAGTCACCAATAGCCTTTCTCAACTGTGACACATGAAAAACTAGATGTATAGTTGCCGTTAGTGATAGTTTCAGCCGATATGCTACTGCTCCGATCTTCTCCAGCACTTCATAAGGCCCAAAGTACCTTGGAGCCAGCTTCTCATTTCTCCTGTTGGCGACTGTCTTCTGTCTGTATGGTCGGAGCTTCAAGAACACTCTCTCCTCCACTTCAAACTGGATGTCCTTCCTATGCCCATCCGCTTGTTTCTTCATAATATGTTGAGCTCTCAGTAGATGCCTCTTCAACTCCTCCAACACTCTATCCCTTTCCTCCAAGTACGCCTCTACTGAAGAAACTAGAGTACTGCTACTCCTAAAGTGCACCAAGTGAGGGGATCCCTTCCGTACAACACCTTGAATGGAGTCATCTGTTAAGCATAGTGAAAAGAGGTGTTGTACCAGTATTCAACCCATGATAGCCACTTAGCCCAAAGCTTGGGTGTCTCAAATACGAAACATATCAGGTAAGTCTCCAAGCTCCTGTTCACTACTTCCGTTTGGCCATCCGTCTGTGGGTGATAAGTTGTACTCCTTTTCAGAACTGTCCCCTGCAACCTGAACAACTCTCTTCAAATATGGCTGAGGAACACCTTGTCTCTATCTGATACTATCGCCTCGGGTACTCCGTGTAATCTGACCACCTCCCTGATGAAGGCTGAAGCCACTGTCACTGCTTTGTAGGGGTGTCGGAGGGGAATAAAGTGTGCATACTTGCTCAACCTGTCCACCACCACTAAAATCACCGTGAAACCTTCCGAACGGGGCAACCCATCAATGAAGTCCATGGATATCTTCTCCCATACTCGTCCCAGTAAAGCCAACGGCTGTAGTAGTCCTCCTGGTGACATAGCCAGATATTTGTTCCTTTGACAGATCTCACACCTGGCTACCATCTCCTCTATATCTTTATGCAACCCCTTCCAATACAGCTCTGAAGCTAGCCTCATGTATGTCTTCTGTACGCCTGAATGGCCCCCAACAGCGCTTCCATGAAACTCCTGGAGTAAGTTTGGGATGTGGATCGAGGTCCGGGGAATCACAAATCTCCCCTGATATAGCAATTTGTCTCCCTCCAATGAGTACCTGGGGTGGCTATCCTCTTCTTTCAGTAAATCTGACCTGATCTTTCCCAAACCTTCATCTTTAACACTTTCTTCTCTGATGGCCTCCCAGTCAAACATCAAGGGCACAGATAGTGCCACGGTCTGCAGCTCCCCCATACATCTAGACAAGGCATCTGCCGCCTTGTTCTCCACCCCTGGTCTATACTGAATCTCAAAATCGTACCCAAGCAACTTGGACATCCACCTTTGATGCTCCTCTGTCACCATCCGTTGTTTCAGTAGGTATTTCAAGCTCCGCTGATCTGTCCTGACAATGAAATGCCTCCCAAGTAGGTAGGGCCGCCACTTCTAGATGGCCAAAACGATGGCCATTAATTCTCTCTCATAGACTGATTTCAGCATGGCTCTAGCAGTCAATACCTGGCTAAAATAGGCAATGGGCCTACGACTCTGCATAAGCACTGCACCCAGCCCGTATCCGGACGCATCTGTCTCCACAATGAAGGTCTGAGTGAAATCTGGCAAAGCTAGGACCGGTACCGTAGTTATCGCCTTCTTCAGGCTATCGAATGCAGATGTGGCCCCCCCCCCCCCCGCCCCATAGGAACCCGTCCTTCAACTGCTCAGTGAGTGGCCATGCTATGGTGCTGTAGCCCTTTACAAACCTTCTGTAGTACCCTGTCAATCCTAGAAATCCCCTCAACTCCATCAGATTTTTTGGCACTGGCCACTTTAGTATGGCCTCAATTTTGGACTGATCTGCTGCCACCCCTTCTTTTGATACAACATGGCCCAAGTACTTTACACTGACTTGTGCGAAGCAACATTTCTTCAAGTTGGCCCTTAGCTGGTGCTCCTGCAACACCTCTAACACCCTTTTCAAATGCTCCCACTGCTCCTCTATCCTGCTGTAGACCAGGATGTCGTCAAAGAAAACCAATACAAATCGTCTGAGATAAGGTTTGAAAACCTTATTCATAAGGGCCTGGATAATAGCGGGAGCATTGGTGAGGCCAAAAGGCATCACCAGGAACTCATAGTGTCCTTCATGAGTTCTAAAGGCCATCTTAGATACATCCTCCTCCATCCGGATCTGGTGTTAACCTGATTTCAAGTCTATCTTGCTGAAGATCATTGTTCCACTCAATTCATCTAACAGCTCGTCAATGACTGGTATAGGAAACTTGTCAGGTACAGTTTCCTTTTTGAGGGCTCTGTAGTCCACACAAAAACTCCAGCTGCCATCCTTCTTTTTCACCAATAAAACTGGACTTGAGAAGGGACTGATGCTGGGTCTGATGATTTCTGCCTCCAGCATCTCTCTAATCAACCTTTCGATTTTATCCTTCTGAAACTGAGGGTAACGATAAGGTCGTACACTGATGGGTGACACTCCCTCCCTCAACACGATGGCATGGTCCTGCTCCCTCTGCGGTGGCAATCCCTGGGGTGACTGAAACACCTCTTGGAACTGCTGAATCAATAGCTGAATGGAGAGGGGTATGTCCCCTCTCTCCTCCAATCCTGCTCCCTCCAAACTGTGCAACTCCACTAAGTATCCTCCACATGCCAACTGTATATCCCTCACCATAGTTTTAAGAGAAACCATGAATTTGGATAGCCCCGCATCTCCCGTAATCACCACCTTCCTTCCATCTACCATCAACTCCATCATGAGTGCTCTCCAATTCACCTTTGTGTCTCCCAAAGTTTACAGCCATTTCATCCCCAATATGACATCTGTACTTCCAAGCTCCAGTGGAAGAAAAACTTCCTTCACCTGAATCCCCTGGATAGTCAATAGCACTCCTCTGTAAATCCCCTGACCCTTCTCCACCTTCCCCATACCCATCATCACCCCGTAGCTGCCCGTATCCACCAATCTCATTCCCATCAGGTCGACGACCTGAGTGGAGATAAAATTATGGGTAGCCCCACTATTAATCAAACCTCTCTGTCCTCGATCTCCCCCTTCACCTTCATGGTTTGATTCATCATGAATCCTACCCTTGAGTTCAGGGATACCTCGGCCAGATCCAAGTGCAGCTTCTCCTCCATCTCCTCCTCCGTCTCCCCCTCACCTCCCTCCTCAGTTTCCTCGTCATCACAGACGGTGAGAACCTGAAGAGTTTGGTCCTTGCATCGATGCCATGGCGTGTACCTTTCATCTTACCTGAAGCAAAATCCCTTAACCCTCTTCTCCTACATCTCCTTCTCTGTCAGCCGCTTGAAATTTCCCCCACTTCCACTTCCTACTGCCTTCTCCTTGGTGGCCTCTCGACTCCCTCCAGTTGCAGGACCTTTAGGTGCTAGATGGGTGGTCGTCATCCTATAAGTCCCCTCTGTGCTGCTACTCCTGGCTCCCCTCTCCAGATTCCTCTGATTTTCCACCAGCTGGGCCAACTTCATGGCCTCCCCCAAATCACGGGGCATCAGAACCTTCACTGTTGTTTTGATCTCTGCCTTCAACCCCTTCATGAAATTTTCCTCCAATACTGTATCTGAGAGTCGCTCCACCCTGCTAGCTAGGTGCTCGAATCGCTCCCGGTAGTTTGCTACTGATCCCTCCTGTATTAGAGCAAAAAACTGCTCATAGAAATCTCCTCCCTGGTTGGTTTGGAAACGTTCTATTATGTAGTCCTTGAATTCCCAGTCCTGATAGCCCTCCTCTAGTCTCTCCACTGATACCACAATAGGGCTTTTCCTTCCAAGCACAAGCCCGCTGCCGTCAGCTTCTCCTCCTCTGTTAGCCCATTGACGGCAAAGTATCGCTCCACCTTATAAATCCACCCATAAGCATCCTCTCCTTCGAATATGGGCATCTTCAACTTCCTCACCTTCTGATCGCTACCATTCCCCCTGATCTTTCCATAGTTTCCACTCTCCCAAGTGTTAGCCCCCCCCCCCCCCCCCCCCCAAGTTTCCCGATCTTCCCTTGCCCTGCCATAGCCCAAACCCCCTTCGAAATTCCCTCTTCTTTCTTCAAAATCAGCACCTCGACGGCCATAGTATCCCTCCTGGCGCTCCCCATATTCCCCTCCTCTTTCTTCCCTCTGGACAAGCTCCAGATGGGTTCTTCTTCTTTCTCCTTCTATGACTTTCACCTCATCTTCCTCCATACGAATTTCAGAATCCGTGCTTTTTCCTCCCCTCCCTTTTGCCACGGAGGCCGCCGTTTAGTTTTGAATTTCCAACATTTTCTTCATCATGTCTCAGAGATCGGCGACTTGTCCCTCCATGGAAGAAATCCTTTCCTCCACTGTTGTTTTGATTTGATTCATCTCCCCTTCAATCCTTTCATCCAATGCATCCACCTTTTTGGTCGCCATCGCAATCCGGAGTTTGTAGATTCACAAAATCTAAATTTTGGGGTCAAAAAACAGCAACTTCCTCCTTTTCCAGGCAAAAAATTGCTGCTGGAATTTGCCGAAAACAGCCTTCCACCGATCCCAAGACTTGCTCTGATACCAATTTGATAGAAAATACTTGAGTTCGCAAGCAAACCTAATCAATAATCGATAAAAACAGCGAGAAACACAAGAAACCTGAGCAAATCAAACTAGGAACGATAGATTACGATCTTGGAAATAAAGCAAATCAAGACTCAAAGCAAGATACAAGAGATCCTCAATTCGAGAGGAGGATCGTCTCTCCCAAATCTCTAGACAAGATTGTCTAGATCCCAAGCCTCCAAGAAACCCTAATTCCAATCAATCAAAACATAAAACCTCCCTAATCATTTCCTCCCCTTTAATACAAAAGCTTTCCTAATTTAATTTCCCTCCTAATGACCTAGCCTCCCACTCCTTTTGAATTTCAAGCCTATTCAGCAACTTGGGGCCTACCTTGTGGGCGGACATGAGGGAGGGAGGCAGACAAGTTCCGCCTCCTATATACTTGAGCCAGCCCTTGGGCCGGTTCAGGGTGAACCGACCTAACACATAACATAAGTATCTTTGTAATAAGTACAAAAATAGATGAGGAATTAATGAAGCACAATGTCTATCATAAGAAAAACATCCAACATTACTCAAGAATCGTCAACACATTAGAAGGACCTGTTGCGAATCTGGTTTCAAGGATCATAATTTTGATGATAACAAACATTTCTGTTTCTCTATGAATGTTACTACTGCACATCTATTTGTAGTTGCCCTGTCTACTAACTTTTCAAGTCCACAAGATCAAGTGCAATTTAAGCCAGCTCAAGATTTGGTAGATTAAGACTGAGTTAGTTCGTAATTTCAAATTTCAATGATTTTTTACCTTTTCTTGAGTCAAATGTAATAAACTGGATCCTGATGCTAAGTAACATTGCACACACACACTCAGGGGGAGAAATTTAGTGAGTTAGAGTTTTTTTTTATTTTTGATTATATCGTACAGGACAATCCGAATATCATCCTGGACGATCTGTTAAAAATAGAAACCCTAAAATTAGGGCATCTGGGATAAGTTAACCTGATTAAGTAAATCGTCCTGGACAATCCTCCCATCGTCCTGAACGATATTCTTAAATTTAAAAAACGATATTCTTAAATTTAAAAAAAAAACTCAGCCGCCAAACTTATTTAAGCAAGTTTTGAGATTGAATTTATGTGTCTAATCGTACAGGATGATCCCACATCATCCTGGACGATTCGTACCAATTATGCCTAAATTAGTCAGGAGATTAAGGAGAGTAATTAAGGTTAGATTGATCGATCATATCATTATGGACCATTAGTAAGAAAAACCTTAACTTTCTCCTAGACGTCCCGAACTATCTGCTAGACGATATGTCCCTTTTTGTACTAATCGTACAGGACAATATCGACATCGTCCTGGACGATCAGTTATATTTCAAGTCGTCCCGGCTCATCTGCTGGACGTCCCGAACTATCTGCTGGACGATAATGTCTTATTTTGAACTAATCATACAGGACGATATGGTCATTGTCCTGGACGATCAGTTATATTTCTACATATCATTTCGATTTATCTCATGGACAACCCGAACTATGTTCTGGATGATTTAGTCATTTTTGTACTAATCGTATAGGACAATCAGTTGCGCAAAATTGAAAAACTAGGTTTTTTTAAGCCTGTATTTAAGCAAATTGTTTTGACTTCAAAAGAAAGATCTTTTGTTGTAATCCACTCCAAGAGAGCTTAGAGGAGAGGGAGAGTTTGGGAGAGAGAGAGAGGATCTTGTGAGGGAGAGTTTGTGAGGGGTTTCACAAAGGTTGCTCGAAACAAGGATTCGATCATCGTCTTCCTTCCTCGTCCTTGGTTCTGTGGTGGCTCTAGGGAGACGATCATCAGCATCAGATCTAGGTTCTCTGCTTGCTTCAGGAGAAAGCAAAAGGATTCTAGGTTCTCTGCCTACTTCAGGAGAAAGCAAAAGAATTCTGGGTTCTCTACCTGCTTCAGGAGGAATCAAAAGGAGTTGGGATTCTATGCCTGCTCCAGGGGGAAGTAAAAAGAGTCGGTTCTCTGTCTCACCGGTATCGATGAAAAGATTTTGTAAGGGCTTCTACGCCTTGCTGTGGGAGTAGAATGAGAGTCACTATAGCAATACCTAGAGGGGAGGCTCCGGGGAGTGGATGTAGGTCAAGTTGACCGAACCACTATAAATTTGGTGTGCTCTTTTCATTTATTTTTCCGTATTTTAATTTTCACATATTTCTGTGATCTGATATGTGGTTGAAAATCTGATTTTGTTTATCTACTTCTGCTTACATTATTTGTATTTTTAAATATTCAAAAAGACAAATAATTTTCGTTTTGTGTAAGAATTTTTAAAATACCAATTCACCCCCTTCTTGGTTAGCCTTGGGACTAGTTCATAAGGGCTTAATAACCCTAACGAACTTTCAGGACCCAATAGAGATAAGTAAGAGTTCAGTATTTCTTTCCTTCATGTTGCATGCAGCTGGAATGAAGTTGGAAAGAATATGAAGTTAGAAACAAATAAGTGATAGATTTAAGGGATGAAAGAGAAGAGATAGAAAAAATAGGAGAAAGAAGAAAGAGAAAAGAGATAAGGTGATAAAAAAGAGAAGAGGAAGAGAATAAAGTTCATTTTTGTTAAGGCATTATAAATTCTCAACAAACTAAATGTTGGGGACAAGCGATGCCGTGAGTGCACATAGAGATGCATGTTCCCACTAGTTCAAAGATGAATCATAAAATACAAATATTTATTCACTCAAATAATTTCCTCTAAATTTTCTTTTATTTTTCTCTCTCATGGATCCCTCACATTCTGACTCTAATATGATTATTTATTTTCCCAAATAATAACCCAGAACACTATTTCTAAAGTAACAAGCATTTATAGTCAAATCTTTATTAATAATAAAATAATACTATATATTATTGCATCACTTCATCTTCACTTTTTTCTATTTCAATAGTTTCATAGTAGCATGACTTACCACATGCATCCATGATCTTCGTAATCAAATGTTTTCCACATCAAATTTCCTCGATCAGCAATTTTGATCATCATTGACTTCCTCAATGAAGACCACTTCTTCTATCTTTACAATCATAGCATCACTGACCTTTAACTCTTATTCCTCACTTGCTACCCAATAGCGGTTGTTAATAGCATCAACCACAAGAGACATAATTTTTAGTTTTCAACTCCCTGTTGCTAAGGACCACCAAAGTTCTTAATTTGTTGTCAACTTCAAGCTAAGTGACCCGAGAGATGGCTATATCCAACCCTTGGTTCATTGCTCCTTTTATAAGCAATTAATAATGTTAGGAAACAAAGAGTCGATGAGATATATATGATGTTATTTTTAGGGAACAAATTTGAACATAGTTTACCAGATTTTAATTTCAAAATTTGCATACAAACAAAGAATTTTGAACAAATCCCAAATTTCAAGGAATATCCAAAAATTTAAAGAAATCATCTCCACATGATAATAGTCTCTGACCTAGTGATTAGCTTTCTAATGTAGCCTTCAGAGTCATCTCATGGTATAGATTTAGCCAAATAAAGAATTTTGAAAATATTGACAAAACATGCTCTTTATGAACACCAAAATTTTGCATGAGATCAAAATTATTTTTCACTAAATCAATGAGCTATAAATAGTACATAAAGTAATACAAAAAAATAATGAAATCTCTTCTTGAAAATTCATCCATATGCTATAATGTCAGCCCTTCAAGATTTCTCCATATTTCAAATAAATAATGCAGTCTAATCTAAATGATTCAATTAAATATTTGATTGATTCCCTGAACATTTAATGTAGATTGATCTATATGATTCTATATTTAAAATATTTAAAATAGGTTTATATACTTAAAATATTTTCTCTAAATAATCTATAGTAGCCCCTACTATTTTCTAACATAAAAATAAAATAAAAGAACAAAATACAACGCAAATTGTCATGTTTTTTGGTCATGGTTTTGATGATAGGCCTCTTAGCTTGCATAGCATCATCTCTCTTTTGCACAAAGGAACTCTTCTCTAGAAATTTAAAGTCAATCTAATCATCTAACAAGTCCAGTGCTATCTTATGTAACTCTTTAATGAGCCAAGTATCCTTTGAAGGTGGCAGGTTCTTCCATCTTACCAGAAATCGTTGTTGTTCATTTATGTTAATCAGTGCTTCATTAGAAATAATGCCTTCACTCTCAAAAAACTTGGGTTGTAGGGACAATTGTAGATTGGAGTTGGATTCACCATCACTAAGATTAGCCACAATCCCTTGAAGGTAGTGGTCGCCTCTATGAAAGCTAATGTTGGAGAAGAAAATTTTTATTTGCTTGATCTTCCCTGCCTCCAAAGGAGAAAATTATTCTTGGCTTGGAAAATCCAATTGATTGAGCTTTTTGGTTATGACAGAGATGTTTTTGTTGAAGTGGGAAAACTCCTCTTCTTGAAAAAAAAGTGGTATTGTGGTGGATTCTAGATGGAGAAGTTCCAAGGCAATATTGTCCACTATAGTGAGGTTGACGCCTCCTTGCATTGATTAAGTTCCCTCTCTTCAAAGACAAAGGCTAAGAAATTTTGTATCGTTTTGTCTCTGATACCAAATGATGTGGATATTATTGTTAAGAGGATTCTAGAGTTATTGGAGTGGAGTTGGCTGGTTTAGGCCTTTAGGGTTATTAAAAAGCAAAGGAAAAAATGTATTTGAAGTTTTAGGATTTCTATACAAACTAGTTGAAACTTTATGGTAGTAGAACATTGAATTTTATGTGATAGAAATTGTGAGAATATTGATATCAAAGGTTTTGGATGTTAACTAAACTAATAATTATGATTTTACGTTAATTGAAATTATGGTTATGAAATAATGAATTTTTTGTGGATTGATCATAGCAAGGGGAAGATAGAAGTTGGGGTTTTGTGGAAAGGATGTGCCTCAATTTTTATGAGGTTAGAAGTGGTTTAAGGCTTTGTAATTGTGATGGGCATGTAAGAGAACAAGAAATAAGAGAGAAAAATATATTTTAACGGTTTGCAAACTTTAACTGTCGATTCAAAAATCAATCGAAAAGCTTGCAGAACCAACTCTTTGTAGACACAATGTTCTGCAAGAGAATAAAATTATCTTTTCATTAGATCAATGGAGTATAAATTGTACATGAAATGGTATTAAAAAAATGAAGAAAATTCACAAAAAAATTAGAATCTCTCCTTAAAAATTTTACCATAGGATATAAAACAATCCACTCAAGGTCTCTCCATATTTGAAAAATAATAATAAAACTTAAATTTTAAAGGATACAATAAATATTTAATTGATTCTCTAAAATCCTTTATTCAGGCTAATTTATATGACCATAAAATAGATTATCTATACTTTAAATATCTCTCCAAATAATCTATGATGCCCCGCTTTATTTTTTAACATGAAAATAAAATAAAAAAATAATATAAATGTTATTGATATGTTGATGGGCCTTTTAGATTGTCCTAAATCAAGCAAGTTTGATATGTTGACATTTTTCATCAAGTTGTCTAATTGAAATTAAGCCCCTCTTCAACCCCAAAATGTGCCAAGCATTATGAAGCATCCACATTATCTCATCCACAATATATATTTGTAAATCAACAAATCCTACAATGCTCAAGAGCTCATCCTCAACAAGGTAAACATTCTTGTAATCTCCTATAGAAGAGTTACACATAAATTTTTTAAGCGAAGTAAAATGAAAAGATGCGCCTATATCTAAAATCCATGTCTCTTTAAAAATACCAACACTAAAAAATTAGTGTATCATAAATCCTTTATAGCATTCGCAAACTCATTTTTCTGATTTGAACTTTGCCCACATCTCATTTGTAAACAATCTCTTTTCATATAGCAAATCTTGTCATATTACCAACAAGCATTGTTGTGAACTTTAAATTTGCTTCTCATCTGAGATTGATAATTAGCCCTTCTACTCTCAAGATTCAGCACAACATTAGAAGAACCTTTAATTAGTTCTTTTTCTTCAAATGTTCTCACTTAATATCAAACTTCAGCGACATTAAGTTTTACCTATGGAAACTAGTATGAATTGTATTAGAAGTTGATTCAAAGCTAATAAAATATGGCAAATAGATTTGCCATCTTAAGTCAACTTATTCTTTAATCAACCAAACAACTTAACACAGCTTACAACAGAAACAACATAAGCTTATCGGCTTCTAGTTTATCTTTGCTTAGCTTATCCTCACTCAGCTTACAAAAAATAGACAATCAAACAAGGCCTAAAGTTCAACTTAGTTTATCTTTGGCCTTTTCCCCTTCCAAACACAATTTTAAGTCATTTCCTAAGTAAGGTTAAGCCAAACCCAACCTTTCCTCACTTAAGTGATAAGCCAATATAAGCTTAGCGCAACTCCGACATCGCTTAAGCCAGCTTTGCTTAATTGTACTTGACTTCCTCCTCTCTTACTTTAACCAGCTTATATCAACTTATCTTTTAACGAACTAAATGGCTTAACTCAAGTTTACAACTTTAGCTTCAAATGCTTATGATAGGAAACACTTGTAGATCTCAAGTATTTCCTATTAATCTTCGAAAAACAGCGAGAATTTTCCACAAAAATCGGCACAAAACCACGAAAATAGTAAATAATTTGTAGTATTTGATGAAAGGGAAACGAAAAATAGCAAGATACAATTGATCCTCTATTCGAGAGGAGGATCAATCTCTCCCAAATCTCTAGATGCCGCTAGAGCCCAAAAGAAAACCTAAATCTAAGAGATCTCAAATTTTAGCTAAATTGAAGATGTCCTAACCCTAGGAAAACAAACTATTTAATGCATACAAATCAAAGAGAAATCCCTAAACAATCCATACATTCAAATTTCCCTCCTAACTCCCTCAAAAATCCTTCTTAAACGGCTCACGCACGCCCAAGCGTGCGTTCGGTGCGTACAAAAGATGGACATTTCCGCCTATGTTTGCGTAAGCCGGTCCAATGGACTAGTCTAACAGCTTACAATTTGTATTTTCTTAGCTTACAAAAATTGACAACCAAACCAACCATAAGATCCACCTTGTCCGCAAGGTGGAAAGACGACACCCTCCTTATTCATCACAAATGATAAGAACCTGAAGAGTTCGGTCCTTACACCTGTGCCCCGGCGTATACCTCTCGTCACATCTGAAATACAGTCCATTTACTCTCTTCTCCTATAATTCAGTCTCTGTGAGCTTCTTGAAGTTGTCTGAAATCTTCCTCCGGCAGTCTTTTCCTTCAAAGTCCCCCGAAGAGTATCCAGTGTTGGCTCCTTGGATTTCAATAAAGTGGTGGTCATCCTGTACGGGCCTCCTGAGCTGCTGCCTCCTATCTCTCTCTCCATGTGCCTCTGATCTTCTACCAATTGAGCTAGCTCCATAGCCTCTCTTACGTCACGAGGCCTCATTACTCTAACCGATGTCCGGATCTCTGGCGTCAATCCCTTCATGAAGTTCCCCTCTAGCACTGTCTTAGAAGGGCGATCCAATCGGCTAGCAAGGTACTCGAACATCTCTCGGTTCTCTATCACTGAACTATCCAGCGTTAAGGCGAAGAACTGCTTGTAGAAGTCTCCTCCTCTGCCGATTTGGAAATGTTCTATCAAACAATCCTTAAACTTCCTCCAACTCCGTATGGGTCGTCGCATGTCCCTCCATTGGTACCAAACCAAAGCTTTCCCTTCCAAACATAGGCCTGCTGCCATCAGTCTCTCCTCCTCCGTCAACCTATTGACGGCGAAATATCTTTCAACCTTGTAGATCCACCTGTGCGCATCCTCCACCTCAAAGATTGACATCTTCAATTTCCTCACCCTTAGATCGCATCTGTTCCCTCTATTCCCTCCATAATTTCCCATTCCCCAAGGGGGTGCCTCCCCCCAAGTGTCCCAATAATCAATTCTACGTTCATACCCAAGCCTTTCATCAAATTCCCAGCTCCTCCTTTCAAATTCAGCACCCCTTGGATCATCACAAACTCCTCTTTCCAATTCAGCCCTCATTTTGTCAAAATTCCTTCTTTCCCTTTAAAATTAAGCACCCTTCTACTCATGTCCAACCCCCTCACGCCTCTCCACATACCCTCTGCCAGAGTCCGCCCTAGGAATAGGTCCTAGGGGAGGCAATTTTTCTGTTCTCTCAAAAATCTCCACCTCTTGATCTTCCTTTCGTCTGATTGGCTTCGGATTTTCCTCACTTCCATGGCTATCGGCGCCTTCCCTCACCTCCGACGGTGATATTTTGTTTTGGCCCTCGAGCACTTTCTTCAGCATCTCCTCCAGGATGGAATTTTTTGAATCAAACTTATCATGGATGGCTGAAACATCCTTTTTTAAATCAGAAACTTGAGTTTGGAGATCTGAAATTTCAGATTTTATTTGTTCAATCTCCACTTCGAGGCGTTTCTCCAATGCATCCATTTTTTTGGCCGCCATTGATGCCCGGATTTTTGTAAAAATAAAAATATGGACTTCGACCTTCAAAAACAACAACTTTCTTCTACGAAATCCCAAGAACAGCCGCTGAAATTCACCAAAACAGCCCACCAAATGTCCCAAAAACAGCTCTGATACCAATTTTATAGGAAACACTTGTAGATCTCAAGTATTTCCTATCAATCTTCGGAAAACAGCGAGAATTCTCCAAAATAAATTGCACAAAACCACAAAAACAGTAAATAATTTGTAGTATTTGATGAAAGGAAAATGGAAAATAGCAAGATACAATTGATCCTCTATTCGAGAGGAGGATCGATCTCTCCCAAATCTCTAGACGTCGCTAGAGCCCAAAAGAAAACCTAAATCTAAGAGATCTAAAATTTCAGCCAAATTCAAGATGTCCTAACCCTAGAAAAACAAACTATTTAATGCATACAAATCAAACGGAAATTCCTAAACCGTCCCAACATTCAAATTTCCCTCCTAACTCCCTCAAAAATCCTTCCTAAATGGCGAACGCACGACCGAGCGTGCGTTCGGAGCATACAGGAGGCGGACGTTTCCGCCTCTATTCGCGTAAGCGGGTCCCGTCGGACCCGCTGGACCGGTCTAACAGCTTACAATTTGTATTTTCTTAGCTTACAAAAATTGACAACCAAACCAGCCATAAGGGCCTATTAGGTTGCATATTTAGTTTTTACATAAGAACATATGAGTTAAGCAATAAGCTTAGGGCTCGTCTTGGTTTAAGGCATTTGGTTGGTCAATATTAAATAAGCTAACAAAAGATAAAAGAGTAGTTACTGTGCTCCACAACAATGATTGTCACCCTTGACTCTCACTCATACATAGCAGTAGGCCCACACTGCACTTCTCATATCTCCTCCTTTGCCAGATCACTTTAGAAATTTATTTGGTGTTTGTTATTCCAAACTATATATATATATATATATATATATATATATATATATATATATATATATATACATATATATGAGAATATTTATCCACGTAATCAAGAAATGGGTAATAATAAAAGGCATAGCCTAGAAGCCTCTAGCCAACTTTGGGGTTTGGGAGGGTTTAACGTGGGCAACTAGACCCTGCTTCAAAAAGAAAAATGTTTGTTGTGATTCAATCCCTTAATGATGAGAACATCGGAGATCAACGGCTACGATCTAGAGTTTCTTTTTTGTGTTTTATGAATGAGTTTATTTTATTTTTCTACTTTTCCCATTGTACCCCTATAAGGGGAGTTTAGTGTGTTATAGCCCAAAGGGCGTTTTAGTCTTTGTTTCTTTTCTTTTCATGAGGCCTATTCTCTCTTGTATTTTGGATGATGAATGATGATTAATGAAAATTCAGCTTTCTTGTTCTTGATCTCTTTGTGAGTTCTTAAGAGGAGAAACCCTAAGAGAGGGCCACGCATCACCCGTCAGCCGCCGGTGGATTCTGGAACTCGCGGTTAGTTTCTATTAGTATTTCTTCCCTTCTTCTCTCTGTTCCACCGCCGACCACCTCAAAATCCTCCCTCCTCCTCCGAACCCCTTCCCTTTCTCCCCCACACTGTCGGCCTGCTTCCCTCCCCACCGTCCCTTCATTTCCCTCCCAACCCGACCACCGCCACAAGATCTACCGCCCCTCCCTTGGCCTTCTCCCTCCACCGCCCTTTCCCACCGCCCCGGCTCCGCCACCACTTCCCTACCAACCACCATACCTCCGGCCACCTTCCCCACCCATCCCTTAACATTCCATTAATTGTCTTGATTGCTTTCCTAATTTAGGTAAATAAATTTGGAGAGATTTTGAATTCAAATTCAAATAGATTTGGATTAATTTCTTCCCTAAATTTCCTATCCTAATTAGGTAACCCTTCTATCCCCACAAATCTGAAATCAATTTTACATTTCTTCTTTTATTTATTTAATTGTTTGGGGCCCACACTCCTAATTAAATAAATCCCCCTCTAAAGGGCCGGTCACCTCTCTCTCTCCAATCCCATTAATTGGAATCCAATTAAAGAGCCAATTAGTTAAATCTCTAGCCCTAATTCCCTCCCACCTTCCTTTACTTTCAAATTTCAAATTTGAAAATTCCCTAATCCCATATTAATTAAAATCTAAATCTATTTTCAGATTTTGGAATTAAAGCCCTCCCTAATTCCTATCCTAAGCCCCCCCACCACCCAAACCCTCCTAATGCCGTCGGCCACCCCCCTCCACTTCCCCTCAGCCCTAGCCGCCCTCTCCAAGCCCCTTTTCTCTCTGAATTCTCTCTTTCCGGAAGTTCCAAGTGCTGTCTAGATTTTTGGACGTCACCCGTAGCCTGTCCAAGAACTTCAGCTAGCCCCACTGCTGTCCAGAACAGATTTCTGCACTCTGGACAGATTCTACCTGCTGTCCTGAAGTTTAGACACAGGAAACTGCTGTCCTGCATATCCGGAATCGACTTCCTGTTGTCCTGAACATTCCCAACCCCAGCCCAACTGCTCCAGCCGAAGAATTTCACTGCTCAGGAGTCCCAACAACTCCCCAGTTGTTGTCCAATCAATTTGGTAGTCATATCTCGCTGCCCTGCTATCCAAGAAGTCAATGATCACCCTCCTAAAGGTACCCAAGCCCGGATGTTGATGGTGTTGACCTCATTTTTGTATGAGCTCAGTAGGACCAATCCAGACCTTAGGATCTTTTCAATCCTTAGGATTAATCTTAACCCTAGGATCAATCTGATCTTAGATTAATCCAGACTTTAAGATCAATCCAAATTCAAATCAATCCTGACCCCAGATCAATGAAATTTAAGACAAATCTAGATTCTAGGATTCTCCTAGACTTCAGACCCTAGGATCTATTCTAGACCCTAGGATTCTACCTGACTCTAGATCATATGATCTTCTTAGACCCTAGGATCTATTCTAGACCACAAGATTCCTCTAGATCCTTCTAGATCTTAGGATCATTCTAGACTTTAGGATCTTCCTAGAATCTAGGCTTTAGGATCTATTTTAGATCCTAAGATTCTTGTAGATCCTAAACCCTAGGACTTTTAGACTCTAGGATCTTCCTAGACTTCAGTCCTTAGGATCTATTCTAAACCCTAGGATTAATTCAGGTTCTAGATCAATCTACCCTCCAGATTATTCTAGATCTTGGGATTTTCCTAGATCTACAGCTTAAGACTTTCCTAGACCTTAGGATTCTCTTATACCCCAGGTTCTTAGATCTACCTAGATTCTAGGATCAGCATAGATCTTAGATCAATCTAGATCTAGGATTAATCCAAACCTTCATTCAATTAAAACTTCAATCAATCCAGACTTTAATCCATATCCTTAATTCAAACCCTGATCAAAATCCAGCTCAAAACCAGACTTCCAGACTAAAATCCAAGGCCAAAGGTTTAAGTCCTGAAAGCCTTTTCAAGCAAATCTTTGAACATTTCAAAACCCTATCAGATGACCTCTGATTCAGGATCTGTCAGTTCCACACTGATATGACATGTATTTAGAGGCAACCCTCCAAATTTGAGCTCATTCTGAGATCTCTAACCTCAGAAACTGAATTGAAATCCAAAGGCTGTAAAACCTTCAAATATTTACAGTCCATGCCACTGGACATACCACCCAGTGGATCTTGACCCTGGAGCTTTCCCCAAAGCCTCCAATCACCTCCAGACCCTTGATTATGATTCATTGAGCAATAAACTGCATTTTGTTGGACTCAATTTGACCCCCAGTCGACCAGGGGTCAAAATGACCAAAATACCCCTATGGGGTGTAACTGGTCACTTGAACCAAATGAGCTCCAAATCAAATGCAGTCACTTCCAGCAAATTTCAAATGTCAAACCAAACCCATTGAACCCAGAACCAGCCCCTGGGTCAACCTGGTTGACCAAGTCAACCTAGTTGACCTAGAAAGCCCCTTTAGGGTCAAAACAGGTCATTCTGACCAAATGACCTCCTCTGACCTTGGGACCACCTCCATTGGTCTCCAAATGTCATTTCAAATCTGTTGAACCCATTTCCATACCCTGGACCCACCTGGTTGACCAAGTCAACCAGGGTTGACCTAAAAGGCCCATTAAGGACCCAAATAGGTCATTTTGACAAAATAACCTCCCCAGACTTTGAGACCACCACTAGTAGACTCAGAATGTCATTCTGAACTGTTTGGACCCAGTCCCTGGCCCTAGGTCAACTTGGTTGACCAAGTCAACTCAGTTGACCCACTAAACCCTTTAAGAGCCCCAATAGGTCCATTTGATTTAAATGACCCATTTAAATCTTAAAAATACTTCTAACAGATTCAAAACATCAAATCGAACTTGTTGAACCTGTACCCACCCCCTGGGTCAACCTGGTTGACTGAGTCAACCTAGGTTGACCTAGGTGTTCCTTAAGGATTCAAATGGGTTGTTCCAACCCATTGGATCCAATCAAATCATTCAAACTCTCAAATTCATATCAAATAATATTTTAAACCTATCATAGGTCATATCATGAGAGTTTTGACCAAGTCAACACTTGGACATTTGGTCAAACTAGCTCAATCCCTTCTTTTAACATTCAAACTCTAAGGTTAAGCCATCAAACTCCCTTTGAGTTAACCCAAGCAGCTCCCATGACCATTCCTTTGCCACCTCACCAGTCAACAAGTCAAGTTGACTGGTCAAACAGTCAAAACAAGGCATTAGGAGAGGTCAAAGTTGGTCAAATGATCCCTTAATCCTAATATACCTTAATCTAAACCTCTTCAGCTATTTGAAAAGATTCCAGAACATTCCTAGAGCTGTTTTAAACCCTTGGATCCCGATCAAATGGCTCTTAGCCATTCCACATGCTTGCAAGGTGACAAAACCCCCTTTCCACCTCATTTGTACCCTTGTCCTTTGATCCACCTGCTCCCAACAACTTCCTGGACACTTGGCAACCATCAGGGAGTCTAAGCAATCAATCTCAGCCATCCATTCAATCTGGAATGGATTGAATAGGGCAAAACATTGTTTAGAGCCTCCATTCTAACCTAAGCTTTCTCTCACTCTCCCAGCCCCTCCAGTCCTACCCCCAGAGTTCCTTGAGCTCCAAACTCCTCTTCCACTCATTCCCGATCAAAATCAACCGGTCAAGTCACGCCGGCCACCTAATTCCGGCGAGTTCAAGCCAAATCCGCCCAAGAGGTCATAGGTCCAAATCCAGACGTCATTAGCTCGAGAAGTCTTCTGGAGAACTGCACTTGGACAAACTACAAATTCAGAGAGCTCAAGTTCATTTGAATCCATCGATTGTACAAGGTATAATCCTAAACCCTAGGTTAAAACACTCTAGTTTAATTAGCTTTCGATTAAGCTCAATTCAAGTCAAGCCAAGCACTCCACATTGATTCTGTTCATAAACTTAATCTAGGTTTAAAATTTTATTGATTTTGATCGTCGGGTTTGGGAGAACGGAGCAAAAATGGCTTTTAGGGCATTAATCCGTAGTTAGCTGTGAATGTGCGTTTTCTGGACCGTTGATCATCAGATCAACGGCCCAGATCACGCCAGTCCGCGGTCCTGTCCGACCGCAGATCCGCCCTAATCATCTGATCTCCCGTCCGACAGCATCAGACTCGTTCATTTCAAAACGCGGGCCATCCAACGGTTGGCGTAGCTTTGCTGACGTGGTTAAGTAACCGCGGCCCGCCGCCGCTAATTATTGGCATTTAATGCTAATGATTGCCACGGCAGCAATCATTAGCCGCGGTTTGATCCCACCATTCGGACGACGCCGCGTGTCCCTCTCGCCGCCACGCGTTCCGCGCCCGCAAATCAGCGATTGCCACGTATCTGACCGCCGCCGCGCCGTCGTCCACGTCAACCCAATCATTTCCGCGGTTGAGGTGGACGAGTCCACGGTCGCCACGTGGCATTTCCGCGGCTGTTTTAATTTAAAATGATTTTATTTTATTTTTTTTTTAAATCTTTTTGAAATTATAATTTCATTTTAAATTAAATATTAATTATTAATTTTAAATAATAATATATTATATATTAGTATATATCAGAAATTTTTATTTATTTATTTTGAAATTATTATTAATTTAATTTTAAATATCAATTATTTTAAACTATTAATTAATTGTTTTAAAATATTAAATATTCTATTTAAAGATTAATTATTAAATATTAATTTTTTTTTTTCAAATATTAGTTATCTTAAATAATTCATAATTTTAATTGATAGGTTATTTATTTAGTATTTTAATTAATATTAAATACTTTATTTATTTATTTTTTTAATTAATATTAATAGTTTTAAAACTTTAATATATATATATATATATTTTTTTTTATATTTTAATCAAACAATTTATTATTTTAATTAATATTAACTAAATTAATGTTTTAATTAATATTAATTTTTTTTTTTAAAAAAAAAGAGGTTTAAGTATTATCTTAAAACATTCTAAAGTTTCAAAATAATTTAAAATATTTAAATATCAATTAAATATTCTAATTAAATAATTTAATAATTAATGAAAATTCTTTGATTGAATTAATTAATATTCCATAATTAATTAATTGTGCTTAAGTTATTCTAATCTTAAAATTAAATCAATTTAAATTATATTTTTTTTTATGTTTTAATTAACTAATTATTTAATAATTAATTAATATTTAATTAATGATTAATAATTTAAATACTTTAAAAAAAATTTAACATATACTTTAATTAATATATAATTAAAAATAATTTTAAAAATTATAAAAAAAATTCTAAGTTTAAATTAACTAATTTTTAAATTATCTTTTTTTTTTTTAACCCTTAATTAATTTAAGATTATTTAAAAATCCCTTTTAATTGGTTTAAATTTCAAAAATTCATAAGAAATTCATTTTAAATCAGAAAAATTAATATAATATATCAAAATTTTCAGAAAATTAAGCACTTTAATTTGAAATCAAATTCAGAGATCAAAACTTGATTAATGTTAACTTATTTTAATTACTTAATTATTTTAATATTTAATTAATATCTAATTAAATATTAAGCTAATTATTTTGAAAATTAAAAACTTATTTTCAAATGACCTTAATAGATCAGTAGATCTCTCATTTAGCTATTGAATTTACCTTAGTTATATCTTAAATATTTTAGATTCAAAACCTATGTTTTTATATGGCTTTTTATATAAGTCAAGCATATATTTTAAATTTATTTTGAAATAATATTTATGTATTTAAATCCATTAGGTTGAGAGATCTACTTTGGAATTTTAAACATAGATCAACATATTTGAATAGAAATTTTGTGGGAGTGTTAGTGAATGGTTATGCTCTAATCATTCACTAACATAGTTATTGTTCACATTTAATTAAGTATTAATCTTTGCATGCTTAAGGACATGCACACACCACTTAGTTTAAGACTCTCTTAGATCTAGGGTTGATTATTCAATGTGTGCATGTCATGTATGTTATGTTAGGGGTTAGAAGAACTTTAATTTGAACCCATTTAAACTTAGTGTCATTAAGGACAATAATTAAGGGTTTTGTTTAGAGAACTTAGATTAATTCAAATAATTATGATATAATTCCAATTGACTTGAAACTCAAACCATTTAAACATAGTGACACCCTCAACCCTAAGAAAATTTTCCCACTGACTTTTGAGATCATTAAGCCCCTTAATTAACCTAATCAAGTTTAAACCTTAATTAAGCCATTAAATTTTCCAGAAATTATAATAAATCAAATTTAAATCCAAAAATTACACATAATACCTCAAACTGACCAGAATTGAACCCTTAATCAATGAAAAATAAAAGCCCCTTGACTGGACTTCAAAATTGAGTTTAATTTAATTTTAATTGAAATCTGAAATTTAATTAATTTAATTAATTAAAAATAATTAAAAATTCCAGAAAATTTCCAAACACTTGGAGATCACTCCTTAGGTCATTCCTGACCTTTGGAGTTGATTTCAAGGAGTTTGGAGATCATTTGGATTCAAACCACAAAAAAGGGCTTTAATTAAACAATTTAAATAATTCATTAAATACTCAAAATTTCAAAAATTCATAACTAATTCAAATGAACTCCAAATTGAGCAAACTCAAAGGCATACAACTCATCTTAAGGTCTAATATTTATTAAAAATGTTAAGTTTCCAGAAATCAAACAAATTTGAAAAACTCAACTTTTGGTCAAACTTAGTTCAAATTCAAGTCAAAACTTCAAACCTTCATAATAAAATGTAGAAAAATCCAATTTCAATGTACTTACTGTCTAACTGATCGTATTAAGGTCTAGTATTTTAATAAAATATTAACTTTCCAGAAAACCCTTTAAATCAAAAAGTCAATTTTTAACCCCTTAATTAAATCATTAAAATAATCAAAAATTTCCAAAATTCAATAAATTGTCAAATATTCCAGAAAACATCAATTTGAACTTAAAACCAGCAACCAACCAATCTTAATTAAAATTAACCAACCTTTAAACCTTAATCAAACTCAAATCATTTAATTATATCGGGTACCATTGGGTAACCCAGGCCTACGAGGCTATTAAATTAGCCCCAAGGAAGGTGAAATAAACTTCACGGCCTCGGTGTGCAACAAAGGTGATATCCAACAAACAATTAAAATTAAGTTTAAAATCAATCTCAAGTCATTAATATTTAAATTCAAATTAAATATTCCCTTAAGCCTTCAACCAACTTGAACCTCAAACAACTTCAATCAAATCATCCTATTTAGGACATATCAAAGCCACACAGCCTACCTCACACACTTTAGATGGTTTGCTAGGACAACCAACTCTAGTCTTAGGCTAGGCCGGTGTTTACTTTTCTGCTGTGTGCCGGATTTTCGAGCTTTCACTGCATGCTGTTTGCTAGACATAGAATTGATATTGATGTGGTTGTTTATTTATTTACTGCACTCTGAGTTGATTGATTGTACGTTAGATCTACCCTTAGGTTAGGAACGATTTATACTAATTCAATCTTATGCAGGTGGCCATGCTCATACAGGGCATAAACTAAAGGGGGCAAAATTATAATTAGCAAATTGCACAGGTGCTCCAGAAAACTGCTAAGACCCCCTTTAAAATTAAAAGAGCATGGCCAAGCGTGGCTGTGATTGAGCATTTTCAAATTTCAAATATATTAACTGCTTGGGATGTCAAATATAAACTGCTGATTATTAGGATAACCTTGCAGGTTGTTGAGTCTAGATTTTTAATTTTAATTTGATGTAATTTAACTTAAATTGAGTTGTAATGTTTAAAGTGATTTGAGATTGAGATGTTTAAACATCCAATTTGGAATCCAAAGAGGAAGGAACATCCCTTAGGGGAGAGTTCCTATCCATTTGGAGATCCAAATTAGGATGAATTCTAAATATCCAAAGAGAAAAGATAACACCCCTATTCAGGGGGAGTTTCTTTTCATTTGGATATCCAGACCCGACGATCCAAGGAGTTCTAAGGAGACGAAGAAGTGAAGAACGAGAAGAATCTCAAATCTCAAAGTCACTTGAGTCTTAGGAGTAGAATCCGGGCTGTAGTCAGTGGTACCCGGCCACTTTACTTTACTGCAGACCCTGGGTTGTATTATTAAGGGCACTTGCCTATGGACTTTCAATTTGAGCATTTATTTAATTGATTTAATTATTTAATTAATTTGATTGATGTGTTGATTGCGATTAAGGACCCGTATGCTTTTAGTAGTTTATTTGGCGCTATTGCATGTCGATTTTGATTTAGCTTGGAACCCGATCGGAGGCTCGTGAGGGTACGGTCATCAACCTTTTCTACTTAAACAAAATTTAAAATTTTAAGCTCAGATAGAAACTCTAACGCTCTTAAGAAGTAAGCCCGGACTCGCCGGGAGTTTTTCATGCATACATATTGATTTTTCTCATCCGTGTTAGGCACCTCCCCGCCTGCGGGTTTTGGCAGACCACCTGACCTATTAGGGTGCAGTTCTGTCCAAGGGGATGTTGTGCAATCTCTAGGATAAAACTTATTTTTAAGCCTATTTTAAAACTGCTTCATATTGATTTAAGCATTTCATCGAGTCAACTAGCATGCATTGCATTAGATACAAATTAAAAATTGAGTCTAAATCTTAATTGCATTTTATTTAGACATTTAACCCTACATATGTTAAGGGGTCAATTAGGATCTGCTCTAGATGTCGACCCCAATTCTTTAAACCAATCTTAATCAATGTCCTTAACCACTCTACATTTAAAGACTTTGACTCATGGTTTTAAAAGCGTTTAGGTGGTTTAGCTGGCTCCCTAATCCAGGCCGGGGTAAGTCCAGATTGCATTGCATTAGCTAGGATTCGGGTCACTGATTTTCAGTACCCAATTTTAGACTTAGGTTCTGAGGCATGTCTTTAATCTTAAGACCTCAATCTTCCGGGAATCTAATTCCCACTTTCTAATAAAATAGACCATTCAAACTAAATATCTCTTTCAATCAAATTCAAGCCCAACACTTAGGATAGGTTGGGGTGTTTCTGAAGCAATTCAGAATCTCAAAACACCTCCTACTCTTCTTCCTTGGACTCCAGAAATAAGTGTTCAACCTCGAACCAATCCCCGTTGAATTTCCAGTCCTTTAACCTCCTTTGATATCAAGCATTGAAATCTTAAATAAAATTCGTATCGCTATTTTAATCGAGAGTATTCGTAGGAAATTTTCTGGTTTCCTATGATGTAATTAACTACGAGGGCTTGCGCTCGTAGGAGATTTAGAAACCCAGACCTGATTTCAAAATTAATCTTTTTTAAAAACTTTAATTAATTATCTTTGGGAAAATCAAAAGTCAACGATCATTATCGTCATTTTCAGATGATCGATAACAGACGATATCCTCTTTCCTTGGAAAGATATATCGTACTATTATCGTGATCTTGATTATGAAATTAATGATCTTCTCACTAGATTATTATAGTTAAACATTGGATTTAACATCATTTTGATTCTTAGGGATCATATGTTGTTTCTCCTTGAGTTTGACTACGATAATCAGGATAAATCAAGATTTATAATCTGAACCTATTAGGGAACGATATGTTCACCTTTCGAGGTGATACATCATTCATAATAAGTGTTCGATTATAAAATTTAAAATTCCAGAAATTGAACATTTCCCAAAGAAAATTAAACCTTTTCAAACTATATATATTTTTACATCAAACAAAAAAAAATGGCGACTCCGCTGGGGAAAATCTCTCTCTCCATCTTTAATAGCGATACAAATTTTGTTACATCGGTAGTTTTGATTACCTTTCTTCTGTTGGTCCCTCTACCCATTTCTCCCTTGGGTGAGTGTGGTCAACTCAATTAAGACGTGTGAAAAGAGAGGTGAGTGTAGGAAATCTCTCTCAAAGTCTGGCTTTGACATTTTGCCTCCGAGTTCATTGGTAGAGCGAAAGAGTCAAGCTGAGCTTTTCAAAGTCTTTCTGTACATGTTACAAACTTGCATGCAAATAAATCATAGCGTGCTAAGTTTCACACAATTTACAGAAGATTTCTTTAACTTCAAAGTTATAATTTTAAATGTCTAGCAAAATTCCATCGTCTTCAAATCTCAATCGATTCCTATATCTTACCATTACACATAGGATTATAATTCCTATAATTCAATATGTGTGATAGGATATAGATTCCTCTTCCAAATTTTAATCCAAAATTTGAAATTTTCTGGTTAATCTAACCTTCGACATTTCAATCCCGAATCACTGGTCGGAATGAAAGAGTCGGGTTAGCTTATAACATCCCCCCTTATTTTTGTAAACCGTTATGTTGAACATACGTTCAACACTTCGAGTTTCAAAATAAGGGGAGATGCTGCCGAAATTTCAAATTTTTCAAACATCTATTTTCAAATCAGAATAATCATTACCACTATATATTCTACAATAATTATTGTAGTTGTATATAGTTAATGTACTTTCAACTTCTCCGGTTGTTTCAGTCTTTGACATTTCATTTTGAATCATTAATCAGAATGAAAGAGTCAGGTTGATTTCCTAGAATCTCTCTCTTATAGGTTTGTAAACCGTTATGTTGAACATATGTTCAACACCTCGAGTTTCAAAAATAAGGGGAGATGCTGCCGGATTTTTGAGTCGTTCAAATTCCCTTTCAATTCAAAATCAATTTTCACTGTCACATGTACTACTACAACATTCTCTTGTAGTATAACATGTACTATTTCCAGATTCAAATTTAATCATCTAGTCTTTTCATCAAGTCAAACCTCTGACATCTTATCCCTAGCCTGATCAGTGGGATATGAGAGTCGAGTCAAAACTCCTTGATTTTCTTTGATATTTTGTTAACTATTAAGTTGAAATCAAATCCGACTTATTGGTTCCAAATAGTCAAAGAAAATCTTTCAACCTCCAAAATTTCAAACCCTCGTCAAATCCTTTCAAATCAAATCCAGACCATTGTCGTTATACGTTCTCTACAACATTCTCTTGTAGTTGAACATATACAACAAAAATTCAAATTTTCTTCAAGTCAAAATTGATATCTATACTTTATCACTATATATCGGATTATAGTTCCCATAATTCGATTTATGTGATAAAATATAGAAAATTTCTTGTCAAAATTCAAATTCAAAAGTTTGATTCAAATTTTCTCTTTCAAATTTCAGACAATCAAATCTCTTGCAATGGCTGAGAAACTTCTGTTCTCTGTTGACCGAGACCTCCAAGTCGAAGAGTTAATTCATAACAGTGCGATTCAGTTTGGGATGGGTTTCAAGACTCTGAAACTGTCTGTTAATGGTGGAACAATCATCAATCTCGCTGCTGAGGGCGAGAATGGTCCAGTAGTGGAACTAACTGTGGGAGCTACGAGTGACCTTCCCCCAGTGTTGGAACTGGCAGCAGGTGCTACCCTTACACCTTCTGCACCCTCAGTCCAGAATGAGGACCAGAAAATTGAAATGAAATCTACTGTTGAGAAAGGGTCTTCTAGTTCTTCAGCATTGTTTGGCACTAAGAGTGCTAGGAAGAACTACCTGAGGAGAATAAGGAAGAAAATTACTAAATCAAGGAAGATAGCTGAACAGAAAGCCTTGAGTTTAGTTGAGCCTGAGGCTGCTGAGGAGCTGCCTATCCCTGCCTCTTCTCCACTCCTGAAAGGGAGTCGTTTTCACCCCCTCGCAGCTGCTGCAGGGGAGGAGAGAGTCACGCGGATTGCTAGCTCTCCACCTAGCCCAGTCGACTACACTGTTAAGAGAACCACCAGGGAGAAGAACACTTTGAGAACTAGGATGTTAAGGAACATCATTCATACGTGTGCTGCTGAGACAGGTCAGACCAAAGAGCAATATGTAAGACACCTGAAGGGGGTGATCTCACATAAACTTGAGAAAGAAGTTTTGAAAGAAGAGAAATCTGAAGCAAGAAACCTGACTCCTCAGCCAGTGAGGAGAAACAAAAAGTTTGTTAAGCAACCAGTTGCCTCAGTGTTAGTAGATGGATATCATTGGGTGCCTCACCTCCCAACTGCCAAAACTGAGGAGATAGTTTTAACTGGGTCTGGTAGGAGTCACCCTCTCAGTGGTAGACCTCCAGTTCCCCCTTCAAGACTCTCAAAGTTGGCCCCTGTGATAGCCAAATCAAAAGAGATCGTCAAAGATTTACAACCAGTTGATGTTAAGGGCAAGAGGCCCATACTTTTGGATGAACCTTATGTGCCAATGAAGATAAGCAGAACTGTTGGGATTCAGATTAGAGAGACACCAGTTCAGTCATTAGTTCAGTTACCAGCCCAGTCACCTGTTAAGGTCCCCCGACTCTTTATTCAGGGATGTGAGGATTCTCCTCAGATTGATGTTGGAGTTCCTACAAGTCAAACTCCTTCGTCACCTGTTAAGTTAGATATCCCTCACCCTATTGAGGATGTCACCCTCACGACTACCGACCCCGGGATAGTCGGAGGGGAGGGGATAGAACTTGAGGACGATCAAGAGATGTTAGATCAGTTGGTGGAAGAACCTACTGCTGACGATTTGAAAATCCAAGAGGTCCTCACCCAGTTCGGAGATGAGGAATTTGAAGAGATGATTAACTATAAAGGGTACCTACCAATCGATCTCGAGTCAATTGAGGGTAGACCGGTCGATGAGGTGGTACAAGAAATAAGGGACATACTCAAAAACAAAGCAATTGAAGCCTTTGATCCAGAAGCAGATGATCTGATGGAAGAAGATTCAGCTGGGAACATTTGTATGGTTGAGACCAGAGCATCAAATAAGGATGCTGAGCCTTCAAGACACCGATCTGGTAAAGAAGAAGCCTCTGCAGCAGTAGATTCAGACTCTGATGGATCAATTAAATTGAATGAGAAAGATGAATACATTAAGAGTCTGGAGAGCAAAATTGAACAGATGATGCTCAGAATGGAACAGATGCAAAATCAGATGATCAAGGCACAGCAATCTCAATCCGAGCAGTTGCAACCTACAACACACACAGTAGGTGAGCACAGCAGGAAAACAGAATCAAGTCCTAGAACTCCAGAGGTTGCTTCCCCAACCTCTCCAGCCGACAAAGATATCCGCCAGATGATTGAAACCCAGGTAAGGGAGGCCTTAGCCCATTCTCAAGGGACTGTATCCATTCCAAAGGGTAGACCCTACCCTGAAGAATATGATTCAGTTTCTTATCCTAAAGGCTTTGTGCCACCTTCATTTAAAGTTTTTAGTGGGTTAGAAAACCCAAGACAGCACCTGGCCCACTTCCGAGCGAGTTGTTGCAACGCAGGAGGGTCAGATGCTCTACTCTTTCGCCAGTTTGTGAGTAGTCTATCCGGTATTGCTTTTGAGTGGTACGCAGATTTACCTAATGGTTCAGTGAAAACATTCACAGAGCTCGAGAGTCTATTCTTAAAGAGATTCTCAGGAGCTCAGCAGCGTGTAACCGTTGGTGATCTCGTCATCGAAAAACAAAAACCGGGAGAGTCTTTGGTTGAGTACATCTTGAGATGGCGAAATCTCTCGATGAAGTGTGAACCCCAGTTGCAAGAGCAACATGCAGTGGAGATTCTTTTAAAGAACATCCACGGGCCTATTGCTTTTCTCCTGAAGGGTTTCACTATCAAAACCTTCGAAAAACTTTTGAATAAGGCTAGTAATCTACAGGAAGAGGCTTCTAAAATGCCATTCCTGAAGGATTCTACCGAGGAAAAGAAGGCTAGCAAACCATTGAAATCCTTTGAAAAGAGAACAGCAATGGTTTCAGCTGTTGATAAGGGGAAGAAACCCATGAATGTTCAGTCCGGTAATTCTCCAACACAACAAATTCAAAAATCTCCACCTTTTCAGGTAACTTCTCAACCCACAAGAGATTCTCACCCGATTTCTTTTAAAGAGAGATTGGCTCGTACATATCCATTTAAAAGGGAGTCAGTGAGAAAGATCTTTAAAAGTCTTCAGAAGAAGCCAGATTTTCGATTGCCGGAGGCCAAGAAGCCGGAAGAGGCAAATAAGAAGGATGATCCAACTTTTTGCCCCTACCATCGCATGTTAGGCCACACAATCGAAGACTGCATCGTCTTCAAAGATTGGCTAGAAAAGAACTTCCGTCAAGGTAATATTATAATTCCAAAGGAGTACCTGGTCGATCCGGATCAGGGGTCTGTCAAATCTATCTCAGGTATGAATTCTAACTCTTCTCTGTCCATTGAAGATGGTTGGGATATAGCACTATCCCGGGCATTTAAAAAGTCGATTAATAAATCTTTTCGTCTTTCTCAACAGTTACCGACGAGAGCCCGGGACCCGATCTGGGAGGTTGACCTCGAGGCTTCGCAGGAGGACGTTGGGACAGTTTCCTCTCCAGTAGTTTTAGGAACTACTGTAATGAATAAAAATGAAAAGAGTGAACTTTCTGTAGAGAGGAAATTTGTTGATGAGAGATCTGTACAAGTGGTTGATGGTGGCTCAAAACCTCTGTCACCACTGAAATTATCTGACTTTTACTTTGCCCCATCAAAGGCAAAGGGTCGAAAATTAAATAAAAAGTCTGATCCTTCTGCCCATATTTTGACGATTAATGTTGAGAATGAAAATGTAAATGACTCTTCTGTTGAAAATAATCAAGAACAAGTTGAGATCAATCAAGAAATTCAAACACTTAACTCTCCAGATTTGACTCTTCAAAAGAGAAACGAATCTGATGTCTTATCAGATAGTGAAACCCCTGAAATTAACTTTCAAGGGAGTCCTGTCGTGATAGACTTTTCAGATTCAGACTCTCGCTCAGATAACGACAATCAATCGCCTAAGGAGAGCGTAGACTCCCCTGTAGTTTGTTCTTCTGATGAAGTCGTGCAAGTACAACTACGTGGTGGGAAGGTCTTACCCCCTAGGCTACCTCCTCAGGATAAAGGAAAACAAGTTGTTTCTGATGATCCAATTCAAATCCCCGCTCAACAATCAACTCCAATTCTTTCAAATCCACCGGGTCCCAACGTTAATGTTCCAAGTGTTGATTACAATGTCTTAGCTCACCTTAGAAAGTTGCCCGCCAAATTGAGCATTTATGATGCCCTTGTCCTTTCAAAAGAGATGAGGGAGACTCTAATTAAAGCACTTCTCGACCCAGAGATTTGCTTAGCTCAATTAGCCTCAACTTCCGAGGAAGAAGCTTTGTACTTTAAGGAAATCCCTGGGGTTACCTTCTCTGACGAAGATTTACTCCTTGGAACTGCCGACCACAATCGTCCACTTTACATCACAGTAAATGTGGGCAAGTTTAAGTTATCAAGAGTTCTAGTTGACCCGGGTGCATCGGTCAACGTGATGAACATAAAGACTCTCGCATACCTTAGAATTGATACTAGCAAGCTCTCAACTGATAAGTTAGTGCTTCGTGGGTTCAATGAGAAGGGCGAGAAGGCTTTAGGTTCAGTTACCCTTCTTCTAGAGATAGGAGAATTGAAAACTGAAGCGAAATTTCATATAATTGATTCGGCAACGTCCTTTAACGCGCTCCTAGGAAGGCCCTGGATCCATGAGTATAGGATGGTTCCTTCTACCCTGCATCAATGTATCAAGTACCAACGAGATGGCATTGAGTTTGAAATTAAGGGTGATCTGCAACCATTCTCTATTCACGAGATCGGGATCTACGAGGATGCAGCGTACTACGTACCTAAAGGGTCCACTACTTGTTCTAAAGTAGAGATCAACGTCAAGGAGGAAAAGGCAGAAAATCAAAGTTCAAAAGCAATTCAAAGATTGAGAAAAGAAAAAGTCAAAAATCAAAAGAGACAAAACTCAAGTAGTGAAGACGACGTCGAGCGTGTGATCTTCAGGCCTCCAAACATTGTACCTCAAAGAGGTGGGAGGATGGCCCAAAGAGCACGCGGTCGAGGTCGCCCTTCAATTGAAAAAAGAAATTCCCCGATCTATGTCGAACTTGAAACAAGTTCTGATGAGGATTCAAGAAAAAGGGGTGCCAGATTTGCTTTTGACTATACAAAAATCAATCCTCCTCCGAAGTTTGATCTCACTTTAGAATCGGATAGCGACCAAGAGGATACAAAATCAAATATTCAAAATGACGAGCCTGAATTGAGTTTATATGAAAAGCTTAATAGAACGGTTGAATCCTTAACCTTAACCCCACTGTCTGCTGACAGGGTCTCAGGGTTAGTAATTAAGGATGCTCCGAACTTAAATGGAGAAGTAAGGAAAGCCAAGAAGTTCTTCCCTGGCTCTTCCTCTTCAAGGAATGAAGATGATGTAATCCTTGAAGAGGCAAATTTCAATGAATTAATGGAATTACCTTTTGGCTACTTTCCTGCTGGTGTTAAGTCTCTTATTTCTAAAGGTTTTGCTCCGAGTCAATGGACTAAGGGTCAGGCTAGATACCACGAAAGTCTTTGGAATTCAAAATTTAATAAACATTGGACCAGTGGTATCGGCTTTAGTACCGTTAGATCATTTGACGATGACGAATTTTGTCTAATGATAACTAGTCGTCCTGAATTTAAAAATGTCCCTACTGAAGTCATTGATTCGTTCGATGGACTTTGTTTGGAGACTTTTGATAATTCTGACGAACTTCAGGTTCGGGATGCACCCCCCGAATTCGAAGAAGAAATTAAATCAACAGTCGATGAACTTAAAGAAATCAATCTTGGAACAGAGGATGACCCTCGCCCCACTTTCATAAGTTCTTTGTTGAGTGAGGATGAGTCTGAGGATCTAATTCAACTTCTATCCGAGTTTAAAGATTGCTTCGCCTGGACATACGACGAAATGCCGGGGTTGTCCGCTGACGTAGCAGTCCATAAACTTGGAATCCGGCATGATGCCATTCCTGTCAAGCAAGCTCCACGACGTATGCGTCTGGAGATCGAACAACAAGTCGTTTCTGAAGTCAAGAAGTTGGCAGAGGCTGGATTTATTCGAGAAGAACAATATCCTTCTTGGGTAGCCAGCGTCGTGCCAGTTCGAAAGAAAAATGGTCAAATCCGGGTCTGTGTTGACTATAGAGACCTGAACAAGGCATGTCCTAAGGATGAATTTCCTTTGCCAATCCCAGAACTCATGGTGGACATTGCCTCCTCGCATGTTGTTTTCTCCTTTATGGATGGCTCGTCTGGTTATAATCAAATCAAGATGGCTCCAGAAGATGAGAGAAACACTGCATTCAGAAGTCCTATAGGGATCTTTTGTTATAAAGTGATGCCCTTTGGCCTCAAAAATGCTGGTGCAACCTACCAGCGGGCCATGACTCATATCTTTGATGACTTAATACATAATCAAGTCGAATGTTATATCGACGATTTAGTCGTCAAGAGTAGAGTGAAAGAGGCTCATCTTTATGATTTAAGAACCGTTTTCGAGCGGTTGCGCCGCTACGACCTTAAAATGAATCCCTTGAAGTGCGCTTTCGGCGTCACGTCAGGGAAATTCTTAGGTTTCGTAGTCAGGCACCGTGGAATCGAAATTGATCCTGCCAAAATTGAAGCTATCTTAAATATGCCGCCTCCTAAGAGTCTCACTCAACTGAGATCTCTCCAGGGCAGGCTGGCGTATATAAGAAGATTCATTTCTAATCTTTCTGGAAGATGTCAACCATTCTCTGTCCTAGCTAAAAAGGACGCCAAGTTCATTTGGGACGAGAAATGTCAAAATGCTTTCGAAAATATCAAACAATACCTGACAAATCCGCCAGTTCTGGCAGCCCCCATTCCGGGAAGACCCTTAATCCTTTACACTGCAGCCCTTGACGAATCTCTTGGGGCTCTTCTAGCTCAAATCAATGACGATGGGAAAGAGAACGCCCTCTACTACCTGAGTCGGAGATTACTTCCAACGGAAATTCGATACCCTGCAATTGAGAAACATTGCCTAGCCTTAGTCTTTGCAGCACAAAAACTAAGACATTACATGCTTTCTCATCAGGTCAGTCTGATTTCCAGTGTCAACCCCCTACAATATCTTATGACCCGGCCCACGTTGTCAGGACGTCTGGCTCGTTGGTCTATGATATTGTTACAATTTGAAATCACTTTCATTCCCCTGCGTGCTGTGAAAGGGCAGGCCGTCGCCGACTTCCTTGCGGCACACCCGCTACCGGCGGAATCTCCTCTAAATGATGATTTACCCGACGAGCAAATCATGAGTTTCGAGGAATCCAATGTTCAAACTTGGGAAATGTATTTTGATGGTGCAGCGTCCTCTCAAAGGGGCAAAACACCTCAATCTACTATTCCTGGGAAAGCCGGAGTCGGTCTGGTTTTCATAACACCGGATAAGGGAATGATGCACTTTTCCTACCATTTATCAGAACCTTGTACGAACAACGAAGCTGAGTACGAAGCTTTGATAACTGGTCTGGAACTTGCAATCCTAATGGAGATTAAAGAGATTAAGATTTATGGTGACTCTCAACTGGTGATCAACCAAGTTGCAGGGACCTATAAGGTTTTGAATCCTAAACTCCTGAAATATCACCAATACACAATGCACCTACTAGAGAGAATTCCCATTGTAACTATGTATAGGGTTCCTCGTGGAAGCAATTCCTCGGCAGATGCCCTAGCAAAGCTTGCAAAGGAATTTGCTTGCCCAGAAGAAGATTTCATCCCTATAGAAGTTCAGGGTCGTCAAGTCCTGTCCCCTGTAGACTTGGAATACCTCAACAATCAATCTTCCCAGGTCCTCTCTACATCTTCAGCAGTCGATGAAGAACAAGATTGGAGACAACCTATAATCAAATATTTGCAAGAAGGCAAGCTTCCCCACGACAGGTCTCTTGCCAATCAAATTAAGAAACGTGCCCTATCATATGCACTAGTCAACGATACGTTGTACCGACGATCATTCGATCAGATGTGGCTCCGTTGTTTAGACAAACGAGAGGCCCTGAAGATCGTTAACGAAGTCCATGCTGGACTGTGCGGTGCTCATCAATCGGGTCCTAAGATGAAAATGAAAATCAAAAGACTTGGTTACTATTGGCCTACGATGATTGACGATTGCATGAAAATTGCAAAATGTTGTCATCAATGCCAAGTTCATGGTGTGGTTTTACATCAGCCGCCTAATGTGTTGCATCCTACGATAGCCTCGTGGCCCTTCGAAAGTTGGGGAACGGATATCGTCGGGCCAATTGACCCTCCTTCCTCAAGGGGTCATCGCTTCATTTTAGCAGCGACTGATTACTTTTCAAAGTGGGCAGAAGCAGTACCACTAAGAAATGTAACATCACATCATGTAATGAAATTCTTTCGTGACCATATCGTATATCGATTCGGCGTGCCTCGCAGAATCATATCCGATAATGGGTCCGCTTTCAAGTCTACAAAAATCAATAATTTTGCAAGTCGCCACGGTATTGATTGGAGATACTCAACAATCTATTACCCACGGGCTAATGGACTGGCTGAGGCCTTCAACAAAACCCTGGTACAAATCATCAAAAAGACCCTGGATGACAATAAACGTCAGTGGGATGAGAGGTTGGTGGAAGCTTTGTGGGCCTACAGGACCACATATCGAACCCCGACTCAATCCACACCGTTTGCACTAGTGTATGGGTCCGAGGCCGTACTCCCTCTGGAAATTCAAATCCCTTCACTCAGAACTGCAGTCCAGAATCAAATCACAACAGAACAGAATGCACAACTTCGACTTGAAGAACTTGAGGGTCTTGAAGAACGTCGTCTCCAAGCCCAGCAGAATCTAGAACTCTATAAAGCCAGAATGGTTCAAGCTCATGATAAGTTAGTGCGACCTAGAACCTTCCGAGTAGGCGACTTGGTCCTGGTTCTTCGGAGGCCTATCTTAGCTCACCGAAAGCTCGGTGGAAAGTTTGAACCAACCTGGGAAGGACCCTTCGTAGTGGAAACAGTTTACGAAGGAGGCTCGTATCAGCTAGTGGATTGTAAAGGAAATCACCCGATGCTTCCTGTAAACGGGCGATTCCTGAAAAAATACTATGCTTGATGTAGCTCGAATTTCGAATCAATAAAATTTTCAAATTTTGAATCTATTCAGCTCAATTTTGTTCAGGTTTTGAAAATTCAAAATCAAATTCAAGATGAATCAAAGTCAAATCAACTTTCAAATTCAAATTTTCAAATTCAGAATAATCCAAATCAAATTCAAAACACATCTTCAAATTCAAAACTCAATCAATTCAAATTCAAAAATCATTCAATTTTTAAGTTCCAAAATCCAGATCCGATCTTCTGTGTGAAGCAAGTTTCCTTCACATACGATCATTCCAGATCCGATCCTCTATATAGAGCAAGTTTCCTCTATATACGATCAATCCAGACCCGATCCTCTGTATAGAGCAAGTTTCCTCTATACACGATCATTCCAGATTCGATCTTCTGTGTGAAGCAAGTTCCCTTCACACATGATCATCTAGACCTGATCTTCTGTGTGAAGCAAGTTTCCTTCACATATGATCATCCTGATCCGATCCTCTATATAGAGCAAGTTTACTCTATATACGATCAATCCAGACCCGATCCTCTGTATAGAGCAAGTTTCCTCTATACACGATCATTCCAGACTCGATCTTCTGTGTGAAGCAAGTTCCCTTCACACATGATCATCTAGACCTGATCTTCTGTGTGAAGCAAGTTTCCTTCATATATGATCATCCTGATCCGATCCTCTATATAGAGCAAGTTTCCTCTATATACGATCAATCCAGACCCGATCCTCTGTATAGAGCAAGTTTCCTCTATACACGATCATTCCAGACTCGATCTTCTGTGTGAAGCAAGTTCTCTTCACACATGATCATCTAGACCTGATCTTCTGTGTGAAGCAAGTTTCCTTCACATATGATCATCCTAACTCGATCCTCTATGTAAAGCAAATTTCCTTTACATACGATCACTCCAGATCTGATTCTGTGTAAAGCAATGCTTCCTTCTCACAGGATCATCCAGTTTTCTTTTCCTTAAGGTTAGATGTGAGTCATCGTGCTTTCTATCCTTAGGATTAGATCCGCTAGTGGTGGAGTACGCCCTTCGTGGCACCATCCTAGCTTCTTCCAATTTTCTTTTCCTTAAGGACAGATGTGAGTCATCGTGCTTTCTTTCCTTAGGATTAAATCTACTAGCGATGGATAACGCCCTCTGCGACACCATTCTAGTTTCAAAATTCAAATTTTCTAAGTCTGATCTCCTATAGGAAGCAATACTATCTTCCTATAAGATCGTCCAGTTATCTTTTCTTCAGAATAAGTATTCTCCTTCTCTTAAGATTAGACTCCCCAGTGACGGAATAAGTCCTCTATGGCACCGTCCTGGGTTTAATTTCAAAATCCAGTTCTCTCTTCCTTAGGATAGGTTATCCTTCCTTCCCTTGGGATTAGACTTCCTAGTGATGGAGTAAGTCCTCTATGGCACCGTCCTGGAATCAATCTCAATCAAGCTTTCTTTCCTGTAAGGACAGGATTTCTTCCTTTCCTTAGGATTAGATCCACTAGTGGTAGATTATGCCCCTTGTGGCACTGCCCTAGTATCAAAATTCAAACTTGATCCTCTGTAGTTAGGAATTCTTCCCTTCTATATGATCATCCAGTTTTTTTTTTCCTGTAAGGATAGGATTCTTTCCCTTCCTTAGGATTAGATCCACTAGTGGTAGAATATGCTGTTTCCAGCACTACCCTAGTATCCTTTCAAATCTAGTTTTCTAAGGTTAGGATTTTCCTTTCTCTTAGAATCAAATTCATACTTGATCCTCTATAGTTAGGAGTTCTTCCTTTCTATATGATCATCCAGACCTTCTTTTCCTTTAGGGTAGGACTTCCCTTCCTTTAGGATTAGATCTACTAGTGGTAGAGTACGCTACCTCAGCACTACCCTAGTATTATTTCAAATTCAATCTTCTAGGGCCAGGATCTCCTTCCCTTAGATTCATTTCAAATTTAATCTTCTGAGGTTGGACTTTCCTTTTCCTTAAAATCAAATCCGAATTCAATCCTTTATAGTTAGGAGTTTTTCCTTCCTATAGGATCACCCAGACTTCTTTTTCCTTTAAGGTTAGGATTCTCCTACCCTCAGGACCAGACCCACTAGTGGTAGAGTACGCTTTTCCTAGCACTATCCTAGTATCTATTCAAACCCCGATTCCCCAGGGATAGATTTTTCTTTCCCTTAGGATCAAAACTCCAGACTTGACCATTCTATTCGGTCAACACCAATATGTGCAATAGAACTACATTCTATTACACATATTGGGGGTCCATTTGTTGACCTCATTTTTGTATGAGCTCAGTAGGACCAATCCAGACCTTAGGATCTTTTCAATCCTTAGGATTAATCTTAACCCTAGGATCAATCTGATCTTAGATTAATCCAGACTTTAAGATCAATCCAAATTCAAATCAATCCTGACCCCAGATCAATGAAATTTAAGACAAATCTAGATTCTAGGATTCTCCTAGACTTCAGACCCTAGGATCTATTCTAGACCCTAGGATTCTACCTGACTCTAGATCATATGATCTTCTTAGACCCTAGGATCTATTCTAGACCATAAGATTCCTCTAGATCCTTCTAGATCTTAGGATCATTCTAGACTTTAGGATCTTCCTAGAATCTAGGCTTTAGGATCTATTTTAGATCCTAAGATTCTTGTAGATCCTAAACCCTAGGACTTTTAGACTCTAGGATCTTCCTAGACTTCAGTCCTTAGGATCTATTCTAAACCCTAGGATTAATTCAGGTTCTAGATCAATCTACCCTCCAGATTATTCTAGATCTTGGGATTTTCCTAGATCTACAGCTTAAGACTTTCCTAGACCTTAGGATTCTCTTATACCCCAGGTTCTTAGATCTACCTAGATTCTAGGATCAGCATAGATCTTAGATCAATCTAGATCTAGGATTAATCCAAACCTTCATTCAATTAAAACTTCAATCAATCCAGACTTTAATCCATATCCTTAATTCAAACCCTGATCAAAATCCAGCTCAAAACCAGACTTCCAGACTAAAATCCAAGGCCAAAGGTTTAAGTCCTGAAAGCCTTTTCAAGCAAATCTTTGAACATTTCAAAACCCTATCAGATGACCTCTGATTCAGGATCTGTCAGTTCCACACTGATATGACATGTATTTAGAGGCAACCCTCCAAATTTGAGCTCATTCTGAGATCTCTAACCTCAGAAACTGAATTGAAATCCAAAGGCTGTAAAACCTTCAAATATTTACAGTCCATGCCACTGGACATACCACCCAGTGGATCTTGACCCTGGAGCTTTCCCCAAAGCCTCCAATCACCTCCAGACCCTTGATTATGATTCATTGAGCAATAAACTGCATTTTGTTGGACTCAATTTGACCCCCAGTCGACCAGGGGTCAAAATGACCAAAATACCCCTATGGGGTGTAACTGGTCACTTGAACCAAATGAGCTCCAAATCAAATGCAGTCACTTCCAGCAAATTTCAAATGTCAAACCAAACCCATTGAACCCAGAACCAGCCCCTGGGTCAACCTGGTTGACCAAGTCAACCTAGTTGACCTAGAAAGCCCCTTTAGGGTCAAAACAGGTCATTCTGACCAAATGACCTCCTCTGACCTTGGGACCACCTCCATTGGTCTCCAAATGTCATTTCAAATCTGTTGAACCCATTTCCATACCCTGGACCCACCTGGTTGACCAAGTCAACCAGGGTTGACCTAAAAGGCCCATTAAGGACCAAAATAGGTCATTTTGACAAAATAACCTCCCCAGACTTTGAGACCACCACTAGTAGACTCAGAATGTCATTCTGAACTGTTTGGACCCAGTCCCTGGCCCTAGGTCAACTTGGTTGACCAAGTCAACTCAGTTGACCCACTAAACCCTTTAAGAGCCCCAATAGGTCCATTTGATTTAAATGACCCATTTAAATCTTAAAAATACTTCTAACAGATTCAAAACATCAAATCGAACTTGTTGAACCTGTACCCACCCCCTGGGTCAACCTGGTTGACTGAGTCAACCTAGGTTGACCTAGGTGTTCCTTAAGGATTCAAATGGGTTGTTCCAACCCATTGGATCCAATCAAATCATTCAAACTCTCAAATTCATATCAAATAATATTTTAAACCTATCATAGGTCATATCATGAGAGTTTTGACCAAGTCAACACTTGGACATTTGGTCAAACTAGCTCAATCCCTTCTTTTAACATTCAAACTCTAAGGTTAAGCCATCAAACTCCCTTTGAGTTAACCCAAGCAGCTCCCATGACCATTCCTTTGCCACCTCACCAGTCAACAAGTCAAGTTGACTGGTCAAACAGTCAAAACAAGGCATTAGGAGAGGTCAAAGTTGGTCAAATGATCCCTTAATCCTAATATACCTTAATCTAAACCTCTTCAGCTATTTGAAAAGATTCCAGAACATTCCTAGAGCTGTTTTAAACCCTTGGATCCCGATCAAATGGCTCTTAGCCATTCCACATGCTTGCAAGGTGACAAAACCCCCTTTCCACCTCATTTGTACCCTTGTCCTTTGATCCACCTGCTCCCAACAACTTCCTGGACACTTGGCAACCATCAGGGAGTCTAAGCAATCAATCTCAGCCATCCATTCAATCTGGAATGGATTGAATAGGGCAAAACATTGTTTAGAGCCTCCATTCTAACCTAAGCTTTCTCTCACTCTCCCAGCCCCTCCAGTCCTACCCCCAGAGTTCCTTGAGCTCCAAACTCCTCTTCCACTCATTCCCGATCAAAATCAACCGGTCAAGTCACGCCGGCCACCTAATTCCGGCGAGTTCAAGCCAAATCCGCCCAAGAGGTCATAGGTCCAAATCCAGACGTCATTAGCTCGAGAAGTCTTCTGGAGAACTGCACTTGGACAAACTACAAATTCAGAGAGCTCAAGTTCATTTGAATCCATCGATTGTACAAGGTATAATCCTAAACCCTAGGTTAAAACACTCTAGTTTAATTAGCTTTCGATTAAGCTCAATTCAAGTCAAGCCAAGCACTCCACATTGATTCTGTTCATAAACTTAATCTAGGTTTAAAATTTTATTGATTTTGATCGTCGGGTTTGGGAGAACGGAGCAAAAATGGCTTTTAGGGCATTAATCCGTAGTTAGCTGTGAATGTGCGTTTTCTGGACCGTTGATCATCAGATCAACGGCCCAGATCACGCCAGTCCGCGGTCCTGTCCGACCGCAGATCCGCCCTAATCATCTGATCTCCCGTCCGACAGCATCAGACTCGTTCATTTCAAAACGCGGGCCATCCAACGGTTGGCGTAGCTTTGCTGACGTGGTTAAGTAACCGCGGCCCGCCGCCGCTAATTATTGGCATTTAATGCTAATGATTGCCACGGCAGCAATCATTAGCCGCGGTTTGATCCCACCATTCGGACGACGCCGCGTGTCCCTCTCGCCGCCACGCGTTCCGCGCCCGCAAATCAGCGATTGCCACGTATCTGACCGCCGCCGCGCCGTCGTCCACGTCAACCCAATCATTTCCGCGGTTGAGGTGGACGAGTCCACGGTCGCCACGTGGCATTTCCGCGGCTGTTTTAATTTAAAATGATTTTATTTTATTTTTTTTTTAAATCTTTTTGAAATTATAATTTCATTTTAAATTAAATATTAATTATTAATTTTAAATAATAATATATTATATATTAGTATATATCAGAAATTTTTATTTATTTATTTTGAAATTATTATTAATTTAATTTTAAATATCAATTATTTTAAACTATTAATTAATTGTTTTAAAATATTAAATATTCTATTTAAAGATTAATTATTAAATATTAATTTTTTTTTTTTTCAAATATTAGTTATCTTAAATAATTCATAATTTTAATTAATAGGTTATTTATTTAGTATTTTAATTAATATTAAATACTTTATTTATTTATTTTTTTAATTAATATTAATAGTTTTAAAACTTTAATATATATATATATATATATATTTTTTATATTTTAATCAAACAATTTATTATTTTAATTAATATTAACTAAATTAATGTTTTAATTAATATTAATTTTTTTTTTAAAAAAAAAAGAGGTTTAAGTATTATCTTAAAACATTCTAAAGTTTCAAAATAATTTAAAATATTTAAATATCAATTAAATATTCTAATTAAATAATTTAATAATTAATGAAAATTCTTTGATTGAATTAATTAATATTCCATAATTAATTAATTGTGCTTAAGTTATTCTAATCTTAAAATTAAATCAATTTAAATTATATTTTTTTTTATGTTTTAATTAACTAATTATTTAATAATTAATTAATATTTAATTAATGATTAATAATTTAAATACTTTAAAAAAAATTTAACATATACTTTAATTAATATATAATTAAAAATAATTTTAAAAATTATAAAAAAAATTCTAAGTTTAAATTAACTAATTTTTAAATTATCTTTTTTTTTTTTAACCCTTAATTAATTTAAGATTATTTAAAAATCCCTTTTAATTGGTTTAAATTTCAAAAATTCATAAGAAATTCATTTTAAATCAGAAAAATTAATATAATATATCAAAATTTTCAGAAAATTAAGCACTTTAATTTGAAATCAAATTCAGAGATCAAAACTTGATTAATGTTAACTTATTTTAATTACTTAATTATTTTAATATTTAATTAATATCTAATTAAATATTAAGCTAATTATTTTGAAAATTAAAAACTTATTTTCAAATGACCTTAATAGATCAGTAGATCTCTCATTTAGCTATTGAATTTACCTTAGTTATATCTTAAATATTTTAGATTCAAAACCTATGTTTTTATGTGGCTTTTTATATAAGTCAAGCATATATTTTAAATTTATTTTGAAATAATATTTATGTATTTAAATCCATTAGGTTGAGAGATCTACTTTGGAATTTTAAACATAGATCAACATATTTGAATAGAAATTTTGTGGGAGTGTTAGTGAATGGTTATGCTCTAATCATTCACTAACATAGTTATTGTTCACATTTAATTAAGTATTAATCTTTGCATGCTTAAGGACATGCACACACCACTTAGTTTAAGACTCTCTTAGATCTAGGGTTGATTATTCAATGTGTGCATGTCATGTATGTTATGTTAGGGGTTAGAAGAACTTTAATTTGAACCCATTTAAACTTAGTGTCATTAAGGACAATAATTAAGGGTTTTGTTTAGAGAACTTAGATTAATTCAAATAATTATGATATAATTCCAATTGACTTGAAACTCAAACCATTTAAACATAGTGACACCCTCAACCCTAAGAAAATTTTCCCACTGACTTTTGAGATCATTAAGCCCCTTAATTAACCTAATCAAGTTTAAACCTTAATTAAGCCATTAAATTTTTCAGAAATTATAATAAATCAAATTTAAATCCAAAAATTACACATAATACCTCAAACTGACCAGAATTGAACCCTTAATCAATGAAAAATAAAAGCCCCTTGACTGGACTTCAAAATTGAGTTTAATTTAATTTTAATTGAAATCTGAAATTTAATTAATTTAATTAATTAAAAATAATTAAAAATTCCAGAAAATTTCCAAACACTTGGAGATCACTCCTTAGGTCATTCCTGACCTTTGGAGTTGATTTCAAGGAGTTTGGAGATCATTTGGATTCAAACCACAAAAAAGGGCTTTAATTAAACAATTTAAATAATTCATTAAATACTCAAAATTTCAAAAATTCATAACTAATTCAAATGAACTCCAAATTGAGCAAACTCAAAGGCATACAACTCATCTTAAGGTCTAATATTTATTAAAAATGTTAAGTTTCCAGAAATCAAACAAATTTGAAAAACTCAACTTTTGGTCAAACTTAGTTCAAATTCAAGTCAAAACTTCAAACCTTCATAATAAAATGTAGAAAAATTCAATTTCAATGTACTTACTGTCTAACTGATCGTATTAAGGTCTAGTATTTTAATAAAATATTAACTTTCCAGAAAACCCTTTAAATCAAAAAGTCAATTTTTAACCCCTTAATTAAATCATTAAAATAATCAAAAATTTCCAAAATTCAATAAATTATCAAATATTCCAGAAAACATCAATTTGAACTTAAAACCAGCAACCAACCAATCTTAATTAAAATTAACCAACCTTTAAACCTTAATCAAACTCAAATCATTTAATTATATCGGGTACCATTGGGTAACCCAGGCCTACGAGGCTATTAAATTAGCCCCAAGGAAGGTGAAATAAACTTCACGGCCTCGGTGTGCAACAAAGGTGATATCCAACAAACAATTAAAATTAAGTTTAAAATCAATCTCAAGTCATTAATATTTAAATTCAAATTAAATATTCCCTTAAGCCTTCAACCAACTTGAACCTCAAACAACTTCAATCAAATCATCCTATTTAGGACATATCAAAGCCACACAGCCTACCTCACACACTTTAGATGGTTTGCTAGGACAACCAACTCTAGTCTTAGGCTAGGCCGGTGTTTACTTTTCTGCTGTGTGCCGGATTTTCGAGCTTTCACTGCATGCTGTTTGCTAGACATAGAATTGATATTGATGTGGTTGTTTATTTATTTACTGCACTCTGAGTTGATTGATTGTACGTTAGATCTACCCTTAGGTTAGGAACGATTTATACTAATTCAATCTTATGCAGGTGGCCATGCTCATACAGGGCATAAACTAAAGGGGGCAAAATTATAATTAGCAAATTGCACAGGTGCTCCAGAAAACTGCTAAGACCCCCTTTAAAATTAAAAGAGCATGGCCAAGCGTGGCTGTGATTGAGCATTTTCAAATTTCAAATATATTAACTGCTTGGGATGTCAAATATAAACTGCTGATTATTAGGATAACCTTGCAGGTTGTTGAGTCTAGATTTTTAATTTTAATTTGATGTAATTTAACTTAAATTGAGTTGTAATGTTTAAAGTGATTTGAGATTGAGATGTTTAAACATCCAATTTGGAATCCAAAGAGGAAGGAACATCCCTTAGGGGAGAGTTCCTATCCATTTGGAGATCCAAATTAGGATGAATTCTAAATATCCAAAGAGAAAAGATAACACCCCTATTCAGGGGGAGTTTCTTTTCATTTGGATATCCAGACCCGACGATCCAAGGAGTTCTAAGGAGACGAAGAAGTGAAGAACGAGAAGAATCTCAAATCTCAAAGTCACTTGAGTCTTAGGAGTAGAATCCGGGCTGTAGTCAGTGGTACCCGGCCACTTTACTTTACTGCAGACCCTGGGTTGTATTATTAAGGGCACTTGCCTATGGACTTTCAATTTGAGCATTTATTTAATTGATTTAATTATTTAATTAATTTGATTGATGCGTTGATTGCGATTAAGGACCCGTATGCTTTTAGTAGTTTATTTGGCGCTATTGCATGTCGATTTTGATTTAGCTTGGAACCCGATCGGAGGCTCGTGAGGGTACGGTCATCAACCTTTTCTACTTAAACAAAATTTAAAATTTTAAGCTCAGATAGAAACTCTAACGCTCTTAAGAAGTAAGCCCGGACTCGCCGGGAGTTTTTCATGCATACATATTGATTTTTCTCATCCGTGTTAGGCACCTCCCCGCCTGCGGGTTTTGGCAGACCACCTGACCTATTAGGGTGCAGTTCTGTCCAAGGGGATGTTGTGCAATCTCTAGGATAAAACTTATTTTTAAGCCTATTTTAAAACTGCTTCATATTGATTTAAGCATTTCATCGAGTCAACTAGCATGCATTGCATTAGATACAAATTAAAAATTGAGTCTAAATCTTAATTGCATTTTATTTAGACATTTAACCCTACATATGTTAAGGGGTCAATTAGGATCTGCTCTAGATGTCGACTCCAATTCTTAAAACTAATCTTAATCAATGTCCTTAACCACTCTACATTTAAAGACTTTGACTCATGGTTTTAAAAGCGTTTAGGTGGTTTAGCTGGCTCCCTAATCCAGGCCGGGGTAAGTCCAGATTGCATTGCATTAGCTAGGATTCGGGTCACTGATTTTCAGTACCCAATTTTAGACTTAGGTTCTGAGGCATGTCTTTAATCTTAAGACCTCAATCTTCCGGGAATCTAATTCCCACTTTCTAATAAAATAGACCATTCAAACTAAATATCTCTTTCAATCAAATTCAAGCCCAACACTTAGGATAGGTTGGGGTGTTTCTGAAGCAATTCAGAATCTCAAAACACCTCCTACTCTTCTTCCTTGGACTCCAGAAATAAGTGTTCAACCTCGAACCAATCCCCGTTGAATTTCCAGTCCTTTAACCTCCTTTGATATCAAGCATTGAAATCTTAAATAAAATTCGTATCGCTATTTTAATCGAGAGTATTCGTAGGAAATTTTCTGGTTTCCTATGATGTAATTAACTACGAGGGCTTGCGCTCGTAGGAGATTTAGAAACCCAGACCTGATTTCAAAATTAATCTTTTTTAAAAACTTTAATTAATTATCTTTGGGAAAATCAAAAGTCAACGATCATTATCGTCATTTTCAGATGATCGATAACAGACGATATCCTCTTTCCTTGGAAAGATATATCGTACTATTATCGTGATCTTGATTATGAAATTAATGATCTTCTCACTAGATTATTATAGTTAAACATTGGATTTAACATCATTTTGATTCTTAGGGATCATATGTTGTTTCTCCTTGAGTTTGACTACGATAATCAGGATAAATCAAGATTTATAATCTGAACCTATTAGGGAACGATATGTTCACCTTTCGAGGTGATACATCATTCATAATAAGTGTTCGATTATAAAATTTAAAATTCCAGAAATTAAACATTTCTCAAAGAAAATTAAACCTTTTCAAACTATATATATTTTTACATCAAACAGATGGTCACTCTTCCTCCAGTGCCTTGGTGATCAAACCGGAAGCCTTGTATTCTTTGATTATTTGGGTAAACTCTTCTTCAAATCATTCAATCTCTTAGTCACTTTTCAATTGTGGTTTATAAATGATTCATGAAGATTTTCGTCATTCTCTCCGCTAAAGCTAATTAGAAGAGTTGAGTGAGGGATCTTCTTGTAGTGACTAATCTTATTGTTAGTGTAGGGATTTATTGTTGAAAATCATTCATATATGCAACATTAGATTAAATTGACTATTTTACGATCTTAACCCCTATGCATGTGATTTAGCCTAAGCTTGTCTTACCGCTCTTTGTGTTTTATTTTGTCGTTTAAAATCAAAATAAAGATATAATTATTGTGGCTTCTAAAATTAAGCATGTAAATTCATTAAGCAACTCATCCTTGAATGTATGTTTCACATCATCTTGGTATCAGAGCATGGCTAACATGCATTACATGTGCTAGAATTCATCCTAGGAGCTTACCTAACCATTCTTATGTATTGTTGCATGCATATCATCATTTAACCTAATTTAAATTACTATTTTGCTTGCTGTCCATTAAATTCCTGCACCGTTTACATCACTTTAGGTGAGTCTACTTCGTTGATTAGGTGTTGTCCTTGTCACAAACACCTTCCTAGTTGCCTAGGTTACTTAAACAACCTTCATAGCTTGTTGTCCAAACCATTTTGAGCACTACCTAGTGGCATTTAAGTGAACCTAACTTAGTGTTCAGGTGCTAACTTCACTCTAGGCATTTCACTCATCACTTGGACCACTTAATCTAGTGCTGTAGGTTGTTGTCCACAACACTCCTGCACTCATTTAGAGGACTTTTAGGCTAGGAACCTTAGTGTTTAGGTGCTGCCCTTGATCCGATACTCTTCCTAGTCACCTAGACTATTTTATCCACTAGTGTAGATTGCCGTCTACATCTTTAGTACACCTTCTAGTGACAATTTGGAGAGTCTAGCTTCGCTTTAGGTATTGTCACTTACACCCAATCTTCATTAGATTTCACTTAGCACTTCCCATGGACTCGATAGGACTTCAAAAGAAGTTAGATAACCTAGTTAGTCTAGTGGGCTCTATAACTAAGACCATGAAGGAGAAATATGTTGACTCTCTCCACTCTAGAAATGTACCCCATTCGGTCAATCATGATAGTCAGAAGATATCCCACTCTATTTATCAACCTAGAACTGAGCCTAAACCACAACAACCTCACTTAGGGTCACAATACCGTCTTCCCACCTTTGATGGTTCCTCAGACCCTTACTACTTTAGGGAATGGGTTAGATAATTAGAGGACTATTTTGAATCACGTGATATCCCTGAGTCCCACCAGGTTAGCATAGCTAAGTCTCACCTAAAAGGTCGAGCTCTTCAATTTTGGATGAGGATGAAAGATCATAAAGAGTCTCGCGGTGAGTACCCTACTTGGAAAGACATGAGGCGAGAACTTAATTTAAAATACCTACCCTCTACCAGTGACCAACCATCTGGTTTTAAGTTTAGGTCACCCCCTGTTCATCAAACCTTTGGGTGTTGCACTTTCAAGAGCCCTACACGTGAAAGTCAGTCCTATCCACCTGTTACACCCCCATCTGATATCATTACTCCTAATCCTCACCACACGTCAGTTACCCATTTTCCTACCTCTTTTGTTAGGACAAACTGTGGACATTACTGTAGTCGAGACCACCTATCCTTTAGTAACATCAGGATTGCTGCCCCACCTTGTAGGTTTTCTCCTAGCCTTGATGGTCTTCTGTTGGATCGGTCCCACATGACTCCCCACTTGGATCCACTCCTAGCCATCCCAGTCAACCTTTAGCCTCCCCAGTCCTTAACCCTGCAAGTATAATTGTAATAAAGAAATTTATTAAAAAAAAAAGTCCTCTAAACCTAAGATTGAGTGCATCCGTTTCATGAATGCTAATGATATTACTGATAACGAGGATTTCTTTGAGGATGAAACTGAAGTGATTGAATTAGACTCCCTGCCTGACTTAAACCCTGATTTAGGAGATCTAGAATCGTTAAACCTTAATACATTAGCCCATCCGGTTCCTAATCTCATCAAGGATATCCCTTTGAATAAGGTCTGCCTGGATGATATTAATTTGATCCCGAAAGAAACTGATCTGAGCTTGAGTACAACGAAAATGAATTCGGAAGACAGTAATTTGAATTTGGATGATGCTGAGCCTAAGTGGAAAAATGAGCATCCTCTTGTTTATTTAGAGTCTATTTTAGGAGTTGCTTCTTTAGATTTACTTTTGAAAGAGTGTGTCTTTCTTGATTGGACTTATCTCACCATTCCTCGTACCGACTTTAATGTTAGAGAGAGTCTTAGCCCATACTTTCATGTCACATCTCTAACTGTTGTACCCACTTCTGTTATGGGTACCCTACCCCATTTCTTGAGTCCCATACCTACTAGTGACTCTTTGGGCTATCTCAATATGGTTGTGAGTCAGGACCCATCGTCTTATCATATTCCTGATTTCCCCATTATGCCCTCTATATTCTTGTCCTTCCCTGTCAAGGATCATCTCTCTCCTAGTTGGATAAATTTGCTAGATTACCTTGCTGCCCCTAGGAGACAACCTATGACCCTAGCTGAAACTCCCTAAAGAAATGCCCTTGTAGCTAAGGATGTCTTCATTGCTCCTCCTAAACCAGTTCCCTTAAACATGAAAACTTTATGTCCTCTCATTTTGTGACTGATCCGTCTTTATTCCTATCTATGTGTGTGCTTGTGAGTCAGTATGTTTGTGTGTGTTTTTGTAGTCTGTTGTCTTCCAAAATTTTCCTCTGTTTAAAATTTGTGTGTCCACAATTCATTTCATTCGTAATGCATATCAAGTCTCTTGCTTCACATTTTTCTCATATCATCCCATGAAATTGCACGCCTAATTGAACGGAACAACAATAATTATAAACTTCATGTTGAATCTAAACGACGATTTAAAACTTTTGAGGTTTGGTGATTCAGTGATGGTGCGGACTCGTCTGGCACGGTTCCCACAAGGAACTGTAAAGGAATTATATGCTAGAAGTGCGGGATCATTTAAAATAATCAATAGAATCAATGAGAATGCTTACATGGTGGATCTGCTTGCAGAGTTCAACATTCATTCCTTTTATAATATAGAAGATTTAGTAGCCTATGAAGGTCCAGAGCTTAAACCCCAAATCCACTTTAAATTAAGCCTTGTGTGACCCCACCTTGTGAGAACCCCAAGCCTATCTCCACTCCCAAAAAGATTCCCAAAATACCTATAGCGGAGAAGGTTGACATGATTCTGAGTGATGACATTATTTCCACAAAAGAGGGTGGATGAAAAAGATATCTGATAAGGTGGAGAAGTAAACCAAAGTCAGAGGATACATGGGCAGAGCGCGAGGAGCTACGACAGATCAACTCAGGTGCACGAGAGTTCTTGAGAAACCCACTCAACGGAATAGAGTTTTCTCTCACCCGGGGAGAATGATGAGGACATCGGAGATCAATGGCTACGATCTGGAGTTTATTTATTTATTTATTCTTTTTGATGTGTTTTATGTACGAGTTTATTTTATTTTTCTACTTTTCTCATTGTACCCCTCTGAGGGGAGTTTAGTGTGTTGTAGCCTGAAGGGCGTTTTAGTCTTTGTTTCTTTTCTTTTCATGAGACCTATTTATAGGCTAGCTCTCTTGTATTTGGATGATGAATGATGACTAATGAAAATTCAGCTTTCTTGTTCTTGATCTCTTTGTGAGTTCTTGAGAGGAGAAATCCTAAGAGAGGGCCACGCATCACCCGTTAGCCGCCGGTGGATTTCGGGACTCGCGGTTAGTTTCTATTAGTATTTCTTCCCTTCTTCTCCCTGTTCCACTGCCAACCACCTCAAAATCCTCCCTCCTCCTCTGAACCCCTTCCCTTTCTCCCCCAGACTGTCGGCCTGTTCCCTCCCCACCGTCCCTTCATTTCCCTCCCAACCCGACCACCACCACAAGATCCGCCGCCCCTCCCTTGGCCTTCTCCCTCCACCGCCCTTTCCCACCACCCCGGCTCTGCCACCACTTCCCTACCAACCACCATACCGCCAGCCACCTTCCCCACCCATCCCTTAACATTCCATTAATTGTCTTGATTGCTTTCCTAATTTAGGTAAATAAATTTGGAGAGATTTTGAATTCAAATTCAAGTAGATTTGGATTAATTTCTTCCCTAAATTTCCTATCCTAATTAGGTAACCCTTCTATCCCCACAAATCTGAAATCAATTTCAGATTTCTTCTTTTATTTATTTAATTCCTTGGTGCCCACACTCCTAATTAAATAAATCCCCCAAATCCCCCTCTAAAGGGCCGGCCACCTCTCTCTCCAATCCCATTAATTGGAATCCAATTAAAGAGCCAATTAGTTAAATCTCTAGCCCTAATTCCCTCCCACCTTTCTTTACTTTCAAATTTCAAATTTGAAAATTCCCTAATCCCATATTAATTAAAATCTGAATCTATTTTCAGATTTTGGAATTAAAACCCTCCCTAATTCCTATCCTAAGCCGCCCCCCCCCCCCCCCCCCCCCCCCCCCGCTCTCACACCCAAACCCTCCTAATGCCGCCGGCCACCCCCCTCCTCTTCCCCTCAGCCCTAGCCGCCCTCTCCAAGCCCCTTTTCTCTCTGAATTCTCTCTTTCTGGAAGTTCCAAGTGCTGTCCAGATTTCTGGACGTCACCCATAGCCTGTCCAAGAACTTCAACCAGCCCCACTGCTGTCCAGAGGAAGATTGACTGTTGTCCAGAATAGATTTCTGCACTCTGGACAGATTCTATCTGCTGTCCTGAAGTTTAGACACAAGAAACCGCTGTCCTGCATATCCAGAATCGGCTTCCTGTTGTCCTGAACGTTCCCAACCCCAGCCCAGCCGCTCCATCCGAAGAATTTCACTGCTCAGGAGTCCCAACAGCTCCCCAATTGCTGTCCAATCAATTTGGTAGTCATATCTGGCTGCCCTGCTGTCCAAGAAGTCAATGATCACCCTCCTAAAGGTGCCCAAGCCCGGATGTTGCTGGTCACTCTTCCTCCAGTGCCTTGTTGATCAAACCGGAAGCCTCGTATTCTCTGATTATTTGGGTAAACTCTTCTTCAAATCATTCAATCTCTTAGTCATTTTTTAATTGTGGTTTATAAATGATTCATAAAGATTCTGGTAATTCTCTCCGCTAAAGCCTATTAATTAGAAGAGTTGAGTGAGTGATCTTCTTGTAGTGACTAGTCTTATTGTTAGTGTAGAAATTTATTGTTGAAAATCATTCATGTATGCAACGTTAGATTAAATTGACTGTTTTACGAGCTTAACTTCTATGCATGTGATTTAACCTAAGCTTATCTTACCGCTCTTTGTGTTTTATTTTGTCGTTTAAAATCAAAATCAAAATATAATTATTGTGGCTTCTAAAATTAAGCGTACAAATTCATTAAGCAACTCATCCTTGAATGAATGTTTCACATCACTTAATCTATCTGCCACATAAAGATATATGTACTGAACATATGGATGTAAACTACAATACATTAGCCAGCCTATAGCATTGCTATATATCAAGCTTCATTTGCCAGAAAAAAACGTCATCAAGAATCTACAGATCATGCAAAATAGAATGACATAATTGTGATATTAAATTAACTATTACAAAGCTACAGTACCTTCAATTCATCATATAGCTTCCTTTCCCATGCATATAATCTGTCCAGAGTGGATGAATGACTACCAGAAATCATGCTAAATTCCTCAACAAAATCATTACCACTCTCAGGACCATCATCTTTTGATGCTGATGCAATAGGATTTCTAGATGATGATGATCGTGAAGAGACTGTGCGTTTCCATGTAATAACCTTTGTCACATGCTGGATTGTATCTATGTAGATATGTGATTGTACAAAGTAAATTATCTTATCTAATATAATGAGAAAGAAATATTAAAGTTCAAAAAGAAACTTAAACTTTTTTCTACAACCAAATCATACAACATACCTCGCTCTGACAAATTCTCTGCCTTGCAACATGAGAGAAGGAAGACCGACGGAAAAGAATCAGAAGATTTCCCTATGTAAAAATAACTCAAGTGAGAGATAACAACAACAACAACAAGCTTTTATCCCACTATGTGGGGTCAACTACATGAATCCTTTTTCTCCATTTGTGCCCTGTTAAAAGTTAAATTCTCATTTAAATCTAATAAAGAAAGATCATTTCTAATATTTTCTAACCAAGTCTTTTTAGGTCTATCTCTATCTTTCTTAACATAAGTCAAATCTAATACATCTACTTTAACATAACTCAAGTGAGAGAGCTGAAAGAAAATTATATCCTACAAACCAATGTTTCAAAACGGCTGGTCCATTTTAAGCTCACCTAAAATCTCAGAGTGAATACTCAGTCGAATCTTCTTTGTCTCAAGCATCCTCGAAACCTCATGGCCTGCCTCTGCTGCTCGAATAAACCTCTGCTCAATATCTTTTACACTTGACAGAAAATCCTTTGCCTCATGACTAATCAACATAGGCGCATTCTCCTTTTCAGTTTCTCTTCGTTTGTCCGTCTCTGCTTTCTCCATCTTTGATCTGCATAATACAATTGAAGTCGTTTTATCCATTGCTTCAGCTGATCCATTACCACCACAGAACTCAGGCTGAATCCCCCTAACTTTGCATGCCTTGGTTTGCGCTGATTCTACAGACCTCTCGGAACTATAATTGTTGAAAGAGCTAACAACCATCTTATTTCCAGCAGATTTTTTATGAGGTGATATTTCAGTAATTGAAATATCCTCAACTCCCAATGAATGACAGTTATCATCAGTCAACTCCTGAGATGCCTTAGCTTCTTCACCAGGGTGGCCATTTGGTCTTAAACCCACAAATTTACCAAAATGTTGCGTCATGGCATATTCACCATTTGGGATCTTGATACTATCCACTGAATAAACCGGATCAAAAAAATCCCATGAAGCGCCAATCTCCGGGAATGGAGGTGGTGGAGGCACCGGAAAAGTAAGACTCTCCTCTCCTTCCTCTTCAAGATAATGATTTGGTGATGACTCAACTGTGATCTTTACAGAAGTGCTGCCTGCCGCCCTCATATAGCTAACATTAGAGAGCCGAGGGGAAACAAGACTTCCATCATGTGGTGAACTAAGTATTTCAGGAATGAGGGATGGAGACGGTGAAGCATAAGATGAATGCGAAAGCGCTTGTTCCAACTCAAAATTTGATTGTGATGGATCCACTGAAATCTCAGCTTCAGCAAATTGTCGTAGTGCAGTTCCTACATTTCGGAGGGACTGGGTGTAAGAAAGCTGAGCTGCTGATAGAGCATATCTTAAATCTACTGCTTGTTTAATGTATCGCATTCTCTCTTTACAGAGAAGTAGAGCTTTGTTTCCATCATTTTTGGAGCTCGAAACACCCATTATGTCTGCTACTGTTTTGTAATCTACAGTCTGACGTAAAGCATCTCACACAAAGCAGATGAATCATAAGGGGCTGTTTGGTAGCAGGATTTATGTCGGATTTGAGCGAAATCCAGGCAAACGGCCTAAAATGCAAAACCAAATCTCACGGTAAATGAAAGCCGCCGTCGACGGAAAATTACCCCTTTTCGTGGTGAATCCCGGATTTCCGAAATCCTCTGATTCGGCGGATTTACGGGATTTGGCCAAAGAAGCGCGCGAAAGGGAGAAAGTTACCTTCACAGCGAGCGAGCTCCCATCGTTGCTTCCGATCAAAATGTCGTAACTTCCGCTCCAACATGAAGGGAACGCCTTCGAGGAGCGAAGTCGAACAGCGACGAAGGAGCCGAAGAAGAACAGCGACGAGAGCAACGGAGAGCACCGAATGAACGAGGAAAAAACAAAAAGGCAAAGGTGCGCTGCGGAGAGAAAAGACGGGGAAAAATAATGGAATCGAAAAAGAAATGAGTGGGATTCAAAGGGAGGACATATTCTCTCTCTTCTTCCCCCTTAAAGCGCCTTAAAGTTGCAGGATGGTGGCGCAGAGCAGGGTGAGAGCATTCTTGTGTTTCATCATACGGAAACAAGAAAAAATGACCGCTTTTGGGACCCAGTTAAAAATTGGAGAGTACATTGCGGGCCCCGCTCCTGAGGTAGTGGCTGAGAATTGGTTCAAATTGGGCCGGGCTTTAACAGGCAAAGAAAAAGGGCAGTTGTCAGCCCACATGTACATATAATATATATATAATTGATTAAATTTATAAATTTTAAGATAATATTTGAATTAAAGTTTTTTTAATTAAATTCAATATCATCAAAACTTCAATTTCAATAAACTTATTGTCAAACTAAACATCTTAATAAGATGAATTAATAATATCACAACTGATTCGATCTGAATCCAAATGAACCCAAATCAAATATTCAACCTCATTATAAATAGAATCTCATTTTCTATCTAAGGGAGATCCGAGAGATTTGAGAGTTAAAGAACTTCACTGTATTTCTCAATATTTATCGTAGACAACTATCATCCGCAAGTGGCACTATCATCATTTTTATAATTTGTCTACAAACATTTTAACCCTATTATTGGGTTTTAATAGTCCACCTGTGAATATACTACTTTTGTAATACTTATAACATGAATTAAATAAGTATTCTCAATTTTGTAGTCATTTTGTCTTCGTTTATAAAGAAGAGCATATTCTTGTATCATAATTATATGATGGACTATTATATAAAATTTTTATCTCTTTTTAAAATGTTCACATAAAATTTGTTTATGTCACTTACAACTTTTATTGATGTGAAATATTATACACTACAACCATTAAATTTCTACCACATAATAATTCCCAATGATAAAATTCTTTGATAGTCTCATAATAGGTAATATTATTTTAATCAAAGTGAATATAAATATGAAGTTTACAAATTATATGATGATGAAGTAATAGAAGTTTGATGTAAAGGTTACATCGAGAAAAAAAAATTCCTGCTCTACTTTCATATGTAATTAATGGCTTATTTTCTTAACAAATAGCTGAATGAACCCGTCAAAACGTTTTTGGGCCAAAACATCTTAGCACATTTTTAATGGGCCAAATGGATTAATTTAGTGGATTGGCCAGAAATCGGACATTGCGGGCCCCGTTACTGAGGTAGTGGATGGGAATTGGCTGAATTGGACCGGGCTTTAACAGAAAAAAAAAAGGGCAGTTCTCAGCCATAAGAAGTTGAACCGTTAATGGTTTTTTGGTCAAATTGTTAGAAGAAAAAAAAAACAAAATATAGCGTGGGATTATTTTGGCCATTGACTCTAAACTTTCCCGACAACTACATCTCTTCCATTCTCGAGCTATTCCTCCTATAAATTCCAAAGCTTCTTTCCCACTGATCTCTCCCCACATTTTACTACCTTCTCTTCAATCTTTGTTATTTTTCTCTTTTCTTTTATAGAGATATATTTCTAATCTTGGCGGCACTTCTCAGAAAGCGATATTTATTATCAAAACGCGATTTTCTTTTCTTATAAAGACGTATATGAATGGGTAGGGTGAAGTTGCAAATAAAGAAAATAGAGAACAACACAAATAGGCAAGTGACTTTCTCGAAGCGACGCAATGGCCTCATTAAGAAGGCTTACGAGCTCTCCATTCTCTGCGATATTGATATTGCTCTCATCATGTTCTCCCCTTCCGGCAGGGTCAGTCACTTCTCCGGTCGCCGGAGGTGAATTGAAGCTTTTTAAATATTATTTTTATTTTATTTTGATGAATATAAAGGTTATTAGATGTATGCTAAGATAATTCATGTATTCTTTTTTTCTTCTTGTTGCGTCCTAGAGTATTCGCGGCGGTAGAGAAATATAAAGCTTAGCGTCTTAGCATTGTACATAGATCCAGCACACAATCAGATGAAAGAGAGAGTGTGTAGTACGCATAATAGACATCAGAGTTTTTACGTGAAAACTCCTAAAAGGGGGAAAAACCACGAGGTCTGACCCAGTGTGAATGAATCCACTAGTATTTGCAGTTGATTACAAATAAGGCCCTCCTTTTGGGGGAAGAACTTGGCCTGATATTGCCAATATACATCATATAGAGTGTATTACATGGTGGGAATCAATATATACATGTTTGTTGGGTCGGCTGTCCATAGTTGGCAGGCAACAGAGGTCGGAAAGACCGTAGTTGACGGGTGACTGGGGTCAGAAAGACCGTTGTCTAGTGACGGAATTCGGAAGGACCGTAGTTGACAGACGTTGCAGGTCAGGAAGATTGTAGTCTGATGACAAAGGTCGGGAGGACCTTAGTTGCTCGGGCGATGGAGGTCAGAATGATCGTAGTCGATTGGCGTTGGAGGTCAGAAAGACCGTAGTCTGGTGACAAAGGTCAAGAGGACCTTAGTTAGTCGGGCGACGGAGGTCAGAAGGACCGTAGTCGGCTGGCGTTGGAGGTCAGAAAGATCGTAGTCTGGTGACAGAGATTAGGAGGACCTTAGTTGGTCAGGCGACGGAGGTCAGAAGGACCATAGTCGGCTGGCGTTGGAGGTCAGAAAGACCATAGTCTGGTGACAGAGGTCGGGAGGACTTTAGTTGGTCGGGCGAAGGAGGTCAGAAGGACCATGTTCGGCTAGCGTTGGAGGTCAGAAGGACCTTAATATGATGTCAAAGGTCGGGAAGACCTTAGTTTCTCGGGCGATGGAGGTCAGAAGGATCGTAGTTGGCTGGCGTTGGAGGTTAGAAAGATCGTAGTCTGGTGACAAAGGTCAGGAGGACCTTAGTTGATCAGGCGATGGAGATCAGAAGGACCGTAGTCGGCTGGAGTTGGAGGTCAGAAGGACATTAATATGATGTCAAAGGTCAGGAAGACCTTAGTTGCTTGGGCGATGGTGGTCGGAAGGACCGTAGATGTAAGGCGGCGGTCTGGCAGAAGTTCGATCCTCAGGTGGTGGTCCGGCATGAGTGCAAGGCCTCAGGTTATGATCCGGTGAAGTGCAGGGCCTCAGGCGGTGGTCCAACAGAGTGCAGGGCCTCAGGTGGTGGTCCGGCAAAGTGAAGGGCCTTAGGTGATGGTCCGGCAAAGTGCAGGGCCTCAATTGGTGGTTCGGCAAAGTACAGGGCCTCAGGCGGTGGTCCGGCAGAGTGTAAGGCCTCAGGTGGTGGTCCGGCGAAGTGCAGGGCCTCAGGCGGTGGTCCGGTAGAGTGCAGGGCCTCAGGTGGTGGCCCGACAAAGTACAGGGCCTCATACGGTGGTCCGGTAGAGTGCAGGGCCTCATGTGGTGGTCCGGCGAAGTGCAGGGCCTCAGGCAGTGGTGCGGCGAAACTCCGGCGGTGGTTGAGGAGCAAGGAGGCAAGAGCTCTCTTTTTTCTTCTTAGGATTAGGGACCCTTTTTCAAGAGGAGAGGGGGATCTATTTATAGATTTGTGGGAGTGGCATGACCAGTAAATAGGAGGAAGATCAATGGTAGTTAGGGAGTGGTTGGAATGGACGGCCGATGTTGAATCCCTTGATTGTGGACTGTTTGCTGGACATTTAGAGGTCTTAGAGATATTGGATTTTGGTGATCTTAGGCTCGTTGGATTCGTCTCATCGAGCTGCTCGATTCGACTATAAGCACGTCATATTTGGAGACCGTTTGGTAATCCAAATTATGGTTTGAACCTTCCGACAACACTTTAGACCCTTGATTTGGACCCATTTGGGCTCGGATTGGGTTGAATTTGGTGTCGTTGGGTTTGTATTTCCGAGATGTTTAGTTCGACTACAAGTTTGCTGAAATCGGAGTTTGGATGGTCCCAATTTTAATTTTTGAAGTTTCCAACTTGATTTTGCCTCGAGATTCGTGCCAGATCAAGATAATTTTTTGACGATGTATCACTTCTTATAATCAATTCTTTTTTATAGTGCAATTTATGATTATAATTAAGTCTTTCTTTGAATAGCTTTAGATCACTATTTTTTATCTGCTTTTAAAAGATTTTTATACTAAAAAATAATTTTATAAAGCAGTAAAAAAGTCATTCCAAATGAAGCCTAAGTCATTATTAATAAAAAATATTAATTTATATGAAAAAAATACAAAACATGGTGAAAGAAAATAGTCATGATATAAGTTTTTTGTGGTAATTCAATAATAAATTGTTTATAAAATTTATGTTCGTTAATCTATAATTTTCATTTTTCACACTTGTTACGTCCTGGAATATTCGAAGCGGTAGAAAAATATAAAGTTTAACGTCTTAGCTTTGTATGAAGATCTAGGACACAATCAGATAAAAGAGAGGGTGTAGCATTCATAAAAAATACCAGAGTTTTTACATGAAAACCCCTGAAAAAGGAGGAAAACCTACGGGGCCTGGCTCAGTTTGAGTGAATCCACTAGTATTTGCAGTCGTTACAAATGAGACCCTTCATTGAGGGAAGGGCTTGGTTTGATATAATAAATATACATCATATAGAGTGCATTACATGATGGGAATTGAAAGAATCAATATTGACATGTTTGCTTAATCGGTAGAACCATAGTCAGCAAATGACAGAGGTCAAAAAGATCATAGTCGGGTGACGGTGGTCGGAAGGATCATAATCGGTGGGCAACGAACGTTAAAAAGACCATTATCAGGCGATGGTGGTCGGAAGGACCATAATCAACATTTGATGAAGATCGAAAAGATAATTATCTGGCGGTGGAGGTTAAAAGGACCATAGTCTAGTGACATAGGTCGGAAGGACCGTAGTCGACGGGCAACAGAGGTCAGAAAGACTATTATCTAGCGACGGAGGTTGGAAGGATCGTAGTTTGTGACGGAGGTCGGAAGGACCATAGTCGGCAGGTGACGGAGGTTAGAAAGATCGTTGTCTAGTGATGAAGGTCGGAAGGATCATAGTCTGGTGAAGGAGGTCGGAAGGATCGTAGTCCATGGGCGACAGAGGTCAGAAAGACATTGCCTGGAAACATAGGTCAGAAGGACCATAGTCTGGTGACGAAGGTCGGAATGACTGTAGGTCGAGGGCAATAGTGGTTAAAAGGACCTTAGTCTAGCGATGGAGGTCAGAAGAACCATAGTAGGTGGGTGACGGTGGTCAAAAAGGCCGTTGTTTGGCGACGGATGTCAGAAGGACTGTTGTCTAGCGACGAAGGTCAAAAGGACTGTTATCTGGTGACAGAGGTCAAAAGGATCATAGTTGGTGGGCAACAATGGTCAGAAGGACCGTAGTTTGGTGATAGAGGTCGGAAGGATCATAGTCGGTGGGCAACGATGGTTAGAAAAGGTCGAAAGCACTGTAGTCTGTGGGCGATAGTGGTCAAAAAGACCATTGTTTAGTGACAGAGGTCGAAAGGATCATAGTTGGCGGGCGACGGGGGGTCGAAAAGATCGTAGTCTGGAGAAGGAGGTTGGAAGGACTGTTGTCTAGTGGCAGAGGTCGGAAGGACCTTAGTCGGTAGACGATAGTGGTTAGAAGGATCATAGTCTGGCGACGGAGGTAGGAAGGACCATAGTTGGTGGGCAGCGGTGGTCAGAAAGATTATTGTCTGGCGACGGAGAACGGAAAGACCATAATTGAGCAACGAAGGTCAGAAGGATAGTAGTTGGCAGGCGATAAAGGTCAGGAAGACCCTAGTCGACGATGGTGGTCGGGAGAAAATCCAGCAACAATCGGTGGTCAGGCATACGTCCGGCGATGGTGGTCGTGCGGAGGTCCAATGAAAGTCTGACAATAGTCAGTGGTCAGGTGTAATTCTGGCAACAATTGGTGGCAGGGCAAAAGTCCTGCGATGGTCGGTGGCCAGGCAATGGTCGAGGAGGAGCTTGGTGGCAAGAGAGATTCAATTCTCTCTTCCTTCTCCTCCTTTTTCCTCCTTGCTCCCTCTGCTTCCTCCTCCTTTCTTTGTAAAATGAGGGGTCTATTTATAGTTTTCTGAGAGTGACATGGCTAGTAAATAGGAGGGAGATCAAGGGTACGTTGGGAGTGGTTTAAATGGGCAACTGATATTAATCCCCTTAATCATGGACAATTTATTAGGCATTTGAATGTCTTAATGATATTTGAATTTGACGATCTTAGGCTCGTTGGATTTGTCTTGTCGAGCCGCTCGATTCGACTATAGGCATGCACGTTTGAAAATCGTTTGGTCATCCAATTTATGATTTGAACTTTCCAAATGCGTTTTGGGTCTTCGATTTGGATCCATTTGGGCTCAGATTGAGTCGAATTTGGTGTCATTGTGTTCGTACTTTCGAAACGTTCAATTCGACTGTAAGTTTGCTAAAATCAGAGTTTGGATGGTCCCAGATTGAATTTAAAAATTTTCTAACTTGATTTTGCCTCGAGATTCATGCCTGATCAAGATAATTTTTTGATGATATATCTTTTTTTTTTTTGGAAGATTGCGGGCAAAGCCCAAATATCATTAAAAAAGAAATAGTTACATGAGTAAATCATAAAGGAGAACAAAACTGTGGAAAAACTGCAAGAGCAGCAAGGAAAAGGCCACCAGGAGGTACAAAATTCACATGTAAACAGTAAGGAAAAAAAGAGAAAACAGAGAAAGTATGGCTCAGCAATGGAGAATTGCCTCTAAGAAACCAAAATAATCCCCCGATTGCAAAAGATGCCATCTAAGAGATTAGTTGCAAAGTTCACCATCCAGGGGGAGAGGATAGCAATTCTCCCATCATCGCCCCATGATAGACTTCAGCATAGAAAGAACCCAGCTGGCGACAAAATAGCAGAGAGAACAAAAACCAAACAGAGTCCGAGAGGAAAGCAAAAAGCTAAAGCAGTTGCCGTAAAACATCACCATTTTTCGATCTAAGCGGTTTGATAGCGACGGCCTTTTTAATATTAATTTTTAGAGTGACAAGACTCTTGAAGCAGTTAGCAAATTTCCTGTCGTTCCTCTCCCTCCATAAGGTGTAAACAGTGGCCCAAAGCTTGATCAAATTAAAACAAACCATATTCGAATTATGAGAGCCAGTGCCAGCAAGCAAATCACAAATCTGGAAGAGATTTGGGCGCATAAGGAAAGAGTTAAGGTAAGGTAGCAAGTTGGTGATGATAGAATGGGTGAACTCACATTCAAAGAATAAATGTGGGATAGTTTCTAAATGATTAGTGCAAAAACAGCAATCAGAGGCAACCATGATATTCCTCCTGATGAGGTTATCCCAACAAGGCAAAGCCACCCAAAATAGAATACCGAATTGCATAATGTTTATGCCAAACATGTTTATACCATGTCACCTCGTTTTTGTTTTTATAAAAATCCTTCACAAATGCACCAAAATTGATATTTTCCTTTCGGCCATTAGCCCAAACTAAACAAGAACCATTCCCATTTCTGATAATAGGGATTAAACTAATAACATTAATAATGTCCACATGACAATCATCAGGAAATACCCAACAGTTAGCATCAATCAGCACATTAAGAAGAGCATTGTCAGGAAACCAGTTGAGGAGAGAATGATAATGTTCTAATTCCTGAATGCAATAGCCACCACACCAGTGATTCCATTTAAGATATAATTTAGAGTTAACAGTAACTCTAAAATTAAAATTTTGTTTAGCAAGATTGGCAGAAGAGCAAATACTTTTCCACATAGGGGAAGACAAAGGAGGCGGGTTTTTCCAGACCGAACCATATCTAACAAAACACCAAGATGAAAGCAAAGGGTCCCCATTCTAAATTCTCAGGATGAGAGAGCAGTCAAAAGCATAACGAAGAGCTTGCAAGGAAGGCAACCCAAGACCGCCAATATGTCTTGGATTACAAGTGTCAGCCCATGACACAAGGTGTAATTTCTTAGCTAAAATATCACCAAAATAAAGGAACCTTGCAGATAATTTGCTATTTATTTGCAACAGCCTTTAGGTATGATAGCCCCACGAATCCAGTAGGCTATGGTGTTCCGAATAGTGAAGCATAAATATTACCTACCTGCAAAAGAGAGAGATTTTGCCTTCCAACCCGAAAGCTTATTAGAAATAATATCAAGGAGAGGAGAGAAGTCAGAGAGAAGAGTTCTCTTAATGGAAATGGGAATGCCCATGTAGATAAGTTTGTGACAAAAATTGGGGATATGGAGGGAGTTACAAATATCCTTAGCTTGAGGATTGTTGGGCTGAAGAATGATAGAACTTTTGTCATGATTGATAATAAGGCCAGTTGCATCACCAAAAGTGGTAAGGATCCCATTGAGCACATTGCAACATCATCAGCATAGAGGAGGTGGGAAAGGCGAAAACTGTTAAGATCCACAAGCTTAAAACCCTGATCTTGACTGTCAAGTAAACATGAGAGAGCATCCATAGCAAAGCAAAAAAGGTAAGGGCTTAGAGGGCACCCTTGGTACAAACCAGCCGAGGAGGTAAAATAACCCTCAAGATTGCCATCTAGACAAATAAAGAATTTGACGTTAGAAATAAAAGCCTTCACCCAGTTAATAAAAGTGCTAGGAATTCCCTTCTGAGCCATCCTTTGTAAAACAAATTCTCTAGAGAGCGTATCAAAAGCTTTTTTAATATCCAATTTTGCACACGTATAACCTTCCTTAGTGTATTTATTAAAGTAACCCAATAGTTCCGAGGCCAAGATAACATTATCAGTAGACACCCGTTTGTTTATGAAGCCAGCTTGAGCCGGGTGAATGATCAATGGCATAATAGACTTAAGCCTTGAGGTAAGAATTTTGGCTATGATCTTGTACAAGGTGTTTCATAGAGAAATAGGCCTAAAGTTAGAGATAGAACAGACATGAGCTGCTTTAGGGATCAAAGAAATAGTAGTTGCTTTTAAATAGTTAGGAATGTACCCTTTATTAAAAAAAGAAGTAACAGCCTTGCAAAGGTAAGGGCCTAGGATGTGCCACCCCGTCTTATAAAAGTGAAAGTTAAAACCATCGGGTCCAGCAGAGGAAGCAGAGGCTCCAGAAAAAACAGCAATTTTAATTTCTTCCTTAAGAATGGGGCTGACCAAAAGAGATTTCAGGTGCTCAGGTATCTTGCATCCGGCAAGAAAGTTAACAGCTTCAGGGTTGGTAGGCCTAGGAGGATTAAGTAGTTTTTGAAAATGATGGATAATGGCCTCTTTAGCGCAAACAATAGAATCCAGGTTTTCTTCAATAGTAGAGAAAAGAACAAAGCTATTAAAATTCTTCCTCATTCTAATCTTGGAATAAAGAAATTTGAGATTATCTTCGCCATCTTTTAGCCATTTAGTTTTAGCTCTTTGAGATATCCAAGAAGCCCAATTAACAGTAAGATTAGCTATCTCTCTATTGATAGATTTAAGAGAGGTATTAATGTGCAGATTATCAGGATTGGATTGCAAAGAATGCAACAAGGTATTTTGTTTATCCTGAAGAGTATGAAGTGAGGTCTCCATGGCCTTCGTAGAGGCCCAATCCTTAGCTTCAATGCAACATTTGAATTTCCTTAATTTTTCCATGAAATCAACAAGTGGATTGCCAACACAAGGCTTTGAAAAAATATTTAATAAAGAGCTCTAGTAGTCCTCCTTAAAGGTCCAAAAGTTTTTGAATTGAAAGCGCTTAGCATTGATGTGGGGGTAACCATCTAAAAGGATAAGGGGTGAGTGATCAGAACACAGAAGATCACCCACTCAGTAGTGAGAACGAGGGAAGCTTGGAAGCCAAGCTTCATTGACCAGAATCCTATCCAACTTGATGTGAATTGGGTTATCAAATTGTTGATTGAACCACGTGAAGAAATGCCCAGTCGAAGGGAGATCAACAAGTTGATTTTCAAAAATACAAGAGTTTATATCTTTTAAGCGACTATAATGTAATGGATAGCCCCCCATTTATCATTTTGGAATCTACAGCAGTTGAAATCTCCCATGAGGATCCAAGGCATATCATTGGTTGGAGCAATATTGCTGATTTGATCCCAAAGCATGGAATGATCCTCAGCAGAATTGGACCCATAAATAATGGATAGAAGGATGCATTTGGAAGAAGCAAAAATGAGTTGACCAGTAATCATTTGGGAGGAGATAAAAGAGGGGGCAACTGCACTTTGTTGGAAGCCCATTTGATCCATATTCTACCGGAAGCATATAAAGTAAAGTTGTTGTAACTATCTTCACAATCAAAAATAGAATGAGAAGCTTTGAACCAAGGATCCATAATGGAATTTTGATGAATCCTATTTTCCAAAAGACATAACATGTCAAGCTTGTGAGATTTAATGAAATACCTATAGATAGTGACTTTGCTGGGATTATTAAATCCCCTTATGTTCCAAGAGGCAATAGAGGGAAGGGTCATTAGGACTTTGAAGAGGTGGAATGAGGCTTTCTAGATTGTTTGCCTCTTGTGTTTTTAATATGAGATGAGGGATGAGGAGGTTGTTGGGTGGTTTCAGACTTTGATGTGGTGATGAAATCTTCTCATGGAGGGTCATTCAAAACCGGGCAAGCATCTGATTGATTCTCCAAAAGTGCATCAAACTTATTAGGAGAGATAATAGATTTCGCCGTGTTGTCAGGAATAAAAGGTATTATTGCAGTAAGGATAGATTCTTCCGTTGGAGAGTTAATGTTAGGGATCAAATCTGTAGGAGACGGGATCGATTGGGAGATTCTTGTTGGAGCTTGGTTAGAGGTTTTTGGCACATTGTCTGGGATGGAAGGTGGAGCATGTTTAGAAGATGTTTGATCAAAGTTGGTGGCAGGAGATGAAGATATGGAAGGAAATGCTTAAGCTGTATTTAGGAGACTCTGTAGTTGGTGATTATTGCATGCAGGTGGTTGGTGATTAGGGATAGAGACAGAGGGGATTCTGTTTCTGCTTCTAATACGAGTTCTATTAAAATTAGGAGCACGAGAGGAGATGTGACCTCTTGGAGCACCAACAGTTTTGTGTCCACTAGGCGCTGATGGGTGTCCATTAACATTCTGATCGGTCGAGGATACAGGGTATGCCGAGGATGTATGGAACATGGAATCACAAATTTCACAAGAAGTAGGTCTCCACTCATACTGGATTTTCAAATTCATCACTTCATCTTCAATTGAAATAGGAATGGAATTAGGATAAGAGGTTTTACTGTTAACCTGAACACAAACTCGAGCATACGTAAGACGAGATTTTTGTGCCGTCAAAGCATCAACAGCTAGAGGTATGCCCACTTTACTAGCAATTCTAGATATCCCCTCTGAGTTCCAAACACGTAAAGGAAGATCGATGATCTTTATCCAAATAAGGACCGAGGTGAAGCTTTCTCTTTTCGTCTTAAATCTAGGGAACCATTTTTGAAGAATAAATGGTTTCCCTAAGATATACCACACTCCGGTGTTCCAAGCCATATCGTAATCCACTCGAGAAGAGAACTTAATGAGGAAAAATCCATCGCTCATATTAAATTGTTGGATATTACCTTGGAGTTTCCAAGCTTTTCGAAGGGCAGCCAGAAGAGCTTCGTAGTAAGGTCGCCTACCGATAGAAAAGCCAATGAGAGAGAGGTTCCATTCTTCAGCGACTGCGTTCGTCTTCTCCCTTTGGAAAACTAAAACTTCGTCGGGCTCTTCACGGTGGAAAACAAGAATGTCTCTAGATGAGAGGCATTCGAGGTTGACGATGTTCACCCAGATAAGCTGCGATTGAGGAAGAGGCGCAGGAGAGTGAGAGAGAGGGGGGAAATCTTGGTGGCTAAGAGGGGAACCCATGGAGGAGGGTCCCCTCAGGAGGAGGGAAGGATATGGCGGCAAGCAAGGGAAAAACACCTAGGGTTTTCCTCTTGATCTTTTGATGATATATCAACACTGCTTTGTTTTTTTTTTTTTAGGATAATTGGATTCCATGGATTTTTTATAAGTTTTGATATTGACTGTTCACTTTCTAATTTAAAAATGATGTTAATTATTTTAATTATTATAGATACTGGAGAGGACAGATGATTTTCTATTTATCAAAATTAATTAAGTATGATGTAAGTAAACGCGGTTTTGCATAATTGCACTTTATTTTTTTTACTAAATTAATAATTTTTCATGCTTTCTTTCAAAATTAATTGCTATTTTGCACTTTAAATAATTCTTTAATATCTCCAGGATTGAAGATGTGATTGACAAGTACCTCAATCTTCCAGAGCATGACAGAGGAGGGTATGCCATTTAATTAAATGCAATTATTTGTATTTCTTTTATTTAATCATAACTAATTAATACTAATTACTTTTTAATTACCTAATTTTGAAGCAGGGCTAACCTGAAGAAAGAAGTAAGTTGACATCAATTTTGAATTTGTCCTTAATAATTTTAATTAATTAATTAACAAAGAACTAAATTTGTATTTTTTCTTAATTGTTTATTTAATGGATATTTACAGTATTTGATGAGTACTCTTCAGAAGCTCAAATGTGAGAGTGGCGTCGCTGCCCAACTGGCCAAGTAAGTAAAATAAAATAATAAAAAATAATATATATATATATAATTTTAACAAATGGTTAGATAATTTGTTAACTATTTTTTAATTTCATTTTACTTCATATTTACGGCCTAATTCAGCCCTGCGATGATGACCCTAAACTCCAAAGTGGAGGTATGTTGGATGAGATTCTAAGATGAAATAAAATAAAATATATTTATAATAATATTTATTTCAATATTATTTTCTATATTTTCAGGAACTACATCAGGAGCTTAGTGCATATCAACAACAGCTGCAAACGCTTGAGAAATGCTTAAGGTAATCTACAGATAAATCTGGGATTATGAAAAGCCTAAATTAATGAAAATTATACATTAAGAAACAAGTATTTTACAAATTATTTTGCAAAAAATTTGAGTTTTTTTATGATTTCAATTGATTATAATTACAATTTTTACAGATTTTTTGAGCCTGATCCTGTGGCTGTCACGTCTTTCATGTCTTTAAGTGAGCTCGAATCATGCGAGAAATTTTTTATGGAATCCTTTGCATGTGTTTTAGAGAAGAAGGTATGTAATATAATTTTTCAATAACATTAAATCTTTATCTCATTAATGGAGTCAATTACATTTTAATTAATAGAAATAATTTTATTTATTAATAAAATGTGCATTCCCCTAACTTTATATATAATCATTTTTCGTAGAAGTTCTTACTGGACAATCATCTTCCCGGTTACGACTCGTCCCTGACAAGCGTACCGGTAAAGCCAGCTACATTTACTCAAGCAGAATACAGCATTACAAGCCAATAAAATCACTACACAGATATTTTTCTCTTTCCTACAGATGTACATGCAGCCTCAACAAGACGGAATGCCGAACCCCTTCATCTATGATCTCATACAGGGGGTCCCGGATAGCTCTGCTAGGCACAACCAATCATTGTTCCTGACTTCGGATCCTCTCGTGCTCCTCAGGTACAACAAACAAATCACTGGTAGTTTTCTTGTGAACACTTTAATTTGAACGGCTCGATTTCGTCCAACGAGGTAGGGATCACGAGATCTACGAGCCAATCTCGATTAAAATGGACCCACAAGTGGGAGGTGACACATGGCAGCAAGCCTATGGGTCCGCGGAGCTCCTCTCGGAGTTAATCCCACCCGCGCCATTACCGATAATGCAGGTGCTTAATTGAGCTAATCACAATAATTAATTGAATTAAAACTAACAACGAAGAACTGACGACGTTTGGATGCTGGTGTTTCAGGCTTCGATAGGAATGACGGAGCTGCCGTCAGTTGAGGGAGCAGTGAGCTACTCGCACGTGCAGGTGGAGAACGGCACATGTGGTGGCGAGAATGTGGGATGGTCCTTAGCCGATTGATTGGATCACCTCCCACTTATATTGTTTTTTATAATAAAATAATATAAAAAAAATGTAAAATTAATGTATTTTATATTGTATTGATCTTATGATTACCTATTTGAGATGATAGTTAATTAAGTAGGTGCTATATTCAATGATTAGGAGATCGAGGCTTGCTTTGCAACAGGAAATCGAATTTTCCCTGGCTTAGGCTCTGGTTTTCTCGGCAATCCTGCGCGCCCCCGTCCCTCTGCGAATCGGGAACAGCAAAACCAACTTGCCGATCTCTGCTCCGTTTGCGTCGGAGATTGAGCGCCGACCGCACCTCCCGTTCGTTCCTTGATCTGATTACTGCAGTTGAAGCCGGCTTCGACCCACGCTCGACTCCTGCATACGCCGCCGGCTCTTAGTTGTTCCGCCTCCTAACCGCCATTACCAGGCGACCCTTTCCAAATTTGGCTTCATCCGTTCAAGCAGTTTCACGTATAAGCCGTTCTCTGGTTCCTTGAAGCAGTAAGGAAGAAAGGGTGTTGGTATAATATATTATTATTATAATTAATGGTAATATAATATTACTGTTAGTAATAAAAAGAAAAAAATATATTGTAATCAGTAATAAGAGGAATGCAATCAACAGTCAAATATTCACAATCTACAATCAAATATTTGCAATCGGCAACCAATCTTCGCAATCGGCAATCAAATATTTGCATTTGGCGACCAATATTTGCAATCAAAGGCTACAATGCAAATCAAAGCAATCGAAGACAATTTCCGAGCCCCGACAACGTCCTGAAGCCCCTGACCGTCGATTATATTTTCGGCCGGACGGATTGAAAGGGTAAGTTCCCTCCCCTACCTCCTCTCTCGGGGAGGGGACGTCAAAAACTATTGGACTTGCAAATTTGAGAACTGTAAATTGAGATTCAATTAAATATAAAGTTCGCTAATTAAGGGATTTAAATTTAATTCAAAATTAAATTAATCATTTTAACCAATTTAAATTAATTAACTAAATTAAACAACTCACCAATTAAATAACCTTAACTAAAACTAAAACTGTATCTAATATAACTGTAATTTAATCAACTAAGCATTTGAGTTCAAAATTGAAATCAAAAAACACAATCAATTTAATAACGTAACTAAATGAGTAAATGGACTAATTAACTTAAATGAACAAAATTAAAATTCAATGTTAAAACTATAATTCATAAATTTGACAATTTAAGACTCAATTATAAAATCAGAACTTCAGCTAATTAACTAAAACTAGGTCATTAAAGTTGAATATACTAAATTGAATGCTTATTTAATTAAATAACGAACAAGAGCTTCTTTCAATTAATAAACTCTTACAATTTAAATAATTTGATCAAATATATTAAAAATTAATTAAAAATAAAATTGAAACTCTAAACTATTTAACTGATTAATCAAAATAGAATCTATGTAAATAATTAATTAACTAATTTAAAAAAAAATTAATCAGAAACTTTAAAGCAATTAAAATCAAAACTTTAGTTAAAGTAAAATTTTAATTTAAAATTAATTGATTGAATCAATTGAGCTATCAACTTAACTTAATTAATTCTCAAATCAAATTTAACACATATATAATTGTAAAATACACCTTAACCAATTAAATGAACAATTAGAGAGCCAAGCAATTGAATTTGAAACTTAACTTCAATTAAGAAGTCACTTAATTAGATTCATATAATTAATGCAAAACAAATAAAATAAATGCAAGAAATGAAATGTTTTTAATAGTCCAATTATGTACAAGCTCTCTAAAAGCTCTCCAACCGAGCAGCTCTCTAATAACTCTCTGAGTAAGAACAAGAAGCTCTCCAAATAACTCAACAAAGAACTCTGAAGCTCTCAAAACAAACTCAAATACTCTCAGACTCTTAACAGTAGCTCCTGTAGCTACTTGTGACCCCTTTGAGCTACTGCAAGTACCACGTACCTGCAAACAAACAGATAAAAGTCAATACAATTATAAAATAAATTCAATGTTGAAAAATATATATCTAGCTACTACTAGTTAGTGAAAAGTACTAGAAAGCTAGTAAAGCAACAATACTAAAAAATAGGTAGAGCAACAGACTACTGTAGTAAAAATAAACTACGAACACAAAACAAGATACTAAAACTGACGTCGAGGGAGTAAATTATCTAAAGTTATGCCATAGCTAATCTGAATCCTATATGTTACTTCTAATAGGAGTAGTAAATCCTATCGGCAATTCTTTCACTAAATATATATTTATTAAGCGAAGAAATAAATTCCTAAAATTCTCGTGGCTACTTTTAATGAAAGCTGTAATTCTGATCTTTAGGGGTAAAAGCTAGGAAGCAACCTAACTTTAGACCCCTTAATTGAGCATCTTAGCCTATAGGACTAAGTTGTAAGACTCGCCATTTGGACTACTTCTAAGGGTAGCAATAAGACTCGCATATTAAGGAACTTTTAAATGAACGACCCTAGATCAAAAACTCAAAACCCCTATAGGCAGCCTTGTTTATAAGAACTAGGTTGTAAAACTCACCAACCGACAACTTTCAAATGAAAGCCGTAAGCTCCTACCCAAATCTAATCACACGGGAAACTCCTAATTGGAGTCGTAAGTCCCAAACTAAATAAATTAACAGGCAACTTCTAAGGAAGCCATAAGCCCCAACCCAAATTAAACTAAATTAAAATCCACACACATCTTCACTTCAGTTTACTCGGGATCCCTGAGAGGAGGCAACCCATGGCTGCTAATAAGATTCCATGGACACTACAATCAATGGTTGTTAGTGTTGGTAGACTAAACTAACGGTATGCCCGGGAAGATGGAATCATAGGATCTTGATCGGGTGTACCTTCTTCGCCCCCCTACTAACTCTAAAACTATGTTGCATATTCTCACACTCCTTGCACGAAGCTAATTATATTTTATCCTTAATCGAGAGTGCTCTTCTAATGCGTTAGGAGGGGTAATTAACTATGAGTGCTTGCGATCATAAGAAGTAGAATCCAGATCTAAAAAAACCTTGATACTACTCTCAGGAAAAAAATTGGTTAAATATTAAACTCAATCTACCTCCAGAAAAATTAAAGGAAATCCTAAGTTCGTGAGAGCGGGATTCACACCTGCTTGTATTTTAAATGATTTTTCCAAAACAATCAATCTTAAGTAAACTTATCCTTTATTCAACTAAACAACTTAACACATCTTACATCGCAACTTAAGCTTATCGGCTTCTAGTTTATCTTTGCTTAGCTTATCCTCACTTAGCTTACAAAAAATAGACAATCAAACAAGGCCTAAGTTCAACTTACTTTATCTCTGGCCTTTTCCCCTTCCAAACACAATTTTAAGTAATTTCCTAAGTAAGGTTAAGCCAAACCCAACCTTTCCTCACTTAAGTGATAAGCCAATATAAGCTTAGTGCAACTCCAACATCGCTTAAACCAACTTTGCTTAATTATCCTTGCCTTCCTCCTCTCTTACTTTCACCAGCTTATATCAACTTATCTTTTAACGAAGTAAATGGCTTAACTAAGTTTACAACTTTAGCTTCAAATGCTTACCATTTATATTTTCTTAGCTTACAAAAATTGACAACCAAACCAGCCATAAGGGCCTGTTAGGTTGCATATTTTAGTTTTTACATAAGAATATACGAGTTAAGCAATAAGCTTAGGGCTTGTCTTGGTTTAAGGCATTTGGTTGGTCAATATTAAATAAACTAACAAAAGATAAAAGAGTAGTTGCTGTGCTCGGCAACAATGATTGTCACCCTTGACTCTCACTCATATATATCAGTAGGCCCACACAGCACTTCTCAATCCTTTTTCTCTATTGTGTCCTATTAAAAGTTAAATTTTCATTTAAATCTAATAAAGAAAAATCATTTCTAATATTTTCTAATCAACATAACTCAGACGAGAGAGCTGAAAGAAAATTATATCCTAAAAATCAATGTTTCAAAAAATCATTCAAAATGGAATGATGGTACATCTAATCTATGGCTTTGAGATTAAATCAAATTAAATATTGATGAATTGTTTTGCTTCTTATTCAATATTTAAGTCTATTAGTAGATCAAATAGGATTTTAATTATAATTATTAATAATGAAATAAAATATGGAATAATCTCATAGCCTATGATTATAATCTGCATAAATAACTTTTAAATTTATTATAAAATAATTAATTATTAAAGTAATTTAAAATAATAACTTCAATGTGGGCATAAAATCAGAAACAAAGCTAATATTTTTTATTAATTAGTACTAATTATTAAAGCTTGTTTAAAATTTAATTAACATTTTTATGTAATTTATTTGATTGATTATTGATAATATGAATAATTTTTTATGAAAAAATTTATTCAATCATTAGTATTATAAATAATATTCTAATAATTAAATTGATTATGCCTTCGTCCCTACACAAATTTCATGCGGTTCAAAGATAAGACATCTTCTCTCTCTTCTTCCCCTTAATGCGCCTTAAAGTTGCAGGATTGTGGAGCAGAGCAGGGTGAGTATTCTTGTGTGTCATCATACGGAAACAAGAAAAAATGACCGCTTTTGGAACCCAGTCAAAAATTGGAGAGTACATTGCGGGCCCCGTTCCTGACGTGGTGGCTAAGAATTGGTCGAAATTGGGCCGGGCTTTAACAGGTCTACAGAAAGAAAAATTATTAGGTGCGGACACCGGATGTAGCTCTACGTCCGGACTCCACTAGAACGGCGCCACGTATTTAGCACGTGTTATGACAACTTCCGCTTGGCCCGACGACCCGACCCGGATTGGACGCAAAAAATTAAAAAAATCTGCCCTTTTTTGACTAATTCCTAGATAATACCGAGTATTTTTTCGGTAATACCAAGTAATACCGAGTAATTTTTGGTAATACCGAGTAATTTTTGGTAATATTGAGTAATTCCTAGGTAATACCGAGTAATACCTAGGTAATACCGAGTAATTCTTCGGTAATACCTAGTAATTCCTAGGTAATACCGAGTAATACCTAGGTAATTCATAGGTAATACCGAGTAATTCTTCGGTAATACCTAGTAATTCCTAGGTAATACCGAGTAATACCTAGGTAATTCATAGGTAATACCGAGTAATTCTTTGATAATACCGAGTAATACCGGAGTAATTCTTCAGTAATACCGCACGTGCATCATTTGAACTTCTCGGCGAAACGGGTCGCCGGGTCTTCGGGTCGCTACGTGGCGCTATTCTAGTAGAGTCCGGACGTAGAGCTACGTCCGGTGTCCGCACCTAATAATTTTTCCTACAGAAAGGGCAGTTCTCAGCCATAAGAAATTGAACCGTTAATATTTTTTGGTTTAATTGTTGGAAAACAAAAAAACCAAATACAGCGTGGGCTTATGTTAGCCATTGACTCTAAACCTCCCCGACAGGCGACAATTACATCTTTCATTCTCGAGCTCTCTCCTATAAATTCCAAATCTTATTTCTCACTGATCTCTCCTCACAGTTTCTGACCTTCTCTTCAATCTTCGCTATTTTTCCCTTTTCTTTTATAGATATATTTCTAATCTTGGAAGCACTTCTCAGAAAGCGATATTTAGTATCGAAACGTGATTTTCTTTTCTTAGAAAGACATATATGAATGGGTAGGGTGAAGTTGCAAATAAAGAAAATAGAGAACAACACAAATAGGCAAGTGACGTTCTCAAAGCGACGCAATGGCCTCATCAAGAAAGCTTACGAGCTCTCCGTTCTCTGCGATATTGATATCGCGCTCATCATGTTCTCCCCTTCCGGCAAGCTCAGCTACTTCTCCGGTCACCGGAGGTAAATTGAACCCTATTCATTTTTCTTTTTTCATGCTTTCTTACAAAAATAAATGCTATTTTGTAATTTAAATAATTTTTTTATTATTTTTAAATATTGCAGGATTGAAGATGTGATTGAGAAGTGCATTAAGGTGCGAGAGCATGACAAAGGAGGGTATGCCATTTAATTAAATGCTATTATCTATATTAATTTATTTAATCATAATTAATTAATACTAATTCCCTTTTAATTTCCTAATTTTGAAGCAGGGCTAAGCTGGACAAAGATGTAAGTTGGCATCAATTTTGAATTTTTCCTTAATCATTTTTGTTGCATCTTGGAATGTTCGCGGCGATAGAGAAGTATAAAGTTTAACGTCATAGTGTTGTACGAAGATCCAACACACAAACAGATGAAAGAGAAAGTGTAGCATTCATTAAAGACATCAAGATTTTTACGCGGAAAACCTTGAAAAGGGGAAAAACCACGGGGGCCTAGCCTAGTTTGAATGAATCAACTAATACTTATAGTTGATTACAAATGAGGCCCTTCTTTGGGAGAAAGCCTTGGCTTGATGTAATAAATATACATCATATGGAGTGCATTACATGGTGGGAATATGAAGAATCACTGTTGATGTGTACGTTTGGTAGGAAGGACCATAGTCAATGGGCGACGGAGGTCGGAAAGACCATTGTTTGGTAACAGAGGTTGGAAGGACCGTAGTTGGCTGACGATGGAGGTCGAAAGAACCGTTGTCTGGCGACAGAGGTCGAAAGGACCATAGTTGGTGGCAGGGTGGAAGTTCGGTGTCAGTCGGTGGCCGGACAGAAGTTCAGCGTCCCAAGCAGAAGTTCGACATCAGTTGGTTGCCGGGTGGAAGTCCGGTGATAGACGGAAGTTCGATATCGGGTAGAATTCCGACGAAAGTTTGGCAATGGGTAAAAGTCCTGTGACTAGCGGAAGTCCGGAGATGGATGAAAGTTTGGCGTCAGGTAGAAGTCCGACGGGTGGAAGTCTGGCGACGGGTGGAAGTCTGGCGACGGATGGAAGTCCTGCATCGGGTAGAGATCTGACGACGAGCGGAAGTTTGGCGTTTGGTAGAAATTAGACATCGGGTAGGAGTCCGACGAAAGTCTAACAACATGTAGAAGTCCGGCGATGGGCAGAAGTCTGACGATGGGCAGAAGTCCGACGACATGTAGAAATCTGGCAACAGGCGAAAGTCCGGTGTCGGGTAGAAGTTCGACTAAAGTCCGGTGACGGGTAGAAGTCTGGCAACGGGCAGAAGTCCAGCGATTGGCGAAAGTCCGAAGTCGGGTAGAAATTCAGCGTCTGGCTGAAGTCTGGCCACAGTTGGTGGTCGAGCAGAAATCCGGCGTTAGTTGGTAGCTGGGTAGAAATTCGGCAATAGTCGGCGGTTGGGCAACACTCCAGTATCAGTCGGCGGTCGGGCAGAACTTCAGTGTCGATCGACTGCCGAGTGAAAGTCCGACGGTGGTCGAGGAGGAGTCTGGTGGCAATAGAGCTCTCTTCCTTCTCCTCTTCCTTCGTTGCTTGGGTTACTTCTTCCTCCTCCCTCTTATGAGAAATGAGGGGTCTATTTATAATTTTTTGAGAGTAGCATGGCCAGTAAATAGGAGGACGATCAATGATATATTGGGAGTTATTTGAATGGACAACCGATGTGGAATCCCTTGATCATAGACCATTTATTAGATATTTGAATGTCTTAATGATATCATAATTTGGCGATCTTAGGCTTGTTTGATTTGTCTCGTCGAGCCGCTCAATTCGACTATAAGCATGTCACGTTTGGTAATCCAAATTATGGTTTAAACCTTCCAAATACGCTTTGGGTCTTTGATTTGGACTCATTTGGGCTTGGATTGAGTCAAATTTGGTGTCGTTGGGTTCGACTTTCCAATACGTTCAGTTCAACTATAAGTTTGCTGAAATTAGAGTTCAGATGATCTCCGATTTAATTTTTGAATTTTCCAACTTGATTTTTTGCTTCTAGATTCGTGCCCGATCAAGATAATTTTTTGATGATATATCAATTTTGATTAATTTATCAACAAATTAGGAACTAAATTTGTATTTTCTCTTAATTATTTTTTAATGGATATTTGCAGTATTTGATGAGGACTCTTAGCAAGCTCAAATATGAGAATGACATGGCTGCCCAACAAGCCAAGTAAGTTTTATTTATTTATTTATTGTTACAATTCTAACATATTAACTATTTCTTTTCATTTTAATCCATATGTACGGCCTAATTCAGCCCAGAGATGCTGAGCTCAAACTCCAAAGTGGAGGTACGTATGTCGGATCGAATTGTTGAATTAAAAACTAGATTTCTTTCTCAAAAAAGAAAAAAAGATTTCAATGGTTTGCAAGTCATACGAGTCGTGTCGGGTTGACCTGGACCCAAAGCGGGTAGGATTTGAGTTCAATATAATGACCCATTTCTAAAAATGGGTCGTGTTCGGGTTGACCTGTATGATCCCGGGTCAGTTTCGAGTTGGACTCGAACCATACCTGTAACCCGGTATTCACAGCCCTAATGAAATAAAATATAATTACAATAATATTTATTTCAATATTATTTCCTATATTTTCAGGAACTCCAGCGGGAGCTCAGTGCTTCTCAACAACAACTGCAAACACTTGAAAAATGCTTAAGGTAATCTACATATATATATAACAAAATTTTGGTACAAAAATTTTATGATCTTTTATCATTTGCTTTATTTTTCAATGAATATCTAACAAGTTTGCATATCTCTATTTTATTCTCCTCTATATAATATATGAATTATTAAATGCAAAAAATTTGAGTTTTGTACTATTTCACATAATTATAATTACAATTTTTACAGATTTTTTGAGGCTGATCCTGCTCCTCTCGCCTCTTTCATATCTTTGAACGAGCTTGAATCATACGAGAAATTTTTTATGGAATCTCTGGCACGTGTTATTGAGAGAAAGGCATATAATATAATTTTCTCGATTTATTTTGAGGCGATGATAATAAAATCTAGCCTTTATCCCACCAACTATATAAGGTTGTCTACATTTTGAGAAGCTGAATTCAAGAAATGAATATTTTGATTTTACTCAAATTATTAAAAAAATAAAATATATATATAGTTTTGTATTTTGATTAAAAAAAATCATATTTTCATTGGTTTCGCATAGGTATTATTTCTCTCAAATAAACTATTTTTATGATATTAATTAATAAAGACAGTTTTATTTATTAATAAAATGTGTATTCATTCCCCTAACTTTATAATCAATTTTCATAGAATTTCTTGCTGGGCAATCATCTTCCCGCCTACGATCCATCCCTGGCGAGCATACCGGTAAAGTCAGCTAAATTAATCAAATAGAATACATCATTATGAGCCAATAAAATCGCTACACATATTTTTTTTGTCTTTCCTGCAGACGTACCTGCAGCCTGAACAAGAAGGAATGCCAAACCCCTTCAGCTACGATCACATACAATGGGTCCCTGATAGCTCCACTAAGCCCAACAAATCATGGTTCTTCACTCCAGATCCTCACATGTCCCTCAGGTACAACAATTACATCCATCACTCGTTGTCGTTTTGTTAAATTTAACGGTTGGATTTCGTCCAATGAGGCAGGGATCACGAGACCTACGAGCCGATGTCAGCTCAAATGGACCCACAAGTAGGAGCCGACACATGGCAGCAACAAGGCTATGCATCTACGGAGCCCGCCTCGGCATTGACCCCTCCCGCGCCATTCATAATCCAGGTGCTTAATTGAGCTAATCAGTAATCAGTCGCAATAATTAATTGAATTAAAACTAACGACGAACAACTGACAGTGTTTGAATGCTACTGTTCACACTTCGGTAGGAATGACGGAGCTACCGTCTGTCGACGGCAAATGTGGTGGCGAGAATGTGAATGTGGGATGATCTTTGGCCGTTCGATTGGATCACCTCCCATGAATTTTATTTATTTATTTATTTATTTTTATAATAAAATAGTATACAAAATGTAACTTTAATGTATGTTTATATTGTATTATTGACCTTATGATTACCGATTTTTAGATGATAGCTGTACGGGCAAAATAAATATTGTTAAGAACAAAAAAAAAAGAAGAAATTAGAAGAATACTTCTATTTCCTACCATTTTTCCCCTGAGCTTTCTGACTCTTTGTTGTGCTGAGCTCAATGAGACTTTAATAAAATTGATTCGTTTGCACAGTGATCACTTTCTTATTGATCTTTTTTAGTCTTCAGTCCATTCCTTTTTAGATATTTTCTTTGGTCTTTAACCATAAAAGAAGAGATATCGGATTTATCGAGAATAAAAGATGATTGTATGGCAATCATTGAAAGGACAGAGGAACAATTATCTTGGCTATGGATAATCTTCTTTGACATTTCTAGATATCTTATTTGGACGGGAAAGAAATTGGAGCAACAATGAAATACTAAGGCTTTGTTTGGGACGGCTTTTTTACTGCTGCCCCAAATAAAACCTAAATCAATGATGAAAGAGAATTTGATTAGGCATTCCTGGTTTCAATATGGATAATCCACATGCATGACTTCTCAAAGTTGATAAGTTATTTTCTTCTAGTAATTTGTTTGATTTGAAGCGCTTTACAATTGCTTCAATGTATAAGGATGCTCCAGCATTGTGTTATTACCATTGGATATCTTCCAACAAACATTTTGAGTTCTTGGAAATCTTTCAAACAAAATATCCTACAACATTTAAGCCTTTATCTTGACAACATTGAACATGATCTTGAAAAATCAACTTGTAAAAAATGCATCAAAAGTTCATTGCTAAAAAAATTGTAGAGGAATTGAATAAGCATGCAAACAATTATAATGTTATGGCGAGTGCACAAAATTGATCAAATAGAGCTATGGTCAAACAAATATCCATCACATTTATGAGCACCAACGAATGAGTGCAATGAGGTCCTCAACTGTATAGGAATCAATATTTTATTTTGCTACTACTTTATTACTCTAGAGCACACAAAAGATTCATTCTAGAAATTATGATTAAATGATGATTGCTAGCTCCATCAGATTGACTTAAAAGTCTGATCTTGACGACAAGTTTGTTGTAGAAGAGAGAGTCATGAAGTAAGACTAATTATAACTAGTTTAATGATTAAATTTGATTAATTAGTAGTTCAATTATTTTCATATGTATTTTATTCTATAAAAATTACTTTACATCATAATTTACTTGATTTAAAATTTGTAATGACTAGATGATTATATAATTACATGCTACTATTATAGTGTTACTTCTAGAGCGATCTTTATATCCACTAAAAATATATAAACATATTATTAGTGGCCTTATGCCTATTTAATTAAAAAAAGTTGTTGAGTTTTGAAAACTTAATTTTCTTTGGGACAATTAAATTTTTGGAAGTTTAGTTTTGAATCGAACATCTCATTATGAACGCTGTATCACTTCGGAAAGTGAACATATCATTCTCTAATAATTTCAAGTTACAAAACTTTGAGTTCATCCTGATTACTGTAGTCAGATTCAGGAATGAACGACATATGATCTCAAAGGGTCATAATGATGTTCGATCTAGTATTTGAGAATTTTGAATTAATTTTAATTTTAAAATATTTAAAATATATTCTCTAATTAATTAAGATATTTTTAAAATAGTCCCTTAAATTTTTTAAAATTATTTAATTTAAGTATAATTAAGTATTAAGTAAATATTAAAAATGTTGAAAATATTTAAAATATTTAGAGGGAAATATTTTAAATTTAATTTAATTTTAAAATTGAAATATTTTAAATATCTTATCTCTAAATATTTAAAATATATTTAAAATAAAATCTGATTTTTTGAAAAATATTTAGATTAATGTTAAATTAAATATTAATTAAATCTAAATAAGTAAGTATTTAAAATGATTATATATATATATATATATTAAATATTTTGAATGAATTTAAATTTCAGAATATTTTAAATACCCTCTCTAATTTAAAATAATTTTAAAATAAATATATCTTAAAATTATGAAATTAATTTGATTTATTTTAATTAATTAATAATTAAAATATCAATTTTTTAATGTTTTAAAATTATTTAAAATATATTAAATATTTTAAAATAATTTTAAATTTAAATTAAAGGATTTAAAATTTTGAAAATTTTGATAAATTATATGTATTTTTGTATTAAAATTTAATTTTAAATAGTTTGTTTTAAGAAATTTGGGCATAAAAACTAAATAAAAGTAATTAAAACAATTAATCTTAAACCGGCGAGGGCGGAAGGCCACGTGGCAGCTCCTGGTTCACGAAATCCGGCAGTGACTAATCATTGGCTGGTGGCGCATTGATTAGTAATGATTACGGCGTTAGCAATCATTGCTAATTAATGAAATCGCGACCGCCATTCACTTATCCACATCAACACAAAATGGGAGCCACTCGATCTCCCATTATCTGAAATGGACGATCGTGATCATGACGGATAGAGATCTGATTGATCGGGGCGTATGCACTGTCTGGAATGGCTGCAATTTGGCTAGATCAAGACCGTTGATCATAAGATCAACAATCCAAATCTTACGTATAAGGATGCAAACGAACCGAGTCGAGCTGAGCTTTAGCATGTTTGTGTTCGAGCTCATTTGCCAAAACTGAGCTCAAGCTCGGCTCAAAGCTCGTCGAGCTTCTTGGACTGTTGTTCAAGGTCGAGCTCGTTTAAAACGAGCATGTTCGAGCTCGGCTCGTGTTCAGTTTGAGATCATTTAATTTCGAGCTTATCGAGTGGCTCGTGAACGAGCCAGCTGAGCTGACCAAAATTAACCAAATAAATTTATTTATTTTAAGCCGAATAGCTTGTTGATATCACGCAAAGGAAGCCCAAACCCCCACTGCCCGTTGTTCAGCAAGTGAGCTGCAGATGTATTTGTTTTTATGTAGAGAAATCTTTTCACTCCAAGTGGGCATAATCGAGCTTTCTAATCGAGCGTTCATGAGCACTAAACAATGTTGTTCGTGAACATAAACGAGTTGAACGCCAAACTATTCAAGATTGTTTATTTAGCTATCGAGTATCGCTTATTTAGCTATCGACTATTCTGTCCGACGTTCACTTATCCACATCAGCACGAAATGGGAGCTGCTCGATTTCCCATTATCTGAAATGGATGATCGTGATCACGTCGGACAGAGATTTGATCGATCGAGGCGTATGTGCTGTCTGGAATGGCCGCAGTTTGGCTAGATCAAGACCGTTGATCGTAAGATCAACAGTCCAGATCTTACGTAACTGAAGGGTTACGTAAACCGAGCCTTAGAACCCATTTTTGAGCTCGTTCTCAAGATCTACTCAATGAAACTTAATGAAAATTTAAACAGAGATTAACATGATGAAGAGCATTCATAAAGATTTCATTTTGTGGTCTAAGAAGCACTTAATAAAAAGTTATTTAATTCTAAGTGTCTTAGACTAGGGTTGGCGATATACCTTGATAGGATCGATAGATTTCAATGTTTAAGGGCTCCATGAATTTGTAGATTGTCCAAGATTAAATTTGTAAAAGAACTCAAGGCTTGCAAATGTCTGGATGGAAGGCAAATCAGTTTGGACGGAGTAATGGCTTGTGATGGCCGGAGACTCACCGGCGACGACCTTGACCGGCGGGATTTGACTAGGGAAATGTATGGGAGGTCAAGGGGAGCTTGAACGAATAAAGAGTTCGGCTTGAGAGGCTTTGGGTAGAGAGATAAGGTTAGGGATTGAATGAGGCTTGATTTGAACATTTTTCTCTACTCAAAAGTCCCTGAAGTGTTTGGACGGCTGTGATTAACTGGCCGGGCTCCTGGATGAGTGCCAAGTGGCTTGGGAGTTGTTGAAAGCAGAGGAATCAAATGACATAAGGACATCCCGTATGGAAAGCTTCCTATGTCCTTTTGAGCACATGGGTTTGATTAGGGGATTAAACTAGGGATTGGGAGAGCTTTTAGAAGTCTCTAGAGTATAGTTAAATGGCTGGAGTAGTTTGGAATGGAGGAGGTTAACTTAAAATGGAAGATTTGACCACTTTCTTTACCCATTTAATTATTTGTTGATTATGTTGACTAGTCAACAAGCAAATGGACTGCAGAGGTGAGAGTGAGGGGAACTTGAGGAAATGTTTGGTTGGGTTGGAGAGGGTCTAAAGCTTAAGGATTAAAGCAAGAGCACCTAAGTGAAGGTTTGACCATAAATGCTAGGTTGACTTTGGTCAACTTTGCTTAGATTTGATTGGCTCATGGCTAGGACATCCATAGGCTATAGTTAGGAGTTGATTTGAAGTTTTATAAAAGTTAAATGGCTTGAATTGATCATGGTCCCATCATAATAATGAATTTTGAAATTTTGTAGGACTGGATTGAATGCCCAATTAGGAGTATTAATAGAGATTTACAATTAATATAGCATTATTTATTTTTGTTTAATTTTAAAAACATTTTAGAATATTATATTTAATAAGAAATAATATATTTACATTATTTAATATAAATATGATATTTACATATAATTGAAATATGATAAATGGATTAATATTAAGAAACAATATAATCATATTAAATTAGAATTATGCTTTTATTTTATATTTTTTGAAGAAAAATTTAAATATATTTTATAATATTTTGAGATTTACATCAAACTTAGGGGTGTTGACCATCAATCCGAACATTGAGGATCTATATACCCCACCATTGAAGGAGAAGATTGCTAATTTTGAGCCACATAATTACAAAGGAAAAAAAGAAACCGTCGATGGCTGTTTTTTTTTTTTCCAGTATTTTTTAGTTTTGCATGGGGCATGTGGAAGAAATAGATGGCCTTGATTGTTGGAAGAAAAAAACCAAAATTTAGCGTGGGCTTATTTTGGCCGTCGGCTCTGAACCTTCCCAGCAACTACATCTCCTACATTCTCGAGCTCTCCCTCATATAAATTCCAAATCTTATCACTCACTGATCTCTCCTCACAGATTCTGACCTTCTCTTCAATCTTTGCTATTTTTCTCTTTTCTTTTATAGATATATTTCTAATCTTGGCAGCACTTCTCAGAAAGCGATATTTAGTGTCGAAACGTGATTTTCTTTTCTTAGAAAGACATATATGAATGGGTAGGGTGAAGTTGCAAATAAAGAAAATAGAGAACAACACAAATAGGCAAGTGACGTTCTCAAAGCGACGCAATGGCCTCATCAAGAAGGCTTACGAGCTCTCCGTTCTCTGTGATATTGATATCGCGCTCATCATGTTCTCCCCTTCTGGCAGGCTCAGCTCCTTCTCCGGTCGCCGGAGGTAAATTAAACCCTACTCATTTTTCACGCTTTCTTGCAAAAATAAATGCTATTTTGTAATTTAAATAATTGTTTTATTATTTTTTAATATTGCAGGATTGAAGATGTGATTGAGAAGTGCATTCATCTGCGAGAGCATGACAAAGAAGGGTATGCCATTTAATTAAATGTTATTATCTATATTAATTTATTTAATCACAATTAGTTAATACTAATTCCCTTTTAATTTCCTAATTTTGAAGCAGGGCTAAGCTGGACAAAGATGTAAGTTGGCATCAATTTTTTGAATATCTCCTTTATCATTTTCATTAATTTATCAACAAATTAGCAAATAAATTTGTATTTTTCTCTTAATTATTTTTTTAATGGATATTTGCAGTATTTGATGAGGACTCTTAGCAAGCTCAAATATGAGAATGACATGGCTGCCCAACAAGTCAAGTAAGTTTTATTTATTTATTCATTTTTTCAATTCTATCATATTAACTATTTATTTATTTATTTTCATTTTACTTCATATGTACGGCCTAATTCAGCCCGGAGATGCTGAGCTCAAACTCCAAAGTGGAGGTACGTATGTCAGATCGGGTTCTTTTTTTTGGATAGTTAGGGGATTCGAGCCCGGATGAGATGGGAGGAACGTGTTCCGTTGACCACTCGGCCGTAGACCCGATCTCCGGATCGGGTTCTAAGATGAAATAAGTAATATAAAATATATTTACAATAATATTTATTTTCAGGAACTCCAGCAGGAGCTCAGTGCTTGTCAACAACAACTACAAACGCTTGAAAAACACTTAAGGTAATATACAGATAAATATATAAAATTGTGATAATTATGTATTAGGTAATTAATAAAAGCATATATTCAATTTGAAAAAAAAAAAAGACTATCATTCATAAGTAGCTCAGTTGAATGAATTAATAATATATTCTTCCCTATACTATTTCTTTCCAATCATTGTTCCTGAAAGACCTCTTGGCTAGCTCTTAACAGAGGAAGAAGAAGAGACAAGGAGAAAATAGAGAATAGGCGTATTGTATTATATTATAAAAGAGTCTATACAGGAGACTATCTATAGAAAGCTAAGAGAAAGAAAACTAAGAAGATACAGTAAATAATAACGGTAATCCACATCAGCAAGATGATGTGGAAGGTATTCTAACATGCCCCCTCAAATTAAGCATCCATTGGTTGGATGGTTAGTTTGTGACGGATAGTGTTAAAACGAGTTATAGAGAGAGGTTTTGTGAGAATATCCGCTATTTGATCCAAGGAGCTGATGTGAGAGAGATGGTTAGAGCACCGGATTTGATGTGCTCACTGATGAAGTGGTAGTCGATTTCAATGTGCTTTGTTCTCGCGTGAAAGACGGGGTTGTTTGCGAGAGCGATAGCGGAGGTATTGTCACAATGTATGATAATGGGAGCTGTTTGAGGTAGCTGAAGTTCTGCCGCACGACAACGAAGCCATAGGACGTCGGAGGTGGCGGAGGAGGGATCAATATTCAGCTTCGGTGGAGGACTTCGCCACTGTGGTCTGCTTCTTAACGGACCAGGATATAAGATTTGGTCCGAGAAATGAACAGAACCTAGTGATTGATTTTCGGTCTGTTGAATCTACAGCCCAGTCTGCGTCTACGTACGTCCGAAGTTGAAGATCGCAAACGATGAGAGGAAGGCCGAAGTGGGATGTGCCTTTAATACATCAGAGGAATCGTTTGAGAGCTTGGTGATCCTGTACAGTCGATGCGTGCATGTTTTGGCAGATGGAATTTGTTGCGAAGGCAATGTCCGGCCTGGTGATCAATAGGTATTGAAGAGAGCTAGCCAATTTGCTGTAGAGCTGAGGGTCGGTGTAGAGCTGAGTGGAAGATTGACGGGAGGTGGATTTAGGTGTCATCGGAGTGGGAGCCTGTTTGCAATCTTCGAAACCAGCCATTTGAAGCAGACTTTTGGCATAATGTTGTAGATGAAGGAAGAAGCCGGTCGTCGTTTTGATGATTTGGATGCCGAGAAATAGGGAAACATGTCCCATTTGTTTGAGCTTGAAGTTGGAGTGTAAATGTTGGAGAAGTGTCGCGATCGCTTTAGTATCATTGCCTGTTAAAAGAATATCGTCAATATAGATTAGTATAAATAATTGAATGTGGTTATGACGATATATATGGAGCGAAGGATCTGAGCGGCTGAACACAAATTCGAATTTTTGAAGGAAAGTGGTGAACTTTTGGAACCACTGTCGTGGTGCTTGCTTGAGCCCATACAAAGATTTGTGGAGCTTGCCAACATAGTCGGGATGTTGTTTGTCTAGGAATCCAAGCGGCTGTCGCATATACACCTCTTCTTGTAAGTCACCGTGGAGAAAGGCGTTAGATACGTCCATTTGAATAGTAGACCAGCTGCGATGAGAGCTAAAGTGAGATAAATTCTAATGGTTGGCATATTCGCCACTGGGCTAAACATTTCTTTGTAGTTAATGCCAAATTGTTGGGTGAAGCCTTGGGCGACAAGACGTGCTTTGTATCTTCCTATTGTGCCATTCAGAGGTATTTTGGTTTTAAAGGTCCATTTACTGTCGAGGATTGGTGTGTTCGGTGGAGCCGGTACAAGAGACCAGGTACCCTGTTATAGAAGGGCAAGAAATTCTGATGACATGGCGGAGCACCAGTGTTGGTATTTAAATGCTTAGTTCTAGGTGGTGGGAGTAAAAATAGTAGCTGAGAGATCGAAGATTTGTTTGGGACAAGTGATACTGGAATTCGATCTGGTTTGCATCGGGTGAATAGGAGGTGGAGTTGTTGTATGAGTGTGAGGGGTGGTGATGGCGGGTTGATGTGTAGGTTGAGCATTGATCGAGAGTGTAGGTTGAGCTGGTGTGTGTGTGACGGGTGGGGAAGTAAGTGGGGGTGAGGAGATAGTGGGTGTAATGGATGTTGGGGTGAGAAGAAGAGGAGAGAAAGTAGAAGATTCAGTGAGCTGGGAGGAGTTAGATGAGCCTGTGTAAGGAAAATGTTGTTCGTGAAAGACAACATGCCGTGATATGTGGAGTTTGTTGGTGAGGATGTTGAGGCAGCAATAGCCTTTATGAGATGATGAGTATCCGAGAAAAATACATGCTTGAGATCTTGGAGAAAGTTTATTTGGAGCATAAGGTTGGAGCCACGAGAAGCAAAGACAGCCGAACATGCGAAGGTGAGTGTAGGTGGGAGGGTGTCCATGAAGTTGTTGGTATGGTGTTTGAAGCGAAATGGATTTATATGGTAGCTGATTTATTAGATAATTTGTAGTGGATAGAGCTTCGGCCCAGAAAGTAATGGGAAGATTGGAGGCATGTAGAAGAGTTCTGGTGAGCTCTAGTAGACGCCGATGCTTGCGTTCAGCTAAACCGTTTTGTTCGGGAGTGTGAAGGCAGCTAATCTGATGTGTAATGGCGTGATCAAGGAGAAAATCTTGAAAGATTTTGCTTGTGAATTCGCCTCCAACATCGGAGAGAAAATTCTGAGGGTAAGTGCTAAAGTTGTTTTTGATTAAAGAGCAAAACTGTTTGAATTTGATAAACGTCTCTTGTTTAGAGTGCATGAGATATAACCAGGAAAATATAGTAAAGTCATCCACGAATATAATGTAATACTTGTAACCATTAAAAGATTGGTGGGGTGCAGGTCCCCAAACATCAGAATGAACAAGAAAGAACGATTTTTGAGATCTAGAAATGCTTTTATTAAAGGGCAGTTTGTGGCTCTTGACCGCATTACAAGAAGTACAAACATAAGAAGAAGGAAACTTATGTAATTCAGGGATTTGAGAAGCTAATGTAGAAAGAATGTGATGATGTGGGTGACCAAGATGGGCGTGCCAGTTGATGGTAGATGTCGACGCGGCTTTGAAAGCGGTGGTAGGGTGAAGCGGTGGAGAAGAAATTTGATAAAGCCCGTTACGGAGATGACAATGTATAAGTGGTCAACTGTCCTGCATATCCTTAATGACAAAACCGTTAGCATCAAAACAAATAGAAACGTGATTGTCAGAGGTAAGCTTGGAGATAGAGATGAGATTATGGGATAAAGATGGAACGTGCAGGAGTTTGTGAATGTGTAGCTTACGAGCCAAGTCAGGAAGTGGAAGAAGGCCTTGACCTGAGTTTTGTATCGATAGGGAGCTTCCGTTGGCAATGGAAACCGAGTCATTGCCTTGGTAGGAGACCGGTTGCTGAATTCTTGATAGATCAAGTGTGAGATGTGCGGAATCCCCTGAGTCAAGAATCCAATCATTGTATTGGGATGACTGTTGGTGGGTTAACAGGGCTCGAGGTGTGGAAGATGTTGAAGAAGCGTATTTGAGGTTACATCGGTGCCAGCAGTTGAGTGCCGAGTGACCAAGTTTTCCGCATATTTGGCACAAGGGACGATCGGGATTGAAAGTAGCCGAGATGTTCTAATCATTCTGAGCGAGTTGTGGCTTGTTGTACTGAGGCCTAGAAGAGGAGCTGCAGCCCTTAGAGTATCGAGTCGATCCTCACCCGCGAGATGATGTGGTTTTATTTGAATAGAGAATGGTTGTAGCAGATGAGGAATTGGATTCCTAGGTTTGTTCGTGGTGGACATTGATTTCCTCGCTGCAAAGTAAGGAGTAAAGAGTATCGAGATCGATGGGGGTGTAAAGATGTTCTAATGGCTGCTTTAAATGAGTTGTAAGTCGGAGGAAGGCCGTTCAGGATATATAAGATGATATCTTCAGTGTCTATCTTGGATCCAGCTGCAGCGATGTTGTTAACTAACATTTTGATTTGTGTGAGATACTGCTGCATTGATCGATCCTGCATTTGGACGTGATGAAGTTCGTTCTTGAGTTGTATAACTCGGGAATGATTTTTTGGTTGAAGCCGACGTTCAAGAATGGACCAGACGTCGTGAGCCGTGGAAGAAGATAGGACATACGGAAGAACGGAAGGAGAGATGGTGGCAAACAGGGCAGAGATCAAGTTGCGATCAATTGATCACCAGAGATTGTAGTCAGGGCTAGAGGTGTCGGTTGGACAGGTAGTAGCGCCAGTAAGATGACCAAGAAAGCCGTTTGCAGAGAAATGATGGAGGAGTTGAAGGCGCCAAATGGCATAGTTGTCATTTGTGAGTTGTGTGGGGACGAGGTGTTTGAGATTGGAAATCAAGAATTTTAATGGAGGCAGGAAAATGAAGTCGATTAAGGAGACGGATATGTTGGAGGCGAGAGGGAGGGACGAAGCCGAGTCTTGGTCCGCCATTGCCGGAGGAGAGCTTCAGAGGGAAGAAGCTAGAGGCTGGGAGTAGAGGGAATTGTCTGAGTGGATCTCTCTGATACCATGAAAGACCTCTTGGCTAGCTCTTAACAGAGGAAGAAGAAGAGACAAGGAGAAAACAGAGAATAGGCGTATTGTATTATATTATAATAGAGTCTATACATGAGACTATTTATAGAAAGCTAAGAGAAAGAAAACGAAGAAGATACAGTAAATAATAACGGTAAGCCACGTCAGCAAGATGACGTGGAAGGTATTCTAATAGTTCCTTTAAATGCATCTTTTGTCATTTGCTTTATTTTTCAATGAATATCTAACAAGTTTGGATATCTTCTTTTTGTACTATTTCACATAATTATAATTACAATTTTTACAGATTTTTCGAGGCTGATCCTGCTCCTCTCTCCTCTTTCATATCTTTGAGCGAGCTCGAATCATGCGAGAAATTTTTTATGGAATCCCTGGAACGTGTTTATGAGAAAAAGGTATGTAATATAATTTTCTTAATTTATTCTGAGGCGACAAGAATAAAATCAAGCAACCAACTATATCGAGTCATCAACATTTTGAGAAGCTGAATTTAAGAAATGAATATTTTGATTTTACTCAAATTATTAAAAAAATAAAAAATATATACAGCTTTGTACTTTGATTTAAAAAATCATATTTTCATTGGTTTGGCATAGATATTATTTCTTTCAAATAAACTATTTTTATGATATTAATTAATATAAATAGTTTTATTTTTTAATAAAATGTGTATTCATTCCCCTAACTTTATAATCAATTTTCATAGAATTTCTTGCTGGGCAATCATCTTCCCGCCTACGATCCATCCCTGGCGAGCATACCGGTAAAGTCAGCTAAATTAATCAAATAGAATACATCATTATGAGCCAATAAAATCGCTACACATATTTTTTTTGTCTTTCCTGCAGACGTACCTGCAGCCTGAACAAGAAGGAATGCCAAACCCCTTCAGCTACGATCACATACAATGGGTCCCTGATAGCTCCACTAAGCCCAACAAATCATGGTTCTTCACTCCAGATCCTCACATGTCCCTCAGGTACAACAATTACATCCATCACTCGTTGTCGTTTTGTTAAATTTAACGGTTGGATTTCGTCCAATGAGGCAGGGATCACGAGACCTACGAGCCGATGTCAGCTCAAATGGACCCACAAGTAGGAGCCGACACATGGCAGCAACAAGGCTATGCATATACGGAGCCCGCCTCGGCATTGACCCCTCCCGCGCCATTCATAATCCAGGTGCTTAATTAAGCTAATCAGTAATCAGTCGCAATAATTAATTGAATTAAAACTAACGACGAACAACTGACAGTGTTTGAATGCTAGCGTTCACACTTCGGTAGGAATGACGGAGCTACCGTCTGTCGACGGCAAATGTGGTGGCGAGAATGTGAATGTGGGATGATCTTTGGCCGTTCGATTGGATCACCTCCCATGAATTTTATTTATTTATTTGTTGTAGGAGAGAGAGTCATGAAGTGAGACTAGCTATAACTAGTTTAATTATTAAATTTGATTAATTAGTAATTCAACTAGCTTCATATGTATTATATTCTTTAAAAATTTACTTTACATCATAATTTACTTGATTTAGAGTTTGTAATGACTAGATGATTATACAATTACATGCTACTATTATGGTGTTACTTTATGTTCATATGCTTGAATGGTGATTCTCATAATAACATTCAAATGCTATCAAAATAAAGGAAATCATACACTTACAATCAACACTATTATGCTCTCCATTCTAAGTGCTTATAATTTGTATAATACAAATTATATTTTGCACTTACTAGTCACATGCACATCTACCTTACTAGCTAACACTGAATTAACATTTAAATGCTTCGGTTCTTCATAGCACTGTAATAAAGTGAGAGATTAGAAGTATGGCTTGACGACAATTAAGACCTTAAGATCAATTTCCAAAACGCAGATTTTGGACAAAGCAAACATTTCTCTTCAAATAATGCTATTAAGGTAATGATTGTACCTGCTTACTGAAAATATTGATGAAATGTATCAGTTTAGCATCTCATCTAGCTTCTGCCTATAGCGAGCCAGGCTCTGCAAGGAAAGATCAAAAAAGACATTAGTAGCTATACAGTAAAACTTAATTAATAATTTAGAAAAAAAAAATCTGTAGCAGTATCAAAATGGTTCGAACGAAGCCAGCTACAATATTGTTATTGTAAGTAGCTCTTGTCTGTATACTAGTGTGTTTAAGAAAAGAAATATTGTGCTTAGTGTATACTTTGTACATGTCCATATAAGACTGCTCTCATGGCAATGGCATACTACATTGCCTAAACTTCTAGGCTTGAAAGATCTAGTTTCACCATTAGAAATATTGCTATGAAAGGAAACTCCATTTTGCAAATTTGCTATTAGCGATCCTAATATCAAAAGAAAAAAAAAATTTTTTTGAGAGTTTTGATATTAGATTGCCTACCAATCATCATCATTAGCCTTATCTCAACTACTAAATTTATTTTACATAGATCCTTTTGCACTCCTATCTATATTACATTTAGGTATATTTTATAATATTCATTATAAATGCTCAAACCATTAAAGTTTCTTCTCCACTATCTTATCTTCAATAGACAGATACTACTATGACCTAAACTCTTTATCTTAGGATAGTGTCGACACCTTTGAAGCAAATATGATCTTTTTTTTTGCGCCGGCTGGGGGTAGGGAATTTTTGGATTTTCATGTGTAAACTGTGTGTTGACTAATACACTAGATAGGTTTGAGGATTTGTGTTTCACAAACCTAACTCCTCGAACACAAGGTGTATGTCAATCAAGTAATCACCTTTTAGGTGATTCAAAAGAATGAAAGTAAATCGCACAAGTCCCATATCAAATGGATCTAAATGTCAATTGTGGTTGGCCAAATGAGTGATTGGATGTTATAAATATGCTCGAGAGATTAGTTATAAAAGAGATAATAATGATTTGTTTAGGTGATATAAAAAGATATTTCCAACCATCCATGATAATGATTTTGGCCACCTTTTGATTTCATTTCCATGCCCTCCTAACCTTCTGAAACCTTCAATGGCTTCACCTCCTTGAAAATTCTTCTCCTCCACCTTCTTGAACTTTGATTTAGGCTAGTAATGAGAGAGAGATTGCTTCCTTCTAGAGAATTGGAGAGGTAGGAGAGGAGGGTTTGATTTTTTCCATCACTCCCTACATTGGATAATATGGTCGATGGTTGCAAAAGGGAGAGAAGGAAAATTATGACTACAATCAGAGAATAAGAACTAAACCTTACTTATCATTCGCTACTTTCAAATTGCCTAGTTACCTTTAGAGACAGAGAAAATTCTAAAAAAAGAAATTCCAACTTGCTTAGAAGCAAGAACTAACCTATGAATAATTAACCACTTCTATAAACTAGAAAAATATATATATAAGAATTTAAAAATAATCTAATCAAACTAAAATGGCCAACCATACTTCATGGACAAGCCGGTTGCTTGAATTTGCCATCATTCCACATTTCATGCCTTCTTTCAGGAAAATTAAATTGATTCCCTCCATTATAGTTTTGGAACTTTGACTTGGTAATCTTGATAAAGAATATCTCCTTAGATTTTAAAAATCTTATTGAAATCTTCCATAAATCTCGAGAAGCTATAGAAGCTTCTAGAATATTCTAAAAGGCCCCAAAAAATCCTAAAAAATTAGGTTGGAATCATCATGGATCATACTCTTACCATTCCTCTAATACTGCCTCAATTCATCAGCGGCCTGCAGTTTTTACTACTGATTCCCTACTTCTACTTACAGGTGAATCGTAGCATTGCTCCATAGGCCGATCGTTGCCTCTTGCAAGTGAGCTATTGTGCATTACAAGCTTTGTTGGATTTGTTCGTTGGTAGTGCACCGTCAGTAAACGTTCGAAAGTCGTCCGTTGTTGCATGCAGATGAACTGCATTCAACGTATATTTTGCTTGTAAGAGGGTCATAGCATTGCGCTACAAATCACCCGTTGCTTCTTGCAGGCGAGCTGTCATGCACTACAAGTTTTGTTGGATTTGTTCGTCGGTCATCAGCGGGTATTCAGAAGTCACCAACTTATCTCGTAGGCATTTGCATTTATTATAACTTTTCTGTATTTGCTAGAAAATAACACGTGTACATGATGAGTCTTCTACAACGGCTCATAGATGCTCCTATTTACCACAAGCTCGTTGCTTTTGCGCACAGGCAGCATGCCACACTCATTGCCATTTCTTTGCTCATACCTATAGGGGATCCCTCCCACTTGCAAATACGTCCACTACCGCTACTTATAGGAAGGACCATTGTATGCATCACGGGCCTTTCACAGTGGCTCTTAGGAGCTCGCATTCATTGCATGTTTCTTGATCTTGCTTGTAGTATGTTGTGTACATCCCATGCTTACCGAGAACTCACCATGCTTATTTGCAAATGAATGTTATTGATTGCCATGTGGGTTGCATTTGTCTCGAACTCCACAAACACAACTTGACTGGTAGGAAAACTACTACGCACATCGTGGACCTCCTACAGCTGTCCATAGTAGCCCTCATTCATTGCATATTGATTGCGAGTAGGTTGTTATGTTTATTAGAACCCCTATATTAGTATTTGCAAGGGGTTCTTCATACTCATTGCATATCGATCTTCATTACTGGCAAGGGTTTGACATGTTTGTTTGCGAGTTGATGTCATATGTAGGGGAGTTGTTATAGTCATTGTATATCTTCAATGTTTTCGTTCATGAATATATCATTGCTTTTGTGCAATCTCCCTAGATATGTTTGTAGGATAGCTGTCATATCCACAACATATCTAGCATTATCGTTTCCAGATAAGCTAGTGTGTTTATTTGCGTGTTATTGCAGGCTGATGGGCGAGCTGCATTCATCACTGATTTTTCCTATGCATTCTGATTAGTGAGCTGACATTTCCGCTGTCGTCGCTCATAAGCGGACTAGTGCACTCGTCTGCCAATTAACTATTGTTGATTACAAACAGGTTATTTTCACTATAATCTCCTTCCTTGGTTTCCAGTTATATTGTGCTCTTCGTACACAACCATAGGTAGATCACCGTACCAACTGCATGTATCTTATCGTCGTTCATAAACAATTCATTGTGTACATTATGGATCCTTTGTTGCTTGGTGTGTTTGCTTTCAAGTTGGTCTTGTAGGGAGTGTCATTATTTGCAAGCAAATTGTGCTTGGCAATTTGCCTATTGAAAATCCTTGCTTGCATGATTGATTTTGTTATTTTATAAAATTACAGGTTTCATTTTAGATATTAGGTTATGTTCCCTGGAGCTCAATTTAGATCTTGTTCCATGTAGTTTTGTTTGCATTGCCCCTGTAATTTGTTCAAGTTTTGAGAATTGCCAGTTCAAATTTCGGCAGCCTCCCGTTGTCTCCCATGTTTAAGAGAATTTTGGGGAGCTGGGCCTTCCCTCCACCCTACAAAGAGCGTGTACGGTAGGTGTCAGGTGACACCGCGGTCATGATTTTCAATCCCACCATGCTATAAAGAGCGTGTATGGGTCTTCGAGATACATGTTCGAAATGGGCAAGTTTTTTCCCACAGGCATAGAACCACGTGCACGGGTACTTATGATTGTCTCTGTCATGCTACAAGAGCGTGTACAGGGCCGACCCGCCTCGCTGCAAGCATTGGACCGGGCTTCCTCCCACCACACTAAGAAAATCGTGTATAGGTGGTTCTTTGGTGTGCCACGAGCGTCAAAAGCGAGGTTTGAGGATTTTGAGTTTGAAAATCATCATACCTTAGGCAAGGCAAGTGACGGTGTTGATGTGATGGCGATAATGAAAATGCACACAGAGATCGAAACACAAAGATCTCCTTTCATTCTCTTTTCTTTTTTTTCTTGTCTTCCTTTTTCTTTTTTTTTTTTTTGAATTTCTCTTTTTTGTTCTTTCTCTCTCTCTTTTTCTTCTTTTTTTAACTAATGATAATTTTAGTACTAATAATATTAATTAATAATACTAATTAATAATAATAGTTAATAGTAATAGAGAAAAGAAAAAGAAATTGTTGTTTGGTATTGGATGTATGAAGGCTATTTTAAGGAGGTGGATTTTGGGTTAATTTTAATGGTTGTAGAGGTGTTTGAGTGGAGAAAGGCTATTGTGGAGGAGGATTCAGTTGGAAGAGGTAAAAGGAGGTGTAGGTAAGTCGATAGGGAGGTTGGCGGCGAGATCCGGCCGTGAGGCCGTGAACGGGGCCAAGCAATCGGAAACAGGATTTATGCGGCTAGTTGACGGGCAGGGTGACGGGATCAAGTGGTTTGCGGCAAAGAGTGAAGGGATCTGGAGCTCGGAGTAGGTGTAAGGGTCGGTCGCAGGCGTCGGGACTACTGGGCGTTCAGTCGGCTGTAGCTATGTGAGGTTCGTTTGGGTAGGTACAGAGGAAGAGGAAGATTAGATCTTGCGGCTAGAACGGAGAGGGATCGTGCGGGTCGGGCTGCCTGGTGGAGATCGAATGGAGAGCTCGAAGTCGAAGCCGGACATCAGGTGAGCTTCAGCATTGTGAGGGGGACTCCGACTGGTTGGAGGATAAGGATTGGGAAGGGGTCGGTCGCTGGAGCAGAGGGATCGCCTTGGAGGAAGATTGAGAGCTAAAGGCATGAGGAGCTATGGGCGTCGGCTGTTGGAGTCGATCAAGCATATTGGAGTCGATCAAGCATATTGAGGAGGCGGGATCGGAGCAGAGGAGGAACGGAGGTTGGAGTCGGGGTCAGTTGGGTGTCTGGAGGTTGATGAGTTCTCATGTGGAGGAAATCATATGGCCTGGAGTTTGGTTCGTGGAGGGGATTCGGCCGGGCACAGTGCGTGAGGAAGGGAGGCTCAGCGTAGAACGGGAGCTACTCGCGTGGGGGTCGGAAGTCGGACCTAAAGGAGGAGGCAGCTTGGGGAATACGAGATTGGAGGATTTCGTACGTGGAAGAAGAGCGCAAACTAAAGTTTTCGCCCTCGTTTTATTAACGGCAGAAAGCGACGAACGAGACGAGTGAATTCGGCGCCGTTTGCAGGACGACCAGATTTGAGCAGTATTTTGGCAGGAAACCGGGATGGGCAACCGAATATGCAGGGATTTACGCAGGATTTGAGTAGGATAGATATTATTTTTTTTAATTCTATTAATAATAATAATAATGTTAATAATAATAACATTATTATTATTATTATTATTATTATTATTTTAGAATGACAGCAGGTAGAAATAGGGTTAAAACATCTCGATTTTCTTGTCATTGCCTCAGGATTCATGACTATTTTCTCGTGCAAGGTTCATTGGGCAAACTTACAATCAATTTTAGATGACTCGAAAGTTTTGGACGCAACAACGAAGTTTGTTTTGCGATCGAACGTCGTTTGGACAGCGTCGCGCGTCAATTTCAGGTGTCGATCGCCAATTTTGACCATTCTTGCTCGATTCGACTGCGAGGTGGTCCCTCTTAGACAAATTCGATGCTCTGATTGCAGCGACATAGTTTGTTTAGCGATCGGATGTTATTTGACCATTCAACTGACGCGTCGCACCCGCCGACCTTCACTCCAGTTGCTGATTTCAATCTCTTTGCTCGTGCTGATTTGGCAGATGTGTGGAGGTCAATAGGGTATTTGTTGTTTATTGTTTGTTTCAAATAGTTGATTTTTCTAGGGTTAGGGGTATGTGTTGTTTGCTGAAATTAGATTGTTCTTAGGGTGTTTAGGCTCTAGCCGACGACTAGAGATTTGGGAGAGCCGGATCTTCCTCCCCAATTAAAAATCCACATGTATATTGTCTTTTCTTTGATAAAACTTTCAATAAAAAAGTGTTCTTGTGTGTTCTATTTCTGGTTGCCTTGTCGTTGGTTTTCTGAAATTGTTGAAATCAGATTTCAGCCAGGACTTTTCCTAAATTTATGCAAGCACTTCCTATCAAACACCTTTATGCAAATGATCCGTAATATACCAAATAAGTGCAAGAAACATTGGCTGAGCCACATGTTTTCTAGGGTGTGCGCTCTCTTAATTTATAAAATCTCATTAATGCTTTCAGAAGCTTAGAAGAAATATTGCATTCTCATATTTATTTGCAACTTCGTCCCCACATTTGATTCCACCATATTTTGACACTACTTAAAATTTCAATTAAATTTTAAACTTCATCCATAGAATGTTTTTTGAGTTAATATATCTCTTAGTTTCACAAAAGCCAAATTATTACTTTGTAACAAAAAAAAATCAATTTGCAAATTAAAACTACTACCTTGTCACTTATTGTAAACTAATTTACTAAACCTTTGGGGCGCCAATAATTTTCTTAATAGTTAGAATACTGACAGAAATATATAAATAACTTAGCAGCTTAGCCAGTTACAAGAAAGCATAAAGCATAAGAAAACAGGGAAGCACGAGTAAGATGTGTACCAAAGTATACGCATAAACACCAGCCTCAGAAGGTCCTGCTGGACTTCCTCTCCTAATGAACTTTCCTTCCTTAAATATATACAGCATGGGAATGCCAGTAGAAAGCTCCAGATTGATTACCTAAAGCAAAAAGGAAAATCAGAAATAAAGATTTAACCGACAGTTTTTAAAACCATGGAAAGTAAACAGTAATACTCGTTTGGAAACAAGAACAAATGTGCCACCTCGTGAGAAGTCAACTTGTCAAGATACATAATTATTGATCTCAAGGAATTCCCATGAGCTGCAATCATCACATTTTTGCCAGACAAAAGTTGGGGTTCGATCTGAAATGCAAATTATCCAAAGCGTTAGATGTCATATAGCTGAACATTACTGACGTTCTGAGTGCTACATCATTTCAACAATTAGTTCATAAATTGCCTTCACAATATTGATTAGCAGAAAGCGATAAGAAGGTTCGAGTCTGGGAGATTTGTATGAACCAAATATTGATGTAGAACCATGCAAGGAGTTCATACGAATTAAAAAGTTTTAATTGACAAGTATTCCAAATTATGACTTATTATGATAACGTTCAAAGAGTTTAAAGAACCCTAGTTTTCCACTTGCTTAGGCGAAGGAGTACATGTAGAATAACCAAATCTTGTGGATAAAACAAAGGTAAAAGTAATACTACTTGCTCTTTAAACAACAATCCAAGATTTAATAACGAGAATTTCACCTTGAAGTACTAATCACTCGGCTAGACTAGGCTCGGTTTGGAGAAGATATTCCACACTAAAATTGAGATCACCACGAGGAAGACGGTACCGAGGATCTTGGCCAACGGAAAGGTAGCCGATGGTGGAGGCGGTGGTGGATGTCCGACGATCGTCCACGGATTTGGACGGATGTATGCTTCAAGTGACAAGGCCAATTGATAGATGATACGGTTGACGTAGTCTTCAACGTTGTCCTTGTTTCCAAAGTGCAACTCAAAGAAAGGTGACTCCAAGATGATCACCCTACCTTGCTCATCCATAACAAAGTCATGATCGTGGTCGGGATCCGCCATGCGAGAACATTGGGAGTGTATAGAGGAGGCGTAGTAGAAAAACTTCCGGTTAGAGAGGAGGAGGATGGTAGGCGGCGGCTTGAAGAGGGAGAAGGTAGAGGGGCGGCTAGGGTTAGAGGAGGGATTAAGGGAATTATTAAATCTAAAATAAATTTCAGATTTAAGTGGATTTGGAGGGATTTTAATTTGAATTTGAATTCAAATCAATTAGTAATTAGGGCCTTAATGGAGCATTAATGGGGGAATGCCCATGTTGGGGCCGGCGGCATGGAGAGAGGAAGAGGGGATTAGGGAGAGATTGTGTGGGGTTTCCAAATTGAGATTTCTAATTTGGGAAGAGAATAATTCAATCCAATTCAATTCAAAATTAAATTGAAACTAAATTTAAAACTTTCTTAATTTAGCTTGGTTAATTTAGGAAACTATTTGAAATTCAAAATTTGAATTTCAAATGAAGATAATTTATTTCCAAAACAGCCACAACTAAATTAAGGAAGAATTAATGATGAATTAACTCATCATCCAAGGGCTTTGGACAAGGAGGGGGCGGCGGTAGGCTTGGGAGATGGAGAGGGCAGCCGGCCCAAGGGAGGAGGGGTGGAGGCCGGCGGGTTTTGAGTGGTGGCTCGGTTGGGGTGAAAGGGGGAAGGTGTTGGGGTGGTTAGCCGATGGTGTGGGGGAGGAAAAGAAGAACCGATGAGAGAAATAAAATAAAAGAAAACAAAACCACGAACCGAGGACTCTTCCACCAGTTGATGGGTATTTCGATTGCTCTCTCCTAGAGCTCTCTTTCTCTCCACTAGTGCTCACAAGATGAAGAAGAAGACAAAGGAAAATTTTATAAATCATCCATCATCTCATACAATGCAAGGGGCCTCATATAAATAGGCCAAAAGGAAGAAAACAAAATACTAAAGTGCCCTCGGGCTACAATATAGACTCAACTCCTAGTATGGATACAATAGAAAAACTCAAAGCAAAATACATGAATAGAAAATACATCAAAAATATAAACTCTGAATCGTGCCCATCGATCTACGATTCTTCCGACGGTACACATGTCGGAATCTCGAGTCGATGTCCTCATCAAATATGCTCGACTTGATTTAACCATCTATTTTTAGCACTTGATAATGTAGCATTGCCTTTGATCTCTGAACGAAAGATCAGAGGTTAAAATCATAGCAAAGGGTGGTTTGATATTCATTTTTATGGTTTGGTTCACAGACATAAATTGAACTGCATAGATTTGGGAATACATATATGAGAACTTTTAGGGAGTATTAAACTAAAGGAGAAACAAAGTTAGCTACAAAGTGGTCAAATTCATTTCTAAACCCAAAAAAAATTAAGCCTGTAGATAAGAGCCAAGCATTTGGTATTTCAACTATAACAAATTTTTCAATAATCTAAATTGGGCCTAAACCCACAGCCTCATAAATGTCACCATTACTATTGTTATTATTTCCTTAAAAAGTGGGGGGGAAGGGATGTTTTTGTACATTTCACCTTCATCATCACCGTCGTCAACCACGGTGCCCAGGTATAATTTCTAACTCAAAAACTCGTCTTCGATGCTTGCAACGAGCCGGCGAATCACCCTACGCACTCACGTAGCACGGTAGGAGGGAACCCGGTGCAACGCTCGTGAGGAGGCGGGTAGGCCTCGAAGCGCTAAGGTAGCGTGACCAGGACAAAAATAGGTACCCTTAGATGCTTGCGTAGCGTGGCGAGGGAAAGAAAATTGGGCGTCTTCGAACAGGTACCCCGAAGACCCTTAAGCGCTCTCGTAGCATGGCGGGGATTTAAGAAATGCGACCGCGGTGTCATCCGACACCTACCTTAAGTACTCACGTAGCTTGGAGGTTCATAAGTGAGTAAACAAAGAACTTATGATCTCCGACATGATCCGCCTACAAGCATACATAAGTCATGAATATGATTGCCTTATAAGCATGAACAAAGAATTTGCAGTGCAACGATCCATTCCGTGCTACAGCAAAGGACCAGTAACGAGTTCTTAAGGAATTTAATAATTCATTAAAGGAACAATATAATTAAATTAACAAATCCATTATGCAAGTTGCTCTCAAAAGCGACAAAGAACCTGTGATAAACAAGTCTTCAAACATGAACTTTCAAGTCAATATTCAAACTCCTGCAAGCACAATTCACTCATAAGTGATAATGAAATTCAATGCGATTGGGTGACTTGAAATAATTGCAATGACCACAAGGATATGCAATGAACATGACAACTCGTCAGTCGACAAGCAATAAAAAGGTTAATAGTGAATATAGCACAATCAGTAGCCAATAGCCACTCATAGATGAATATATCGACTCGCATGCAAATGATGGTAGCCAATGCGTAGTGTTCATACAAGTCTTGCAAGGAGATGTAATAATCTCTACTATATCCACCTGCAAACATTTATGAGAGATATATATGACAGAGGACACTACAGCTTGACTACAAGTGATCGCAGAAGAATTACCATGCATACAACGATTCACCTATGAACAGAAGTGGGGAATCAGAAGTACAAAGTGCTGACCATTGGTAAACTGAAGCAGCAGATTTGTGATGCTATATTGTCACGCCAGATAAATTAGCTCGTTTGCAAACAACAGGCGGAAGACTCCTGATGCAACACGTAGCCTATTTGCAAATAGAAGTACACTTCTGCAAGTTAAGTATTGAAGAAAACAATGACTTGCAGAGGACAAAATGAACTGAACTGCATTGCTAGCGCGCAATGAATGAAGTGCTATGCCACGCCACGGAATCCGCAACACCCATACGAGCGGACAGAAGGCATGTACAAGCTCCCAAATGCTGATCACCCGTGCAACTAATCAACATCAAATATTTCAAGAATACCCCACACACATACACTGCGATATGTATACACGTAAATACAGAAGTGCACATGCAAGCATATTAACCTGTATACATGTAAGAATGTACACCCGCATGGGCCCCAACGAGCGTATTGTATTTACACACGTAACGTCTAGGGACACTACTCTGGTAAAAAATGAACTTAAGTTAAAGTCCAATCATTCTGCTTGATATGACAAGAGTTGACATGACTTGAACCAACGAATAAATATACATTCGCGGCATCAACCGGAATATTTGATTTCATACGTTCATATTAGGCCTTCAAAGTCTACAACAAAGAAAATTCATTAATAAAGGCATAAAGCTGGCAATGAACCCGATCCTCTGCCAGCAATTAGAAAGAGTCGACAAGGTTCAACAGATAATTACAAAAATACGCCGTAAATACTCGAATGGGCCCCTGCAAGCGTGTCATGGGTACACACGTGACGTTTGAGGATGTCGCGCGGGTCAGATGATAAATCCAAATTCGAGCCCAATCCTTCTATAGAAGTTGACACGGCTCGAACTATCAAACAAATATACAGTTATGGCGTCAACCGGGATATTATTTTGTAAGTTCATATTAAGCCTTCAAGGCCTATAACCATGAAAGTTCACCAATAAAGGCACAAAGCCAACGACAAACCCGATCCTCTGTCGACAAGTTGACAGAGTCGACAAGATTCAATCAACAAGTAAAAATGCCCATAAATACCCCGATGATGGCCGTGTTGAATGTAGATCTCAACCGGAGGGGTTAATTCCAAATATTCAAAACGTCACCCAAATGCCCATAAAATCCAAGATTCCAAAAAATTCCAAAATCTAAAATATTTAAAATTTAAAATTGAAATTAGGCATGAAAATGCTTAAAGCAAAACTCATCCACCCTCTACAACAGTTTGCCGAGGTGGACAAATTCAAACATCACTTCAGCTCATAAAGAGCTAATGTCTGGTCGATAATATCACTAGGATTCATTCTCAAACAGTCTCTTGCCAGCAAGGACATGACACGTGTCATCTAACCGATGATTTTGCCACCAAATGGCACTGCAGGTAAACGGTTATGACCAGAGCCCTCTGAACCGGGTGCTTTGCTGCCAAATGACACCACTAAATTATGATCATGGTCAGAGCCCGTATGCTCCCCAATGATACTAAATTCTTGAGATATAAAATAATATGATATGATCAATAGGGCACGAAACCATCTATTAGCTAAGATGGATTCAAATTTGTCCACTTAGACAAACATACACCCCATGTCTATAAGATACCCTTGGACGACGCAAGTCATGGCTGCTGACAAGGATCCTTCTATCAGATTGGGTCGACTACCTCCTCTGACTAAGTAGATCAGGGACCACGATGGCCCGGGAAGATGGAACCATAGGATTCTGATCGTGTCCATCATCCATCCCCCCCCCATCCACTTTTAAGTGCAAGGTGATAAATTTCTAATTTTAAATATCAATTCCCAAACACCAAAAACCATCCTGCTACTATATATCAAATGCACATCTCTACGTATCTGATTGATGACTAGCCTTAATCGAAAGTTCTCTCGTTATCGGGAGGGATAATTAACTATAAAGGCTTTCGTCTATAGGAAATCAGAACTCAGATCATAAAGTCCTAGCAAAATAAGGTCAAAATCTCTAGGTAGTGTCTTATCTACAAAAACCCAATCTGCCTTCTGAAAATTTACCCCAGAGCCTAATCTGTTAAAACTCTCCCGAAGGCAGAGGAGGCTGGAGCGCGAATTTTCGGAGCCCACACAACGATATTCCTTAAGGCTTCTGAGACTCTAACAATTAACAACTTCCTCCTGAGGTTCCAAGATTGTAGCAATCAGTAACAACATCCATCTAAGTAGAAACTGCGTGAATGAAAGAATAAAAAGAAATTATAGGAAAGAAAACTACTTATAAAAAAATCCTTAAATCCCAAACAATAATAAACCTTGTAAAACTGAAATGCAAACTATTCATGATGTTGACTAAATTGGGACCCTCACAACAATTAACCAAACCTAAAGTGGTAATCAAACTATTAGAGAACACAAATGCTTCTAAATAGGATCAATATCATAGATATATTTTACACTAAAATTGATGCATTTAGATTTTTGTCTTATTTTGTTTTGATGTAATTTGAACAATATTAGTTGTGTTTTATGTTTTTTTTGAGCTATCCAATGATGGAAGGCATCCAATGATCATGATAGGAAAAGTGCTTGGGCTTGGCAAGGCTTGGGTTTGCTGGTTTTGGGTCCTTCTTGTCCTTTGGGCTGTTTGCTGCTCTCGGGTTGGGCTTTGGCTGTTCTCGGTTTGGGCTTTGGCTGTTTGATTTTGAGCTTAAACATATGGATTTCTAGTGGTGCCAGCTCATTATTGTTTAAGCTGTGGGTTAGCTCATTATGAGCTGATGTTTAGCTCTTTAAATGGTATAGATGTTAGCTCATTATGGTGGGTAGAACTTGCCCTTTTCTCTCCCTTTGTCTTCTCGATTTCCTCTGTCTGTTATTGTTCCCGTGGTTGGCGTTTGGGGATTTGCTGCTGGTTCCGCCCCCCTTTGTGTTGGCTCTTCGGGTTTCTCCCTGGCTGCTTTCCCGTGGTCCTCTCTGCTCCGTTTCCTGTGTTGTCTCTTCGGGTCCCTCTCTGGCTGGTTTCCCGTGGCTTTTTGGCCCTATTTTCTGTGCTAAATATGGGGGTTGTTGTGGTGTCTTTTGGCCTTTCATTTCCCTCAAACCTGATTGGTTTTGGTTGGAGGTGTGATGGCTATTTGGCTCCCCTTTCTTTCATATAAATATGTAGAACTTATGCCATGGGAAGGTTGTTGATTATTGTGAGCAAAATTGCTAAAAACCTGAGGGTTTCTTCTTTGGAAAGGCTTGAGAGCTTGTTCCATTCTCCTTCTCCTCTTCTAGGAAAGCTTGCGAGCTTCTCCTCTTTTCTTATCGGGCTTCTAACCTCTTTCTTCTCTACGCAAGTTCCACTCCACCTGTATCTATCTTCTGGTTCCGTTGGTGAAGTTTGTTGGCTGTTTTGGGTGACATTTGCCAGAGAAGCTTGGTAGGACGTTGGACCCTTTTGCAGTGGTGGACCCTCGGTTTGCAAGCCTAAGCACTATTTTTAAATATATTCCTAGTCTCGTTGCATGTGAGGAGACCGCTTGTCGGTTGTTCTGAGGATAGCATTTTATATTTTTAGTTTTGTTTCGTTTGATTTAACTTTTGTCTTTTTGGATGTTTGTTTGGAGGTTTGCAAGTTAAAGAAAATCGAGTTAGTTTTTATTTTGTCATTGTGATCTCCAACTTGGCTTTTCTTTCTAGTTTGCTTGCATCAAAAATGAAATCGGAAACAAAAGTAAAACAACAACAATATGCATAGTTAACATTCTCTATGAATAAAGATTTTCCATTTTTGCATTAAGTTACCCATCAAAATTTTGAGTTTTAAGTACTTGTAGCAAAAGCAAAAGCACTAGCTACACTGAAGGGTGGGTGATGAGGACATCCACACTTGGAAAGTCTACCGGAGACGTGGTCGTCGATCTACGGCCACGATCGAGTCTTTATATTTTTTAGTTTTGTTATGTTATTGTTTTCGTTTATTTCATTTACCGTTGTACCCTTACTTTATGATGGTTTGCTTGTAAGCCCAAGAGGGCATGTTTGTCTTTTTGTTTTTGTCTTTTGTTTGAGGCTATTTAAAAGCCCCTATTGTATTGTTTTGAATTAATGAATGATTACTACTAAAATTTCTGCATATTTAGTTCTTGTGTGAGCTTGAGAGCAACGGAGAGAAATCCCTAGGAGAGGGAGAGCGGATCACCCACCAACCTAGGAAGAAGTCCAAGTTCGTGGTCTCTTACTTTCTCCTTCCCAACTTCCTTTCCCCCCTCTCTTTCTTCCCCTACCCGACGGCCTCCCCCTCTCTCCCCTTCCAAACCGACCCCCTCCCTCCCCTCCACCACCTCTCGGCCACCACCCCACCCCACGGCCAAGCCCCATCGCCGGCCCCTCCCCTTGGTTCTCCTCTCTTGTGTGCAATTAATTCTTTCCTAAATTAGTTTTATATTTTAGGAAATCCAATTAATGATTGAATTCAAATCAATTTGAACTCAAAATCATTACCTAAATTATAATTCTTATTTTAAGAAAGTTTCCTATTTTGAATTCTATTTAGATTTAATTAAATAGGATTAACCCAAATCTTTCCTATTTCTTAAATACCAAATAGGAAACCTAATTAATTGCTCCTAAGCCCTCCCTACCCTACTCTAGCCGCCGGCCCCCTTACCCATGTCGCCGCCCCTCTCTCTCTTCCTCTCTATCTCTCTCTCCAATTCCCCCCCTCTCATTAATTTATAATTTCCTTTTCTAGTTCCCTCCTAATTCAAACAAAATCTGAGAATAATTTCAGATTTTGGAAACCCTAATTATCTCCAAACCCTAACCATAATTTCCCAACCCCTCCTCTCTTGGCCGGCCTCCTTCCCCTTCCACTTTCACTTGAATTTCCAGGGAAAAACCCTCTCCTCTCTCAAAGATACTTCAAGGACAGCAAGGGCAATTCGTTTTCAACCTTCCTCCATCACAATCAATATGAATGGAAGTCCCCGAATGGGACTATGGCTTGGTGCTTGACGAGGACGACAACATCGACATCCTCCGCTCCCCGTTCTTCGACGTAGGATTTGACTTCGACAACACTGTCGAAGAGTACTTCGACCGGATCCACATTACTTTGGTGGACACGATTGACGATCAAAGGATGAAAGGACGATGGACCATCGTCGGTCGAGCCACGACCTCCCTTCCCCCGGTGACTTCATCATTCAAAGGCTACTTCACTCAATTTCTATAAGTCCTCACCAATACCATTAGCATCCAAGTGGACACCATCCGACGGCTATTCCTTTCCGATTAAGGTGAACTTTCTTCCCTCTTCAATTACCTCTTCATTCTCCTAATCCTGTAGGTGATGAAGGATTCGCACAAGATCAAAGCCGCTTAATTTGCTAAAAGCTTAGTAAACGTAGGGTTATTTTGAGTGCTCCTCTTATGTTTACTTATCTTGTTGTTAATTGAGAAATTATGAATGAACGTCTCCTATATTAGCTTTACTTTGAGTTTCTAATTTATTTGTTTGATCAAGCATTTTACATGTGGTTTGGCCTAAACGCAAGCATCCCTCCCTTGTTTTATTTCGTCGTTCCTATTGCTAGTAGTTTAATCGTTAATTGCTCTTTTAATAAATCGTGCAAATCCTACCTTTCATTTAAAAACATCCTAGTCCTGCATCAGTGGGCCTTCATTAGATGAAATTATTTGATAAAGTACGAATGTTTAGAGGTTCTTCATGGCCAAATGGAGAACTGCAATTACTAAAATGTGAAGGAAAGAATTGCAAATTACAACTATTTATAAGATAAAAGCTGACAAATACAGTTTGACCTGCCAGAGTGGAATTCAGCTGGATGAAAGGGAATCTTTATAAACCATGTTTTCTAAAAAAAGAGTGGCGGCACTAAACATCAAACTTTTCAAATTTGCATGAATTCACACCAGCTAAAATAGGATCACAAATGGGATACCCAACAATAAAACTATTGCCTCATATTTGCTGCTAATCTTTATAGCATGAATGCATGTTCCTTCAAATTAACTCAAGAAATTTGAAGTTTCTTACATGATCCCTAAAATATGCAACAGCTCGATCAGCACACATTTCCAAACTCTCGCCATTGGGAGGAGGAATGTCAAAACTGCGGCGCCATTCATGAACTTTTTCTTTCCCGAACCTTTCTGCTGTTTCCTGCTTGTTGAGACCTTGTAATTCCCCATACCTAAATAAGAAAATTTAGAACAAAAGAAGATGTTAAACATCAACACAGCTTCAACTACCTGCAAGGCAGCAGCGTGATAAAAATATCAGTCATGAGACAATGACACTACATTCTTTCATTCAATTGCCAAGCTGGTATAACAGGAATAGACTGTTTTCTTGTTTCCTCACTATATATCCGGCTCCACTGAATAGCTTGTTCACTCTCGTTGTGCATGACAATTGGAATCTGATCATCATTGGAAATGATTTATATTAATCATCAATCTCTGTAATGCTCTTTGGTATAGGTATATTTAAAGGGATCACAAAGTATTGAATAGTACAAAAGCTAAGGTTCAATTTGCATAACACAAACTTCAATGAATCCCTATGTTAAAAGCAATTATGTGATTTTTAAAAATGTTAAAAAAACATAACATTGAAAATCCACTGTGATATATTTGCATGATAACATCAAGTACATGGATTTGTGAAGAAAAATAAAGGTAGTAGTGGGAATAAGGAAGAACTTTCAACTGTCAAAATGAAATAAGATCAGTGAGCTTCAAGTTGAAAACACATGTTTTACATGGTGAGCTATAGACAATACTTCAAAATACCTAAAATTTTGACTGGAAGCAATAAGAACAAGTTATCATGTCTACTTTTAAACTCTGAATGAACAGAAATGTTGCTTATATACTTTTTTTTTTTAAATGTTGCTTATATACTTAAATACCCATGATAGCATCCAATTTATAGTCCAAAATACAGCATTTAGAGAAATAAAAGAAAACCTTCTTGCGGCGATGCTGAGTCATGGCAAGCATAGCAGTCATCTGAGCACGAATCAATGCCGATGTATATATCATGTCAACTGGAATATTGCTTATCCTTTTACCCGCTTCAATTGCCTCCTCCACACCCTTTCGAGTCAATGGTACATCAACACAACCTGTGAATAGATTTTTCTCATTCCACAACGATTCACCATGACGAATCAATATGAGTGCAGCTTCATCTGCGAAACAACAAACAATTTTCAAGAAAATGACAGATTTTACCATTAGGATGCAGGGGAATAATCTACTACATTCCCTTAGTTTACTGTCATGAAGTAAACAAAAAATCCCTCTCTTTCAATTATGAAGTAAACATGAATGAACCAAACCTATTGCATGCAAAATACAGATCATAAATGCAAATTTAAAATCATAAGAGAAGGTCCGGTGAAGTCAACTCATACCCAAGCAGATAGATCTGGAACAAAACTTAGTGAATTAAAATGCTTACAAGATTTCCTATGAGAGTCACTGGTGTTGTTACCAACTGGTAATCTCAGTGGATCAGCAACTGAAGAATGTGAGGATGATGCATGAATTATGCCTTGGGAGATATCATGGCAATAAGCTCCCCTCCTAAGTAATCTGATTTCTATCCCAAAACCTTTGTAACCCTTTCTCAATGAAGATGTCCCAGGCCAGTTTTGCAAATTGGAGCACATCTGATTCTTGTGGTTCTGGATGGAGCCCATGGAAATATAAAATGTGGCTGTAGCCATTCTCTGGAAACACAACAACATCATCTCAATAAATGTATCCATGGTGTTTCGCTACATACAAAACTACCAAAAAAAGGGTAAAAACAGCATCTACATAAAAAAATTTAAAAGAATTAATTCAAAGAACCATAAATAATAACATTCACAGGGAAGTAACTGGCTAGTAAAGATCATAACCAAAAGAGAAAAAAAAAAAAAAAAGAGTTAAAGATCAACATCAGCTACTCTCTTAAGAAAATAGGAGTCAGGGTCAAACCAATCAAAACAGATTACCCTAAAAATATTTCTCGCAATAAGAAAAGAAATTTTCATCAAGGCCCAGACAAAAAGAGGATAAAAAGTAGAAGCATTATACCGTGTACCTATAAAATTCAATATGAGAAGAATTTATAAAAGGAATACCAAGATGAAGTGCCAATGAGTCGAAAAATCACACCTTTTTAATCAAGGAAACCAAGACGGCGTCGGAGAAACCAAGGTAGAAGGTTGTCGTAGAAGAACAACGCCGAAGTTGGAGACAAACAATATCGAAAAAGGCTTCAATTTTGGAATGAGAGACAAGAAGAGGAGAGAGAGAGAGAGAGAGAGAGAGAATGCCGATAAAAGTATATCGATCCTGCCTTTTAATGAGAAGAAGAAGAAGGTGGATGAAAAATTTAGAGCAGCGGCCAAACTTACGGAAAGGTTGGTGGGAATCGGAAGAAAGTACATGTCAGGACGTGAACACCGAAGTTTATACATATATATACAATGGGGAGATTTATGAACATCCGTTTAAAATTTAAAATTTAAAATTATAAAAAATTTTGTCAAAATTATAAAATTTATATATTTGACATAAATATCTTAATATTTCTATTAGATATAAATTTATATGTGACTGACATAAGCATTATATTAGCAGCCCCTTATAAGATTTTAGCAGAACTGAGAGTATAAAGAGTACAAAGAGGCCAAAAAAAAAAAAAAAGAGTATAAAGAGGGGGGATCAAAGAAAATCCAAAGCTTAGAGAGAAGCTCTGGTATTTACTGCTTTCACAAAGTGTACAAGGTAGCTTTTATCTCCAAGGACTCCTTAAAAAACTCTAATAGGAGAAAGCCACCATGCTTCACATTTCATATATGTAAGCAATATCTTGTATTATTTCAACCTCAATATTATTTTTTAATGCAACTCATTTTATATCTATAAATATTAAAATACACATTATAATATAATTCTAAAGAGGAATTAAAAAAAAAACTGTAAACTCTTCCTGATTTGATTGCATCATTGATGCACATATCTTGCTTAATTTAAGAGATCCTAGATTATAATGCACCCAAAGGTTTCATTCTTGAAAGTTTTAATGAAAGGTGGAGAGAGGATGGAGAATATCTCTTATATGATTCCTTGCTTTAAAATTTAGCCATTCCTCCTTATAAAGAAAATAAATCTTAATAATTATTTTTATGATGATCATTATCTTCCTTAATCATTCAATCTTTAATTAAATATGTTGATGGTGTAATCTTTTATAAAAAAAATAATATTTTTTTCTTCATATTTACATTATGATTATAAACTTCTTATATAATGATGACTAAATTATTCAGGAGAAGAATGATGTATATTATTAGTCATTTATGTAGAATAAGAGGCCACAGTTGAGTTACTTGTAAGGTCAAGTGCTCGTCATTTTCATAAGATTTTTTGTTTTTCTTATTATTATAAAAATATTGCATCTGCTTGAATTAATTATAATTCATAGAATAATATCATTTAGGAGACAATATTGATGTAAATAAAATTAAATGGTAAAGCTTGTAATATTTTAGGAATGAAGTTTTGAGAATTATATAAGAAAACAGACAGCAAGCAAACAAAAAAAATTCATTAAAAAAAATCCCACAGTTTTCACGAGACTCGTTTGAATAGCAAATTTCTAAAGCGTGGGGATCTTGAGAGAGGCTTTAAGTTGACAAAACTACCTTGCACACCTACCGCTGCCTACCGAACTCCGGTTTTGTTTTTATTTATTAAATTTAATGAGAATAAAATTATTCTCCTTAAATTAAATTTATATTAAATAAACTTTTTCATTGCACCGTATCAACATATACTAAACATTTTTACATTTCTTATAAATGATGCAATTATTTTTTGAAACTTTATTTTAGGAGAATATTTAGGTAAAATTAAAGCATTCATACACAAATTATATACATAAGACTCAAATTCAAAATTTTTTATTTGATAGTCAAAACTCTCAATTAACAAACAGATCAAGATGAGCTCCATTTTTTCGAAACATTCACATCATTGAGGTATAAAAATAAAAATAAAAAATCTGAAATTTTGATATTTAATTGGGTGGCTGTAGCATTCGACATTATAAATGCTGACTTTTTTTTTTTTTTTTGATGAAATCTATGTGGCAACCAGCGATACATTTCATCACATGAGATGAGGTTTGCGCGGACGCAATTGGATGTCAACGCTAAAAACGTGTCCAAGAAAACAAAGAACTTAACATATTAACAGTAAGCATTGGCAACAATAAAATAAGATAAAATATAAAAAAAAAATCCAATTATCTCGTCATAATACACAAGTCTCAATGCATAAAGCAGCTAGAATGAGCGAACATTCAAAAATGTCTTTGCTTCCAAACAGCCAATCAAGCCATACTTACGCTCAAACCATGGAAGAAGGCCACCATTATGTTCTCTCAAGACGTGAAATCGCACTTTCATCAAATATACGAAGCAGAAAACGCTGCAAAAAATACAACTAAAATAGGAGTTATGTTAGGTGTACTATGAAATAAGCTCAAGCCACTTCCAAGCAGCCCTTTCTTTCTTTCTTTCTGATTCAAACCATTTGCTCTGGTAAGAAAATGAAGTTCAATCACCAGGGATGCATTCTCTGTAGGAATCACTTCCATCGCTGAGCTGTAATCTCTAGTTGACTATATATTTTTTTCCAACTTTAAGCTTTAACATAATCATATCAGTCAACTTTTCCTCTCACCCTTTTATGATCCCTGTCAGAAAGGTCTGACCACACCTTCTCATCTGGCCTTCGCTTTGCACCTGAAACTTTTCCATTATTACTCTGCAACTTAGGTAAAGGATGATCATGCTCATCAAGGGAGGAGAGCTCCCCTTCTTCAGCAAATTCCTGGATTCGATGATCAATATTTACATTTTCAGATTTGAGATGTTTTGGTATCATACTCGCCTGAAAAGGATGTTGATGCCCTGGATGGAGGGGCTTTGGCCAGCCTTGTCTATTATCCTCCATATTAAGCTCAATTCCACTCTCAAGCTCTCTTTCGATAAGATCATCATCATCTACAATCTCATTTTTTCTTCCCGTGTCATTCCGGAGTTTTCTTGTCTTTTCAAGAGCAGCTTTCACTTTTTCCTTGTCAATCTTTGTGATGGTTTCTGCACACTTGCCCTTCTCATCAGACAATTCATCTGCATTAAATAGCTTTGAAGAGCTCAGAGCTTCAGCTGTAGATTCCCAGCGGCGAGAAACCAGCTCAGCCTCATGATACGAGTTATCTTTCCCATCACCATCCATATTATGGTCCCAGACACCACTTTTACTATCAGCACTACCATGGTCATTGCTGTGGCTCCGAGCACTCCGAGAACTGATACGGTCACCATCAGCATTAGATTGTTGAGCCCCGATCGGCCTCATTTGTGGAGTTACTTGAGCTCCTTGCCTTGCATTTATAGATACTGAGCTCTCACTGAGAGTTGAGGCTACCCCTGTTGGATGATTAGTTCCAGCACAAGAACTTCCATCAGCTTCATTATTACCATGAGATGGTTGAGCTAGGCGATTTTGCTCATAAAGCTCCAACATTTGATTGCTGACATCTACAAGGAACACGAACATAAATTTTTGGGATATATAAAAAGATTCAAATATTCCCGGGTCAAAACGATTTGATGAGTCAACCTTCAAGCTGCCGTGGTGTAACATCAAATTCTTGCCACCAAACTTTCTCTCCATCAGATGGAAGCTTCACCTTAAGAAACTTGGCAGCAAGAAATATGGCACCCGCAGCTATGTGGTGGGGCTTAAATTGCAGGCAGAGTGAAGTCCGCAACCTACAGAGTATATTTAAATAAATAAACCAGGGGGAAATTTTAAAGCAGAACTAACTAACAAGCCTCGAGAAAAAGGTATGGTACCCGTCATTCACAAAATTCCATGCCACTTGAGCCAGAGCATGTTGTGCCACCTTGAACTTTTTAATTGCTTCGACAAGGGGTTTATATGGATGATACATATTTAGATCAAAACCAAGTGTCGCTAGAACGAGCCTTTCCCCCAATAAAATGAGCTCTTTCTGTTGCTCGTAAACTTCCTGAAAAACAAAAGGAATAATGCACTAAAAAAAAGAGAGAAAAAAAGAAAGCTGTTCATAATGATTTGCAAAAAAGAAAGAGAAAAAGACAAAATAAGAGAAGAAAGAAAAATTGGTACAATAATTTGATAGAAAGAGGAACAAACTGGAGGGATATGAGTGTGCAAGATACAAGTACCATTTCATTTTGGTGGAGGTATTCTAATTAACGAAAAACTCAAGGGTACCTTCTGCTTGATTCTCTGAACAGCAGAAGGATCCTTTTTATGAATGATTTCGTAGGAAACAAGAATCACATCCTTCAGCGGGCGTGGAGTTTCTTCAACCTTTCCAGCAAGGAACATGCACACTGTTGCGATTGTCTGCAATGCAACAAATTAAATATTAAGCTTAAAACAGTTGCTGATGTGAAAGTCACGAGCATAGTCTGATAAGCAAGCAAATAAACAGTTCAATTCCAGTAAAACACAAAAAATAACTGTGCCATCCATCTGAACATTTGGAAAGTGTCGTGTTGGATGATTTTTGGAGAACACTAGGGGTTCCATGGCTCCAGCTCAATATCACTTAAATGAAGAACATAAAGCAATATAAAATATAAGGGAAAATAATGAAGGGAACAATTAAGCGGAAGCACAAAAAATGAAGGCTGTCCCAATCGTACTTAAGGTCTGGGCACATAATAATTTAGACCTGGATAACTATCATTTACTAGTTAAAGCTTTGCGTTGAATAAACCTCAAATTATATATCTTAGGCTCCATTAGGTACAATTTCCTTTCACATGTTGCGGCACAATATGCAGTAACTAGTGCGGCACATGTAGAGGACAGCCACCAATCTACCCATATGCATCCCCACTCAACCAATTCAAGACCAAAGTTCAATAGTTTCTTTACAGGACATATAGACTTGATCATTAGAATAACTAACATTTTATTTGGATTCTATATTTGTTGGTTGGGAGTTTGGCTCCCAACTAAGAAGTCTTGGGTTCGAGTCGCGCGTATGTGCTGTGTGTGTTTGGGCGCTGACCGTTGGATTCAATTTTGCATGTGGGTGAGACACATTGACCCTACTAACAAGACTAGCTAAGTAGACAGAGCAAGGGGAGGAGAAAGAGTAGACAAGCAAGGAGAAGAGCTTAGAAATTCACTGACCAATGAATATAGCATAAAGGTCCTAAATTACCTTTCAACCCCGTATTTATGGGGTTAATAGGGCTTTAAAAAAATTACACCTAGATCATAAATAATACATGAATTGATTGTTACAAACATGAAGACAACTGTGATGTGACTATGGGTGCCTCCAGCAAATACTTGTGTTGGGTTCTCTTGACGAGTGCCTATGCGAGTGCATTGAGTGAGTATCTTTAGGTGTTCTTTTGAACTGAGGATTGTCATAACTAATAAGGCCATTGATGCGGGTTGGTAGGTATGCATATCACGTAGTTTAGATGAGGGACATGTTGGGAGGGGCAAGTCGCCTTGACTGAGGTGACTCTTCTTTTTGGAAGAGTTCTCTTGAGACGATCACCTCGAATTGCAGTATGCTGAGGGGAGCCCCTCAATCAACTTTGTTTGGGGTATGTGCCTCCTTCGTCGATCTCCTCTGGAGCAAGTTCCACTAGGGCAAGTGCTAGCCATGTTGACCTCCAACGGACAAACCAAAAGAAAACAAAAAAAATTCTTAAATGATAACCTGTGCAAGCCCATACCAAAATCCTGCGCAGATCCTGTCGAATCCCGCTCAGCTACAGTGTCGTGCCTCTGCAAACGGCGCCGTTTCGGACAGAGCACGCGTAAGCCTCTTCTCTCGCTCTTGTTTGCGTCCATAAAAGGAGAATGACCACAGTTTCTTTGCCTCTCTCGCAACCCAGCTACGACCCGACCCCTCTCTCATTCCTCGCCTCCGTTAGATCCAACCCAGGTCGAACCCCATTCCCTTGCTCACAAATCGAAGCCTTCGTCATCCCTTTACTCTCTTCCTCTCGCTTCTCTTCCTCTCCTTCAACAACGTACCTTTCCTGTCGAATCGGAAGCTACGACGTTTTGATCGGAACCAACGACGGGAAGTTCGCTAGCTACGAAGGTAGTTTCTCCCTCTCGCGTGCTTCTTCGGTTCCTACGTTGTTGCTCGACTTCGCCTCCTTCGACGACATTCCCTTTCTGTTGGATCAGAAGTTACGACATTTTTTTATCGAAAGCAACGAAGGGAACTCGCTCATAGTGAAGGTATCCATCTCCCTTCCATTCGCGCGCTTCTTACGCTTCTTTGTGGTCATTCGACTTCACATGTGTTTGCTTGAAAGACAAATATGATGTTGAACAAACCTTTAAGAAAATTCCATAACATGGTTAAAAATCAATACTTTACCAATATACAAACCTTGCATTCATATAGAGCTACAAAGTATTTTAACCAAATTCTAGGAAGTTATTTAAGCCTAAAAATAATATTGTTGAAAGAAAAAAAAATGGTATTATTGCAAGAAAAGAAACCATCATCTTCTAGAGGTTATTAGATTTATTAAGTTCATCACCGCTAACACCCCAAAATATTTTTGGTGAAATCTTGTTCTTACAAATTGATAGCTCATAAATGGGTTGCCCTCTAATGTTTCACTTTCAAACTCTAATAGAAGTTTTTTCAAAGTGATTTCCCAATACTCAAACTGTGTCAAATTTACCTCAAAAGATTTGTAGGCGCCTTTCTCCACAACCATGAACCTAATACAAACAAATTGGAGCATAAACCTTTTAATGGATTTGTTTGAGCTATATTGAAAATAAAGGTGGTCATAAATGCTGTGTGTCTATTAATGTCAATTTCTTAGAAAACAAGCATTTCTTTCTCAAAAAATTTCCTTAATTGGGAGATGAAAAAGAAGGTAATTCCCTAATTTTTCCTTGAAAATTATCAATCCTACTCACACTCCACTCATGACTTAAATATTCCTATTAAAGAGCCTGACCGGAAAATTCAAAAATAAAATACAATAAAATAAAATTGATGTCCACCACCAAATAATCAACAGTAACATTTGATTGAACTTCATGTGTACTCTCTTCATAAAAATCAACAAAGAGTTGAAGCTCCTCAACCTCCAAAAGCATGTCATAAATCTAGCTCAAACTTCAGTAATTTACAAGCTCTCCTTCCCTTAGAATTTATTGACGAATTATTGATTGCTTTAAGAAAAGGTTCCACTCTAGATATGATCACTTATCATCCTTTATGAAAGGCTTGTTTCAAATCTAATGAAAATTAATCAAAACTAATATTCCAATAACAATCAAAAAAGTACTTGAAAGGACCTAATGAAAAAAAAAAAAAAGCCGCAGAAGAAGAAATGTAGGTTCTTAAAAAAAAATGAACCTAGGAGGTTACTGCAAAACTAATGGAGCCACTCCATTGGGCTTCAAACGGATCTTCACCATGAAATATCCATCATAGGCATTTATTAATAAATACAAGACTTGATTGGTTGCAAAAAGATTTATTCAAATCTATGGGATGAACTATTAGGAGACATTTGCTCATGTTACAAAACTAAATACAATTTGGTTCTCCCTATAACTATAAATTTGGATTGGCCTCTGCAACTACACGATGTCAGCAATGTCCTTCAAAATAGATACTTGAATAAAGAAGGCTACATGAAACTCCCTCCTAGGTTTAAGAGTACTAAAACAACAGTCTATATATATATATATATATATTTGACAGTAAGGGTATAAGCAAACTCATACTGACCACACACTATTCTCCAAACATGACGATAATAAAATAATAATACTTATTGTAAATGTTGACGATATTATATTAACCAATAACAATATTTCTAAAATGTGCACTTTAAAGACAAAGTTAACAGTTGAGCTTGAAATCAAATAATTTGGCTACCTATAACAATTTCTTGGTATACAGGTGGCTAATAAGTTTAGCAGTGCCATATCCCAAATGAAATATCTTCTTGACCTCCTAAAAGAAATTGAGTTACCAAATACAAATATGTTGACACCCCTGCTAATCATAAAACTAAATGATCAAAGTACCAACAAATATGTTGGCCATTGTAGATATCAACGCTTTATAGGTAAACTAATCCATTTGGCTCATATAAAACAAAATTGCTTTTGTTTTTTAATAATAAAAGTCAATTTATGCATGCACCTTATGAAGAACATCTTGAAGATATTAAAGACCCTAAATATCTAAAGGAAGTCCAAGAAAAGAATTGTTCTACAAAAAGGGGGAATCTCATGAAATTGAGGCATACATTGATGATAATAGGGTTGGTCCCACAATATATACAAGATTCACATCAAGATATTGTTCTTATGTGAGGGATACCCAAATAACAGAGGGGAGTAAGAATCAAAATGTGCAGCTAGTAGTCCTAAAAGATGAACTCAGATCATTGGCAATTTGGTTTAGTAAATAAAATAACTAAATCTCAAACTTGAAGAACTTCAAGTCATGATCAAGGGACCACTAAATTTATATTATGGCAATAAAGCTATCGTCAATATTGTTCATAATGCTGTCCACTATGATCGTAAAAACACATATAAGTCGATCGACAGTTCATCAAAGAAAGAACTAAAATGGTACATTTTGCATCCCTGAATTGCCACCACATGAAAAACTACTACCATTCTAAAAAAAAGGTAACCAAGGCCTTTGTTGAAAAAATTGATAAGCAAGCTTGGATTATTTGATGTTTACAATTCAGCTTTAGGGGGAGTGTTCAAAATCCCATGTGCTTCTCTTAAGATTTACTGCTGCCAAATCTTTAGGGGGAGTGTTCAAAATCCCATGTGCTTCCCTTAAGATTTACTGCTGCCAAATCTTCGAAAACCTCCTGCTTCCTTATTTGGTTTTCAGGCCATTCACTTTTGGTAGCACTAAGGGAGCCTTTCTTTGGAAAAGTTTTAAGTCACCTAAATTGAAAGGATTTGAATCGCTTTGAAAGGATTTGAATCCAATTACAGCTCACAAATCCCATGTTGGAATGCTCTATTTTCTTTCCTATATCTATGGGAAGATTTCTAGATTTATTTTATGCTGCAGTTTTTTCAAACCCGTGGACAGCTATTCATGTTAATTGTATTTCTTGTTTTGATTTCCTTATAACTATTTTATATCATGTTTCAATAATATAATTACCACTTTGAATTTTCCTCACAGGCTATAGTTACAGCAGCACACTTTTCATATGTGATGGCTGACATTTTTGTATAAATATTTCAGCCTTCCAGCTATAAGAAAAGCAAGTGGAATGATGACATGGTTTTGAAATATGTTTAGATGAGTTAGACAGCATCTCTTGTCAAGGGAATTTAAGTCCTGTCGCCAGATTTCGTGATACCCATTCCCTACAATTAGGCATTTAGAAGTATTTTCACCAAGTTTTAGTTCACTCCCGCCTTAAGCATTTTCCCCCATCTGTTCAGGGAAATATAAGACCATTTCCTCCCATGGGATAGCTCCTTCACTCTCATCCTTGAGAGTAGGTGTTGAGTTGATTTTCCCATCATCCAGCAGTCCTCATCCTGTAGACTTACCAACATTTTCCACATCATTGTTGATGGCACCATCCTAACTCTCTTTCGTTGTCATACACTCGTACTCTTTTGTTGTTGCCTTGCATGTTACTAGCTCCTTTGCCCTGCATGTTCCTAACCCCATTAAACCTTCACCTCTCAAATAGGTAAAAAACTTTGAACCTTTTTGTGCTAAACCATGAAAAGAATGAATATCCTTAATCTAGTTTTTTCAACCTCTTGTTCGAGAAATAATTAATCATGGGAGCTTGTACCCATAAGAAGCCAAATCCCTTAGGGCTAAAAAAACCTTATTTTGGCTGCCCTTATCATTCTAGAGAAATCTCTTAGATACTTTTTTTTTAGCTTTTCATTGATTCGCGAATGAGAATATGCTACGATTTTTTTGCACTCCACTAGGGAAGCATGATATTGTCTAATCACACAGAATCATGAGGCTCCACGAAGCATACAACCTAGTGCTCATTAAATTACCTAAAGATTTTAATACATGTCACAACATCGAAAATTTTTTACTTTGACACTTAGAGCCTCCTAAATTGAAAGCTATCTTTTGTGCAAACGGGGCATCTTCTTCCACAAGCACATTTATTATTCTTATGCTACTAAGCCTATCAATTGCTCCCATCTTTGCAACAAAATTTATTGAGACCTTAGCAAAGGTTACCAATGGTCCTTCTAGACAACAGTGCTAGTTCATATACTGGTGAGAGCATATTCCTATCTGATTCTTGGATCTCGTTGAAACACAACGCATCTGGCCTTCTTGATGAGTACCACATCAAGTAGTTCTTCGCTGGCTAGGGAAATAATGCATAGTAGACACATTGACAAACTTATCCACATCTGTAAGCCTAGCCTACCAAATTATAAGCTTGGGTTTACTCTTTTTAAAGATAGTACATTAGTTTGTTCAATTTTATTTTGGATTATGCATGCAAACACTATAAAAAAGGAAGACAAGCAAGAGAAATAAAATTATTATTGTTGATAATACTCCTTCCTCAGATAATGGGAAACGCACAAGAAATAGAAAATTAACAATAAGCAATTAGCAAACTACCTTCACTTTTCAGCTAAGAGTTTTGCTCTATCAAATCATAAGACCTAGTGCTCATTAAATTACCTAAAGATTTTAATACATGTCTCGACATCAAAGGTTTTTTTACTTTGACACTTAGAGCTTCCTAAATTGAAAGCTATCTTCTGTGCAAGCGGGGCACCTTCTTCCACAACCACAAGCACATTTATTGTTTTTATGCTACTAAGCCTATCAACTGCATCTTTGCAACAAATTTTTTGGGACCTTAGCTAAGGTTACCAATGGTCCTTATAGACAACAGTGCTACTTCATATACTGGTGAGAGCATATTCATATCTGATTCTGGGTTCTCTCATTCCACGCTGAAACACAACGCATTTGGCCTTCTTTATGAGTACCATCGTCAAATAGTTCTTCACCACCCAGGGAAATAATGCAAAGGAAACACATTGACAAACTTATCCACATCTATAAGCCTACCCAATTATAAGCTTGGGTTTCTCTTCTTAAAGATAGTAGATTAGTTTGTTCAAAATTTTTTTGAATTCTGCATGCAAACACTATAAAAAAGGAAGACAAGCAAGAGAACTAAAATTATTATTGTTGATGATCATGCTTCCTCAAATAATGGGATGCACATAATAAACAGAAAATTAACCACAAACAATTAACAAACTACCTTCACTTTTCAGCTAATAAGCAGAGAGTTTTATTTCTCGAACTCGAACTCTAGTCGAGCCCAAAATGCCAACTCGAGCTCGGCTTTTGATAATATGAACCGGCTCACGAGTAGCCTCACTTGATTCCGTCGGAGAAGATGAAGACGTCAAAGAAGATTAAGCATATTTCGTTGTTGCATGAGAAAGGGAAAAGATGAGGCAAAGAAACTTTTTTTGGAAAGAGAAATCGGTGAACCAGCATTTTTTCTTGGGAAAATATGAACCAATATTTTTTTATTTTTTAATTGTTTCCATATCATTAATGAAGAGTAGCTTTTTCTGAACCGGTACTATTTTTTGGGAATAGAAATCTGCTTTTATTTTATTAGATTAAAATTTTATTTGTTGATTAATTTTAGTAAATTAATTCAATTAATTAAATAATTACAAGCCGGCTCACGAGCAAAGCCTCATCGAGCTAGAACTCCGCTCACTTACACCCCTAGGCTCTAGTATACTATGCTAATTTTCATCAAAATGAATTTCAAATTTTGTTATTTACAATAGCAATAATGGGAAATAATCCAATATAATAGATTATTATGGCAAAAGAAAACATCTTCAATTTCACCAATATGCACATAAATAATGATTTTTATTCTTTCAAATAAAAATTCAAAAATTTCATGTTTGCCATCAAATATAGGCGATATTAGAACTGCAACTATTTCATAAAATGCATCAAATGATTTGAAATATAACTTTTTTACTCATGCTTGCATACTAGTTCAAGCAATTCAATTTGAAGGGAAACATTATATGTGTAAGATTTAAATCATTTCCCAGTAAGTTTGAGTGTTTCTAATAAATTTTGTAGCATAGAAAAAACATATAAATCAACATGCTAGTCGTGCGATTCAACTTATTATTATCAACATTTTCATTAAAAACATCTTCTATGATTGGACGGATCCCCATACCTCCCTAACCTTGTCGTTCTACTTCTTTTTAATTACATATGAGAAACACATGTATGAATGCTACGAAGATGCAAGACAACTGATCTTAATTGGAACTTGGCAGTTATTAACTTCATAAAAAGCCCAATATTAATATAGTTAATAGGTACAAAAAATTTTCTAACATTCTGACATCCATATGCCCCTCATATATTTGTTTCTCATTTCAAAATAAAAAAGGATCCACTGCTAGGGTTAGGATTAAGTTACACTTTTTGTTGGCCATATTAATGTGGCTCAAATTCATTTGAACAACTCCGAACAATATACGAAGTATAAAACGACAGCTAAACTTAGAATCTTATAAGAAGTTGAAATCATGCAGCATAACTACCATAAAAGACGATGGTTAATTAAGAGGCAACATAACGCTAAAATTTTAGAAAAGTTCTCTTTCCATTAGTACAAGATAAGATAAGAATTATAACCAAAAATAAAAACATGAACTAGAATGAGAAACACTAACCCTTCTGTCATTCTTTGCATGGGATTGGCGAAGAAAAAAGCGATGACAAAATACTATCGCAGTTGCTATTGTCACCTGTGGTCTGCAAAGAAAAAAGATTCAGCATCTCTACAAATCATACAAGAAATGCAATTTACTCACAACATCAACAACATGCCAAAACTCTGATCATAATATGCTCCTAATAAAAATATGTATTTTGAATATATATATATCACATTTCCCTGGCAGCCTTGCAAGTACTAAAAGTACCTCTAAAGAACTTGGTCATTGGATTATAACGCTATTACTATAAACAAATGTAATTTGAAAACAATTCTTGATTAATAAAAATTGAAAATTTCAGCTACCCCTCAGATTATTCAGCCAAGGCTTCCCTCCTTTAGATTGTGTGAAGTAGGGTTGTAATTCAGGTTCATGTGTCAAGTTTGGATGCGACTAAAAAATGAACCAACATGAATACTGCCAACCCAAATTGACCCAATTATTAAACAGGCCAAAATCTCTACCAAAACTCTACTAGAACAAACCCAAGGCCAACCCAACCTGATATGAAAAACATTTAAATTGTGACACCTGACTCAAAATGACACTACTCAAATTGGACATGACAATCCAAAAATTTCAAAATTTTGGAATTTCATGAGTTTTTAATTATATAAAAAGGGAATCATATAGCAAAATCATTTTTTTCAGGTTGATCCAAACTTGACCTTTTTTTTTAATTCACTTAAGCTGACCTAAACCTAATAGAATTTTACCCAAACCCGAATTTTCCATGTCAAGTTCAAGTTGGGTTTTTATATTGAGCCAAATATTGTCACCCCTAGTGTGAAGCAAAGTATTATACCTGTGAAGCAATTCACAACTTCACATACATGTAATTCGATGACGATGATCTAGGGTTCAATAATGATTTATGTGCTTTACTCCCATCTCCATCCTCTCTACCCAATCCACTTCTACAGTACATGGTCATTCCACTCCCACCCTTCAAATATTGCATTCCTTACCCTTCATTAATTGTTGATCCCTCCTTTGATATTTTGTTGTGTCATTTGGTATCAAAGTCCATTTCCTATTTTTTTCTATTGAATAAAAAACTAACGTAAACATTAAATTTATCATCATCTCTTGACAATTCCCATAAATTTGATAGAGAGGATTTATTTTTCAGCCACCTGCTGCCCTGTTGCCATCACATAACACCCAATCATAGTCGCCATAACATATTCTAATGTAAGCAATTATCCATTTTAACCTCTCAAACAAATTCCAAAACAAACTTTTCCACTCCGTAAATATCTTCTTGGCCGATATAAACCGTGTTAAAATGTAGACAAATATTATAATAGGTGTTAAATCCCAGTCGTTCCCTCAAGAAGAGATCCCACAGCCCCAAATCAGGATCCGTGGGAAGCCTGCCGAGATCATGCCCAAATCACGATAATGTTCTTCCATAGTTAGGAAGCTGATTTAGAAAGGGATATATGAGGGCAATAATACATGATTTTGTAGTTATTTGTTTCTTTATTAAGATATTTTGTATGGATCTATAAGCAGAGATGAAACTTGTGTAATAACCTCACCCAGAATCTTTGGGTGCTCTGCCTATATTCACATCCACATCCAGAATAGGGGAAAACTAGATCCAAGGGCACTCAAATGTATTTTTATTGGATATTTAGCTATCCAAAAAGGTTACAAGTGTTATCACCCCCCTACAAAGAAAACTCTTGTATCTATTGATGTCACTTTTGATGAACAAAATTCCTACTTTACTAAACCTCATCTTCGGGGGAGACTAAAACAGAGGAAGATGAGGAAAGCATGCTTACCCCTCTTTGACCTTCCTCCACCACCTCAAACTAATCCACCTGAAATCCAAAGTAAGAAAACTGACAACAAAGTTGTCCTTAGATTTGAGAATGTATATTGCAGGCGTACAAGTTCAAACTGTGCTCCGACGCAGATCCAAGAATCTGAACCATCTCCTAAAATTAAGGTAAGTTCACCACCTCCCTTATACCCTATAACCAACTCTACATTCTTCAATAACTTTTCATCCTCACACAAAAACTTCTTGGTTACACTAGAAAATATTCATATTCCTAATGATATTTTTGAGGCATTATCTAATGAAAATTTGAAAAATGTTATGAAAGCTGAAATGCAGGTCCTAGAAAAAAATAATCCATGGGAGATCATCAACCTACCAATGGGAAAAAAACCAGCCGGCTGCAAATGGGTGTTTTCTGTAAAGTACGAAGCTGATGATACACTGGAGAGATGCAAAGCAAGACTAGTGGCAAAAGGGTATGCTCATACATATGGCATTGACTACCAGGAAACCTTTGCACCCGTAGCCAAAATGAAAATGAACACAGCCAGAATCCAACTCTCACTAGCAGCTAAATCCCAAGTGGCATCTGGAACAATTGGATGTAAAAAACGCATTCCTACATGGGGATCTGAAAGAAGAGATATTTATGAAAATACCACCAGGATTTAAGGAAAAATCTAGAGGTAACAAGGTGTATAGGTTACCTCTTTCTTCTCTCCGCAAGTGACCACCTCATTTGTATCTTTCTTCTCAAGTTGTTTTAGGTTGAAGTTGGTCTTTGTTATGTTTGTTTATGTTATGTTTAAGGAAGGTGTTTTTATGAGTTTTAGCGTCTTTTGTGGTCTCCAAATTGTTGTGGAGACCTAGGGTTTTTTTATAGTTTTCCTTTTTTGTGACCAAGGGTTCTCTTACTTGTTTTGGGAACTTTTGGTTGCATCATATAGTGATCTAGAGGAGGCATATATGAAGGTCCCATCAGAGTTTGGCTCAAACACAGAACAAAAGATATGTAAACTAAAGAGGGCACTATATTGATTGAAACAAACTCAAAGATCATATGGTTCGCGAGGATCGTCAAGATAATGCTCAAGAATGAGATAAAAAAAATTCACACCTTAGGGCTCTACATTTTATTCTATAACATCTGAAAGGAACTTAGGTAAAAAAGTTTATTCAAAATGGGGGAGGACCTAACACTTAATCATAACACAAATGCTGCTTATATAGGATCTATAGCTGATAGGAGGTCAACTTCAGGATATTGTACATTATTAGGAGACAACCTCATAACTTGCAGAAATAAAAATAAAATATGGTAGCAAAATTTAACGCAAAAGCCCAACTTAAATCTATGGACTATAAATGAACAAACTATTATGGCTGAAATTATTTTGAAAGATTTAAAAGTTTAAAGTAAATATCTTATGAAACTCTATTGTGACAACAAGTCAGCCATCAATATTGCGCATAATCTCATGCAAAATGGTTGAATAAAACATACTGAAATAGATAAGCATTTTATAAAAAAGAAGCTAATTAGTAGTCTAATCTACACTCCATTTGCATCACAAATGGCCAGCTTGCAAATATTCTCCCCAAAGGATTATCAAAAGCAATATTTCAAAAATTGACTTACAAGCTATGAATGGACAACAATCACTCATTCTCTTAAAGGGTAGTGTGGAAAAATCAATCTCCATGAATTTTGACTTTATTAATTCATCCTCCATCAATATTCCATCAAGTTCGACAATCATCCACCTTTATTCACTTCATGCCAACTCAATGAATCATGGGATATTTACTGTCACCTTATTAATCCGTGGACCACTATATTTATTATAAATTATATCATTCCTACTCATCAAGTCATGGATTATAATAATTATTCTTTTCTGATTTGAATGTTCATATTAAAAACTCTACTAGGATTTTATAAACACTTCACAAGTAGTGGAATAATAAAAAACCAATAATCCCTACTCCTTTTCAATGTGTATTTTAAGTTCTTGATGTCAATCCTGGATGAAAGCATTAAGGATACCCCATATTTGGTTTAATATCTAACAACCTAAAATTTTCAGTTTATTTATAATATCATGATTATTCAGCTTTATCATCATTAACTGGGTCAGCTTTCTGAATCCTCGTCATCCAATCATTCCTTCTTGCGTGCTACACTATTTATGAACTTCAGTTTAGACAAAAAAAAATTTGCACAATTTATCCAAAACTTGATTTCACAAAAAATGATATTTTGCCAAATTGAAAGTGCAAAAATACTTCAAAAAGATAGAGTTAATACGTCATGAAAAGCCCAAAAAGAAGTGACTGAAAGAGGATTTATAAAACTCTAAATAGTTGGCAGAGAGTTTTTAGAATTGGGAAAAGAGTAAGAAAGATTTTTTTTTTTTTTTTTGAGTAAGAAAGATGATTACGCAAAAGAATCTGCTATAAATTATAGCACATGTCACATGTGCAACGAAGGAGAGAATATTAGACCACACAAAAATAAAAAGGATTAAATAAAATACTTATACTTACACTTTAAGCCTCATGCCCAGATCCTGCAAATAAGTGCAATATGATTTCCGAAAATATGCCTCTTTCTTCAGATCAATGCCATCTCTTCTTGATGGAGAGTTTTCTTCAATTTCCTTCCTTGAAAAATACCATCTGGCCGAATAATCATGAGGTTCTTCCTGAGAACTATTCACTTGTCCGTTTTTTAACACTCCATGGTGTGAAGAATCTCCCTGTACAAATCCAGCCATTTAAATTTGATGTTTCAAGCTAGTTACAGCAACCCCCACTCAAGTCAAACTTTTCCTACAGGTACCAATGAGAATTAAGTCAGCGGTTAAAAACAAAAAAAGTTCTGCATTCAAAAACCAGTAAATAATAATTAACTTCAGAATATACTTAAAATTGGCAATGCTTCATTCCCACAATTGATAGATTAATAAAACTAACGACTTAAAATTAGCAGTTTGAATAATATTATCTTAAAGCTGAACAAATGATTAGATTTCTTGTAAGCATGTCCGTATTAGAAATTAAAATTTTGGTACAAAGCAAAGGCTCAAGTAAAAGGGGAATTTATATATATAGCACTCACAACGAAAGGATTTACATATTTAACACCTGCACTACACCATTTACATGATATAGCACTACATTAACTCCTTTTAATAGCCTGGACGAAGCCCTCAACGATGAAAATTAAGTCATGATGGGTCAGGATAAGCAGAGAGGAAAAACTCCATCTTCGAGACTTGGACATCAGACATTTTCGCAACAAACCCACCTCCCTAAGCATGTCCAAGAACCCGACTAAACCACATCTTTGCCAAGCCAACCTTGTGTGCCGCCCGGCACCGACCACTACACCTCCCACGACCACTACTTCGTCTTATCCACCCCATGTCAGCCATCCCATCGCACATCTTAGCCCGTCATTGGCTCCAATCCATCGTTGTCACGTCTCATGCCCCCGTCCACCTAACAGAATTATATCTAAAAGGGTGAAGAGGTTTTTTAATATTATTTAAATTTTTTAGTGCTATGCATGTAAATAGTGAAGCTTATAAGTTAAATATGTAAATATTATAGTTTTGAGTGCTATGTATGTAAAATCCCACCAAAAAATAGTACTACTATTTTTACTGCTACAATTATTATAACTACCCATATTATTATAACTATTACTATTGCTATTAATAATATTAACATAATTATTACTACTCTCACTACTATTACGATTAATAGTACTACTAATAATGACTAACATTGCAGCTAATATAATTACTAATACTACTATTGATACTAATATTACAACTACTACAAATATTATACCTATTATCATTGCTACTACTACTATTATTATTATTACAACTATTACTATTATTACTATTTTTACAACTACAATTACTAATACTACTATCACTACTATTGTTACTATTACTACTCTTAATAATATTACTACTATTGTTATTGTTACTATTAATATTACCACTATTATTACTATTACTATTAATATTACTTTCATGATCACTTTTACTATATTATTACAAGCATTAACTGCTATTTATATTCATATTTAACTTATAAGCTTGGCGCCTACGAACCTGCGGTGCCTACCCCACCGGCCGCCAGTAAGCCCTAATCGGCAACCGTGCATAGTGGCACGCCGCGGCACCGCCTGCGATTTCTACATGGCCACGGGTCAACCGTGTCGTGTCGGGTTGACCCAGGTTTTTGGCGGATCGGGTCCCGGCTGTAAAATCTGACCCGTTTGCAAAAATGAGTCGGGTTCGGGCCATGTCGAATAACGAGTCACTGTCGGGTTCGAACCGAACTCAACCCACAACCCGTTTTTGACACCCCTAATTACTATTACTATTACTATTATTATTAATGATATGATTTTATTTCTTGTTATAGAATTCTTGTAAGTCTTGATAACTAACCCAACTATTTTTAATTAATGGAAACTTGTATGTTAGGATTTTAAAATAGTGTTTCCTCCTTGTGTGGCCTTAGTGAAGCCTTAGTTATGAATTCTATAATTACCCTCTTATATAGTTGTTTATAAGTTCTAAAATAATCCAATCAGATGATCTCTCTTCTTTTTCCCTCTTTCTATTTATCTTTCTTTTCTCCTTTTCCATCCTACATTCTAGAACAGAGGACTCCATAGGCACATCTGCTTTATCTATTCCCTCGGCTTCAACCTAAAGTTGTTGTTGTAGTATATAATCCACAAAGCTAAATGATCCATTGTTGTTCTGAAAAGCAATTATGGAAAACCTGTTAGAACATTATTTGATTTGTATAAAGAAGGTTAAACCAAATGGCACACACAATTAAGAGCAACATTCAAGAACCAAAATCATGAGAGAACAATACTAATAAGGTAGATAAACTGTGATTTTAGCCAGGGTTTCTATCAAGAAGGTAAAAAATGTAATATTCACCAATCCCTTCTTATTCTTACAATTGGCATCAAAGCACAAAAATTGGAATCCTAATGGTGTTGGCAAAATTGGAAATATTCAAGTTCACTGGGCAAAATGGCTTCAATCTTTGCAGACTGAAAATGAAATAGCTACTTGTTCACCAAGGTATTGATGCGGCATGGCTAGCTTTGTCAGATGAGGCATTGCAATGAGCTGATGCAAAGAGCAATCTTGCTAATAGAACCCACGATGCTATTCTGCTCAATCTTGGACATGTTGCAAGATGTTGCAAAAGTACAATCATCCATTGGAGTTTCTGAGAAACTTTAATCTCTATGCTTAAAGAGATCTCTTGCAAATCGGTTGTATCTCAAGAAGAGGTTGTACACCTCGCATATGGATGATTCCATATCACTAAAGAAATATTTGGAGGACGTCAACAAATTCATGATAGATCTTAAAAGTGTTAAAGCCAAAATCAAGGATGAGAATCTAACCATAATGCCTTTGAGATCTTTGTCAAACAAGTATGAATATTTTATAGATGCTACATTATATAAGAAAACCACTCTTTCTATGGCATAAGCAAGATTACCCTTCAATTCCACGGAATTGCAAAATAATGGAGGAAAAAAAAAGAAAGAATATATTGCTCATGTCCAAATAGTTCATGGAAGAACGGACAAATGTGATTAGCAACAAGTACCAATCAAAATTCAAAACCAAGTTCAAGAAAAAATGCTTCATTTACCACAATTAAGGCCACCTCAAGATGTCTAAGAAAACAAAAAAAACATGAAGACATGAAAATAGAAAGGAATACGATCAAACTGTGGTTGCTAAAGAGGGATATGAAAGTGCAAAGGTGTTGATCATCTTCCGAGTCTTGCATGAATCATTGATTATGGATGCTCTTTCCACATATATCCAAACAAGTATTGGTTTGAATCATTGCAAGAATTGGATGGTAATTTTTACATGCTTGAAAGCAACAAGGCTTGCAAGATCATAGGAATTGGCAAAAGAAACAAGAAGTTTGATGGCATCTAAAGGCAAGTTCAACAAGTGAGGTATGCATAAAAGCTTAAGAAAATTTTAATTTCTCCAGAAGTCCTGGATAAAGCTAAATATGGGTTCAAAATTGAAAATAAAAGCTTAAGGGTCAACATAGGCTCATTTATTGCCATTTAGGGAGTCCTGAATAATGGATTGTGTTCCTTAATTGGAAGAACAATCATTTGAGAATCCATGAACACAACCATTTCAGTAAATACTACTCAAATATGACATGATAGACTTGGACAAGTAGAAGAAAGCTTGAAGAACATCATAAATAAAGTTTCTTATGTGGTGAGAAGAATGAAAAACTTGATTTTTCAGAGCATTGTGATATAAGAAAGGTAAAAAGGCTTGAATTTTCATCTGTTGAGCACAAGACATATTAAGTTCTTAACAACATCCATTCAATTCTTTGGGGGCTATGTCGAGTAGAGAACATGGTGGTATAATCTTTTTTTTTTTTCTTCTACAACTGATGATCATCCAAGAATGATATAGGTGTATTTCATAAAGCAAAGAAATGAGGCATTGCAGAAATTGGAAAAATGGAAGAAACTAGCTTAACCTCAAATTTGCAAAAAGGTAATCAAGCTAAAGGACAGACAAGCTGCTAGAATTTTCTGTTGATAAATTCACAAAATTTTGTGAAGATCAAGGTGTAGCAAGTCATTACAAAGTAAGAATGACTCTACAGTAAAATGCGTTGGCAGAATAAAGGTTCTTCATGAAAAGGTGAGGTGTGAGATGATAAATGTTGAGTTAACTAAAAATTTCTAAGCTGCAAGATCAAGTTCTAACTCGATCAACAGATACCCATCTTCAACAATCGATTTCAAGACGCCCCACAAAACTTGAACTGAAAAGCCAGCTTATTATTTAGTACTAAAGATCTTTCGATATAAAGCCTACACTCTCACATTAAGCAAGATAAAACTCAAACCGCTTGTGGTGAGGTACATTTTTATTGGCTATCCCAAAGATGTCAAAGGATATAATTATGGTTTTAAGAGCCATGTTTTACAAAATGCATGATAAATAGGGATGTTATCTTTGATGAGAAATAAAATGGTTTAGTTTATTTTAGGTTGCAAGGTTCATAACAAATCAATGGATGCGAGGAAGGCGAAGGAGCTTGAAATGGAGCAACTAGGCTAAGAAAGTCATGATGTCAATGATCAAGAATATAATGAGGCATATCTTGAATAATCATGACAACAGATCATCGATAAAGTGCAAAGAATAGCATATGAATTGGCAAGCGATAGACCTTGGTCTGATGTCAAAGTACCACAAAGATACATACATGTTATCTCATCACGTGCCTCATGGGATATTAGCTTAATGAAGATGAGCCGATATCTTATGAAGAAACCATGGAAAGTATGAAGAGAAATAAATGAAAGCAAGTAATATATGAAGAAATGTTGTCATTAAGGCAAAAGAACACTTGGAATTTGGTAGAAATATCAAATCACCAAAAGTTAGTAAGTTGTAAATGGTTGTTCAAAAGAAAAAGAAGTAGAAGAAATCATATTCATAGCAAGATTGGTTGTAAGGGGCTTCTCACAAGGGGTGGACTAAAAATTCAATTCTCTTCAATTGTGCAGTACATGTCAATTACAATCCTGCTAGCCATAATTATTCAATTCAATATGGAGCTTGAGCAAATGGATGTGAATGCGACATTTCTTCATAGAAAATAACAAGAAACAAAATACATGAAGCAAATTGATTATTTCATTCAAGGTTTAAAATTACACAAATGGGTATTGAGGTTTTTTTCTTTCTTGAGGCGAGGCGTAAGCCTCAAGGCGTTTTGAGGAGTAAGCCTCAAAATCAAAAAATTGCGTAAAGTAAAAATAAATGTTAAAGATGATTTTTTATATAATACTCAAATAATATATTAAAGAATGACATATTAGCTTTCTATTGAACTATGAAGTAACAAATTGGCATACATATGAAAAAAAAATACATAAGACGTAAAGTGACAAGTGATAAATTGCACGAAATAAAATTGAAATCCAAATTTTACAAGAGCAAAACAACATGAAATATAGGAATTGCATAAAAGTCTCCTATAATATCAAGTTCAACTCCAAATTCCTTCTTTCTCAGTTCCCTAATCATCTACATTTAATTCTTAAGAAAAGCTGACATAATTGGCAACAACTCAGAAATCATCTGCACTATCATCACTGAGGATGTCTTTATTTGAGTCGTCGTCATAACAAATTGGTCTCTCCCCTTCCTCATCCTGTGGAGTTCAATGTCTCTCAATCTGTTTCTTTTTCATTTATTTCAATCTTCTTTCTCATTCATAAATATTTGTCATCAACATAAAGATGAGAATACTACTCCAAAATTTTTAGAGGAGGAGGTGGTTGTGGTGTGCGGCTTTCAAGTGATTCCCTGTGGTGGCTACGATGGTGGTGGCTACAGCAAAGGTGGTGGGGTGAAGGTCGAGATGGTTGAGAGGAAATTGTTGCGGCTTTGCGGGTGCATGAAAGCATGATTTGTTCGGGGCTTTAGTTTAAGATTTATGTAAGTTTTATAAAAAAATATATAAATCAGGTGCGCCTCAAGGTAGGCCTCAGCTAAGCTAAGGTGTAAGCCTCATAAAAAAAGCTCAAGGGGTAAGCCTCAAGGCATTTTTCATTGGAATTGCGCTGAGGCGAGTCTCATATTGCACAATTTTAAACAATGAATTTTCATTGAAGTAGAAGCTGAAAGTTAGGCATATCTTCTTAAAAGATCCTTGCATAGATATAAGCAATTATCAAGAATTTGGTACATGAAACTTGATAAATACATGTTAAAGATTGATTTTAAAAAAGTTACTATAATTCTAGCATTTACTAAAAGAATCATGGAGTTTTTACAAAATGCTCATCTCCTTCTATATGTTAATGACATGATTATTGCTATTTAAAGCTTGGTGAAACTATCAAAGTTAAAAGAATACTTAGCCAAGTTTGAAATGAAATAACTAGGTCCTACAAAGAAGACTTGGAATGGAAATCAAGAGAAATACATATAAAGGAACTCTTTTTATCCCAAACTTCTTACTTGAAAAAAGCACTTACGATCTTTAAAATGCAAGAATCAAAATTTGTTTTGCACTTTTGGTTCAATATATGAAGCGAAGTAAAGATCAGTTGCCATTAACTAATGCTTACAAGGTGTACATATTGCAGGCACCTCACGAAAATGCCATGGGAAGAAGTATGTATGTTATAGCTTAAAATAGGACCTAATTTCACATGCAATTTGAGTAGGGTTAGCAGATGCTTGGTCCTGAAAAGAACCATTGCAAGGCAAAGAAATCGGTTCTTACATATATTAAAGGAACATGTGAATTGGGGCCTGAGATTCACATGTACAACTCCACATGAACGAAGAGTTAAAAAGTATGTGGATCATGCTTTCACAATAAATGTGGATATAAGAAAGTCACCAACTTATTTTATGTTTAAATATTATGAAACATGATTAATTGAAAATCATGTTTGCAGTCTGTGGTGGCTTTATCAACTACAAAATCAGAATGCATTTTTTGTGTTAGAAGCAGTAAAGAAAGCCTTATGGATCAAAGGTTTAATGTATGAGCTACTTAACCAAAATATTTTACATGTAGTGTTAACTTTCTATGATAGTCAAGGTATTGTTTGTTTGTCCATGAATCATATCCGGTATGAAAGTATGAAAGGATAGAGCATGTGGATGTAAAACTTCATTTCACCAGGAATGTCGTGATCAATGAATTGGTGAAGATCATACATATACAAATAGATGATAATAAAATTGACAAAATCATTGTCTACAAGCAAGTTTCACTATTTTTCTAAAGATTTTGAATGTGGTTCCAATATAAGTATATTTTCATATAAAATCAAGGTGAGATTTTTAATGTGATTTTATATCTTGTTATTGGTTTTCTACAAGCATTAATAAATAATACAACCGCTTTTAGATAGTGGATAGCTATAAGTTGGCTATTTAAAATCTTATCTTCTCCTTGTATTGGCTTGGTATAGCCTTGGGTATAGATTCTATAAGTACCCAATGATGTCTTATAGTTGTTTATAAGTTCTAAAAATAATCCAATCATCTCTCTCTCTCTCTCTCTCTCTCTCTCTATTATGGAACAGAGAAAGACCCCGCTAGCTCACATGCTTCTTTAGTTTGATTGTTGTTGCTCCTATTCCCCTGTCCTATTTCACATCACTGCTGCAACCAAATTTGGTTGTTGCAATCCACATTTTGCAAAGGATTGGTATGAATCATTGCTATTCAAAAAGGCAATTATTAAAGGTAAAATGCAAGATTCAATAACCTGAATTTTGAGAAATAAGACTAATCAAGTGGAAAAACTTTGATTTCAGCCAGGGTTTCTACCACGAATCCTTGAAAGGTATTTTTCACCCATCCTTGCTTGTTCGTACAATTATCATTGTTACTATTAATATTCCTATTGCTATTACCGCTATTATTCCTATTACTACCACTATTAGTACTATTATTATTATAACTATCACTACTGCTGTAATTTATTATCACTACTATTACTATTATTATTACTATTATTATTGTTGTTGTTGTTTATCACTATTCTTATTATTGTTTATGGCTTTTTGTTTTTTATAACTGTTGTTGACAATTCCTAACCCGAATTAGCAAACTTGTTGATTGATATTAGTTGTATAGCTTGTCCAAAAACTCATGTTAAAACAATATTGAATTTTATTAGTGATCGAGTACAACCCATTAAAAATAAAGAAATGAATCCAAATTTGAATTTTGTTAGTGCTAGTGCATCGGAAGACCTAACTCAATTTGAGTGAGAATAAGGCAAGGTTGAATGCAAGTGTGAGTTGGGACATCACCTGCATACCACAAGTTTATTCATAAAAATTAAATAAGGGTTGACTAGTTCTAAATCCAAAATTAAATTTAGCTAGTGAAATTTGGTCGATGATGTTGTATGGATATAAATATTGGGCTTAAAAAATGTCATTGATATCCAAGTTGAGTGCGGCATGAATAAGAATATTAAGATGGATTTGTTGACTAGGTTGACTATGTTTAAATTCATATTTGTCAATGGTGCAGAATGGCGCATGGCGTGGCGCACAGGTTGAAATTGGCGCTCTGTGTCCGTCATGTGTGCGCAACGACGCATGGCGCGTAGCGCACGCAATTTAAATTTTAGGTTAAATAATTTTGAAATATTTATATATTTTAATTTCTAAATAATATAATAATAAATTTTAAATTATTAGTTATTTATTTATTAACTAAACCTAAAAGCCTCACGCACAAACCCTAAGAGTCGCGCCCGATCCTTCAGCTAGGGGTGGATTTTCGAGTCGGGTTAAAGTCCAACCCGAAAATGATCCGCCATCCCCTGACCCAACCTGAACTCGACCCAATTAGAAAAAACGGGTTACAAACTCTGATGCGATCAAAACAACACTAAGATTGCCAGAAAAAACGTCTTTCTTTACATGACAAACATAACCCATAAAACATAAATATATATTTTAGAAGAAAGATACAATGGAGTGGAAACCATGGAGAGAAGAAGTAGACTAGAAACCGAGACGAAGCTTAAGAGAAGAAGAAGAAGATAGCTCGCAGGCTATCACAAAACCCTCAAGTTTTTTTTCTAAATATTATCCCATCACACACCTAAAATAGCCACAAACACTTCACTTAAATAGGAAAGAAGCAGCCCAAAGACACCCCATCAACTGCCCAAACAGCCAACCAGCAAAAAATAAAAAAGGCAGCAATTAAGGCTCCCAGAAATCGAACCACCACAGCCGGGAACCGGGACAGAAACAGGAACCGAGGGACCCAGGCAGAGGAACTGAACAGCCAAGCCAGGAAACCGAGAAAGCCAGGGAACAAAACCCGAACAGCCACAGAAGCTCAGCCGCCCCCATCAAACCCAAAATCTTGCCTACATCAATTCTCCCCTGCGGAAGGATTTCATCTCCTGATGAAAATGATTCTGGGCGCTTGCTGAATGTTTTGACTTTCCTTTTTTTTTTAAATAAAGGAAGACTCACAAACAAACCAGATCTCTGATACAATCAAAACAACACTAAGATTGCCAGAAAAAACATCTTCCTTTACATGACAAACATAACCCATAAAACTTAAATATATATTTTAGAATAAAGATATAATGGAGTAGAAACCATGGAGAGAAGAAGTAGATTAGAAACCAAGACAAAGCTTAAGAGAAGAAGTAAAAACAAAACCCTCAGGTTTTCTTTTCCAAATATTATCCCATCACACACCTAAAACAGCCACAAACACTTCACTTAAATAGGAAAGAAGCAGCCCAAAAGACACCCCATTAGCCGCCCAAACAATCAACCAGCAAAAAGGAAAAAAGGCAACAATTAAGGCTCCCAGAAACCGAACCACCACAGCCAGGAACCGGGACAGAAACAGGAACTGAGGGACCCAGGTAGAGGAACCGAACAGCCAAATGGGCAGGGAACCGAATAGCCAAGCCAGGAAACCGAGAAAGCCACGAAACAAAACCCGAACAGCCACAGAAGCTCAGCCGCCCCCATCAAACCCAAAATCTTGCCTACATCAAACTCAGACCTGAACCTGACCTAATTTGGGTCGACCCACCAACCCGCTCTAATTTCGAATTTGTTTTGAATATGTGCGGCACTCTGCCCACTTTTTCCAAATAGCGTGTGCGAACCGCCAAAAATCCCTCCTGTCCCCAAATTCGCGAGCGCATGCGGTACGCGTAAGCGGCAAGCAGTGAGAGGCAAGCAGCTCGGGCGCGTGAACAGGAGGTTGTAAGCGGGCAAGGCTAGCCGCGCGCCGCTTGAATCGGTTGGTGCGAAACTGCAACCGTGCGTAGGCGGATGGCATGACGCTAGCAGAGCTGCGGAGGTGGAGCCGCGGACCTGCAGAGGCTATCTGGATCCGAACCTGAGTCAACTTCGGGCTGATTTCGAGTTTTCGGGTCAACCCGAACTCGATCGATTTTAAAAAATGGTCATATTTTTTAACCTGAACCTGACCGTGTGGACTGTACATGTGATGGCATGAGGCTAGCAGAGCTGCAGAGGCGGAGCCACGAATTTTCAGAGGCTATCTAGATCCGAACCTGGGTCAACTTTGGACTGATTTCGAGTTTTCGGGTCAACTCGAACCCGACTAATTTTTTAAAAATGGTTATATTTTTGAACGCGAACCCGACCTGTCAGACAAATGGATTGACCCAAACCCGGAATTTTTCGGATCGGGTTCGGGTCGGGTTTCAGGTCAGGTCAATTATTGACATCCCTACCTTTAGCAGCCGAAGCCGCGACCAATCCCTCATCCTCGATCAAAGCCACGAGCGATCCCTCACCCCAATCGAAGTTGCGAGCGATCCCTCACCTCGATCAAAGCCATAAGAGATTCCTCACCCCCAATCAAAGCTGCGAGCCATTCCAGACCCTCGATTCCGCCGCACGAGATTTTGCTCCCTTCATGCCCAATTCCGCCGCACGGGATTCTGCCCCCTTCACACCATATTCTGCACGGGAGCTCGTTCGTCCGGGTATTCCTTCATCCTTCCTCTCGCCGCTCCTTGTTCGTCCAAGTACCTCAAACAAACCCAGATCTTTAGTCCCTTTACAACAAGTAGTAATTTTATGATTTTCAATGATTATCTAAACACGCTATAAAGATGCTTTAGTCCCTTTACAACAAGTAGTAATTTTATGATTTTCAATGATTACCTTAACTTCTAGATTTGGCACTTCAATGAAAATAAGAAGAACCTTAATGTTTGGATCCTTTTTGGTCATCATCTAGTTAAGGCGTAATACTATTCAAGCAAATAAGATGCTCTGTCACTTGGTTCTAAGTCATATCTGTGCATCTCAATCTTGTTTTATTTAAGCCATATTTTTTTGAGAAAATTAATAGATTTTATTTTACATACTATTCACCTTGCAGATTTGACTTGTGTTAAGAAAGGAAGAGGTAGGCCTAAAAAGACTTGGTTAGAAAATATTAGAAATGACCTTTGTTTATTAAATTTAGATGAGAATTTGATTCTTAACATGACACAATAGCGAAAAAGGATTCATGTAGCCGACCCCACATAGGGGGATAAAGGCTTGTTGTTGTTTTTGTTTTGGGGGATTTACATACATACCACTTTATTTCATGCTATTTACATATCTAGCACCCAAAACTTTAATATTACATTCCCACCACTCATATAAAATTTTAATATCAAATATATCACTCCTATATTTCATTATTACTACCCATACCACCCTATAAACTTTAATATTTCATTCCATGCACCCATTTTTATTCTATGGGTGACAGGCATGTAATATTAAAGTTTTATGTGTTAGATATGTAAATAGCATGAAATAAAGTGGTATGTATGTAAATCCCCCTTTTGTTTTTTTTTTGTTTTTTACTATTCACCTTGCAAAACTTTTAGCTTCCTCTTAATCATCATCTCTCATTAGTTTTTGCCTTTTTTCCACACTATAAAGTTTCTTTTCCTTACCAACCTTTTGAACTTCCTGATTGTACTAAATCTTGTTATTGAATACTACCCAAACATTTCTCCAATCAATTGATATCCTTTTAGTTTTCAAATTTTCATTGAAAAAAGTTAACCAAATTGCTCCAATTTCTCCCATTACTATTAAAACCTTAATTATCTCAAGCAAATCTTATAGTTTGCATCATGTTCAAAATAGTGTGCACCGCGCCATGTGCTATGTGCATGGCTCCAAATGGACCTTTGCGCCTTGGTGCGCCATTCGCCGTTAACAAGTATGTTTAAATCTAAAATTAATTTTGAAACAAGGGTTGACTAGGTCTACATCTAAGATATAATTTAACAAATAAAATTTGGTCAATGATGATGTATAGATCTAAATGTTAGGCCATAAAAAAAATAACAATATATAAGTTGAATGTGACAAAATGAATGGGTGGCAAAACTAAGAAGAATAAATTACTGAATGATTATATTAGAAAAAATGTTGGAGAGACAACTATGGAAGATATGATTAGGAAGAAAAATAGGTAGATCTAAAATCACATAGATAAAAGTTTGTTGAAACACAATGACAAAATCAAAGCATGAGTTAGAGCATTGCATCTGGATTTCAAATCATCATCATCATCAATACTCCAAAACACAAAGCATGGACATAAGATCAAGCCTGGTTGACCCCTCCCCTTGGAATCCATAAGTGCTTATTTAATAAGACCACTCTACCTTCCTTAGAAGGCATGGTAGACTCATATACTTTTAAAGCAAGGAAAATTTGGAAAAACAAGTAGTAACTCCCTCCAAATTGTATTGATTGGCCACTCCAATCATGGACAACATGAATGCATGCATATTGGAACCACTACTTCCATATTTGGCTTGGCTGAAAACCCTAATCAATAAGTTATGTAATTTTTATTTCCTTTTCTTATAAAAGGACATCATGCACTTCAATTTCATATTATTGAATGTATCTTAAAGTTTGCTTGTTGCAAACCCCCTTAGGAGAAGCTCAATGGTCAATCCTAGCCTAGGAATTGGGTGAGTTCAAACTTTATTTCTTTTATGTTTGATTTTGTCTCTCTCATAAATTTGTTTAGCACATCTCTCCAATAATAGTCATCGCTCTCTACTCCCCCGCAACAACAAGAAATGTCCCATAACTTCTCATACTATCCACCATTAGGTGTCTCAATTTATGACACGACCCGAAAATCGACTCGAACCCAACTCGAAAAATCCAATTTCGAGTCGACCCACTTAACAAACAGGTCAGATTCGGGCTCTAGTTCTACATACGTTTGAAAAATCGGGTCTTGTATGGGTCAACCCGATAACTCGGAAATGACCCACATCCTCACGCGTCCGACCCACACAAATCGCGCTCACGGCTAGCAACTCGCACCCACACTGCTTTGTGTTGACAACCCCACACATCCCGCCTGCACCGCATCACGCTAGCAGCCTTGCAATTGCGCTCAACGCTCGCCTACTCTATGCTCGCCCAGGTCAACTCGTCGGGTCGGGTCAACACAAGTTTGGGCGGGTCGGGTTTGGGTTCATACTTCTGACCCATTTGTGTAATCGGGTCGGGTTGGGGTTGGATCAATCGAGGGTGGGTCAATTTCGGCTTAGACACGAACCCGACACAAAAACTCATTTTAACACCCCTATCCACCATCCTCCCTTCCCATCGCCCTGCAATAAAACCTAAGCAACCACTCTAGGGTTTGAACTCATCCAACGAACCCCAATTAACTTCTATCTCCTCCCAAGCCTTCCGTCCACCTCCCTCAATCCCTACAACTCTAATACCCCTTTATAGCTCACATTCATAGCCTCCCTTATCAATACCAAAGACTCCTCCACCTACAAACCTCTTCAAATAATTTCCTCCCAAAACTACCGCTTGGCTTCCACCAATAACCCCTTAAAACTTAACCCTAATTGTCAGCCCACTGCTCCAATACATCCACCATAACACCTCAAACCACCACCAAGCATGTGTGTCCCTTCTCTTCAACATGATACCACTGCCAACCCACCAATATTGATCAAAATAATAATGTGAACAATATGTTTAACATCTCAGACAAAAATCAATGATCTCAGACAAAAATCAATGAAACGAATGAAAAATGAGGATTCATCCGGACCCAAATTATTAGGATAAAGCTAATGATGATGATGATAAGAGCTCAACATATTTTAAACGTATCTACCATCTAATAATTTCACCAGCCCAAATCGTCCACCATATATTCAAGACAAAATGACCAAAAACTTACTCAGCGAAAACCACAAGATCCACGTATAAATTAACACAAAAGCTTAGCCTGATCTCAGAAAACCCAATTCCCGAAACCCTAAAAGACCCGGGTAACCAATTCAACCGCACCATAAACATATCTCAAATCCTCAATACAATATCAAAACCGATTTGAACAAAGATCAATCAGAAATCCACACCCATAACTAACTCTCAAACCAGTCTGCGATAGACCACATATTCCTAAATCTAACCTAATAACGCAGGGAAAAAAAACTGTTCGGGAATCGGGATAGCACACAAAAATTGTAACAGCGCGTAACATCATATATTGAGATAGAGGGAGAATGAAGAGCAAGTATACCCGAAGGCCGGGATGGCGTTGCAGAGGAAATCTTCAAGGCGTAGGAGGCGGCTAGCGAGAGAGATAGAGGGTGAAGAGAGAGCTGAAGAGAAATGGAAAGGCAATCAGACATAAATACCACGAGTGCTGCGAACCGAACCAGCGCTTTCCGGCCGAACCGGCGTTGTTCCGTTTTTCCTACTTTCTAGTTTAATTGTACTAATTTTCTTTTTTGTTATAACTCATTGTAATTTAAAATCTTGCTTGTTTGCCTTGGCGTCGATGCTCATGTATAATATGCAATATGCATGGATACATAAGCCCATAAGTCCCATGTTCTTTAATCTATAATAGTTTTAATCATAATTTTAAAAATTGGATCAGTCCAGTCTTAGTTTAATTGTACAAATTTTAATCATAGTTTAATTGTACTAATTTTTTTTAAATATTTTTATTAAATATGATGAATTATTACATCATAATATATACATGTTATCTCACATATCTCACATAATATGTTTACTAAAATGTGTATACTTCATACTATATAAAGGGTTAAAAATAATTATCTCAAACTCCTCCTATGATACGGGACTAACAAAGTTGCATGAATACAATATGAATTAGAATATGAATTTGGGTTTACTTTGGCTGGAAATTTGGGCTAGTTGGGCTATAAATTTGGGCTAGTTGGGCTGCAAATTTTTTTAATGTGCATTATAAATTTATTATAATGTATATTATAAGAATTAATAATATAAATTTTTAATATTATAAATTTATATATTATATTAAAAATTATTCTTATAAATATATTTAATTATAAATATATGAATATATTATTCTTAAATGATATTTATATTTATAAATTTTTATTATATTTTTAAAAAATTTTGTAAATATTATTAAATGCATATATATTTATATTATATTAATGATTATATTATATCATATGTATAAATCATATCTAAATATATAACATAAAGTGTGATTTTAAACCTCCAACTCATTCTTAGTTTGGATACTTATTATGTATGATAGGATAGATTTGTGTTTAAGATTAGATTGTCATATTATTATGTTAATTTTTAATACTAATATTATTTATTACATCATCCGGTTCGACCGACCATGTACCTCTCCTTATTCCGGTTCGATTTTCACAACCTTGATTTTAATTAGATAAATTCAAAAATAAAAAATAATAATACAGATACATCACCAAAAATTGCATGATCAAGCATGAATATCAAAATATATATGAATTAGAAACTTTCAAAAATTAAAATTAAAACCATCCAAACTCTGATTTCAACACTTATGGTCAAATTGAACATCTCAAAGAGATGAACCCAACAACATCAAAATTTGTCCAATATGAGCTCAAATGGGCTCAAATCAAGGGACTCACACACATTTAAATGCTTCAAAAGTATTAATTAGATAATCAAATGATCTTAAAATATGGCATGCTTATAGTCGAATTGAGCGGCTCATCGAGATGAATCCAACGAACTCAAGATTGTTTAATTCTAACATCATTAACACATTTAAATGCTAAATGAATGCTCAATGATCGAGGGAATCAATATGGGTCATTCGATAGAGTAATCTAGATTTGCCTCATATCTTCTCCATATTTATAGGATATGTCACTCTCAAAATCGATAAATAGACCCCACTCTCTATATGAAGGAGACTTTTGGGGAGAAGGCTTAAACCCTAAGCTTGAGACTCAAGTGTGTTCTAAGGCTTGAAGAATCCCAGAGCTCCACTCCGGAAAAACCATTGGTGAACTCGCCCCACTAGGTCATCGTTGCTTGACCTTTGTCCAATCATCGTTGTCGGACCTCTGTCTGGTAGCCAATGTATGGGCCTTCGTCTGACCATTGCCGCTCCCCAATAACTATCCCTCCAACCACCATCGTCAACTGGCTACAGTTCCTTCAACCATCTTCACTAGGTGATTACAATTCCTCTGACCACTGTCGCCTATCAACTATGGTCCCTTCGACCTCTGTAGCTCGTCAGCCTTCGTCACCCTCCAATCTCTCAGACCTCTGTTGCCTCCGTTGCCGACTACGGTCTCTCTAACCTCTATCATCTAACAATGATCCCCTCTATCTCAATCACCTGACTATAGCCCCTCCAACCACCATCGCCCATCTATGATCCTACCAACCAAACGAACATACTATTGCACTTTTTAGAACATCTTTCATATCATTAAAGCCAACTCTCATCATATAATATACTCTATATGATATATATTTGCTACATTGGGCAAAAGCCTTCCCCCGAGGAAGGGTATCATTTGTAATCCACTACAAAATACTAGTATAGTCATTTTAACAGAGCCAGACACCCGTGATTTTTCCCATTTTTAAGATTTTCTAAGTAAAAAATTTTGGTGTCTCTTATAACTCTTGCACCTATCACACCCCGGGACCTAAAGTGGAAGAATCTCTTTTCTATTTCTCTTTTCATTCCTTTATTTCTATCTTAATTCTCAATAACAGCTAATAGTCATTTACACCTGGATCAATTTAACATATAAAGTTGATTAATTATATTAAAAACAATAAACAACGTAAATTATAATTCACATTTACTAAAATCAATATTTACATGCTACATCCAACCCCAAAAATATATGTACAATAATTGCATTGGCTATAAAAGAATGCACATAAATCAAATAACTGAAATAAAACTAAACTAACAATGTTGAAAGAAAACTATGCATGTTGTCTAGTGCCTCATGCCACAAGGTCCTTACCCTTTCCTATAAACATGCAGAAACCACATAATGAGTACATAGCCCAGCAATTAATCAAAATCTTACAACTGAAATCAATTCAAGACAAAAGAAAAATAATATGTTGTAAATCATATAAGAAATCTATAAATTAATATATGTTAAATGTACCAGTCACATGTATAAATAAATCATTCTATCTTTATCATTCAACCAGTTTCATTCAGTTATATCTTTCAATCATTCTCGTTAGTCTATCGATTATATAATTATACAATAGTATCTATATCCATATTCAATGACAGTGATCAGTAATAATAATCAACGTCCTTATCCAGTAATAAGTGTCAATAATCAGTAATCAGTAATAATTCATATCAATAATCAATAATCAATTTCTATCAAATATTCAAATGAGGTTACCTTGAGGGTATCACGCTCATGCACTTATGACTCCCTATCAGTCGCCTCTTATGACTCTCAATCAGTATACTCCTTCCCATTAAATCACATGAAACGATCGCTCTGACTCTTTATAACTCTCAATCAATCTCTAGCTCCTTATGGCTCCCATAAGTGAATCTTAAGAGTATTACATGAGAGTTATCATTTTATATATCTAATATCAATTAATATATTCTTTCAGTCAAATCAGTATCACATTCCAATACACATCAGACTTACCAATTATATCAAATCATAATATATCACTTTCAACCCATTTTTAGTATACATTTATCTCAATCATTTCACATAAATATTCATATATCCATTTCTAAATGCAATAAAATCATATCAAACTGTTCAAAATAATCAAATTTATAGTATATCAAAAGTAATATGGTGAAAGCTCATGAAATGAGAAGATAATGCATTTTTGACAATTTTAGGAGAGATAAAATCCGTAGAAATTAAAATAATCGAGAACATAAGTAAAAAGATAGTTACTTAAAATAAGTAGAATAATATTCATAAAAAAATGGCGGACAAAAATCACTCGAATACCTTTCTCTCTTCTATTCTATTTCTTCTTCTCCCCCTTCTTTTCTTCTCCTCCTTCGGTTTCTTCCTAGGCAAGACAACGAGTGATGGACTGAGGGAGACAGCGACAAGGATCATAGTGCTCAGACCAAACACCACATGCAAGATTAAAATTATTGTAGAAACAAAGACTCAAATACTAAGGCGGCAATTTTTGACATCGTTGTGCTCTCAACCCTATCGTTCTAATGCTCCCAAGCATATTGCCAAAGTGCTTTAGTTCAAATAGAAATTTAATCATTCATATTTTAAATACATATCACTATATAATATGTATATTACATATACAACACCTAAAACTCTAATATTTCATTTCCACCACCCAAAATGAATGTTAACCTCAAATCTACCACGTCGTCTCTCCCGCAGCTCACTTAATCGCTTTCCATTGAAACCCCTCTTCCGCAAAGTCCTTTCTTCCTTGCGTGCTCTCCCCTCAAGCTCTCCTCCTCTACTGCAGTCTGACATCTCCTGCGTCTGTGCTCTCTGCAAGGAAAATTAAGGTCGGAGCCTGCTAAGATCCCCACCCCGTAAGCTGGATTATTCCCGTGATTTCGCACTATGACGCTCTTAAAACTAGGAGTAGATGCTGGCTTTGGTTCCTTAACTTGTCTGTCTCGCTCTTTTCTAGTTGTTCTGATATTCTATATTAATTTGCTTCATTGTCATGATGGATTTTTTTGGTTTCAAAATCTGTGTCGTTCAAACGAATTTAAGTTTTGAATCAAAATGTGTACATATTACTCCTCAAACTGAAATCTGTGGCTTTTGTGCTTTAATATACTAAACAGCAGTTTGTGTTTTATTCTCATAACTAAGATGATTTTATATGTTCTCAGCAAATTTAATATATGCAAATCTGTGCCATTTAAAACAACTTCTGTGTTTTTTATCAGAAATGTGCTAATTTGTCTACTACTTTGACAGATTTTGTGTCGTTTAAAATGAGTTCGGTTAACTCATATGTTACAAAAGGCAAAAACCAACATTCTGAAGTTTACTGTCACCTGAATTTTGTGCTATATACTTGCCACAAAGGTCCTAACAATGGAAGACAATTTTATAGATGCATTCATAATTGAACAGATAACGATCGCAATTACTTTAAGTGGATAGATGAAGTAAAAGAGCCATCTTATGCCATAAATAATGAATTAAAAGGCATCGAGGCAAGGATTTTTATGAAACTTGACTTGGTTATCTACTTGCTGAAAGTCTTTATTGCGGTTGTCGTTATCGATACTATTGTTAGGGTCTTTTTTGTGTAGTAATGTGTTGTGTCAAATTAGGTTTGAATGTTACTTTAGTGTTGTAGACTTCAACGCATTTTTGTTTTTGTACTTTGTTATTGATCAAACCTAATGTATTTATGTTGTACCTTCACTGAATTTGTGGAATGTGTTGTATCTTCACTAACTTTGTGGAATGAAAAAAAAAATTGTAGATGTTTAGCTCTCGAGCCAAAACCCATATGTATTTGTCTTGTATCTTAATTTACTTTATGGAATGATGACAGTAAATGATAGATGATGTTTAGCTAATAGAAAGAAGTGAAATACTATTATTATCATAGGCAGTGATTTTGTAATATAGCAGGTGATTTTGTAAGACAATGTTTCGGATGATAGCAAATGTTAAGCTCTCGAGCCAAAATGCGATAATAAATTGTGTTGGCCTGTACGAAAAAAAGCTCAAATTGTGCTTTCACAGACTAAATTGTAAAATGAAATTGAACATTCACATACAAAATGAATTGGCCTGCACGTAGAAATACCCTTTGTTCCACAAAAATTTGTGCTATAACATTCAACCATAAATTGTGCTTTAAACAAAAAAATACAGGATCAGCCGTGACACATACAAAAATTGGCCTGCCCACAACTAGAAATTGTGCATTCACATACAAAAACTCGGCCTCTACACGCCCAAACCAATGAAGCTATAGACTATCCACATATGAATACTCGAATGCATGCCTCTCAACATCAGCTGCACTCCTTCTACTTGGCAACTTTGCTCGTCGTGCTTGTCCTACTTGTGTGAGTACTACGTCGTCATTTTTCTTATTTTGCAATGTGTTCTTACAAGTACTTCAATGATGACCTCAAAGACCACATCTTTCACAGTTATGTACCTTCTTGTCATTCTCCGGGAAATTTTGCAGTCTTCTTTTTCTTGGCCTTCCTCTTGGTCTGAATGTATTCGACACTCCAATTTGCACAACATCCTCTACAGCTCTCCATTGCTCCTTCCCAGGTAGTGTGGCAATTGCTCCATCGATTGTAAGTCTATACTTATTTGAATTGTCAACCTCAAGTTAGTATATGTTAAATAAAAACAATAGTGCATAAGCAAGTATGGGTGAATGTTACATGCCAACGTAGTAGTAATCATCAACATACGTATGCCACAGTGGGTGCTCCTTCATACCAATGAAAGCCACGTCATGACTGCAAGGGAATCCAATTAACTGCCACACCCTACATATGCATTCTCTTCTTTCAAAATTGACATGTCTTGAATGGAGGCCCTCCACCTCAGCCATGAAAATACTAGATTGGCGAACTAGTAGATGATTTGTTCTTGTTGTGATTTCTCTTATGTAATCTTTCACGTTTGGGACTAATTCTCGCTGTTATGTTATACTAGCCATCTTTCGTACAACTCTCTGCTCCATAAGCTTACCTCGAATCACATCGATTAAGTCCACCACAAGTTTATTTCTAGAATCAGTGATCCATGAATTGAATGATTCTGCAAAATTATTTGTATTGGCAGAATGAAATATCCCAACCATGAATTGACTTCTTGACCACTTATGCGGTAATGATATTAAGTATGAGTGAACAATAGTGCTCTAGTCACTCAATTCAGCAAGCTTCTTGGCATACTTTATGGTGGTGTAGGCATTAATAGCTGCCCAAACTAATCCTTGAAGTTTTTGTCCATCTTTGCAATGAAAATATTTTTTGAGATTATTCTACATATGATGAATGCACACTCTTTGCTCAGCTTCGGGTTATATGTCTCAACACCCTCTTTGTGTAGGAGTAGGTCTTATCTGTCTTTTCTTCTATCCTATATTTATTCTTATATTATAGGCATTCCACTGTCTTGGATAGGCGATATCCCCTATCAAGCTCCAGTGCCCCTCTTTGTGTAGAAGAAGTTATTCTTCATGTAGAAATGTAAATGATACACAAGATTCCTTGATTGTAGATCTTTCATCTTTATCTTGATAAAATCTCAACTGTCTTTATTTTGAGAAAGCTTCAATTCTTCTCTCGATAAGGAGGTCAGCAGTGCAAATTATTACAACACTTGATATAGAAATAATGTTGATGAAAGTACGTCGATTCAAAGTTTCACTTTCAAAACCTTGTATTAGATGAAGAAGACTGTATGTTTGAGACTGATATAGAATTATACTATATTAATGTCATATAAATCCAATAATATTATATATGAATTAAAGATATTTATATGAGCTCGATGCTTATTTTTATTTGAAGTAAACTTCTCTCCAGAGGAAACTAAGTCACTAATGCATCTTTCAGATATGCCTTGTTATATTTTCTCCCAATTAAAATAACTAAATTAGAGGAATTTATCCCTTTTGCAGCTTTGAATCTTCTGAGACTTTTAAAGAATCAAATAAATATCTATCTTATGAGGCTTTTAATCTTCTGAGATTTTTATGTACATATACATTTTAAGACTTTTAGCCTTCAAAGATTTTTAATGTTCTTATGCCTTTTGAGGCTTTAGCGCGCCTTCTAAGGTCTTTGATGTGTCTATGCCTTTTGAGGCTTTTAGCTTTCTAAGGTCTTTGATGTGTCTATGCCTTTTGAGGCTTTTAGCTTTCTAAGGTCTTTGATGTGTCTATGCCTTTTGAGGCTTTTAGCTTTCTAAGGTCTTTGATGTGCATATGCCTTTTGAGGCTTTTAGTCTTCAATAATTTTTGGATAATTATGCACCTTATGAGACTTTTATCTATTGAGATTTTAGGTGTACATCTATGTTTTGAGACTACCTCATGGGTGTGCCTTCCCAGGGTCATTTGTTAGAGCATTATTCAATGTTGTAAACTTGCATTGAAAAGATTGGAAAAATTCACAAGGGATATTTGACCTATTTAAGGTTATTTGGCAGAGTATTGTTCAATGACGTTAAGCTGTGTGGAGGATGCCGAAAGAATTCACCAAGGATATTTGAAATATCCAAAATTGTTTGTCAGAGCATTGCTCAATAACGTTAACATGTATGGAAGAGGTCGAAGGAATCCACCAATTGACCTATCCGAGTTTATTTGTTAGAGTGTTGCTTGATGACGTTAACATGTATAAAAGAGGCCGAGAGAATCCACCAAGATGTTTGCTCTATCTGAAATTGTTTATCAGAGCGTTGCTCGAGGATGTTACCTGTACGGAAGAGGTTGAATCGAATCTCCTGAGATTGATAATACCTTGATTTGGGGAGGGGAGAGAATGCCGCATGTATACCGAAGATTGATCTGTCTTTAGACCATTACTGCTTTTTTGAGGTCGAGATTAAGACCTTACACAAGGAGTAGAAGTCCAACTGAGGATTGTATAGAGCTTAAAATTTATTTGAAGTATCCTTGCATTTGTTGGGAGCTTTATTAAAAATGGTTGCCAGTGATATTATCTCATACATTAAAAATATTAGAGTAAATTTTTTTGGCCACAGTCGCATTTGAGGTTATAGCCAAAGTTGTCCCCCAATCCAAATCTACTTCCATAAAATTGGTAACAATGACTGATGCTTGAGTAGTGATAGAATAATGCATAAGATTGCCCTGTATATTGAAGGAATTCTTTCGAACCTCATAATATATCATGACAAACCGATCATCTTGTTTCAACCATACCCAGGTCGTTGACGTGAACAACCTTTTAAGATTGCAGCAAAGGTTGCCCCCAGCTAGGAATCATTTCCCACAGACAGTGCCAAATTTTTGCGTGCGAAAAAATTTGATTTGATAGAGTATATGATTTACATCTTAGTAGTGTGCAAAGATTCAACACGAATAGATAAAAATGATAAGACCAGAAGAATTTTTTACGTGGAATACCTGGAAAGTGAAAAAATCATGGGGCCACTAACCTAGTTGTAAAATTCACTATGTAGCAAGTGATACAAAGATTCTCCTTTCTTCACTATTGAAGAAGATGAAGAGTGCAAAGATCAACTGTCCACAGAAGGACAGTCTATATCCAACAATAGGGTCTGATTTCTCCAATAAGAATTATGGATGTCCACAGGTATACTTTCATACCCAACAATAAGGTTAAATCTTGTTAATACTCTGGAGATGATAGAGATTTTTTATGTTGATCCTCAGTGAAGATGGTGGTTGTCGGCAATAATAGTTGGTGGTGATCGTCGACAATGATGGCTAGAAAATGCAAGAGAGTTCTTTGTAGTTCTCTCTTCTCATTTTTTTCCCTTCTCATGTGAAGAATCAGAGCCTATTTATATATTTTCGGGAGTGACATGCTCTGTAAATATGAAAAAAAATCTAGAACAAAATAGGAGTGATCCATCAGACAATCCATATTAATTTCTTTGATCATAGGCTTTCATCAAGCATTTAAGTACCTTAATGATGTCAGAATAAAGTGATTTTGGGTTCTTTGGATTCATCTCGTCGAATCGCTCGATTCGACTATAAATATGATATATTTGGAAATCCTTTGGTTACTAAATTAATGTTTTTAAGCTTCCACGTATGCTTTAGCTATTTGATTCGAACCCATTTGGGCTCGGATTGGACCGATTTTGGTGTCAACGGGTTCATCTTGTCAAAACATTTTGTTTGACTTAAATTTGTTGAGATTGGTGTTTGGATGATTGTAAAATGAAATTTAAAGGTTTTTAATTCAAATATATCTCAAGCTTCGTGCCAAATCAAAGTTATTTTTGGTGATGTATCAATTATTATAATAGAGAGTTTTGATGTTTTTATAGAAGCTTGATCATTTTAAAGTTTTTTAGAGGACACATTTATTTTTAGTAGGTCAAAGTTGATTGATTGATGCTCATTTGTCTTTATTATTATAATTATTGTTATTATTATTATTATTGTTGCGGGCTAAAATATATGCGGCGATAGAGTTTAATTTCTACATCTTAGCGTTGCACGATATCCTGCTCACACATAGAGAACACGATATTTTTTACGTGGAAAACCCTGAAAGAGGGAAAAACTACGGGGCCTGGCCCAGTTGAAATGATTCCACTAGAACTTGAGTAGATTACAGGGGGCTGACTCGCCTTCAAGGGCGATCAGATTACAAGTATCACCCGTAGGGTGGGAGTTAGAAGCTTGTGAGGGCCTAAGATTGTGCTGGCAGAACTTCGGGGTCACCCGGTGGTCTGGCTGAATTTCGGTCCCTAGGTAGTCGTTGGGCAGAGATGAGGACGTCAGATGGTGGTCTGGCGAAGAGCAGGGTCTCAGGTGGTGGTCCGGCGAAGAGCAGGGACTCAGGTGCTGGTCCGGCAAAGAGCAGGGCCTCAGGTGTTGGTCCGTCGAAGAGCAGGGCCTCAGGTGGTGGTCCGGCGAAGATCAGGGCCTCAGGTGGTGGTCCGGCGAAGAGCAGGGCCTCAGGTGGTGGTCCGGTGAAGAGCAGAGCCTCAGGTGGTGGTCCGGCGGAACTCCGGCGGTGGTCGAGGAGGAGCAAGGGGGCAAGAGCTCTCTCTTTTTTCCCTTAGGATTTGGTGTCCCTTTTCATGAGAAATGGGGTCTCTATTTATTGATTTTCATGAGTGGCATTGCCTTCAAATAGGTGGAAGATTAAGGGTAGTTAGGGAGTGGTCGAATGGACGGCCAATCTTGAATCCCTCGATCATAGACTGTTCGCTGGACATTTGAAGGTCTTAATGATGTCGGAATTTGACGATCTTAGGCTCATTGGATTCGTCTCGTCGAGACGCTCGATTCGACTATAAGCATGTCACATTTGGAGACCATTTGGTAATCCAAATTATGGTTTGAACTTTCCAATAGCGCTTTAGACTCTTGATTTGGACTCATTTGGGCTCGGACTGGGTCGAATTTGGTGTCATTGGGTTCGTATTTCCGAGACGCTCCGTTCGACTATAAGTTTGCTGGAATCGGAGTTCGGATGGTCCCAGAATTAATTTTGGAAGCTTCCAACTTGGTTTTACCTTGAGATTCGTGCCCAATCAAGATAATTTTTTGTGGATGTATCAATTATCATCATCGTCACCCTCAAGATGTTACCTAAATGGGGATCTGCCATGGAGTATGATCTCATCAAATTGTTATTAGAAATACTTATGTAGACAATTAATGATGATATTTATCATTCATTTTATAAATTGAGATATATATGGTTGATTACTCTTTAATGTATCTAAGGACAATTATAGGATAATTTTATTTAATTTCAACCATGCTCGCAATGCTAATCTAAATGTTAGTTCAGCTCCATAATAGATAAGTTTGTGAATAAGATAAATATGAATTATCTAAATGTTAGTTCTTAATGAATATGCGTTGAGTTAGTGAAAAACTTTCATTATTTCTGCTTAGAGATCTCAATTATATCCTCCATATATAATTAGGGGAATTACAGTAATATCACTATTAGCAATGTCCACAGACCAAGGCTGCCTATCTCAGACTCTCAGTATTCAGTAAAACAATTAGAGATGAGACATTTAGCCCATGCATGCATATACATCAATTCATAATCTAAGGTTTCGTTTGAGTTTGAGATAGCTTTTGAATACTATTTTTTTCCTCTGCTTTTAATTTTTTTTATCAAAAAATTATTTTAAAAAACAGTAAAAAAATTATCTCAAACTAAGCCTATACCAGCTCGAGAAACCACATTTTTTCTATATTAGCATTGTATCATTAGATTGGATCCTCATAATATTGCACTCTGAAGAGAAAAAGCTTGCAACTGAAAGAAATCTCTTTTATGTTTGTCATTTACTCAGACATCTTCTTTTGATTTCTTGGCGCAGTTCATCACTGCATCTCCTACAGTAAGAAAGATTTTATCATTGCCAATCAGCTCCACGAACTCTGAAGCATGAAGCTTCTCCATGATCACAGGCCCTGGATTGGCAAGAGCAAGCTGTCACAGGCAAAGGAAGAATTTACAAGTCATAACTTGAATTTAACAGTACTAAAGCAACTGCAACAGGGAGTCTTCAGTGACACTTTAGCATCCAATAAAATGTAAGTTAATTTCTACTTTTAATCAGTATTTTTTGAGGAAAATTTGACCAAGGTAAGAAGAAATGCTGAATAATGTAGATTGGCAAGCTGTGAGTCCGTTTAGGACAGTTGCAATTGTCTATAAAAAGAGTTTTAAAATTATTTTGAGAAAAAATTGTTATTGAAAAATTATCATGAGTATTATAAATTATTTTCTTTTAAAAATATCAGAAATAACTTTCTTATGATTATCATATACTAGCAAATTTGATTGTAAGAAACTATATCTCTTCATAAAATTTTTTTACAAAAAACAACAAAAAATTATAACAAAAAAAAAAAAGATAGCTATAGGAAAAGCAAAGCCTTGAAGAAATTATTTCCCAAACGGACCTTCTTTTAAACCATTAAAAGGAGCTCATAGTATTGGTTTTGTAGAGTTGATGGCACAATTATTGCTTTATTTTATATTGCAATGTGTCTACAAACTTCCTTTGGATCCAAGGAAGTAAGGACAGGAAGTGAAATCTTAATAATTTTTAAGTTGATTATGAATCAATAGTCCTTGATTTGAGCTTAAAGAGCTAGTTTTATGTTTCTCACCTTAACTTCCCTTTTCTGTAGGGACTTGAACAAGTCTTCCAAGGCATGAATGCCACTGGTGTCAATGTCAGTGACAGCTGCAAGGCCATTTAATCATCAAAATTAGAAATCACCTGTCTACAAAAATTTGGACAATTAGAAAGCTTGGAATCTCACGAGACATATCCACGACGAGGAACTCGATCTGTGGAATATTCTTATTTTTCAGCTTCTCCTCTTCATCTGCCAACCATCTTAAGATTCTGCACGCAAGACATGGAACTGTTTTAGAAATACTTGAGATATAAGCAAGCACCAGACTCGGGATTTCAGACAGAAATAATGTATTGATATCGATTCAAGTTGCTTTTTTTTTTTTTTTTTTGTTTTACCTCTCTTTTACATAATTGGAATTCGTAAAGTATATAGCTGAATCAACTCTCACAACTAGAACTCCTGGAACTCTGTTGGCATCAGGATATTGTTCAATGTTCCTGTAGATTGTAGTTCGAGGAAGATTCCCCAGTATAGTTGTTCTTGGTCTTGTCACTTGTAGAAGAATCTTAGCAAATGATATGAAAACCTATAAAGCATAAATTTGATAGCAAAAAATGAGAAAAATCATTAATCATATACGCTTATTTTTTATATAACTCAACATAAAATTAAAAAAGAAAAAAAAAATGTAGTTGTGACTTTGTCCTTACAGCAATCAAGAGACCAATCTCAACTGAAGCAAATATCACACCAAGAAATGCTCCCATGCAAGCAATGAAATCAAATTTATCAACCTTCCAGATAAGAAAAGCTGCTTCGTAGTCAATCAGACCAATTACAGCAGAGATGATGATCGATGATAGAATAGCGTTCGGAGTATACTTAAATAATGGTGTGATCAGCAATAAAGTGAAGAACACCACAACAGACATAACCAAGTTGGACACTGGAGTTTGGCAACCAGACATGTAATTGACAGCTGATCTTGAAAATGATCCTGAGACAAAGTCAAGACCTTGCTGATCAAACTAACATGAAGTAAACTTAATGTGAAGCAGTTTCAAAATTATAATTTGGTCTTTTAAATTTATAATGTAAGTATCACCTCAAAATGGCCACAGATTTAGCTCAAAAATTAAAAGATAACTCAAAAATCAGATCGGCTTTTAGCCTGTAGAGTTCAGCTTGTAGTTCACAAGCCGATTAATGAATCAAGACTAACTCAGATTAAACTTGAATTGAGTAGGGCCTGAATTAGATCTAGCTAGTTCGTGACCATATCAAATTCTATATGCACGTATACATGAATGCATATACACAAATATTTATGTATGTATTTAGATTTAAATTATTGTGTAAATGCATTTACACATTTATACATATGACTATATATGTCTGATTGTGTCCATGTATGATGGAATGAGAATTTACCATAGGAGACCAAAAATAAAATAAAAACATAATAAACTATTAAAATAATATGGAGTCTTGTCCAATTCCTAAATATGCACAAAAAATGCAGAAAGCATGAAGATCTAACTACGTTGTACCTGTTGCAACATAGCATGAAGTCATCGAGCCAACCACATTCATTGTCCCAAGCGCAACCATCTCTTTGTTTCCATCCAACTGATAGTCCTTCATGGATGCAAATGTTCTTCCAATCGCCACAGCTTCCTGTCAAACTTTAAGCAGTAAGAAGCAAATAAAAAGGCCAAGTTCTTAAAAGACGGTAGGATTTAATAGTTCTTTAGAGTACCGTTAGTGCAATCATGCCAGCAATGATGCCAATTTTGACTCCTTTCCCTAGAAAGGGTCCCGAAAAATATATTAGCTCCAAAGAGGAGGGATTGATTCCCTTTTTTATGTGTTTCACCTTGAAGATGACAGAATAACACTTGGTTTAGTATCTTATGTTGGGAAAAAAAAGAGGAGACAATATAATTTTGATTTGTGTAAGATGTCTCACTATTTGTACTCCGTGTCTTTCAGCATGAGTAATATAGACAAAAAATGTCGCTAAAACAACAGAGATAAGCGGCGCAATTGCTGGCAGCCAAAATAACTTTCTGTTCTTCTTTCCCTGTTTATAGAAGTTTGGTTAGTTCTAGGACAATATAATATGCCAATCAATAAAATTGAGCAGAAATGTTGCAGTGATTTTTACCATATATTTAGCAACAAGAAGGAATACCAAGAATATTGTTCCAATGAGAATTGTTGGCCAGTTCCACTGAGCAAAAGAGTAAAATAAATGAAACTGTTCAGAACTGAGACCAAGAAAACTGAAAAAAAAAAAGCTATTTTTTATGATTAAAAACAAGAATACCAGTGACTTGACAAATTACCCCGTGAGGAAATGGACGAAAAACAGATTTCATAACAGAAATGATGTCTGTTTGCTTTGTAAATTTCTCTATGCCAAGGAAACCTTTGAGTTGCTGAAGGCCAATAGTAATGGCTGCCCCAGCCATAAATCCAACTATTGCAGCGTGTGAAAGGAAGTCTATAAGAAATCCTAGTCTGCAAAATGTAAATAAAAGCACAGGAATAAGATCAAAACATACTTGTCTTCTGTTAAATCTAGAGTTCAAAAGTTCATCTTATTTATCTTTTTTACCTTAAAAATCCTAGCAATGCTTGAGTAATACCAGCAAAGAAGGTAGCTGTGAATGCAAGCCTTAGGTATTCCTCTTTGTTATTTATGGGATCAAGCTCATCTTGGAGAAGGGACCCTAACAAAAGAGAAACTACTGCTACAGGTCCAATAGCAATGTCTCTTGAACTTCCCATGAATGCATAAATAAGTGGTGGAACAAAGCTAGAATCTGCAAAATTGAAGAAGAAAATAATAAACAAAAAAATTTACGACTATTTATTCACATGAAGATGTAGACAGTTTATCAAATAGTCATTAAGCAATGTTAATAAATACTTACAAAGACCATGCTGTGGTTCTAGATTTGCAAGCTTTGCATACCCAATATCCTGTTTCGCAATGACAGAACGTTAGTGTAATAACCTGAAAATTATGAAAATAATTTTAAAATAAAAATATGAAAATTTTGGAAATTCTAAACTTGAGCAAAGCCGCGTTTTGCTTGAGGGTGCAGCGAAGTTGAGAGGCACCAGGAAAGCGTTGCCGCGACACTGAGCTCTCTAGAATTTCTGAAAATAATCTGCGATGCTGGGTCATGGGAGCACTGTGGCGCTAGGCACTAAATAATATTTTTATATATTTTATATGGACTAAGCCTTCCCCCTCCCCCTATTCTCTTGGCTTGCCGGGTAAGGAAGGAGAGGAAAAGGAGGAGAGAGAGAAGAGAGAGAAAGCTATTCAGGTGATTTTCATCCGCCGGTTCTATTCTAAGATTTCTTATACTCGTGGTAGGTTACTCGAATCCCACTCTGATTTTCAATGATTTTGAGTATGATGAATTTAATCTTCCCCAACAACAACAACAACAAAAACATCAAGCCGTTATCCTACTACGTGGGGTCGGCTACATGAATCCTTTTTATCCATTGTGTCCTGTTGAGAGTCAAATTCTCTTAATATTTTCCAAATTGATAAAAATTTATTTTCTCTTGATTTATCGTACTTTCACCTGTTTATGATAGATATGAATTTTATAAGCATTTTGACTGTAATATTATTGAATTTCACTGGGTTGATCAATAGTTGTTATTTTTTAAAGTAAAGAATAGTGTATAGATTTATTGCATTTCATAATTTAGTGCACTTTATATATGATATTGACTTACACTACATAGAGAAAATGACATGATTATATGAAATAAACGTGACATTTGCATGTAAACAAGGAAGACTGGTTGTTAATACTATAATTAATACGAGTTGATTCTTAAAATATAATATCTTGCGCAGGATGGTGTGACGACAGATTTTTCTTAAATAAAATAGTTATGGTGTAATCTTAGAAGTTAGCTTAGAATTAATTGACCAAATTATGACAACGAATAGAGGGTGACGACTCTTTATGACATAATGATATAATGAATAATTGATAAGACTCATAGATGACAAATGAAAGAATAAAAATATCATATTAAAGCTGGATGTTATGCCTTGCTATTCATAATCGCATTCATGATTGTATTTACATAGTGACACATGAACTGACTGATAGAAAGAACTAATAAAGTTATCATTGAAACTAATACAATATGGCATAACATAAACAGATATAAATATACTTATAGACATTGATACATTGGTATGACACACTAACAGAAAATGTATGATAGATTCATTAGCATGAATATAATTGATAGATAATTGATGTATATTTTACTAAACGATATTGACATTTCCTTATAGAATTTTATTGATTTTTTTATGGATTCTCATACTTCTTGATATGTTTTTGTTTCACTGATCATATTGATTTTTATTGATGAATTGATATTTAACTGATTTCATACCAATGACCACTAATTTTATATTGATGAGTTGAGCATGCATATTGATTCTAGAGACCTTACATTGAATGCAGTAGTGGATTTTGGTTGTTTGCTGGGTTGTGTGCTCATGATGTAGATTTGATTGATTTCAGGTTAGGGAATGGATCATGACCCAGTGGAGTGAGGCTGTCAGGATCTTCAATTTTTTTTTCTTGATTTCTACATTTTGCTTTATTCTTTTGTAGTCAAGAGCTTGATAAGATAGATCGATGTTATAAGTGATCTCCTGACTATTGTAAATTGGATTTTGATGAATGAATATAGTGAAAGATTTTGATGTATATGATTTATAGATTTGGTTCCACTGGACTGATCTATATTGTGATTTTATAGAAGCTCTGATAGATTAAATAAGAGATCAAATATATAATTCTTTCAATTCAGATTTTGGGACGTCAGAGTTCGTTAGTGAATATCAAACATATAACTTCCTACATATTAAATGATATATTTTTTGGCTCAATCTTATGTAACTAGTGTTAGTACCCATATATCAATGTCATTTAGATAACAATGCTATCTATGAAATGGGTTGTATTTGGTTCGATGTTATATTATTTAAACAATGTAATGTAATTTACAAAATCATGAATTGTTTACTTGTATGCCTTCTTAGGTGCTCAACAGTTATTTAACGAGTCATATTGGAAGAGCTATCAATGGAATTCATCAACCCAACTGCAGGGATGCATTATCCTAAGAAGACTCAAGCTCTCTTCCACATACTAGCTAGCCATGGAGTCTAGTACCCCTGCAACTCAATGACTCATCCCTCATATCAAGACAATCCAAGGATTTCATCTAAGAGGTCACCAATGCGGTCAAAGAACTCACAACAATGGTCCTCCCTGCTCAATTGATGAGGACTCGCCCCATCAACTCACCCACGAACACTCATCATAAGAGAACTCGCCTCAAGGTAAGGAGTTGGACTAGAAAGCATCGACCATGCCAAGCGCCTATCAGAGCAAGACATGTGTCCAGGATAGTCCGTACTGAGTTTCATTTATTATTGTTTTTTTAAATCTTTTTTGTGTAGTTTTTTCTTGTAGCCCTAAGATCCCTATAAATAAAGGCTGAAGAGATACATTTTGGATCTTTTGACAGCTTTATTGAGCTAGTAAAAGATATTCCTCCAAAAATCCTTTCCCTTTTTTCATACTCACTGATAAAATTTGATGCTTATTTCTCAACATTTCTAGAGTGTTCTACACATAATAAAATCTTTACTAATGTAGAAGATTCTAAAATATTTGTAATAAATAAAGAAGACTTTAGAGTAATGTTGGTAGAAAGATCTAGGATATTTGTAATAAATAAAAAAGATTCTAGAATTGCTATTTTATAGAAGTCTCTATATTTAACTTTCATACCTATAAATAGGTAATGCCATGATGTAGTAAGTTAAGCTGAAGACTACTTAGCAAAAGTTTAGCAATAAAATTCTTCTTCTATTCTCCCATCCAAAATCTCCATATATAGCCCATTACTTACCTATCTATCTTTTCTCTTCCAAAATATTTCCAACATTTGGTATCAGAGCCTCGCTCGATCACTCATTGGGCATTGTAAAAATGTTAACAAAAATCTAATGAAAAACTCCAACCGCTCTACCATTCTGATTTCAATCTTCAATGGATAAAACTATGATTTTTGGTCAATAAAAAATGAAAACATATTTTCGCTCCCAAATTTGTGGACGATTGTTGAAGAAGGATTCAATACTCCAGAAGATATAACGACTCTTTCAGCAAATCAAAGGAATGCACTTGAAGAAAATCAACAAAAGGACTCTTAAGCTTTATTTGCTTTACAACAAGCAATGATAGATAACATCTTTCTACGAATCATGGGTGCAACAACTCCTAAACAAACATGAGATACATTGCAAGAGGAGTTTCAAGAAACTAAAAAGGTACAAGCCATCAAGCTGCAGAATTTAAAAGAAGATTTCGAGGATATTAAAATGAATGATAATGAGGCTGCAAAAGATTATTACTCTAGAATAAAAGAAATAGTTAACCAAATGAGAGCCTATGGAGCTATAATATTTGATAAGGGAATATTTGAAAAGATACTAGTTTCTTTCACAGAAAACTTTTATACAATATTTTATGCATTGAAGAATCAAAGGATATAAAAGTCTTGTCACCAACAAAATTAATAAAAAATTAATGAGCTCCTTGAAGCACTTGAAAAAAGATTGAGTAGGCAAAATGAGATCTCTACAGAAAATGCATTTCAATCTAAAACAAATCTACGATCTCATAAATCAAAACTTGGAAGAAATTCACAAACAAGTACTAAAGATAAAAATAATCAAAGAAAAGGTGACAAATATTCTCCATGTGACATTTGCAAAAAAAAAAAGTCACTTGAAAAAGGATTGTTGGTTTAAAGGAAAGCCACAATGCTAAAATTGTAAAAAATGTGGACATATAGAAAGTGCTTGTCGCTTGAAGAAAAACCATGAAGCTAATTTTTTATAAGAGAAAGATAATAAAAATCTCTTCTATGCTTGTCAAGTTGCATTAGTAGAGAAAAAAGATACCTGGTATCTTGATAGTGGTTGTAGTAACCACATGACGAAAAATGAAAATATATTTTGTAGCTTGATGAAATCAAGACAAAGGTCAAAATTGGAAGTGATGACTTCATAAAGTCAATAGGCAAAGGCATCATTGCCATTGACACAAAAAATGGGAAGAGATACATCAATCATTGTTTAAAATTGCACAATATGAGGCTCGTCTTGAGGCGCGTCTCACCCTATATATATAGGGTGAGATTTACCAAAATCATAAACTAAAGCCCCAAACAAATTAACCCTTCATACACACCCGAGCCGCAACAACTTCCTCAACTACCTCGACCTCTAACTAGCCACCTTTGCCGCATCCACCACCATCGTATCTACTGCCGGGGATCACTTGAAAGAAGTGCACCACCACCACCTCATCTAAAGGATATCGAATCTATAGCTTAAGAACAAAGAAGCTAATTATTAATCGAGATGTGGAACTCGATAAAGATGCTGCATATAATTGGAAGACAGAGAAAGTTGAAAGAAAAGGTATCAACCTGTCGTCATCAACACATCAACAAATTGAAGAGATCAATTATCCAACTAGATCACCAACTCAAGAGCCAGTTCAAGTTACAAACTCAGAAACACCGCCTAGAAGAATAAAATCTCTGCTAGAGATTTATCAATATTGTAATTTGACAATCATAGAGCCACAAAGCTTTGAAGAAACCTCAAAGCAATACGTATGGAGAAAAGCTATGGAAGAAGAAATAATGATGATTGAGAAGAACTAGACATGAAGCTAGTAAACTCTCCACAAGGAAAATAGATAATTGGAGTAAAATGGGTCTACAAGACAAAGCTCAACCCAGATAACTCAATTCAAAAACAAAAAGCAAGATTAGTTGTTAAGGGATACTCACAATAGTTTGGAGTTAACTACAACAAGACATTTGCTCCAATTGCTAGATTTGACACAATAAGGGCATTAATAGCACTTTTGGTACAAAAAAAGTAGAAGATTTATCAGCTAGATGTGAAGTCTTGAATGGTTATTTAGAAGAAGAGATCTATGTAGAACAACCTCCAAGATTTATTATAAAAGGACAAGAAGACTAAGTTCTGAAGCTAAAGAAGGCTTTGCACTGGATAAAGCAGGCTCCAAGAGCCTAGTACAGCCGAATCGACAACTATTTCCTAGAGCAAGGTTTCAGGAAGAGCAAAAGTGAGCCAACACTATACATCAAGACTTAAGGTATGAGCAATACACTCATTCTCTCCCTATATGTGGATGATCTAATCTATACAGGAACAATAAGTGGATGATCGAGGATTTTAAGGAAGATGACCGATTTAGATCTGATGCACTACTTTCTCGGGATAGAAGCCGGAAAGAAGCTGAGATTTTTATCACACAAAAGAATACAAAAAGTCTGTTAAAAAAATTTAAGATGAATGTTGCAAGACAGTAGCTACTCCACTAGACAACAAGGCACTCATGAAAAAAGATAATGCACCAAAGGTAAACATTACAATTTATCGAAGTCTCATTGGAAGTTTGCTTTATCTAATAGCTACAAGACTAGATATCATGTATGCAACAAGTTTACCTTCAAGATTCATGCAAAGTCCAAGCCAATTCACCAAAGTGCAACTAAGAGGAGGATCCTTAGATATTTGGAAGAAACAAAGGACTATGGCATATGTTATGAATCTTCTCCCAACTCAAATTTACTAGGAGATACTAACAGTGATTGAGCAAGATCATTGAATGATATGAACACCACATCAGGATATGCATTCACATTAGCTCTGGAATATTTTCTTGGGGATCAAAGAAGCAAGAAACAACTGCACAATCATTAGCGGAAGCCGAATATATTGCATAAGTAATGACTACAAGTCAAGCTATATGGCTAAAACGCATATTTGAAGACATGGGTGAACCATAAGAAAAATATAGAAATCTATTGTGATAGCCAATCAACTACTGCAATGGCAAAAAATCCTATGTTTCATGGTAGAATCAAACACATTGGTATCAAATATCACTTCATCAGAGAAGCTAAAAGCAACCGGGAGATTAAACTCAAACACTGCAAGATTGAAGAACAATTAGCAAACATTCACAAAAGCACTTCCAAGAGGAAAGTTTGAGCAACTGTACGATATGATTGGAGTTATCAAAATTCGCATCTAGGAGTGATAAAATTTGATGCACATTTCTCAACATTTCTAGAGTATTCTATATATAATAAAATCTTTACTAAAGCAAAAGATTCTAGAATATTTGTAATAAATAAAGAAGACTCTAGAGTAATGTTGGTAGAAGGATCTAGGATATTTGTAATAAATAAAGAAGATTCTAGAATTGCTATGTCATAGAAGTATCTAAATTTAGCTTTCATATCTATAAATAGGTAATGTCATGAAGTTGTAAGTTATGTTGAAAACTACTCCGAAAAAGTTTAGTTATAAAATTCTTCTTTTATTCTCCCATCTAAAATCTCCATATCCCATTGCTTGCCTATCTATCTTTTTTCTTCCCGAATATTTCCAACACTCACCACAAATCTTCAGGTTCCAATTTCTTAAGCTTGCCTGCTAGTAAACTCAAGTAACTTCCACAGACAATCTTAGATCCAACACTTATGATTATGATCTTTCTTTTATGCTGTTATTTATTTTAACGGTCAGAGATTAGAATTTAAATGCACCAAATTTAACCAACATCAAGATTTGATTAAAATAGGACCTAAATGTCATTAATTAAATTTTTATTTAAATATGTCATTAAACCAAACATTTGACATCTTCTAATAGTATTTGTATTATACAACAGATATATGTGAACCAAACAATTCAAGTCATTGCATAAGCTTACTTGAGGTATGCAAAGGCTTGCAATGGTTAATCCAGCAATGACATCTCCTTTAAATTTAATCAAATTATAATTTCTTCCCCATTCAAAGATTGGAAACAAAAACTGCAACCCAAGCATGAACTTCTTTGATTTAGGTTGGTCCTTGTAAGGCTTCAAGGGGTCATCAGAGAAGAACGTTTCCTTTAATCCATCAGCGAATTCTTTAAGGAATCTCTTCCTTGGAGGGCATCCAACCGTGTAAGTTGATGGATATTTCTCCAATTGTTGCTCTGATTCATATTGACTGATATCATCTGCTTCATAGTTCTTGACTTCGTTTGCAGCAACAGGATGACTCATCTCTTAGTTAAATGTATATACAAAATTGACTGGGGCACTTTGCAATGAGAGGTTTTACCTACAATATAAGATTTCATAACCATTAGAGGATAAAATCAGATCATTGAGAAATATAGTTGAAGCATGCAGCAAGTTAAAACAAAGCATGCAATATGTAATTGTTGGGAATTAGGCAAAACCGAACTTAAATAAACGAGAGCAAATAAACAAAACAAAAATAAACATTCAAAACACACCAACATTTTTTTTACATATTAATCCAATAGATAAATATATTTTGTTGCTGCCATTGCAGATTTCACCATAATAATAATAGTGAAAATTTACAGGGAATATCAAACATAATGACGACATCCCTTTAAAATGCCCTGAAATCCTCAAAACATCCCTATCGAATATTTTGTGCTGGGTTTGCATAAGATTATGCTCTATAGGACTTAAACAATAATGCAATACAAATAAACAAATAATGACATTGCAGCCATTTAAAGTTCTCATTGAAACACTCAACCTAAACAAAGGAAACCGATAAAAAATATAGAATTTACAGAGACGCTAATAGCAATAAGACAAAACACTACAAACAAATAAATGGAATTGGGGTTTAATGCAATAACAAAGAAAAAGTTCTCTAAGCTGTCAAATCATCGTAGAAAGAAGAAAGAAACATGCAAAGAAGACATGCAGATGATCCGGCGGTATCTACCCTTCTTGTAATCATAAAATTATTTCATTTTTTGATAGACTTCTTAATCTCCATAGTTCGATCAGCCTTCACCGCAGACCGATAAAAAAAAATCTAAGTAAATCTTGAAAATGTAAATTGAAGAGGAAAATACAATCGATTATCTTAAGATTATGAAGGAAAACAATTAAAATATACATTCAATTTAGAAAAAAAATTGTTGCAGTTCGCTCAGCTAAAATGCCCTTCAGCAAACCCTGGGCATATTTGGAGAAAATTACGAAATAGAAGACGCCATTTCAAGTGATTCAGAATACAAAATGTCAAAAACTATAGTTGGAAGTTAGGTTCCCAAAAAACACCAAATAGAAAGCCATTATATACAAACAGAGAAAAATTTAAAAAAAATAAATGTTAGGCCTCTCCGTAACCTAATCACATTTGAAGAAAAGAAAGAAGAAAAAATTTCATATCATTCTACAAAACGTTTCAGGAGCAATGCCAAAACTATGGTTGGACATGTAAGAAAAAGGACCAATTTTTTTGCATGCAAACCAGTCGTTAGGAATAAAAAAGCAATCTTTTTCAAAAAAATTTCAGAATAAAGCTCAAAAAATCACAGAGAACGAGACACACACGCAGAGAGAGAGAGAGAGGACCTCATCACATGGGAAACTGTGAGCGTGGGTTATGGGGAATGTCACTCGATCGAGGAAATGCTATAAACACACAAAAAGAAAAAAAAACTTAAAATATATTAGAGAAAACAAATGAACGGGGAGATTCCTTGAACGTCCAGAAACGTCCACGTTCAATGAATAAATGCAAGAAGAACAGAACCTAGACAAAGATGTGACATTTGTAACGGAAGATCGCCAATGCTGGGGTGTTGGCAACCGTTCATTGTGAAGAAAAAGTTGATAACAATCGGGAAATAATTATTTTTTAAGTAGCCCAAAAATTTCTTATGTGTATGAGATTTATTATAGTGCTATAAGCCTATAACTATATGGAAATTAGGTCCAAAAAATATTTTTTAAATATATATAAAGGATGGCTGAGATAAAAAACATAACAGAAACAACAAAATTGTTTATTTGTCAGCTCTTAGCGGTTCAAATTAAAAGCAGCCTCTAAAAGCAACGATACTGCAGTCGTTGGTTTATAATTTTTACTAATCATCGCAATCGATTACATATATTTTTAATCTTTTATTGTATATATGTACAATTTTTTATTACAATGAAGCTCTTTTGGCTCTCTCAATCTTCGTGAAATGGGGGCTTTCTCCAACACGGATTCTTCAACAAAGGGCTCTATTGATTCTCTCAACCTTGATGATCCCCAATCTTCATTTTACCTGCACCAATTAAATAGGCCAAGTATTTAGCTCGTTTCTCAGATTTTAATGGAGGATAATAACAGTTCTTGGAGTCGGGCCATGCTCAGCGCATTGTCTACCAAGAACAAAGTTGGCTTCATCCATGGATCTATTCCTACATCAGAAAGTACCGATTTGAATATCGACAATTTTGAAATAACAATGTTGTGATTTTCTGGATAATCAATTCTGTATATAAGGAAATTGCTACAAGAATTTTGTATTTGGATTCAACGATCTGGATTGACCTCAATTAATGTTTTCAACAGAATAACGACCCCAAGATATTTCAACTAAAATGCAAATTAATATGCAGCTCACTTTTGGTCTGTTGGTTGGGATCTTTGGCTATCAATTAAGAGTTTTTTGGTTCGAGTCTTACATATGTGATGTACTTGTGAGTTTATCTTAGTTGGCCTAAATGTCCCAAAAAATGCAAATTAATTAACCTAAAGCAAGAACAATCTTGCGTGAACTTGTATTTCACAAAATTAATGACTATTTGGGAGGTGTTAAATAGTTATAGACTAATTTGTATTGTGATTCTTGCACCTGTGGAGGAGTAGAACAACTAAATTTCATCAACATATGGAGTATGTAATGTCGACCCTTTTAATGGAGAAATTATTCTATGCGGAGTCTGGACGCAGAGTTGCATCCAGACATGTGAATACACATAGTGTGTATACAATGTATATACACTGTATAAAAATAAAATTATTTTGTATATACACACTCTGTACACTTATAGTCCGAACGCAACTCTGCATTCAGACTACCCACAGAATAATTTTTCCTTTTAATGAGACTTAATGATAGTTGCACAGAAGATCGAGGGCAAATCTTGCTTATGAATCCTTTTCCCTCCATAAACAAACTCTTCTCTATGCTCTCTCAAGAAACAAAAACAAAGCTCATATCAATGTAAATCTCGAGGTGATATTAAATCAAGTGAGAATTTATTTTTACACAATATTCTCTTTATCACAAAATTTAGTTTTGACTTGCTTTTAGTCAGTGCACTCATGGCTGATCAGGAATACATTATGACATTCTCTCGTGATCAATTTTCCATTCATGAGACTAAGAATGGTATCATGATTGGCAGGGATAACATGTTGACTCCAAATTTCCTGAGATAAATTGGCTTAATATATTAATGTTTATGGTCTTTTAGATTCCACAAAAGAGATAAGAAATCAGCGAACAAAATATATAGTCAAATCATACATGCTAACCTCGAGTCAACTAAAAATGTTCGATCTCACAGGTCAATTAGATTGAATAAGATTAACCAATGGCTATAAGTGGGCTCATCATATCTTTGAAATGCCTTAATGCATATATCATATAATTAAAGAGATATAATTAACATCTCTTTTTTGTAGCATGAGTTTATCATGTCCTATTATATCATTTGTGCATTTAACATTTAATGCAATATTTTTATATGCATTTGCATCAAGTACCATATATAAAATGTTGTATGAGGGCAAGCTTAGAGGTACAATTATTATCTCAAGCTCTCTACTTTCTTGCCATAAGGTTTCATAAAGTTCTCTTCTTTTCTTGTTTTCATCCTCTCTCTCCCCTCTCCCTCTCTTTATATTTGTTTCTCTATTTTTTTATATCCAATCTTTCTGATAAGGTATGGATATCACCACGAAAATAAATTTGGAGTCAATATTACCAACATGAAGATTTTTTGCATTATTGATTTAGATGATTCGTATACTAATTCACATGTTAATAAAATTTCACTTCATACTTGACATAGAGATTTAAACATCTATCCAACAAAATATTGTACATCTTAAAGCATCAACGGAAGTGTAGCATGAAATATTTCAATCATATTGATCCATTTTATGTGTGTCATATATATGACTAAGCAACGTATATTATATTTTCTATGTCACAATCACTTATCTATAGTTCTTTTGATTTAATTCATTATGAAATGCGGGGTTCTTATCACACGCCGGCAAACACGGGACAGTGTTATTTCCATACACTTGTTGACAATCACACTAGGTTCACTTGGGTTCACATGCTTAATTAATGCTTAAACAAAATATGATGTCTCAAATATCATACCAAAATTCCTTATTATGATATGTAAACAATTCAATAGCACCATAAAAATATTTATGACAAACAATGCCAACGAACTAAACTTTATAAACTTATTATATAAGCTTGATATTATACATCAATATTCATGTGTTGAAAGACCACAACAGATCTCGGCTGTAGAGAAAAATCATCAGCACATCTTAAAAATAGCACATACTATATAATTTCAATCCAAAATTCCTATTCATTTTTTTTATAAGAATGAGGTCTTACAGCCACCTATCTCAATCACAAAATGCCTTCACTTTTATCACAAAATAAAACATCATATGAAATATTATACAACAGTTATGTAAATCATTCACTATTAAGAGTTTTAGGATGTCTTTGCATTTGCATACGATTTATCTTGTCAATGCTCCAGATTTCATTCCCGTGCTTGCTTGTGTCTTTTTTTCTTTTTTGGGACACTGACCAAACATGAAAGGTTATAAGTTACACGATATAAAAAGGAGAAGCATATTTATATTAAGAGATGTAATTTTACATTTAAATTATTTTTCCTTTTTGAACACGGTCATTGCTATGTCCTAAGTCCTAGATGAGAAAAGTTGAGAGTTGCATTAAATAGTCCACAGCTAGCATAAAATTTGTCGAATAATCATGACATGAATCCTTAATACATTATGTTAATGGTAGGGTGTTCTATAGAAGTGATGCATTATATGACCTAAATACAGTGACAAATGTGCAAGGACCATTGCACCGGTGCCCAGGTGCATGTTAAATGGGCAAGGGTTCCCACACCATGGAAAGATGTGGGCAAAGAAGCTAGTCCATGAAATTAAAATTATGATAAGAACTTAAAATATATGTTATCTTACATGCAAATAAATGAAATTAATAGATATTATGATTTATAGGAATATAAATATTATATGTATTCAGGAAATTAAATAGGTTGGAGAGAAGACTAAGGAGATTGGTAGTTTTGAATTTAAACTATAGTATTGTGGTAAAAGTCGTACTAGAAATGATGTAGGTGTAATTATAGATAATTAAGAGTTTAAAGGATAATGTTGCAAAAATTAATATAATTAGAGATATAATTATAACTTTAAAGATTATTGCTGATGCTGAGATTTTTAATATTATAAGTGCTTATGCTCCTCAATTAGGTTTGAATATGGGTTCACAATTAACATTATGAAATGACTTATAATAATTAATACAAAAGATATCTCTTGAAAAAAAATTATTATAGGAGATTTAAATGGACATGTTGGTAGAGAGATAGATGATTTTAAAAGCATTCATGGTATGTATGAATTTGGAGCGACTAATGAAGGTGATAAGATCATATTAGATTTTTTTTTCTTTAGCTTATGATTTTGTAATTACTAATACCTTATTTAAGAAAAGAGATGAGAATCTCATCACTTATAAGAATGGATATAGTAAAATACAAATTGATTACTTTTTTTATAAGAAAAATAGATCGTTTAGATTACAAAGATTATAAAGTTATTCCGAATGAAAGTTTATATATTTAATATAAAGATTAAAAGACCATATTAAAATATATAAAGTGACATTTATTCTTCTCATCGTGATTATTCTAGACTTCGAGATTATAGATACTTCTAGATCTTTGATTATTAGATGATGTTCTAGTCAGCCTTTCTACTACTCTCATATCATCCCCTTGTCAACTTATCGTCATATCTAGTACCTACACTCATTCGAAGATAGTGGTCATCCAAATTTATTTATGTTTACATCTTGTATAGCCCCTCTCATGAGATACATATACCTGCTATAATTGTATTCAATTCATTTAAATAGTCATCACTCTTCCTTCTCGGAGATAGATTATTCTTCCTTGTTTTGACGTCAAATCAGCTTGACAAGATTGTAAGAAGATAGCATCTATCTATTTAAAATCAGCTTGAGGCTTATCATAAAGTAAAGTTAAAATTTTGGTTTCGTTTGAGACCTTTTTTTTCTTCTTAAAGTAATTTTTTAGTAAAAAAAATTAAAAAATTACTTTAAAAACTAGTAAGAAAGTTACTTTTAAGTTAGAGGACCGATCTAAAGAAATTTGTCGTGAAATTTAACTATGCACATTGTCATATTATGCGTCTTTAGTGGTCTTGGAAACCGATTTAGGCGTGGAAACAAGCGATGAGTGATGTGACATCACAAGGCATATACTTACTAAACATATAAAAAAATATCAGAATAATTACGCCTTACTATAGTTTGTAAAAAATGAAACTATATATAAGAAAATTCTGAAAATATCATTAATAAAGCAAGCTCATAAATCTTTAAATGCAATAACAGAAGAAAAAGTAGTAAAAGTTGTCCAATCATCGTAGAAGGAAGAAAAGCATGTAAAGAAAGCATGCAGCGGCTCGTGCTGTGGCAATGCAGTTGAGGGCATTCGTGCCTCTCAAAAGAAGCCGCGTTCGAGTCCCTCAACTCGCCTAAAAAAGAAAACATGAAGATGGCTCAGCTCTAAGCTATCCCTTGCAATTATAAAATTATTTTATCTTTCTAATAAACTTCTTAATCGCAACAGTTGAATATAATCAGTCTTCAGCAATAAAAATACAATCTTTTTAAAAAAATTCAAAGTAAATTAGATAAAAAAAATGAGGGAGGGTGAGAGAGAGAGAGAGAGAGAACCTCGTTCCTTGAGCAACTGAGCATGGGCTATGAATAAAGAATGTTGCCCGCCCAAGACATAGCTATATAAAAAAAGGATTAAAAATAGTAGAAGAAAAAAATGTACAGTAATGTTCCCTGCAGGTCCGAAAACGTCCACATTCAATTAATAAAAGCTGGAAGAATAGAACCTGGACGCAGATTTGACATTTGTAATGGAAGAAGGCTTAAAGGCTTAATGCTCGGTTGTCATCTACCGTTCATTTTGAAGGGTAGGCTGATGAAACTGTGTGATAATTATTTTTAAAATACGCCAAAAAATTTCTTATAATATAATTATTTAAAAAATAAGCACAACAAATTAACACTTATATTTATATATATAACTGGTGTGGTACCTTCACCATGGATTCAGCGACCTGCAAATCAAGAACAATGCAACAGGAAAAACAAAACAAACAGCAGTTTTCAAAAAGTTCTTAGGTATATTTTGCTTTCTATCTTCCCGGTAAAAGGCTTTTGTAGGAGCTCTCCCATCCTTACTAAGTCTGCTCCATACAAGTAAAAAGGTAGTAATTACTAAATCGGCTAAAAGACAAAAGCCGTTACTAGGTAGTGGGAAAAAGGAACTATAGTGGAAATAAGCGAAATAGAGTAGCTATTGATGGAAAAATTATTGGGTACGTCGTCCGGACGTAGAGCTACGTCCGGACGCCTCTGTGTTGGTGACACGTAGCGGCCCGAACCCAGCTCGCCAAGAAGTCGAAATGACGCACGTGCCAAAATATTTAACGCACGGCCCGACGACCCGACCCAGTTCGGGCGTGCAAATTTAATACGAAATTACTGCAACCACTCGAGAAAATTCAAAACACGAAGCTTTTCACTCTCTCTGCAACTATTCATCGTCGGGAATATCTTTAGGGTTTGTTCGTCACCTTCATTGCGTATATAATCTGAATCGATGCCGCAGGTCAGTAGTTTATAGGGTTTAACGTACGTTCGTGACCTTCATTGTTTGTCATTTGTTATCCTGTATAACAAAGAAATGTAAATGTGTTTATATCATTTAGGGTTTGTAATGTTTAGAACGATGAACCGTAATAAAAGAATTCTCACTAGGAATTGGCATCAGAACACAGTACCGAGTTTAACGGTCGGTACTGCTATAAATTCCTCATTGACGTTCGGTATTGATATGCGTTGATTTAGGGTTCAGTTAAAAATTGTAGAACCTGGTGTAAATACCTATGTATGTATTTTTATAATAAGGTAATGAAGCCCCGTAGAGTGTACCGACTCTAACAGTTGGGTATATGCTTTATACCGATCGGTACCGAGTAGGTATTCTTCGGTGTTTATCGGTATTGCTCGGTACCGACTTTTTTCTCTGAGCAATTCAGGCATAATGGATCGGTACTAATTGTTATTGTACGTACTGATTTGTATTGCTCCGAAATGATCATTATTGCTGGGAACTTATTGATATTAGTTGTTGTACCGAGTAATATTCTTCATTAATGATCGGTATTGGTCGAATTCTGATAGGTTTTACTCGGTACATCTTGATATTTGTTGTTATAAGGTGGAAATTATTTCACTAATGATCGGTATTGCTGTGTACGGATAGGTATTTTTTTTTTACTTATTGATATTAGTTGTTGTACCGAGTAATTTATTTCAATAATTGTCGGTATTGCTCTGTACGTATGGGTATTATTTGGTACTTATTGATATTTGTTGTTGTACCGAGTAAATTATGTTTATTACTGATCGGTAGAACTTGATACATCTCAATATTTGTTGTTGTACCTGGTACATCTCGAAATTTCTCGGTTGTGTTAGGTATTACTTGATAACTTATTATATATACCAATGTTGCAGGGATATTCACCACCTATTCATTTCCGATGCAGAACATCCACAATTAGAGAAGTTTGCAATCATTTAGTAAGTACGTTCGGTCAGCAATTTGTGGATAAATTGACGCAGCTCCAACTCAATCAATTCCTGGCCTTGCCTGCATTCCGTCAGAATGTTCCTGCATGATCTAAGCAAATGTTGATCTCCCGGCTTCGCCAATTCGTGATTGTGACTTTCAATCGATTTTTGCACCATCCAAACTCCATCTTCAGACACAGCAAACCTAATCATAGCTGGACACCCGGTTCTTGTGTTTGATTTCTGATATTTGGATTTTCGTTTTAAGTCATTCTCCTTTTTGAATCCTGCTTTCGAACATACAAAATCCTTTTTTTTAATTTTCCTCGAGTTTGGCCAGAATGCATGATGTTCTTTCCGAACACTAAAACCATGACAATGAGCATAATCGCAATACATATCATATGCTTCCTTCTCACAGCTGTAAACACCCTGTTTACAAATATAAATATCATTTCACTTGCCTAAACACAAGCAGCAGTAAAAAAATTACATAATCACATAAACACCAAACCTGTACCGAGTATAAGTACCGAGTATAACTGTAACAATACCGAATATGACTGTACCGGGTATAACTGTACAATACCAAGAAACTCTGGCAGTCTCGGTACAATGCTACAATACCGAGTATAACTGTACCGGGTATAACTGTACAATACCGAGAAACTCTGGCAGTCTCGGTACAATGCTACAATACCGAGTATAACTGTACCGGGTATAACTGTACAATACCGAGAAACTCTGGCAGTCTCGGTACATTGCTACAATATCGAGTATTATAATACCGGGTAGCACCACCTAGTTGCAATACCGAGTAACTATACCGAGTTAATCTGCGGGTACCGGTCAGTGAAACAATATCGAGAAACTCTGGCAGTCTCGGTACACTGATCGGTACTAGAGAATAAGCTCGGTACAGATCAGTAGGATCGCCAAAAACTTGTCGGTATTACAGAGGACTTGGTAAATAAAACCTGCTATTGATCGATACCGACGAATAGCGGTAATCTATTGCCAAAACCATCAAAATATAAGTTGTTAAAGCATAAAGAAGGAGGTGCAAACATACTTAAAGAAATGTAAAAAAAAAGCTTACTGATATTAATTCAGAAAAATCAATCCTACATCGGTTCTTCTTGGAACCTTCAGCCGCATTTAACGTTTCTTCAATCTCCTCGAACCCTTCGATGTCATCCAAGGAGAATTCCATTTTTCGTCTCTTCGTCTGTAATTCTTTCTCAGCGTTCTTTTGAACCCTAAATACTGTATAACGTCTACTAAATAGCCCGCCAAAAGTTATTAACCCTAAAGATAATGGCGCGTAATTCTTTTTTTCTCCGGGTCGGGTCGTCGGGCCGTCAGATAAATCAGATTTTAATCGAATTGGGTCACGGCGCTTTCGGGCCGCTACGTGTCACCAACATAGAGGCGTCCGGACGTAGCTCTACGTCCGGACGACGTACCCAATAATTTTTCCTATTGATGAGTCATATTTAGGTGAATCCGGTTCATGAAGATGCACTGCATCAGGACTCCCCTGCTATGGAAAAATTGACAGTACTACTCTTGATGTTGTCGTTTTCGTCCGGAGGATGATAAGCATGAATGTCATCTACATTGAAGGTGGATGAAGTATGAATATGAGGTGGTAGTTCAACTATCTATGCATTATCATTAATGCGTCTGGAGATAGAAAGGGGCCCAAGCTTCCAGCGGGAAATCGTTCTTTACAGAGGCGAACCATTACAAGGTCACCCGGTTCAAAGGTTTGCTTCCGCCTGTGAAGATCGGCAGATTGTTTGTAATGCTTATTTGTATCCAGAAGTTTTGCTTTGACCTCTTGAAGAAGGGAGTTTTGTTGTTTAGTAAATTGAGTGACTGCTGAATTTCGACATTTAGGTAGTATTGCTATATCCAAGAGATGATTTGGTGGTTTGGTATAAACGATGCTGAACGGACTGCGACCAGTGAAATGATTGGTCATTGAATTATAAGCAAACTCTGCCTGCCCAAGCACCTCGTCCCACTGTTTGGGCCTATTTTGTACCAAGCAACGTAACATGTTAGCTAATGTACATTTAACTACTTCTGTTTGTCCATCCGTTTGTGGGTGATAAGCCGAGCTGAGCTTGACTTGAGTATGTAATCGGCCCCATAAATCTCTCCAAAAATGACTAATGAATTTTACATCTCTATCTGACGTGCAAACGAACAATTTCCTTGAAGAATAAATGTGCTACATTGATCGCATCAAATGTCTTTTTGTAAGCTATGAAGTGAGCCATCTTCGAAAAGCGATCAACCACGATTAAGATAGAATCGGTCCCATGTTTCATTTTTGGTAATCCCAATACAAAATCTAAATTGATATCCTCCCAAATTGAATATGGTACAAGTAGCGGCAAATAAAGTCCCGTATTTTGACTTACACCTGTATGTTCTTGACAAATTGAGCACCTTTCCACCAACTTTAATACATCTCTATGCAAGCGGGGCCAAAAAAATCGGGACTGCAATTGTTAGAGTGTCTTCTCCCTACCCAAATGTGCGGCCAAACCCCCTCAGTGAGCATCTCGAATAAGCTGCTGCCTTCATGAGGAGTCTAGAATACATAGTAGGTTTCCTTTAAACAAACAGCCATGCTTGATTGAGTAGTCTTTGATTGGTGTAGCAACCTTACAATGGTTCCAAATGTCCGAAAAATCTTTATCTTCCACATATAATTCTTTCCAACATTTAAGGCCTGCAATTTTCATTTGGAGCTATGTTAGGAGAGCAGCCCTTTGGCTTAATGCGTCGGCCACACGATTGGATTTGCCCGATTTGTGTTTCAAAATAAAAGTAAATTTTTGCAAAAATAAAATCCATTGGGCATGCATCATGCTGATCATCTTTTGACTGTTAATAAACAGCAGGGACTTGTGATCACTACACACTACAAAGTCTTGATGCAGTAAATAATGTTCCCAATGCTTCAATGCTCGCACAATAACATACAATTCTTGTTCGTAAATAGTCCATTTATGCCGGCTTGAACTTAATTTCTCACCAAAATATTCAATATGGTTTGTCAGCTTGTGATAGAACAACACCAATTCCTATGGCGGATGCATCCGTATCTACTTGGAATGGACGTTCAAAGTCAGGCAACGCAAGCACAGGAGCTGAACTCAAGGCTATTTTAATGCAGTCGAAGCTACGTTGTCGTTCATCATTCCATGTAAAAATTTTCTGTTTTAAATAATCTGTAATTAGAGCCATAATAAGGCTGAACCCACGTATAAAATGTCTATAGAATTGGCAAGCCCGTGGAAACTTCAAACATCAAATAATGATTTTGGAATCGCCCACTCCAAAATGGCAGTAATCTTGCTTGGATCAACCTCCACTCCCGCCGCCGATACGATGAATCCCAAGAAATAAACAGTAGACGTTGCAAATTCACATTTGAAGATATTTAGAAATAATTGATGAGCTCTCAGGATTTGAAAAATCTTAGCCAAGTGGATTAAGTGAGCTTCCATAGAAGTGCTAAAAACTAGAATGTCATCAAAATAAACTACACAAGATTTTCCCAAAAGTGGTTTTAATACCTCGTTCATTAACTGCATGAATGTCAAGGGAGCGTTGCACAATTCGAATGGCATGACCCGCCACTCATATAATCCTTGAAGAGTCTTGAAGGTCGTCTTCCACTCATCCCCCAGGTGAAGCAGAATTTGGTGATACCCGCTTTTGAGATCCAATTTGGAAAAGATTATTGCACCAGCAAGTTTGTCTAAAAGTTCATCAATTCTAGGAATGGGAAAGTGATATTTCACAATAATCTTATTAATAGCATGACTATCGATGCACATTCTCCATTGACCGTCTTTCTTGGGCACCAAAAGAGTGGGAACAGCACACAGACTTAAACTTGGTTGAATAAGTTGTTTCTTCAACAGGTCTTCAATGATCTTATGTAATATACTTAGCTCCTCAGGACTCATTTTATAGTGGGGAAGGTTAAGTAATAAAGCTCCCACTGTAAACTCAATTTGATGTTGAACATCTCGCAATGGAGGCAGTCCTGTTGGTAAGTCATTTGGAGCAATATCCTGAAATTGCTTTAACAGTTGCTGAACAACTTCGGGTATCACCGAGGCAGCATTAACTAGTTGCGAGTCTGTAACCACCAAAGCCAAGATTTCCTCATCCACTAAGGGTTGTGTCAACAAAGCATTTTCAGCCACTATGTGAAAAGCTTCTTTGGCATTATTGTGGCTAGACTTCAAATCATGTGCAAATGGTAGTAACTTAATCTTCTTACCCTTCCAATCAAAGGAGTAAGTATTATTTCGATAATCATACATAGCCTCGGGATACAATGTTCTTCGTACATCCATTATCGATGAGAAGGTCACACACTTTTCCTTCTACTGTGTAATGTGTGCGAAAAATAGCATTCCTTTGGGAGTTCACATCTTGCCTACGTGCGAGCAGCAACCTTTCTAGAACACAAACAACAACATCCCCTTCATCCGCCTCCAGCTCTTCAAACTTTGCTTCCTGCGCTTCATCACATTGATTTTCTGTAGTCTCATTCTCTCCCTCAACAAGTTGAATGCGTGGTCGTGTCGGGCATTCATTAGATTTATGACCCGGTTGGAAGCACCTGAAGCATTTATAGGTGGCCGGCTTAGAATATGGATTCTCCTTGCCAACATTTTGAGGTTTCGCAAGCTTGAGATCAACTTGCAGAGTGCTGCCAGGCCCTGGAATAGGGGCTAATTGCTGTTGTTTACTAGTGCCCATAGCAGTTCTTTGCTCACCGAATTGATTCGGTATATGCCTGCGACTGGAATAACTACGTGAATGATGCGTAAGTTGCATTTCAGCTTTTAAGGCAAAATTGACTGCTTGGGAGAGTGACCAAACAGAGTTCTATTCCAATTTATCTTGCAAATTATCCTTCAATCCACTTATATATCTGGCCACCAATTGATTTTCTGATTCATTAAGATTGTTCCTCGCACTCAATCGGTTGAACTCTTCCGTATAGTTTGCAACATTGCGATTGCCTTGGACACAATGTTGGTATTGTATGTATAACATTTGTTCAAAATTGGTAGGAAGATAGTGACCCCTTAGTAATTGTTTCATACGAAACCAACTACGAATAACCCCTTTTCCTTCTCACTGATGAGTCTGTAACAATTGCTGCCACCAAGCACTGGCTCCCCCCTTCAATCGATAGGCTACGTACTTCACTTGTTTCTCCAGCGAAATCTCTATATATTCAAAGAAAACTTCGATGAATCTCTCCCAATCGAGGAAGTCCTCAATATGCAATCGACCGTCAAAAAAGGATATATCGAGTTTAATTCGAAACTCACCGTTCGGCCTTTTTTGGTGCCCAATCTGTAACGGAGCTTCATCATTATCTGAATCTGAGTTTTCAAATTGCTACGGGGGTTCTACTTCTTCCTCCGATCCTACCGATTCCATGAAATGTTCGACCCTTCACCGGCTCAGCCCCTATCCCATTGGATTTCCATGAATCTACTGCCTTTGGACAGGTACTGCTCGGCGTGCAACTAGATTCGCTAGTCCCCGAACCCGGTTAGCTTGCAATCCTTGTCAAACTTCAAGGGTGAAATGATTGAAGCTGGCGTTGAGTTCATCCAACTACCTCGCTAACCTGGTTTGCTCCCTCCAAAGCGCCTCCAAGCTCCGGTCTTCGCCAGGAGCGGTACATGGGTTTCCATCAGCCATTGTCTTAACCAGGAGAGCTACTCTAATACCAACTTGGTGTGATACCTGCACCGTGGTCTAGCGACTTGTAAATAAAGAATAATGCAACATGAAAAACAAAATAAATAGTAGTTTTTAGAAAGTTTTTAGGTATATTCTGCTTTCTATCTTCCCAATAAAAGGCCTATATAGGAGCTCTCCCATCCTTATTAAGTCTGCTCCATATAAGTAAAAAGGTAGTAATTACTAAATCAACTAAAAGATAAAAGCCGTTATTAGGTAGTGGGAAAAAGGAACTACAATGGAAATAAGCAGCGAAATAGAGTAGCTATTGATGAGTCATATTTTGGTGAATCCGGTTCATGAAGATGCACTGCATCAATAACGAGTTGGTGAGACCAAAAGCAAAAATGAAACGACAAAAAATATTTATTTGTCAGTTCTTATTTAGTGGTTCAAATTAAAAGTTTTGGATAGAGCCTGAATTTCATTCTATAAAATTTTAATTTCAAAGAGAAAATCCCAAGTATAACTCAATGAATCAAATTAAAAGTTTTGAATGAAGCACAATATTTTGACTCAGCAAGCACCAAAAGAAGCACCCATGGCCATGGTTGAAAACTACAGCAGGCAGTATGGCTGGCAAATGCACACCCCCTTGATTGCCTAGGCCAAGGATAAAGACTATACAGGAGGTGAACCATAGACTGTCAGTCACAGAAGGGTAAGTTTTACACCATTGTCCAGATTGAGAAAGAGAAATCAGCTAAAAACTTTCTCTGATTTCATCGATTGTCCTAATGCTATTATATGCTAGTCCATAATCCACTACTATGTCTTAGTTGCTTTATGGTATCAAAGTAGGAAAAAGGACAACCGATTGTATTTCTTCCATGGGTAATACATGTATAGGTTTCCACTTATATAGACTTCACTAGTTACACGTGTATGGCTGAGATACAAATAGTTTGTTATGCTTGAATGGTGGATTGTGTATTTGGTTCGTTGTTGTCACAGGCTGTAATAACTCTTGATTTAATTTTTGTTAAATTTTTTCTGGAGTCATTATAATCCAAATCGCAATCTGTTTTCGCCATAATATTTTGATCGAAGTATTTTACTTACATGAATTTTTTCGTAATTTTTAGACACCGATGAAAATCCTTAAGGAATTTGTACCTATCGGTACAAGTGAGAATTTCAGGACCTTTAGGTGTCCGATTTGCAAATTAATTTCACTGATATTTTCTAAATAATATGTTTTATTTTATGAATATTTTTCTGTAATTTTTTAAGTCCTAAAATGATTTATTTGAGTTTTTTATTAAAAGAAATTAATAAATAAATTATATAATATAAAAATTATTATTTAAATCAAAAATATCTTATGGCATTACCATATCTTTTTAAATCCATTTCTCCCCTTTTGGATTTCGGCAGCAGAGAGCAATTTAATGAAATGAGAGGGTTTTTTTTAAAGAGAGAGAAAATAGAAATCTAAATTTAGAGGCCGCAGTGCGATTTTTGTCCGTCAGGCCAGTTGGGATAATTGCTCGTATCGCTGTAAGGAATCCATATCATATTTCTGATTTCAAAGATTTTATGTTTTTAATATTTTTATGTTCAAATTTGTGTTTTCGTTATCGAAAAACATGCATAACTTTGTATTGACAAAACTTTCACAGCATAACTTTTTGTATGTTATAGAGATCATGATTATGAGCATTTTGAGTATTTATTTGAGATTTTTCATAGGATAGTTTTGAAAATAAAGTAATTTTTGTCTACCCCGAAATTTATTTTGACCTCCAAAAATAGTAGTGTAGTACAATAAAAGTTTTAAAATATTATTTTACACAATCCCTAGTAATTTAGTAATTTTCTGAAAATGAAAATTTTTGCCTAATAGAATTTTTGTTGTCTACCGCTAGGACATTTTGGGTATTTTCTAAATTTAGCTCAATTATATTTTATTGGTTGCAATGCATTGAAAATGAATATGGATATATTATTAAAATTAATGTTATAGTACTGTGATACTACTATGTGTGTAAAAGACAAGTAAAGACTGGTTGACCCGTTGGTTGGAGACTGATTGACCTGTATAAGATGGTGGGCCGACGGACATTCCTTTAAATAATTTGGTTTGGTGTTATCCTCTACTGATTCACGTGATACTAATTGGGAGTTATAAGGAGATGATTACTGTGCTGACGGGCAAAGAGTGATGACTCTGTTTACTAAGCCAACGGTTCACTGATACAATACTGAAAAACACCGTGATAGCTAGAACTTCCTACTTATTTAGTGTGACTATTGAAATGAATATTTTGAAGCATTTTTCTTATTATTGTATGAATTTATAAGTAAGGTACGGATTTACTATTATTGCATTTTTTTTATTGCTCCTACCACTGGATTAGTACTGTTACTGATATAGATACTGATACTATTTGGTACTATTGATTCAGTGTACGAATACTGAGCATGTGATATACTGAGTACGTGATATAGAGAATTTATTGAGCATGTGATTGAGATATTAAACTAGAGAATGAGATACTGATTTAAATATTGCTATATAATAACTGGATAACATGTGAAAACTCATATATGATTTTACTACATTGAATTGATTTCAACTATCTTTACTGATATTTTGATTCGATATTTTATCTGATTTTTTTACTAATTGATATTATGGATACAACGATTCCTTTATAGATTTGACACTTATACTTATTTATCTGCTTTACTGGCTTCTATACGTTAAGGTTTTACTATTTATAAATTGTACTACTACTACATGTGAATTTTATTATTTTTGCACGAATTCAAAGATCATATAAATGTAACTGCTATGATTTGACTATTGACATGCATATTACTCCTTTGCTGTGCTTTGATTTCAGTTGTAGATTTTGGTGACCTGCTGGGCTTTTTAAGCTCATTATATGTGGTTAATTGATTTCAGATCAGGGCAGGGGAGCAAGAGTGTGAGGCTGGTTAGAATTTTCAAGTTATGTTTCTTTTTATTTTAGTTATTTTTTTGTACTCAGGACATAATAAATAGTTATGATTTGATTGTGTAGATCCTGAGTAGTGTATATGATTTTTAGGAATGAATATAAATGTGTACATTGATGTTTTAAATTATAGAATCTGCTATATTATTTATTACTAATAGATGATATTAGATAGCTCTGATTGTTGGTTATTAAAAGAATAATTCTTCCAATTTAGATCCTAGGGCATTACAATTTGTATCAAAGCATAGTTATTGAAAGAACTGATTATTACCAGAGCTGTAGGAATTGCTGGAGAGTTGGGTAGAATGGGTAGTATAAGGTGCATTATGTTGCATACATAATTGCATGCGTGTATTATTCAGATCATACTAAACTGTGCAGGTGAAAAGTTAAATGGATCATCCAGAGTTAAATGTACCAAATGAGCAACATAATACAGCTCCAGTGCCATCATAAAGTATGATGCAGTTGGCTACTATTATAGCACAGGTAATGGGGGATGCATAGAGTAAGTCAGCTGGGAGCAAAGAAGAAGAGGGGGATAAGCATTTGCAAACATTTCATAAGCTGAAGCCTCTATTATTCAAAGGAGCTGTATGACCTTAAGCTGCAGAAGACTGGTTACTGAGGATAGAGAAAATTTTTGACAACATGCAATGTCCGGAGAGCCGGAAGGTGCCATTGGCTATTTTTCTCTTTGAAGGATAGGCTACAAGATGGTGGGTTGGCCAATAGAGAGAGAAATTTCAAGGGAATATAAATGCTGAGATCACTTGGGACGAGTTCACTACAGTGTTTAAGATGTGGTTTGTACCTCTGTCCTCCTGACGATATATGTAGGAAGCTTTCATTAAGCTGGAGCAAGGACGCAAGACAGTGATGCAGTATGAGACCGAGTTTACTGCTCTTGCTAGATATGCTCCTCACTTGATCCCTACCACTGAAGAAAAGTGCTATAAATTTCTACAAGGATTGAACAGGGAGCTCAGACACCCGCTTGTACCTCTATGGATCCACGAGTTTTCTGAGTTGGTGGAGCGGGCCAGACTGATAGAGATTGATTTGGCAGCATCAGCATCCAGATATGAGGTGAGCTCTAGATATGATGTTAGCAATAGGAGGAGTAGAGATGAACCAAACAGAGAAAGAGAGAGAGATGGTGACAAGAAAAGTAGGTATAATGATTTGAGGGGATCTGCATTAGTAGCATCTTTTGGCAGCTACAGCGAGTGCATTCATTGTGGTCGACAACATGCCAGTCAGTACTACTTATTGACGGGGTGATGTTTTCGTTGTGGACAGCAGGGACATAAGGCAGTAGACTGTCCTCAGAGGGGATTTGGAGGAAGAGCTGATTCTGGTGCAGGACAGTCCAAACATACTACAGGACAGAAGGCTGTCGGGTTAAGAGCATATAGTGAAAGATCAACAAACAGGGCGGATGATAGAGCTTTTAGTGGTAGTCAGAGGGAGATTGTTGCACCACGACCTATTGCACCTACTCCAGTGATGCCATGTGTGTACAACTTACAATATCTTGAAGATCAACAACAACCTGAAAGCTCTAATGATAAGAAATTTATTTGAATGATTGAATGACATAGCATATCATGCATAGTTGAATGACATGTGATAGAATGAACTGCATGACTTTATGATTTTGATGAGTTGATTTAGATTTGATTAGGGTTTGATTATATGGATTTGATTTATATTGATTTTATGCCCAAATCCTTTAGGGAAATGTTGGGGACGACATTTTCTTAAGGTAGGTAGATTATAATAATTTTTATTTTAATTTTTGCTAAATTTTTTTTTGAGTCATTATAACTCCAAATCATAATATGTTTTCGCCATAGTATTTTGATCGAAGTATTTTACTTACATGAATTTTTTCATAATTTTTGGACATCGGTGAAAATCCTTAAGGAATTTGTACCTGTCGGTACAAGTGAGGATTTCAGGACCTTTAGGTGTCCGATTTGCAAATCAATTTCACTGATATTTTCTAAATAATATGTTTTATTTTATGGATATTTTTCAGTAATTTTTTAAGTCCTAAAAAATTTATTTGAGTTTTCTATTAAAAGAAATTAATAAAATAAATTATATAATATAAAAATTATTATTTAAATAAAAAAATATCTTATGGCATTACCATATCTTTTTAAATCCATTTCTCCCCTTTTGGATTTCGGCAGCATAGAGCAATTCAATGAAATGAGAGGGTTTTTTTTAAGAGAGAGAAAATAGAAACTAAGATTTGGAGTCCACGGTGCAATTTTTGTCCGTCGGGCCAGTTGGGATAATTGCTTGTCTCACTATAAGGAATCTATATCCTATTTTTCATTTCAAAGATTTTGTATTTTTAATATTTTTCTGTTCAAATTTGTGTTTTTGTTACCGAAAAACGTGCATAATTTTATATTGGCAAAACTTTCACCACGCAACTTTTTGTATGTTATAGAGATCATGATTATGAGTATTTTGAATATTTATTTGAGATTTTTTACTTGATAGTTTTGAAAATACAGAGATTTTTATCTACCCCAAAATTTATTTTGACCTCCAAAAATAGTGGTGTGTACAATAAAAGTCTTAAAAAATTATTTTACACAATCCCTGGTAATTTGGTAATTTTCTGAAAAATGTGAATTTTTGCCTAATAGAATTTTTGTTATTTGCCATTAGGATATTTTGGGTATTTTCTAAATTAAGCTCAATTATATTTTATTGATTGCAATACATTAAAAATGAATGTGGATATATTATTAAAATTACTGTTATAGTACTGTGATACTACTATATGTGTAAAAGACAAGTAAAGACTGGTTGACCCGTTGGTTGGAGACCGATTAACCTGTACAGGATGATGGGCCGACGGGCTTTCCTTTAAATATTATGGTTTGGTGTTATCCTCTACTGATTCACGTGATACTAATTGGGAGTTATAAGAAGATGATTACTGTGTCAATGGGCAAAGAGTGACGACTCTGTTTACTGAGCAAACGGTTCACTGATACAATACTGAAAAATACCGTGATAGCCAGGACTTCCTACTTATTTAGTGTGACTATTGAAATGAATATTTTGAAGCATTTTTCTTATTATTGTATGAATTTATAAGTAAGGTACGGATTTATTGTTATTATATTTTTTTATTACTCATATCACTGGATTGTTATTGTTACTGATATAGATACTAATAATATTTGATACTGTTGATTCACTGTACTGATACTGAGCATGTGATATACTGAGCACGTGATATACAAAATTTATTGAGCATGCGATTGAGATATTAAACTTGAGAATAAGATACTGATTTAATTGCTACTATATAATAACTGGATAGCATGTGAACACTCCTATATGATTTTGCTACATTGATTTGCTTTCAACTGTCTTTACTGATATTTTGATTTGATATTTTATCCGATTTCTTTACTGATTAATATTACGGATACGATGACTGCTTTATAGATTTGACACTTATACTGGTTTATCTGCTTTACTGGCTTATGTACCTTAGTGTTTTACTATTTACAGATTGTACTACTGTTGCATGTGAATTTTATTATTTCCACATGAATTCAATAATCATATGAATGTAACTGCTATGATTTGACTGTTGACATGCATATTACTCCTTCGTCGTGTTTTGATTTCAGTTGTAGGTTTTGATAACCTGCTGAGTTTTTTAAGCTCATTATATGTGGTTAATTGATTTCAGGTCACGGTAGGGGAGCAAGAGTGTGAGTTTGGTCAGAATTTTCAGGTTCTGCTTCTTTTTATTTTAGTTATTTTTTTATACCCAGGACATGATAGATAGTTATGATTTGATTGTGTAGATCCTGAGTAGTGTATATAATTTTTTGGAATGAATATAGATGTGTACATTGATGTTTTAAATTATAGAATCTGTTGTACTAATAGATGATATTAGATAGCTCTGGTTGTTGGTTATTAAAACAATAACTCTTCCAATTTAGATCCTAGGGCATTACAGAGGCGGTAGTGGTGACTTGCGCATTTCATCCATCTTTTCTTCCTTTTCACAGATGGCTCCCTCATCCTCCTCTCAAACAGCAGAAGACTCCACTGCAACTCCTCCCGACCCGATATCTATACCCTCTTCCCTGAAGCTGGTTCTATCCACGATCAAAACCATTGTTCCCATCACCCTATCTATCAATAACTATCCCATATGGCTCTCACAGATACTCAAGTTATTACGAGCTAATGGATTCTCTACTCATTTGGATCATTCTGTGGCTAAACCCCAGGGCTCAATCCAGCAATCAGACAACAATACCACACTAAATCCCCTCTACACATAATAGATTCTAATAGACCAAAATCTAGCAGTTGCCATTTGCTCCACCATTTTAGCTGCTCAGACATTTGGAGCGCCCTTGAACTTCGTCTCCAATCATCCAATAAATCCAGAGTCATTCAACTAAAGAATGAACTCCACAATATCTCAAAGAACAATCTCACCATGGTCCAATATCTAACCAACATCAAAACTCTCGTGGACAATATTACCGCAACTGGATCGACCATGGATACAGAGGATATCATTTTATACATTCTCAACAAACTACCTCCTCCCTACCAGGCATTCAAAACCTCCATCAGGACTATACAATCACCCATAAGCCTGGATAGTCTGTACTCTCTGCTGATAAGCGAAGAAATCAACCTGGTAAATAAATCCAGCAGGTATCTTCAAGCAGCTGACTCTAAAATAGCTCTCTACGCCTCCAGAAGTAGAGGTCGTAGAGGTCGTAGATGCTTCCCTCCCAACAATAACACTACAGCTTGCAACCATCAGCAGTCTCCTACTATCTGTCAGATTTGAACAAGCACGGTCACTCCGCACACCAATGCTGGCATCGCCTCAATCCAAATTACGTACCTACGACTTCGGCAGCATCCAAAGCTCTGGTAGCCGATGCCTCATCTCCTTCAACCGACTGGTACATAGACTCTGGAGCTTCCTCCCACATGGCAAACTCACTGGACAACATGGATCAACCTGCTACATATCAGAGCATGGAAAATATTACAGTTGGCAATGGTGGTCAATTACCGATTGCTCACTCTAGTGCTGGTATCCTCCCCACTCCCACTCATAAGTTATGTCTCTCTCGTATTTATCATGTCCCCAACCTATCTCGTAACTTGCTGTCTGTATTTAATCTTACTCATGACAATAATATTTCTATCTCATTCTCATCATCCGATTTTTCCATCAAGGATCTAAACACTCAGAACATTCTATTACAAGGTCCATGTCAAAATGGTCTCTACACTATTAGAACTCCCACGTCATCTCCACCAGTAGTTGCTCTTACAACACACATTCCTCCTTCCATCCAGTGGCACAATAGACTTGGACATCCGCATTCCAGAGTCATCTCAACTATCTCTCACCAACACAAACATCTTGCCATTCCTACAGTTTCTAATTTCTGCTCTCACTGTAAGGCTTGCAAAAGCCATAAACTAGTCTTTCCTATTAGTAGAAGCTTTATAGCTTTCTTGTTACATTTACTGCATTTTGATATATGGGGACCATCACCCGTCCCCTCTAATCAAGGATGTAGATACTATCTTCTTATTATAGATGAATTCTCCATATTTTCTTGGTTATTCTCATTGTTCTACAAAACTGAAGTTCCGCAAACTATTATCAATTTCATTATCTTCATTGAAAAGCAATTATCCACATCAGTCAAATGTATAAGAATAAATGGTGGAACTAAATTCATAAACTCCAATGTGCAAAATTATCTCAAACACAAGGGAATTCATCATCAAATCTCATGCCCCTATATGTCGGAACAAAATGGCACAACTGAACGCAAAAATAGGCACATTACTGAAACCATTCGATCCCTTCTCCATACAGCCAATCTCCCATACAGGTTTTGGCCTGATGTAGCCTTAACTACTGTCCATCTTATTAATAGACTACCATCCACCACAACAAACCAAACCTCTCCACTACAACTACTCTACAATCAAATACCAGATTAATCTCACCTTAGAACTTTTGGATGTGCGTGATACCTCTGGCTACCTCCCACCAAACGCCACAAGTTGGAACCTCGTGCACCCAAATGCATATTCCTGGGCTACTCTAACTCATATAAAGGCTACAAATGCCTTGATAGAGTAACCAACAAAATCTTATTCTTTAGAAATGTGGTATTTGATGAACAAACTTTTCCATATAACTCCACCTCGCCATCTCAACCCGTCCACAATACCTTCCAGTCCACCATAAACCACCCCTCAGTTCTCATACCCACCTCCACATGCCATAAACCTACCCTAGCCAAATCTGCACCCAAAGCATTACCCACACAACCTACCAACATAAGTCCAAATAGCACCTCAAACCCAAACTCCACCTCTCAACCATCCACCACCTGTGAGCCCATCCTCGCAGAACAACCCTAAATCGCTCATCCCATGATCACACGGTCCAAAACAGGATCTCTTAAACCCAAAACCATGCTCAATCTTCTCCATACTACCCAGCCCACACCTCTATAGCAAATACCTAACCCATCCACATACTCTGAAGCCTCCAAGCATCACCACTGGAGAGATACAATGGCCTCTGAATTTCTAGCACTTCAATACCAAGGTACATGGACACTCATCCCTCCACCTCCCAAAGCTAACATCCTTGGCTGCAAATGGACTTATCGCTCCAAATACCATTCAAATGGATCCCTAGCCAGATACAAAGCAAGACTTGTTGCTCAAGGTCATAGGCATCAATTTGGCTTTGACTACCATGACACAATTAGCCCAGTAGCCAAAATGCCCATAATTCGAGTACTACTCACTATTGCACTTCACAACAGCTGGCACGTACATCAACTCGATATAGCAAAAACCTTCTTACATGGCGACCTCCAAGAAGCCATTTATATGTCTCAACCCAAAGGGTTCGTAGACAACCTTCACCCCACCCATGTGTACCTACTTCATAAAGCGATCTACGGCCTTAAATAAGCCCTCCAGCAGTGGTTTAACACATTCTCCATTCATCTTCAACACATTGGTTTCAAGCATAGAAAAGCTGATCACTCTTTCCTCACCTATACCAAAAATAACATCAAACTATATCTTTTAATCTACATTGATGACATACTACTCACTGGAAATAATTCCAATGCTATCTCTCATCTCATTCACCAAATCAACTCTAAGTTTATTATGAAGTATCTCGGGCAAGCTCACAACTTCATGGGTATCCACATCCAAACCATCTCCTAACTCAATTTCCTATCACAGGAACAATACGCTAACTCCATTCTTCTCCAAGCCAACATTTCTACCTGTTAACCTCTCTCAAATCCCACCTCCATGAAACCCCCCACTCAGCCAACTTCTGATCCAACGCTTAACACTCCACTACTATACATGCAATTAACCGGATCCCTACAATACCTGACCATAACCAGACCAAACATTGCATACTCGATAAATCTCCTTTGCCAACACATGCATGATACACAACCAATCCACTTCCATCAGCTCTGCCGATTGCTCCGCTACATCAAAGGCACCTCCAAGTTCAGCCTACCAATATCTCCAAGATCTCTACATCTCACCTCATTCTCTGATGCTGATTGGGCGAGTGATCCCCATACGAGGAGATCCACCTCAGGTTATTGTACATATTTAGGCAATACTCTTATCTCCTAGGCAGTCAATAAACAACATATAGTGGCTCGTTCATCAATGGAGGCGGAATACCAAGCGCTGGCTGTAGCTACCGCTGATATTCTTTGGCTACAAAGATTACTAGCTTACTTTAATGTCAGCATATCTCAACCCACCAAACTATTCTGCAATAATACCTCAGCCATTACCCTCGCAAACAATCCCATGTTTCATGCTCGAATCAAGCACATTGAAATTGATCACCACTTCATAAGGGATCACATTCACACTCAACATATCACAATCATGCCGATCAGCACAGTAGACCAAGTTGCGGACATTCTAACAAAACCACTCTCCACTCTAAGATTTCACAAGCTAAGGTCCAAATTGACAGTTCAAACACCACCATCACTTTATGGGGAAGTAAAGGCATAAGTCACCACTACCGCCTCTAACAACAACGAACCAAATACACAATCCACCATTCAAGCATAACAAACTATTTGTATCTCAGCTATACACGTGTAACTAGTGAAGTCTATATAAGTGGAAACATGTACATGTATTACCCATGGAAGAAATACAATATGTTGTCTTAATGCTATTGTCAGCTAGTTCATAATCTGCTACTATGTCTTAGTTGCTTTAAATATTCCTGTTGTCCTAATGCTATTATCTGCTAGTTCATAATCTTCAACCATTTTTAGACCTGACACCATAGCCATCCAAGAAAAAACATAAAATTTTATGGCATGCTTTGTATGCCAAATCTATTTAGACTAAGTCACTTGAAGTACGGTTGAGGAAGAGGGAGTGCAGAAATGTTTTAAAAGTGGGATTTTTACAACTCAGAAGAAAAGCAAAATTTTTGCTCTCCAATGAAATAGGGGTTGTCGTAATGTCTAGGCGCAGGTGGACGGGCTGGATGTTTGGGAGATTCCAGGCACCATGAGTGAGAACATCATGAATGTGAAGGCAAGAATGCAATTTAATGATGCCAGAACAATTGTCGATTAAGTCAATAACAGCTTAATCTTTCATCCAAGGATCCCAAATGAGGGACAGTTTTCTGGAAGGTTTCCATATAGAGATGAATTTGTGTTTCCACCACCTAACAAAAGCTATCAGTGGTAAAGAATCTCAAAATTAAAGAGTACTTGCATAAATTAGTAAGATGAGAAAGGGAAGGTATCCCAAGCCCACCCAAAAGCCCTCGGTTTATAGGTATTTACCTAGGATACTATATGAATTTTATTAACCTAAATATCACCATGGAAGAAGAATCTTATGCTTCATTTGGGATGGCTTTTTTATTGCTTCTTAAAGCAGTGTACTAAAAAGTTGCTTTAAGAAGCAGTAAAAAAAGTCGTCCCAAACGAAGCCTTAATCCATTGAGAATCTTGATGTATCTTTTGGGTAGCACTGAGCCCTAATTTTTTTTGGAAGAATAAGGGTAGAGTCCAGTTTCATTCACTATATGAAAATAATTATAATCTAAAAGTTAAAAACAAAAATATAACTCAAAAAAATGTGAAGAAAAAGCATGTCTAACAAAGGGGGCATAACCCACCAAAAATTAATTGCAAAGCAAAATATCAACCCACAAATTTATGAGGGCAAAAGGGTAATAACTCATACATGGACTCATAATGCCCAAAAAACCAAATTCTCCGGGATTAAATGATCGGACGGGTATAGAAGTCTCCTAGTTTCCACATAATCCATCCTAGAAGATAACTGCTTGCCACAAAGACCATTCGGGGGTACTACTTGGAGCACGAACATCATTCATCATCATCCCTATCAAGCGCATCCCTCACAGAAAACAAAAGTTTCATCCAAACAGTAGTAGATACTTTGATGCCGCACAAAAGAGAGCAAATAACCCTCCACCTGCCAAGATCAAAAAGAAAACCAACAACAAAAGAGAATTCCAGAGACCAACCAGTAAATAGAGCAAGCCCAGCATCACATTAAAAAAGTCAAGCGATAAGTGCTTAATTTCCCCTATATTTTTTTAAGAGGTAACATAATGACTTTTCTAATCTTATAGCAAACATTAGAAATACTACAAATTAAATACTATCTTAAAATTTTCTATCATTTCTCTCCCTCCAAATAAAATATATAGAACATCAAGAAGTCAGATAAAAAAGTCTTTTAATTGACCTAATAATGTAAGGCATATCAAAAATATATTCTAAAAGCTACATCAGATTAGGCCTAAACAAGAAGGAGTTTATCTGAGTATAAAAGTAGTGATAATAGAAAAAGAAAAATTACACTCGAAAAAAAGGTGGTTCTGATTTTGAGGAGATTGATTACAAAGAATGCAGGTAGGGGGAACTTGAATACTGCGTTTAAGAAGAATATTCAAAGTCTTAAGACCCTCTAAAATCACCAACAAAGCATAAGATGAATATCTGAGAGCAAAAATTTTAAGACATGAACTTATACCAAGCCACTTGAGTGTAATCACCATAATAGTAAATATTAAAATTAAAAAAAAAAGGGTTATCAGCGCCCAGTAGATGCTGATAGGGGAGCTGAAATAATACTAACATTGACAAAGACAAATTTACTGTAAAGAGGAAAGCTAGATGAAATATTCCATCCATTAGGGAAGATAATACTGCTAACCTGCACATACCATAAATCTCTCGAATCGGTCAAATCAAATAGTTCAAATATGACCTTATTATTACATCAAGGTCCCATAATAGAGAAAGACAGTTGTTGGTGTTACGACTCGAGCTCACGAGTTTATATTTTTGATGATAACAAATATTATGGCTCACATCTTTATGTCTCATAGTATTTTTATTTTATACTTGTTTGCGTGTTTATTAACATTTCAGGAACATAATGTAACATCCAACGAAGATTCAAGGCTCAAGATTGGATATAATATATTATGTTGTGTGTAATATTTATTGATATATTTTTAATTTTTTGAGTCAAGTCCTGTAAGGGTGTATGCTAGCTTGATGACTATATACACACACACACTCAGGGGGAGTAAGATTGAGTCAAAACCAGAAGTTCAATTTTTAAATTAATCATACTAAATGATTTCTATCATCCAGGACGATCATCTCTTTGAACTAATCATACTGGACGATTTATATCATCCAGGACGATCCTTTATGATCTTGAAAAATAGCCACCAATGATAATTTAGGCAAGAATTTAATATTCAAATTTTATTCTAATCATCCTGGATGATCTAGACGATTTATGAAAATCATGTCTAAATTAATCCTATGATTAGTCAATCAAATCTGCTTAATTTGATATTCTGATCGTACTAGATGATCACAGAATCATCCTGGACGATCCTAGAATTATCCTGGACGATCAGTACAAATTTGAACTGATTATCCTGGACTATCAGGTCAAATTTTACACATCATCCTAGACGATCCTACGATCGTACTAAATGATATTTGGCGCTAGAATTAAGTTTTTAGGGTTTTCAGATGCCCTCTATTTAAGCACATCGTCCTGGATAATCCTGTTATTGTCCTGGATGATCCTGTGATTGTCCTGGATGATCTTTATTGTTAGAATTAATTTTTTAGGATTTTTCAAAGCCCTTTATTTAAGCTTTCTCCAAATATATTATAAGTATCTTCGGCAGCCATTGAGGCTTCATTTTGCTGGAGAAAACTTGAAGATAAAGCCTTGAAAGAGATAGAGGAAAGGGTGGAGTTTGAGAGAGGTAGAAGATCCTTGGAGGGAGTTTCAAGGGAGTGTTGAGGGGGGTTTCACACGATTGCTCTGGCAAACTTACACCTTAGTACCATCAGATTCAAGATTTGTCTTGAGGAAAGTTTTGGAAAGAAGAAGATCTCTTTGGTGTCAAAGGACCAGGTTCTCTACCTTCACTAGGAGGGTGAAAAAGAATTCTAAGTTCTCTGCCTTTACCAGGAGGGTGAAAAAGGATTCCAGGTTCTCAGCCTTCACCAGGAGGGTGAAAAAGGATTCAAGGTTTTCTGCCTCACTAGGAGGGTGAAAAGGATTTCAAGTTTTCTGCCGCACTGGGGGAGGTGGAAGATTTTGTAAGGGCTTCTCAGCCTAGCTGTGGGGGCTAAAGGAGTACCTGGAATGGGAGGTTCTGGGGAGTGGATGTAGGCCAGGTTGGGCCGAATCACTATAAATTCTGGTGTGTTATTTCTGATTATTTTTTGCACTTTATTTTTACTGTGATTAACCGCTTGGGAGAAATCTCTGATTTATTTTTTTATTATTGATTTAATTCATTTCCGCTGAAATATATAACTTTTTTTCTTTTTATTAAAGAAGTTTTTAAATATATAATTCACCCCCCCTCTTGGTTAGCCTAGGGACTAGTTTTTTAGGGTTTAACACCCATCACAAACTTTCAGTTGGGGTGAATCTTGAAGGAAATATTGCTTCTGATTTTCCTAGCAATAGTGCATATATATTTCTAATACTTAAGAGGTTTTGGGAGTATAAGGATTCCATATAAATATGTATTTATGCTTATACCAATTAGCAAGTAAACTTTCTCCTTTATACAAACACCAAATAAGATAGTAGGTGTAACCATAATACAAATACTATATGACAAGAATACCAAGGCCTCCCATAGTTTTATGCCGACAAGTAGATTTATAGAATGTAGTGTGGATTATTTTGGTATTAATATCCCCATAGAAGAGGAACCTATAGCAAACTTTATCAATAAACTTATAAAATCCCTTAGGTATAATAGATCCCCTAATATAATAAGTTAAGGTGTTGCAAATGGTAAACTTGAGAAATTAAATACGACCAACAAAAGATAAAGACTTAGCATTCCAACCCTTAAGATGACCAGAAATTTGTTGCAAAAGGGGTTGAAAATCAACAAATAGAAATCTTTTAATAGAAATAGGTAAGCCAAGATACTTAAGATGAGAGCTAGAAAAGCTAATATTAAGAATGTTGTATATTTCACTATATGTAACTTATTTGTTCTTTAAGCACATATTGATGGAATATGATTAAATAAAAATCAAACCATGGTCAAATAAACTTAATATGCTTTCGAACTATATTAAAAAATGTGATCGTACATTATTTAGAACGAGTTAAAGCATCTACCCAATTAAGGCATGTCCATACCTTATTAATTAAATAAGATTTGAATATTGTTCAAAAATCAAGCAACATAGTGTTTGGCTTGTTGAACTATATTCAATCATACTTCAAACAAGGTTGGAATATAGCTCATGCAATTTTTTTAACAAGTATATAAACACACTATTTGATACTCTATCTAGCTTAATATTACATCTTTGTTAAATGACTTAATCTACGATAAAAGATATAAACTCAAAAAAAAAAATATTACTCATGTATGCTTAAGTCACGCATGAACAAAGAAATCTCCAACTTCACCAAAATAGTCCCTCCTAAGCAAAGAAACTTAGACTAAGACATGATGACATCAAATGAAGAAAGCCAAAGATTAAAGGGTTGGATATTTTTCCTCCTTTACAATAGGATATGAGTACAATAGTCATATTTTGGTCATAAAAAAAATAGTACATTTTTTCCCAATAAGCAAAATATGCATATTTTTCCAATTTCACCATCATAATAACTTAAATTCTCTTTTTTTTTATCTTTATTTTGTGTTTAAAAAAAATTTGTTGTGGGATAGTTTGTATTAATTATCTTAACTTTGTATAAAGATCTAACACACACAGATAGACGTTGTGAGAGATTTTTTTTTTGCATTAAAAACTCAAAAGGGAGAAAATCATGAGCCTTAACCCAGTTGCAATAATCTACTATTTTAACTCTCACAGTAAGTAGGTGTCTACAAACGAATAGATAAAATCCAACAATAAAGTTATATATTAATAATCAAATAATAATAATCAAATGATGAAAATTTGGAGATCGTGGCAATGATTGCTGATGGTGGTCATCTGTAGTATAAGAACAAGACTTTATCCCACTATGTGGAGTCGGTTACATGAATCCTTTTTTTGTCCATTGTGCCCTATTAAGTGTCACGACCTGACCCAGAGACTCGAATTAATGAGGTGGGAAGAGATAGTCGGACGATTAATATATTTCTTTTAAATACATAAACAATTAACAAACTAGCATCTCATATAAAATTGAAGAGCCACTAAATTTTAACATATACATAAACCAAATGTTTATCTATTTTCATTTGATCTCCTTCTTCTGTAGATGTATTCTTCTCTTTCATCCATTTTATTTTTCAGACGATTTATCTAAAATTTTAATTTAACAGCTTGAGTTTGCATAATAAATTAAGTGAATAATCATAGCTCATAACATAGCAGTTAAATATATATAAAATAATAATGTTCCTTTAATTTTCTTATATAGTTAACATATATATAACATTTTATATATTGTAAATTCTTATAATTTACCATTCAAATAACTTATTTCTTTTTCTTTTTCATTTTTTTTTAATTTTTCATTTATTTATTTTTCCCTTCATTTAGTACATGTGCAATGTCTAAATAGTACCAATGAAGGTATAACCATTTTCATTTCTATTTTCATTTCCATTTAGCATGCACAGATACATTACATCCCCAGCTAGTACTATAAGATGTTGAACTCCTGTATTTGCATGCATATACATTTTTTTAATACTTTTATTTATATGTTATTAACTATTTTATTCATTTTATTTTTATTTTTTTCACATATAATAATCTATATATGCACTTTTTCATACACACATATACATTCATGTTACATTGTAACTTTAATTGTTAAATTTCATCACTCTGGACATAATACATATTTAAATATAAGTAGATATATATGCATGACACTGTATTTAGAACTTGAAATGAAATGTAAAATAGTATAATTACTATATAATAACCATAATCACCCATTTTATTTTTCTCAATTTAATTCATTTTATATAATAAACATTTAATCAACACATATATGCTACAACAAAATAATTGTAATAAAAAAATCATAATTGCTATAAAATAATTATAATTATCCACTTTGATAATTTTCGTGTTTCAATTCTTTCAAATGTTATAGCTCTGATATAGTCTTCCTTAATACAACACCTAAGGTTACATACAAAATGTTATGAATTTGCACTATTTTCTTCCAACTAACTTTCATTAATTTCACATAAATTTTTTTATTAAAATATATGTAATATTACCTAAACTCTTTTGGAGATCTCTTATTGGCTTTAGTACTTCACCTTTGTTCAATAGTTTAAATCCTTCATTGTTTCAAATAACAATAAATTTTATTAATTAATTTATTTTATAAGTTCAAAATAACATTGAATTGATTTGACATCTTTAAGGACAACTTTAAATACGTGGGACATCATCTTATATTATATAACATTGAATGCCTCTTATTTGTTAAATCAATATTTATAATTCCAATATATACTGTTAAATTCTAATATAATTAAAAGTTAAATATTAATTACCCCAATGAATTTTTCTTTCCTTCAACTAAATAAAAACTTTCCTTTCTTCACTGTCATATTGAGACTCACATCAATTGGATTCTTTCTTTCGACAATCATATATTATTGCTTCAATTAGATGAATGAAATTATACAGATTTTCTCATATAAGTCTAAACATACATTAATAATTTAAATCACTTACTCTTTTCTCCGTCGTTAGAAATGGAAGAATCTTTAAAACCTTAATTTCTTTCTCTTTCTATCCCAAATTCTTTCCTTTACCTTTAGTTATGACATTGATCCTTTCTTAGGTTTAAAGCACAAAAGAATTTGCGCAAAAATGAACAAAATTGACAAACCACCTTCATTCTCCTTCTTCTTCCTCTCAGTCAGTTTTTTTCTATCGGCTTCTGCGTTTACGTTCGTTTGATTCCACTGGAGCGAGTTAAATGGACTTATCTCTCCTAAGGAGTCGTAGCTTTTCATTCTCGATCATGTTTTCTCACTCGTTTGCACGGTTCAGTCTGGCTAGCTGCTCCCGCACATGCGCTTTGCCTGCTCGATTCGTTCGCTTGACCCTTTGTTGGCCCGTTGCTGCTGTTATTAGGGCTGGTTCAATTGAACCAACCAAGCCCGATTCTAATTTTAAGAGTCAAAATTTTATTTAAATTTAATAAAAAATTATTTTTAATACTTTCTTTTTAGGTCTACTCATATCTTTCTTAACATAGGTTGGATCTAATACATCTACTTTTCTAACAGGGTCATTAGATTGTTGATGTTTTAAGTGACCAAATCATCTAAGACAACAATTTCTAATTTTATTTGTCATTGGAGCTACTCGAATATTTTCATGTATATGCATCTACTTTCCTAATATGGTCATCGACAATGATCGTTGGAAGTTTATATAGAGTTCTTGATTTCTCTCAACTCTTTAATATCCACTCCATATAGAGAATATGATCATATTTATAAACTTTTTAAAAGGGATAAAATTAGCCTTAATCTAAAGCACTTCATCAAACGATCTATATTAATCTTCTTGATCATAGATTATTTATCTATCATTTGAGTATCTTGGTAATGTCAAGATCAAATGATTTTGGATTTGTTAAATTCATATTGTTTGAGACGCTCAATTTGATTATAAGCATACAAGATTTGGATATTATTTTTTTCCTTCAATTGATGCTTATAAGCTTTCAAGTGTGTTCAAGTGCTTGATTTGTGTCTATTTAGAGTCAAATTAGATCATTTATATTGTCATTGAGTTCGTCTTATTATGATAAGTTCGACTATAAGTTTGCTGAAATCAAAATTCAGATGATCTTGGAATTAATTTAAAATTTTTAAAATTTAAATATTCTTTTGAGATTCATGTAGATCAAATAAATATTTAGGAGATGCATGAAGTTGCATCAATTTTGAATATTAGTGTATTGCATTTCAAATACTTTTTAAATGGAAAAGCCCCTTGATTTATTTTACCTTTTTTTTTTCACCTTGGATATTTCTTTTCACGAGTTTGCCCTAATTTTATTCTTTCCAATTTCAAAGTTTTTTTTTATTTATTGTTGAGAACTTCGACTATAAATTAAAAGATTTTGAATTTTTTTTTGAGCTTATGCGATTTTTTTTGTTTGGCCTAAATGTTCAAAAATAAATAAAATATTATTTCGCAATTTAAATCTTCTCTTAGATCACGGTCTCAAACCCTAGACAAAGGTCTCGATCAATCCTCGCCGGATCTCGCCTGCAGGGTTTCCTTCTCCGTCCCAATGGCATCCCTCAAGAAGCGAAAAGCCGAACAAGACTCTGATCGCTCCTTTCCCAATCAGGGCACTGATACGAAGCCTCATCATTCAGCCGTCGAGTATATACGCCAGCCTGACGACGAGACCGGTGCACCCGGTGGCGCCGGCGCTGGCGCTTCGGACTCGGACGACGACTACGAAGAGGAGGAAGAAGATGTCCGCAAGCTTCTAGAGCCCCTCTCTAACGATCAGCTTTCCTCACTCCTCGTTTCGGCGGCTGCTCGAGATTCCGCCACACTCGCCGAGATTCGCGCCCTAGCCGACGTCGATCCTTCTCATCGCAAGCTCTTCGTACACGGCCTCGACTGGAACACGACATCTGACGGCCTCCGAGCCGCGTTTTCTCGCTACGGAGAAATCGTTGAGAGCCGCGTCGTTTTCGACCGACCAACCGGCCGATCAAAGGGATACGGTTTCATCCTATTTCGCCACCGCTCCTCTGCTCGCCGTGCCCTCAGCAAACCCCAAAAGCTCATCGACAACCGAATGGCATCGTGCCAGCTAGCAAGCAATGGCCCCGCCCCGAACCCTAACCCTGGCTATCACCATAATCCTAACCCCAACCATAACCATGGCGATAACCTTGCTCGCAAGATCTACGTTGGCAACGTGCACTCAGATATCGACGGTCGCCGCCTCCACGCGTTCTTCTCTCAGTACGGAGAGATCGAGGAAGGGCCGCTTGGGTTCGATCGCCACACAGGTAAGTCTAAAGGCTTTGCAATTTTCTTGTACAAAACTTCTGAGGGAGCAAGAAAGGCTTTGGAAGAGACTAGTAAGAACTTTGAGGGGCATCACCTTGTCTGTCAGAAGGCTACTGATAGCAACAAGGCAAAGACATCAGCACCGGTTAGTAACAACGCTGATGGCTCAGCTGCTAATGTACCAAATGTTCCAGCGAGCTATGTTGGCTACAATGGGTCTGCTTACGGCGGGCAAGTTGCCCAATCAGACATTGGGCTGGCACAGCAGGCAGCAATGTTAGGACAGGGGCTGCTTGGGCAAGCAATGCCTGCAAATGCTGCTGTACTTGCTATGTTGGCAGCCACAGGCCAGAATCCAGCAGGTTTTGGCGTCACTCCGGCCATGCTTGCTTCTTTAAACCCTGCTCTTGCTATGGCATTGGCTGCAGGGGCAGCTCCAGCTGCACTTCCGCAGGCAGCAGCAGCAGTGACACAGCAACAAGGGACTGTCCCAATGCAGGGATATGCAATGGGAAGCTCTGGGTATCAGAATATTGGGTTTCAAGGTCCTCCTGGGTTCCAAGGGCCGCCAGGATTCCAAAGTGCATCAGGTTTTCAGGGGAGTATACCCCAAGTGGGCACACATCAGGGCGGAAATACGGGTAATGCAGCAGTGCAAAGATCTTCAATGGGCTCTATGGGTGGTTACGGTCTTCATTAGGTAAATGCGTCAATTGGCTGTTCTATCATACCTTGTATTTGTAATATTTAAAGTGAAAGTTGAATGTTAAGTTTTTAATTGGTTTTGTTGAAATTTTTAAGAGGAATTTATTTGATTGTTTGCTAATTGTTTCCTGTTTTTCTTTTAGTTCAATGTCGAGCGTGATTACTCATCTGGTTTAGAGATTCGATGGCTTTTGAAACTGTATTGGTGATGGGATTATGGATGCATTCAGTGCCGCGGTTCTTCAGGAGGATTGTCCTTTTCTTTGGTTTTATTGCCATTTGTATGATGCACTGGTTTGAGATTTGAGCTATTGTTTAAGTCTTTTTACTCTTGAAGGTCTTTGTATCAGACTATTTTTCAGTTATCCTTTGCTTTCCAGTTGGTGATGTTATGGTCATATGGACTTTATCTACTTTCTGGCAATCAAATTTGAAGCTTCGATGCAATTAGTGAAATATTCTTCTGCCACACTTTATGTTCAACGGCGGAATATTGTTTTAACAGTGGATTTTATGATCAAATTTGTTGCTTGGGATTATTTTTTGGAAATATATCTATATGCAAGCCCCTCAGTTGTTTGTTTTTGAGATTTTTGGTTGCTACCTAAATTTTACTGGTATGAGGCTTGCTGGAATATTCATAGTGCGTATTTTTATTTGTCAAGGTCTATCTTTTCAGCTTCAATCAACATGGTTTCTTCTGTGCAAAGTCTTTGGACTCTATCTGCTGCATTTCCAGTGCTCCTGCAGGTGTCTGCCCTTTGGTTTTCTGCGGAACAATGATTCCTTATTTACTAATAATGTTGCCACATTGGTTTTATAAACCTATGTGTATGCCAGATTAAATTCAGATGCCACCTTTGGTGTAGAATATTCACCGTGCTGTATCTGGAACTAAGTCTTCCATGCCTGCTTCTTTTTTTTTGAAAGATAGGCGATAGGTGATTACTGAATTTTATAGTACACTTGTCTTTTTGATGGTTTTATATATATATATATAATTGATTATAGTATGTTTTCTTCCCCCTTAAAAAAGATTCATTAATTTTAAGCTATGTGGTAGCTATCATTAAATTGGTTAGTCATAAGCTTGATCTGAGCTTGGCATTATAAATGGCGCTTGACATACATAGCTTGAGGTAGCCTTAATGCAGCTCATTGGGTTGCTTAAAAAATGTTAATATGGACTGTACATAAAAATATTAGAATTTGAGATTTTGAATTACAAAGTATTAAAAGTCCTAAAACTATACTTCTCCTTTTCACTTCTAATTTATATTTTTTTCTTCCCATAATTACGCATTCATTCTCCTTGGATTTCTCATTCTTTCCATTGATTCATTGTAGGAACTTCTTGAATTTTTATTCTCTTTAATGTGAAGACCCGAATCATGGGTGGCTTGAACAAGTTGAATTGAGCTTGATCTCAAGTGGAGGGTACTCCACTCATTTACACTCCTAGTGGCCGCCATTTATACAATCATGATATACGCAATTATTGTGAAATGTCTATTTCAATTCTCATGATACTATTATTCTCATGGAAATCTCTGCAGGATTGGATGACGGTTAGCTGTTGAGCATTCTTTGTGGCAAGAATCTAACATATTTCATTGGGTATGGTTTTTTGCATTTTTTTTTTAATTTTATTTTTGTTCATTACGTCAATCATTCAACTGAGGTTCTAAATCTATTTCAAGTCGATTTGTTGAATTCCAGTGATGTAAAAGTTTCAGTCAAGGCGTGCAGTGTTTTTAAAATATCTAATGGGGTTGATGCATATATTTCTTTAAATGCCTTTAAGAAAAGATTGGGAATTATCAAGTATCTGATTTGGGATTTCATTGAGCTTGAAATACTTGTACTGGGTTTGTATTACATGCCGTGCATGAAATTGTTGTGATATTAATATTGGAGACCAAAAACATTGATGAAGAAAAGCCAGAAAGGATCAATCCTTGGAGTGAATGTTGAGCCAGTCAATGATTTAAGCTCACTTCTTCTAAGAAACTATTTCGTAGGAGTTTGTTTAGTTATGAATTATGGGGTTTTCAATTGCAAGTATTTAGGATAGATAGATATTTCAAATGCAGAGTAAATTGAATGTATTGCATTTTGATTACTTTAGGTTTGCTTTGTAATCAAATAACTTCTTGAAATTCTATTTAGTGTGTTTGATTGGTTATAAAATAAACTCACAAAATTTGCCTAGGACACGATAGGTGGTGGCTTTGTAAGGGGCGACCAGTTGTGTGGGGTTGTCTTTTTGGGATCATGCTCATGCATAATGAAGCCATGGACGACTAGTGTCGGATTGGGGTTGATGCGAGATGTCAACAACGAGGTCGCAATGACTATTTGATCACGATGGCAATGTAATCGTGACATGTTGTCGACAGGATCGTGATGATGGTAGCTCTGTATGACTTTTGAGAATGAGGTCTCAGGTTCATGTGATATCTGAGATTGTGAACAAGTAGACCATATATCAAATTCACCTGATTTAGGCGACATTTGGATACATCGTAATTGAGCTATGGTGATTTTTTCTACATTTCTTAAAACAATTACTTTGAACACCTGAAACCTAATATCCCTTCATATATTTCTCTCTCTACACTCAGTTATACATCAAAATAAACAGCCCCTTGCATCAATTTCTGCTGTAAATGCCTACTTAAATGCTTGAAATTTCACATAAAGAATTCTTTCTTGCCCTAGCTTCCTAATTGCAAACTTGAGTTATTCATTGAGAGTTTGGTTACAAAACATCTCACGAGTAACTGCAGCACAAATATTTTCATTTTTAGGTTAAACCTGCATATGCAATGTAACTATTCAATTCATTTCTTTAATTCAAAAATTCCTTAATTTCTTCGTTATGATTGGGGCTTTATCATGCATTAAGAATGTTATCCTGATATAGTAATGCATGATATTATACTGATTAGGATAGAGCTATTGCAATATAAGAATTGTGCTTGTTATCTCAAGTCGGGAAAGACAAGGCAGGGAAGAGTGGGTGTTGTAATACTCGAAAAAGCATTGACCTATATGCAATGGTTTAAAATTATTGTCGGGCACTTCATGTTAATTACATACTCAGAAAAAGAAAACATAATTAAAACCGCTGAGAAACCTGTGAGAGGCTTTATAGATGACAGTTTCTCCCGGACTGACATCTTCACGGCCAAATCCGTTCACAACATTTGATAATCAGTTGACAGCTTGCAATAACAGAATTTCCCTAAAATGTTTATTAGTCATCAAAATATCAAGAGGTTCAAAACAACATACCTTTAACTATTGTATTATTAATTGGCCCATTTGTTTGTTTGGCCGAGGAAGCTGCGTAGAAGTTATTTTTTTTCATATGGTTTATAACTTGATAAATCCTATCTGGAGAGCAAATTAGTTACTTTGCTGGTTAGTTCCTGGAAACATTTTGTGGAATCAGATTATCTGCTAATCTGGTCAAATGTTCTAACAACTGATTAGTAAAGCTGCTGAAATAGTGCAATCGCATCATTTACTAGAATGTCCCTCCCAAGAACATTTAAAAACCTTCTTGATGATAAATTTCCAGACTAATTTTCAAAATGCATTTTAGGTTTAAAGATTCAAAAACCTGCCTGCTGATAAATTTCTAGTTAGGAACATTCACAAACTAATTTTCAAAATGCATTTCAGGTTTACAGATTAAAGACCTATCCATCAATTAACCGGAAGGTACCTGATGCGCTTGATCCAGTTACAAATTAAAGACTAATTAGAAAGCTGCTTTAAAAAAGTCATCCCAAATGAAGCCTAAGGTTCACAGGAATGAGGACAACCCGGTAAGCTTGATCCAGCTACATGGGCTACCATAAGTTTGTTCCTTGTCAGCTTCCTCTTTACTTTTATTAAAAAAAATGTAAATGTAAATGGATAATTAAAATATGCAGTTTACAAATTCCTTTATACGCCTACACATCATGTAATGGTTGACACTCAATTTTCATGTGAAGATCATGCGAGAACTTAACTATGCATAGGTGCATATAGATCAATACAGTGTTGCATTTCAATTTTGAATTTTATCATATTGGATGCCAATGAACCAATGAGATGAGATCAGTACTTTTGTCATCTCCGAATATCATGAAAGGCAAGTTTGATGAAGACAGATGGAAGTATTATATATAAATGAAGCAGCTGCCGGAGCAATTGAAGTTCCCAGATCAATGCACCTCCAAATTCACACTAGCAAAGGTGTTGATTTGCTGTCATTTAAATCACAGTTTTGGTTTATTCAATTTCTTGCAAGGCTAGTAGTTAAATAGAGTTGCAACTTTGAACTGGCAGGGAAATCTTATTCTGCAGCTTGGAGAACGGGGATTTTGCTCGAGGGCTTTAATCATTAAGCTGCAGTTCATATTTATTTCAATGCTGAGATTTTTCCACCGTAAAAACTCTACCCATTGTGACTTTTCTTTGTGATGGCAGTGTCCGGTAAATCCTCACTTGAACGCAGCGTGGAGGTCCGCCAAGGTCCAAAGTGAATTGTTTTGAAGCTAGTAATGAACTGTCGCAATAGCAGGCCATCACACTTTGTTAGCGTTGCTGCATCTGCCTTACAATAAGCTAGGTGCCTGTTTCATGTTTCCAATGTCGCCAAAGTATATATTTGAAGACGCTTTTACATGTTCTGTTGTAAGGTGTCTTTTGGTGTAAAATTTCAAAATGATATATATTAAAGTTAAGGATTGATTGATATTGTACATTTGCTATCAACCTGACTCATTCTAGGAGGAATTCCTTGTATAAATTCCTATAAGGTTTAATCGCCAAGCCTAAGCTTGACTCAATCTTGCACAATACAATACTACATTCATGTCAGGCATTATATAATCATATTATGATTTGAATATTATGATTTAAGAGCTCAAGCAAAATAATTTTCTTCATCTAACCAAATAAGAAAATATTACATTAGCTATTTAGAAATTCTTACAAAATCAATTTATTTTAGATGTGCATATAAATAAAATGCAAGAAAAGTAATTTAAAATATAGATCATCAGATATCATAATATCTATGTGATTCGACCAACCCTTAGATCTGCATGCACATCATAGCGAAAGAAAAGTCTACCGCCCATGCCCTTTTTTATAGGCAAACATTACACAAACACCAAATCCTTGAGGGCTAAAGTTCTTTTGAACTTTGGTAGAGACCTAATGGCGGCTCTCTTGATGATCAAAATGGGCTACAATCTCTAATAAAAAGATTGAAGTATTAGTAATGAAAGCGAATTACAAAACTTCCTAAAGATTGCATGAGAATTTTTACTTGTAAGCATGAGGGGTTTCTCCCTTAGCCTTAGAAGAAGCATTGAAGGGCTATTTAGAAGCCTGCACATCTTCCCCGATCTTTTTGGAAGAGCTACAATGTGATATACATTGTACAATGCAATTCAAAGAAGTAGGATTGGACTAGAAAGGACTACTAAAGTGAACTAATAGCGAATCGCCAACACAGATCCATATCCTATTATGCAATTATCCAGTGAACCAATGAAGTGGATTGCAGCCTCGAACAGATATAGCTTCGTTGCTTGAAACAGAGAGAAAATAGGAAGCAATCCAGCTTCGAAACCATTCCACAAAATGCAAATATCACACCAACTTCAAAAGTTAAAGCTACCTCAGCCGCCAGTGTTCAGATAGATTAAATGAAGGTTCAAAACACCAATTGAATTTTTATATTTCTTCCATCCTTATATCCATCAACGCATACTCTATAGATTTGAAGGCTTAAATGTGTAGAAAAAGATTCATTTTGTATGCAGCACAGAAGTCTAGTGTCTCAGAAACTGCTGAGATATAGCAACATAATGAAAAAAAAGATAAAAATCGAGGCTAGGAACTGAAATGATAAAAAATTTTCTGAATTTCAATATTTGGTAAGGGATTCGTCAAAAGGTTGCATGGAAATTCTCCGCTAAATTGTCTTTAATGAACTAGAAAAGTAGAGGAGGGCATACTGTGCTCTCTCAATTTAATGTTTGCTTCATATATATGTAAATAGATTATGTTTGGCTTCTGAGAAAAAAGAGTTGAAATACTTCAATCCATGGCTGCTTATTCATAATCAAACAAATGATTTTCATGACTTCATTTCATCTCCTGCACTTCCATTCAATCGAAACAAATACTTTCTCATTGCCATTTAATTTTAAAAAAAAAAAAAACAAGAGCAGCTAAACAGTTGAATTACCAGAATAAAGAGCAAGATAAACATGATAGAGGTCTGGCATCTTCTCGCCATAAGACAAAATATACTTCTCCAAGAACTTCTTCTCAGAAATGGTCATGAATGAATAAAAACTCAGTTTTCTTTTAATCAGATCTTTTGACTTGAGGAGTTGCAGAACATATTGCCGTGGAACCATCCTCCTCTCCAAGCTAAACATCAGAAGCCTTGGATGTTTCATCACGAAGGAAGGCTCACAACCTGCACGCTTTACAAGAAAGTCCATCATCTTCTTCATCTTTTTCTCAGAAGTTTCTAACAGAAGAGGAGCCTTTCTGATGACCGAAGAGATTTCAGCTTCAGACCACCCGAAGCTCCCCAGTAGCTTCAACTTGGATTCCATGGTTGCTCTACTAATCTGGCAGAGAGAAACCATCACGCTGCAGAATGCTCCAGATCCATAAGAAAATCCTAATTCTTCCGCTCGATTTTTGAGCGTTTTGATTGAATCAAGGCTCATGACGATGAAATTGGGATTGTTGTTTATCATAGAAGCAATCTGATTATCTACAAAGCCGCAATCCCTCAAAAATGAGATTTTTGGAATGATATTGGTATCCAGATTGGAGCATATAAGGCGTTTGCCTCGAAGCAGAGCATGAAGGAGGTTCTCCTTGGAACCCAAGAAGCCCCTCCAGAACTTAATCTTGGACTGAATACCTCCGTGGATTAAAAAAACTGGATTTTTAGAAACAAGTTTGAGTATTTCTGATTCAGAGAAACCAAACTCCTTCAAGGCGATCATCTTTGGCTTCAGGGTGGTCTCGACCTTTGCGGTGAGAATTCTGGAATTTTTGGAAACCATGTTTCTGATGCAGGCGTCATTAAAACCACTCTCTTTCAAGAAATGAAGAACGGCATCTGGCTTGGAAGGAGATTTGATGTGGGAGAGGGATTTAGATGATTTGATCGCCGCCTCCGATGACAGGCCAATCGTGCTGATGAGATAATCGACCATGAATGTGGATTTAACAGATGAGTTTTCTGCAGTAGAAGAGAAGGAGAAGAGGATCGGGAGATAGAAGGAGGAAAAGTGGGTGGGAGCGTGAGCGGCGGAGCGGTGGAAGTGCAAGAGCTTTCTGCTTAACAAAATCATAGTTTTAAGCAGAATAGAGGATGAAAATTAGCCTGACGGGAGAAAGGAAGAGTCTTTTAGCTGCATCGCTCTCTTTCTCTCTCTCGACTACTTCATTCCTTCTTAGGTTTAAGTTAGGGTTTGAGTGCGAGGGTTAGAACGTACAGCAAGATTCAAGTCACCGCTATGTACAAAAACTCCTAATCTGCTCCGCCACTTTCAACGCCTCGCGGCTTCTTTGTTTTTCAAATTTAGAGTTTGAAAATAATTAAAGTGATTTTTATTAAAATTATTTTAATTTCCAAAAGCATTAAATTTTAATCATTTAACTTAAAGAGTGCATGAAAGTATTTTTATTAAAGAGTACTTGAATCAGGAAAAAAAGGGGAATTTTTTTTTATCAAAATAAGTCTCAAATTAGTTCTATTTAGTTTTAAATATACAATTAATAAAAATTTATGTTATTTCCATCTCAATACAATTTTAACGGTATTTTATGCTCATTTGGTTAATTATTTTTTATTTGAGTTCCCCTTAAAACTAAAAAAATCTTAGTACATGGTTTATGGGCGCTTTGGAAAATGAAAATTGTTTATTTTTTTATATAAATGCTTTCGAATAAAAAACAAAATTATGGACATTGATCTACAATTAGACTAATTTAAGAATTAATTTGAGATATTTGATAAAAGAAATAGGCATTGTTGTAATATTTCCAAATTTAGTTTACCAAACATTTGATTCTCAGAGAAGATTTTTTTTTTTAATTCATGGCAAACATTTGATTCTCAGATAGAAATGGTGATGCCTATGGGTCAATTACTGCTTCCTGAACTAATTTTTTAGTATAAAATTTTCTAATTCAAGATAAAAAATTTTATATTAAAAAATTATTCTAGAAAGCAACAAAAAAGCTGTCCCAAACAAAGCCTAAGTTTTAAGGTTTCTTTTAAGATACAATAAAGAAGGTAAATGGCAGCACAAACTGCTGAGGCTACAGTAACATAAAATAAGATAAAAATCAAGGCTGCTACTACTTTATATCATGCCTTCTCAATTTCCAAGTTTCACTTGATAGACAAATTAACATTTCTCCCTAACCACTTAACAAAGAAGGGCAATGGCTAAACAGTGGAATTACCAGTACAAAGGGCCAGATAAACTTGATGGAGCTTTGCCATCTTCTCTTGGTCAAGCAAAATAATAAAAAATACTTCTCCATGAAAATCTTCTCAGGAATGGTCATGAAATAATAAAGATAAAAAACTCCATCAAATTCTTCTTCTTCTCAGATGTTTTATTATTTCAGCTTCAGAATATCCAAAGCTCTTCAATAGATTCAACTTGGTTCTGAGAGAGCTTAATAATCTATGTGATTTGTTCTAGTTCTTTACCACTAAACAAAAATCAAGTTTTATTACAATTTACATTTTTAATTAACAAATTTCTATGAATGTGATTAAAAGCAAAATTGTATAATTCATGGCCAGAAAACAACTAAAACAAACTTGTTAGCCATTCAAAAATATTAACTACAATTGAAAGAGTTAAAAACAGGCAGTGTTGTCGCATCATAAACGGCAAGATAATTAGCTCACTTGCCAGTTAAGCAATTAGCTTAGTGAAAGAAAGATAATGGAAACATGGCATGATAAATAAAGGGAAAAAATAAAATAAAATAAACATTACAAATCATTATCGACAACTAGCTGTAGTAGATGATACCCTTGCCTTTAGCACCTGGGGGCTTAGAAACAAATGGTGTAAAAAGATTTATAAATGAGTTCCTGATGGTCCCCTTGATTTCACCTTGGACCTGATAATTCCACAGCATGGAGATTGTCGGTGGAGTCAACAATCCAATCTGAATTGCGATGTGGGGCCAACTCCACCTCCTGACGAAAGACTTCCACTTTCTGCCACTCCTCCCACCTCTCAACAAGACCGTCGCCTTCAAGCATTCTCACCACCTCCGACATCTTTGGACGGTCCATTGGGGACCCCTGAGTGCAAAGGAGGGCCACCTGGATGAGGGACTCTACCTCAGCCTCCACATAGTTGCTCTGTAGATCAGGATCAACCAGCATTTCCAGCCTCTTCTCTTTCAGCAATCCTTTCACCTGAGGGAATTACAAAATTTGAAGATAAAACAGACTCAGATTCATGGTGCTCAAACAGCCTCAATGAAAGACACTGTGAATCAATCGCGAGGCTTGAAGTGAGGAGCTTTTAAAACATAATTTCTATGAAACTTATTTTTCTTTCAGAATATAAATGAAAAGGAGGAGCTTCAGATTTGTTATTGTAGGATTTTGATATTATCAAACTGATGAGCTGAAAATTTTTGCTATGCCAGATGTTAACGCAACAGAGTACTTACTTTAATGCATGTCAATGAGAAAAATGAATCTTAGTAATCATTAACACGATGCATTTCATTCCAACTCTTACAGGAGAAGGATACACAAGCCATTAATCTAATGAAGGGCTGTTCCTCCCTAGTATTACAAATTATGTATGTTTTAATTCTTCTATTAAGAGCTTTAAGGTGGAGTGATTCATCAGTATCATCACCATTAGCCTTGTCGAACATATATGGGATTTAGCTTTATCAATCCTTCGCTCTCTAGTACAATTTAATGCTACATTATGGGCTAACTCTAATTTGCACTACTGTTTTTGCATAGCATCCAACCAAATTAATTTTGGTCTTACACTTTTTTTTTTCTATACCTATCTCATCGATACAATCTACAGGTTACCTCCCTCCAATCTTTCTCGTACATGCCAAAATCTAACAAATTTACTTTCATTTGTCTTCAATGGATGCTACTTCAAATTCTATCTCGCCGAGTTTTACAATACATCTCTCTACGTGATCTAGTTTCTGACTTTTAACTTGGGTGATTTTTTATTGTGAAATGCTCAGTTTCATATGTTAAATTTAGAGAATTAGAGAGGAAAAAAATGGCATTTTTTTCATTATACAAAACTATTCCTATTTATAGATCTTACAAAATATCTTAATAAAGAAACAAATAAATACGAAATCATGCATAATTACCTTAATATAATCCTTCATAATCAGCCACCCAAATATGAAAGGAGATCGACATGAGCTTCCCACATATCACCATCCTGGTTGTGGGATCAAGGGCCAAGGGACGGTTGGGATTTTAACATCATATAATATAAAATCTGATTACATTTTTTGTTAAAAACTATATTTAGGCCTCAAAGATATATTCTTTATAAATTGAAGTTCTTCATTCTAAATACAAATCTTCATGTAGAAATGATGCCCTCAACTGTATCATCATTGTTTTGGTAACGGAATTTAAGTACTTCAAAAATCACACATGGGTAGCACTTAGTCTTCCAAAAATTTTAATAAATACTATTTCCACATCAATCAAAATTACATATTATGCATGTTATTTTTGTTCATCAAAATCCTAAGCCCTTTTACTTTTTTTAAGAAGTTTCCTCCATTATTCTAAATTTTCACTTTAGAAGTCCCACATATCCAAACTATGTTTTCTGAAAATAGCATATATCAAGGTACCAAGATTTGAATATCTTTTGTTAAGTACATTCCATAATCAATGCAAAAATTAAAAAAAAACTTCATCTTTCGGTTGATCCTCATGAAGGCCTGACTTATATCACTAAATGACGTACTTCACAAACCATCATGCCTTATAACTAGATGCAAATTTCAGCTTCTTTTTGTGTCCCTCTTGTAATCCCTTAAGACACACACATCCATTCAAAAAACAAACAAAGTCATCCATAAATAAGGCCAATGAATGATATCATGTCACATACTTAAAAAAGAAGCTGAAATAAATAATGTGACAATCAAAAGTGATGATCAAATAGGACTAATATTTTTCAATATTTATGAATGGTAAACAAATGTATGAAATATAAAAGAAAAACTACTCACCCAGTCAAGTAGCATGACATCATCGTCATTTGCAAGCCTAGCAAGATCAAATGCCCTTTGTCCAGTGATCAGCTCTAGAAGCATGATTCCATACCCGAAAACATCGGTTTTCTCTGAAGATTTCCCTGTTGATAAATACTCTGGCGCAATATGTCCAATTGTTCCTCGTACAGCAGTTGTTACATGGGTATCCTTGTAATCCATCAATTTGGCCAAGCCAAAATCACCAACAACTGCCTCGAACTCCTCATCCAATAAGATATTTGCAGCTTTGACATCTCGGTGAATGATCTTTGGATCACAGTGGTCATGCAGGTAAGACAGTCCCCTTGCAGAACCCAATGCAATTTGTTTTCTAGTAGGCCAGTCAAGTGGTGGTTCATTTGGTTGCCGTTCTACAGACAAGTCAATCAAAAGAAGTTTTGAAATGTAGAATTCAAAATTCAAAATTCAAAAAGGAGATAAAGATGCATGATTCTTAACTGTAGTGCAAAATAACAAGAAAAAGTTGTGTGCGGCGCTTTAATACCTCTTAAGCATGATGCCACACTTCCATTAGCCATGTATGGGTAGACAAGCAACCTTTCGGTAGGGGTCATGCAAAACCCACGTAGACGAAGCAGGTTTCGATGTACAGCCATACTAATCATCTCAACTTCAGTCTGGAATTGGAGTTCTCCCCCTGGTGTGCGCTCTTCCTTTAATCTCTTTACAGCCACTAGTGAACCATCTGCAAGCCTCCCTTTGTATACCTTTCCAAATCCACCTCTGCCAAGAATATTTTTGGGGCTAAAGCTGTCAGTTGCAACTTGGAGCTCCCGAAGGGAGAACCTTTTAAGCTGACCCAAATGAACCTCTGGATCTTCTTCAGCTAAAGAATGAAAAATGCCACGAATTATAAGTCTATAATAATTCTAATCGTCCGAAAAAAAAGTTTCTCTTATATACCAACCAGGAACATCAAAGAAATGTTCTTGTGGCTTCCGACGACGCCACCATGCAAAAGCAATAGCTGGAGCAGCAAAAAGTAAAGCAGCACCGGCAGCAACTCCTCCAGCAATTGCACCGGTGCTTGAGGCACTATTTCCTGGGAAATATGCAAATGCTCATTGTTCTGAAGAACTATGAAGTGATTATGCCCATGAAAAGTAATAGAGCAGATAGCACAAATGAGGCTCTAATTCAAGATGTAATAGAAACGGTTGCCTCAATTAGCTGATAATAAAAAATACCTGGTGATGAGACTGTAACTGGAGGATTAAATGGAGGTGGTGGGGAGAATGGAGGAGAACCCGGACAAGGATGAGATGTTCCCGGACCACATAATAGAGGATTGTTTGCGAAACTGGCAATGCGCACATATATAGTTAGAAATCAGAATGAAAGAATTAGAATCTCCAGATCATATCTGTTTTCTCACATAATCAGTATGATACCTGACAGGAGTAAACAAAGAAAAGGACCCCGTGGATGGTACTGTCCCGGAAAGATTGTTGTTAGAAAGATCCCTGCATATACAAGTAAGACAGAAAAACGTAAGCTCAACTGCCAGAGGAGAAAACAAATAATGGTGTTAGGAAAAAATATGAAGAGACTATCATAAACTTACAAAACTTGGAGAGCATTTATGTTGGTTAAAGACGTAGGAATGGTACCCGTCAAGCTATTGTTGTTGAGCCGACTATCCTTCCAAACAAGTTGCAAGAAAACAATTAAATGAATATTCCGCATAATGATATCAAAGAAGAGAAATAAAAAAACTAAAGAGGTGAACCCATGACTCAGCTCTCGGTTGTGTAAAAGAGTAGATGCTTCCCTTTTAAATTACTTCGACAGATATGTCTCTTTTTTAATAATGAGAACGAGGCATGCCGAATGGTTTTTAGAATTTTGAATCAGCAAAAATGATTAAGAATTGAAACTACAAAGCCTTTATAATCCCCTCAGTCTACCGCTGTTACTATAGAGCTAGCTAGAACTAGGGGTGAGGTTTATGCAACACCCAAATCACAACCAAATTGATTCTGCTCAATGCAAAACATTTTCCAACTTAAAAACTCCATCCCTCCATGCTGCTGTAGTGCAAGTTAGTCTTTTAATATTTGCGGTAGCTGCTACAATAAACTGACGATAAGAGTGTGTCCTCTGAAAGATGCTCATGAGCTCATGGCGCAATCAATTTTCTTTATTATCCTTAGTCTGCCACTTTCTTGAAAAGAAAGGAGTTAATAACGCTTATATTCAAATCATTAAAGATATGTAGGCAGGAGCTATTACTTGTGTTCAAACACAAGGTGGTTTGACCAAGTATTTCCCTATTTCGGTTGGATTACATCAAGGATCAGCCTTAAGCCCATATCTTTTTGCTTTAGTCATGGATGTTCTCACTAGACATTTGCAAGAGGATGTACCTTGGTGTATGCTTTTTGCTGATGATATTCTTCTTGTTGATAAGACTAGAGAGGGAGTTGAAGGTAAACTAGAATTGTGGAGGTCAACCTTAGAGTCTAAAGGTTTTCGCTTGAGTAGATCTAAAACGGAATATATGGAGTGTAATTTTAGTAATAATAGGCCTAGTGAGGGGATTGTGACTTTGGGCGATCAAGTCCTTAATAAGAGTACACGTTTTAGATATCTTGGATCTATTGTTCAGAGTGATGGTGAAATAGATGGGGATATTATCAGCAGAATCCAAGTTGGATGGTTGAAGTGGAGGAATGCATCAGGCTTATTGTGTGATAGAAAAGTACCCCTCAAACTTAAGGGAAAATTCTATAAGATGGTGGTGAGACCTGCAATGCTTTATGGTGCCGAATGTTGGCCATTAAAAGAGAAGCATAATTCTAAGTTAAGTGTTGCAGAGATGAGGATGCTCAGGTGGATGAGTGGCTTTACCCTTAGAGATAGGATACGAAATGAGCATATTCGTGAAAAGGTTGGAGTAGCTCCAGTGGGAGATAAGATTAGAGAGAGTCGCCTTAAGATGGTTTGGTCACATAAAACGGCGGCCTCCAAATGACCCGGTTAGGAAAGTAGAGGTCTTAGATTTGACTTATGTTAAGAAAGGTAGAGGTAGACCTAAAAAGATTTGGTTAGAAAATATTAGAAATGATCTTTCTTTATTAGATTTAAATGAGAATTTGACTTTTAACAGGACACAATGGAGAAAAAGGATTCATGTAGCCGACCCCACTTAGTGGGATAAAGGCTTGATGTTGTTGTTGTTGTAGTAGTCTGCCACTATGACTATATAGCCGGCTGCAGGTAGGGGTGAGGTTTATACAAGACCAAACATGAACAACCAAGTTGAATCTGCTACATGCAAGCCATCTTACAAGTTAAAAACTCCATCCCTCCATGCTACTGCAGTGCAAGTTAGTCTTTTTAACTTTTGCGAAAACTCCTAAGATCAGCTGCTGCATTGCAATTTAGTCTTTTAACTTCTACAAAAACTGCTAAGATAAACTGAAGATAAGAGTGAGTGATCTGAAAGGAGCTCATGGTGCGATCTATTTCCTTCTCGTACTTTTGGAGCATCGGGAAAAGAAGGTTAAGCAACATAGAATTTAAAAAGGCATATGAGAATATAGTCCCAAAGATTTCATTTGGCTACCTAACGAAAGCGATCAAGTTTTATTTTAATTACAGGGGATCAAGTTTTCCCATGAGCACACTCCCATGCTTAAACCCTAAAGCAAATACTCGAGAACACTCCAAGATAAGGATGTCAATATGTTGTAGATTGGCAGAGGCCAGAAGTTAGGTTTTTAGTGGGGGTGTTCGATGAGAATAGATGATAAAACATATCAAAATCTCATAATTTTGTTGTACCGGATCAACCTGGTGGACCTGATCTACCAATGTGGAGAGTTGAAAGATCATATCATCTAAGGAGTCAGATTAGTGATCAATGGTATGGCCACCTATTATGCCCAAAAAGGTCCAAGGGGACCAATATAGTTAATTGGGGATCAAACATTCAAGGATGTGGATGTCAAAAGTACAATTCACTAAGCTTGACCAGTTCATGTTAAAGTTGGCTCATAGACACAACATATGATTGAGTGCACTTTGAGGTGCACATATATGACCATTCCTTGCTAACAGGCATTGACATAGCCAATTCGATTGTCTAAGATGAGGTTAGGCTTTCTAAGGGGAAGGCATATTAAGGCTCATTGGGTGAGTTATGTGCTATAGGGCGCTTAATTCTAAAGTGTCCATTTCTTATTGTGAAAGTTTGCATCTTGCAATAGAGGTTGCATATATGGGTTGCCTCAAGTGGGAAGCCTTGAGTTAAACTAAACTAGCTTACATCAAAGACATGTCTCAAGCAGAGAGTAAAGAGGCCTATTGATTGGTTTTAAAGCATTACCTTGCTTTTAATTAAAATGACAACTAATTTGAAATTTAAAAAAAAAATGCTAACAATGTCTAAGCCACCATATATTATATTTTAAACATGTATTAGGATGATGGCATAACTATCTCTGCTACAATTAGTAAATTCACCAAAGTGTTACAATAGACAAAACAAAGTAACCAGAAGTATGAGTAAAAACAAACATCAGCAGCCATACAGGAAGCGCAATTTTGACAGATTTCCCAATGAATCTGGTATGCCACCAGTAAAATTATTCAGGTACAAATCCAAGCTCACCAAGCTCGTCAAATTTCCAAGTTCTGGAGGGATTAATCCACTAATATTGTTACTGTAAAGTTCCCTGTCATCAAATGATAGAAAAAGGTCAATAACACTTCAACAAGACAAATCATAGAATCCCAGCAAGAAATATTCGAAGGTGATTCTGGTTCACCCCCTAAATTATATCTTTAGGCATTCTTACCATAAGAGAAGCACGTTTGGAATTATATACAAAAAGAAAATCATACTTGAGAAAACATATCAAATTATCACCCCCACCAAGCTCATGCACTTAAGTCTAAAATTGCTCATAAAAGTTTCAGTTATATTCATATACAACAAAAATGACCTAAATCATAAAGAACTTAATCAATTATTAACATAGTGCAATGAGAAGAACTTTATCAATCTTATAATTTCTCAAAATATTTGTTATCAGATATCTTACAACTGGTAAAACGGGTATTATTCTTTTTCAAAATGTACCCCCTTGCTGGAATACTTTGATATGTAATTGTACAAAGTTTAATAAATATGTCATTAAGATTTGTATAAGCGAAGCTGAGCAAAGATGATAATTGTGATGGAATGGCACCCGTAGAAAGATCTAATTGCTTAAAAGAAATATTAAGTATGCAGAATTGCTTGTCTCGAAAAGAACATAAATATATGTTTAGATAATCATTTTTATGTAAAGGTTCATCCCTTGAATTATAAGAACAAAACTAGCTTAGCTTATCCCACTGCAACTTCTGAATCAAATTGTTAGACCGGTCCTTAGTGGACCGGTCCAGTCGGCCCCTTCTAAGGGGCCGGTTCACATGTACCAGAGAAGGGGCGGCGGCAAGAAGGAGAGAGAGGGTTTGCGTGGGTTCCACTAGAGTTCAAATTCAAATTTAGGAGCAAAAGGAGGGGGCGACAAGGGCTATTAGGTCATTTGGCTTCTTGTTGTAATTGTATGCCTTAAGTATGAGGGGGAGATTAGGGTTAGGGTTATGTTTGATTATTGTTTCTCTAGGAGTCCACTTTGGTGTCTTGGGCTCTAGACTCATCGTCTAGAGATTGGGAGAGAACAGATCAATTGTATCTTTCCTTTGTGCTTGCTTTGATTTGATTCCTATAATACAATCTACTGCTTTAGATTATTTTCACCGAAGTTCTTGAGTTTTTCTCGCTGTTTTTACCAATTATTGTTAGGTTTGCTTGCGAACTCAAGTATTTCCCATTAGGATTATTTGCGAACTCAAGTATTTCCTATCACAAATCTTACTGCCTTAGCTTAATTCTCCCATCAAAACTGCAAGCTTTAACTACTTAACATCTAGATTTTGGGGTGGGTGAACTAGAATTTTACTAATTAAAAGAAACAACATACTTCTTGATCAAATTCAAACAAAACATCTTTCAAAAAAAGAGATCACGAAGATAGATTTCACTAACAATTGAATATTACACTGAGTTCACACTGTGCTACATCCAAATTGCTTTCCAAGAGATAATTGATAGCTTCCATCATCATTTTTTATATTTGACCTTTACAACACAAATATAAATGCTTAGCTGTTATTTTTATGTTATCAAAACTTTTGGATATTTCTAATGTCCTAATTACTAACAGAAAAGTCTAAAACCAAAAAATAAAAAGACAAGGGAATCAATGAAAAGCCACAGGTTGCCTAGTGGTAAAGTAGGCCATACCAAACAACTATGTTTAAGGTTCAAAACCTGATTTAGTCACATCAACGTTCCTAAAGCATGGTTTCCTCAAGGATAGAAACCCAAAAAGAAAGAATACCACTTGAAACCAAGATCCAAATTTCGGATCCAGATCATGCTTTAATATTCAAAAACAAGCCTTATAAAAGACCAGCTAAGTGGCATTTAAAAACATGCATTAGATGCAAAACTACATTACTGTCACTCGTGGAATCAAAAAGCCAAAACCCTCAAACACGACAGCTAAAGGTATGGACTTCAAACATCATAGAAAAATGTTAATAAATGCAGAAATCAAAGATTAGGTTCTGAAAGCACATCCCAATTATGATGAAGGATTTGCAAGAACCAACAGGAATGAATCAATTCACTAATAACAAAAGGCACAGGCTTATGCATTTTTTCTTTAATTATGTCAGTTTCAATTTCAACATCACACAATTAAAAAAATCATTAGCTTGTCTTCAAGAATCTCTTTTTCCTACAAACTGCCACCAAGATTCAGATTCAATTATTCCATCTACAGGTAATTTGGCTTTGTTGCCTCCAACTGTTAAAAGCTGGTCAAATTTTTATCATATTTTATGCAAAGGAATTAAATTGGCACAGAATTGCAAAATTTGAAGATAAAAAACACTGCATAAACATCATTAGCTTTATTTCAACAACAACAACAACAATAATAATAATAATAATTATTATTATTATTATTATTATTATTATTATTATTTGGATGAATCCTTAATTAATGTCTATTCAGAGCTACTTGACAAATTAACTTAATTTGTCACTTATCTTTTGCACAGCTTCTAGACATTACTTCTCGTCTACTACGTTTCTTAGAAAGCAAAAGCTAACAATTTCACGTTGGATCCACCAAGCCATAAAAATTCACATATTTATTCACAGATAGGATAAATAATTGAAAGAAAATAGATCCCAATGATACCTTCTCATAAGGTAAATCTGATGTCAGGGCATCTACATAGTTGAAGCTAACTAGCTGTTCAACACCTTCCACATACTAATTACCAACTGATTTTATCTTTACAAAGTTTATGATATTACCATGAAACTTCAGGCTCTATCATTGGATAAAACAATGTAGCATATCAATAAAATCAGCAAAAGTATCGAAACAGAGAACACAACCAATCGCCACCAACAGCATGGAAATGGGTAATTAAAAGGAATCTAAATAACTTTACCTGGAAAAGAACCCATGAGAGATAAAGAAGGAATGACAATGAGAACAGAGAACATAAGTGCTTAGAACCACTTCTTTAATATTATATACACAGGTAGCCAAGGTCAGAATTTATGCCATAAATGAGATACAGATAGAGCTAGGGTTTATACTACAGAAAAGGTACAGAATATTTCTTCTTTACTCGACTGACTAGAATCATAAGCTCAAACACTGTCTGAAACATGATGGCCATAAGCTGTCTATTAAACCATCATTGGTAGCAGGAGCATTACTGTCATGCAAGAGAAATAAACAAACCTATAATCCTGATCTTTCCAATATCCTAAAACCCTCTTTTCCTATGAACTAGTTTTTCTTTTCTTGAATATAATTAGAGCATCTTTAGCGAAGTCTAGTCTGAATAAATTGCAGATTTGCCGCATTGGAACGCAAACACATGTAGCAAACTTAACGAGGTGTTGCAATCAAAAGACTATGAATCATATTCCTTATATGTCCAGCATCTTACAACTAAGATCTATGAAACGTCATGAGATATTCAACTAGTTTGAGCAATGCAATATGTATGTCAAGTAAGATGGTAACCACTGAAATAAGTAATAGATATCCAACAAGAATGGAAATATATAGGTATCGCCAGTCTAAAATCATATTTTTTATCTGAAAATAACAACGTAGACTTCAGCTTTTTCAGTGGAATGAGATTCAAAAGAACATATAAATATAGAAAATATGAAAAGGTAGTAAAATGCATCATATGCTGAGAAGTGACAACTTGCACAAGGATGCTGCATTTTATAATACGACTTACAGGTATTGCAGATTTTTAAGCTGACCAAGCTGGGGGACTAGCGTTCCAGACAATGCTGCATTCCCAAGATCACTAGATGAAATAAACATGGTACAAATCATCAGCTAAAAAAGTAGTCCATGTATTTTCTATCAGTGCAAAGCATGGTCCATTTCTTACACTCTAATTACACTATTATCATTGTTGCATGTAACATGAAACCATGTGCACGGATTAACCAGTGTGGGATCCCAGCTTTGAAGAACATTATTAGGATCATTCAAGTTTGTTCGTAAACTGTGCAATGCATCACCTGTTGAAAAAGAGTAGTTTCATCAAGAAATAACGAAAATAAGCAACATTGTGAGAAATAAAATCAATAAAATAGAACTTAGATAATGAAGTTCGTGAGAAGCCAAATGATGGTGAAAAAAATGCAATTAAATAGACATGCCTATAAAACTTTTATTTTTTATATTTGTCTCTCTACTTAGCTTGGAATGCTTGTTATATGTATTTTGAGATGGCTCAACATTATTTCAAGTTAGGTAATAGTTGTATTGAAACCGAACTCATTTGATCCACAAACAGATTATGAAGTTGATATCGAGTCAATGCCAAATTGACCAAAAATTAGCCTGTTCTCACTCCCAGATCATGCTGACGATCAATTTGCTTCCCTAATGTTCGCTGCCAACTCATAATTGAACAACCTCTATCTGTGCTTGATCAAAATTAAACTCAATCAACCCAGAAGCTAATTATGAGTCGCCTATAATTTGAGCAAGCTAATCTCGAGCCAGTATCAAGTTGTCTAAAAATTAACTCATTCCCACCCCTAGATCCCTTAGGATCGACTCACTTTCTTAGCATTTGCCTATAGCTTGGGATAAATTGAATTGACTCTTGATTTAAAATTATGAGAACACTAAAAATATATGTTCTAGTTTCTACTTATACTACGTGCAGAGGAATTTCTAGGTATTAGGAAAGGTGGTTATAAGAGAGTCCAATCCTGCAACCATTCACAAATTGTCAACTTTGATATCCATGTCAGAAGAACAATTGATCTACTTCCAGACATTTTAGGATTATCTAGCAGATCCTCTTGAACAACAAAGGTTACTAACTATAAGCCAATAGAGTCAAGAGCAGGGTTACAAGTGAGTCAATTTAGCTTGTAAGTTCAGCTCATTAATGGGCTCTTATTAAATTGTATTAAAAAGCACATAAGTCAAATTTGATTTCTTAATACTTATTACTCGACTCAGGAGCTCATCGAGCCAACTCATTTATATAAGATCATATAACATATATAAGCCTTACACACTATAATAACTTATCTCTGTCCCTCTACATCCCTAAACTCGAGAACTCTACCTCCAGCTACTCTTCCCACTTCACCACGATATGCACCACGTCTCCTTTCAGCAGAATCGAGGAGATTATGATGACAATTAAGACCTTTTTCAATATAAAATAAACAAAGGAATGAAGTTAGCTTACCTTTGCCCTTAGAAGAAGCATGTACCACTAAAATAATCTAAATAATCCAAAAATGTCCTATTTTACAATTATAGAAGGGTTAACTTTCTTAGAATCCAATCACTTCTCTATTTTACCAAGAATTTAAGAAAGGCTACAATGAAAAAAAAAACTCACATTAAGGCTGTCATTATAACATTTGTGAAAATATTCTAGACAAGAAAAGTTTGAAATTCAAGTCTAAAAACCATGCAATTGCCAAAATACTTTTAGTACTAAAATGGAGGCACAATTGACTAATTTAATCTCTAGATTATTAAAAATTATTCGCTAGACTTTCTAAAATAAATGGAAACAAACATTAGGTTGGCATCAGGAAGCATGAGGGAATCATAATTACTGATAAGCCATTCATTTACAAAGAGTAAGGTATGTTTGAGCATATCCAACTTGGGATTTTTGCATCTTTAATTGATGATTAGCATGTCCTTGGCCAACCTCGAATAAGCCAAACCTATTGATATGGGAGTAAGAGTTCCAAACTAGTTATTTTTCAATTCACTACCTTACACCTATAGTTATCATGATCATGATAGAAAACCATCTTTGGCGGCTGTTATGCCTCAGCCAAGGATGCAGGATCATTACAAGAAGCAAATGAAGGCGGAAAATGACTAATATAGGTGATGATGACGAGAGGTGCATCTTCATCCTTGGTATAAGAGGGTAGAAAAATCTTTCCAAAGATCATGGAAAGGGATGGTGGCTACAACCACTTCATAACTTTTTTTGAGTGTACAACGAGGTGCCTTAAAAGCCTAATTAAGATCCAAAGAGGTTATAATGTTTGCAGCACCAAGTGGTGTAAGATTACTATGATAAATGCTAGTCATGTAGGAAACTAAAGCTAGCACAACTTTACTTGGTAAATGGGGGCAATAGAGGGTCATTCCCATACTCATTTAGTAGCGGCACCATAGAATAAGAACTACAATTGCAACTTTTTTTTCTTGTTTCTTTAACATTATTGCCTAAAGGATTATGAATCTCTCAGCCATCATAATGATGATTGCATCTTCAAAGCCACAGGCCGATAAGGCTAAGGTAGGCAACCTTAACAAGTGGTATTCATCCAAGATCATAATTCAAAGAAAGGAGGAACTTTTTCAAAAAGGGCTCTTATGCAACGTCTTTTGACACCCTTTGATACTTCTTGCAAGCTCTGATCTATCCTTGTCAAGGATCTTTGAGATTTGGGTTGATTGGAATGATTTTTTATTGGAACCCATAAACTTTTAAAAACTATAACTCCTACTCCAATAACAAATTCATTTGACAAACTCAACAACAACAACAACAACAACATCAAACCTTTATCCCACTACATGGGGTCGGCTACATGAATCATTTTTCTCCATTGTGTGATGTTAAGAGATAAATTCTCATTTAAATCTAATAAAAAATATCATTTTTAATATTTTCTGACCAAGTCTTTCAGGTCTACCTTTACCTTTTTTAACATAGGTCAAATCTAATACATTTACTCTCCTAATCGGGTCAACGGAAGGCTGACATTTTATGTGACCAAATCATCTAAGGTGACTCTCTCAAATCTTATTTGCCACTGGAGCTACTCCAACCTTTTCACGTATATACTCGTTTTGCATTCTGTCTATAAGAGTAAAGCCACTCATCCACTTGAGCATCTTCATCTCTGCAACAGTTAACTTAATTTTATGCATCTCTTTTAATGGCCAACATTCTGTGCCATAAAACATTGCAAGTCTCACCACCATCTTATAGAATTTTCCCTTAAGTTTGAGGGGTACTTTTCTATCACACAACAGGCCCAATGCATTCCTCGACTTCAACCATCCAACTTGAATTCTACTAATAATATCCCCAAACTCAGAATCATTAAAAATTCAACTCAATTTTGATATCTCAATGCAAGAAACATGGTAGCTGCAAGAAATAACTTCTAGTTAGAACATGTCTCCACAAATTTACTAGCCTTGAAGATGAGACATGATCAGATATCTCCCTGTACGTTCAGTTATAGGCAAAATAGATGGCATTACTCGTCCAACTATATAGCAACATAGTAGACTATTTCCATTTGACAACCAGGTTTTCTCAAGCCAAATAAACGTGAAATGTCGAAGAAAGCTAACAATAAAGAAGCAGGCTCCGAATCTTATCTCCCTTGCCTGCTTGAAGACCCTCAATTTTCTTCATTATTGAGCCTTCGATTTTTTTTCAAAGAAGCGAAACCATATCCAATAAAAAATGTCGCCGGCACTAAACATTCCCTACTAAATCACTCAAGCTGCCCACTTCCTACAAGCTCTTCATATTAACACCTCTACTCCAACCAATGAGACAGGAAATGTTCAAAATCTTAACACTAAGCATGCTTCCGCGGAATTTCATTCATCAACCACATTGAACTACCACAAATCTCCCATATCCCTTTCACCTCCAACACAAATCTAGCACCCATTCAAGCATTCTACCCGCCAAATCTCAAAAAATGAAACAAATCCCCGATCTCAAACACACCACCAAACAAGAGAACATTGAAAGGAAAAATAAAAAAATAAAAGCACAAAACTAACCTTCCAGGTTGGCCAAAACCCTAAACACGGGGTTGACCACCAAGATCAGCCATAAAACCCACGCCACCACCTCCACCGCCTCCTCCATACTCCTCCCCCGCCTCACAGCCATCTCTACTCCGTCAGATCCATCCAATACCCTCTGAAAGCCAGCATTCGCCGTCGAACCATTTCCGGTCAAAGGACCGCCCACTAGATCTCCGCCGCGACACGGATCCGGCGTCTACGATCCCCAAAGAAGATAAGCAGAAGATTCCAGTCGCTATCCTCCCTTCTGATTCAGAAGAATGAATATTTTTCTTCCTCTTCTTCTCTCCTTTCTTCCTCGTTCACCCTCGAGAGAGAGTTAGCAGAGAATGCAAAATGGAAGAGGGATATCTCAGTTCAGAGAAGCAGCAATGTCTGACCGAACGGGGCTGCCCGCTGCCCGAGGGAGAGTCAAAATCCCCAGGGAGCAGAGGGGGAAAGGGACGGAACGGGGAGGCGTCGCCGGTCTAGGACAGGTAGGCTCCACATAATGCCACGTCGGATCGGTCAAAGCCACCCTCCAACCCCAGATCTCACAAATCCGTGCTACCCGAACAGCTGCAATTTATAAATGCACTGAAAACGACACCTACCTTACCCCATGGATGAATAGAACCCCACGTAAGTGGGTCAATTTGGGTGCGTCGGTCAAAAATAGGATAATTGCGAAACGGGACGTAAGGACTTTGCCCGATTTTGTCCCTTTTTTTTTCTTAAAGAAATTTTGAGTACCCAAATGGGTTACCCCTTCATTCTAACTGTCACATAATGGTATAAATACATATTTGATAATTTTTCAAATTTTTTTTTTTTACATTTTAAAATTTATAAGACTTTCTAATATTTAAAGAAGTGGACATTTGTAAATAATACTGTTAAACATTTAACATTTAAATGATATTATTATGATTTTATTTGAGACGACTTTCTTACTATTTTTTAAAATAATTTTTATTTTTTTATTAAAAATTTATTTTAAGAAGCACTAAAAAAATTATCTCTATCTCAAATGAATCCTATATTAATAGAATTTTATTAATCACATGTACTCCCCTACACAATGCAATTATATGAATGATAATAATATATTAAAATATTGAAAATATTGCGTAAAAATTATCGAAAATAAATAAATGATGAATTATTAAAAGATCATGGAGTTTTATGGCATTTATTTTTTAATCTTAACATTTTAAGGTAATATCTATTAGTTTTTTAAAGGAAAAACATTAGTTCTATTATTTCTTCTTTGTTTTTATTCTTTGGTATAGTTATTTTTTATTAGTAATTGATTATTAATAAATTTTCCTGTATTTTTTTTCAATCTGATTGTAACCAAATTTAGTTATTATCACATATAGAATAATAATTAAATGTAAGAAAACAATAAAATCCAATTTTATTTGTCCTTATAAGGCAAGTGCCTCTTCGAGTGAGTGCTTGCTAAGGCGGCGAGTTCTTTGATCGAACTTGTTCAAAATATGTGCATCATTGATCGAACTTCATGGGGGAGAGCTCATACAATACACGTTTCATTGTTGTGAATATATGAAGATCCCTAATCTTGCCTCAATGAGTAATTAATCCTCAAGGTGAGGCTCATCTTGGGGATTTATTATTCTGTCCGGACACCAGACGGCGTCCAGAACGTTAAAAAAAAAAGTACCACAGTCGGTACCCGCAGTGGGTGCCTAGGGACACCGAGCGGTACCGACCTCTCTGTACCGGACGGGAGAACCGTCAGGTGTCCGGATATAATAAAAGCTCCATCTTGGGTGAGCACACCTCTTGACCGTACTCCTCGGGGTAGACTTCTTTGATACTTGTGAGTCGCCTAGGAGAGCATTTATGCAAATATATAGATATCTTCAAATAATAACATAATCTACGAAGGTGACAAAAAGGTGAATACCGGGTAAAACTCTATGTATTCATATGAGATAAAATAAATATGTATTTGACATAAACAATATTTAATGAAATTTTAAAACCATATGGCAAAAAATAATTGATTAGAGTGAAAGGATTAACAGATAAACAATGACTAATTATAAGACTTTTAATGAAATCCCCAACATTCTATGTACTACAGATCCCCAAGATCACAAGTCCTTGCGAAGATTCTGCTCCTTCTTTGGTTCAACCCTTACTCACTGGAGTGCTAAGAAATAATTTTTTTTTTTCATATAAAAATTTTTTGAATTAGAAATTTTTTTACTAAAAAGCCACTTTAAAAAGCAATAAAAAAGTCATCCCAAATAAAATCAAAATTAACAATGCACTCGTCAAAACTCTCTCCTTTCGAAAGTCCCAAGATCTACAAGATAAGTTGACAATCCAACCTAAGATTATCCATTTGTGGGACAGTAATAGCCAGCTTCACACTTTCTTTCATAATCAAGCATAAGAAGAAACTAGTTTAATAGCCACCTCTGTAACATAACAAATGGTGCAGCAAAGTCTATAGCAAATGCAATTCTAACCCTTTATCCTCAACAAATCAATTGGTCTCCGCCTCATACTCAATAACCACTCATCATTATTGATATACTATAGAGCACTTATCCATAGGGGTGTCATCAAATGAATCGATCGACCCGCTAATCCGACTGTATAAATTCAGATTTGAATTGACCCGTTTATTAATAAACAGGTCAAATTCGAGTTGTGCATTCCGATCCATTTATTAAAGGGTCACCAATCCCATTTTGATTATAATTCTAAATTGAGCTGTTTAATATTTTTGATAATTTTTTTTATTTATTGGTATAATCTTCTTATTTTTTTATCAATTAAGCTAAAATATATGATTAATAAATTAATAAAAAAATATTTTTAATTAAAACGGGCTATCAGATCAGGTTCGAGTTGCTAGTGGATTGAGTTCAGGTTCAATTTTTTGACCTGTTTATTAAACAAGTCGGATTTAGATTAATCGAACTCGAGTGAGATCAATTTTAGGTTGGATCAAAACTAAACCTGTTGATCCGTTTTGACACCCCCTGCTTATCCATATATATATATATATATATATATATATATATATATATATATATATATATATATATATATATATATATATATATTAAAATGTAATATTATAGCAATGAAAAATATGAGTAAAGAAATCCTTAAAAATCCTCAGCAATGCATTTCCAAGCCTCTTCTCTATTCTTCAATTGCAATATTCTTTGAAATCTCTTCATTGCAAACATTAAGGGGTTACTTAATTAGAAGTTTATGTTGAATTTTATTAATTAACTTGTTCTCTACCAACAAACAACTAACACTTAAAATAACCCCCCCAATTTATATATACATAGATTAAAAAAAAAATTATAAGTTTTTATATGAGAGTACTATATATATTGTCCTTAGTTTAGAAGATAGAAAATTTACGTTCAACTTGTCAATGATTTCCTCACTAATCTCTAAATATAAGCGTTTGGACAAAGGTCCTGATAATCTGGTGTAGAAGTGGGTGGGGGGAAACATTCCTGCATGGTATCCACCGAAAGATGGATGATTTTTTTGGAGTGGCCGTCACTTTCGAGCAGTTTTCAGGCTTTCAGCCATGCCTGCCTTTGAATATTCTGCTAGTAATGGTCAGGCATGAAGTTCATCAATCATGAACAGATGACCTATCTACAAGTCTTGAACTTTATTTGTTCTCGTGATCGTTTTTAATCACATGCCGTTACTATCGAGAGCTCTTATGGAATGATTAAATTTACAAATTCGTCTGAGTAGCTACCTTGAGCTCGATTTGCCTATCTGAAAGTACGACGCATGCTTCAGGGAAATTCTAAACTTAAGGAAAATTCTAAAAAATGGTGGTAAGACCTGCAATGTTTTATGGTGTAGAATGCTGATTCAATCTGAGGGTGACATGTACATAAATGTGTATGTTTTATATTACACATATATTTGAGAAATAATATTCTTGAACTCAGGGGCAGATCCACTATAAGGCCATTGCTCCCGCTGAAAAAAATTTAAAAAAATTTATTATATGATTCTTTAGATAATTTGTCACATTCCATCTATTTTTTAGTCTTTATTACAAGGGTTTTTAGGCAATTGCCCTCCCTGAAAATTTTAAAATACTATAATCTTAAGACAATTACCCTAACATAATTCAATACATTATGTAGAGATGTTATTGTTAGGGAACGATGAATCAAATACAAAGAGAAATAGTAAAGAAAATCCAAAAATATCCTTACAACAAAAATTTGTTCCGGAGGGCTGCCCCTCGACCCCTATTTGTTCATATCCAACATGTGGCTAACTTGACAGTGGAGTTAGAAAAATGTCCGCAATACACTAGTGGATATGAACATTCATATTCTAGATAAGCAAAGGAGATTGAGATAGAAGATTGGAACTCCTACATCGGCTGAGGATGAGAGCGAGAATACATATTCCTCCTAGAGTGTGTAAAAATATTTTGATGCATTTTATTTCTTTTGATGTATAAGAACTATTGAAACTTTAACATTATATTGTAGAATTTTATGAAATGTAGTTGTTTATGAAATGTAATTGTTTATTGTAGGTTATTATTGCATTTTCTTAGTGCATTTGATTATTGCTTTTAAACTGTTTGGATTTGTATTGTTGCTCAATAACAGATAGCAACGACCTTGTTTTTTTTGCTACAGGTTTTCGGCAGATTTGCGGCGGAATTTTGGTGTCACAAATGTTAATACGACGATTTAGTATTGTTGTTTGCGATGGAAATATCCGTCACAAATATCAACGGCTTTGCGAAGGATTTTCTATCATAATGCACGGCGGATATTCCGCCGCAATTTGCGGCAGAATTTTTGTCGTTTTGCCGCCGCAAAAATAGTTGTGACGGATCTGTTCCGTCGCAAATACTTTTGCGACTCAGATTTTAATGGCAGAATCTATTTCGTCGCAAATCCGCTGCAAACCAGGATTTGCGACGGATTTCCCCCCGCCGGAAAAAGCTAAATTTCCTGTAGTGGAAGTTGCGCTATAAGCTCACCAGAGAGCTCGAATTTGGGATTGGAGCTCAATGGAGAAGGTGAAGTTGCGATGAGAGGTAGCTGAAGAAGATGACATGCCGATGTGTGTTTATGTATTTGTATAACTAACACTTCAAATGTGTGAGAGAGAGAGATTTATTTCTAAATCATATTAAGGTATGTACATATAAAACATATATTCGTTATCTAAAATAAATTTATATTAGTAATATTTTTTACGTGTTTAAAAGTTTGAGTTTTATTGTCAAGTTGGGCTTTTGCTATTCATAAACAATTACCTAGAGTGGGAACTGGGCCCAGTAGCACATATTCCATTTAGCTAATAGAACCAAATTCAATTTATACTTGATCTAAGCTTGATCACAAGCTCGACTCGAGCTCATTTGTTGAGCTCAAGGAAATGAATGTAAGGGCTTGAAGAAAGCTTGAGTTTGACTCTTTTTCAGAGCTTGATTTCTTATTTTGAATATAAATAAGAAATAGTTAATTAGACTAATATAGATGTCAATATCAATTGATATTAATCAAGATGACTCAATAAATCGATGAGCTTAATCGTGCCAAGCTCGAATTTGAGCTTGTATCATATACTGGCTCATACTCGAACTCATAATTTGATTAATTTAACTTATAAGACGTTAGCGAGTCGAATTCAAGTCGACTCGTATGTCGACTTGACTCATACACAGCTCTAAACACAACATAGGTTTGAGTTTAAAATATATATGTCTTTGTTAACATGAAATGCATTGCAGCTGTTAGATACTTTCTAATAACTCAGAAAAAGTTGGCCAACTGGTCCGATAAGTACTTAAAAAGCTCCTTTACAGAACCCCATCATTCTCATGGACAACAAAGCAAAGCAAAGCAAAAAGTATGTGGCCTAATTTTTAATAATAGAAAAAATAAAGCACCACAAATAGAGGGACTAAGAGCCATCTCACACTTAATGTGCTGATTAGCCAAATTTAATGAATCCATATGAGCTGAATTTGAGTCATAAACAAGCTCAAATTTGAGCACAATATGACTAAATTCAGCCAGCTCGTTGATATACGATCTTCTAATATCTTACATATTACTACTGATTTTTGAATTGAACAGAAAAATCTTAATGATTTAATGTAAATCTCATGAGCTACTTACTCCTCAAGCTCAAGAGCTCGAGCTCAAATTTTGCTCGTGAATTCAACTCGAATTGAATCATTCACACTTCTAATAACAAACTCGATAGCAAAGAACTGTTATGTGTAGAATCTGATTGTGCTGATCAATTGGGTTGTTTCGTTGCCTCAGACCTCAAGTTTATGGTGTTTGCTGGAGGGTGAGGGGGGTTTACTCCCTGCTTGAAAGCACCCATTTTTTTTTTTTACAACGCCCCGACATTGTGTACCCGAGTCCTTCTGCACTAAACGACAGAGAGCGGAGCGTCGCAGTGGTCTAGATAAGACGCCACAACGGATCAAAATAGAGGTTTGAGCGTCGCAACACCCCAAATTGGCCCTGTAGCGCTGCGAGACGGATTGGACTGTTTTCTTCCTCGTTTTTCTGAAGGGTTGCGTCCCTTAGGGTTATTTAACTTGGCTTTCTCTTGTATTTCTAATAGTTAGATATTGAGAATGACGCATGTGAGAAGAGAAGCAATGAGAGAGCGATAGATAAGAGAGATCTGCACTTATTTCTTACAATTTTTATAGTAGATTTCTTGGTGTGGTATGTCTCCATGATTTTTTTCACTATTTTGAATTTTTTCACGTTAAATCTTGATGTCTTTTATTTTTCTGTTGATTTTACTTTCTTACTTGTTTCATTATTATGATGTTTACTTCTCCTCATCCCAGCAAGAACCTATTAAAGAAGAACAGTCCATGCTTAATAATTGTGCAGACAAAATATAGTGACGTTTTCCTTCCTCTCTCGTGTACCTGAGGCATCATCTGTGTTCCCCACATTCTAAAAGCTAGTACTCCTAATTTTTCAGGTCTGATTGATTGCATGTACTACTGGCTTCCACATTCCAAACATATTCTCCTTAAATGCAACTTCTTCTTTGCGTGTAAGGCTAAGTTTCTAATTTTTTAATTTTATTTAATTTTTTATATAAAAATACGAAATAAAATTATTTTATTTGCAAGTCATCAATGTGAATTTTGATGTAATCGAGTGGTGCAAATAATAGCTAGAAGGAATTATGAAACAGCCTTCTTACTACTTTTTTTTTAAATAGTTTTTAGCACAAATTTTTTTTGTTAATATTATAGTATTGATTAAATTTTTCATATTAGTTTTGTTTCAAATCTATATAAAGAGATTTGAGGGCTACTGTAAGTAAAGAGTTTATTGTAACCCTGTTTTTCTCCATAGCAGAAATAAGAGATCATCCTCTTCCCGTGAATGTAGGCGATTATTTGCTGAACCATATAAATTGTATCGTTCATTGTGTCATTTTCTATTTTTCGCTTTGTATTGCACAACATATACGCCTCTCCACTCTTCCTGCTCTTTGTCAAGCAGCTCTACAGTAAATCTCAGCCTCTCCTTTATAAGTTATAACTAATAGCTTCACTTATAACCGTTGGATGCTTAGCTGAGTACAAATGCCACCATTACTCTCATATAACCTGATTATTTTAGCGATTAGAAATTTTGCTATCTTTTGGAAAGGCTTTCGATGATCTTGTTAGAAGAGTAGATGTATTGGATCACGTCTATATCAACAAAGATAGAGGTAGATCTAAAAAGACATGATTAGAAGTATTAAAATTATATTTTTATTAGATGTAAATGAGAATTTAACTCTTAACAGAACACAATGAAAAAAAAAAAAGATTCATGCAATTGACCCCACATAGTAGGATGAAGACTTATTGTTGTTGTTATTTTGAAAAGGCTTTCAAAGTTATATATTTACAACCTTTCTGATCAATCTAAAAAAAAATTAAATCATTTAAAGTTAAGCCAACTCGGCTAAATAATCAGTCCAAATTCGATAAAATTTAACACGAGAATTTTGAGCTTGATTCGAGCTAGACTCACTCGAACTCGATTCAGATTCTTATTAGTGGCTCCTCCAAAATAATATTCTTATTCTTAGTCCACCATGACCTCAATAGCCTTATTTAAACCAGACCAAAGAAAATTCTGAAGGCAAGTTAATTTCCTTCTCCCCTATACACAGACTCCTCCATGCCTAAGCTTCTTCTGCCTCAAAATAGCAATGACAATAATCATCTTGATAAAGGTTAGCATTTCATTAAAAACTTAGGCTTCATTTGGGATAGCTTTCTTATTATTTTATAAAACAGCTTTTTAGTATAAAAATCTTTTTTAATTTGAAATTTTTGTACTAGAAAACTATTTTAGAAAGAGTAAGAAAGCTGTCCCAAACCAAGCCATAGGTTTCGTTTGGGATGACTTTCTTACCGCTTCTTAAAGCAGCTTTCTAGTACCAAAATTTTAATGTTTTATACTAAAAAACTGCTTTAAGAAGCATTAAGAAAGTCATCCCAAATAAAACTTTAATCACTCTTCATAATACCACTTCTTCCTAATTAGTTATCCCATTCCTTACTATTAACAGTCTTGTTTGAACAACGTGGAGCAGGTAATGCAAAGCTGAAGATCAATAAAATGGTAAGTTAATTATGACTGGAAATTTCTTGCTATGAGCTTTACAGCTCGTTAAAAATAAAATAATAAAAAGAATTAATTAAATTAATGGATTGTTAATATAAATATTAATTTTTATGCCAGGATTACAATTATAAGTCTCTACTGGTATCAGTTGATGGAGCAAACCTGCCTCAGCCATCACCGAGCCCTCCACCGCAGCATCATACTTAAAGCAGCAGCAGCAGATATATAATTACTACCCCTATGCTTTCTGATGTATAAGGACAGCATTATGGATGCTTAATTACTCATTAGCTGCTAATTATTTGGGTGTGTACTAAGCTTAATTAGCCTAAGCTTTCATTATGAAAAAATAGTTTATATGCTTTGCAAGAATAAATTCCTTCGGTCCTCTCATTAACCTGAGGGAATAAGCACTCTATGAAAATAAGAAGGGCCATTACAATAAGAGAGTACATTCTCTTACTTTGCAAGAATAAATTCCTTGGGTCCTCCCATTAACCTGAGGGAATAAGCACCCTATGCAATTTTAAAAAAATATTAAATATTGCTAACCCCACTTTTGGGCGTCTTTGTCCCTCAAAATAAGAAGCCTCATTATTTATTTCTTTGTAAACAGATATCTCTGTCTCATGCAACACTTATAGCTTCTTTTTTCTTAGATTGTAGCCAGTTTAGTCTCTTTGATAATTCAAATTCATCTAATGTTCCTATATAACTCTTTGAGTTGTGATCAACTGGGCTTCTTCAATGATCACCCAATGTTTCAGGGTATAAGTCTCATTGTCCCCTTGTTATTCTCATAAAAGCTTGTTTGTTAATTAAAAGAAAAAGTTACAAGGTCTTTAAAAGGGATCAAAAATTCATTAAATGCTTAGAGAGCTACAAGCAAAAAGAAAATAAAACATATAGAGTCTAATATCCCTTATTAGTTACAAATTACTAAAAAAAATAAAAAAGTTTGGCAAAGAGCCAGAACCAAAAAGATGATTAGCATCAGAGAATTCCACGTTAAAGCCAGAGGATGCGATCAAGCCTGCAAAAATATGAAAGCAAGAAATACCAAACCTCCAAGGAAATGAAACCCATCTGGAATGAGCCCCAATAATCCAAAACCTACATGAAAAATCTCAACAGGAGAATAATTAACAACAAATTCAGAAACAAATCAAAAGGAGGTCAAAAAGAAATAAGCAACGAACAGTACAACCAAACTCCAACTAAGATAAGAACAAAAGTAAGCATCACACCACTTGCAAACCTCGAGGAGCCAACCCATAAAACCTCAAGAACATCAATCTGGAAAAAAGCCCATACCAACTAACCCATCCAAAGATCAGGCAATCACTAGCAATACTACCCACCACTCCCCTGAATTCCTGAGAAGAAGCAACATTAGGCAAAGAAGAACAAGCCCCAACAAGAAGCATTATAACCAATCAGACAGCCACTAACAATTGAACAACAAAACATAACAACCAAAAAGCCCCCACAAATAATGAGGCAAAATGAGGCAAATTGCAACCCCTAAATCCAAAAAAACCATTGAAATTACTCCCACAACTAGCCAACCAATAAAGCTAAACTCTAACCAAGAGAAAAACAACCAAAAAGCCCCCACCAACAATACTACCAATAGGGCAATTGCCAACAAACTAGGGCAGCAACAATAAACCCCCAAAGACCAAACTCCACAAGAAAAGAACATCAAATCAGAACATCCAAACAGGAAAAATGATAGAAGGGCTATAATTTTAAGTAAGGCAGCCCAATTTTATCCAGTATGGCCAAATCTTTTAATAAATGAGGCAAATTGTTACCCCTAAATTCCATAAAACCTTTGATATTACTCCCATAACTAGCCAACAAGTTAGCACACTTATTACCTTCACGAAAGATATGAGAAATAAGAAAATTAAACTGACTAAGAAAGTACTTAATTTCTATACTCATATAAAATAAGTCAGGCTTACAGGTAGCCCTATCATTAAGCATATGAATGATAAGATTGGCATTAATTTCCACCCTGATTTCTTTAGCATTCAAAGCCAAACAAACATTCATACCATAATAGAGAGCATGTAGTTAAGTCATGATAATCGAGGAAGGATAAATAAAGCCAGTAAAAGCAACAAATACATTGCCAAAATATTCCCTAATAATGCCCACACAACCACTTTTATAATTGGTAATAGAATCATCAGAGTTTAATTTTAAAACAGGCCAATTCAATTTCAGCCATTTAACAATCTTAAGGATATGAGCACTATTGACATGATGTAAATATATACCAAAATTAATAGCAGTAAATTTAGAATTCTTGAAGTTCTCAGCAGTTATCAGATTTGTAGAAAATAACTGGAGAATTTTGTATTTAACTCTAGCATTAATAGTGTTAGGATTCATTTTGATGTTTCTATGCTTGGAATCATTCCTTTCCTTCCAATGGTACCAAAAAATTAAAACAAGAATTATGTTTTTGATGTGCCCCTTTGTTGGTGGTTGAAAAGCGGGTTTTGAAAAATTTAGTCTTCTTTGGGAATTTTTGAATTAACATTAAAATTTAATTCTAAAATCAAACATCCCATCAAAAATATTATACCACCTCGGGAGGTGGAAATAAAATTTCAGGATGGGGTTCAGATTTAGAATTAAGAATTCTATCTTGAATATCGTAGCCAAATTCAAAAGAGAACTTCATATGGCCCCTAAAGGGTCAAAATAAGGTTCAGTCAAATATCGGGCTACAATAATCAAGAGGAGCGATCGTTAATTTTATATTCGAATTTATTTTAACAAAAGATATATCTCCTTGAAGGGAGAAGATATCATTTGTTAATAATCGTTCGAACATAACGATAACGATCATTAGTGATTTGATTTTTCCCAAAGATGACTAATCAAGTTTTAAAAATTAGTTTTGAAAAATTAGATGTGGGTTCTAAATCTCCTACGAGCGCAAGCCCTCGTAGTTAATTACATCGTGGGAGGCCGGAGTCCCCTACGAAAACTTTCGATTAAAATAATGGCAGAAATTTTGTTTAGAGATTTCTAGGAGTGATGCCAAAGAGGTGAATTTGGATTTTGAAAAGGGATTGGAGCAAGATTGAACATTTATTTTGGAATCAAATGAGGAAGGGTAGGGGACACTTTAGGATTCTGAAACAATTCAGAAGTGCCCCGATCTAAGCTAAGTGTTGGGCTTTAAATTTTGGATTGAAAGAATATTTAATTTGAGTTGAGCATTTTATTAGAAATTTGGGATTGTATTCCCGGAGGTTGGGGTCTTATGACTCAAAAAGAAATCAGCCCCGGATCCTAACTCTAAATTTGGACACTGAAACACAGTAGTCCGAACCTAACTAATGCAGTGCAAAATCTGGACTTACCCCGGCCTGGATTGGGGAGCCAGCTAAACCACCTAAACGCTTCAAAACCATGAGTCCGGTCTTTTGATGTAGAGTGATCAGGGACGTTATTTAAGATTGGTTTAAGAAGTTGGGGTCGACATCTAGAGCAGATTCCTAATTGACCCCTTGACTTATGTCGGGTGGAATGCTTAGACTAAAATGCAATTAAAATTTTAATTTAATAAGTTTCTAATGCGATGCATGCTGGTTAAAGTATCCAAATCTGGTATGCATGAAATTTTAAAAAAGGCTTATAAAATAATTTTTTTTTAAAAGACTAGACTTCCCCAGATCCAGCACCTCATCCTCATAGGTCGGATTATCTGGACTCTACCCACGGGCGGGGAAGTGTCTTATAGCAAGGAGGGAGAAGTGCAGTAATATGCATGCGACCCCGGACGATTCCGGCTATTCCCTAGGTCGTTAAATTTCTATGTTATTTAAATCTTAAAATTTTAAATATAGGTTATGAATAGAAATATTTTTGGTCCTTAAAGAGCCTAACGAATTCCAGGCTAAAACAAAAACGACATGCAAGCGCCAAAGAACTAGGAAAAACAGGCAATCCTATACGCAATCAAATTAAATCACAACATATTAAATAATCAAATTAATTAAGTAAATGTCCATAGGCAAATTGCCTTGCTTATTACAACCCAGATTTACATAAATTAAAAGTGGCCGGGCACCACTAACAACAACCCGGATTCTAATCCTAATGCAGACGCAAGTGACTTTGAGTGGGATACTCTATGTCTTCAACTTCTCGGTCTTCTCTTCCTCGAGCTCCTTAGATTCTTCGTGGTTGGATACCCAAATGGAAAAGAGAACTCTTCCCTTGAGGGGGAGGTTACTCTTTCCACTTTGGGTAGTGAAGTGATCCAAATTTGGAGTTCCAAATGGATAAGGACTATCCCCCGAAGGGGTATCCTTTCCTCTTTGGAATCCAACCTTTGGATCTATGTATCCCAAAATCAAAGTGTCACTTTCACAACTCAATACTCAAACAAATTACATGAATATAAAAATAAAAATTCTAGACTCTCCTGCAAGGTTATCCTAAGCATTTAAATATTAGAATACATCCCAAGCAGTTATATATATGTGCATGTAAAAGTAAACACACTTGGCCACGCTCTTTTTATTTGGGGGCTAAGCAGCTGAAGCACCTGTAGCATTTATATTTATGATTTATTTAGCCCCCTTTGTTGCCCTGCATGAGCGTGGCCACCTGCAGAAAATTTAGTGAGCACCCAGATCGTTCCTAACCTAAGGGTAATCTAATCGCCCATCACATCAATTCACAGAGTGCAGTAAAGAAAGTAAACAAACACATCAATCAATTTCAATCATAACATGCAATGAAAACTCGAAAAACTCGGCACACAACAGAAAAGGAAACATCGGCCTAGCCTAAATCTAGAGTTGGTTGTCCTAGCAAATCATCTAAAGTGTGTGTAAAGGTCGTGTGGCTGGGGTAGATCCTAGGATTGGGTATTTGATTGAAGTTGTTTGATGTTCTGATTAGTTGAAAGGCTTAAGGGAGATTTTAATTAAAGTTTGAGTCTTAATGGTTTAAATTTGATTTTAAAATTGATTTTAATTGTTTGTTGAATACCACCTTTGTTGCACACCGAGGCCATGAAGTTTATTTCACCTTCCTTGGGGCTAATTTAATAGCCTCGTAGGCCTGGGTTACCCAGTGGTACCCGATATAATTAAGTGATTTGAGTTTGATTAAAGTTTGAAGACTGATTAATTTTTAATTAAACTGATTGGTTGCTGGTTTTAAAATAAAATTGATGTTTTCTGGAATTTTGAATGATTTATTGAATTTTAGAATTTTATGGATTATTTTAATTAGTTAATTAAGGGGTCCAAAGTTGACTTTTCAAATTAAAATTAATTTTATAAGTTTCAGATTTTTAATAAATATTAGACCTTATGATGAGTTGTTAGACTGTTAGTACACTCAATTTGGAGTTTTTTATGAAAAGTTATGATTTTTCGAAGTTCGAGCCTAGTTTTGAACTACGGTTGACTGAAAAGTTGACTTTTTGACTTTGACCAGATTTTGGAGGTTTGACATTTTTAGAAAATACTAGACCTTAATTGGAGTTGATTGACACTAAGTTTGCTCAATTTGGATTTTTCTGTAATTAGTTATGCATTTTCAAAGTTTCCTTAATTATTGAATTTTTAAAATTGCTTAATTAGGAAGGTTTTGATCATTTTGATCCAAACTCATCCCAAACTGCATGAAATCAATCCCAAAGGTCAGGAATGACCCATGGGAGTGTTTCCAAGTGTTTGGAAATTATTTTGGATTTTTAATAATTTTTAATTAATTAATATAATTAATTATTGATTTTCATTAAAAGTCAAATTAAAGTTAAATTAGGAGTCCCGTCAAGGGGTTTTTATTTTTCCTAGGTAGAGGATTAAGTTCTGGTCAATTTGAGATATTATTTGTAATTTTTGGAGTTAATTTGGATTTATTGCATTTTTTTGAATTTTCTGGGTCCTTAAATAGGCTGAAACTTTGGGTAATTAATTTTCTGACCTAATGACCTCCAAATTCAGTGAAATTTGGACCTAAGGCTCATTATGTCACTAAGTTTACTGTGTTCAAATTTCACCCCTATTGGGTGTGTGTACAATCCTCTAGGTAATTTCTAAGTTTTCTAGACTTTTCCCTAAATATTTTCCCTAGGTGTTTCTATTGTTCAAATGGGCTTGAAATTTGGTGTGACTAACCCTGACCCAAATGCACACACACAACACAAAACATTCAGCCTAATTCTACAAAGGAAGGGAGTTATGAATTTTCAAAGTTTTGGGCCCAAATTGGACCCATAACCTTAAAAATTCACATCACAGAAAACTATTAAGCATCTAACCCTAAAAAAATTATGGAACATGCCTAAGATGCTTAAAAACATTCCACCAAAATTTGATTTCCATTTGACCCCTGGATTGCAAGAAAATTGAGAAAAATGATAATCAAACAACTGCAGTTTTCTCTCAATCCAGAGATCAAAACAACTCAAATTTAATTTTAATAAATTCTACACTGAATTACCTTTCCAACGATACCAAAAACATCAAATTTGGTGGAAAAATGAATTTTCTGTGAATTTTGGAAGTTTTTGGGCATTTTTCTGAATTTTTAAGACCATTAATGGTCAAATCAGCCGCCGGCGCCAATCATTGGCAATGATTGGCGCCGGAAACGGCGGCGGCGTGTCCAGCCATGACACGTGGCGGGCGGGACCCGCCACTTAAACACGTCGACGGTCCATCGGGACCGTTGATCCGATCGCGGAACGGACGGACGGCGAAGATGGCGCCACGTGGCCCGCCTTGACCGCGGGAGGTCGCGCGTTCGATCCCAGGGGCAGACCGCGCGGTTAAGGTCGGTTGGCGTGGCTAAATCTGGGCCGTCCGATCGCGCTAAAGGCGCGATCGGACGGCTCTGGTTGAACCATGATTGGAATTCTTTAAATGCCCATAACTTTCAAAATACTGAACGAAATCTTACGAAATTTGAAACATAGCAAGGTGGTATCATGAACTTGCAATGCCTGGAGTTTGGAGGCTCCATGCATTACATTTTTCTTGCAGTTTCAAAATGAAAATCTACCTAAAAGTTGAGATATCTTACAATCTACCCGGTGGATTTTTGTGTTCTTGGGCTCTCTGAACTTGTAGTTTGTCCACGCTCAAGTTTGCAGAAGACCCCAACAGATTTTGACGGCTGGATTTGAAGATATCAAAGAGAGAAGGTATTTCTCTCTTTTCTCTCTCCTTTTCCACTAAAATGAGGGTTTTAATGGTGGAAATGGTGGGGGAAGGCTTGGAATGGACTTGGGAGGTGCTGGAGAGTGTGGGGAGCTGCTGGAGAGTCTTGGGGATGCTGGAGTTTGGGACTTAGGGTGAAGAATGAGTAAGATGCCCACTTAGGTCAAAATCCCTACACTTAACCCATTGCTTTTGAATTGGATGGCTAGGATTTAATCAAAGGTGCTTTAGATGGTTGCCAAGTGTCCCATGGGCAGCTCAAAACCAGGAGAAAGGGTTGAGGTTGAGAGGGATTGCCTTGAGCCAAGAGGGGGGGGACCACCTCTCTTTTCCTCCATTTGGCTAAACCAAGGCATGGCTTGGTTAATGGGGCTGGATTAGAAGTCAATTAGGAGGGGGAATTAACCTCTTTTGAGCAGTCTAGAGCAGGTTTTGGGAGATGGAAAAGATTTGTCCATGTGGCATGGTCAAATGACCATGACTTGGGCCTCATCTCAAAGATTTTTGACTCCTTGACTTGTTGACTAGTCAATGATGACTAGGATATGCATGGGAGGAGTCAAATATGCTGTAGGAGTCAATATCAAGGGACATGGGGCCATGGTGTTGAAACTTTGAGTGAATACATAAAATTGGAGAGAGTTTTGACCTCTCCAAATGGGTTGACCAAGTCAACCCAAGGGAGGATTGACTTGGAAATCTTTGGACATGTCATGAGTGTCCAAACAAGTGTTTTTGAAGCATTAAATTGGTTTGAGATGGATTCAAATGTTGAAAATAACAATAGTTGGCTTAAAGGTGGATTTGGTCAACCATAGTTGACTTGGTCAAACATGTCAAACCAAGGAGTGGGTTTGATTTCAATGGGTCTCAAATATCATAAAACATTCATTGGAAGGGGTTTCAAAAGTTAAAAATGTTGAACGATATTAAATTTTGGTCAAAAGTCCAAAAACCCCTTTAAAGGGTATTTTGGTCATTTTGACCCCGGATGAATCCTGGGTCGAGGTGGGTCCAAAAAGATGTAGATTAATGTTAAACACATCAATATCAAGGGTCTAGAGGTGATTAGAGGGTTTGGGGGAAATTCCAAGGTCAAATTTCCCAAAATAATGGGTCCAGTGGCACAGGCCGTAAATATTTGAAGGTTTTACAGCCTTGGGATTTAAATTTAGTTTCTGGGGTTAGAGACTCCAAAATGGGCTCAAACTTGGAGGTTTGCCTCTAGAGACGTATCAAATCAGTATGCAACTGACAGATCATGAATCGGAGGTCATTTGACTGGGGTTTGAAATGTTTGAAAATTCCCTGAAAAAGGCTTTTAGGACTCAGGTATTCGGCCTTGAATTCTGGATTTGGAAATCCGGATTTGATATAGATTTTGGGTTTGAATATCTGGATTTGAATCATCTCAATCATTCATGATCATTTGGAGTGATCATAAGTGTTTGGAAATGATTTGAACTAGATCAAAGGCAGGATCAAGATTTGAACTAGAGTTTGAATCCTGGACTTGGCTGAAGTCTGGGTTTTGATTGAGGTCTGAACTGAATCAAGGTTTAGATTGACTTAGGTTCATGATTGATTCGAAGTCTGGATTAGGCTCTAATGACCTCATATAAAAGTGAGGTCAACACCCTTGTTATTCATCATTATGGGCAGCTCGCTCAAGTATCTTTTATTTATTATAAAGTTGTAGGACTTATCTTCTCTTCTTGAGTGTTGTAATATTAGGCTTTTTTTTTTCCTCAACTCTCCTATTATAAGAAGAAGGTGATTTAATACTTTGATCCTAAGATTATTTGATCATCCTTTCGTAATTTCATATCACATTATTTAGAACCCCATACCCCATAGCCTCTTGCATCAACTACCAAACTAAACATGTATACTCTAATAACCCCAAGAATTTATTGATCATCTCTTTTTTTTTGTTGAAATTCTAATTCCTTGGCATTCATCTAATTAATTATCATCCATTCCCTTCAATGGAGGATCTAGATCTTAAACTTTGTAAAGAACAAAATCTATCATTGTTGCTGAATTAAAATAATATCATCAATTCATAGTGTTCTGTGGTGTCGAACTTGTGATGTAAATCACATTGACTTACTCTTATGAAAAACTTTGATGTCTTTAAACTAAATAAATCTGTTTTAGTCCCACATATTATTTTATTGTAATCACCATGAATTCCATTATGGCAAAGCTGGTAAAATTTATAAAGAAGTTCACAATCATAATCAATAAATATGAATTTTTTCTTGCTTTCTCTCATTTCATTAATAAATAAAAGATAATGAACGAGGAAGGTCTCTGCTACTTGGAAGTATAAGTGTAATAGTCCGTCCCATCCTGAATTTGACTCGATGAACTTGATAGAACATGGCATATAAAACTTTGAAATTGTGACGGATTAGAATCAACCTGACTTGAAATGAATACAATTTTACATATTTGGCATGGCAACTTGAAAAAATAGCAAAAAATAATGCAAGTTTTTTAATTAAAAATTTATCAAATAGTTGAGTTTTTCTTTTTTTTAGGTTGACCTTGCACCCGTCCCAAATCTTACACGAGTTGATCTAAACCCGAATTTTTTGCGTCCGATTCGAGTAGAGTATTTATTGACATCTCTACTTAAATCTTTTTATTTATCAACTCATTTTACCATTATGTTATTTCTATATGATAATATGAAGTCTTTCAATTTGTCAAATTAGAAAAATTTTTGAGGTCTTCTTTTTTGTGAGATTATATATGCCATTAGGTTTGAGAAGAAAATTCTCTATTGCTATGCATATATTTATGTACATTGTTAGTTACACATAATTACATATTATTCTAAAAATATTGATGTTTACTAAGAACTTATTTATTTAATGTAGACTAATACACAATTATACTCATATAATGGAAGATAGGCAGTACCTCACAACTAATTATAATCTCTGAACACTTAAAAACTTCTCTCTATATGACTTCCTTTGCTAATATTATGTTGCAATTGTACAAAAATATATTGTATCAAACAAAGTAATCATTGGCTTGAATAGATGAATGAAATGGCAAAAAAAAATTTCTCTTACAAGGATAAAAATATATTTAAGATAATTTTATTGATCATAATTAGCCAATAATAAATACAAATTATTAAACACTATGAGGGATCAACTTAAAAGTATGGCTCATAGGCTGGTCAAAATATACTGGCTAAGCATAGTTGTTGCAAGAATTGATTGTTATTAGAGCTGTAGGAATTGATTGAGTTGGGTAGAATGGGTAGAATGTATAGTTTAAGGTGCATTGTTTAGTATGCATAATTAATTGCATATGCGTATTATTCAGATTATAGGCTGGTCAAAATATACTACCTGAGCTAGATCTCGTTGATAAAATGCTATACAAGTTTATGATCATGAAGGCATTACAAAAGGCATAAAAAATATTTTTTTAATTTTAGATTATAAAGTACTAAACTCTTAAGGAGCAAAATAAAAGAAATATATAGTTATAAGATTAAGCCTTAATTCAACTGAAATTGTAATATTGTATTACTTTTTGTGAGGTCCAATCGACTTAATGTATAATTGCATATATTCATTGAACCTAACTGACTTATAGGCCTTATGCATAAAATAAGAGGAATACAATCAAAGATATAGTAATGAAAATTCAAAAATATATTATTAATATTCAACAAGTTGAACTGAGGCAACCATATCAACAAGAAGTGGCCAGAAATCTTCCAAGCAATCTCGCTTTGTATCTCTTTGGGATTGGATGAAGAAGTGGAAGAGAAAGGATCTCATCGAAAAACCTTTTAGGTTTTGTTTGGGTTGGCTTTCTTAATGCTTCATAAAGCAGATTTTTAGTACAAAATTAAACTTTTTGTATTAAAAAGCTGTTTTAAGAAGCAGTAAGTAAGTAGTCCCAAACGAAGCCTTAGACTGGCCTAACAAAAAGTAATAGTCCATCCATCTAGGAATCTGATCTTTAGCCTCCATCTAGCCCAAATATGTCTAGGTTCATAAGGAATAAAATGGTGTTAATTTTGCAAAAATCCTACTTGGTTGAAGAAGCTGTGATGTATATAAAGGGAAGGATAAGAGCTAGTGCTATGTGCAAAGTTTAGAAGGTTAGAGTATTATGATTGAAAAGTCTATGTGTTTGAATGATGAAAGTTTTTTTTTTTGTGATATAAGGAGTAGATTGATGCATTAATCTTTTTGATAGATCATTTACTTGCAATATGTTTGTGCATTGGGTGAATCACCTCGAGAAACAGGTCAACTTAGGTCAAGCGAATGAAAACATTGCCCAAGCTCCATTAGAGTCGATACTCAGGCTGAATATTTATGTTAGTACTCGAGTTTTAATTGATTTATATCATGTCAAAACTATTTTAAGTGCTTATAATTTTTTAGATCAGGATGAGCCAAGTGGACATGTTCATATCTGAGGATATAGTAGGGTTGGGTTGGGTTGGGTCAACCATATGCATCAAATTAGAAAGTATTACTTGAGCCTAATTATTTATCAAGTCGAATCGATCAAATCTGATATGACCCATATTTAGGTCTAATTAGTAACAAGCCTCATGAAGTAAGCCCTCCTATTTGATGTTTTCTTGGAAATGAATATTCATTTTGTAGTAACATTTATCTTTATGTATCTCCTTTATTTTTTAAACCTATATATCTTATTGATATGAGATGAGGGAGAAATAATGTTTGTTGTTACTTAGGGAGTTCCCTTAAACACTTCATTAAGATTAGCATGATGTGTTAAGATCATATCTCTTTACTGAAGTGTTTGGGGGAACTCTTAGTAGCAATCAAGTTTGGAATTAGCTAAATATTCAATTTTTTTTTAAATAATAAATGATAAATCATAAAATTTTTGGCTAAAACTTATGACTCAAATAAATAATGTTCTTCAATTATTTAGATGACCCCACCCCAATAATATGTTTAAAAATTGAAATATTATATAAATAAATTTATAATTAGACTATATATAGAATTTTTTTAAAGTCTAATTCATACAAACTCACACACACATATAAGACTCGGGCCCAAGACCTCTTAATTAGTAGATAAAACTCTCAACTAACAGACGAAATTGAGTTAGCTAGGTTAAATATCTTATAGACAACTTTTTCAATCAAGACTTTAAATGACTTCAGATTTGACAAGTTTCAATCTTTTAAAATTCAAATTCTTTCATAATCAGTAATTTACTGAATCGCGTTCATATTTTTATAACAAAGCCAATTAATTTGATCTACATAAACATGAAAGTATGTCGGTATCTCTCTCTCTCTCTCTCTCTCTCTATATATATATTATAAAAGAAAAATTAATATTAAAAAAAAATTGGGCTGATTCTTCCTATCCACATCAACTTGGGGCAAAGATGACTTCCACGCTCTCCGATCAATAAAAAATTTTATTTCAAAAATATTTCTCTCTCTCTATAATTTAGGGGTGTCAATTTCGGGTCACGGGTTGGAATCTGGTCGAATCCGAACTTACCTGGCACTACTCGGGTCTCGGGTCAACCCGAACCCTACCCATTTTTGCAAACAAATTGATTTTTGGACCCGAACCTGACCCGATTTGGATCCGGGTCAATCCGACACGATCCGAATGGCTCGGGGCCGACCAAAAATTGCTAGTTTTCGGGTCAAAATGAACCAATCTCCAATTTTCATGTTAAAAAAGGTCGAAACGGGTCAATCTTTGATTTCCGGGTCAAAACGGGTTTTCGTGTCAAAATGGGTCGATTTGTTGAATTCGAACCCGACTCGTTTCGGATCTGGGTTGACCCTAAACCGAAATTTTCAGATTAAGTTCATATCAAAATTTTAAATTGTGTCAAATATTAGCACCCCTACTATATATTATTTTGATTTGTATTCTGGCATTTGATTTGTTAAACTTGCAATCAATTAAAAAATATTTTATTTCGAAAAATCATTTCAGGATAAGATATTTACTCATCCTAAAATAGACCAAAAACATTGAAATTTATCCTAATACTTTTTATTTCCCATCTTTGTTATTATCCCGTTGAACCCTATCCATGCCTGTTTCTCGGCCCACGATATATAACGGACTTGTTCCCCCCTCCCAGTTTGAGTCGCCTTCTTCTTCCCCACCTCTCCCCAAACTTCTTCGTTACAGCCAGCCATGGCCACTGCTCGAGCATTGCTCTTCGTTCTTTTCATCTCCTTTACATTGATTTGTTCATCTTCTTCAACCCCGAGGAAGACTGCCAGAATCTATGAACTCAGGAAAGGGGATTTCTCCATCAAGCTCACAAACTGGGGAGCTACAATACTCTCCGTTATCCTCCCAGATTCCAAGGGTCTGTTTTTTTGTTTTCGTAATTTTCTTCATGGATTTTCTCTCTGATATAAATCATGATGCATCAAAGATGCAATTTTTCCTCATTCTTGAGTCGAAATAGTGGTCAGTTTATCTGAATGTGATTAACTGCTTTCTCTCTCTTCAGGGAATTTGGCTGATGTTGCTCTTGGATATGAAGGGATTGGTCCATATATTGTAAGCCTTTAAGGATTCTGCTCACCCCCTATATTTGTCTATTTGATTTCATAAGCATGAACTATTTGTATTGATGAGGTCATCTTTGGTCCATTGCTGATTTCACTTGACTTTAGTCTCTGTGTTATTTGTACAAAACTTCCTATAGTATGGGTTATTTTATTTGTTAAAAAGCATTAGTTCTAAAATTTTGCAAAAATAATAATAATAATTGGTGATTAGAACAATCAATCATACCTATTACATAGCTAGGGGTTGCAAACAAGGATAGTAGTGTATATGTTTGATTTTGTTGGTTTGAAAAGTAAACAAGAGCACAACTCACCGTGGTCTGTTGGTCGGGAGCTTTGACTACCAATCAAGAGTTTTGAATTTGAGTCTCGCATATGTGATGTGTGTATGAGTTTGCCTTAATTGTCCTAAATGCTCCCAAATAAATAAACAAGACAATTAGAGGAAATTAATCTTCTACATCATTGACTGAATATGTGAGGTAAGAAATAAAAACCTCCAATTTTTAGGATATTAAATATAAACACCTACCATTATTGGGGGTCCTACCTATTCTGTCTTTATTATGTAATAAGTCAACATCTACCTCATATTAATATTGCCATTTATGTGCAATTATGATATTACTTTTAAGGTTAGATCTAATCTGCATAATTTCATAATAGATTCTAATAATAATATAAAAAAATAAACATATAATATATATATATATTTGTGACATTTAGGTCAATTAAGGCAAACACACACACACAACGCATACACAAAGACTCGAACCCAAGACCTCTTAGTTGGAAGCCTAAACTCTTAAACAACAGATCAAAGTGAGCTGTGTAAACATATAATAATAATATCAATGTTTCAAAACTCTGACATTTATGCCAGATTATCAAGAAATTCTGCATATATGTTAGAATATGTTATTCTTTTTTGCAAAAATAGTAAATTATTATCTTTGTTTATAAATTTTAAAACTGGTCATAATTTTCTTCTATATTATAATATAATATGAACCTTAAAACTGTTCATCAATTTCCTTGTAAGTGCTAACCTATAGTTTTTGTAATCTGATCAGAATGGGACTACTAACTTCGGAGCATTGATAGGAAGGGTTGCCAATAGAATTGCAGGGTCTCGATTTGTTCTAAATGGAACTGCACATAGATTATATCCTAATGATGGAAAGAATTCACTTCATGGTAAATTTAGTTTTCAGAATTTTGAGAATTAGCATGTAATTTCTGCAGAGCTTCTTTATGATTGTTTTTGCTGAATTTTTAGGTGGTCATAGAGGATTTAGCCGTGTGTTTTGGACAGTAGAAGAGAAGGTAGATGGGGAATTTCCTTACATTACATTCTATTACTACAGTTTTGATGGGGAACAAGGTATGGCTTATCTCTGCTGATATTAGTTGATCAAAATTGTTTTTTTGAGTAGCTCTTATGAATTTGAAGATTTAATTTTTTATAGTCTTGAAATGTGATTATGATTGACCAAATCAAGGTCCCAAGCTTTGGCCTTTGGATTTTACTTGATCAACATTTTGTGAAGAGGTTGAATGCTTAATAGTTAACGAACCATGATATTTCCAATGTAATCATTTATTATCTTGTTCTGATTAAATAATATTCTGTGATGGAGTAATGATACTACTAGTACATCAAACGCTTGAACAGGCTTTCCCGGCGATCTCAACGTTTTTGTCACTTACAAAATTTCGGGTCCGTATGAGCTAAGTGTCATCATGAAAGCCTCGCCGAGGACGAAAGCCACACCGGTAAACCTTGCCCAGCATAATTACTGGAACCTTGGTGGACACAACTCTGGCTCAATTCTCTCCAACACAGTTCAGATCTTTGCTTCACTTATCACTCCAGTAGATGAAAATCTAATCCCAATTGGATCAATCTCCTCAGTAACTGAGACTCCCTATGACTTCCTCAAGCCGCAGGCTGTCGGAAGCCGAATTGATGAAGTCGAAGGCGGCTACGACATTAATTATGTTGTAAATGGTAATGGAATGAAGAAGGTTGCTATTGTGAAAGATGAAATATCAGGGAGACAATTTGAGCTCTGGTCAAACCAGCCTGGAGTCCAGTTTTACACTGGGAATTTCCTTGATCATGTTGAAGGTAAGGGAGGGGTGATATATGAAAAGTATGCTGGATTGTGTTTGGAGACACAAGGGTTTCCTGATTCTGTAAATCACCTGCAATTCCCTTCACAGATTGTTAATCCTGGAGAGGTTTACAAGCATGATATGGTGTTCAAGTTTTCATTTTGATGTTTAAGGGGAAAAAAAAAAAAAAACTAAATGTTTCTTATACTATTGCTTGTGGATGTGGCACAATATAAGCTATTCTTGGAATAAAATTTTGTGTGTTTTTATATTTTTGTGTTTATCTGTGTATAATGTTTTGAAGTACTCTAATTAATTTTCAAAAGAAGTTCATTTAAGAGAAGCTATGTAGCGAATATATGTGTAGTTTGTTGAATGAGGAACTTCAGCATTTTTGCAGATATTTGAATTTTATATTATATATATATTTTATTTTAAATTAAATAAAAAATATTCGTCTATATTTAATTTACATTTATTCAAATAATTTTAAAATATTTTTTTACACTATAATGGTGTGCTGCTAAATTACTTAATCAAAATTTCCTTAGAATCTATTTTTTGTGGGCCATTGTATAAGTCTTCGGCCCAGCAAATAAGTCCAAAAGAACTATTACTTCTTTGGATTTTCTGTGGGCCATTATGGACTTCGTTAGTTTTCAGGTGATGGAAAGTCATAGTGGCGCTTTAATGGACTAATAAAGACAAATAAAACTATGCACGATTATTTAATGGTGTAATTAGGACAAATAAAATTAAGCACGTTTATTTAATCACACAGTGAAAAGACCAAAAGATCAAAAGAGTTAAATAATTTTACCCTTTTTAAACATATTTAATTTTACCCATTTTAAATATATTTAATTTTTAGCAACAATTCTTTTTAATAAATATGTTAACTTATTAAGATTCGATTAGTCTTTTTAAATATTTTTAAACTTCACAAATATATTTCATTTTATATCCATAAAATGATAGCAAGTCCCTGCATGAGTATTAAGAATAAGATTTTTAAAACTTATAAATATTTGTAAAATATAATATTTTATAACTTTGATTTATATGCAAATGAGATATACTTCATGATCAATATATTAAATTATAATAGTATAAAATAATAATTGTTGCGTCCTGAAACATTTATGGTAGTAGAGAGATATAGAGTTTAGCGTTTAAGTTTTGTACGACGATCTAGCACGCAGACAAATAAGAGATAGAGATGCAAGTCAGAAGAGACAACGAGATTTTTATGTGAAAAATTCTAAAAAGGAAAAAAAAACACGGGGAATGGCCCAACTAGTAATTATTGTTGATTATAAATGAGGTTCTTCAACGGGGGAAAGTCTTGGCTTGATGTAACAAATATATATCACATATAGCACTCATATATCACCAAAAAATTATCTTGATCGGGCACGAATCTCGAGGAAAAACTCAAGTTGGAAACTTCAAAAATTAATTCGGAGGCCATTTAAACTCCGATTTCAGCAAGCTTATAGTTGAATTGAGCGTCTCGGAAATACGAACCCAACGACACCAAATTCGACTCAATCCGAGCCCAAATGAGTCCAAACCAAGTACCTGAAGCTCTGTTGGAAGCCGCGAACAGCAATTTGAGTTACCAAACGGTCTCCGATTTTGACGAGCTTATAGTAGAATCGAGCGGCTCGACGAGACGAATCTAACGAGCCCAAGATCGCAGAATTCTGATACCATTAAGACCTTCAAATGCTCAATAAACAGTTCGTGATCAAAGGATTCAACATCAGCCGTCCATCCGGATCACTTCATAATTGCCCCTGATCCTTTATCTATTTACGGGCTATGCCACTCCAGAAAATCTATAAATAGAGGCCTCATTTTCTCTTGAGAGGGACCCAAGCCAAGAAGAAGAAGAGAAGAGAAGTCTAGGAGGGAACAGCTCCTCCTTGACCACCGGCGGAACACCGCTGGAACTCCGCCGGAACACCACCAGAGCATCACCAGAGCACCACCAGGCGCCCGAGGGACACCGAAGCTCTGTCGGACACCGGAGCAACGTCAGAATTTAGCCCGACGCTGGAATTCTACCCGACGCCCGAGTGACGCCGGAATTCTACCCGACGCCCGAGTGACGCCGGAATTCTGCCGGACACCCGAGTGACGTCGGAACTCTGCTTAACTGACACTCATTGTAATCTGATCGTCCTGAATTTAACGGACGAATCAACCTTGTGTATTTCATGCAATACTAGTGGAACTTTTTCAACTGGGCGTGGCCCCGTGGTTTTTCCCTTTGTTAGGGCTTTCCACGTAAAAATCCTGGTGTTTCTTTCATTCTTCTGTTTGAATGCTGGATATACGTACAACGCTGAGACGGAAATTTAAACTCTATCGCCGCGTATATTTAAGTCCGCAATAAGCACATTGCATAGTGGGAGCTGAATGAATTTAGTGATATGAGAGTTGTTCTTAAGAAAGAGTTGGCCTATTCTAATCTGTGTTGTAGGTATGTTTGGTTAGTTTTGATTTTTGCAGGTTTTACTTTTATTTTGTTATTCTCTCTGTTGCCAAGCGATGTTGTAGATAACCTTCAGATTATATATTTTTGAATGATATATAGAAAATCATATTAGTAGAAGATGATGCTTTCTTACACGGTTCGATACAGGTAACCAAAGCACAGAGGTGAAGACAGTAGGAAAGAACAAGAAACAGATAGCATATTCAATTGATTCTAAACACCTAAGAATACAAGCTATAAATAGACATTTTGATAACAAATAGCTGGATGTGTACAAATGATATTATGACACGTGTACATGATGCAAGATAGCTTCTTGTTTATCTTTGTGCTCTAATAATATTGAGATTTATTAATCTTTCGTTTTATATTGTATTCAATAGTGACTCTATGTAGCATATAAATTAGAAGTTTTAATTTACTACTTCTCCAATCAGATTTGGGGGTCAATCTTTCTACAATCTGACTGTTTGACTTGTGTGATATCAGGTCATATCGGATTGGGTTGTGATAAGAGCATAGTTCTATTTATAGATTTTTATGAGTGGCATATTCCGTAAATATGGAGAAGATCCAGGACAAAATCGGAGCGGTCAATCGGACGACTAATATCGATTCCCTTAATCATAGGACATTCATTAAGCATTTAAGTGCCATAATGATGTCAAAATTAAGCGATCTTGAGCTCGTTGGATTCGTCTCGTCGAGCCGATGGATTCGATATAAGCATGATATCTTTGGATATCAGTGGTCATCCAATTTATGCTTTGAACCTTCCAAATATGCTTCGGTCCCTTGATTTGGGTCTATTTGGGCTTGGATTGGACCGATTTTAGTGTCATTGGCTTCATTTTGTCGAGACGTTCAATTTGACTATAAGCTTACTGAAATTGGAGTTTGGATGATCCTGAGTTTAATTTAGAAAATTGCCAATCCATATATATGCTTCAACATTCCTCTGATTAAGACGATTTTTTATGACATGTCAATAATAAATATATTTCATCAGATTAAAAAGTATATCTTATTTAATATTAAGATTACTTTCATGTTCTACAGTGAAGAGGTATATAATTGGCTAAGAACAGCATTGCAATTTTAATCAACTTCCCAAGGGCCTAAGCATGCGTTGCTTACTACACTTTACAGAATTAATCAACGCGTTTTTCTTATAATTATAAAAATTAGGAAAACATTCAGAAAGAAGAAAAGACAAATCCCCCCTATGGCTTCGCCATGAGATGATGCGTTATGCTTTACTGAACGATATTTTTATTTATGTTTTTAAAAAAAAAATGAAATATAGATTTTATTAGTGCAGGATTATTTTCTTATCTAACTTAATAACTTTATTAATTATTATTTGCATTAGAATCTTTTAAAATTAAATTCAATATCATCCAAACATTTACATTATTTAACTCCATACAAATTTGCGTAAAAATCTTTTAAAATTAAATTAAGATCATCCGAACATTTACATGACGAAACTTCTAATTACATATTGGTGAGGTGAATCCATCGAAACCAAAAGTTATCTGATATGAATCCAAATGAGACCAAATCAAGTACTTGAAGTATAATTAAAAAAATTTGAGATAATAATTGAAGGATGAAATGTTTTTTAAATCTCTCATGCATATAGTCAAATTGAGCATCTCGATAAGATAAATCTAAAAATCCAAAATAATGAAATTTCGATATCATTAAGACATCTAAATGCTTGAAAAATTGTCTATGATCTAGAGAAATAACATGAGCAGTTCGATGTAGTGTTTCACATTTTAATTATAATTTACAGGCATGTTACTCTTAAAATTTATAAATAAGCCACTACTCCCCACAAGAAGTTAGAACTTTGATGTAGGCTTGAGATTCAAGAGAATTTTGATGCATAAATAACCCTGAAGCTCTACCTGAGCACCACCGCTCGACCACAATCATTAGATTGCCGCTCGATTGCTATTATTGTTAAGCATAAATTAAGCGTGATGAAATCATTTGTTACCATTGAAATATATTTATAGAATCATTTATACTGATCTAGATCTCGGGATTTTTCCGTTTCGGCATTTATGTGTGAAAATTTTGTTCTCTTACGACTCTTCTTTTACATGCATTTGTGTTGACTTTTCGTACAATACTAAATATTAAGCTCTCTAATTATATCGCCATAAATTTTCTCACATGCAATAATTTTAAAATAAATTTAATTAATTCGACATCCATTCGTATATCTAAGGTAGCCCAATATATTTTCAATATAGAAGGGGGTTAGTGTTCCCTCCAAGCCTCCACAAGCCATTTTCGAAGGAAATCACCAGTGCGAAGGTAGCAGGCCGGTGCGGCTCCTAAACCCTAAATTCTAAATCCTAAACCCATTTTCTCAGATATAGTGGCTATGATCCGCTGCCTAGATCCAAACAGAAAACACTTCAATAACAGTTTCGTTCGTGACGGGTGGTGCGCACTTCCTCAAATACCTACTCACCGGCAAACCGTTGGCTTGCAAATAATTACGAAGAACGCTAATAATTTTAGTATGTTGGTTGGGAGTTTAGACTACTAACTAAAAGGTGTTGGGTTTGAAGCTTGCGTTTACGAGTTTGACTTAAAAAAATAAAAATAACTATCTATTACATGTCCGCTTAACTTTCTTGCTTTGCACAGCTCATTTTGATCTCTTAGTTGGGAGCTTAAGTTACTAACTACGAGGTCTTGAGTTTAAGTCTTGTGTATACGATGTGTGTGTGAATCTGCCTTAATTGGCCTAAATGTCCCCCCCCAAAAAAAAAAACTTTCTTGCTTTGATTTTTTTTTTTTAAATTTTGTTTATGCGTAATAAATGTAAGGATAATGATTTAAGTGTATAGTATATATTAATTTATTTTATTAAAATTTCATTAATGTCTATTTAATTTCATATCCATATATTTATGAAGTTTAGCGGTTCGTTCTGTTCAAATTTAAACTGAATTGCCATTTGACAAACTTAAAATCAGCGTTATTTTTTCGAAGCTGTTATGTCATAATTTTAAATGTATCAAATATATAAAATGGCTCTTTTTCAAATATATAAAATATTGCTTTTGGATTATTTTTCATTTGCTAAAATTTATAAGAATGTCTCATTATTTTATGATCATCATAATTTTTACAAATTAATTAATTCATCTCTTAACATAATCAAAATTAAGGCTTCGTTTGGGACGATTTTTTTATTGCTTCTTGAAACAGAGTTTTAGTACAAAATTTAATTTTTTTTACTAAAATTCCGTTTCAAGAAGCAATAAAAAAGCCGTCCTAAACAAAGCCTAAGGGTCTATTTAGAAAACTTTCTTGTTATTTTGTTTTTGCTTTAGTAATCATAATTTTATTTGATCACTGCTTTCTCATTATTTTATTAGAAATTTTTTTAATGGAAAATTTTATTTTACAATCAGAGTAATTAAATTATTTTCCTTGTAGCAACTTCAAAATCATTTTATAAAATATTACAGTCATTCCAAACAGACCCTAAGTGAACTTAATAAACCTATCTAAGGATCAATGTAGGACAAAAAAATAATTAAAAAAAAAGGGTCAATGTTGGACATCCTTCTCATTGTTTTATTTTTCAGGCTATAATTATAATTTCTTTTGGTAATTATTTTTTTGATGCTTTTTCATTACTTTTCAAAAATTTTTGTGATAATTTTTTTTTAGTAATTGGAGTATCTAAATTAATTTTTTTATTGTAATTTTACCGTCAATTTTATAAAATACTGTGACTATTGCAAACATACCCTTATTCAATTCTAAATCTAAATATTCATAATATACCTCAGAAAAATCCTTCAAAAAATTTTGTATAAATAAAATCCTTCTTCGAAGGCCCACACCATATCGGTGGTCTTCTTCTCCAGCTCTTCGTCGCGTTCCTTCTTGGCTTCTTCTTCTTCTTCTTTCTGTCTCTTTCTCAGGAAAGAACCGAAAGGTATTCTTGGTTTCGTCGAAGAAGGTTTCATGTTTTTTTGTTGAACAGCGCGTCTCCTCTTCTATTCTGCCAAATTTGTTTTTTTTTTTTCACCTAATTCGATATTTTTAATGGCTTCCAATTCCCTCTTCATGGCCGGCAACTACTCCGTCCTCGCTCTCGGATGATATGATCCAATTGGACTCAACTGCTTTTGCCAATTCTTCTCTTCTTGTCGTTGTTTCTTTCTCCTTCTTCTTCCTCTTCTCTTTCTCTCAATTCTTCTATCGCCTGATCGACACAGATCCCTTCCATTTCGACTCGGATCCTACGCTCAATGAGTTCAATTTTCATCCTTCGCTGATTTCCTTTCCAGTTTTTGCGCGTTTCGAATGCTCTCAATCCATTTCGCTTAGATCCCGAGCCGTTCTCGAAATAATTCTGATTTTGCTTCCATCTATTACTCAAAAAGTCTCGCCTTTCTCTGCTTTCCACCGTTTTTCTCCAATGGGTTGTATGAGCTCGAGAGAAGCGACACTAGATCGCCGGCGCAGCGCGCCGTCGTATGGGCGGAGCGTTTCCATGCCCGTCGTCCATGGCTCCAGCCGCAAAGGGGACAGTCTCCACGTCGTTTCTCTCACGTTCTCCACTCTCGGCTCCCTCAGACTCGATCCAAACCAAGATACATCCTATCAGGAAATGATGAAGACCAATGATCACGATCAGAAAGCCCACAAACCCATTGCCGCCTCCGTCGGCCATGTTGATCCACCTGAACCTGAATCGGAGACGATCAACTCTTGGGAGCTCATGGAAGGCCTCGACGAGTACGACAGCCCTCTGCCTCTGCAGCCATCTCTTGCCGACCGATCCTTCTCCTTCGATACCATGCGAGAATCGCCGGAACCTCCTCCGGCGAGGTCTAAATCATCAGTAACCTCCACCGCTGGCTCCCCACAACCATTCTGGATACAGTCCGATCAATTCGATCCCGAAGTCATCTCCAACTTCCAAAAAGCCATGACAGAGCTATCCCCTCAACACCCAACTCTCCTCCGCCGCTTCTCTACGGTGAGGTACCGCCCCGAAGAAATCCCCAAATTTCCCGGAATCGTAAAAGCAAGGGTCGCCGCTTTCGAGGAGAAAATCGACGCGAGAAGAGGCAGTTTCAAGTCCACAGCCAGCTTAAAAATCGCACTTTCGGAAAAGCCTCCTCCCACCGGAAAAGGAAAACTGGTTCTCTACTCCACAAGCCTCAGGGGAGTGAGGAAGACATACGAAGATTGTTGGAATGCCAAAGTGATTCTTGAAAGCTATGGAGTTCGAATAGACGAAAGAGATGTTTCTATGCATGGAGGATTCAGGGATGAATTGAACGAAATTCTTGGAGCTGGAACCAAACTTCCAAAGATTTTTGCTGACGGAAGATTTTTGGGAGGAGCAGAGGAGGTGGTGAAAATGCATGAAAATGGAGAATTGAGAGAAGCTTTGAAGGACTGTGAGATGGCGGCGTGTTTGAAAGGCAGCAATGGAGTGGATTGTGAGGGTTGTGGTGATTACAGGTTTCTTCCATGTAAGATCTGTTCGGGGAGCTGTAAGGTGTTTGTGGAGGAGGAAGAACATGACATTGGTGGGTTTAGGAGATGTGTGAATTGTAATGAGAATGGCTTAGTTCGATGCCCTCTTTGTTCTTGAGCTTGGATTCTAGCAGACTGTACAGTGAGAACTTCAGGATTTGAAGCAAAATACAGAGTTTTTTTTTAGTATCATCGACAATTTATTTTCTGTTCTCGAAACATTTAAAATTGTTCTGATATTCTCAGTTTGGCTATGAGCTCTTCTCCAAGCTGCCTCCTTTCTGCTCTCCTAATTTGAAAAGTCATTAAGGAAGGAGATTAGTAAACTGTAACGTTTGAAATTCAAAAGTAGCAGTTATATTTCGCAGTTCTTTTGAATATTTTGAAATTCGAGATCTCTGAAGATTCTGAAGTGAAAGGCTTGTAAATATTTTTTGACAGGTTCAGCATATTAATGTTTAAATAATAAATGGCGGATCTAAGCATTAAGTACTCTCAATTGGTGAGATATAATTGGAAAAACTTCTTTATTACAAAATCATCAATGAGAAGCTATTAATATATTTTGGTACAAAAAATTAATAAATTTTAAATTATTATAAAATGCATAATTGTATCATGAAATTACATAAGAGATTTAGAAAAGTTAGACATAGATTGTTGAATTAAAAATTATCAGAAATAAATTCAACACATTTGAACTATGTTTTTCATTTAAAATAAACGAAACCAACGGCATCAAAAGTACATTTGTTCAAATTTAAATGAACATTATTATGCATTCAGGTGTATAATTAGAAACTTCATTATATGATATGAGAGATCATGCAATATTTGAATCTTATTTACTCATGCTAAGAATAAGCATTTCAATGAGTCTAATATCATTTAATTTCAATATCATTAAGGCATAAAAGTTATCTAACTAATATTTATGATAAGGAGAATTAACACAAACTGTAGAATAGAGTATTTGAGGATTTTGGCATAAGTAACATAAATGCACTCCAAAAATCTATAAAAGACTCATTACATGCATGAACGAGATATGACTGTAGAGAGCTTAAAATTTTGAAGAATCCTGGAACCCTATAAGCATCGGCGGATTTACGAGGGGGCCCGCGGGGGCACGTGCCCCCTCCGCCCAAAAAAAAAAAAAAAATGGGATTTAGTGTTTCGGGCGATTGATTTCCTTTCGTGACCTAATTTTTTCCAAAGAATCACACTGCTTGCAAGTAGCGGCGCACAGCGGACGTCGCAACTCGCACAGGCAGAGCACGCATCCCTCGTCGTCGTCGTCGACCTTGCTTCCTCCGGGTTCCCTCGTCATCGTCGACCTTCACAATCGCAAGGCATAGCCCTCATCGAGACGTCGCAACTCGCACATTGCAGCCATCGTCGACCTTGCTTCCTCCAGGTTGCCTCATCGCCGAACTTCGCACGGTACATCCCTCATCAAACTTCGCTGTTCGCACAACCCAACGCGGCAACGCCTCTTAGTCGAGTCGTCGACCTTCGCTGTTCGCATAGGCAGACCGCAAAGCCCTAGTTTCGCTGATTTCAGTTTGGTAAATTCCTGTTACTGTTAATTTGAGTTTTCAAATTGCATTCTCTTCTTTTTTGTAGTAGGATGAGATTGAAATTTTTTTTTCATTCTACAGATTACAAATTTTGAGTTGGTTGGAACTTGGAAACTAGGTATTCTTGATTGCAATCAGGTTTCTTCTAAACTTCTTCTACTAATTTTCCATTCATTTGTTGAGTTTGTTCATTAAACTATTTTCCATTCATTTGTTGAGTTTGTTCATTAAACTATTTTCCATTCATTTGCCTAATTTTTGCTTTGTTTTCAGATTTTTTTATTTATAAGTTATGTTGCTTATTTAGTTCATAATATATAAGTTTTATATGATTTAGGTAGTTTGAATTTGCACAAAGACTATGGAGAAGTATTTTAAGAAATCCTTGCAAACTAGTGTTTCAACATCAATAGTGAATTCAGAAAAGAATAAAGATGAACAACAAAATAAAAGAAATCGAACAATAGGTGAATCATCAAATAACACGTTAACAGATTTAGAGAATCTTCAATCAGATCCTGGATTACGTGTACCAATTTCTGAATATACTTTTAATATTCGTGATCAAATTCGAAGATCATATTTGCAAAAAGGGCCATATCAACCTCGCAATCATGACTTCCCTAAGAGTAAGTTTGGGATGAAAGACAGGCGTTTCAATCCGAGATGGTTTGATAGATACTCCGATTGGTTAGAGTATAGTATTCAAAAGGATAAAGCATATTGTTTGTATTGTTATCTTTTCGGAGTAGAAGGAAGAGGAAAAGAAGATGATGAGGCATTTCGCAAAAATGGATTCTCTAATTGGAAAAAGCCTGATAGATTTGATCTTCATATAGGAGGACCTAATAGTGCTCATAATAATGCAAGGCAAAATTGTGAGGATTTAATGAAACAAGGTCAGCATATTAACTTTGCCTTTCAGGTGCAGTCAGATCGAACAACAAATGCATATCGTGTCCGCTTAAATTCTTCCATTGATTGTGTGAAGTTCCTACTCAGGCAAGGTTTAGCTTTTCGAGGGCATAATGAGAGTTCCAGCTCAAATAATCAAGGAAATTTTCTAGAGCTCAAATAATCAAGGAAATTTTCTAGAGCTGCTTGAATTTTTAGCTAAACATAATCAAGATATAAGTAATGTTATACTAAAGAATGCTCCAGAAAATCTGAAATTAACTGCCCATGATATTCAAAAGGATATTTGTAGAGCTATTTCTATTGCTATTATGAACTTCATAAAGGAAGAAGTTGGTGATAACTACTTCTCTATTCTTGTTGATGAAGCTCGTGACATATCAGGAAAAGAACAAATGGCTGTTGTTATACGATATGTGAACGCAAAAGGGCAAATTATTGAACATTTTTTGGGTATTGTTCATGTCCCTGAAACAACAGCTACATGTCTTAAAAAAGGAGTTGAGCAAGTTCTTGCAAATTATTGTCTACCTTCCTCCAAAATTTGTGGTCAAGGTTATGATGGTGCAAGCAATATGCGTGGAGAATTTAATGGGCTTAAAGCACTTTTCCTAAATGATAATGCTTCTGCACATTACATTCACTGTTTCTCACACCAGCTTCAGTTAGCTTTAGTAGCAGTTGCAAAGAATCATGTTCAGATTGCATTGTTGTTTACTATAATTTCTAACGTTATGAATATTGTTGGTGTTTCATGTAAACGCCGTGATCAGTTAAGAGATAGACAACGCGAGGTTACATTAAGTGCATTACAGAATGGGGAAGTTTTTACTGGACGAGGATTAAATAAAGAAATATCTTTAAGGCGTGCTAGTGAAACAAGATGGGGTTCGCATTATGAGTCACTGATTAGATTGATTACAATGTTCTCCTCAGTTATTAATGTGCTTGAAATAGTTTTGGAGGATGGCATAAGCTCTGAACAGAGAGGAGAGGCTTTTGCATTATTAGATTCAATGCAATCATTTGACTTTACTTTTTGTCTGCACTTAACGAAAGACATACTTGGAATCACTGCTGAATTATCAGAAGCTTTGCAAAGAAAAGATCAAGATATTGTGAATGCCATGTCATTAGTTCGAATATCAAAAACTAGATTACAAGATATGAGAGACAACAAATGGGATGAATTCATTAAAAAGGTGACTTCCTTTTGTGTTGAACACAAAATTATCACTCCCAATCTAAATGATAAATGGGTTGCCCGTGGAAGACCGCGACGTGGACTTCAAGAAATGACAAATTTACATCATTATCGAGTTGAAATATTCTACACAGTACTTGATATGCAACTTCAAGAGTTGAATAATCGTTTCACAGAGGCTAATATTAAATTACTTTTGTGTATTGCTTGTTTGAATCCATCGAATTCGTTCAATGCATTCAACAAAGAGAAGTTAATTGAAATGGCAAACTTATATTCAAGCGATTTCACTCCATCAGATTTGATGATTCTTGATAATCAGCTGGAAACGTATATTATGGATATGCGGTTTGATGTTCAATTTTCACTGTTAAAAGATATAGGCAGTCTTGCTGAAAAAATGATTAAGAGCAGGAAAGAATTAGTATATCCCCTAGTTTTTAGGCTATTGAAGCTGGCACTAGGGCTACCTGTCGCAACAGCAGGGGTTGAAAGAGCTTTTTCTGCAATGGCTATCATTAAAAATAGACTACGCAATCGAATTGGAGATCAGTGGATGAACGATGCCTTATTCGCTTATATTGAAAAAGAAATTTTGAATTGTATTGACAATGATGTTATCATTCAGTTTTTTCAAAATATGAAGAATAGACGGTATAAGCTGTAAGTATACTTCATCTTATATTTAGTTCTTTATTTGTTAATAAAAAATTTTTAAAACTGTCATTGCCGGTCCCAAGCCCGGATGAAAAAAGTTGAGGGAATTTTTTTTTTAAGATGCCCCCCCTATGAAAATTTTCTGGCTCCGCCATTGCCTATAAGACCATCTTCGTCGATGATCACTGTTAGCTCTTATTGTTATCCAAATCATCTTTCTTTAAGATTCCAATGCAATATAAATATTAATTATGTAATCAAATCATGAAGATTTTGGAACATCCTTTTCCTCTATAAAATTATGTGATAATATATACTTTAGTGTTTAGAAATATAGAGTAGTTATATTAAAAAAATTATATTAAATTGAAATAATATAAGATTTTGATTGAATGAAAGGAAAGGTGAAGCATGGAGTCTTTTTTCTATTAGGGGCCTTTAATTGTACAATCACAATCGTCTGCTCCACAGAGACTTATGCAACTAAATGAAGATGATTTTCCACCGCTAAGCTCCAACACAATATAAGTTGTGCTGCAGGAGCACCGCACCTAGAGCATTATTTCCTTTACTGTTTTGATGCATATTCCCACTACTTATCCTACTAAATATAGTACTAGAGGATGCTTACACTTTTTCATTTGGTTACCACACTCTTAGTAATGCATCCCCTCCAATATATTGAATATACTCACATTCTAGTGTTTACTGTTTCATTGGTTTTTGTTACTTCTCTATTTCTTCTGTGTTTATTATTCCCACAACACGTGACACTTTCGCTACTGTGTGATGAGATTCAACTGAAATTTTATTTGGTTTACCAACTAACATCTAAGAATATTCCCCAAAGTCGTATTAATAAATTTTATTTGTCTATCAATTTAAGGATGAAATACACTTGTAAATTTTAATTTAGTGCATTTTAATATTCACGAAATTTTTCAAAAAAAAAAAATGATCAAAAAGGGTAAAAGGACAAGTGAGATGTTGTCTATCTTAATGATACATGAAAAAGTTCATACAAAATCGAATTGAATATGGTGGATGCATTAAAAGCTAAATATTGCTGTTAATTCATATAATTCTGAACGATAAGTTAATTTATATTAATAAATATTATAGAAGTCCAATATAAACTTATGTTAGGTTAAAAAAAGTGAAAAAGTTAGTCTGCATATTGTATATTTCTGTACAAATTTAAAAGGATACTAAAAAATTTAGCAAAAGTATCTAATCAAAGATATCGATACAATGGAGTTCAAAAAATTTTCCGTAGGAAGACTTCAGAATGGCATGTGAATCCCAAGTGTCCTTCATTATATAAACCTGAAGATTTTTTTGGCCTAAGAGTTACACAAAAAAAGAATTGAGAAATTTCCAATAAAAAATGACGGTGAACATTACTCTCTCCCATCACAATTGTGAAGTATGGCTTTCCTTCAAGTGGAACAATGTTGCATGCATCAGCACCACTGATATTTGTCATTGGCACAGAAGGAGCTTTAGGAACTTGAGAAGCCATAGTTTCATGCTGAATAGTTGGGAGCCCAAGAACAGCATCCACCGCCCGATGAGCAACCGCACTACCCGTGCCGAAAGCCATGCCTTGAGCAATTGTGGAGCCAATCCCTCCAAGCATGGATCCACCACCCTGGACAGGAGCTGGAGGAGGAGCATGATTTACAGCTTGTTGAGAAGAATTCCTCATTGGAGCAGGCCGTGGAGCAGGCCCGAGGATTAGGTCTTCCTATAGAGCTAGGGTATGCATGGCTTCAAGAAGGTAATGAATCGAGAACTGTGAGACCAACCAAAGAAGTTGTACCCTAACGACAATTAGGATTATAAATTGTGTTTTTTATTTGGAATAAATGAATTCAACTGCATCAAAAGTACCTTTGTTCAAATTTAAATGAACATATATTATGCATTCAGGTATATAATTAGAAACTTCATTATATGATATGAGAGATCATGCAATATTTGAATATTATTTACTCATGCTAAGAATAAGCATTTCGATGAGTCTAATATCATTTAATTTCAATATCATTAAGGCATAAAAGTTATCTAATTAATATTTATGATCAAGAGAATTAACACAAGCTGTAGAATAGAGTATTTGAGGATTTTGACATAAGTAACATAAATGCACTCCAAAAATCTATAAAAGACTCATTACATGCATGAACAAAATATGACTGTAGAGAGCTTAAAATTTTGAAGAATCCTGGAACCCTATAAGACCATCTTCGTTGATGATCACTGTTAGCTTTTATTATTATCAAAATCATCTTTCTTTAAGGTTCTAATGCAAGATAAATATTAATTATGTAATCAAATCATCAAGATTTTGGAACATCCTTTTCCTTTATAAAATTATGTGATAATATATACTTTAATATTTAGAAATATATAGTAGCTATATTAAAAAAAATATATTAAATGGAAATAATATAAGATGTTGATTGAATGAAAGGAAAGGTGAAGCATGGAGTCTTTTTTCTATTAGGGTTCTTTAGTTGTACAATCATAATCGTCTACTCCACAGAGGCTTATGCAACAAAATGAAGATGATTTTCCACCGCTAAGCTCCAACACAACACAAGTTATGCTGCAGGAGCACCGCATCTAGAGCATTATTTCCTTTACCATTTTGATGCATATTCCTATTACTTATCCTACTAAATATAGTACTAGAAGATGCTTACACTTTTTTATTTGGTTACCACACTCTTAGTAATGCATCCCCTCCTATATATTGAATATACTCACTTTCTAGTATTTTTTGTTTCATTGCTTTTTGTTACTTCTCTGTTTATTGCTCCCATAACACATAACATTTTCCATACTGTGTGATGAGATTCAACTAAAATTTTATTTGGTTTACCAACTAACATCTAAGAATATTCCCCATAGTTGTATTAATAAATTTTATTTGCTTATCAATTTAAGGATGAAATACACTTGTAAATTTTAATTTAGTGCATTTTAATATTCACAAAATTTTTTTTAAAAAAAAAAACTGATCAGAAAGGGTAAAAGGACAAGTGAGATGTTATCTATCTTAATGATACATGAAAAAATTCATACAAAATCAAATTGAATATGGTGGATGCTTTGAAAGCAAAATATCGATGTTTTTTCCTATAATTCTGAATGATAAGTTAATTTATGTTAATAAATGTTATAGAAGTCTAATATAAACTTATGTTAGGTTAAAAAAAAGTGAAAAAGTTAGTCTACACGTTTTATGTTTCTGTATAAATTTAAAAGGATACGAAAAAATTTAGCAAAAATATCTAATCAAAGATAGCGATACAATAGAGTTCAAAAAATCTTCCGTAGGAAGACTTCAGAATGGCATGTGAATCCCAAGTGTCGTTCATTATACATACCTGAAAATTTTCTTGGCCTATGAGTTGCACAAAAAAAGAATTGAGAAATTACCAATAAAAAAAGACAGTGAACATTTCTCTCTCCCATCACAGTTGTGATGTATGGCTTTCCTTCAAGTGGCGTTGCATGCATTAACACCACTAATATTTATCATTAACACGGAAGCAGCTTCAGGAATTTGAGAAGATATAGTTTCATACTGAATAGTTGGGAGCCTAAGAACAGCATCCATTACCCGATGAGCAACTACATTACCCGTGTCGAAAGCCATGCCTTGAGCAATTGAAGAGCCAATCCCTCTAAGCATGGATCCACCACCTTGGACAGGAGCTGGAGGAGGAGAATGATTTATAACTTGTTGAGGGGGATTCCTCATAGGAGCAGGCCGTGGAGCAGCCCGAGGATCAGGTCTTCCTATAGAGCTAGGGTATGCATGGCTTCAAGAAGGTAACAAATCGAGAACTGCGAGACCAACCAAAGAAGCGTACCCTAACGGCAATTGGGATTATAAATTGTGTTTTTCATTTAGAATAAATGAATCCAACGGCATCAAAAGTACCTTTGTTCAAATTTAAATGAACATATATTATACATTTAGGTGTATACTTAAAAACTTCATTATATAATATGAGAGATCATGCAATATTTAAACCTTATTTACTTATGCTAAGAATAAGTATTTCGATGAGTCTAATATCATTTAATTTTAATATCATTAAGGCATAAAAGTTATCTAACTAATATTTATGATCAAGAGAATTAACACAAATTTTAGAATATAGTATTTGAGGATTTTGGCATAAGTAACATAAATGTACTCTGAAAATCTATAAAAGACTCATTATATGCATGAATGAGATATGACTGGAAAGAGATTAAAATTTTGAAGAATCCTGGAACCCTATAAGACCATCTTCGTCGATGATCACTGTTAGCTTTTATTGTTGTCAAAATCATCTTTCTTTAAGGTTCTAATGCAAGATAAATATTAATTATGTAATCAAATCATGAAGATTTTGGAACATGCTTTTCCTCTATAAATATATGTGATAATATATACTTTAGTATTTAGAAATATAGAGCAATTATATTAAAAAATTATATTACATTGAAATAATATAAGATATTGATTGAATGAAAGGAAAGGTGAAGCATGGAGTCTTTTTCCTATTAGGGTCCTTTAGTTGTACAATCATAATCGTCTGCTCCATAGAGGCTTATGCAACTAAATGAAGATGATTTTTTACCGCTAAGCTCCAACACAACACAATTTGTGTTGCAGGAGCACCGCATCTAGAGCATTATTTCTTTTACCATTTTGATGCATATTCTCACTACTTATCCTACTAAATATAGTATTAGAGGACGCTTACACTTTTTCATTTGGTTACCACACTCTTAGTAATGCATCCCCTCCTATATATTGAATATACTCACTTTCTAGTGCTTAGTATTTCATTGCTTTTTATTACTACTCTGTTTCTTCTTTGTTTATTGCTCTCACAGTACATGACCCTTTCCCTACTGTGTGATGAGATTCAACTGAAATTTTATTTGGTTTACCAACTAACATCTAAGAAATTCTCTAAAGTCGTATTACTAAATTTTATTTGTCTATCAATTTAATGATGAAATACACTTGTAAATTTTAATTTAGTGCATTTTAATATTCACAAAATTTTTCAAAAAAAAAAACTTATCAAAAAGGGTAAATGGACAAGTGAGATGTTGTCTATCTTAATGATACATGAAAAAGTTTATACAAAATCAAATTAAATATGGTGGATGCATTGAAAGCTAAATATCACTATTTATTCCTATAATTCTGAATGATAAGTTAATTTATGTTAATAAATATTATAGAAGTCCAATATAAACTTATGTTAGGTTAAAAAAAAGTGAGAAAGTTAGTCTGCACATTATATATTTATGTACAAATTTAAAAGGATACGAAAAAATTAGCAAAAATATCTAATCAAAGATATCGATACAATGATGTTCAAATAATCTTCCGTAGGAAGACTTCAGAATGACATGTGAATCCCAAGTGCCGTTCATTATACAAACCTGAAGATTTTCTTGGCCTATGAGTTGCACACACACAAAAAAAAGAATTGAGAAATTACCAAAAAAAATGATAGTGAACATTACTCTCTCCCATCACAGTTGTGAAGTATGACTTTCCTTCAAGTGGAATAATACTACATGCATAAGCACCATTGATATTTGTCATTGGCACAGAAGCAGCTTTAGAAACTTTAGAAGCTATAGTTTCATGCTGAACAGTTGGGAGCCCAAGAACATCATCCACCATCCGATGAGCAACCGCATTACCCATGTCGAAAGCCATGCCTTGAGCAATTATGGAGCCAACCGCTTCAAGCATGGATCCACCACCCTGGATAGGAGCTGGAGGAGGAGCATGATTTACAACTTGTTGAGGGGGATTCCTCATAGGAGCAGGCCATGGAGCAACCAACCCAAGGATCAGGTCTTCCTACAGAGCTAGGGTATGCATGGCTTCAAGAAGGTAATGAATCGAGAACTACGAGACCAACCAAAGAAGCCATACCCTAGCGACAATTATATTTTTCATTTAGAATAAAAGAATCCAACAGCATCAAAAGTACCTTTGTTCAAATTTAAATGAACATATATTATACATTCAGGTGTATAATTAGAAACTTTATTATATAATATGAGAGATCATGTAATATTTGAATCTTATTTACTCATGCTAAGAATAAGCATTTTGATGAGTCTAATATCATTTAATTTTAATATCATTAAGGCATAAAAGTTATCTAACTAATATTTATGATCAAGAGAATTAACACAAACTGTAGAATAGAGTATTTGAGGATTTTGGCATAAGTAACATAAATGTACTCCAAAAATCTATAAAAGACTCATTACATGCATGATCGAGATATGACTGTAGAGAGCTTAAAATTTTGAAGAATCCTAGAACCCTATAAGACCATCTTCGTCGATGATCATTGTTAGCTATTATTGTTGTCAAAATCATCTTTCTTTAAGGTACAAATACAAGATAAATATTAATTATGTAATCAAATCATGAAAATTTTGGATCATCATTTTTCTCTATAAAATTATTTGATAATATATAGTTTAGTGTTTAGAAATATAGAGTAGCTATATTAAAAAATTATATTAAATTGAAATAATATAAGATGTTGGTTGAATGAAAGGAAAGGTACGTGAAGCATGAAATCTTTTTCCTATTAGTATCCTTTAGTTATACAATCACAATCATCTGCTCCATAAATACTTATGCAACTAAATGACGATGATTTTCCATAGCTAGGCTCCAACACAACAAAAGTTGTGCTGCAGGAGCACCGCACCTAGAGCATTATTTCATTTACCATTTTTCTGCATATTTCGACTACTTATCCTACTAAATATAGTACTAGAGGATGCTTACACTTTTTCATTTGGTTACCACACTCTTAGTATTGCATCCCCTCTTATATATTGAATATACTCATTTTTTAGTGTTTACTGTTTCATTGCTTTTTTGTTACTTCTATGTTTCTTCTCTGTTTATTTCTTCCACAGCACGTGACACTTTCTCTACTGTGTGATGAGATTCAACTGAAATTTTATTTGGTTTACTAGTTAACATCTAAGAATATTCTCCAAAGTTATATTAATAAATTTTACTTGTCTATTAATTTAAGGATGAAATACCCTTGTAAATTTTAATTTAGTGCATTTTAATATTCACAAATTTTTTCAAACAAAAAAAAACTAATTATAAAAGGTAAAAGGACAAGTGAGATGTTGTCTATCTTAATAATACATGAAAAAGTTCATACAAAATCGAATTGAATATCGTAGATACATTGAAAGCGAAATATCGTTGTTTATTCCTCTAATTCTAAATGATAAGTTAATTTATGTTAATAAATATTATAGAAGTCCAATATAAACTTATGTTAGGTTAAAAAAAAGTGAAAAAGTTAGTCTACACGTTTTATGTTTATGTACAAATTTAAAAGGATACAAAAAAATTTAGCAAAAGTATCTAATCAAAGTTATCGATACAATGGAGTTCAAAAAATCTTTTGTAGGAAGACTTTAGAATGGCATGCGAATTCCAAGTGTCATTCATTATACAAACCTGAAGATTTTCTTGGCCTATGAGTTGCACAAAAAAAGAATTGAGAAATTATCAATAAAAAATGGCAGTGAATATTACTCCCTCCCATCACAATTGTGAAGTATGACTTTCCTTCAAGTGGAACAATACTGCATGCATCAGCACCATTGATATTTGTCATTGGCACAGAAGCAGCTTTAGGAATTTGAGAAGTTATAGTTTTATGCTGAATATTTGGGAGCCCAAGTACAACATCCACCACCCAATGAGCAACTGCACTACCCGTGCTGAAAGCTATGCCTTGAGCAATTGTGGAGCCAATCCCTCCAAGCATGGATCCACCACCCTGGACAGGAGCTGGAGGAGGAGCATGATTTACAGCTTGTTGAGGGGGATTTCTCGTAGGAGCAGGCCGTGGAGCAGCCCAAGGATCAGGTCTTCCTACATAGCTAGGGTATGTATGGCTTCAAAAAGATAACGAATTGAGAATTGCGAGACCAACTAAAGAAGCCGTACCCTAGTGATAAATTGGATTATAAATTATGTTTTTTATTTAGAATAAACGAATCCAACGACATCAAAAGTACCTTTGTTCAAATTTAAATGAACATATATTATGTATTCAGGTGTATAATTAGAAACTTCATTATATGATATGAGAGATCATGTAATATTTGAATCTTATTTACTTATGCTAAGAATAAGCATTTCGATCAGTCTAATATCATTTAATTTCAATATTATTAAGGCATAAAAGTTATCTAACTAATATATATGATCAAGAGAATTAACACAAACTGTAGATTAGAGTATTTGAGGATTTTGGCATAAGTAACATAAATGCACTCCAAAAATCTATAAAAGACTCATTACATGCATGAATGAGATATGACTGTAGAGAGCTTAAATTTTTGAAGAATCCTAGAACCCTATAAGACCATCTTCGTCAATGATCACTGTTAGTTATTATTGTTATCCAAATTATCTTTCTTTAAGGTTCCAATACTAGATAAATATTAATTATGTAATCAAATCATGAAGATTTTGGAACATCATTTTTCTCAATAAAATTATGTGATAATATATACTTTAGTGTTTAGAAATATAGAGTAGCTATATTAAAAATATATATATTAAATTGAAATAATATAAGATTTTGATTGAATGAAAGAAAAGGTGAAGCATGAAATCTTTTTTCTATTAGGGTCCTTTAGTTGTACAATCATAATCGGCTGTTCCATAGAGACTTATGCAACTAAATGAAGATGATTTTTCATAGCTAAGCTCCAACACAACACAAGTTGTGCTGCATGAGCACCACACCTAGAGCATTATTTTCTTTACCGTTTTGATGCATATTCCCACTACTTATCCTACTAAATATAGTACTAGAGGATGCTTACACTTTTTCATTTGGTTACCACACTGTTAGTAATGCATCCCCTCCTATATATTGAATATACTCACTTTTTAGTATTTACTGTTTCATTGCTTTTTGTTACTTCTTTATTTCTTCTCTGTTTATTGCTCCCACAGCACGTGACACTTTCCCTACTGTGTGATGAGATTCAACTGAAATTTTATTTGGTTTACAAACTAACATCTAAGAATATTCCCTAAAGTTGTATTAATAAATTTTATTTGTCTATCAACTTAAGAATTAAATACACTTATAAATTTTAATTTAGTGCATTTTAATATTCACAAAATTTTTCAAAAAAAAAAAACTAATCAAAAAGGGTAAAAAGATAAGTGAGATGTTGTTTATCTTAATAATACATGAAAAAGTTCATACAAAATCGAGTTAAATATGGTGGATGCATTGAAAGCAAAATATTGTTATTTATTCCTATAATTCTGAATGATAAGTTAATTTATGTTAATAAATATTATAAAAGTCCAATATAAACTTATGTTAGGTAAAAAAAAGTGAAAAATCACTACTAAAAAATGGGATTTTTCGCAGCACTTGCACGGGCGGTTTAAAAACCGCTGCCAAAATCGGGTATTCGCCGCGGTTTAAACCGTTGCTACTTGTAGCGGTTTAAAGCGGTGCAATAACCAGCTATTTCCTTATACTTGTTGGACTCTCGCGGCTCGCTATCGATCCATTCTTCTTCTCTTTCGTTCCCGAACCCTAGCATCTCCGTGCGACCCTTCTTCCCGTGCTCGATCGTTCTTGATCTGATGGAGAGTTCGATCGGAGTCGTCATCTGCGTCGAAGATCGAAGTCCGGCCGTCCGCTCGTGTCCAGTTCCTTCGATCTCCCTGCTCGGTATAAACCCTAACCTATATTTTTTTTAATTTTTTCAAATGCTTGCACATTACGTTGAAGAAGATGATGATTCAGGAAATGACCTTATTATTATGAATTTGTTTATATGATTTGGATGAGTTTACAATGTTTGAAAAAAAATATTGGTAAGTTTTTTTTTTTTGTAAACATTAATTTAAAGGCTTTGGCATGCATAAATATTGGCCTATCTCTTATTTGCCCTAATGGATCTCCGGTCGCCATTTAGTCGCTATTTCAAGACATGTTGCACGAGCTAGCCAAAATCAGATGATTTGAGATTGACCACGTCTCTTCATAATCAATTTTATAGAATATTAAGTATTCTTTATTATTTTGAATATCTTGTTGGGATTAGATCATTGATGCAAGGTTTCATTTGATTTTGCATATAAAAATGGGGCAAAAAAAATACAAAAAATTTATGCATTAATTCTCTGATGGCCATATAGTAGAACATCTGAGTTAGTATTTAATTTGAAAAAACCTTGATTTCCTATAGTAGAACATCTAAGTGATCACCTATATTCTTCTCAATGAAGCAAACCTAAGAATAACTCACTCTCTATTTAATCTTCCCCTCTTGGTCTACACTTATCATAAACCACCATGGTTTGTCTATCCTATAAAATAAAATGGAAAAAGTCACTATTTTTAATCCACTTTATGATGTAATTTACTAAAATGTCCTCAAATGCCTTAAAATGGATGTTAAAAGGTTTACCTGAACCATTTTAGATATCTCACATGCTCTCCAAAATGGATGTGTGAGGGTATTTATAAATAAAGCAAGTCCCATGATTTATTATTTTCTCTTAGGTTCTTGAGACCTTTTCCCCTCCCCTCTTCCAAAGTCCAATGCATTGTTCTACAAATGTTTTGTCTATCAAACAATTTCTTTGAAAGTGATTTATTGAGAAATGTTGATTTCATGAAAAGATTGTCATCTCTGTTGGCTTATTCATGTTAAATATATTTGACATGTCAAGAAAATAAATAAAGTTGACATATTTTTTGCTCTTAGCTCTATCCATACAACTAATTCATATAACATAATAGAAGATCTATCATTCTTTGTGTAATGGTGTTGACAAATTGTTGCAATCTTGTGGCCAATATGATAGTGATTTGGAAATGGAATATTCACATTAAAGGTGAGAATGCATACCTTTACCACCATGCCCATTTCTATCAGTCCCAAAAAGCATTGAAGAATAATGTGGACATTTTAATAATATTTTTCCTATAATATATTCTTGTTGAGTAAAGCCATCTTCAATTGAATACTAAACGAGTGTTTGCTGTCCGTCGTCAGCTCCACCCGAATGCAAAATTCAGCGGCATTCTCGAACTGTTCACAAACGCTTTTATTAAAGCTTTTCTTTTGAGGTTTATAGTCAATTAAGTCAAATATTGTTCTCCGCTTGCATCAAGGAGACTTTTTTGGGTTGAGAAGGGAACTCAATTTTGCATCTGCCACTAATAATTACTCCTTAGAAAGACTCATATCTATGACCATGTATTAGGTTTCATGTATATCAATTTTGCATATGTAATTTTGTCAATAAATTACAAAATACATAACAGTTGGGATAATAGTGATGATGACAATGGGTTTAACAATGAACAAGAAGCAAATATTTCTATTAGTGAATGACATAAGTGAAACAAGAGAGATTGATAAACGAGTAATCAAAACTAAGATAAAACAAGCCAACATATATGCATGTATTGAAGTATTGAAATAAAATTATATTTTTCCTTTATTATTATGTGTATGCTTATTGAATGTATATTTTTCGAGTGCTTCACAGGTTTGATGGATAAGAGTTGGATGTCAAAATCAAAATGGAGTAGTGATTATATTGAAGGTTTTGAGAATTTTTTAGAATTTGCAACGCAAAGCCAAAGTTCAACACAAAATTCTATGTCCATGCAAATTATGCATTAACAGATATTTTTATGATGTAAAAGATGTCAAGTTGCATTTACTCTCCAAAGGAATTTTCCCTGGATATGTTGTTTGGAATCGACATGGAGAGGAACACGCTTTTTTAGCTGAAGTTATAAGATCAGAAACATGTACTGATACTGGTAATGTTGTTGAAGTACAAACTCAAGGTGAGCAGCACAAAACAAATGATATAAAAGGATTGTTAAGGGACACATTCTTCTCAGGCAATGCCAATTTAGATGATGAACATAATGAAAATAACATAGATTTGACAAATGATGAAGCAACAAAATATAATGATTTATTACTAGAAGCAGGAGCAGAATTATACCCTGGCTGCAAGTCATTCACGAAGTTATCCTTCATCTTACATTTATTTCGCCTAAAGTGCTTACACTCTTGGTCTGCAAGATCTTTTGATCAATTGATTGAGTTATTGATTGAAGCCTTCCCTGATGGTTCATTGATACCTAAGAATACATATGAAGTGAAGAAAATAATGAAAGTGTTTGATCTTGGATAAACAAAGATAGATGCATGTCCAAATGATTGTTGTCTATTTTGGAAAGATAGATCTATTCAAGAGGTTTGTCATATTTGTGGTTCTTCACGATGGGCAGGGGCTAAAAAAGGTTCAGCTAGAGGAAAGAAAAATCAAATGAAGTCTGCTAAGGTTGTTCGATACTTTCCATTGATTCCTAGGCTTCAAAGATTATTTAAAACAAAAAAGTCTGCTGAAGAGATGATTTGGCATGCCAAACAGAGAAATGTAGATGGGTTGTTAAGACATCCAGCTGATGGAGAAGCCTGGAAATCCTTTGACTCTAGATACCCTGATTTTGCTTCAGATCCACGTAATGTTCGGCTCGCTTTAGCAAGCGATGGTTTTAATCCATTTAAGATTATGAGTAGTACATACGGCATTTGGCCCGTACTTTTGGTTCCTTACAATATGCCTCTTTGGATTGCAATGAAACAGCCTTCTTTCATTCTATCTACAATTATACCGGGGGAGAAGAGTCCAGGAAACAATATTGATGTCTATCTCCAACCGCTAATAAATGAGTTGTCTGAATTATGGCATGGAGTGATATCCTACGATGCAGCATTTGGACAATCTTTTAACTTACGAGCTGCATTAATGTGGACGATCAATGATTTTCCAGCTTATGGTATGCTTTCTGGCTGGAGTACTAAAGGCAGATTTGCTTGTCCTTGTTGTGCCGAAAATACAGAGTCTTTATGGTTATATAGAGGAAAGAAATTCTCTTATATGGGTCATCGTCGTTGGCTAGCAGAGAATCACTTATTCCGTCGACAGAAACAATACTTTGACAATACAGAAGAGATCCGTAAAGCACCTAAAAGGTATACTGGCAGTGACATCTTACAAAAATTACAAAATGTTCAGTTTCCGTTGGGCAAATCTAGAAGCTTGAAAAGAGGGCGTACTGTAGAATTGAGTGAAAATTACATTTGGAAGAAAAAATTAATTTTCTTTGAGCTACCTTATTGGGAGTATAATTTACTACCACACAATCTTGACGTCATGCATATTGAAAAAAATGTATGTGATAATTTCATTAGCACTTTACTTGATCTTGAGAAATCTAAAGATAACTTGCAAGCACGACAAGATTTAGTTGAAATTGGAATTAAAAGTGAGCTGCATCCACAAATTCTTGAAGATGGTTCTTATTTATTGCCCCCAACTTGCTTCACAATGAACAAAAAAGAGAAGTTGATGTTTTGTCAAGTTTTGAAAAATATGAAAATGCCTAAAGGTTATGCATCTAATATCTCAAGGTGTATTAATGTTAAAGAATGTAAGATTGTGGGCCTAAAAAGTCATGATTGTCATGTGCTAATTGAAGAAATTTTATCCATTGCTTTAAGGTCATGTTCTCCATCCGATGAAATTATACATATTCTTGTGGAGATTTCAAAATTTTTGAAGTCAATTTGTGCCAAGGTTATCGATCCGAATGAGTTGGACATACTACAGAATAATATTGCAATAACATTGTGTAAAATGGAAAGATCAATACTCCCCTCATTCTTCACGATCATGGTTCATCTACTTATTCACTTGGCCGAGAAAGTAAAATTATGTGGTCCGGTTCAGTATAGATGGATGTATCCGTTTGAGAGGTATTGTAATAGTAATTATTAATTCAAGTTATTATTGTTCAATTATACATAATATTCATAAAGTTTTTATTATTACAGATTTTTTTAGTATTAAAAGACTATGTAGCTAACAAAGCACAACCTGAAGGTTCTATTGCGGAGGGCTATATTGCTGAAGAAGGAATAAATTTCTGTTCTAAATATCTAGAGGGGTCTCAATTTTTGAATAAAGCTGCAGCAACAGCTGAGGCACAATTTATTTTTAAATTTTCAAGTGGTGGTACTCCCTTGGGAAAGGTGTCTTCATTCATCTTAGATGATAATTCTTTTATTCAGGCACATAGATATGTTCTCTGACATTGTGATAATATTGAAAGTTATAGACAACGTTTCAAAGATGGAGAGAGAAGAAAGCGACGCGGGCATACACATTTAATAATATCAGATTTATAAAGGCTTATCAATGAAAGATTTCATGAGTGGTTACGTGACACGGTATGCTTTCGTATTTTATATTTCTTAAACTTCATAAATGATAATAAATTAAAGTGTTTGACATAGTGAATTCGTACTTTTTATTCCTTGTTAGGTTTCAAGTTCTAATGATTTGGCAATCACAGAAGAAATCAAAGCATTGGCTAAGGGCCCCAACAAAATTGCAAATAGATACAAGGGTCTTCTCATTAATAGTTATATTTTTCACACAAAAGAACGAGATGAAGGCAAAAAAATCCAGAATTTTGGTGTTGTTAATACAACAGAGATTGGGAATTTTAGCTATTATGGAAAAATTAATGATATTATTGAGATTAATTACTCCAATATATTCAAGGTGATATTATTTAAATGTGATTGGGCAAACACAAGTACAACAGGCATAAAACAAGATGAATTTGGTTATACACTTGTGAACTTCTCAAGGCTTATTCATACAGGTCAGAAAATTCAGGATGATCCTTTTGTTTTCTCTTCACAAGTGGAGCCTGTATTCTACATTGAAGATGCTAAAAATCAGAATTGGAATTTTGTTGTGAGAGCTAAACCACGAGATGCATTTGATTGTAATATTTCTTTGTGCTTGTAAATGTAATATTATTTTGTTGATTGCTTTCATCATAATATTTAAATTTTAAAGGTTTTATGATCATATGCAATTCTTATGTTTTCTACAAGACTATTCATTACAATTAATGTTGACTAATGTTTTTGTCATTTTTTATTATCACAACCTGCAAATTAATTAATCTTACATATTCAAGTTTAGCGGCATAAAACAAGATGACTTTGGTTATACACTTGTGAACTACTCAAGGCTTATTCATACAGGTCAGAAAATTTAGGAACTTCTTGTTGCTTATAAATGTAAGTCTTTATTATATTGCTCTATAATATATTGTTCTTTATATATTAATTGTTATTTATATCATGTTTTTTATATGTTGTTATTTGTTAATGCTAAACACTTTTGATTTTTTTATTTGCAGGAAATGACAGGAGGTAGTCTTTTCAGACGAGCAAAGAAGGCAATATGTAGAGGTGGATCTAGTATAGGAGGATCAAATATAGGTGAAAGTAGTAGGGAGACTGAATCAATCACCCCTTCAATCACCCCTTCTACTCCAGTACACCCAGATTCACAGGAGGAGATTGAGTGTAGTGGGAGCCAACATACTTCACGGCATTCATTTTGTGGCACAGATCCGGCCCCAGAAGAGGGGGTATGACTCATAGGTATAATTTTCTTTTCATAACATTCATTTAATTTTAATTGAATTGTGTAGATGTGCAAGGACCTATAATGCTTATTAATGCTTGTTCATTTATTTTAAATTATGTAGATGAGCAAGGAAATCCTATCAGGCGTAGGGGGAGAACAACATGTGCTGATATACAGAATATGCCGCCAGGAACACAATTCATATATAGGTAAATGAAAATAACATCCCTTGTAATATCCCTGAGTCGATTTTGCTAGGATCATATCTTGGTGTTGTTGCAAGAGATCCTATGTTGGCTCCAATTGCTTTCCCTGATTGGAGAAATAAGGGTATGGAGCCCTTCAAGAAAAAGATGTTGGCTGAAGTTGAGGTAAATATTTATTTCAATGTAAATTTAAATTTGTTTTTAGTTTTATACTATTAATTAAATCATATTTTTCAATTGCAGTCTAAATTTGAGTTTCCTGGTCATATACGCCATTGGATTCTTCAATCCCTTGGGGTGAAATGGCGTAATTATAAAACTACTTTAAAGGCTGAGCATTGGGACAGTAGACCAATTGAGGAAATTTTGGAAACAGTTCCAGCTGGAGTTGACCAAACGTAATGGTGTCAACTTGTTAACCAATGGTCAAAGCCAGAAGACCAGGTAAATATTGAGATTAAGCTTCTTCGTTATATATTTATTACTATTAGAAAATTTGGAATGTAACATTATCTTGTCTCACAGGAAAGAGCTGCAAAAAATTCTGCTAATGCGAAGAAACAAACTTGTCCTCACACAATGGGTCGTGTGAGTTCAGTTCGAAGACAGAAGGAAACAGTATAAAATTAAATATTGATTTATTACTACTAAATGTTTTAATTTCAAACTTATATTGTTATTATAATTTTTTGTAGTCTATCAAGGACAGATTGTAATTATGGAAAATCAGTATGATGCACAAAGATGGTACCTGATCATCTGAGGACGCTATGCAGCGATGGGTACATATATATAGTTATTACAATTTTTTTAATAAATCGTTCTTTAATAAATTTAACTATATATATGTATTTGTACTGTAGACGCAGGCATGCAAGCTTCTTGCCGAAGAAGGGCTAACACCTAAAGATGACAATATTGAAGCTAATGAGAGAGTCTTTGCTATAGTTATGGGACCTGAACATTCAGGTCGAGTTCGTACCCAGGGGTTTGGTGTCACACCGACTAGATTCTTTCCTCAAAGCAAAACTGAAGGTGGTAGCGGCAGCAATTTTGGACAGATTGCTAGTCTTCGAGAAGAGTTCAGATCATTTCAAGATAATCAGAAGAGAGAGTTTGGCTTGTTTCGTGATGAGATGAGATAGTTCATGCAAGGATTTCAAATGAATCATCCACCCCATGGAGGATCATAAATGGTATGAAAAAAAATTATGTAATTTAAATGGAAATTACTTGATTATTATTATCTCATTATTTTCATATTATTTTCAGGGTGGCAATGACAATTCATCTGATGTCTGACAGTCTGCTGATGAGTTGTAGTATTAAATGTGATGCTTCTACTTGTATGACTATTTTATGTATTTTCGAACTTATGTTGTTTTGCTTTTGAACTCTAGTAGTTTATTTTGTGCTCATTTCCTTTCTTGTAATATATGAATCATAGCTTTTTCTAGTAATTTTTCTTGAGTTTGACTTGGCATTTGGAGATGAGTTACATTTTCTTTGTTTTAGCTACAACTCTTGTTTATGTGTGTTTTATGTATTGAATTTAGCTACAAATCTTATTGTTGTGAATCTCTATTGTGTCTTTGTTTTAGCTACAACTCTTGCTCATTTCCTTTCAATAGAATTATTTTGTGTGGCATTGTTGGCTGACCAGCTGATATAGCTAGTTAGATATAGGGTAAACGATCAGATTTTGAGATTTATAAAAAAAAAATTCTGGACATTAGTGGCGGTTAAAACCGCCACATTACTGGAAGTCTGACACTTGGTGGCGGTTATAATCGCCACCAAAGACACAGAATTGTGGCGGTTATAACCACCACAATCCTGGGAATCAATTTAATTTTATAGCATTAGATGCGGTTATAACCGCAACTTATTTTATAATTCGTAGCGGTTATAACCGCTGCCGTAATATGCCAGACGTAACTCTACCCCGCCGTTCCCTAAACCGCTGCGGAATGTCTTTGTAGTGCATTGCAAACAAAGCGGGCGTGTAGCGGTTCACAAACCGCTGCAAAGAAAGTGGTAGCGGTTATAACCGCCGGGATAGGTCAAAAAATGTGCTGCGAAAACCATCTTTTTTGGTAGTGAATTTAGTTTGCACGTTGTATGTTTCTGTATAAATTTAAAAGGATACGGAAAAATTTAGCATAAGTATCTAATCAAAGATATTGATATAATGGAGTTTAAAAAATCTTTCGTAGGAAGACTTCAAAATGGTATGCGAATCCCAAGTGTCGTTCATTATACAAACTTGAAGATTTTCTTGGCCTATGAGTTGCACAAAAAAAGAATTGAGAAATTACCAATAAAAATGATTGTGAACATTACTCTCTCCTATCACAGTTGTGAAGTATGACTTTCCTTAAAGTGGAATAATGCTGCATGCATCAGCACCACTGATATTTGTCATTGACACAGAAGCAGCTTCAGGAATTTGAGAAGCTATAGTTTCATGCTGGATAGTTGGGAGCCTAAGAACAACATCCATCGCCCGATGAGCAACCGCACTACCCATGTCGAAAGCCATGCCTTGAGCAATTGTGGAGCCAATCCCTCCAAGCATGGATTCGCCACCCTGGACAGGAGCTGGGGGAGGAGCAAGATTTATACCTTGTTGAGGGGGATTTCTCATAGGAGCAGACCGTGGAGCAGCCCGAGGAGCAGGTCTTCCTACAGAGCTAGGGTATGTATGGCTTCAAGAAGGTAATAAATTGAGAACTGCGAGGACAACCAAAGAAGCCATACACTAGCGGCAATTGGGATTATAAATTGTGTTTTTCATTTAGAATAAATGAATTCAAAAGCATCAAAAGTACCTTTGTTCAAATTTAAATGAACATATATTATGCATTCAGGTGTATAATTAGAAACTTCATTATATGATATGAGAGATCATGTAATATTTGAATCTTATTTACTCATGCTAAGAATAAGCATTTCGATGAGTGTAATATTATTTAATTTCAATAGCATTAAGGCATTAAAGTTATCTAACTAATATTATGATCAAGAGAATTAACATAAACTGTAGAATAGAGTATTTGAGGATTTTGGCATAAGTAAAATAAATGCACTCCAAAAATCTATAAAAGACTCATTACATGCATGAATGAGATATGACTGTAGAGAGTTTAAAATTTTGAAGAATCTTGGAACCCTATAAGACCATCTTCGTTGTTGATCACTGTTAGCTATTATTATTGTCCAAATCATCTTTCTTTAAGGTTCCAATGCAAGATAAATATTAATTATGTAATCAAATCATAAAGATTTTGGAACATCCTTTTCCTTTATAAAATTATGTGATAATATATACTTTAATATTTAGAAATATATAGTAGCTATATTAAAAAAAATATATTAAATGGAAATAATATAAGATGTTGATTGAATGAAAGGAAAGGTGAAGCATGGAGTCTTTTTTCTATTAGGGTTCTTTAGTTGTACAATCATAATCGTCTACTCCATAGAGGCTTATGCAACAAAATGAAGATGATTTTCCACCGCTAAGCTCCAACACAACACAAGTTATGCTGCAGGAGCACCGCATCTAGAGCATTATTTCCTTTACCATTTTGATGCATATTCCTATTACTTATCCTACTAAATATAGTACTAGAAGATGCTTACACTTTTTTATTTGGTTACCACACTCTTAGTAATGCATCCCCTCCTATATATTGAATATACTCACTTTCTAGTGTTTATTATTTCATTGCTTTTTGTTACTTCTCTGTTACTTCTCTGTTTATTGCTCCCATAGCATATAACATTTTCCCTACTGTGTGATGAGATTCAACTAAAATTTTATTTGGTTTACCAACTAACATCTAAGAATATTCCCCAAAGTTGTATTAATAAATTTTATTTACTTATCAATTTAAGGATGAAATACACTTGTAAATTTTAATTTAGTGCATTTTAATATTCATAAAATATTTCAAAAAAAATCAAAAAGTGTAAAAGGATAAGTGAGATGTTGTCTATCTTAATGATACATAAAAAAATTCATACAAAATCGAATTGAATATGGAGGATGCATTGAAAGCTAAATATCGTTGTTTATTCCTATAATTCTGAATGATAAGTTAATTTAAATTAATAAATATTATAGAAGTCCAATATAAACTTATGTTAGGCTTAAAAAAAGTAAAAAAGTTAGTCTGCACGTTGTATATTTCTGTACAAATTTAAAATGATATAAAAAAATTTAGCAAAAGTATCTAATCAAAGATATCGATACAATGGAGTTCAAAAAATCTTTCGTAGGAAGACTTCAGAATGGCATGTGAATCCCAAGTGTCGTTCATTATACAAACTAGAAGATTTTCTTGTCCTATGAGTTGCACAAAAAAAGAATTGAGAAATTACCAATAAAAATTGATGGTGAACATTACTCTCTCCCATCACAGTTATGAAGTATGGGTTTACTTCAAGTGGAAAAATGCTGCATGCATCAGTACCACTGATATTTGTCATTGGCATAAAAGCAGCTTCAGGAACTTGAGAAGCTATAATTTCATGCTGAATAGTTGGGAGCCTAAGAACAACATCCACCGCCTAATGAGCAACCGCACTACCCGTGCCCAAAGCCATGCCTTAAGTAATTATGGAGCCAATCCCTCTAAGCATGGATCCACCACCCTGGACAGGAGCTGGAGGAGGAGCATGATTTATAGCTTGTTGAGGGGGATTCGTCATAGGAGTAGGCCGTGGAGCAGCCCGAGGATTAGGTCTTCCTACGAAGTTAGGATATGCATGGCTTCAAGAAGGTAACGAATCGAGAACTGTGAGACCAACCAAAGAAGCCGTACCCTAGCGACAATTGGGATTAAAAATTGTGTTTTTTATTTAGAATAAATGAATCCAATGGCATCAAAAGTACCTTTGTTCAAATTTAAATGAACACATATTATGCATTCCGATGTATAATTAGAAACTTCATTATATGATATGAGAGATCATATAATATTTGAATTTTATTTATTTATACTAAAAATGAGCATTTCAATGAGTCTAATATTATTTAATTTCAATATCATTAAGACATAAAAGTTATCTAACTAATATTTATGATTAAGAGAATTAACACAAATTTTAGAATAAAGTATTTGAGGATTTTGGCATAAGTAACATAAATGCACTCCAAAAATCTATAAAAGACTCATTACATACATGAACGAGATATAACTGTAAAGAGCTTAAAATTTTGAAGAATCCTGGAACCCTATAAGACCATCTTCGTCTATGATCTCTCTTAGCTATTATTGTTTTCCAAATCATCTTTATTTAAGGTTCCAATGCAAGATAAATATTAAGTATGTAATCAAATTATGAAGATTTTGGAACATCCTTTTCCTCTATAAAATTATGTGATAATATATAATTTAGTGTTTAGAAACATATAGTAGCTATATTAAAAAAATTATATTAAATTGAAATAATATAAGATATTGATTGAATGAAAGGAAAGGTGAAGTATGGAGTCTTTTTCCTATTAGGGTCCTTTAGTGATCTCTCTAAATATTATTTGTATATTTTTTTATATAATTATTATTCTCCTTTGAATGATAAATATATTTTTTATTCATACATAATGTCTTGTGTAGCCCCTATTCCCCACATCATCAATATTCTAATTCAAACTACTTGGGAATCTCATTCCCCACCCCCACCCTTCAAACTTCAAAGGCAGGCTTCACATTCATCAGTGCATTGATCCAAAACTGCTACTCATCAATGTGTTGCGAGAAAGCCTGGGCAATAAATCCATACCTACAAAGCCACCAACAAATGCAAGAGCTGCAGCGAGCCCGAAAGCTGGCACATTTCCCTTGCCAAATAGTGAATCCTAAGGACCAACACTGAGTGCAATGATCACCTACAAGTTTAATTTCACCATGTCATCACTCATGAACATGTTGCCAACATGTGTGCTAAGAAGCAACTCTTATTAAATCAGGACTCAATTCTCTGGCAATGAGTAACATACCTGAGGAACCACAATGGAGACATTCAGAACTCCTGTGCATAACCCTGCAATTTCATCACAATAGAAGCTCTCCTTCAGAATTTTTTTTTTTTTTGGGAAAATTTGGGGCTCAGCCCGTATATTAAAAATAAAAGAGACAAATTACAGATAAATAAAAAGGAGACAGCAGAAGTGATCAACCCCAACCAAGAAAAACAGGTTAAGGTCAAACAAAAGAAAGAGCTCAAAAAAGAGGCAAAAATACACTGGACTCAGGTAATAACAGAACTAACTGATAAGCAAGAGAGCTTATCCATGAACAGAAAGATCTGTCCAAGCAATATCCACCCTTCCCTGGTTGCCAAGCAGACTGGAGCAGAGGCAATTGTTGAACATAATAACATCCAAGCCAGAGCTTCAGGGCAGGAAGCTAAACCAACCGAGGCAAAATGCAGCAGCGGCAGAACAAAAGAGGAGCTAATCCAACCAATCATGCCTGGCCGTCCAAGGGAAGAGACCAGTCGAGGCAGCATATAGTTAGTTCCACTCATCATCGTCCAGCAAAACCTAGCAAAACCGAGTTCATTTCCAGAAACAAGAGGGGAAGGAGGCCTGTATGATATCCAGATTTTTCCAGTTAAAGGTCCTCGCTTTAATGGCATGGGAGATCCTTCTAATAGAGGCATTAACAGAAGTAAGAGATCCAGTAAATCGCATTTCGTTACGGGCCTTCCAGAGGAAATAAACAGCACCACACACCACAAAATAACAAAAGTTCCTCTCAAAAGCTTGCAAATGGTGGTTCTCCCCAAAAAAATCAAATACCTGAGCCAATGTAGGTCTAAGCAAAAAATTATTAAGGGGGGGAAGGAGGGAGGAAATAACCGTGAAAGTGTATTCACACTGAAAGAAATAGTGGCTAATACTCTCCTCCCCGTTACGGCACAGAGAACATTGAGGAGAAATAAAGATCTTTCTCTTAGCAAGAATGTCCGCCATTTTAAGCCCCCCTAAAAAAGCCAACCACACAAAGGATGAATGTCTTAAAGCGTACCGTCTGTGCCACACAAATTTAAACCAAGGAACCTTGTTCAAATTGGCATGAAACTGCAACTGGAAGGTCTTAAAGCAAGGCTTACCCTTGCCCATCCAGGTAATAGGGGGTTTAGGCTCCTGATGAATGTGAATAGAAGAAATTCTATTCACAACGTCCCGGCAGAGAGAAGGGGGGAGAGACCAGGCCCCCTCACAAACAAAGTCCTTAACTTCCAAGTCCAGCTCCAAGATGGGGTGAGAAATTTCAGCAATAGCCTTTTCACCACACCAGGGATCCCATAGCATTGATAAACCACAGTTATCCCTAGTGATATTAAAACGAATCTGCCCCCGGATCCTAGAGGCGATGAGGCAAATGTATTTCCAAAAATTGGAAGACTTGGGGTGAGGTGTCTTCCAGGGGGAGGAGAATTTCTTTCTAAACCAGGTAGCTGCAAGGGAGTCAGAACAAAAAAACCTCCAGAGGAAGGTGCAACTAAAGCCAAAAAGAAGAGAATCGATGGAGGGCAAGCCAAGCCCCCCGTAGCACTTTGGTAAACAGGTGTTCTTCCAAGCAATCAAGTGCAGTTTCTTCTCCGAAGAAGATCCATGATACAAAAACTTAGAACTGATTTTATCAATGCGCTTACATATGGCTTTAGGTAAAATCGCCCCTCTGATCCAATAAGCAAGTGTGTTGGCTATAGTGAACTTTAGGAACTGTATTCTACCTGCAAAAGACAAAAATTTTACTTTCCAACCAGCAAGTAGAGTAGAAAGCCTACTCAGGAGTGGTTGGAAGTGAGTAGATTTGAGTTTTTTAGTAGAGATAGGGAGTCCAAGGTAAGTGAGAGTATTTTCAGAAAGAGAAAACCCAAGCAGAGAGGACAGCTCATTAGCAACAAGGGTGTTGAGGGAAAACATCATAGAGCATTTGGCGTTATTTATCCTCAGCCCAGAATGCATAGCAAAAGAGGAAAGAGAATCATTGAGATGGCCCGCATTGGAAAGGGAAGCCTTTCCAAATATAAGAATATCATCAGCGTATAAAAGGTGGTTCACAGAGCAATCACCACAAGACATTCCCTCAAAATTGTTGGAATCAATACCACAGGAAAAAGCATCCATAACTACCGCAAACAGCAGGGGGGATAAAGGGCATCCCTGTCTAAGACCCGAGGTGGAATTGAAAAAACCCTCAAGCGCACCATTAATACAGACCGAGAAGTAAACATCTTCAATGCACCCCTTAATCCAGCTAACAAATTGAGGAGGAAATCCTTTTACAATAAGCCGGTCAAGAAGGAAATCCCTCGAGACAGTATCAAAAGCTTTTCGGATATCCAGCTTCGCACAAAAAAATTTCTCCCTAGCTTTAGAGTTAAAGTCCCTAAGCATTTCATAAGCAAGAACAATGTTGTCCGTAGAGATTCTTTGTTTAATAAACCCCGCTTGGCTTTTATGGATGATGAGTGGCATAACCTCTTTCATACGATTTGCAATAAGTTTTGCAATAATTTTATAAAACACATTACATAAAGAGATTGGACGAAAATCAGATAATGCAGAAGCATGGGAAGCCTTGGGAATCAAGGCAATTGCAGTAGCTTTGGCACCTCGAGGAAGGGCCCCATAAGAAAAGAAATGCTTAACAGCCCTACAGACATGACCACCAATAATGTCCCAGGTGGCTTTATAAAACTCAAAAGTAAAGCCATCCGGACCGGGAGCCTTAGATGAGGAGCCGGCAAAAACAATCAGCCTAATCTCAGTATCAGTTACAGGTCTAACAAGAGAGTCCCAAAGATGTGGGGGAATGGTAGAGCCAGCAGGAATGGGGGGCAAATTAGAATTGTTGGGCTTAGGGGTGTTGTAAAGATTTTGGAAGTATAAAACAACAGCTTTAGCAATATCCTTCTGAGAAGTGAAGATGCCATCCTCAGTGTGTAGCTCTTTAATGCAATTATAATTTTTTCTGGAATTAATCCGAGCATAAAGAAACCCAAGATCATCCTCACCCTTCGAAAGCCAATTAGTTTTACTGCGCTGTGTCACCCAGGAGCACCATGCCTTGTTATATGAAATGAGAGAGGCATTAATATTCTTTAAAGCAGCATTAAGGTTAAGGTCCAAAGGTCTAGCCTGAATCTCAAGATAGCAAAGTTTTTGAGAGTCCTCCAGCTCCTTAATCCGATTAGAGAGGAAGGAGGCATTAGACCAGTTGTTTTGTTTGATAAGGTTTTAAGGTCCTTCAACTTAGAGTAGAGAGCAGAAACCGGGCTGCCCAGGGAATTAGTGGCAAAAATGGAAATCAGGCCATCCCAAAAACACTCCACATTGATTATGTAGTTTTTAAACTGGAATCTGGCAATGGGGTTGATAGGGTTACCCGGGAGGAGCACCAAGGGAGAGTGGTCAGAGCAGGAGGGCGGCTCAATTTTGTAAAAGGAGGTCGGAAATGATTCAATCCAGGCAGTATTTACCAGAATACGATCCAATTTAATATGGATGGGTTCTTCAACCCGTTGATTAAACCAGGAATAAAACAATCCCGAAGAGGGGAGCTCAAGCAAACCAGCATTAAAAACCCAATTGTTCATCTCCTCCAAACGGCTATGGTCCAGAGGACGGCCCCCCACTTTTTCTTCAGCAGTTCTACAGCAATTGAAGTCCCCCATAAGGACCCAGGGAGAGGTAATAGTAGATGCAAGGTTGAGTAACTGTTGCCAGAGGGAAGCCCTCTCAGCATGAGTGTTTGCCGCGTAAATAACCGAGAGCAGCATAGGCGGCTGTGAGCCAATACCAAGAATCCCATGGATAAGCTGCGGGGAAATGAGAGAGGGGGAGAAAGAAATATTCGTAGGGTTCCATTTCAGCCAAATCCGACCCGGGGAGGAAAAGCTGAAGTTGTTACAACTCATTTCATTTGAAAAAACCTTATGCGTGTTAATGAACCAGGGGTCAATAGCTGAAGAGGCAGGTATTTTAGATTCCAGGATACACATCATGTCCAACTGGAAAGTGGAGATAAGTTTCTTGCAAGCGAGAACTCTATCAGGGGAATTAAATCCCCTGACGTTCCAGCAACCAATTGGAGCATGGGTCATTTGGACTTAGAAGTAGTGGAGCGCGATTTATTCTTAGCACTCTTTCCTTTGGGTCCTTTGGTGGAGTTAGTGGGTTCAGTGATGGCTTTGGGTAAATTATCAGAGGAGGGAGGAACCAGATCCTTATCAGGGGGCTCTTCAGGCTGTAGGAGAGCAAATCTGTTAGGGGAAGATACCACAGGATCATGTGACTAGGAGACTTCAGCAGATGGGGAAGGTTTATGGGAGGGGTGACTGGGACTGATGGGAGAGCCAGATTGGAGAAGTGAGTTGCAATGAGAGGTCTCAGAGGAAGACACCTCATCCATGGGAGAGTTAAGATTTGGAATGTGTTCTTTAATGGGTAGTGTCGGATTTGAAATGATGTGTGGAGCAGGCAAAAGGGCAGAAGGTTCTGATGATTTAAAATTGGCTATCTGCTCCGCCGAAGGGATAGAGGCTATGGGATTAGCAGGGGAGGGGATTAAAGGAGTACTGGAAGGAGCAGGGTTAGAGGGGAGGCTGGGAGGGAGAGGTGGTTTGTGTGGAGGAGGTCTAGAAGACCTGGCCCTAGAGGAGCTTCTACCCCTAGCAGGACCGGAGGATGGCTTAGGCTGGGGGTTAATATGACAGAGGGTGGAAGGATGAACTATGGAGCCACAGCCCGCACAAGGAGTAGGTTTCCAATCGTACAGCACCTTGAGGGAGACATCATCTCCATCCAGCGATATAGGGATTTCATCAGGTAAGGGAGAGTTACTAGAGACCAGGACGCAAACACGGGCAAATGTGAGCCTTGTTTTTCGAGCGGTGAGGGCGTCAACCGCAAGGGGGTGTCCGACAAAACTCGCAACTTTAGAAATGCCCATGGGGTTCCAAATAGCTAAAGGTAAATCGACAATTTTAATCCATATAGGGATAGAGGAGAACTCATCTCTTTTGGGTTTGAACTTTGGAGTCCACTTTTGCAAGATGAAGGGCCGACCGAAGAAGAACCATGGCCCCCCAGTCCATGCAACCTGGAAGTCTTCGGGGGAAGAAAATCTGAAAAGGAAGAAGCCATCATTCATGGAAAGGAGATCCACGGCACCTTTGGGGTTCCAAGCTCTCTTTACAGCATTGAGAAGGCTTAGGTAAGTCGGGCGTGGGCCAATAGAGTACCCAACGAGAGAGGAGCTCCAGTCAGGTGCGCCAAGGGCCAAATCCTCGGCCGAGAAAGGGATCTTAGAAGTTGGGGGAATGAACGAGAGAGAGAACTCTCCGGCAACCGGGTCTTCTTTAGTGAGGTTAGAGACAAAGTTAAGGCCCACCGGTGAAGTGGGATTCGAAGAAGTGGCGGGGATAGCTCCGGGGAGAGGAGGGAAGTCTGTGAAGTAAGAGGAGGAAGAAGCCATGAGGCGGGGCGGGGCGGGGAGGGGGAAACCCCTCCCCTGGCGAAAGAGCGAGGAGGTGGCGGGAAGGGGCTAGGGCAAGAAAAACCCTAGCAGACGAAGTCAGCACGTATTTTAATTGCTACTCTCTCCTTCAGAATTAGAAACCTTATTGAGAAAAGAGTCAACACATATGAGATGAAACTAATCAAACCTTGTTGAGTGCTGCCTTCATTTGCAACAAGATGTGTAGCAGTTGTAAAATGAATGCTATATAGAATCTACGAGAAGAAGTTAGAAATTATATGAAAATGACTTTTTTCACATGAATGAGATGGCATTAGAGGGTTAATACTAACAACTAGAGGAAACCTAAGGGTTGTGAAAATGGCCAAAGCTCCAATTTTGATGCCATCAAGTCCTCGGACAGTGGCGCTGATGCTTCATGTGAAGCTTTTTTTGGAAATAGCACTTAGGACAGTGATGGCAACCAAGGCGAGGAACAGAGTGAAGTTGCCTATGACCCACATGATTCTCGAAGATAACTTGTGGCACATTGGCTCAAGCAACATTGCAGAGATACCAAGAACAATCTTAAAATGGGAAATAAAATGTGTCAGATGATGTTAAGCTTCCATTGATTTATCAAATGATGTGAATAATTTGTTATTGATTACTGAATTCAGCAGCAACCCAAATGCACCTTGTTGAACTCCTTTATTAAAAGCTTCAATTTCTTCTTTCGTGCCATTAGAATCACCATGGTAGATCTCACGGCCCATCTAGTCAGCGTCATAGAGGATGAAGGGGAACCATGCCATCTGCAATTAATATTATTAAGGTTGAATTGTTTTTCTTATTGTATGAGTTGAAGAAATAACTAAAAGATAATGATTTAACATACCCATGTGAGAGATGTCACAAGAAGTACAGAGAGCATTCCAGAAGGCAAGTTCTTGAAAGCTTTGAAAATAAAAAAGAATCCAGAAATCTCCTTTGATGCCTTTGCTTCCAACTCGGACAGCTAAACTTCTTTGGCAGAGATGAGAGTAATTGTTAAACAAATTTCAAGGAATATCTACAAGTAGAAAAAAAACTCATCAGAAGCATATATATATATATATATATATATATATATATATATATATATATATATAATGTTGGAAATTAAACAAGTTTTAATGAATATTTGGATGTAGTTTAGACTTTAGAATGATTAGTGCTTCAAAATTATAATGCTGGGAATTAAACCAGTTCTAATGAATACAAAACATATTAACACTTCATGCATATTTGGTCAATTAATGATTCTGTCAAGTTGCTGCTACAATTGATTTCTCTATCATCTTGATTATGGAGTATTGATAATCTTAATCTCTCATATATCTTGAATTCCAACATTGTAAAGGAGAATTCTGACACCTATCAAGCATACCATACAACTAAGAAGGCACCCTTCAGATTCGTGCATGCTTCACAACAAGAATTTATCATCAAGAATGGGAACCACTTAAAAGAGGATTAAAAGAAAAACTATTTGTTAATTGAATCTTGTAATAATAGCAAAGTTATGGATACACTTGTTTAAACAAGAAGAAATATGAAGCATACTTGTGCCAATTTCCACTAACCCCAGAAGCATAACCGAGGATGTTTCCAAAAGCCATCCAAAATGCATAAATAATATTTCCTGTGCTGCATCCATGGTTGCTTATCATAGGAAAAGGGTATCAGATCACATGAAAATGGTAGTCAACTGAGGCTTCAAGAAGTGCAGAAATAATTACCAGAGAGATCAGCCATCATCGCTCGAGCTGGACCCTATAATTAGGAATCCAAATAGAATGAAATATCATTCTTAGTGTGCAAAAATAAATAAATAAATAAATAAGAAAGAAAGAAAAAGAAACCATTGAGCAACTTACTTGAACTACATTGTTAGAGAAATCTAGCACCCAAAATCCAACCACATAAATAAGAGCTGCTTTCCATCGAGAACCAACATAGGTGCTACTCATCATCCAAATGATCAATTTTCAGTTATACATAATCATATATTCATAGAACAATTAGGGCTTATTTAAGATCACTTCTATTTTTTTTATTTAAAAAGTATACTTGTTTATCATATTTTTTCACTGTTTTATTTTTTATTTTTAAAAATAAATCAAATTTAATGTCAAAAAAAAAAAAAAATCATCTTGATCAGACAAAATCTCGATATATATTTGAATTGAAAAATTTTAAAGTTAAATTCATGAGCATCCAAACTCTGATTTCAACGACTTATAGTTGAACTGAACGTCTCAATAAGGTGACCCCAACGATACCAAAAGTAGTTCATTCGGAGTCCAAATGAGCCTTTTTAAGCACTTGAATCACAAATGAAAACTTCAAGACATTAATTAGAGAATATGTGATCTCCAAATCTTGCATGCTTATATTCAAATCAAGCATCTCAAAGAGACAAATCCAATGAGCCCAAGATTGTTTAATTCTGACATCATTAAGACACTTAAAAGCTAAAGAAACACTTATGATCACGAGAATTAATAAAGGTTGTCTATTGGTGTATGATAGATTTTTTCTATATTAATGGGGTATGCAACACCCAAAAAAATTATAAATAGGCCTCCAATTTTTATATCAAAGGGGACTTGTTTGCATTGGATTTCAAGAGAGCTTAGAGACTATAAGAATTTAAGACCTCTACTCGAGCACCACTACTTGACCGCTGCTGTCCAAACACTGGCTGATCATTGTTATCAGATCAACCCTTGATCGACGCATTCAGACCATACATGATCGACATTGTCACACAACCTCCTAATTGCCGGCATTAAACCAACGCGTTCCAAAACACCCTTTGATCTTTACCAATGGACAAATGCCCAACCATCATTGTTGAACCACCATTCGACTATCACTATCAGAACAATGTCAAACCACTATCATTGGAATATTATCATACCACCATCATCACACAATAATCTCCAACCACGATCCTCTGATCATCATTTCCTAACTATAATCCTTTGACCATCTTCACCCAACTATGGTCTTCTAGCTTATCTAAGTACGATCCCTTGACCTTTATTGCCAGATTATGGCCTATTAACCTCCATCATCACACTGTAGTCCTTCAACCATCTGAATATGATCATTCGTCTATTATCGCTCAACCATGGTCCTCCAACTCAATTGTCTAACTATGATCATCCAACCACCATCGCCATACTAAATTTAACCAACAACTATCACCCGAACTACGGTCCTCCAACAACCTTTCTCTCGACTATGGTCCTCTAACCACTTTTGCCTGACTCGATCTTCCGACCATCATTGCCTGACTACGGTCCCTTGATCTCATTCACATGACTACGCCTTTCCAACCTTCATCATCTAGCTATAGTACCCTAACCACAATTGCCCAACTATAATCCTTCAAACATCATCGTCGAACTACTGTTCTTTAAACTCCTTCTTTGAACTATGATCCTCTGACCTTTGATCATTATCGCCTGACTATAGGCCTCCAAACACCATAATCTAAATACGATCCTCCAACCACTCTTGTCAGATTATAATTCCCTGACCTTTATTGCCTAACTATGACCCCCAACCTCCATCACCTAACCATAATCATCCGACCATCATCATCCAACTACGATCATCCTACTATAATTAGGGGTGCCAACGGCCTGGGTTCGGATCCAACCTGTTTTGACCCGGGTCCAAACGGCTTGACCCTAAGCCGACCCAATTTTACAAGCGGGTCAGGATTTTCAACCTGAAACCTACCCATACGAGTTATCATGTTGAAACGACCCAACCTACGAACACGAAGAGAAGCTGAGTCGCTTGTGCTGTGTGGTTCACGATCGAGCTCTTAGCTCGCAAGCATGGCATAGGGTGGGATCGTGCCTCGCGGGTCTGGGATAGAGAGTTCAGACATGTGTTCAACCTTCCAGGATTGAGCACTGGGCCGTTGGTGCGTAGTGCACTGCGTCACTACAGAGGTCTTAAACATCATCAAAGGCATTTGATTCAGTGACCAATTCATCATCAAATCCTTCATAGTCCATCACTCATCTCCATCAGAACTCCTTCGTCTCTTCGCCATCTCTCCTTCTCATCAAAGCTACTCTAATGGCCTCCCTTTCCCTTCTACAACCATGTACCTTTCCACCAACTTCACCATTCTAGATCACCATGCATGGCACAACATTCTCACTCTAGGCCTTGGCACTAAGTTGTCTAAAATTGCACTCTTTATCTTCGAGACAGATACTATGAAGGCTGTTGTTGATAGAATTTGGCCAGTAATGTGAATAAGAAATTGATTTAGGGGCTTAGTGGATGTGAAATGGCAAGGTTTAAGTTCAGGATAGGTTGCTTGACTTTTATATTTATACTGTGAGGAGATTAGGAGCTTTTGATTTTTTCTCTACTGATGATTTGAGGAAAGTTTTGGAGTTTGTGATGGTGCTTAAGGATTTCCTTGATCATATTGATATGCTGGCATTATCGGGCCAGAAAACATCACTTTTCAGTTTCCATTATGGAGGGTGGGAATTGGAATGGCGGTTCTATGATCGATCTCTCAGCCTCTCAACTCACGAGTGTGATGCAGAAGTGCAGAGGGCAAGATCGCGTCTCGCGAGTCTGGGATCGAGTTTTCGAGCACGGGATGAGCTCTTGGTGTTCGATAAAATTTGAGTGCCTCCAGGCCATTTTGGGTTGATTTCAGGTTTTTAGGTCAACCTGTACCCAACAAAGTTTTATAAATGGGTCAGGATCTCAAACCCGAACCCGACCCGTATAACAAACGGGTTGTCCTGGACCTGAAAATTTTTAGGTCAGGTTTCAAGTTGGGTTAAGTTTTGACACCCCTAATTATAATCACTTGTTGGTAGTTTGAAAGCGGGTTTTGAAAAGTTTAGTTTTCTTTGAGAAATTTATTTAAAGAGTTCAATTTCAAAATCGAACACTTCATTACGGATGATACATTGCCTCGAGAGATAAAAATATCATTCCTTAATGAGTTCAGAAAATGAAATTGAAAGCTTTACCTTGGCTATGATGATCAGATTCAAAAGATAACAACATATAACCCCGAAGGGTCAATATGATGTTCTATCAAGTATCTGATTATAATAACCTAGGAGAGGGATCATTATCTTCATATTCAAAATCATGACGATAAACGATATACCTCCCCAAGGGGAGAGGATATCACTTATTATCGATTATTTGAATATGAGGATAGTGATCTTTGTTGACTTAATTTTCTCAAAGAAGACCAATTAAGTTTTAAAAATTAATTTTTGAAAATTAGATGTGGGTTCTAAATCTCCTACGAGCGCAAGCCCTCGTAGTTAATTACATCGTGGGAGACCGGAGTCCCCTACAAAAACTTTCGATTAAAATAATGGCAGAAATTTTATTTAGAGATTTCTAGGAGTGATACCAAAGAGGTGAATTTAGATTTTGAAAAGGGATTGGATCAAGTTTTGAATAATTATTTTTGAGTCAAGGGAAGAGGGGTAGGAGACACTTTGAGATTCTGAAACAATTCAGAAGTGTCCCGACCTAAGCTAAGTGTTGGGCTTTAAATTTTGGATTGGAAGAATATTTAGTTTGAGTTAAGCGTTTTATTAGAAATTTGGGATTATATTCCCAGAGGTTGGGATCTTATGACTCAAAAAGAAATCTGCCCCGGATCCTAACTCTAAATTTGGACACTGGGACACAGTAGTCCGAACCTAACTAATGTAGTGCAAAATCTGGACTTACCCCGGCCTGGATTGGGGAGCCAGCTAAACCACCTAAACGCTTCAAAACTATGAGTCTGGTCTTTTGATGCAGAGTGATCAGGGACGTTATTTAAGATGGGTATAAGAAGTTGGGGTCGACATCTAGAGCAGATTCCTAGTTGACCCCTTGACTTATGTTGGGTGGAATGCTTAGACTAAAATGCAATTAAAATTTTAATTTAATTACTTTCCAATGCGATGCATGCTGGTTAAAATCTCTAAATCAGGTATGCATTAGATTTAAAAAAAGGCTTATAAAATAATTTTTTTTTGAAAAGACTAGACTTCCCCAGATCCAGCACCTCATCCTCATAGGTCAGATTATCTGGACTCTACCCGCAAGCGGGGAAGTGTCTTATAGCAAGGAGGGAAAGAGATGCAGTAATATGCATGCAACCCTGGACGATTCCGGCTATTCCCTAGGTCGTTAAATTTCTATGTTATTTAAATCTTAAAGTTTTAAATATTAGTTATGAGTAAAAATATTTTTAGTCCTTAGGGAGTCTAGCGAAGTCTAGGCTAAAACAAAAAGAACGACATGCAATCGCCAAAAAAACTAAGAAAAATACGTAATCCTATACGCAGTCAAATCAAATCAAAACATATTGAATAATCAAACTAATTAAGTAAATGTCCATAGGCAAATTGCCTTGCTTATTACAACTCAGATTTAAAGAAATTAAAAGTGGCCGGGCACCACCGACAACATCCCGGATTCTAATCCTAATACAGACGCAAGTGACTTTGAGTGGGATACTCTCTGTCTTCAACTCCTCGGTCTTCTCCTCCTTGGGCTCCTTGGATTCTTCGTGGTCGGATACCTAAATGGAAAAGAGAACTCTTCCCTTGAGGGGAAGGTTACTCTTTCCACTTTTGGTAGTAAAATAATTCAAATTTGGAGTTGCAAATGGATAAGGACTATCCCCCAAAGGGATATCCTTTCCTCTTTGAAATCTAACCTTTGGATCTATGTATCCCAAATTCAAAGTGCAACTTTCATAACTCAATACTCAAATGAATTACATAAATATGAAAATAAAAATTCTAGACTCTCCTGCAAGGTTATCCTAAGCATTTAAATATTAAACACATCCCAAGCAGTTATATGTATGTATATATGTAGAAAAATAAATACACTTGGCCACGCTCTTTTTTATTTGGGGGCTAAGCAGTTGAAGCACCCGTAGCATTTACATTTATTATTTATTTAGTCCCCTTTATTGCCCTGCACGAGCGTGGCCACCTGCAAAAAATCTAGTGAGCATCCAGATCGTTCCTAATCTAAGGGTAATCTAGTCGCCCATCACATCAATCCACAGAGTGCAGTAAAAGTAAACAAACACATCAATCAATTTCAATCACAACATGCAATAAAAACTCAGAAAACCCGGCACACAACAGAAAAGTAAACACCGGCCTAGCCTGGATCTAGAGTCGGTTGTCCTAGCAAACCATCTAAAGTGTGTGTAGAAGGTCGTGTGGCTGGGGTAGATCCTAGGATGGGTAATTTGTTCAAATTATCTAATATTTGAATTTGTGGAAGGCTCAAAGAGAGGTTTAATTAAAGTTTAAATATTAGTATATTAAAATTTAAATTAAACTCATTTTAATAGATAAATGATTACTATCTTTGTTGCTCACCAAGGCCATGAAGTTTTTTTCACCTTTCTTGGGGCTAAGTTAATAGCCTCGTAGGCCTGGGTTACCTAGTAGTAATCGGGGTTGATTAAGTTGATTTAGTTTGTTGAAAATTAAAAATCAATTAATATTAATTAATTTAATTAATTACATATTTTTAAAATTTAAATTATTTTATATTTTCCATCAACAGGTTCGTGGCGTTGTGCCACCAGGCTCGAGGAACCAGGTCTCCTTAAGACACACTTAGCCTCGCAACCCGGAGTAGTCAATCCTAAAAATCTTGCTGATGTAGTTGAATTAAGGGTTTTAACTTGGTTAAGTAATTAAAAGTAACTTAATTTTGATGTTTAACACTCCATTGAATTCATTCGTGGCGTTGTGCCACCAGGCTCGAGGAACCAGGCCTCCTTAGGACACTTAGCCCCGCAGCCCGGAGTAGTCCATCCAATAAACTTCATCTTTAGGGTGGTTGTTATGCATTTGAGTGTTGGTTGAGTATTTTATTAATCAAATTAAAGTTTTCTAGAATTTTAATGAATTATTGGATTTTTAGAATTTATTGGAATTATTTAATTATGTTAATTAAGGGGTCCAAAAGTTGACTTTTTAATTTAAAGCTCATTTTATAAGTTTCAGATTTTTAATAAATATTAGACCTTATGATGAGTTCTTAGACTGTTAGCACACTCAATTTGGAGTTTTCTATGAAAAGTTATGATTTTTTGAAATTCGGGCCTAGTTTTGAACTACATTTGACCAAAAGGTTGACTTTTTGACTTTGACCAGATTTTGGATGTTTAACATTTTTATAAAATACTAGACCTTAATTGGAGTTGATTGACACTAAGTTTGCTCAATTTAGATTTTTCTGTAATTAGTTATGAATTTTCAAAGTTTCACTAATTATTGGAATTTTTAAAAATTGCCTAATTAGGAAGGTTTTGATCATTTTGATCCAAACTCATCCCAAACTACATGGAATCAATCTCAAAGGTCAGGAATGACCCATGGGGGTGTTTCCAAGTGTTTGGAGATTCATTTGGATTTTTAATGATTTTTAATTAATTAATTTAATTAAATATTAATTTTCATTAAAAGTCAAATTAAAGTTAAATTAGGAGTCCAGTTAAGGAGCTTTTATTTTTTCTAGGTAGAGGACTAAGTTCTGGTCAGTTTAAGATATTATTTGTATTTTTTAGAGTTAATTTGGATTTATTGTATTTTTTTGAATGTTTTGGGTCCTTAAAAGGACTAAAACTTTGGGTAATTAATTTTCTAACCTAATGACCTCCAAATTCAATGAAATTTTAAACTAAGGTACATGGTGTCACTAAGTTTACTGTGTTTAAATTTCACCCATATTGGGTGTGTGTACAATCCCCTAGGAATTTTTTAAATTTTCTAGAATTTTCCTTAATTATTTTTCCTAGGTGTCTCTACTGTTCAAATAGGCTTGAAATTTATTTTGTCTGACCCTTACACATATACAATCCAGTAATCAAATTAACTCAAAATTAATTTTAATAAATACTAGGCTAAATTATCTTTCCAACGAGCCCAAAAACACTTAATTTGGTGGAGAAATGAATTTATTATGAATTTTAAAAGTTATGACTATTTTTTTTAATTTTAAAGTCCATTAATAACCGGTGCCAATCATTGGCAATGATCGGCGCCAAAACAGCGGTGGCGTGTGATATTTTGATATGCAAAGTGCTGTTTATCAACCACCTATCCATGCCATCACTAACCCCAAGCCGTCCGATCGAGAAAGATAGAAAATCGGACGGCCGAGATCGATCTAAGCCGTTTTAGTTCAAAATGAACTAGGAAATTGAAATACTCATAACTTTCAAAATACTCATCTAAATTTAATGAAATTTGAAACATAGGCTCATGGGAACATGAACTTTCATTGCCTAGAGTTTGGAGACCCCAAACAATGAAATTTTTGAGCAGTTTCAAATTAAAATTTAAACTTAAAATGAGCATAACTTACAATCCAACTGTTAGATTTTTGAGATCTTGGGCTCATTGGAAAGCTGCAGTGATCCTCTATAACTTTGATGAAGATATCAAGAGCTAGATCTTTCTGGATCGAAAGTTGTGTTGAAAAATCTTCTTTCTCTCTAGAATGCTCTCTCCTCACTAAAATAGTGATTTGAGGCTTGGAAATGATGGGAAGAAGGTTGAGAAAGCTTTGAAGATGGATGGAGAGGATGGGGAAAGCTCTAGGAAGGTTGGAGGCTGCTGGAGAGTTTAGGGAGAGTTGAGGGAGAGTGAATAATGAATCCTCTCTTAGGTTAGGTTTCTCCCACCTTAACCCTTGGCTTTTGGATTGGATGGTCTTGATTTGTTTGGAGAGAGTTTGGATGCATGACAAGTGTCCCCTAAGCTACCCAAAGCTAGGTAATAGGGTTGGGGGTGAGTGTGACCTCTCTTGGTCCATGGGAAAGGGGACCACAAGCTTTTTCTTCCATTTGGATGAACCAATGCTTGGCTTGGTTTATGGTGTTGGATTAGGGCTTCTTAAGAGAGAAAATGGGTCAATTTCTATCAGGTTTGAGCAGGTTTTGGATTAAGTCATGGATTGCCAAGGTGGCTTGGTGATGTGGCCATGATTTGGCCTCTTTCCATAGGCTTAAAGGGGTTTGGAGAAGGTTTTGACTCCTCCAAATAGGTTGACCAAGTCAACCCAAGGGGAGCTTGACTTGGAAAGCTTTGGACATATCAAGGGTGTCCAATTGAATAATTTTGAGGGATTGATTTGATTTAAAATGGGTCCAAGCCTTGAAATTGACCTTAATGTGGGTTAAGGGTTGATTTGGTCAACTATGGTTGACTTGGTCAACCAGGTCAAACCAAAGAGTAGATTTGATTTCAATGAGTCTCAAATATCATGGGAAATTCATTAAGAAAGGTTTCAATGGTTAAAGATGTTGAACCATGTTGAGTTTTGGTCAAAAGTCCAAACCCCTTTAAAGGGCATTTTGGTCATTTTGACCTCTGGTCAATCCTGGGTCAAGGTGAGTCCAAAAAGATGTAGATTAATGTTGAATATATCAATATCAAGGGTCTGAAAGTGATCAGAGGGTTTGAAGGAAACTCCAAGGTCAAATTCCACTAGATGACGAGTCTAGTGGCACGGGCCATAAATATCTGAAAGTTTAGCAGCCTTTGGGAAAAGATGCAGTTTCTAGAGTTAAAAGTGTCGGATCAAGCTCAAATTTGGAGGGTTGGTCCTAGAGACATGTCTAGATGATATGCAGTTGACGGATCATGATTTGGAGATCATTTGACTGGGTTTCTAGGTGACATAAAGTTCACCCAGAAAGGGTTTCAGGACCTAGGTCCTTGGCCTTGAAGGTTTGATTTGGAATGTTGGATTTGGGTTGGATTTAAGAGTTAAATGATTGAAATTGAACCATTCATATCAATGGAAATCAAATGAAAGATTGAAATTAATTAGATATGATTTGAAATTTGATTGAATGTTGATTGAAGGTTGGATTAAAGATTGAGTTGAAAGGTAGAGCTGGATTTGATTGGAATTGAATTGGGTCTTTATTAGGACCTTTATGACTAAGGGGTGGACATCTCCCCATCATTAGGTCACTAAAAAGAAACCCAAGTGGGTCCTAGTGACCTCATACAAAAATGAGGTCTACATCACTTAGCTAAGATCCTTTGACCTCCATTGCCCAATTATGATCCTCCAATATTTGATCACCATCACCCAATTATAGCCATTTGCTACTATCATCTGACTACAATTCTTCAACCTCCACAATCCAACTATTATCCTCCGACAACCATTACTCAACTACTAACTTCTGACCACCTTCGCTCGAGTATGGTCCTTACTCCTTTGACCTCTATTGTTTAACTACGGTCATCTGACCACCATCTCCTAACTATTGTCCTCCAACTATAATTACCCACATATAGTCTTTAGACTATATTTGATCGAGTACAATCCTTTGACAATCATCATTTCACTACGATCCTCTAATCTCTACCATCTAACTATTATTCCCTTACCTCCATTGTATAACTATAGTCCTCTGAACAATATTTTTAGAGTAAGGTCTTCTAACCACGCTCACCCAGTTACTGTTCTCTGACCTCTATCACTCGACTATGATCCTCCGACCTCTAAGCAAGATCCCCTGACTATAATCCTTGGTTCATCATCACCCAATTACAGTCCTTGCTATGACCAATGTTATATGACTTCAATCCTCTAACCACCATCATACGATACAACCCTCTGACCACTATCACCTTGTTATATATCTCAAACCTCCATCGCCTGACCACATCCCCAACCTACGTTGTCTGATTACAATTGTATTCCGACTAAGGTCCTTCACCCATAAACACCCAATTATGATCCTCCAATCTATGGACACTAATATCCGACTATGATCCTCTAACCATTACCGCCAACTAAAACTCTCTGAACTCCGTTGCCTGACTATGATCCTCTAATCTTCGACCACTGTTGCCTGACTATAGTCGGCTGATTACTATTTCCCGATTATGGTTCTTCTTCCTCTATCCCTCAACTATAGCCCTCCGATTATCACCATTTGATTACAATCTTCTGGCCACTATTGTCTGATAAAGATCCTCCAATCACTGTTACTTAACTAAACTCTTTAGATCATTGTTGGCCAAATATAGTCCTTTGACCATCATCATCTGACTATAGTCCTCTGAGATCCATCATCACACTTATATCCTTCAACTTCTGTTGCAGAACTACGACCCTCTATCCTAAGATTTTCTAACCGTATCACCTAGCTACACCGACACCCATTAACTTCATCACCTACCAACATAAATAATGTCAACACATGTCATCGTTTACTAGATCGATGCTGCGATCTACACTAACTCTGACTCTCAATGTTAGTATTGGGATTTATGCTAGCCTTCTTGGTCTCTGGTATTCTCTTCTCAAAAGAGTATGACTAAAGAATCCAACAATCGATCCCTTAAAGATAACACTCATGCCACAGGACTCTCCCAACTTCAATTGCATAATATGTTACATACATTGTATATTTACTTCATTGAATCAATACATTTTCTTGTGGAAGGGTATCTTTTTTAATTGATGACAAACACTAGTGAAACCATTTTATTTGGGTCTTGCCCATGGTTTTTTTTCTTTCTTGGGGTTTTTCATGTAAAAACTTTGGTATATCTTTCAACTCTTAAATTTGTGTGTGTGTGTTTAATCTTCGTACTAGCTAGTGCTAAGATGTTAAATTCTCTATCTCTATATTATTGCAATAGTTCTGATGCACAACAAAGTCATTTTTAAACACTTAAAGACATGTTAATCGAGTGTTTTGACTATTTTAAAAATAACTATCGCAATCGGTTGTCGTTGTGGTGGGCAACCATAATTACCACCATCATCTCACTGGTTGCCACTAGTGACCACTCTCACCACCGCTTACATCAACTTATTCAGTATTCAATAAAAAATAAAATAATTTATTTTTAAAACATGAAATATATTTTATTTCATGTTAAAAATATAGATAAATAAAAATCAAAATTAAAAAATAAAATATAAAATGACCTTTAATATATACCTACAATTTTCCTTTGTGTCACCAAGTGCAGAGCCAATGTCAGATGAGAAACCAATTACCATTACCTAAACAAATAAATATCAAATTTATATGTTACCAACAATAAGGCAAATGAATAGAATGAAGAGAAAGAAAGCAGACTATCTCACTTACAGCACAACATATAATAAAGCAGCCAGCAAGAATGAATGGCTTTCTCCTGCCAAATCTTGAGCCACATCTGTCACTCCACATACCAATTGTAGGCCCAACCTATATTCATGGAATAAAATAAGATATATAAATGAGCTTAATGAGCAGGTGACTGTCCATTGTAAGAAAACAGAAGGAAATCTTATCAATTTGAGCACTTACAACAAAGCCTGCTATGGGGCCACAAAGCCACATGATAGAAGCCAGAGAATGAGGAAGCCCAAGTGTCTGCATCGATTAATCAGATTACAAGGCTAAGTATACATAATTATACTCTTACAAGACAGAAAAGATTGCTTTGCAATATAAAAAGCCAAATTTTTTTCTTCTCCTAACTAGCTTTCTTGAAAGTACAAGCAAAATGCAAGTAAAAATTCCATCTTTGATCCCAAATGCTTTGTTTTGTTCAAATGAAGGAATGAAGAAGGAAAAAGATGAGATCTTTACCTGTACATATTGTGCAAGGAGATAGAGCTGAAGCGCCCAGCCATATTGCACTCCTCCGGCGACCATACAAGAGAGGATAAGTCGCACTAAGCTTATTTCCGGAACCTGCACTCCATTTTTTGACACCATTTTGGTACTCGTTACGATTCACTCTTTATTTTATATTTCGATAGCCAAATAACATCGCCGTATACGAAGATGATGGCGGTGCCTGGAGCTCAGGTATGCTCCCCTTTTATAGCCTTCGCTTTGGCTCCCCACCGATCTGATGTGGCCGAGGTTTCGCATATTTGTGATAGGGGTCAAGGAAAAATGTGAGGGAGGGGGGATACCACGTAGGTGGAGTAGGTTAAGATCATGGGAGTAGATATATGTTTGCCTTCATTTTTGTGGAGGGGAAGGGACTGCAGTCACCTCATGGTTGAGTTATCGTTGAGGCCAACCGCCAACATGTGGATTTGTGGGTTTAAGCATAGATGCAACCCATTTCCTCAAGAGGTGGAAGAATAAAATAATAATTAAATTTCCGTAAATATATTTTTATTGAATCTGCAATATTTTGAATCATATATCATTTATCTATTAATTTGATTAAAATGGCCCACTCAAATTGGTTGGTTTGATGGGTTGTTATGGGCTGTAATGCCTAAATTGCGGCCCATTCCAAGCAAATCCAGTCCAAAAGCAAAGAGTAGACGGTTAAAATGTACCACTCAATTATGCTTTGTATTTTATAAGGGTGCCCCACAAGCTAAAATTTATTTAATTGTCTGATTAGGTGACTCAATTTGCACCTCAAATTATTTATATTTAATCATTAAGAATTAAAATATTTATAAAAATAAAATATGAAAAATGATTAAAATTTAGAGAGATAGATAAACCCTAAACACATAAATGCCAATCTTAAAGTCATCATAAAAAAAATATTGTTAACTCATATCAATATTTTATCAATTTATTATTAGTTCAATAAAAAATAAAATGAACACAAATTTATTTATTTATTTAGCCAAATTTTTTGTAATTTAACCCTCAAGCTTTTGCAAAATGCTCCCTATATTCCTTAAAATGACATGGAATTGCCTTTTCAATTTTACATTTCTAATTTTCCTTGCTCTAAGTAATCACTAGATTCTGATAGATAGCCAATTACTAAAAAAACCAAGCAATTGTGTTGGGATATTAACTCAGATCAGATAAAAAATATTAAAATTTTGTTTAGTTGTGATACGGATAAGGATGAGGATCTTGTGTTCATCATCATTACCACTTTGATGTGTAAGCTTTGTTTTATAACTTTTATCAGTTGAATAGTAATTATTGATTAATAAAATATTGCTCAACTTAGTGTATGTATTTTCCTGTGAATTTTAGTGTTCAACTTAAATATTTTTTTGCCAAAATAAAGAAAAAAAGTTTTTTATTATAGTTTTTTTGTGATTGAGTAAATTTTGAATAAATAAATATGTGAGATTAATAATTCGTTGTGAGATTAATAATTCGTTTGGCAGCTTTTGATAGATTTGGGTAAGCTATAGTTTTTTATAGAGTTGATCGTAAAATTATTATGGGAGAAAATAATTTTTTTAAAAGCTACTGTAGAAAATAAATTCCTAGCATAAAAAATTCTTGAAAGCTACAATACATTGTAGCCAAATAAAAACTGTAGTTACAGTTTGAGATAAGGAAACCTTACTGTTTCATTGTGTATATATATATATATTAGGAAGTGTAAGCAAGAGTTTCCTTTTTTGGCCCTGGAGTTGGAAGATGAGAGAAGCTAAGACTAATTACATACATTCGTTCTTCTTGACTATTTTGAGGTGAGAGTTATTCACTAATTAATTAGGCGGTGCTTCGATGGGGGTGGTTGAGCGGTGATTTGATGGTGCTTTGATGCATCTTCATGATTTTTCAGGCTTCTAAGCTATTTTAAATCTCAAGCTAAGATTGAAGTCCCCCTTCATGTAGGGGTGTCAAAATGGGTTGATGGCTCGGGTTCAAGTCCAACTCGAGTTGACCCAGATTCAAACGAGTTGACACTAGCCCGACTCAGTTTTGCAAACAGGTCAGGATTGTCAATCCAAACTCGACCCGTGCGGGTTGCTGGGTTGACTTGACCCAACCCGCCAGGGTAGCAATCAAACGCTCGCAGCACAAGCGCACAGCAGGTCCGGCCATTTGCGGTTCTGCGCTAGCGCTACAGGAGCCCGTTGCGCTATAAGAGGGTGGGACGGCGGCACCGCGGTAGGCTGGCAGCATCAGCTCAAACTCGCAGCAAGTGATGTGATGAGGCAACAATCGAGTGACGAGACAGGTCACACATGATGTTACAAACGGGTCAAATACGGGTTGGTTTTGGGTTTCTGGGTCAACCCGAACTCGATCCGATTTTATAAACGGGTCAGAATTACAAACTTGAACTTGACCCATATGACAAACGGGTTAACTTGAACACGAAATTTTCCGGGTCGGATTTTGGGTCATGTTAGATTTTGACACCCGCCTACCTCCATGTTAAGAGTGGGGCATATTTGAAAATTTTTTAGAGTGGCAAGCTATGTGGATATAGAAAAAATTCAAAAGACTCAATTAGATGACTCCTATTTATTCCCTCAATTATAGATAGTTGCTTCATCTTTTACGTACCTTAGTAATCTCAAAATTAATCAATTTTTGGCTTGTTTGATTTGTCTCATCAAGGATTTTGGTTTTATATAATCATTGAATTAGAGATTTATTGGGTAGGTGAGGTCCTGAGTTGGGAGAATAGTTAGGATTATTTTAGTTCAAAGATTTTTAATCTTCTATTTATTTTTAAATTTTATATCAAAATTAAATTTTGATCATTTGATTAAAAATAAATGATGATAATTTGATGGGGTTGTTCAATAAAACTCTCATCGATTTAGACTGAGTTGTGATAATTAAATCATTATTTTTAAAGGGAGTTTGCATCTCTGATAAGAAAATACCCCAAAGTGGCCAATGAAATAAAGTTAAAGATAATAGTTTGATTAGAGAGCCACAAAAGGTTAAAAAAAAATCATAATCCTCAATAATATTTTAAATGTTTTGTACATTAATTATAGAGGTTATGAAATCAAATGCTCACCTTGCAAAAGTTTCTGTTGGGTTTGTTACTTTTTCAGCAGGAAAAAATTGTCTTCTTTCCTTTGTTTTCCAGTCTGCGTCTGCTAATTACAAGTTGCAACTCCTCTACTGATCTATCTCATTTCATTTGTCCATACTCTCAGTGAATTCTTTGCCTCTTTTGCTGCCTTTTTGCTCTCTCAACTTAATAAGATTTTATGCATTTTAAAAGTTGTTATTCTTTATGACTTCCTCATAAGCTGAACCAATCAAAGCTGAAATTTTAAATTATCTGCTCCCATTAGTATAATTCTGTTTAATGTAAGAACAAGAGCAGCTTTGATAATTAAGGGGAAGCTGTGTCTCAAAAGAAGACAATTAGTAACATCCTTAGGCTTTGTTTGTGAAGTTTTCTTACCGCTTTAGTACAAAAAATTTTTGAAACTAAAATTTTATTACTAGAAAATTGCTTCGATGAAGTGTTAGAAAATGTTGCTTCCAAAATACTATAAATAGTCTATTCTCCACATTTTGAGGGCTTAGATTTGAGATTGGAAAGAGCTTAGAGATCTAAAAAACTCTAAATATCTATCAAACATTTGCAACCAACGTTCATATCCAAACACCGCTGTCATTCACTTGAGATTGAAGAACCAACAGTTGTTCTACAGTCATTGCACAACCATTGTCATCTAATAGCCATTATTTCACCATCATCAGCCGACTACTGTTATTCAGCAATCATTAACTGATCATCATTGCTCAACTAACATTATCCTATCATGAAAGCCTCCCCACACTATTTTTCCTATGATCTCTATGCCAACTACAGGAAACTAAGCAAGTGCTTTCAAATAATAATCTCATTTTCTTCAATTGTGAAAAATATATGACTTTTTTAACTTCAAGTATATAGTGAATTATTTTAACCGGGCCATATCCCATGAATTTTTTTTTTCTTTTAAAGTTTTTTTTATAAAAACTCTAATCTATCATATATTCTTCTCTTTTATCTATATATATACTAAGTTTTTGTGCAAAATTAAGATAAAAAAATCTCTTTATGGACACAAATTTTATACTATGTAAAAAATAATATAAAAAAATAGGCCACAAGATAAGACACACTCAGATTAACGTCAAGCGCTATGAGAACAGCATATATATATATATATAAAACACCACGGGATTTCGGCCCAAGCCCAATATACATATAACACCACGAGCTTTCGGCCCAAGCCCAATGATACATAATTCTTAATTAGATAAAATTAGCTGCTCTTTTTTTTTTCTTTTTTTTTTAATTAAATGTATTCATTTTTCAAATTTTAAAATGGAGCAAATAAAATTTATAATAAAAATTGAAGCGCGTTCATATCAGATATTAAATGCTGCTGTTTTACTTATTTCAAAATCATCTATTTTAAAATTTATATTTATCATGATAACATTATTTAGATAATATTCTAATATTTTGTTCGAATAAAATAATTGATTTATTTTACTAGTTTTTATATAGCATGTAAATCACGTGATCTCAAACAACTCAGCCTACTTACTAAAAACAAATTTGCTACAATAACCTTCTAATAAACACTTTCTTTTTCAACCTTACTTTATTGACAAACAAAAGGTACATAAATGAACACAGTGTAAGAAAAATTAGAAAAAAAAATTTAATATTTTCCTCCTCACATTATCAAAGATTTTCAAACATTATACCCTATAATGTTCACATTTATTAATTTTTGTACTATAAAATTTCTCTAAGAAAATCGCCCCAAACGAAACCATCATCTCAAAATAAAGAATTTGAGAACCTATAATAAGTATGGAGATGAATCTTTATACTTACTTTAAGCTAGAGGAGCAAGTGAGTCAAGCCGTCTCATGAGCTCGACTCGATAAACGGGTCGTGAGTCGAGCTCAATAAACTAACGAGCCAAGTTTGAGTCAGCCCTGATTCGACTTATTAGTTTGCAACTTGGCTCATTTAAAATACATGAATATAAAATGCACTTTTTTATATAAGTGATTTTTTTATTATTTTTCTTCTAATTTTTTTTATTTTTTTATTATTTTCTTATAATGATTGCTTGAAATGTAAACATTTTCTCTCTTTCAAAATAAACAAATTGGCTCGAACTTGATTAATTAAGTTAGCTCAAGCTCAAGCCTCAAGTGACTCCAACTTAGCGGTGTCAATTCGGGTTGACGGGTTGGGTTTGGGCGAACTCGAGTTGACCTAGCTTTAAATGGGTCAACTCGAACCCGACCTATTTTTGCAAATGGTTCGGATTTTTCAACCCGGACACGACCCGCATGGGTTGCCAAGTTGACATGACCCGGATTTTCGGATTGCCGAGTCAACCCGAACCCTACCCGATTTTTGAAACGGGTCGGTTTGTTGAACCCAAACTCGACCCGTTTCACAAACGGGTCGACCCGAACTCGGATTTTTCCGGGTCAAGTCCGAGTCAGGTTTCGAGTCTCGTCAAAAATTGACACCCCTACTCGAGCTCATCTCGACTCATTTATACCACAACTTTAAGCTCTGGGATTCTTATCTTTCGAGATCACTAGAATAAATTTAAATCTAAGATTGAAAGTTTTAATTAGTATTATTATATTAATTTCCTATCAATGATAAATTTTTTTTTTCTTAAAATGCTGAGATCACAAAGTTGAAATATTTGTGGAATCTTCTTTATATATATAAAAAAAAAACAGCTCATAAGAGCTAATTGTGGGAACATAATTTTGAAATTTTCCAGAGCGTCTAAAATAAAGTTCTTTTATATTCCATAGAAAGTCCGACTTAAATATCATAAATAAATACAATAAAAATAGCATTTCCGCTATATTATAGTTTTGGGAAACGCCTTTGGATATTGAATTAAAATGAATAAATAGAGAAAATTTCGTTGCAATTAATAAAATGCAGAATTTATGAGAAATATTTTCGGTTGGGAATAAATGTTTTTTTTGTTCTTTGACATTTCAATGTATCTCTACAAAAATGAATTTCTTAACAAAGGGGAAAAAAATGGTATGCTATACCGAAGTGGGGCCCAGTTTGAAATATACAAAGAATTTTATATCTTTGATAGAAATGTTCTAATAAAAATATTAATAGAAAATGAGAAATGGTGTCATCCAAAGGTGAATTGGGAGATTAAAAAATGAAAATTAAAGAGGAAGGGATGAGGATGGAGTGATTAAATGGGACTCGTAATCCATGCCTGAAGCAGGATTTTTGGAGAAGAATCCCAAGGGAGAAGGGGTTATAGATAAAGAGTTCAGAGTTCAGAGATAGAGAGAGTTAGGGGGAGATTAGAACAGATTAAGGGTGATAATAGAAATAAGCCGAGGAATTCTGTTCGCTACCAGTGATTTCCTGCTTGTAAGTTCCTGTTTGTCTCTTGTTTATACTTGATCTTCTTTTCCGATCGAAGAACGACGAAAGTAGAGCTGGAAAAATTCAATTTTGTGAAGTTTTTGGGGATTTTTTAGGTTAATCGTTAGGTGTTTAGAAAGGTTTATAGCTATGTTGTTGGATCGGCATGCGGCTATATGGGTGAAAAATGGTTGCTTTGTCGATGAGTTGCTGGTAGATTCACTTCGTTTCTAAGAAATCGTAAGATCTGCATCCTTGAAATCTATATTAAGCTTTTCGGCCCTTCTTCCCTTTTTTTTTTTATTTTTTGCTGTTCGGCTTGCTAGATCAGTTTTTAACTAAAACTCGTTCAGTAATCATTCGATGTTTTGATCTGCGAAAGATTCGATTTTACTGTTAAGTTCTTCTCCGCTGCTTGTAAATTCTGCTGATCCATGCATTTTATATTAAAGAAGGGCTTCTCTGTCGATTCTTGTTTGATTTCTTTCGTTTTTTTTTTTTTTTAATGTTGCAGTTCTTTTCTTTCCATTCTAAAGTAACCATTCTCTTTATCAATCTAGGTTAACCTATGAACATATTGTGAAAGAGGATACCAGGGTTTTGATTTTGAGATTGGGTAAGAAAAACAAAATCTTCCTCAGGCCACAGTCTCCTTCAAGATGTTGGAAGGCAGGGCTTGCTTGATCTCAAGGGCGTTGCCGAGCTCCTGCGAACAAGAATCCAAGTGGGCATATATGACCCACCACCTTCTTGAGAGAACCTGCACCAAAAGACCCCTAGATGTTTCATCTGGAGATCAAGGAGATTTTTTGGACAAGGATATGGAAAGAAGAACCAAATCCATCAAGTTAACAGAATCCTCCACCTCCAAATCTGACTCCTCAGACTCCAATAACCTAATCAGTTCAATTGGCCGAGACAATTCGATTAGCTGCCTCCTTCGATGCTCACCCTCTGACTATGGCTCATTGGCCTCTGTCAATCGTGGATTTCGCTCTTTGATTAGAAGTGGAGAGCTATATCGTCTTCGAAGGATGCATGGAATTGCTGAGCCATGGGTATACTTCTCTTGCACTGTTGAGGAATGGGAGGCATATGATCCTTACCGATCTCGATGGATTAATTTGCCTAAGATGCCTCATAATGAATGTTTTATGAGCTCAGATAAGGAGTCCCTTGCTGTGGGAACTGAACTTCTTGTCTTTGGGAAAGTAGTGTATTCCCACATTGTACTGAGATATAGTATTCTCACAAATTCGTGGTCTCCTGGAGTTGTGATGAATTTACCTCGATGCTTGTTTGGTTCTGCAAGCTTTGGAGAGAAGGCTATTTTTGCAGGAGGTTGTGATGCTCGTGGAGCTATATTAAACTCTGCAGAGCTGTATAGTTCAGAGACAAAAACTTGGACAACACTGCCAAGTATGAACAGGCCGCGGAAGATGTGTTCGGGTGTTTTTATGGATGGAAAGTTCTATGTCATTGGAGGTATGGCTAGTCATACTGAGTTGCTTACTTGTGGAGAGGAGTTTGATATAGAGAAAGGAACTTGGAGGATCATTCCCAATATGTCATTAGGTCTCAATGGCGCGAGCGGGGCGCCTCCTCTCGTTGCAGTTGTCAATAATGAGCTATATGCTGCTCATTATGGAGATGAAGAAGTGAGGAAATATGATAAGAAAAACAATGTATGGATCACTTTAGGGAGACTGCCTGAAAGGCCTGCATCAATGAATGGATGGGGACTTGCATTCAGGGCATGTGGGGAACAACTCATTGTAATAGGTGGACCGAGGGCATTGGGTGGCGGGGTGATTGAGCTTCATTCATGGGTTCCTAAAGATGGGGAGCCGCCTGAATGGAATATGATCGCCAGGAAGCAATCTGGGAGCTTTGTCTATAACTGTGCAGTGATGATCTGCTGATTTATTGAATTCTTTCTACAGATGCGCGAAACATATAAATCAAGATTGTTATGCTCAGGGCATTGGATAACGGACACTGATTCTTCTTAATGGGTAATTTCTGCCTATTTTGGAAATCAAGATTTAGAAGAACGCTTTCCTCAGTGTAGCTCTTCAACTTCAGTTTTTTTTTTAAATTTTTTTAACTTTTTCTTCTCCATTGGTAATTTGTGCTCAAAGAAATTATTCTGCCCCAGTTTCTTTTAGGATAGAGGATTTTGGAGGTCTTGGGATTATGCAATGCAGTGACAGATTAATAATTCAATGCAGTGGCTAGTTTCCTTTGACCATTGAGTTTCCGTTGAAATTTGCTATCTTTAAGAGTGATCTTATTTTTATCGAATGTCCATGTTGAGGAAAATTTAGAGGGCTCTTTATTTGGTTTCTATGTTTTGTTTCGCATATGAACATTGTCATGATTTTGTTAAAGGTGGGCTTGTTTATATATTCTTTTCCCATTGACTCGTACTATAATACAAGCTATGTGCGTTGGTTCAAAATCAAATTATCCTACCTTTTAACCATTTGTTAAGTTGATGCTCATTTCTTTTTTTGGCTCTTATGCTTCTCAGCAAATCTACTGTATATACTTTTTTTTTTATTTAGAATCTTGTTGTCTTGAACTTATTTGTATATGCTGAAACTATGGAACATATTTTAAGCTCTAAAGATGCTTGTCCTAGTTGAAATTTTGGCCCATAGATCATTAAAGCTAAGAGAAATAGTCTTATTGGATTAATTAAAAATAATTTTTTTTTGTAATCGTTATTTTTGGTTGGATCACTAGTCAATATTATAGAATTTGATATAATATTTATTTCTAAATTAGTTTCCACTTTTTAGATTTATTTTCCTCTTGAATTGGAAATTTGTATGGTACTCAAGTTCCTTCTCATGGAAAGGAGAATTTTGGAGTCAATATATTCTGAAATAAAGTTGTTCATGATGAATTTTTTATGTATTTTGAGATTAGTATAATATAACAATTGATTGATTTGTCAGGTATTATACTTATCTCAAACTAAATGTAATAGGTAGAATCTTGACCTAAATTTTTCCTTAAAGAAATTAAAGTTCTATTTTATCAAGTTCTCTTAGTTGTGCCCCAATATTTTTTGGTGTATGATTGAGGTATACAACCTTATTTAGCCGTGCATTTTCTTTCCATGTTGAGAATCTTCATATGCTTCTTTTCTTTTGTACAAGTAAATTAAGAAAAAAAAAAAAAACTTTCGGTATAGTGCTTGTGGGAGATCATATTGCCAATATATCTGCTTTATATATCCAAAGAAGTTGTAGCTTCTATCATACAATGTATTTTTCTAGATGAAATTAGACATGAATGATCACAATTTATGCTTTATTACCCTGCCCTTAACATTCTATGAGACAAATTTAAACTCCTAGATTTGCAATGTGATCAATTAAATTAATTCTAATTCATTTTATTTCTTGGTCTACCATTGGTCCAATGGTAGATTTGCATGATATTGCTCTTTTCTCGAGACCATTGTTTTTTGTGCTTCTTTTGGGGGTGATGAATGGGGTTGTAGCACAGCCAACCTGTTTGCCTTATAATAACCACCCAAATACTGTGGCCAGAGGTGCACTAACCAGCTAAGTCCAGTTTGTAGAGGGTAAACTGTGAAAGAAGGCTGGTTTTTCCTCCTTCCCACATTTCTCTCTCTCTTCCCCCCCACCACCCATTCTTAGTTCTTCGAATAAAAAATATATTATTTGCTGATCTAAATCTGGTTGATTTTTGTCACGACTTTGCTGAAACTGCGAAGTGAATTAAATTTTTTTTGGTGATGCTGCTGTTTCAGCACACTGCACAGCTGGGCTAGCACAGTGCCTTCTACATGCTAACTGTGGCAATAGTTAAATCCTGAATGCTTATTCATCACTATGTTAAGCTGAAAAAATAATAGAAAAAGCCAAGAAAGTCAGCTAAAATTAGCAATATGATGTTAGTAGTAGTTCAAAAAAGAATTGATGAACTACATGACACACTTGAATGTCATAACCATACATAAAGCTATTCTAAAATGAAAAGGAATTAAGAACTGGACAAGTAGCAACTACCGGTTGATTCTGTTGCATCTGGAAGTGGGATAGAGCGCTAATACTTTCATTTTCCTAGACTTATCTGCATATTGCAAGTGGATCCATGTTTAATTCGATTGTTTTATATAGTATCATAAGGCTTAAGTCCTTGTTTTATATAGCTTGATATAAGACCAAGATTTAATAGGGGATTAGAAATCATCATGCTGTTTATAACCATATTATTATATTTTCTTTCTCTTTGATACAAAGATTAGTCAACTAACATAATTAAATATTATGTTTGTAGCACAAGCACTATAGTTGTATCTGTTCATGGCATGTTGTTTTTTGAAATTTTTGCCTTTTATTGCTGATTGAATGTTAGGGCTTCAAAAAGATGATTCTCTTGAATCAATTAAAGACAAAATGTGAAAACGACAAGGCAAAACGTGTCGGAAAAATGGCCATATACACTATACTCAAGTTGTGCTTTTTTATGCTATTCATCCTGGATATGTGTTGATTCCCTCTTAAATTATTTGATTTGTTAATTGTTTTCTCTCGGCGTTTAGTAAGCTAGTGGAATAATGGTGTAGTGTACCATATACTGGTGTGTTTAACTCAATACTATTCTATATGAGTCTTTTCTTTGACACTGTTGGCCTGGATCTGGATTTTTATTTGTTTATGCTTTGACTACTGTTGAAATAAAGCTAAATGGCAGCTACCCGGTAAGTTCTTGGGCAACCACTTTTTTATTCCTCTAATTTGTTTCACTTTGGTACCTACCATTTTAATTGTTTTAACCAAATCCCATAAATTAAATGGAATAAGTCACATTACAAAAGATATCAGATTCTATCCAAATGAGATGACAAACTGTTGACTTATTACATGGATATTCATTCTCCAAAATACCATTTCCTTCATTCAACTTTATTTCATGTCTTCTTCACCGAAGCCAAGAAAAGTGAAGAACAAGTGTCATCAAAGCAATCAAATGCAAATCGAAGTATCAATATTTGTGATTGTTGCCTTTTAAGTTGAGTGGTGGGTCACATAAGATGTTTAGCATTATATCATTTCATTTGGATGGAATTTGGCTTCTTTTGTTCTGTTATTTGTGTGTTTTTAACTAAGCTGGATTTGATTGAGACAATTGAAATTGTATGGATGAAAATGAAACTGGAGCTAAACTACAAGGACTAAAATGTAAGTCTTAATTTCTTAAATTTGGTAACATTACTATTTAGATAACAATGTTATCTTTCAAAATGCTGTGTTTGGTCGTATATTGTCTTCCTTAACAGTGTTTAATGTTATCTAAAAAGATCAAATATGATTTTGATTTTTTTGGGTATAGTCTGACATCAAATTTTGATGTTCTAATAATATGAAACGGATATAATTTATGAATTTAAATATCAGTAAATAAAACAGTTTTAAATAAATAACAATGTGATATTAACCAAACAATTCGTTTGAATCATCTGCTTCTGCTATCTTGGTTTCTGTTCATGTAGTGTTGTTTCAGTGACTTTCTCATGAATAAGAATTTTTTTCCATTGAAATTGCTGATTCTTCTATAAGTTCTTAAAACTACATATTCAGAATATTCTGATAGTGAAGTTGGTAGGATTTGTTGTTCTCAATTAGAAGGTAAGCTATTACAGTGTTTCTGCATGCCCTACAAACGCTCTTAGAAGCAGGTGAAAGGATGTGATTAGATATAGAGACTGGAAAGCCACTGTACTGTACTGATCATGTAAAGTCTAGTCATATGCTCCTTTTCATATATTGGAATAATGTATTGTTTTTTTTCCTACCATGTAGTATGGATGAAAAGACTCAAAAAAGCATTTCCATCACACAACACATCTGATGCATTCCTCAACTTTAACCATTAACCTTGATTTTTACTATCAATATAAAAGATTTTTATTTTTATCGTCATATTACTAAAAATCGAAAGGTTTCAAAGAAAATGATTGTGTGAAAAAAATAGTAGAGTTTGATGACATTTCAATAGAAGTGTGAGAACATTCAAGAGATGAAGGGATTTTTTTGACTTATTAAACACTCAACTCATTATGTATGGTGCCAAAATTTTTGAGAGCTATAAACTACATATATCATTTCTAGAATTTTTATGTTTGAGTTGCTTTTATTGTAATTCAGAGTTAGATGAATTCAAATCTTGATTGGTGCGATCATACCAGCACCAGTGCATTGAATTTTATCAGAACTCTGCAGTTAAATGTGTTTGAGCGAGAGTAGTATTAGGATGGGTGATCTCTTAGGAAGTCCTAGTGTTGCACTCTTTTTTGAAAAAAAAAAAAAGAATTCAAATCTTGAAAATAATTTTTCTGTATAAAGTTTTGTTTATCAAATTCATTCAAGACCTACATTGATAGGTTATATATATGTTGTATGTTATGATAATTAAGATTTAAGTTTTGTTTGGGATAACTTTCTTCTTGCTTTCTAAAGTAAATTTTCAATATAAAAATTTTTTGAACTTAAAATTTATGTGTTATAAAATTGCTTTAGAAATTAATAAAGAAGTTGTTTCAAATGAAATCTTATTTGGTGTTGTTATAATTACTCTAAAAATATAGTTGTTAAATTATTATGGGATGAATAGAGTACTTCAAAGTTAATGTGAGTACTATGAATTTTCTCTCTTACATTAAGAAATTTGATTTGAAAAGCTCTTTTTGAAAATAAATTTTTTTAATAAACAGCACCAAAAATATAATAAAATACAAATTTAGCAATGATTTATGAAGTAAAATAGAGAAGAAACTGCTCCAAAAATTTCCCCAACGAAAAGTGTGTATGAATGAATGACCATGTGATAAAAAAATTTAATAGTACTGAGAAATAATTGGGCTAAGATTAATGATTATAATAGCCTACAAAGTGTCAGTTGGTGCTGGAGAAATGCAAAATAAAAGTACAGGTTTCTCCATATATGCTAAAAGTAGTTAATAAGAAGCCATGTGAAGATGTCCCCTTTTTTTTTCTGTAATCAATTAAACATAGCGATCAATCAATGAGATTCTCCCCTTTTTTTTTCTTTTCCAGGATGCTAACCTGTTCATTATTTTATGTTTTTTTTTTCTTCTAAATTTCATCTTTATGTGTTGGAGATGTTCTCTGAATTGTTAGTTGGGGTATCTCTTTCCTCTATGAGATGTCCTGTCAGGATATGGGCTTGATTTAGAAAATGATGAGAGGTGAAGTGGATGTCAGAACCAATCATCAAAGCTTTCTATCAAAGGAAACGCCACAAAAAAAATCAAATGTTACTGTCAACAGCCAACCAAATGTCAGCACCTGTAATTTTTCATTTTTTAAATATATATTTTTATTTTTATGCATATTTTATGAAGCTTATTTAATTGATTGAAATTAAAATCATAAAATTTTGTCATATTTAGAGTACATATTTTATATAATAAAATTCAAAGTATTGTACATGCATACTCTAATTTATAGATATTTCATTGGGTTTTGAGTTCATAGGATGACTTGAGAGAACATACAGTCAAAACAATACTAGCTAAAAAAGGAAACTTTGCCTTGCATAGTTATTGCCAGCATTTTGCTTGTGAGTTAACGGCCATTCACTCTTACGTAGATCACAATATACAGACTTATCTTAGAAGATCAAATCAAATGTGCAACCGTCCTCGATAATCTCCTCCAAATGTCTGTACCATATAGGCTTTTGCCCAAAAGGGCACTAGCCCAAATAGAATTTGCTCCCCCATAACAAATGATCACAATCGAAGGCACCCTCCTCCCATATGTGTCATGCATCAGACTATAAGATGCACCCACATACAAACTCGACAACCATAACTTAAGCTGAACTCATCTTAGCCTAGCAGTGGCTTCTGCCCATGGGATTCACTGTTTGCTTTTGGGGACTTCTCATCTATTCCCTAAAACTTGCCTTCACGGACTCACGCTATATTCTACATCCTGAAGATATGTATGTCCAAAGCACTCACCCTTAAAAGCTTACCCAAAGTACCAACTAGAGATAGGAGTTCATGTGTACATCATCTAGCTAGTCCCTGTGTCTATTTCAATTTGCATTTGTCGCATCTTATACTTTATTTATTTATTTATTTATTCTAGGTGTAATCTCTTGTATAGCTATCTCGACCCTAAAAATAAGATGTGAAGATGCATATATAGACTTTGAACTGTGGGAATTATTCATTGAGATATTAGAGCTTTACAATTACTCTCCAACTTTCTAGCATTCTCACTTGGTTCTCTATTTCTCATTAGCTAAACACCTATTAGTAAGGTTGGATTTTGTTCACGAATAAATTTGGATCCAATATCTTCTCATATGTGGTAAGTGTTAAGTGATGCAAGTGGATGGAAGACAAGCACACCATGAAGAGTGCTGCACTCTAGGGTCGTTACTAAACATGGAGAATCAGAATTGCACAACTCACCATGATTTAATGGAGATTGAGGACAGGGTCACCAAAACTATTCAAGATACACTAAGGCGAGTTCAAATAAATGACTCAAGGGATAGTATCCCAGAAGGGTCATTTGACTTGGTAACTCGCTAAAGGAGACTAAAGGTTACGACGCTAGCTTTAACTCCCAACACTGACCACATTCACATTAGCAATAAAGAGTACAACCATCTGCTTAGGCAAGTGAAGAGGAGGGAGCAAGAATCAACTAAGGTGTTCTCTAGGGAGATCAAAGAGGCAAAGCTGCCCACCAAGTTTAAAATGACTCACCTAGAATCTTATTGTGGGGAGGTCGAACCTTGCTAACCATATTGCATACTTTGTGTTGGGGACATCACTAATGGATACCAATGACACATTGAAGTGTTGGTTGTTATTCATCATCTTTAAGAATTTGCCATTTAGTTGTTTTCTCATCTACTACTAGGCATTATCATCTCATTTTTTGAATTCAAGAGAATGTTTATCACATAATTTGCAAGCACTCAAAGGTCACTCAAGAGCTCACAAGCTCTGTTGAAAATGAGACGAGTGCCATGTGAGTTATTAAGAAGCTTTATTGTCATATTTCAAACAAAGATGTTGGATTTAAAAAATTTAGTGTCGACAATCACATGAGTCGCGTTAATATAAGGGCTATGAGCAGGGCCATTTAGATACGTCTTCATTTTTTAATATCCATAAACACTGACTAAGCTATTGTGTGGTGGAGTACATGCATGATAGTATCTGCCTTACCTTTTTCTATGGAATAGGGTGAGTGAGCACCGCCCAACCAATAAGCAACTTAACGAATACAAACTTCATCTTTTAGTCCCAGACTTTATTTTTTAAGCTACTCATCCTCATTCAAAGAGAAGAAAAGTAGACACTTCTATCCTTTAAAGCTTTCACTCTGAAGATGTAGCGAAACTGTAAAACCAGAGTTCTTAAATGGATTTATTTGAAAATTTTGAAACTTCTGAATGGTGGTACTATGATGCAGTGATTTTGAGCACCGTGACTTTAGGGGGGGTGCAATGCTAGGGCATTGGAATTTGATGCGATGGCACTGATGCTCTCTGTTATATAGTAACTCTGGAATGAGCATGTAGCGCTGTAGCGTCGAGTTGGTGCTCCATGGCACTAGGCACTGAATTTTTTTTTTTAATATAAATTTCTTCACTCATTTTTTAATTCAAGAGAATGTTTATCACATAATTTGTGAGCACTCAAAGGCCACTCAAGAGCTCACAAGCTCTGTTGAAAATGAGACGAGTGCCAGGTGAGTCATTGAGAAACTTTATCATCAAATTCCAACAAAGATGTTGGAGTTAAAAAATTTGGTGTTGACAATCACACGAGCCGCATTAATATAAGGGCTATGAGCAGGGCCATTTAGATATGCCTTCAATTTTTAATATCCATAAACATTGACCAATCTATTGTGTGGAGTACATGCATCATAGTATCTGCCTTGCCTTTTTATATGGAATGGGGTGAGTGAGCATGTCACAACCCAACCTCACTATGACAGGTCTTATCATTTTTAGCTGTGACATGCAAATCCCAAGATCTAGTTTTGAAATTCTTCAGATTCTCTTACAATATTCATTTTAAATAAACTACAGACTACAGAGCTACTAAAATATCTAAATATAGAAAATAAACTCATCCACAAGATTTCTTTCATCTCATCAAAATATATCTGCACTACAGTATATGACTACATATAGAAGTTATAGAAATGAATAATAAATAAGTCACGACTGCATAAAAATCAAAATAGAGAAATACATATAACCTCAAATTTGATCATGAACTACTAATCAACAGTCTCTTTCCCCTTTCTAGATCCTGAAAACCACAAACAAACCACACTGAGCTACAACAGCTCAACAAGCCATACAAATTAATCTAAATTTTCAAATTCTTTTATTAAATATTTTACTGAATATTTAAAAGAAGTTAAATGCAGTCTAATAAATCACTAAACTGAAAAAATATAATAGGAGCATAACACTTATACAATTATTTAAATAATCATACTGAGTAGATAAATAAATTATAATTTATATCATAAAGTAGTTTATATCACATTTTTCTGACCCAGATAAAATCTCAAAGGATCCTAGCCCCTAGGGGTGTCAATATTTGACACGACCCAAAAACCCGACCTGAACCCGAACCGCGTTAGGTTTAGGTTAGGGATTTTGACCCATTTGTAAAACTGGGTCAGGTTCAGGTTGACCTGAAAACTCAAAATTAACCCGGTTTGACCCATTTTTAATTGATTTAGGAGGGTCTTAAAAGATTGTTATGAAATAAGTAAATGCTATTTTAAAAAAATAATAAACCATGCTACCCAAACTGAATTAAGCTTGGTTTATTTTGAAGTAAAATTTACCTTAATTCGATTTAGGTTTAAATAAATCAAATTAAACAAAAAAATTTAAGTAAAACATACCCGAAGTAGGTCAGGTTTGGGTTAACTTGGACCAACCTGACCCGAAGCGTGTCGGGTTCGGGTTCGAAAAACTGCCCCGTTTGCAAAAATGGGTCGGGTTCGTATCAAGTTGAACATTGTTGGGTCAGTTCCAAGTTGGACCTGAACCCGAACTGTGACCCAATTTTAATAGCCCTATTGGCCCCTTATGACTCTATTTTTATGCTTATAGCACCTAAATATGCACGTAGGCACCATAATATAACTTGTAGCCACCAGAACGTGCCTTATATGCACTAGAATATTCCCTGACACAAATAGAATCTCAAATGATTCTGGCCCCTTATAGTTCCCAACAGATATAATTTAATCACATATACACATATATCATTTTATAGCAGTTAAAGAGTAATTGAGCATGTGTCAAAATTACATAATCTTTTATAACGGTTGGCAACAGAAAATCCTACTAAAAAATACACATTTTCATAAAATAACTAAATTACCATAAATTGTGTAAACAATATTTTAAGACTTTTTATCGTACCATAACACTATTTTTTATAGTCAATATAATTTTCTATTCAATAAAAACCCCACAAACTTCAAAACCTCGATTATAAAACTTCCAAAAAATATTTAAAATGTGTATTATCGTAATCTTTATAACATATAAAAATTTATAGGGTGAAAGTTTTAACAGTACAAAATTATCCGTATTTTTTACTAATGGAAACAGAAATTTGATCAAAAATCAGATAAAAACTTCATATTTTTAAAAACTGAGATAGGTGAAATATGACTTACCTTGATCTTGACAATATTCTGAATTGGGCCGACGGCTGAAAACGACCAAAAGTGACTAAAAATCTTCTTTTTTCTCCCCAAATTCTCTTCTTGCAACCTTTTCCAATCGGGCCAGAACAGGTCAATCAAGATGCTAAACCTACAGGTGTCATAACTCTCCCCTCATCAGAAAAATATCATCCTTGACATTTCAAAACTCAAATCTCAAATCACAAAAATAAATCAGAATATAGTTTTCACATCTCAAACTTTTTTTGCCAAGTAGCTTCTCTTCATGTCATATTATTCCACTGAACTTTAAGCATAGGAATCTGTTTACTCCTTAGCTTTCTAACATCATTAGCTAGAATCATTTCTGGTTCTTCCCTGTAACTCAGATTCAGACGTACCTCAATGTCTTTGGCAGATATCCTATTTTCAAAATCAGATACCCATTTTCTTAGAAGTGACATGTGTAACACATAATGAATTTTTGGCATGTGATTTGATAACTATAACATTTAGGCAGCTTTCTTAATCCTTTCAACAACTTTAAATGGTTCAGAATACATTGGACTCAACTTCCCCCTTCCTTGCTCATTCTGTTAATACCTTTCATTAGCATCATCTTCACATATATAAAATCTCCTACCTGAAATTTTACAACCCGATGCTTAGCATCAAAATACTATCATTGTCTATCTCGTACAACCTTCAATCTATCTCTAATCAAACAAATCTTTTAATATCATCATCAACTAAGGCTGACCAATCAGATGTCTCTCACCCACCTTTGTCAAAGTCAAAGGAGTCATGCACTTCCTTCCATATAGAGCTTTATATGAAGTCATACCTATACTTGACTGAAAACTGTTGTTATAAATAAACTTGATTATAGGAATATGATCTTCCCAACAGCCACCAAAATCTATAATACAAAGTCTTAGAAAATCCTCCATTACTTATATATCCTCTCAGACTGTCCATCTATCTACGGATGAAAAACCATACTAAAATACAATTTAGCTCCCATACTTTGCTAAATACCTCTCGATAGTCTGGAGGTAAACATGTCATCACTATCAGATACTATAACATTTAGTATTCATGCAATCTAATGATCTCATGCACATATACCTGAGCCAATCTATCTATAAAATTAGATTATTAGATCAGAATGAAATACGTAGACTTGGGGAAACCCGTAGCGATCAGTCGATCAATAGACTATAAAATTAGACTGTTAGATTAATCGATCAATAATAACCCAAAGAGTATCATATCCTTGTTTTGACTTGGGGAAACCCATAGTGAAATATATAGGCACCTCTTCCCACTTTCACTCTTAAATGGGTAATGACTGCAAAAGACCTCTCAGTCGTTGATGCTCCGTCTTCACTAACTGACAGACTTCACACTTCGATATAAAATTTGTCACATCCTTCTTCAATATAGGCCACCATAATATGCCTTTCAAATAACTGTACATTTTACTGCTTCATGGGTGAATAATGTAGCATGATTAGTAAGCCTCATGGAAAAGCTTGTCATAACCCAACCCTGTTACAAATCTGGGTTTCAAGGACTATGATTTTGATGATTGCAAATATTTTTATTTCGGGTTGATTGTCTAAACTTTCAGGTCCACAGGATCAATTGCAAGTTCATGCCAGCCCAAGATCGAGTCAGTCTGTTTTGTAATTCAGGTCCAATGTACTATTTTCATCTTTATTGAGTCAAATGTAATGTAATTGATCCCCTAGCTAAGTAACCTTGCACACACATACTCAGGGGGGGAGTTTTAGTGAATTAGAGTTTCTGTTCATTTTTGTTCTGATCGTCCTGGACGATATTCACATCATCCTGGACGATCCAATGAAAATAAAAATCCTAATTAGGGCGACTAAGTTAAGTCAGTCTGATTGAGCAAATCATCCTGAATTATCCATCGATTATACAGGACGATAGGCTCAAATCAAAAATTCTCAGCCGCCAGATCAAGTTAGGCAAGATTTTATTTTTAGAGATTTGGTCTGATCATCCCGGATGATACGTGTATTGTCCTAGACGATCCTTAACAATCATGCCTAAATTAGTCTGGTAATTAAGATAAGCAATTAATACCTGATTGATACGATCATATCGTCCCGGACGATCGCAATATCGTACGGGACGATACATGCAAAATCCTGACCATCCAGAGCATTTTATCTGGCCGAACAGAACTATCCTCTGTACGATATTCCTATTTTTGAGCTAATCGTACGGGACGATATAAATATCATCCCGGACGATCAAGTCATTTTAAATCATACAGCACATTTTGTGCAGTCCGATCAGCACGATGCTTAGGATGATTTTGGCTGTTTTGAACTAATTATATAGGACGATAAAAATATCATCCTAGACAATCAAGTCATTTTGAGATCATCCAGCCTAAGTTATCCTGGATGAATAGAACTATTCCATGGATGAAATTCCTGATTTACACTAATCATCCCATACGATCGTAGAATCGTACAGGATGATCTGAATAAACTTTTCTTCTGATTGTCCAGAAAACCAGATCGTCCGGCTGAAATATGAGATTTTTTACTAATCGTATAGGACGATCAGTCGATCGTCCTGGAGGATCTTTGACTACCAGTTGAGATTTAGGGTAATTTTTGAGCCCTTCTTTAAAAGATTTTTTTTTAAAAGAAAAATCTTTTGCCACTTTCCTTACCATAAAAAACCTAGAGAGAGAGAGAGCTTGGGAGGGAGAGAGGATCTTGTGAGGGGGAGTTTGTGAGGGATTCACAAAGGTTGCTCCAAGTAAGAATCAAAGTCATCTTCTCCAGTCATCGTCTCTTGTCTTGTTGGTTGTTCTTGGTGGGATCGTTCGCAAAAAGATTCAGGTTCTATGCCTGCTTCAGGAGGAAGCAAAAGGAGTTCGGGTTCTCTGCCTGCTTCAGGAGGAAGCAAAAGGAGTTTTGGTTCTCTGTCTCACTGGGTTGGTGGAAAGGAGTTCTTGTACAGGCTTCTCTGCCTTGTTGTGGGAGCAAAAGAAGAGTCACTTTATGTTAGTGCAATTGTGGACCTTCAAAAGGACACAGAAATACCATCGCCCCGTGAGGGGAGATAGTATCTGGCCAATGAGAGGGCAGATTCGATCACACATATGATTAACCATTGAGGATAGCGGCTCTCACCAGCGCACCCCGATGGGTAATAATATATATGATTTGATCGTCACAACGGGTTTCCCCCACCTGATACATTAGCTCGAATGGGATTTATTTGAGAGTGGGATGCGGTTTCCCACGGGCGCAAGCCCCTGTGGTTAATTACATCTCAAGCCGGGGCTTGAGAATACTCTTGATTAAGGATTCTACATTATTCTTCCCAAATTGGGATTGGCACATATGGAGAAGACTAGAAAATCTTACTCAAAAGGGAAAGAAAGGTTCAACTAGGCTTAGTCAACATGCACGGCTCAGATCAGCATCCGGAGGGACTAAGGTAGTGGGAAGAAACTGGAGAAACTAAAAGTCATGCACTCAGAGCATGCAGGAGAGAAAGATGGAGGTGGCGTCATCCATGTGACGCAGATATGTAGGGTTTATGGTCTCTAGAAGACAGAAGACCTACCTACTGATGAGGCATACTACGAAGTAATAGTCGCCTTGAATCCTAAATCTAATGATTTTAGTGTTCTACGTAACACTAACACCCGTGTCCTAGCTAATGCAATGCAAAATCTGGACTTACCCCGGCCTGGAAGGGGGAGCCAGCTAACCACCTAATCGCTTTAAAACCATGCTGTCCAGTCATTTATGAAAGATGGGTGGGTAAGTTTAAGTTTATTGAAAGTAGGGCCGACATCTAGAGGATTTCCTAATTGGCCCCGGACTGATGTTGGGTGAATGCTCCTATGACTAATGTAATTAAAATTTTGATTTAATTGATTTCTAATGCAATGCATGCTGGTTAAAGTATCCAAATCAGATATGCACAGAATTTTAAAAGGCTTATAAAAATACTTTTTAGAATTAGACTGGGCTTCCCCAGGTCTGGCACCTCATCCTCATAGGTCAGATTATCCGGACTCTACCCGCAGGCGGGGAAGTGTCTTATAGAAGGAAAGAGAGAAATGCAATAATATGCATGCGACCCCGGACGATTCCGGTAATTCCCTAGGTCGTTAAGTTTCTAAATTGCTTAAATCTTAAAATTTTAAATATTAGTTACGAGTAGAAAAAGTTTTAGTCCTAAGAGAGCCTATCGAAATCCAGGCTAAAACAAAAGCGGCATGCAGATCGCCAATAAACTATGAAAAGCATACAACCTATACGCAATCATCATCAAATCAAACATAATACATAATTAAACAAATCAATTAAATGTCCATAGGCCAACTGCCTATAATTATAACCCTAGGTCTGCAGAAAATTAAAGTGGTCGGGCACCACTGCCAACAACCCGAATTTCTAATCCTAAGACTGACGCAAGTTATTTTGAGTGGGATACTGCAGATCCTCATCTTCTTGATCTTTTCTTCCTTGGACTCCTTGGGTCCCAGCTCTATTAGACTCTTTAGATCTCAGCTTCCTTCGATTCTTCAAGTAGTAGAACGATCCAAATTTGGATTTCCAAATAGAAAAGGCCCATCCTCATATTGGGTGTCCTTTCCTCTTCGGAATCCAACCTTTGGATCCTAGTATCCCCACTCAAAATGAACTTTCACAACTCTATATCGATTACAAATAATTATATTAAATGAAAGCAGTAAATCTAGACTCTCCTGCAAGGTTATCCTAATGAAAATCATCCCAAGCAATTTATATAGAAATAAAAGTACTCATCACAGCCACACTTGGCCATGCTCTTAATTATTTTGAGGGCTAAGCAAGCTCTGGAGCACCTGTAGCAATTTATAATGATTTATTATTTTATCCCTCATTTATTTAGGGGGGGGGGCTGAGCAATTTCTGAAGCACCTGCATAAAACAACATTAATTTTTTAAATCATGATTATTGCCCCCCTTATATTTAGCGCTGCATGAGCATGGCCACCTGCAGAAAACATCATTAGTATCAAAATCGATCCTAACCTATGGGTAGTCTATCATGCAATCACATCAAATCCCAGAGTACAGTAAACGTAAGCAAACACATTAATAGTTCAATCACGACATACAGTGAAATCCAGAAAAGCTCGGCATACAGCAAAGAAGTAAACACCGGCCTAACCTAAGTCTAGAAGTGGTGCCCTAGCAAATAATTCTACAGTGTGTGTAGAAGCCTGTGTGGCTGAGGTAGGCCCTAAGCTGGGTAGTTAGTTACAATTGCCTACCGTCCAGGTTTGTTGTAGGTCTGAAAAGGAATTTTTGTTTAAAATTCAAATATTGGTGAATTAAGATCCATTTTAAGTAATTTAATGTGTGGGTCTATTTTAATGCTTAGGGTGATGATATTTGAAGTTTAAATTGCCTTAGTGAATTTCAGGAGGTTCGGGGTCCCTACATACTGAGCTAGGGGGTCCAAAAGGTCACTAGGAGAATTAAGCTGGGTTTGGGATTCCTAACATTTTAATTAAATATTAGACCTTAGTACGAGTAATTAGACAGTTAGTTTGCTGGATTTGAAGTTTCCTACGCAAAGTTATGAATTTTAGAAGTTTCGGGCCCTAGACTATAGGTTGCAGTTGACCGGAAAGTTGACTTTCTATTTTAGGCTGATTTCTAGACACCTAATATTTTTAATAAATACTAGACCTTAATGTGAGTTGAATGCCTTTTAGTTTGCCCATTTTGGAGTTTTCTGTAATTAGTTATGATTTTTAGAAGTTAGGGCAATTAAATGAATTATCAGAATTGCCTAATTAGGGGTACTTTGGGGGTTTTGGCCCAAATCAGTTCCAAACTGATTGGAATCATCCCCCAAAGGTTATAAATGACCTAAGGAGGTGTTCCCAAGTGCTTGGGGAAGATTTGGGAATTTTAATAATTTTTAATGAATTATTAAAGGCAAAAAGATGATTTTTGATTAAGGTTGAATTAAAGTCCAAATTAATGTCCAATTAAGGGACCCTAATTATCTAAGGTTGGGGACTGAATTCTGGAGAGTTTGGGGTTTATGGGTATTTTTCTGATATAAAATGGATTTATTAGATTTTTCTGAAGTCTCCAAGGCTTAATTAACGGGTAAATTCAGGTTTGCTAATTAAGTGTTTTAAAGAATCAAGAAAATTCCTAGAAAATTCTGGGGGGTTCCATATGTCACTATATTTAAGTGTTTCAAATTTCAAGTCATTTGGGGTTCTACCCTAATTCCTGGAACTTTTTTAAGTTCACTAGACGGTCCTTAATTATTGTCCTTAGGGTGTCACTACGTTATGTAGGAATAAAATAAAGTAACTAACCCTTAGGCATAACATAGAGGGTAAATGCAGCAAATATAAACACACCAAACCATGTCCTTAAATCTAGGAGAGCCTAGGCTAAGTGCTTGTGCAACCTACACATGCAAGGACTACGAAAATACTAAGTAAAAAAACCTAATGAAGTGATTAGTGAATGATTGGGACACAATCATTCACTAATCCTTCTCCCACATGAATTGATCTTCATATACATAGCCTAGGTTTAAAGTTTCATAAGGGGTGGACCTCCCAAAATTAAAAGATTTAAATAATGTTTAAGATTAAAATAATTTTTAAAATACCTAATTATTATAAATATATAATAATATGGGTTTAAAAATAAGATAATTGAAATTTGTTCAATTCATAGGCATGGGAGGCCTACCAGCCACCAAGGGGGTTTTAAAATAATTTTTATTTTAAATTAATTATATTAATTAACTAATATTTAAATAATTTAAATAAGCAAATAATACAGAAAATATCCAGAAAGATAGAATTAGACACAGAAAGTATTTTTAAATTAAAATTCACATTTTTCTGAAAAGAACGAGGTATTATGCGTCGAAATCCGATTCAAAATGAGAAAGTTATGAATTTTGAAGTTTAAATAGGCCTAAAAGTAATTTTTAAATATTTTAAAATAACTAATATTTAAAAATAATTAATAAATTTAAACCACATCTTAACATCTTTAGATTTTAAACATAAATAGTAAATAATAATAATTAAAAAAAACTTTAAAATATTAATAGTAACATAATAACAGTTAAGATAGTTTTAAAGTATTAACAATATAATAATGATATTAAAATAATAATAATATTATTAATCTAATAATATTAAAATAATGTTAATAATAATAATAAACTATTAATATTATAATAACATGAATATTTAATATAATAATATTATTATTAAAATAATAATACTATTATTAATAATAATATTGATATTATAATAATATTAGTAATAATAAATATTAATATTATAATAATATAAATATTAATATAATAATAATAATATTAATATAATAATATTATTATTAATCATGATATTGATATTATAATAATATTATTAATAATAATAAATATTAGTATTATAATAATATAAATATTAATATAATAATAATATTTTTAAAATAATAATATTATTATTAATCATAATATTGATATTATAATAATATTAATAATAATAATAATAATAATATTAAAATAATAATATTATTATTAATCATAATATTGATATTATAATAATATTAATAATAATAATGAATATTAGTATTATAATAATATAAATATTAATATAATAATAATATTATTAAAATAATAATATTATTATTAATCATAATATTGATATTATAATAATAATAATAATAATAATAAATATTAGTATTATAATAATATAAATATTAATATAATAATAATATTATTAAAATAATAATATTATTATTAATCATAATATTGATATTATTATAATAATAATAATAATAATGAATATTAATATTATAATGATATAATTATTAATATAATAATATTATTATTAGAATAATAATATCACTAATTATAATATTAATATTGTAATAAGACTAATAATAATAATAATATTATTATTATTATTATTATTATTATAATAACATCATTATTAGCATATTATCATATAATAATAATAATGATAATAATATAAATATAAATATAAATATAATAATTAAAATAGTCAATATCACTGTTTTGTAAATATTTAGAAATATAAATATCATTTTAAAATAATTTTAATTTTAAATTAAATAGGGTGAAAATACGAGCAATTTGATATATTATACATATTTTCTGGATCAAAAATGGATTTTCTGTGATTTTTTAAAGAAATCTGGTTTAAAAACTAATTAAAATTAATCAAAACCTTAATTAATCGCTAATCCGACGGCGGTCAGCCACGCGTCGTCTCCTGATTCGCTGCGCCAAACCACGGACGCATTTTCCAATCATTGGCAATGATTGCGCGACGGTGCAATCATTGCCAATGATTAGCGGACGGCGCGGCGGTTGACTTATCCGAGTCAGCAGTGCGCTGCACCGTCGGATCTTCCGCTGTTTGGATCAACGGTCCAGATGGTGCCGGACGGAGCTGGGTTCAACGGGATCGGATTCACGGTCGGATGGAGAGCGCGGAACAACCAAATCAGGACCGTTGATCAGGAAATCAATGGTCCGAAGCTCCGGTAGGCATGCAGGCGGCGAACCGAAACGCTAGAATGGATTTTTGCCTCGTTCTCTCGATCGGGTGGATGGAATTGAACAAAATTTTAAACCTAGAATCTAGACATGAACAGAAATCATGTGGACTAACTGGTTTGATCTAAAACACGTTGTGCATAAACCTATTTAAACCTAAGTGTTTTGCGCTAGATCTAGGGTTTTCAGAGGATTATACCATGGGATCTCCAAGCTTTTGATTCGGTTGCACTTGTAGACTGTCCTTGTACGTCTTCCTTGAAGAAACCACGGTCAGATAGGCTTCGGATCGATCGGATCAAGCCTTAGACGTTCCAAGCCTTGGGTCACCGGGATCTCGCCGCCGGCGTCCTTGACCGATCGGGTTTGAAGTGGGGAAGGTGGGGAGGAATGAAGAGAGCTTAAATCTCAAAGATCTCGGCTTGGGGAGTCTTTGAGAGAGAGCAAAGGCAAAAAGTCCCTAAACGAGCCCTAATTTCCCCTATTTAAAGCCTCTAACCCTATCATGGACGGTTAGGATCAACCCTAGGGCTAATTAGGAGGGAAACCAGGTTGGATGGGCCGTGGTTTGAATTAGAATAAATTGGGGGAGGATTTAGAGCTCTAATAGGTCTTAATAGGTCTAAATGACCCATTAATGACTTTGGTTGACCAAGTCAAGGGTTGACTTGGTCAACCTAGTCAATCAGGGTCAAGGGAGAGATGGATTGAGCCTTAGATTGGGCTTGAGTAGATTTGAATTTGATTTGGGTCGATTCAGACCCATTAGGGTCTATATGGGTCAACCTGGGTTGACCTGGTCAACCAGGTTGACCCAGGACCAAGACCTGGGCCCAATGGGTCAGGCTTGACCCACTGAGCCTAATGGAGGGGGAAATAGGGCTTGGAGAGCCCTAGACTGAGTTTGGTTTTGACTAGAGCTTGAATAGACCCATTAAGGCCTATTGGGTCAACTCAGGTTGACCTGGTCAACTAGGTTGACCCAAAGCCTGGGTTTGACCTAAAACAAGGTCAACAACAATACCTGGAGGGAAGGCTCCGGGGAGTGGGCGTAGGTCAAGTTGACCGAACCACTATAAAATCTGGTGTATTCTTTTCAATTACTTTTTACACTTATTTTTTGTTAGTGATTATGTGATTGTTCTTATTATTCTGTTATCGTTAAACATCTACACAACATCGCATGACTGTAAAAATTTTAAAACATTCAAAAAGATTTTCATAATTATTATTTTGCTCTTGAATTTTTAAAACTACCAATTTACCCCCTTCTTGGTTAGCCTTGGGACTAGTTCATAAGGGCTTGACATCCCTATCGAACTTTCAAGTGGTATCAGAGTGGGATTCAAAAATTAAGTTTAAAAACTTTTGAATTTGATCCATGGCTAACTTTGGTAATCGCAATACTGCTGAAGGCTATTCAATTACACGACCACCACTGTTTGATAACATACCTTTTAATTTTTGGAAAACTCACATGTCCACCTTTTTACAATTAATTGATTATCGCATGTGGATGCTTGTTAAGGATGGCTATGAAGCAACTTTTAGAATGGTTAATAATATTAAAACTGAACTGCCTTTCGCTGAATGGACTCTTGATGATCGGTACTTAGCCCAACTGAATGCCAAATATTTAAAGTATTTTTTCTGTGCACTGAATAATAAACTACTAAAATATCCAAATACTGAAAATAAACTCATCAATAAGATTTTTTCATTTCATCAAAATGTATCTACATTATAGTACATGACTACATGTAGAAGCTATAGAACTGAATAATAAGCTAGCTATGATTGCATAAAAACCAAAATAGAGAAATATTTATAACCTCAAATTTGATATTGAATTGCTAATCAACACTGTCTTTTCCCTTTCAAGATCCTGAAAATCACAAATAAGCTACAGTGAGCTACAACAACTCAGTAGGCCATATAAATCAATCTAAATTCTCAAAATTTTTTATTAAATATTTTGTTGAATATTTAAAAATAGTTAAATATAATCTAATAAATCTCTTTACTGAGAAATATAATAGGAGCATAACACTTATCTAATTATTTAAATAACTATACTAAGCAGATAAATAAATTGTAATTTATATTATAAAATAATTCATATCAAATTTCCTTGACCTGGATCGAATCTCAAAGGATTCTAGCCCCTTATAACTCCATTTTGCTTATAACACCAGAATATGCCCGTAGGTACCAAAATATGAGTTATAGCCACTAAAATGTGCGTTATATGCATAAGAATATTCTAGCCTCTTATGGATCCCAGCATATATAATTTAATCACATATGTACATATATCATCACTTTATATTAGTTAAAGAGTAATTGAGCATGTGTCGAATATGCACAGTTTTCTATAACGATAGGTTAAAAAATCTTACTAAACAAAAATACATATTTTTATAAAATAAATAAATTACCATGGATTGTGTAAAATAATATTTTAAGATTTTTATCGTAGTATAGCACTATTTTTTAGAGTCTAGATAATTTTCTATTCAATAAAAATCCCACAAATTTCAAAACCCATGTTATAAAAATTCTAGAAAATATTTAAAATATGTATAATTATAATATCTATAATATATAAAAAGTTACATGGTGAAAGTTTTACTAGTGCAAAGTTATTCGTATTTTATGCTAACAGAAGTATAAATTTGATCAAAAAATTAGATAAAAACTTCATATTATGAAAATTGAGATAGGCGTAATGTGACATACCTCGATTCAAATAATATTTTGAACTGGGCTAACGGCTAAAAATGACAAAAAAATGGTTAAGAATATCCTCTTTTTTATCTCCAAATCCTCTTCTTGCAGCTTTTCCCAATCAGGTCAGAACAAGTCAATCCAGATGCTGAACCAGCAGGTGTCACAGAGCACCGCCCAACCAATAAATGACTTAAAGAATACAAATTTAATCTTTCAGTCCCAGACTTTATTTGCCAAGATACTCATCCTCATTCAAAAAGAAGAAAACTAGACACTTATGTCCTTGAAAGCTTTCACTTTGAAGATGTAGAGAAATTGTAAACCTAAAGTTCTTAAATGGATTTATTTAAAATATATAAAACTTCTAAAAGGTGGTACTATGACGTAGTGATTTGAGCACCATGACTAGGGGGTGCAGTGCTAGGGCATTGGAATTTGATGTGACGACGCTGATGCTTAATTCTAGAATGAGCATATAGTGCTATGACGTCGAGTTGGAGCACCTTGGTGCTAGGCGCTAAAAAACTTTTTTTATATATATAAACTTCTCCAATAAATCCCCCCCCGGCTTGTTAGGTAAGGAAGGGAAGGAGGAGATGAGAAGGGCAGGAGGGGAGAGCATAAAGAAAGAAGGCTTTCGAGGTTTTTCTGTCCGTTGCTCTTGTTACAAAAATTATCTTGATAATTATAGTCATTTCTATCCTATCTCTATTTTTAAATATTTTGATTCTAGGATTTATTCTTCTGTCTAAATTGATATTTATAAAAATTTTCTCCAATTCTATAAACCTTATATTACATAACTTGTAGTATATTATAATATTGATTATTTTGGTCATTTTGACTAGATGTTTTTGCATTTTTTTACTTATTAAAATATTATTTATTTTATTTTGTATTAATGAGTAAGAATGATGATTTTGACATTTTGATCCAATCCTTTTGGTGAGATAAACATTGTGAATGATTACAAGCAAGTGAATGAATAAATATTAATTTTTGTTATTTATTTATGTTGATAATGTGTGTAACAACTAAAGGCTGGTTATTAAAATATGATCGATAGGAGAAGATTTTTCCCTGGACATGAGGGTGAGTCGACATGCATTTCTTAATGAAGAGGTTTGTGGTGATATCTTATAAGATTCTTAAGATCAAGATTAAGATTCAAGAGGGAATTATAAGAAATTTACATGTCAATGGGGCAAGAGTGATGACTCTTATTACCGAGTCACTTGACTATTAAATTAAGATTAAGATAATGATTAATAAACATGATACATGTACTATTTCTATAAAAATTCCACACAAGCCAGAATGCTCTACTTGTTTAAGTATAATTACTTATACATGCATGCAAGTATTATTATTGATACGTTCTGATTTCAAAATTAAGATATTCCAGATTAAGATGTATGAGTAAGACAATTACACGATACTGATAAATTAACAAGTGTGGATTCCTTACGATATATTGCATGAATGATAATACTTTTTCAATGCTACAGATTTTTTCATAATTATATAGATATAATTTTCTTGAATTATAGATTTACGATTTCTATGAATTACGATGATTATATTTGTTTCATTGCTTATACTTATGATTATAAGCGTGCTAAATACTTCAAGATACAATTTATGTGAGTCATGTACAATAATTGATAGTATTTTTGTATGATTGAAACTTTAACATCATGTGCTCAGATTCTAGTTGTGTTCTACAGATACCTTAGTTTTATCGATTGATATGATTCCCTTATTGATTTGACTAGTATTAATCTAGCTTTTGGTTTATGATCAATTAATTATAATTTATACAACTTTACTGATTCAACATATATTTTTACTGCTTTTGCATAGATTCATGGCCTTATGAATGAGTATTATTATAAATGAATGATTTCATGCATATTATTTTATTTCCATGCTTTGAGTTTAGTTGTAGGTGTTAGTAATCTGTTGGATTTTGTAAGCTCATTATTAATTGATTTCAGGTCGGAGAAAAAGTTTTGGCTCAAGAGTGTGAAATTGATCATCTTCAGGATTTCTCAGGTTACTATTTTATTTTTAGTGATTCTTTTGTCAGAAGTATATAGATAGATCACTGTGTTAGGTTGAGCTTATGATTATTGCATATTGGATTTTGATTGATTTTTATTAGGAGTGTCAACATGGGTATTCGGGTCGGGTTCAAGTTGAACCTGGAATGACCTGGGTCCAATTCAGTTGACCAGAACCCGACCCGATTTTATAAATGGGTCAGAAATTCAGACCCAGACCTGACCCACAGGGTTACCAGGTTGAACCAACCCGACCCGCTAACCCGAAATACAGCCAGGCATGATCAAAGGGGGTGCGAAAGGGCAAGCCTACGGGCGAGGTGGGAGTGCGTGAACGCGAGTGTGACCTACGCGGGTGTGAGCGCTGGAACAGGCTAGGGCGCGAGTGCGGGCAAGGGTGTAGGTTTGGGTGCAGACTTGAGTGCAAGAGGGTTTACTGCAAACTGCGGGCACAAGCGCAGGCACCAGGAGCATTACAGATAAGGGGTGACCTGAGTCATTTTTAGGTTTTTGATTTAACCCAAGCACAACCTGATTTTAGAAAATATCATAAAATGAAACCCGAACCCAACCCATATGGAAAATGGGTTGACTCAAACTCAAAATTTTTTAGGTCGGGTTTAGGTCAGGTTTTGAGTCGAGTCAAATATTGACACCCTTAGTTTTTGTATATAAATATTTTGAGATAAATAGAATTTCTTTGTTAGTTATTTTTTTTCAATTAAAACTAGTAGCTTTGAATTTAATTAAGAAAATGAAAAGATATAATTCTTCCAATTTAGATCTTGGCACGTGACAGAAACAATGTTAGGCTCCACTTGATATTCTCTTATTGTAAGTGTGAGAGGAATGTGATGACAATTTCCATAGAGTTTGACATAATATGTGTTGGCACAAACCCCTAAAAATTTAGAATGTTGCCTAAGTCCAAATAGGAGGGGAATCATAGGCCAAGTTTGAAGTTGTCGCACAAGATGGAAAGCTCATTATTATAGAAGTTGCTGAGATGGTCATCTTTTGTGAGCACTTGAGCCACCATATTGGCATCTTTATAGCAGTAGCCAAAGAGGATAGTGCAAGTAGGCAAATGCCTTGTGGCACCTGCACAAGGCTACCATCCCAAACATAAAGGCTTATACCGCCAAAAGAAAAGAAAAAAGCAAGGAAAAAAGGAGCACCAAAGAGAGGAAATGTGAAGGAAATGACACTCTCTGTAAGGTGAGGGGGCATTTATAGAAAAGTTAGTGACCCGAATTTCGATGCTCAAGTCAAATTCATCATTATTGAGCCAAATCTCGTCCATATCTTTATCACTATGAAAAGATCAATTTTCTTTGATTTCAATTGCCCTATTTGGAGCCATTCTTATAGGAAGAATAAGAGGACATGTACAATTGACAAATCAAGAAGCCACCCTTAACTCGCCAAATAAAGAGTTATCCTCAACTCACTCTATATAAAGTCACCATTGACCTGCCATATGAAGAGGTATTTCAAAGCCAATTATTGAAGAGTAGCTCCTTAACTAAAATCACAACCTCATCTTCAGTAAAAATAGCAGAACCAAAAGGTAAGGCATTCATTGTATAGAGAAAATTAAATAGCTACCACGAGAATAACTTGGTCTAATAATAACTTGAAAATAACTTATACAATGGGTCTAATAATAACTTGGTAGGTAGCACTCCCATTTCCACTAAGTATCATTGGATGAAGTGTCTGCTAGCCAGGAATTGACTAAACCACATTTATTTTAGAAGTTGATGAGTTAACATCACCTTTACTATGACATTGAGGCTTCCTCACTTATTGAGCTCACCCTCTCCAAGGCTCCAATTATTATCTCAAACTTGGCATGTGCATGGGCAAGTTCCTTCTCCAAGGTGCGAACTTGCTTGTTAAGAGTGTGAACCTCCGAAAGGACAACAAACACCATCACCCCGCGAGGGGAAGACAGTATCTGGCCAGTGGAAGGACAGATTCGATCACACATACGATTAACCATTGAAGATAGTGGCTCTCACCAGCATACCCCGATGGATAACAATATATGTGATCTAATCACAACGGGTTTCCCCCACCCGATACATTAGCTCGAATGGGGTTTATTTGAGAGTGGGATTCAGTTTCCCACGGGCGCAAGCCCCCGTGGTTAATTACATCTCAAGCCGGAGCCTGAGAAAACTCTCGATTAAGGATTCTATATTATTCTTTCGAAATTGGGACTGGCACATAGGGCGAAGACTAGGAAATCCTACTCGAAGGGAAAGAAATGTTCAACTAGGCTTAGTCAACATACACGGCTCAGCTCAACACCCGGAGGGACTAGGATAGTGAGAAGAAACTGGATAAAATAAAGGTCATGCACTCAGAGCATACAAGAGAGAAAGATGGAGGTGGCGTCAGCCATGTGACGCAGATATGTAGGGTTTATGGTCTCTAGAAGATAGAAGACCTACCTACTGATGAGGCGTACTACGAAACAATAGTGGCCTTGAATCCTAAATCTAATGGGTTTAGTGTTATACACAACACTAACACCCATGTCCTAACTAATGCAATGCCAAATCTGGACTTACCCCGGCCTGGATTGGGGAGCCAACTAACCACCTAGTCGCTTCAAAACCATGCTGTCCAGTCATTTAATGAAAGATGGGTGGGTAGGTTATAGTTCTTGGAAGTAGGGCCGACGTCTAGAGGATTTCCTAATTGGCCCCGAACTGATGTTGGGTGAATGCTCCTATGACTAATGCAATTAAAATTTTGATTTAGTTGATTTCTAATACAATGCATGCTGGTTAAAGTATCTAAATTAGATATGCACAGAATTTTAAAAAGGCTTATAGAAATAATTTTTAGAATTAGACTGGGCTTCCCCAGGTCCGGCACCTCATCCTCATAGGTCAGATTATCCGGACTCTACCCGCAAGCGGGGAAGTGTCTTATAGAAGGAGAGAAGAAATGCATTAATATGCATGCGACCCCAGACGATTCCGATAATTCCCTAGGTCGTTAAGTTTCTAAATTGCTTAAACCTTAGAATTTTAAATATTAGTTGCGAGTAGAAAAAGTTTTAGTCCTTAGAGAGCCTAACGGAATCTAGGCTAAAACAAAAGCGACATGTAAAACGCCAAGAAACTAGGAAAAGCAAGCAACCATAGAGGCACACAATCATAAACAAAATACATCAAAATTATCCAAACAAATTAATAAATATCAATAGGCCAACTGCCCTTAATTACAACCCAGGGTCTGCAGAAAATAAAGTGGCCGGGCACCACTGCCAACAACCTGGATTTCTAATCCTAGGACAGACGTAAGTTATTTTGAGTGGGATACACTTAGTCTTCATCTTCTTGATCTTCTCTTCCTTGGACTCCTCGGATCTCAGCTTCGTTGGACTCCTTGGATCTCAGCTTCCATGGACTCCTCGGGTAGTAGAATGATCCAAATTTGGATTCCCAAATAGAAAAGGACTATCCTCATATTGGGTGTCCTTTCCTCTTTGGAATCCAACATTTGGATCCTAGTATCCCCACTCAAAATGAACTTTTACAACTCAATACCAATATTACAAATGATTACATTAATAGAAAGCAGTAAATTCTAGACTCTCCTGCAAGGTTATCCTAATAAAAATCATCCCAAACAGTTTAATATATCACAAGCAATTATAGGGAAAATAAAGATACTCAATCACAGACACACTTAGCCATGCTCTTAATCATTTTGAGGGCTAAGCGAGCTTTAGAGCACCTGTAGCAATTTATAATGATTTTTTTAATTAGCCCTCATTTATTTAGGGGGGCTAAGCAATTTCTGAAGCATCTGCATGAAACAACATTAGTATTTAAATCATGAATTTTATCCCCCTTTTTATTTAGCGCTGCATGAGCATGGCCACCTGCAGAAGACATCATTAGTATCAACATCGACCCTAACCTATGGGTAGTCTATCGTGCAATCACATCAAATCCTAGAGTGCAGTAAAAGTAAGCAAACACACCAATAGTTCAATCACAATATGCAGTGAAAACCTAGAAAAGCTCGGCACACAGCAAGAAAAGTAAACACCGGCCTAGCCTAAATTTAGAAGTGGTGCCCTAGCAAACAATTCTACAGTGTGTGTAGAGGTCTGTGTGGCTGGGATGGATCCCGAGCTGGGTAGTTAGTTACAATCGCCTACTGTCCAGGTTTATTGTAGGCCTGAGAAGGGAATTTTAATTAAAGTATAAATATTAGTGAATTAGGATCCATTTTAGTTTATTTGATGTGTAGGCCAATTTTAATGCTTAGGGTGACAATATTTAAAGTTTAAATTGCATTAGTGAGCTTCAGAAGGTTCGGGGTCCCTACATACTGAGCTAGGGGGTCCAAAAGGTCACTAGGAGAATTAAGCTAGGTTTGAGATTCCTAACATTTTAATTAAATATTAGACCTTAGTATGAGCAATTAGACAGTTAGTTTGCTGGATTAGTTTCCTACGCAAAGTTATGAATTTTAGAAGTTTCGGGCCCTAGACTATAGGTTGCAGTTGACCGAAAAGTTGACTTTCTATTTTAGGCTGATTTCTGGACACCTAATATTTTTAATAAATACTAGACCTTAATGTGAGTTGAATGCCTTTTATTTTGCCCATTTTGGAGTTTTCTATAATTAGTTATGATTTTTAGAAGTTGGGGTAATTAAATGAATTATCGAAATTGCCTAATTAGGGGTACTTTGGGGTTTTGGCCCAAATCAGTTCCAAACTGATTGGAATCACCCCCAAAGGTCAGAAATGACCTAAGGAGGTGTTCCCAAGTGCTTGGGGAAGATTTGGGATTTTTAATAATTTTTAATGAATTATTAAAGGCAAAAAGGTGATTTTTGATTAAGGTTGAATTAAAGTCCAGATTAATGTCCAATTAAGGGGCTCTAATTATCTAAGGTTGGGGACTGAATTCTGGAGAGTTTGCGGTATTATGGGTATTTTTCTGATTTAAAATGGATTTATTAGATTTTTTTGAAGTTTTTAAGGCTTAATTAACGGGTAAATTAGGGTTTGCTAATTAAGTGTTTTAAAGAGTCCAGAAAATTCTTAGAAAATTTTAGGGGTTTCAGATGTCACTAAGCACTAGTGTTTAAAGTTTCATAGCAATCCGGGATCTATCCTAGCTCCTAAAAATATTCTAAGTTCGCTAGACAGTCCTTAATTATTATCCTTAGTGTGTCACTACACTAAACAGGAATAAAATGAGTTAGCTAACCCTTAGGCATAACATAAAGGGTAAATGCAACAAATATAAACACACCAATCAAGTCCTTAGATCTAAGAGAGTCTAGGCTATGTGCTTGTGCAACCTACACATGCAAGGACTACAAAAACACTAAGTAAAGAAGCCTAATGAAATGATTGGGACACAATCATTCACTAATCCTTCTCCCACATGAATGATATTCATACATAGAGTCTGTGTTTAGAATTTCATATAATGGATCTCCTAGGATTAGGGGTTTATCAATATATGTAACTTTAAAATGTTTAAAATATATATATATATATATCAAATATCTGAATATAAAATTGTGAAATAAGATAATTTGAAAATGATTTTGTGTTATATCCCTAGGAGATCCACTGACCACCACCAAGGGGTTTTAAAATAATTTTTATTTTTAAAATAATTAATTATATTAATTAAATAATATTTAAATAACTAAATAACAAAATAATACAGAAAACATCCAGAAAAGATAGAATTAGATACAGGAAATAATTTTAAATTAAAATTCACATTTTTCTGAAAAGAACGAGGTATTGCACGCAAAAATCCGATTTAAAACGGAAAAGTTATGAATTTTTGAAGTTTAACGTATTAAAAAAGGATTTTTTTAAATAATTTCAAAATAATTAATATTTAAAAATATATATTATATTAAATTAAATTAAGTATTAAAGTTTCTGGAATTTAAAGTAATTTAATAAAAATAATTTTCAAAAGTTTTAAAAAGTAAATGAATTTTGAATTAATTAATTATTAATTAAATAATCTAAGTATTTAATTAATTATAATAATCTAAAATGGAAAAAATATTTATTAATAAAAAAAAATAAATAAAAAAAAATTATTACCCAATTTTGAAAATAATTTAATAAAATAATTTATTATAAATTTAAAAAATATTTAAATTTTAAATTAATTAATTATTAATTAAATAATTTAAGTAATTAAGGAAAGTATTTAAAATAAGGTATATTTATTAAATTTAAAAGAGTAAATAAATATATAAATAAATAAAATCTCTAATATGTTAACATAATTGAAATAAGAGATTCTTTACAAATTTGGAAAATAATTAAATTTTAAATCAATTAATTATTAATTAAGTAAATTAAGTAATTAATAATTAAGGAAAATATTTAAAATAGAAAATATTTATTAAAAAAATGTAAATAAATTTATAAAAAAAATTAATCTGATTTTGAAAATAATTTAGTAAAATTATTATTTATAAATTTAGAAATAATTAAATTTTAAATCAATTAATTATTAACTAAGTAATTTAAGTAATTAATAAACTAAAATAATTTAACAAAATAGGAAAAATCATTAATAATTCGAATTAAATAATTAAAAAATAAAAATAATAATAATTTTCTTATTTTAAAATAATTAAATAAAAAAATAATTTTTATAAATTTAGAAAGTATTTAATGTTTAAATTAATTAATGACTAATTAAGTAATTTAGGTAATTAATCAATTATAATACTTTTAAAAAAGGAAAGTAATTATTAATTCAAATTAAATAATAGAAATAATAATAATTTTTCAGATTTCAAAATAATTCAATAAGAAAATAATTTTTATAAATTTAGAAAGTATTTAAAGTTTAAATTAATTAATTACTAATTAAGTAATATATGTAATTAATCAATTATAATAATTTTTAAAAAAGAAAGTAATTATTAATTCAAATTAAATAATAAAAATAATAATAATTTTTCTGATTTTAAAATAATTTAATAAGAAAATAATTCTTATAAATTTAGAAAGTATTTAAAGTTTAAATTAATTAATTACTAATTAAGTAATATAGGTAATTAATCAATTAGAATAATTTAAAAAAAGAAAGTAATTATTAATTCGAATTAAATAATAAAAATAATAATAATTTTTCTGATTTCAAAATAATTTAATAAGAAAATAATTTTTATAAATTTAGAAAGTATTTAAATTTTGAATTAATTAATGACTAATTAAGTAATATAGGTAATTAATCAATTAGAATAATTTAAAAAAGGAAAGTAATTATTAATTCGAATTAAATAATAAAAATAATAATAATTTTTTTGATTTCAAAATAATTCAATAAGAAAATAATTTTTATAAATTTAGAAAGTATTTAAAGTTTAAATTAATTAATACCTAATTAAGTAATTTATGTAATTAATCAATTAGAATAATTTAAAAAAGGAAAGTAATTATTAATTCGAATTAAATAATAAAAATAATAATAATTTTTTTGATATTTTAAAATAATTAATAAAATAAAATAAAATAAATATTTTTTTTAATTTTAGAAAGTAATTAATTAATTTTTGATTAAATATTAAGATATTTAAATAATTAACTAATTAAGAATTACTTAAAATAATATATTTTAACATAATTTTAAAAATAAAATTATTGAAAAGTAATAATAAAATTTTTCTTATTTTTATTTATTTATTTATTTATTTTCAAATAAAATAGATAAAGAAATATTTAATATTATCATTTTAAAAGTATTTAATAATTATTAGTATTAACTAAGTATTTAGATTTTAAGTAATTAAAACTATTTTAAATAATAATAAATACGTCATAAAATAGATTTAATTTTAAATTAATGTATTTAAAATAATTATTAAATTATTTAAACATATTTTATATTAAAAAATATATTTAATTTTAATAAAATATTTATAAAAAAAAGAAAGATAAAATCAACGACTCATGCTATACAAGTACGCCGAATTCTATAACCCTAAAATTAAAAAAAAAAGGTTTCGTTCTAAAAAAAGGCTTTATTGATTTTGATGAAATTTTGAACGTAGATTAAGAACATGAATAAAAGTCATGGGGAGGTATTTGAAAGCTCTGAAAAGCGCTTACTAGAAAGATGTATGGATTTAAGTGTGGTGACCTAGATCTAAAGTTTTGATAAAATCTTACCGTTAGATCTTCTAGATTTTGAAATATCTGAGCTTGTAGATTATCCTCGTATATTCCTCTAGTTGAATTCGAACTCCAATTCACCTTGGATCGGACGGTAGAAGCTTTGGAAGGGGAATGACTCGGGTCGCCGGAGATCTCGCAGCCGGCAAGGTTTTAGCAACGAATTTGAGTGGAGGAAGATGGGGAGATGTTGGAAGAGCTCTCACACTAAAAAAATTAGGGTTGAGAGCGGCTAAGAAAAAGAAAAAAAAGTAAGCCCCCTTCATGAAGCCCTAAAAGAGTATTTAAATGATTAAGGCCTTAGATCTACGGCTAGGATTCATCCTAAGGTTAATTAAGAGGGAATTTAGGTGATTTAATTAGTCGTCCGTTTGATTGCTTGATTTAGAAATAAATTTAAGCTCATGAGAATGAAAATAAATAAATAAGTAAATTAAATTAAGCATATTAGATTAAAATTAAGCTTACAATCAGATTCGATTCGGGTCAATTTGGGATTCAATTTGATTTACTCAAATTAACCCAGTTAAATTTAAATAAAATGAAGACTCGAATCAAATTAACCTCGACGGGCCTAAGGCAAATTAATCGGGCTCAATCAGACATGGTCGAGTCTACTTTGACTCAATTCAAGCTAATTCGAGCTCGAATTGGACTCGACGGGGCTTGATTAAATTAATTAAAGGCCCTCGAGGGCACTCGAATGAAAATAAAGGTCAACAAAGAGCATCCAGAGAAGACGAGCCTAAAGTAAGGACCTTGACACCTTGGCCAACAGTAGGAGGAGAGGGCTCGAATGTTGATGGAATAATCAAAGGCATAGCAGTACGAAATTTTTAGGTAGTGAATGACTGCACTTGCTCATATACATACTCATTCTCTAAGACCTTAAGAGTCTTCATCATTTAATGAGTTCCAGTGAAGGTTGGCATGTGCAGACATGGAGGTCTACAATCATCATATACAAGCCAGATGCCCAATGAATCAACACCAATGCCTCAAAATCATTTAGTAGGTGACCAAGGCACTCAACTAAGGTCATATAAACTCTTGGCTCGCTCAAGTTTAGTGAAATTCAACCACCAAATATAATTCTTTTAAAAACTAAAAATGAACTATTCTTACCTCCGTTAGTTGCTCACGATAGGACAACCTTCTCCAATATAAAGTTGTGGCTTCTTATGGGCTCCACCAAGGACTATGCAAGCGTTAGGACAAGCAGATAAGCATTATCTCAATGGTTGTGATCATCACCAACGGCCCTATGATGCCCCAGAATCTAAATTAAAAGAATTATTTTTTTTAATCTTTTAATAAATAACAATCAGGCTATCTAATATCATCTATCAATAATAACAAAAAAATAGATTCTATAATTCAAAATATTACTGTACACATCTGTATTCATTTCAAAAAACTATATACACTACTCAGGATCTACACAATCATATCACAATTACTTTGTCCTAAGTATAAAAGAATAACTAGAACAAAAAGAAATAGAATGTGAAGAATCCTGACCAGCCTCACACTTCCTGCTCCCCTGCTCTAACATGAAATTATTTAACTACATATAATGAGCTAAAAAGCTCAGCAAGTCACCAAAACCTATAATTGAATTCAAAGCACGGCAAATGAGCAATATACATGTCAATAGTCAATTTATAGTAGTTACATTTATATGATCATTGAATCAGTGCAGAAATAGTAAAATTTATATGCAGTAGTAGTAGAATCTATGTACCAATAAACACTACGGTATGGAAGCCAATGAAGAAGTAAATCAGTATGGATGTCAAATCTATAAAGCAATAATCATATCCGTAATACTAATTAATATAAAAATCAGATAAAATATCAAATCAAAACATCAGTAAAGATTATTGAAAACGAATCAATATAGTAAAATCATATAAGAATGTACACATGCTATCCAATTATTCTATATCACATACTCAATATATCGCATGCTTAGTATCAATATCTAAATCATTAGCAATAATAATCCAATAACAGGAGTAATAGAATAATGTACTAACAGTAAATCCGTATAGTAACAATAAATATGTACAATAATAAGAGTAATACCTCAAGATCAGTAGTCACACTAAACAAGTAAGAAGTTCTGGATACCACGATATTTTTTAGTGTTAGTATCAGTATTAGTAAACTGTTAGCTCAGTAAATAGAGTCGTCACTCTTTGGCCGTCGGCACAGTGATAATCTCCTTATAACTCCCAACCAGTATATCACATGAATTAGTAGTGGATAACACCAAATCATAGTATTTAAAGGAAAGCCCGTCGGCCCACCATCCTATACAAGGTTAATCAGTCTTCAACCAATGGGTGAACCAATCTTTACTTATCTTTTACACGACACACGTATTATTATCATAATATTATAATAGTAATAGTGACCAACTATTACTCAAGCACATATCCACATTTATTTATAATATATTGCAGCAAATAAAGCATAATTGAGCATAATTCAGAAAATACCAAAATGTATTAACGGTAGCAACAAAAATCATACTGAGCAAAAATTCATATTTTCAGAATTTGACCAAATTATCAAATATTGTATAAAATAACATTCTGAAGCTTTTGTTAAACTAAATCACTATTTTTAGACATCAAAAAAAAATTTTAAGTAGATAAAAATTACTATATTTTTAAAATCACCTTGTGAAAAATCTTAAATAAATACTCAAAATGTTCATAATCTCGATCTCTATAACATACAAAAAGTTACACCGTGAAAATTTTGCCAATACAAAGTTATTCACATTTTTCGGTAATGAAAATATAAATTTCATAAAAAAAATATCAAAACACAAAATCTTTGAAATTAGAAATAGGATAAATGTTCCTTACAGCAATATGAGCAAATCTCTCAACTGCGTAGACAGATGAAAATCGCTTCACGACCTCCAAATCTCAAGTTTCCATTTCTCTCTCATATCTCTTTTCTCTAAAATTCCTTAAACATCTCTGTTACCAAAATAAAGAGGAGAAAAGGGATTTTTAAAAGGTTTTTTTTATTAGCGACTTAGGACATTTTCTTATTAAAATAATAATTTAATATTATATTATACACAAATAATTTTAGTATAAATTCAAATAAATCATTCTAAGATTTTAAAAATTATTAAAAAAATATCTTTAAAATAAATCATTTTATTTAAAAAATATTGATGAAATTGATTTGTAAAATAGACACCTGATGGTCTCAAAATCCTCACTTGTACCGATATATATCAATTTCTTAAAGATTTTCAACAGTGCCCAGAAATTATAAAAAATTTGTGCAAGTAAAATATTACAATAATAACACTACGGCAAAGACGATTTATAATTTGGAGTTATAATGACTCCAAAAAAAATTACTTACCTGGGTCAAAATACAGGTTCTTAATATCTACCCACCTTAAGAAAATATCGTCCCCGACGTTTATCTTAAGGATTCGGGCACAAAATTGATATAAACCAAATTCGTCCACCAAGCAAAACTCAAATCAAATCAAAACTCATCAAAAATCATACAGTTCATTATATCACATGTCATTCAACTATGTATGCAAACTAATGCACCTTAAACTACCCATCATATCCAACTCTCAATCAAATCCTACAGCTCTAGTAACAATCAATTCTTCCAACAACTATGTTTTGATACCAATTATGATGCTCCAGAATCTAAATTGAAAGAATTATTCTTTTAATTTTTTAATAAATAATAACTAATGCTATCTAATATCATATATTAGTAATAATAACAAAAATGGATTCTATAATTTAAAACATTACTGTACACATCTGTATTCATTCTTAAAAATTATATACACTACTCAAGATCTACGCAATCATATCACAACTACTCTATCATGAGTACAAAAGAATAAATAGAACAAAAAGAAATAGAACCTGAAGAATCCTGACCAACCTCACACTCCTGCTCCCCTACCCTAACGTAAAATTAGTTAACCACATATAATGAGCTAAAAAGCCCAGCAAGTCACCAAAACCTATAACTGAATTTAAAGTATGACAAATGAGCAATATGCATGCCAACAGTCAATTCGTAGCAGTTACATTCATATGATCATTGAATCAGTGCATAAATAATAAAATTCATATGTAGTAGTAGTATAATCTATGAACAATAAAATACTATAGTATGAAAGCCAGTAAAGCAGTAAATCAGTATGAGTGTCAAATCTATAAAGTAATCGTCGTATCCGTAATACCAATTAATACAGAAATCAGATAAAGCATCGAATCAAAACATTAATAAAGACTATTGAAATTGAATAAATGTAGTAAAATCATATTGAAATATATACATGTTATCCAATTATTCTATACCACATGCTAAGTATATCACATGCTTAGTATCAGTATCTAAATCGGTAACAATAATAATCCACTGGCGGAAGCATACAATAATATAATAATAATAAATTCGTACATTAACAATAAATTCGTACAATAATAAGAACAATGCCTCAAAAATATGTATTTCAGTAGTCACACTAAACAAATAAGAAGTCCTGACTATCACGATATATTTCAGTGTTAGTATCAATATTAGTAAACCGTTGGCTCAGTAAATAGAGTCGTCACTCTTTGCTCATCGGCATAGTAATAATCTTCTTATAACCCACAACTAGTATATCACGTGGATTAGTAGAGGATAACACCGAATCACAGTATTTAAAAGAAAGTCCGTCGGACCACCATCCTGTACAGATCAATCAATCTCCAACCAACGGGTCAACCAGTCTTTACTTGTCTTTTACATGACACACGTATTATTATCACAATATTATAACAGTAATAGCGACCAGCTATTACTCAAGTACATATTCATATTCATTTAAAATATATTGCAGCAAATAAAGCATAATTGAACATAATTCAGAAAATGCCAAATTGTACTAATGGCATACAATAAAAATTATACTGAGTAAAAATTCATATTTTCAGAATTTGACCAAATTATCAAATATTATATAAAATAACATTCTGAAGCTTTTGTTGAACTAAATCACTATTTTTAAACATCAAAATAAATTTCTGAGTAGACAAAAATTGATATATTTTCACAATCACCCAGAAAAAAATCTTAAATAAATACTCAAAATGTTCATAATCTCGATCTCTATAACATACAAAAAGTTATACGGTGAAATTTTTGCCAATACAAAGTTATTCAAGTTTTTCGATAATGAAAACACAAATTTGATCAGAAAAATATCAAAGCATAAAATCTTTGAAATAAAAAATAGGGTAAAGGTTCCTTACAGTGAGAAGAGAAAATACCCCAACTACATCGACCTACAAAAATCGCTCCGTGACCTCTAAATCTCAAGTTTCCATTTCTCTCTCTTATCTTCTTTCTCTAAAATGCCTTAAACGTCTTTGTTGCTGAAATAAAGAAGAGAAAAGGGATTTTTAAAAGGTTTTTTTATTAGTGACTTAGAATATTCTCTTATTAAAATAATAATTTAATATTATATTATTAATTTAATCAAATTTTTTAGTATAAATTCAAATAAATCATTTTAGGACTTCAAAAATTATAGAAAAATATCCTTAAAACAAATCATTTTATTTAAAAAATATTGCTTGCAAAACGGACACCTGACGACCCCAAAATCTCCACTTGTACCAACGTGTGTCAATTTCTTAAGGATTTTCGACAGTGTCCAAAATTTACGAAAAAATTCGTGCAAGTAAAATATTACAATAACAACACTATGACAAAGACGATTTACAATTTGGAGTTATAATAACTTTAAAAATAATTATTTACCTAGATCAAAATACAAATTATTAGAGGCCCGTGGCTAGCCCTCCACAATACATACATTCATAGGGCACATTTTTGAGTGAGCGACAAATCGTCAAAGCTTAAAAAGAGAATGAACCTTGCCTAGCACTTTCCAATCATTATCATCTTGCTCGATCAAACCTCCTCAACCTTACTCGACATCGCCTCTATTGCCTTACTAGGCTTCTAGCCAACAAGACCACTCACCTCAAAAATTGTCACCTTCTTCTTACTCCTGGGTGGGATAAACTTTTTCTTCTTACCTTCGGTGAACTTGCGTTTGTGGAGTTCTTTCTTTCTTTAGCTTCTTTAACTCCTTAGCTTCTTTCTACCCGTATCAACATACTTGGAAGGACTTAGATTTGTCATGTTAAGCGAGCTAGCAACAAACACTTGAGTAAAATGAAAGTAATTGAATGACACTACCATCCTTTGTTGCAATTTATAACAAAAGATAGTGCATAAGGCAAATCAATATCGTAAATGAAAGGTGTGCCCTACCTTTGGTGGCAGTAGTAATAATGGGGTGGTAACTCTTATTCCCTCTACCTTTTGTCATTTGATAAAGATAGTAAATGCTTCTCACCTTAATTCACTTATCTTTTTTTCATAACTCACCCCTCAAATGAGCAAATGTATAAGGGAACTAAATATATACACATGTATGCTTATGCAGGTAACTCACATGTATCTTATCAAGTTTCAATTCATGGGACTTGGTCAGGTGAAGCACATGATTAGAACACCATTAGCCCAAATGAAGCTTTTTTGCCTTGTAGAGCCATTGCTAGCATCATCAGCTTATGGGCAAGCGGCCATCACCCCCACGGAGTTCATAATATACAAACTTGCCCTAGCATATTGAACTAATGGTAAAATTGTCCTCAATTGGATCCTCCAAAGGGCTTGCCCAAACATGCGCTTGTCCCAAAAGGCACTCGTCCTAAGAGAATTGACTATCCCACAACAATTATTCACAATTAAAGGCACCTTTCCCTCCCATGGGTGTCTAGGATCAACCTATAGGAAGTGCCCATATATGGATTCTATAACCATAACTCCAAGGACCTAACTCGTCCCAGGCTAGCGACAACTTTTGCCCATTTAACTCACTTTGACAAACTCGCCCTATAAGTTAGGTCCCTAAGACTCTCCCAAAGCACTCGCTCCTAAAGACTCACCTAAGATACTTATCAAAAGGAGGGGTCATGCCAAAGATAGAGGTTTACATGTACACAATCTAGCTAATTCACTTGTTTGAGTTAATCTATATTAGTCACATCATATACTATTTTTTTCTATTTATTCTAGATGTGTCATTTTTTGTAATCCTCTTAATCTTATAAATATAACGTGAAGAGACAGACTTTATGCTATGAAGATTATTCTCAAAAAAATTTAAGAAAGATTGCTTAATATTTGGAATGAATATAAAATACTTACTAATTATGTGCCATCTTTTACTATTACTATTGATTAGGTAATTGTTTGAAGGAGCTGAATCCAACTTTAGAAGCAATAAGAAAGAACATAGTCTGCCGATCCAAGTCTTAGAACAAGTTGTTTAGCTTTACTGCAACTTTTTTTTGTTATATAATTGATGGGGTCCTTAAAAAATTATTGCTTGATTTGGCTGGCACATCCCCTTTCTAGAAGCCTTCCCCCTTTCATACTTAAACATCAAGCCGTTAACTTAACGAACATCATGAAATCTTAACGATTAGCTAATCTCATAGAAAAATAATTGAGCTAGCTTTCTTCAACTAAGCTGCATTAAATGTTTGAAACTATCTGCAAGTTAATAGCAAGTCATTAAAGGATTAATGACAATGCATTAAGTCTGTTAGCTCTATCACAAATTATCATATAATAAATGTTTAATTAAAGTTGTGAAAATCAGACCGGACAACATACTGGAAGAACAGGTTGAGCCGGATGACATAATCAATACTAATTTTATTTAAAAAATAATAAAATTAACATAATAATGCTGGGCCACTTAAAATCAGAAATGGTTAAATGCATCGGTTGATAGAAGAAAGTTTAGGGGAAATAAGAGGATTCTACTTTGTATCTACAGCTACTCTTTACACTGTTAAAATGAAAGCATATTTTGAAAGAGCAAAATCTTTGGTCATACAAAGTTTAAGTCGGATGAGTGACAATAAGCAAACATACTTTGGCTCTGAAAGCAACAGGAAAATTCTGAGGACGCAACAGCCCCAATATTCATGAACTCTTTACAATTTTTGGACATTCAATTACATTTGCAAAGAAAATTGAAAATTAAAAAGGATAATTAAACAATAATTAATAATGCTGGAAAGAAAAAGAAACTAGACATAATATGATACAAGTTCCATTAAAATATTTACAGGAACTCGAGATAACAATATTTGCAGCACATTTCGAACAAAAATTCAATGAGCTGCATTTGAAATGAAAATACTTAATATTTGGTCAATCGGTTACATTTTAAATGAAACTCAAAGCAAAATATATGTTAAAAAATAGGGTTTCTACAATTTTTTTGTAAACAATAAATCAAGAAAGACAAACCAATTACGATAAGTTCATAAAATTTTATTGTTCATACACAAACAATTATACATAAAAAATTTCAAAAAATCTTACATCTCATAGTGAGACCGACGTTGTTCAAATAACACGGTAGAAGGGAGTGCGATGCCGGAGAGGAAGACGACCTGTGTTGGGGAGGTGCCTTTGTCACGATGTCACTGTTGAAGCTCTCACAGGCACGTTGAGTTCGCAAATGGGGATGGAGACGCCAAATGGAGACAAAACTTGTTCATGTGAACGAAATAATGGGAAGAGAAGAAGAAATTTAGGTTTCTTAATATTGTTAATATTTCATATAAAGCTTTTGATCTAAAACCCTAAACGGCTACATCCTATTTGAACCACCCGATTTTTTAAAAACAAAACCAAATTTTGCGGTCCAACTGTTCTAAACAACAGTTCGAGGCGATTTTAGCTGGTTTCCTTTGAATCCGGTCTCATGAGAGAACCGCCCTGCTCAACTGCTAATCCGGTACAATTTTTAAAACCATAGCATTCTGCTAGAATGTTCTTGCTATCTACAGATTTTTTGCCATGATATACAGTACAATCCAGCAAACGGTTGTTGACTAAAATATTTCATATTTTCCAATTGGAGGGAATCCCTATTCAGACCTTTTGCTTTCTTGACTTCAATATCTTTTTTATTTTCTTCTGAAAGAGAAATGATATTCGCTCCAGAGCAGTCTAGAGTAATTAAATGAACAATAGCGATATTTTTAAATAATCAGAGAACTCGAACTGTTTCAGATTGAAATATTCATATTTGAACTTACAATATTACACTTTAATAATTATTTATTTAATTAGTTTTTGTTCCTATAATTAATCTCATTTCAATTATTTAGACTTTATATCTTGAAACATTAGTCCTATGGGGCCTGTTTAGCATATCATATTCTGGACCTTAGAAAACTCTAATTACTCCTTGAAGCATTCAGTTGATTATTTAGACAATGGTTGATCCTCCAATCACCTGCCAACTACAGTCATTAAGCCCACACTCCTTCAAAAAATCACTCATTAGATAAATAAATAAAATTACTATTAAAGTACTAGAAAAAAAATGAATCACTTGGAAGAAATATATATAGTATCTATTTAATATGTCATATAATACACGCATAAATTATGAAAAATCAGAATTTATTAAGCCCACCCTATACATTTTTTTGGACAAGACTGATAATGACTAAGATGATGATGATCTACATGTAAAAATTACAGAGAAATATGATTGAGATGACCACTCATTTTTTGTTTATTTTTTCATTGGCCGCTCTTTCAAGATCAAAGATCATGCTCATGAGTCATCAGCCAGGTTAAATAGCAAAGGATCAAACACACCATGAAAAAGGTCTGAAATGTATCAAATATATGAACTTAGAAGTGAAAAGATCAATGGGCACTCAGAATGAAAAGGACTAATAATATGTCAATCAAAGATTCAAAGAATCTTCCAGATTGTTAATAATATATATTCCTCATTGTGCCAGGTAAAATATTAAAATAATAATAATAATAAGCGCAAAAATAAAAATCTTATAAAGGCAGATGAAAAATGGCAGTGGAAAACAGAAATACTAGCCATCCAACAATACATGTCTGATACAACCTGGTGAAAATCAGAGAACCAATTTCCACTATATACTGAAAGCATTTTTTATCCTATCAAGAAAATCCGGGCTCAAGCAAGAATTCCGTATGTATATGAAAAAAGAATTGAAGAAAAAGATTTAAAAACATAAATAATGAAACTATTAGTTGATTTTTACAGGATGAGGCAAACCTCAAAAGGGGTAAGCCCAAAAATAAGCCAGCATTATTGAGGTTACTGAAGCGCCACCCATACCTACGCATCCCAGTAGACGCCAACATACCTTGGCACTGTTAGTTTAATACAGGGCTAGGGAAAAATCAAAATAACTCAAACCACTGTCAGTTTAATACACAGCCCATACTTAAGAACCCTACTAAATGAAAAAATTTACATATAATGCACACTTGGATGCAACATTTGTAAGGATGCTTAACAATTTTTTTCAATCACGTTTACAAGGCATGAGTCCTAAGGGATTAAATGCAGTAAGATAATTGACATTGCAATCAGTCAAAATCACTCACCCTCAATCATATGGAGAGTAATTATATGGTTTTTTCAGAATGACGGTTACTGTCATGGCTTTAAGCTTTGTTTAGGTGGAAGAATCTAAATAAAGTAGAATTCTGACAAAGTTAAGTTCAATGGCATTATCAATCACCCTCAATTTATTCATGCTTTTATGGATAAATCCCCTTCTGTTAAATTTTATATTATTTTCATTTATAATGAAAATGGTGCTAGGGAGAGGAACATTCTTTGAGAGGCCTGTTCACATTTCCAATCCTTGGATTCTGCTAGCGGATTTCCGCTGCATCAGGAATACCAGTAAGAAAGCTAGGGCAAGACTTGTCCCCCATCATAAAATGATTAATTTAAACAACTAACTGTATTTTTAATATTTCTCTACTGGAACATCCCAACAAAGGTCTCTCTTTTAGTTTATTTAGATTTTGTTTAAAACAGCTTTCTTGCTATTTTTCTAAAACAGCTTTCTAGTACAAAAATTTTTAATTTAAAAAATTTTATATTAAAAAATTGCTTTAGAAAGCAATAAGAAAGCTATCTTAAATGAAGCCTTCTTAGTGCTTTCTAAAGTAGCTTTGTAGTACAAAAATTTCTTAGAAGAATTTTTGTACTACAAAGTTGATTTAGAGAGAGTCGTCTTTAGATGGTTTGGTCACATAAAACGGCGACCTTCATGGTTAAGAAAGGTGGAGGCAGACCTAAAAAAAACTTAGTTAGAAAATATTAGAAATGACCTTTTTTTATTAGATTTAAACGAGAATTTGACTCTTAACCTGACATAATGGAGAAAAATGATTCATGTAGCCCACCCCGCATAGTGAGATAAAGGCTTGATGTTGTTGTTGCTGTAAAATTGATTTAGAAAGTAGTAAAAAAATTGTTCCAAACGAAAACTTAATCAAGATATTGACAATCCAAGTCGTCGTTTTCTTGATAGAACCTCTTGCAATATGACTGAGTTGAATTCTTTCTCCCTCACACATTACAAGGTTTGCACCCCTTTACCTTTACTGGTATATGGGCCTTTCTTATCCCTTCCATCACAGATTCATATATAAAAATTTTGGAAGCATGAGGAAAACTTTCATGAGATTGTGAATAGCGGTTGGCATATTCCTGTGAAAGGAGCCTCCATCTTTGCATTTTGTAACATGTCAATAATTTTAAGCGGGTTTTTAAAAGAACTAAATGTAATAACTTCTCTTCCATTGCTAACTAAGTCCATTTCACTCTTGGAAGATAATATGGATAATGATCTCATTTTCAATACCATGCTCAATCACATGAAACTTGTTTTTGCTAAATCCTTGGAAGTCAGATGGATCAACAGAAGGCTAAATGTGTTTGAATTGCAAAGAGAGACGATAATATCAAATTTCTCTATCAACATATTAGATGTAACAGAAATTGTAACTCTATCAAAGAGATCAAAACTTCCCAAGGCAATTTTCTCTCTTCCAAAGACATTAACATTGAGGCCATTGCTCGTTTCTCTAGCATCTTAAATACGAACCACGCTTGTCATTTCTACTATTATCCCTGTGAGTGAGTATGCTTCTCAGGCTGATCAACATTTTCTCATTACTAATTTTGAGGTTATTGATATTAAAGAGGCCTTACTTTCTATCGAGAAGGATAAATGCCCTGGCCCAGTATGGTTCACTTCCAAGTTCTTTATGAATGCTTGGGATGTTTTTTATTTGGATTTTATCAGACTATTCAATATTTTTTCTCTTTTGCCAAACTATCAGAAAGGGTCAGTATTCTACAATTACCCTCATCCCTAAGAACTTCATTCTAAAAGCCTCAATGACTATCAGCCTCTCTCTCTTTACAGCATTCTACAATTGCAATACATTTTGCCTCTATAGACTGAGTTATATTTTCCATTCTTAGTCAAAACTCCCAATCTACTTTTGTGCATGGCAGAGATATTGCTGAAAACATAGTCACTGCTACTGAATTAATTAGAGGATTCAATGCTTCTAATGTTTCTAAAGTTTTATGCACCAAACTTGAGCTCCATGAATAAAGCATTTGACTGTATTATCTTTACAGAGGATCTGAATTTCAAATATGAATTTATCAAAGGATCTAAGCATTGCCATAAATCTTATCAAAATGTATCAAAAATCACAAAATAATAATACCGCTACTAAAAATAGACGCTCAAAATGAAAAAGGACTGAAATGTATCAAATATATGAACTTAGAAGTGAAAGAACAATGGGCACTCAGAATGAAAAGGACTAATAATATGTCAATCAAAGATTCAAAGAATCTTACAGATTGTTAATAATATATATTCCTCATTGTGCCAGGTAAAATATTAAAATAATAATAATAATAAGCGCAAAAATAAAAATCTCATAAAGGCAAGTGAAAAATGGCAATGGAAAACAGAAATACTCGCCATCCAACAATAAATGTCTGATACAATCTGGTGAAAATCAGAGAACCAATTTCCACTATGTTATTAAAGCATTTTTTATCCTACCAAGAAAATCCGGGCTCAAGCAAGAATTCCGTATGTCAAGGAAAAAAGAATTTAAGAAAAAGATTTAAAAACATAAATAATGAAAATAATACTCCTATTACTTGATTTTTACAGGATGAGGCAAACCTCATAAGGGGAAAGCCCAAAAATAAGCTAGCATTATTGAGGTCACTGAAGCGCCACCCATACCTACGCATCCCAATATCTTGGCAGTCAGTTTAATACACAGCTAGGGAAAAATCAAAATAACTCAAGCGCATACCACTGTCAGTTTAATACACAGCTAGGGGAAAATAAAAATAACTCAAGCGCATACCACTGTCAGTTTAATACACAGCCCATACTTTACTAATACATATTTTACTGATGAGAACCCTAAACCCTAAATGAAAAAATGGGCATATAATGCACACATGGATGCAACATTATAAGGATGCTTAAAAATTTTTTCAATCACGTTTACAAGGCATGAGTCCTAAGGGATTAAATGCAGTTAGATAATTGACATTGCAATCAGTCAAAACCACTCACCCTCAATCACATGGAGAGTAATTATATGGTTTTTCAGAATGACGGTTACTGTCATGCTCTAAGCTTTGTTTAGGTGGAAGAATCTAAATAAAGTAGAATTCTGAGAAAGTTAATTTCATTCGTGATATATCACAAAAAAATTATTCTGATTGGGCATGAATCTCGAGGCAAATTCTAATTGGAAACATCCGAAATTAAATTTGGAGCCATCCGAACTCCAATTTCAACAAACTTATAGTCAAATTGATCAGCTCAAAGAGACGAACCTAACAACACCAAAATCAGTCCAATCCGAACCCAAATGGCTTTGAATCGAGGGTCAAAAGTATATTTGGAAGTTTTAAAGCATACATTGAATGATCAAATGATATCCAAACGAATCAAGTGGCTCGACAAGACGAATCCAACGAGCACAAGATTGTCTTATTCTAACATCATTAAGGCACTCAAATGCTCGATAACGGTTATGATCAAGTGAATCAATATCGGCCATATATCAAAAACACTCCGAACAAGCCCTTGATCTTCTCCCTATTTACTAATCATGTCACTCCCAAAAAATTATAAATAGACCCTTCATTCTTCACAAGAGGAGAGAGAGAAAAGAAGAGAAAGAAGGAAGAGAAACCTGAGATCTGTCTGGCCACCAAGCTCCTCCTCGACCACCGCCCGGCCACCGACCATCGCCAGACTTCTGCCCGGTCACCAGTCGTTGCCTGACTTCTGCCTTGCCAGCTTCTTACCCGACACTTACCAACAACTCAACATCCTAAACCATCAGCTTGTCGTCTTCCTCTTAGGAAACTCACATTCACAAAAGCTCAACATCGATACCTTCCTCCTCAGTAACTCACCTTCTCACAACTCACCTTCCTAGCACTAGCCAACAACTTTGTAAGCTAGAGCTATTGGCTTGGCGTCTACCTCCTCGATAACTTGACTTCTCTACACATACTACTAGCTCATCACGCTAGAGTTATTATCTCGGTTCAATCCTTTTCAATGACTCACCTTCCTAGTATTTGTCAATAGCCCAACATTTTAGAGTTGTCAACTTGATGTAAATTTACTTCTCGCCATCTTAGCAAGTCATCGCGGGAAGAACGATTCATCAACGCCTATGCCGACCTCTCAACACCCATCATCTTGCCTCCCCATCAACTCAACATCCCAAAGATTCTGGCTCAACTTCCTTAACCAACTTTATGGCACATGTCATGACTTCACATCTTCCCATGTACAACACATCATATTTTCTCCTCCCACATCGAAGTTGATCGTTGTCTTAGGTTTTACCTCTAAATTAGCTCTCATGAGTATGCACACTGTCATCCTCCATGTGCTTGTGTGATTGATGCCCACCACCAAATTGGACAAGTAATAAAGTCACGACTTTTCTTTATCATCCCCCTAACCACCGACTTGAGGTTAGGAGATAACTAAAGGGTGGTTTCACTTTATGCTCCACCCGAGCATCCTTCTCAACGAGTATTCTCAGGTGTCAATTTCAAGTGAAAGCTTTTTTTTTTTGGCTCATTGGGGTTTGTCCCTTAATTTTGGAATTATTCTTCTCTCTCATCTTCCAAGTTCCATCAACACAACATAAAGCTAGTGAACCATCTTCTGGTTGGATTCTTGACATCTCCCACGTTACCTACCCTCTTCCATCGACTCAAAACCCACCAACTCTAGGAATAGAAGCTTTGGCTCCTTTGGACATCCGCAAACACACACAACAGGTATAATCCTTCTACCACTCTCCCGTCTCCCCTTGAGTGTGCATTTCAAGCCGTTCCATTTTCGTCACAGGTATCTCAACCTAGTAGACCCTTCCTAGCCAATGTCGCGTAAGGTGGTAAGGAATGGTCAACTTCCTCCTTAGACCAACCTTGAGTTTCTGCAAATATCCTTTAGAACCCTTCGAGATAGGACTTGGCACCCAGTTTAAGAGGTTACCTAGACCCTTTTTACCCAACAAGCATCTAGTCAACAGCTCAAGTATAAGGCATTCTAGCACCCACTGACCTCACATTCTTTCTACCCAGGGGAAGCCTCCCTTCAATGGTCAACTAAAGCTTCTCTTAACACTCTTCCCTTAGTATGGACTCCTATGCTATCAGCACTACAAGCTTAATACTAAGAATTATTAACACTCTAAATTTAAAGCATTAGAATATTTCTTGTCAGATGGAAACTAATCTCATCAAAACGAGTATAATACATTAAGTGAAGGTCAAGTTATTGAGGGAAAATTTTTGCTGTAATACGTCCACCTCATTTCCATAGTGTTCTCTCCATTGCATCCATTTTCATTTTCTCCTAGAAATTCATGTCACTAGCAATATACATTACCCTCGATGCATGATAATCAAGCTTAAATATCACATAACCCTTATGACAACCTTCCTCCACCAATGGCCGTTTTTTGAAGGTACTCCATCCTTTGGAAGATCTCACCTATATTGAGGACCTCATTTCTATAGTGTTCTCTCCATTGCATCCATTTTCATTTTCTCCTAGAAATTCATGTCACTAGCAATATACATTACCCTCGATGCATGATAATCAAGCTTAAATATCACATAACCCTTATGATAACCTTCCTCCACCAATGGCCATTTTTTAAAGGTACTCCATCCTTTGGAAGATCTCACCTATATTGATCCTGAGGGTATTGTGAGAAGTCTTACAAGTATAAAGCAAAGTCACTTTCTCTCAATACACTTCTTGTTGCCCTTCCTATCATAGCAAGGGCTTTGCCATTTTTGAACTTATCAATCCCTAACACCCAAGCGTTGATAGACTACTTAATGTAGCGAACTTACAACATGCCTTAAGGGGTCAACAACAGTCTTCGCCATTCATTAACACTCTAAGATTACCTCCTTTCAAGTTTTGCTTGCATATCCCTTCCAATGAACCCTTGCCACAATCAGTTTCATCAATTGCCCTTCATGGATCAGCTTTCTCAACACTAGGTTAATAAGTCAAGTTCAAATGAGTTTTCCCTGACTCAAAAATCAAAATATCAACTTAACTTTGATTTAGACTCAAAATTGATTTAATTTATAGTTAAGCTAGATCGACTGAAAATTACTCAATTTTAAGACAGTTTGAAATTGTAAGAAAATAAAATTAAAGGAAGAGATCGAACCTAGGACCTCTTACATGAGCATCAAAACATCAATCACATGAATCAACAATTATTAAATATGAGACATTTCAAATATATATTATATATAATGATTTGGAGTCAAATCAGATCAAATCTCTAACAAGCAATTGTACACTCGAGGTCGACTCGAAATAGATGTTGATCTAAATATCCTAGCTCAAATTTTGACTCAACCTGTTCAAGTAAATTTTTATCAGACTCAAAAATATTTTTTTCCCCAAAATTTAGGTATTTTTATCACCCTTGCTCAACACTTCACTTGTTGTGCTCTATCTTCTTTAAAGCCCTTTTCAAGGGCATGAAATAAACTCGATGATCGACCCAATCTAAATCCATGTTATCATTCACTCTCCATGCCTCTTCATGCACATCCTCAAGAAACATTTGTCCCTTAGCATTATCTAAAGAACCACCTCCAATAGCATCTCAAAGTGCATTCCTCCTTCAATAATTTCAGCATCCCTCAACTTATGTATCCTCTTGATGCAAGCATTATCATATCTCATGCATCAATATTGATGTAAACAAAATGTGCAAGCAAATTCTTAAAATCTTTAGTTATGGCTATTTGCACAATTTTACCTTTGCCTACTCTATCCACTTTGTTTTGAGAATCCTCAAGGGCTAGATGATCATGATCTCTCCAATAATTTCATGCCATTCATATCATCTAACTTCAATGTTAGCACCAATATAACCTTAATGATACTTGAAAGTTGAAACCACCTCAGAACTCACATAATGCTTCAAAGAGAACTCAACTTTTATACGCACCCTCATATGCAATCTCTTGAGAACAAATCCTAAGGCTTGATACATCAACAAAAATCATCTTGATCATGCATGAATCTCAAGGCACATTCAAGTTGGAAACTTCTAAAATCAAATTCGGAACCATCTGAACTCCAATTTCAACAAACTTATATTCAAACTGAACATCTCGAAGAGACGAAACCAACGACACCAAAATCGATCCGATCCGAACCCAAATGGGATCAAAAGTCTAAAGCATATTTGGAACGTTCAATGCATTATTTGGATGACAAAATGATATCCAAATATGGCATGCTTATAGTCAAATCGAGCGGCTCGGCGATGCGAATCCAATGAGCCCAAGATCGTTGAATTCCGACATCTTTAAGGCACTTAAACAATTGAAAAATGCTCTATGATCGGGAGAATCAATATAGGCCATCCAATGGAGCACTCCAAACCTGCCCCGGATCTTCTCTATATTTATGGGGTGTGCCACTCATGAAACAATAAATAGACCCCCACTCTTTACATGAAGAGGACTTTTGGCTGGAGATTGGAGAGAGCTCTGAGGCTTCAAGAGCTCCAGCACTACCGCCGGCAAACCCCCATCGATTGTCGCCAGACCACCATCCAGCCGTCAATCACCGTCGGACTTCCGCCCGACCTCCGTCAAACCACGGCCCAGCTGCTGACCATCGTCGGACTTCCACCCGGCCATCGATCACCGCCGGACTTCCGCCCGACCACCGTTGGACTTCCACCCAGCTGTCGACCATCACCGGACTTCCACCCAACCATCGTCAGACCACTGCCCAACCGCTGACCACCGTTGAACTTCCACCCGGCCATCGACCGCTGCCGGACTTCCGTCGGACCATAGCCCGGCCGCCGACCACCGTCAGACTTCCACCCGGTCGCCAACTGTCGTTGGACTTTAGCCCGACCATCGTTGGACCATCGCGACCCGCCGACTGTCATCGAACTTCCGCCTGACCATCTTCAGAACACCGCCCAGTCGCTGACCGCCGCCAAACTTCTGCCCTACCATTGTCAGATCATTCCTCATCACCTGAACTTCTATCGGACGCCGTCGGACTTCCGCCCGACCATCATCGGACATTTGCCCAACTCTTCAAACTATTGTAATTCGACCACATCTAAGTCAAGGGACGGGTCAACTTTTGTAATTCACTCAAATTTAGTGGAATCTTTTCACCTGGGCGAGGCCCCTTTATTTTTTCCCCTCTTTGGGTTTTTCACGTAAACAAGGTTGGGTGTTTTACTACTCTCTCTCTCTCTCTCTCTCTCTTTGTTTGTGTGCTGGATATCTGTGCATCGCTAAGATAAAAAGTTTACTTACTCTACCGGCGCGAATATTCTAGCCAGCAACAGTTTGATACCATCTGTGGGAAACTCAATCTCACCCTTATAAGAACAAGCAAAGTCCTGCTTCAATGGTCAACAGGTGTAGCAATCGCAACAATTGAGCCTCTTGCTCCAACTCACACCAATCTAGGAATAATTCCATGAATCAGGGACGCCAAACCTCTGCTTCTCTCTTTCCTGGTGGTAAAAATCCTGTTGGGGAAGGAGCAGCAGTTCCATCCCTGGAAAATCACATCTGAAAAATGGAGAAGTCTCAGAATGAGATCCTTAAACTTCTTCGGGGCACTCGCCTACCAGCTCTAGCCCGCAACAAGGCTCAAATATTCCTCTTCGACAACATTAGTACTATTAAAGATGCTTCTAATTATTAACTTCTCTAACCCCTTTTCAATGAACACACAAGGATTATAAAGAAACTAAATCGATTAAGCATGCCCCTTTAACCCCCCCCCCCCCCCCCCCTGTCTGCGACTGACTATTTCAAAATCCTAGGCACGCACTTACAATGATTTGAAATGGACGGCGGAGGATGTATTGGATCACTCATCTTCAACAAACTTGGAAGTAGTCATAGTCCTGCAAGTGCCATTTGTACATGAAGTAGAGTAAACATCCTACAATAAGCCACATTGGTCCAACTTTGAAAAATTAAAATCAATTAGTACAACTACAATGTCATTCATATGAAGTCCTGAAATCCTCTTGACCCCTCATTCATCATAACACACAAGTGCTCTTTATTTCCTTAACACCGATTCAAAATTTAGCTTAGCACTGGTCATCAACTAGAGAGGGCATTTATTCTATTCCACTTGATCCCATCACTATCTGATTGTCGCTGTAGTTCTTGAGGACAAGACACCACACACAGATAATTTTCCATCTTCTCTAGGTACCACATTCCCCTTTGAAAACTATCAAACCACTGAGCGACATGCATCCTCATTATTGGCCACCCATGTCCAGTCAGACACGGTGCATCACCACCACCAATGTGTATCTCTTGGGAGCCTGAGAGGATTCTATTCACCTATAAATCCCAAGAGAGTGTCTTGATCCCCGCAGCACAACAACTATAATACATTGAGAATGTCATATTTATGTCATCTCATTAAGACCCTATCGATAACCCTATTAGCAATGCCTAGGGGTTTAACAACTCATCATCATAGGCTCATAGCATCAGTTTTTCCACATCTATCACTTTTTTTCCTTTCTAAATTGTCTAAAAATGATCGAGCTCCCTCATCGCTCCTTCATGTGCCGCCGGAGACCTTATAACTGCATCCGGTCTTGTGAGAGTGAACAGAGAAATCGAAACCATATTGTCCATGTCAAAAGTAGATGCTAGGTTGCTTTGAGATTTATGGAGAAACCACATAACATACTTGCCAGATATTACAAATCCGTTTAATCTTGAAATTTCGCCTGGTCTAAACCTCAGCAATAATCCAGAAAATTCAGGGATTAGATCTTTAACACAATAGCTTCCTTCAACATAACACGAAAAGGAATTAAATATACCTTTCGAGGATTTAAAGAATAAAAATTAATGGTTACCTAAATTCACCGTGCGAGGCGGCGGATGAAAGAAGTCGGACTGAGCGGCCTGCAAAGGAGGCGTGTGATGAAAACAAGGCATAAAAGGTTTCCGGCAGACGAGTTGACGGCCTAAAGAGCTACATGCGGACCATAAAGAGATGCCCACGGATGAAATATTGCCGGAGGCTCCGATGCTAAGAAATCACGCCTTTATTGAGCTGCGGGGGGAAGACCTGCGGCATACAAACGCCTCTCTCGAGCTGCTAGAGACAGTTGAGGCATGAAGACACTCGGTAGTGGCCTTCGGGGTTTGAATTAGTGCAAAGCCCGCGGGGCTCGACGCCGCCGTCTTGTCTCTCAGCCATTACACGGAACTCGGCACTCGGGATCAGACGAAAAAGTAGGGCAAAGCTACTGTTGTTTTTATACGAGACAAAAGCCAATCGTAGAAATCTCAATTCATCGATATTCGTGCAATATTAATCTAGTTATTATACTATGGCTTAAATAATAAAGTGATGCAGCGTCAAAAAATGGTCATGGTGGGGCACGTATCACGAGGTAAAATCAAATGGGAGGCTTCCGAAATTAAGATTGGGATCATCCGAATTCCGATTTTAGCAAACTTATAGTCGAACTGAACGTCTCGAAAATATGAACCTAACAACATCAAATTCAACCCAATCCGAGCCCAAAAAGTCCAAATCAAGGGTCTGAAGCGCTATTGAAAGGTTCAAACCACGATTTGAATTGTCAAACAGTTTCTAAATGTGACATGCTTATAGTCGAATCGAGCTGCTCGATGAGACGAATCCAACGAGCCCAAGATCACAAAATTTTGATATCATTAAGACCTTTAAATGTCTAGCGAATGGTTCACGATCAAAGGATTCAACATCAGTCGTCCATGCAAACCACTCCCCATTTACCCTTGATTTTCCATCTATTTACAGGCCATGCCACTCCATGAAATCTATAAAAAGAGTCCCCTTTCCTCTTGAAAAGGGACCCCTAATCTTAAGGAAAAAAGAGAGAGATCAGAGATCGCTCTTGCTTTCTTGCCTCTTCGACCATCATCGAAGTTCCGCCGGACCACCAACTGAGGCTTGGAGTTCCACCGAACCACCGCCTGAGGCCCTGAGTTCCGCCGGACCATCGCCTGACACCTTGAGTTCTGCCAAGCCACCGCATGACGCTCTGAGTTCTCCTGTACCACCAACTGATGCCCAGAGTTTCGCTAGATCACCACCTGATGCTCGGAGTTCGGCCGGACCACTACCTGACATCCGAAGTTCCACCACATGAAGCCCGGAGTTCCACCGGACTACCACATGAAGCCCGGAGTTCCGTCAGACCACTGACGAAGGCCGAAGTTCTACCAATTGACACTCGAACTTCCAAGTGACGCCAGACTTTCATCCCCATTTGGCACTAGACTTCAACCATACGGTTGACATTTGTAATCTGATTGCCCTCACGGATAAGTCAGCCCATTGTACGCAACTCAAATTATAGTGAAATCATTTTTAATTGGGCTAGGCCCCGTAGTTTTTCTCATTTTCCAGGTTTTCCACGTAAAAAATCTTGTGTTCTCTGTGTGTGAGCAAGATATCCGTGCAACACTAAGATGTAAAATTATAACTCTTATCGCCGCATATATTCTAGCCCGCAACAAAGAGAGAGCAGTGAATATTTGAATTAGCGAAGGAAGCATGAAATAAAATAAATATTGGAGTAAAATCATCAAATATTTTGACGCATTCTATTGTATCAGCAAATATCTGTTGCATTTCACACCACACATCAAGGGTGGAGAGGGGCACATGCCCCCCTCCGAAATTTAGAAAAGTTTGTGTTGGGCTCTTCCCGTGAGCGGTTTTAAAAAAAAAATCAAATGAAATTTACAAACATATCTTCATAGAATATATCAATTTTTCATAATAAATATAAACAGTAAATTAATTAATTGAATCTAAATTTAAAAATTAGCTAAAGTAAGGTTAAAGTGGCGCCCCATTTAAAAAATTTCTGACTTCACCGCTGCCACCCATCATCGTCTTCCTCCCATTTCATTGATCAGATTCGCAAAAATTGTCAATACAAGTGCGAGCTGCGAAACTTGGGTTTTGGCGAGGCTGTGAGGAGGTAGTTAGCTGCCTATATAAACTTTTTGTGATGCAAAGTGAATGGCATTGAAGCTGAATTCAGTCTATTAGTTCTTAAGATTAGATATTAGTTGTAAATTTTTTTAATTAAGGTGTTTTTATGCTAATTATTTCTAATTTATATATTTGCATAGAGATTAGTTATATGTTTTAGTTTGTGTTATTATTTTCAGAATTAAATCATACACTATGTAAATTTAAGTTTTTTTATTTTTATTTTTAACTAACTTTTTTTTTTGCTAATGTTGTAGTTTTGTTATTTTTTTGTTAAAATGAAGATTATTAAATACACAAAATAAAGATTATTAAATACAAATTATTATTATTATTATTATTATTATTATATAATTTTAGTAAAAAGATTTAAAATATTGTCTTGATTTATTGCAGTGGAAAATAAAATGATAATTTAATTTAATAATAAATATTTAAAATTATTAATTTAAGTTGAAATTTTATTTAATTGCACAAATAAAAATAAAAAATATTATAAAATCTTAGAAATTTATTTTTAAAATTTAGACATTTAATAATGTGTACTTATATATACAATTTAGGCATATAGTAAAATAGAGACATTGGAAGAACTGTTCTATCTTTTAGATTTGAATACATGAGCTCATTTTAAACTAAAATCATAAAATACATACATATGACTTGTTAAAAATATTAAATTAGAAAATTAAGATTTTGTAGATTATCTCCTTTACATGTTAATATCATAAATATTTTTATTAGAAATCATATACGAAGTTGATGTTGGTCTATCGATTGAAAGCTTTGGTTATCAATTAAAAGATTTTTGATTTGAAGTTTGCATATGTGATGTGTATGTAAATTTGTTTTAATTGGCTCAAATATTCCAAAAAAAGAAACCTTATGAATTATATAAGTTGTCATCAAATCAAAAATCATATTCTAATAAATACATTAAAATACTTTAACAATGAAACAAAATTAATTCCAATCATGTAGTATAAATTGAAAGCCTAATTTTTTAATGTAAAATTACCATTATAAATGGAGATTATCCAAATCATGTCATAACTATCATTAAGATATTTTTAAGACAATTTACATAATACTGCATAGTTCTTATCCATTGACATCTCTAATACTTAAAATTTTATATTTAATGCATTATACCTAAATTTTTAAGACCAGATTTCCTGCCTCTATGAGTCCTAGTCTACATATGTGCTGGATTTTTATGTGACGTTAAAACATCTAGCTTGCAACGCAGATGAAAACAGACGAAAACAGGAGCACATCCAGAAGGTCAATAACAATCAAGCAGTAGAAATTGATCAAGGGAGGGAGGCAGATAGACAGTCCTTGTGAAAAATGAAAATGAAACAATATAAGTTCTATTAGTTAAAAAAATCATCCTACATTTTTCTACAATTTGTGACTAATGATGATCCAGGTACACAAATACTGTAAATTGAAAAAATAAGTATGAGAGAGGTGCAGGCGAAAAATTTAGCTTTCGTTTAGGACGGTTTTCTTATTGTTTCTTAAAGCAGCTTTTTAGTATAAAAAATTTAATTTTATACTAAAAAGCTATTTAAACAGTAAGAAAATCGTCCCAAATGAAATATTAGTTGGTCAGATGCAGCAACCTGCATGCGCAAAAGGAGACAAAATCATATATCGCCCATCTCGATATTTTGGTGTCTAGTTTTTTCATTTATACCACAGAATTTCAATTATGAGCAGCTTCAATCAGCCAGCTGAAGTAGAAAAATTCACACATTTACTGGTGGGAAGATGGCATGGAAAGAATCAATCATTAGGCTATGGATTTCCTGTTAAATTCTGGCGTGGAGCTGTCAATGGACTTGTTCTTCAGACAAAATTACAGATATTTTCCTCAAGTACTGACCTGTTATTATCGCAAGATGACCTGCTAGCTGCTAATCCAACTGTGTATAGGAATTATGAATTGAGCAAGTAAAGAACTAGACACTTCAATGCCTCCCATTTGTGAAAGCGATAATCAGGATGATGCGTAGCAAGGTGGGAGAAAATGATTAATTTCCTGCTATAAGACGTAAATAAAGACATCTGTATTCTATGGAAATAGTCTGCAAAGAAGAAGAAGATACAGGTACATCAAAGTATTCTAAAATTGCATAGAAATTCTATATATGATTGTTTTAGATTCATGAACAAGACTTTCTCAATATCTGACAATTAAAAGCAGCACAAGGAAGAATCATCAAGCTAAGTTAAATGTCTCTTAATCAAAACTAACTTGATAATCTCCGAATTTTTCCATCTCCAATTAAATTTTTTATGCAGTTAAAAATAAATTAATCACATCATATTACCTGCTGTTCTGTCAGATAAAAATGCAAGCATACCCGTGGAATGCATACGGATTGTCAAGATGGGTAGTTCAACTGTGAAATCCAGATTATAACCTATTGCATTGACAAAAATGCATCAATGATAAATCCAAAAGATCTTTGTCCCAATTAGGGCAACAGTAAATACATTTGGAAGCAATGTTTAATCTTCTTTTTGATCAGATGTATCCAAAGCCACTAAACAAAAATCCAAATCACCAATCAAACACAAAGTCACAATCTTTATCACGATGAGAACAACTCCAACTATTTGGTATCATGAGCCCTCCACCATTCACCCTAGTTAAAACTGCATTAGGCTTTTGCTTCCATCCAGCAATACTAACATTGAACAGCAAACTTGCTTCAACGAAAAGTCTGCACCATAACACTTTAATAGATTACTACAGGCTGGCTATACAGAAAGAGAGAGAACTTGAATTCCTTAATTTTTTTGATAAGATTTGTAAGACAATTTGGCAAAGATTTCGTTCATATCAAAACCATGGCTGCAATGCACCTCTTGGCTTAGAGGTCAAGTCCTGGTGGCTGGTGGTTCTGGTTTGGCAAGAAGGACAACAGTTGACACCGTTGTGGCCAATGCCTAATTCATGCCAACAATGAGGATTCCTATGATGACACCTGTTAGTCTGCAATGTCGATGGTGAGCAGTCAGCTTGGCTTCTGTTCACATTTGTCTCGGGTGCTTCTGTTCACATCAAAATAAAAAGGAGATAACATTCGTCTTTACTATTATAATATATTTATTATATATGGGTTAATTACTTTGGCGTTTGGAATTTGCTGGGTAAGTAAAGAAAAGGACGTGTTCGCCAAGGAGATGGCAACTTGCTCGGGAAGACAAAGGAATATATTATCTATATTATAAATAATATAAGTTTTGCTTTTTTATTGACTACGTGCTTTAAAATTAGAAATGGTCGTCTTAAATAGAGAAGAAAAGAAAAGCTAAGTGAAGGTATAAGCAGAAAAAATGCTAGTGAAACAAAATTAAGAGAAAAATATTTTAGCGTGCAACTAGTTGTATCTGATTAGTATTTATAAAAGGGAAAATTTTAAGAGTAAGCATGATTAGTAATTATTTGAAGAGATTAAGTATGTATTAAAAAAAATTTAAAAATAGGCAAAATCGCCCGTGTAATGGGCGACTTAACCTTACCTCATAGTCCGACGTAGCAAGGAAGTGCCACCTCAGCAGGATCTGGAATAAGTCGCTCGTTTAAAGGGCGACTTATGGTAAGTCGCCAGTCAAATGGGCGACTTACTGTAAGTCGCCCGTTAATCGGGCGACTTACAGCCAGTGCAATTCCTGGCATAAGTTGCCAGTTAAATTACTCATGAGCTGAAAATTTTTTGCTTTGAAATTATTTATATCACTGAAAGACTTTTGCTTTGTAAATTTTATTTTAATTATTGTGATTTGAACTCATATCATCAATCTTAATTTTTTAAAAAATATTAAGTAGTCTGTAATCATTTTTTATCACACTTCTTTAATAGTGTAATTATTGACTATGTGATTAAAATACACTGTGGTTTAGTGTTGCTTCTTTACTCGCATATTTAGAACTTGAAATACATTTATTTATTGTACATGTAAACAAAGCTAAACACAATAATTGTACATGTTACTCTTTACTATTACATATGCTGCAGTAGATATCGTACACGAGTTTGAAGCTGTGTCTGGGTAGGACAACATCTGAAGCAGAGCTGAAATTCTAGTTGTATTTGCTGCCAATCTTCTCCATTAAGAAAATCCTTATCCTTACCATGTTCAGGACTTTGCAGTAACATTTTATAGCAATCTAATATGTGTTGATCTTTATCAGGAGACCAATAACAATATAGAATACAATGGTCTATATCTAGCATAGACCTTACAATCCCTGGTTCAACTATACCTTCTTTATCAAGACCAAGTTCCCGAATTCGACCCTTAAGGAAGTCTATTGGTACAAGGTGGCGGCCATGAACGCTAAAGCTGTGCTGTAGATAATTCCAACCCACATCTTGAAGTTCAGGGCCAGCTCTATATTCCTTGATTTTTTTTACTTCATCATGTTTGTGCCACAGTAAGCAATTCTGATCGTCATCCCAGGAATGAATAACACACCTGAATAGTTCATTTGATGTTATCTTGGCTTCAAGGATCTCATCTGTAGGAAAAGATAAACTTTCACGCAGGCGCCTACTTCCATCTCTAATACGTTGCTTGGTTGGGGCAGTTCTGGTAGCATCCAAAATGGGGAAGTACATTCTTGATTAATTAATCTGAAATGATAGTTTTGGTTGATCCATTAAATTTTATAAGTCAGAGAATGTCAAATGAGTAAAATCAATTTAATCTAAAGTAAGTCATCAAATATATCTATTTATATTTTTCAAAGTTGAATAATTGAAAGTAAAATCTTTAAAATAAAATAAATCAATATTTTGATTAAAATTTACAAATCAGTATTTTAATTTTAAAAAAAGTAATTGTTAAACATTTTTTAGATATAATTAATCATAAGAACTTCCCCCTATGTGAAACCTACACCTTATACTAAAAAACCCCTATTCAATTGAACATATTTGATAGGGGGAACAATTTTCATCCACTAGGACATCTCAATAGAATGGTGTAGTAGAGCATAACAATAGAATAATACTACATATGATTAGGTCAATGCTTAGTGAGAACAATCTACGCAAAAATGATTATTATTGCCAGCTATGTATGAATTGCATAAAGAGATCTACATAACTTAATTATTAATTATGAAAATTATAAATCTACTAATAATGTGAATAGGCATGAAGAAATTAAATTAGATAATAAAATACTATGTTACATTATATAGCATATCTTTATAATAATCATAAAAAAATATATTCCTTCCAAAGTACTAGTATGACAATTTTTTATATTTTATAATATTTTATATTCTCTAAAGTAATTCATAGCATCTAAATCCAAATGTAATTACAAAAATATGAAGTCAATTTAAACAATCCATTTATGATTCATTTATATAATCATTCATCTTAGGTTCCTTGACCTTCTTTAGCACTACATATTTTATGAAATGCCTATTTAGAAATTTTCAATATAGTACAATCAAGATATAATTAATATAAACTTTAATGAATATGTTACACTCCTATATACATATGAAATGTTTTAATTCACAAATAAAAAACAAATCATTTTCGATTAAAAAAATTATATATTAACCATTTGGATTAAAAAAATCAAAATTATCATTTAGACATATTAAATAAAGTTCTTTTAAGATTGAAGGAAGCACCCAAAGCTTGCTATAATATGTTAAGTTTGTTTCAAATAGAAATGGGCTTCACAAAATGAAGGTAAAGACAATCTCTATTTATTAGACGAATCATTACGAATTACTGATGATAATGATAATAACACAAATTGATGTGGCGGAATTTTATTTGGTGTTATGAATGAATCCTTGTGTCTTGAATGTGTAAATCATGAGCTCAACTTCTTCTCCATTTTCAATGAAAGCAAAAGGATCATACATTTATTTCCCAAACCATTATATCCTTGATCTCATTATTATGCTTATGATAAACACAATCTCAATTTGTTACTTGATATACCATATAGCTCGAATAATTAATTACTTCGTATACACACATTTTGTTAATTCTTTCTATGTTCAATTTTTAATGTGTTATCTTTCAAATATATTAATAAGTAAGGGTGCTAATATATATGTCTTAAAGGATTATGCTTCGCATCACCGATAATAAAAAAACATAGAAAGCCACATTTACAACAGTTACTACATATGCAATAAGCAAACCAAATCCAGTACATGAAAGTAACAGCTAACGTCGTCCACGTGGCCTCTGTGGTAACGCATCAGTGCCAGGGGTGTAATGCTGTGGAGGTCGTCGTGGCCTTTGACGTAACATGTGACATTCCTCCACATCTACTTCTTCCTCAGCAATGTCATCTGTAGGATGGGAGCTACGTACAAAATCTGGGGTAAGGTATGCTTCCAAATCCGCTGGCACCTGCTGACTGAAGATGTCCCCAGAGTGCCCTTGATCATAATAGGAGGAGGGTCCAGCATATCCACTGTAATGTTGAGGAGCATCCTGGGTCATTGAGATTGGAACATCATGCTCCCTTATGTCATCAAAGTATCCTTGGTCTTGAATATGCAACTGCGTACGTAACCCACGACAAAGCTCAGCCACCGTGTTGATGTCTCTCTGTTGTTGTGTATCATCTGTACCATTGAAATGATGGCGCAAAGCTTGTTCCGTTCCGAGGAAGAAATCCCTCTGCATTAATTAGTTGCTTATTTTAGAAAAAATGACATCATATATAAATAAACTATGTTCAATTATGACTTACCAGAAGGCGTTCAGAAGGAGCTCTAGGGTATGCCGTGGTGGGAGGCTCTACAGGTGCCTTTAACATATATAATGATCCCCACGACTTGTACCACTGCACATACTGATACACCAAGTAGTAATTGTGTTGATCGAGGAGCTCCCCATTGATTATATATCCACGCCTGCTCTCCCATATGCCAATATGAGCTTGGTGGTATAACATCCAATCCATGTCCGATTTTCCATGACCATCTACCCTTTTGAAGCTTGGTTCCATTGGTTGGACATCAGTCGTGGGACACAATCCAAACTGCCGTAGCACTCTATCTGGCAAGTGCCACTCGACCCTCTTCCAACTAATCAGGGGCACTCGTGCAGACCAAATGTCCTCCCCTGACAGACAAATCTGTGCGACCTGAGCACGGATATCTGGCGTGTATGGCTGCCAAATAACCTGCACATTCGAAAGAATTGCATAGACAAAATATAAATAATTATGTGGTTTAAGCAATTATTAAGTTTAGTAACATACCTGACTGTCAAGCAGACCATCGAGCTCGTCTCTATAGCTAATGATATTCCCGACGGGAAACTCTCTCAGCCCTTCCTCATTTCACCTATTACAAATGTATTATGAATACATTATATTAGCTTGCATATAATTTTATTAAATAAACATAAATTAATTAGATAATTTCATACCTGAAGCCAACACTAAGTCCATGGAGTTCCACCGGAAAGGGAACACGAAGCACTGGACGTCCTACATGCAGATGCTCTCAAGCCTAAATCTGTAATAAATGAATACAGCCAGCTATGTTGGCCCTACTAGGCCGGGTTGCTTCACTCAACTCCCTATAAAGATGTGCCAAAACAGCTCCCCAAGAGAGTAAGTACTGAAGACAGCCAAATCCTCCATAATGGTAAGGTATTGCAAATGAATCTCTGAACCCGAAGTATCTGGGAGTAGATGGCAGCCCAAAACGAACAAGATGTAGGCACGTACATGCCTCCAGAAATCCATCTCATTCAAGTCCAAGTATGAGTCACGCCAAAATGTCCATCGTAACCATCTGAGAGGAACACATGTCTGTGCATGTGCTTGGCCCATACGAAATCTAGATGTGATACGATTGTCGAACGGGTCATGGTACAGAACATCTGGAAGTGGATGGGTCCCAAGTAAGTCATCACAACAATCTGGTCAGCTCAGCCACTGTCTCCCAGCTCCAACAACTGTATGACCGATAAAAGCAGGACCATCTATGTGGATACCCAAAATCATGGCTACATCCTGCAGCGTAATGGTCATCTCCCCAACTGTAAGGTGGAAGCTATTGGTCTGTGGTGACCATCTCTCAACTAATGCCGTCAACAGGTGGTGGTCCATCTTTAGATATTTCATCTGGCTCACACAATCTAGCCCAACCATCCTTAAAGCATCCATTAATCTAGGGCAGTTTACCGGCCATTCATGAACCATCAACAGATGTGATGCTGCCTCCAAAATTGTTCCCTAAAGAGACAGCCTGTTAGTAGCATTTACAAAAAATATTCAACAAAATAATAATAAGTTGAATGAAATGCCATATACCCCATCTGGATGCGCTGCCCTATGTATGCCATGTAATGAAGCAATACTAGGATGGAGCTGAGTAGGAGGTGGAGCATCACTGCTACCCTCTCCTGAGGGGCCACCAGTATCCCGTTTCTTTCTACGGCGTCGTTGGTCAGTAGCCATAATACCTGTAGAATATTCAAAAATATATTTCATAAGATTTAATAGGAATTAAAAATACAAACTAAAATAACAATATAGATAAGAAAACTTAATATCTCACCTGATTCTCTAGGAGATAATGTACAACCTAAAATATAAATATGGCTATTTATACATGCTTTAAAATAAAAAAACTTACCTCCGTTGCACTCTTATTCGTTCAATCCAAACTTTCCTTTTCCTCTCTCAAATTTCCCTTATGAATTTAGCAAAAAAATTTCAAAGTTAAATTTATTTCATACTTAATAATATTTAAATTAATTATAATATTTCATACTGACACATATTTATTAAAGCTACATGTATTGTCAAATCGGTATGCGGTGTCATATCAACTTGTATGATCAAATCAGTATGAGTTGTAAGATGAACTTGTGGTATCAAATCGGTATGTAGTGTCAAATCGTTATGTGCTGTCATATCAATTCTCTTACTAAAGTCAAATAAGGAGTTTTTTGGCATATCAAACTAATGTACCTCTTCCCAGATGAAGTTCTTCTATAAATTGAGAACCATTCCATTCTTATCATCACACATAGTAGAATATTGCATTCATATTGAAATGTGGAGAGCAAGAAAGTATCACACAGAGAAGATTTCTTTGAAGCAGTCGATTACGGAGGGTAGCAGTCGAGTTCATATAAGTTTAGCGTTTCAAACAGATGAAGCATTGGAGGAGAAGGCCAGAATGAATCAAATCTACCGGTGCTGTGTTCATTCCGGGTCAGAAAAAGAGGACATCAAGCTATGGGAGACATATACGGATCTTATGAGGTATCCATCTCGAAGGGATGGAACGGGTTTGAATGAGGAAGCATGGGCGTATGTGCAAAGGGAGGTTTCAAAATTTTCAGCACATCTTGCGCCGATTAACACTCTAAAGCCTAGAGCAATCGAAATTAGACGCCGTGATGATGGATCGTTCGAGGAGATATTGGACAATCCAACAGCGGATATTGCGCACTGCATCCTTTACCGGAATTGGGATGCTAAGGCTGATGCGTTCCTCATCAAGACATATGATAATTTGAGTTTTATCCCTGGTAGACAGAGGAAGGACTTTCTGGATGCAACAGACTGGCAATCTATGCAACTTTGGTTTACACAGAGGTTTGGCTGTTGCCCTACTCAAACCTAACTCCAAGCTCGCACTCGCACCGCACTACAAAAGCGATGAAGGATTCCCTCATACTTGGAACTTTCATGAGTGGAGCTGCCAACGTAGTTTGTGTCGAGTTACTTGTGTTTTATCATGGTATTAAATCATCGTATGTGTTTTGGAAGTTTCTGTCAAGTAGCTTATGTCTGTGTTTGATTGCGTGACTTATGTATGTGTTTATATTGCTTGACTTATGTATTGAGTGACTTATGCATGCGTTTTGGAAGTTTGTGTAAAGTGGCTTATGTATGTGTTTTTATCGAATGACTTAGTCAGGTTATGAAGTAATTATGAAGTTTCTTGAAGTCAGGTTACAAAAGCGATGAAGGATTCCCTCATACTTGGAACTTTCATGAGTGGAGCTGCCAACGTAGTTTGTGTCGAGTTACTTGTGTTTTATCATGGTATTAAATCATCGTATGTGTTTTGGAAGTTTCTGTCAAGTAGCTTATGTCTGTGTTTGTATTGCGTGACTTATGTATGTGTTTATATTGCTTGACTTATGTATTGAGTGACTTATGCATGCGTTTTGGAAGTTTGTGTAAAGTGGCTTATGTATGTGTTTTTATCGAATGACTTAGTCAGGTTATGAAGTAATTATGAAGTTGTTGTTGATCCATACAAGATCTTGCACTCAGACTTACATAAATATATCAGATGAAGTTTAAGTTACATAACCATTTAGTGCATCAAATACAGACACGTACATCAGCACTTACACATATAATAGAAATACTAATTTCTAAGACCAAGTCTTATAGGACAAGTGGCTCTGTTGTGACCAACTGAATGACAAGCTCCACAAACCCTGCTGCTATGTGGTTGTGACTCATCCATTGTATTGCGATATCGATTGGTCCTCGGACGACCTGACCATCTTCGATAGTTTGGGGGGAGAAGTGGGAACAAACCAACGTTGGGATCATGTAGGCGCCATTCATCCTTATTGGGGATATGGTGAAATTCTGTGAAATAACATAATTTGTAATTGCTCATAGTGTAGTACGGAGCAACATAATCTAGATGTGTTTGCCTTAACGTTACTAAACAACAAATGATATGTGCACACGGTATGTGAAACATCAAAGGTTTCCCACAACTGCACTTGCATCTCCTACCATCAAGAAAATCAACACGATAAGATCTGGATGACATGTCAAAAACTTGAAATTCATGCAAGTTAAGCCTTATCGGTTCTGGCATTCTTCTTGCCTCCTCCTCAGCCCTTCTAATTGTTGTTTGTGCACGTGGCGCAAAGAAGTAATTATTCTGCCTCTCTTCAGATGCAATAAAATCCAAGCGCCTCATGAATATGACAATAACATTATAGTATATAGCCGTTATCAACGCTTGAATTGGCAACCCTCGAGCTCTCTTCAGTACACCATTAAAAGACTCTGCTGCATTGGTTGTCATGACACCATATCTAAATCCTCCATCATGTGTTAAGCACCATCGGCTCACATCTCGATCTACCAACCATTGGTGAAGTTCTTGCTTGATTTTTTTTATGTCTTCCATGCATCTGTGATGAACTCGTGGGTCATCAGTATTGCCTGCTACATACATTTTTTGGCAAAGAAATTCTACATCACTAATCCCCATCTGCCGTACTGCTTTTTTGAAGTTCTCTCGTAAATGCCGTAAGCAGTGCCGATGAGCTGCATTAGGAAAAATTTCTCTACAACCTCTAACTAAGCCTGCATGCCTGTCTGAGATTATACATAGATTTGGCCTGCTTGTCACAGATGGTAGCAGCTCATTAAGTTGCCGTAGAAACCATAACCACGATTCAGTACTCTCTGACTCAACAATGGCGAATGCAAGAGGAAAAAGTCCATTATTAGCATCCAACCCAATTGTAGTTAATAATGTACCTCGATATTTACCGAGTAGGAATGTGCCATCAATACTAAGAACTGGCCGACAATACATCCACCCAGTAACTGAAGGACCAAATGCCCAAAAGAGCCTTTGAAACCTATTAACCTGTGAGCTCTGAATTCGATAGACTGTATGTGGCATTGCAGAGGCAATAGCATCCATGAATAAATTGAGAGTACGGTATGACTCTTCCCAACTGCCGAAAACAACCTTAATTGCCTTTCTTCTAGCATCCCATGCCTTCATGTACGAAATTTTAATATTGCACTTAGCTTCCATGCGACCTATAATCTCCCTTGGCTTCAAGTCCATTTGCTTTCTAATGGTGGGAAGTATGTAAAAACTAATAAATTGGGAGTTGCACTGACGGTGCCCACTTTCGAGAATTGGAGTTACGCAGGTATGACGGTGCTTTATAGATGCGATTTTCCATATACCACCTAATCGTTTGATCTTACCAGAATGAACGCGCCATAGGCAAGGAGAGGTCGGGCTATCATGCTTCGCACAACAAACAGTAAGTTTCTATGTATTCGAAGCTATGACAATATATTGCACATTGTTCATAATTGACCAGCCTTGTAAGGCAAATTGAAGATCACTCTTGCTTGTGAAACACATACCTTCAATTAATTCATTAGGAATTGAGAATTCATCCTCGACCATGACCTCATCGTTAACATCATCAGATTCTATTTCGTGATCCCATTCTTCTGTAGTCCTACATGTCTCAGCATAGTTATTATTGACCACCATTGTATCATCACTACCAACTGATCTAGAACAATAATCTTGAATGACTTTTCTTATCTCCTCGTTATCATCTGCACTTCTACCAGTATCCACAGGGAAAAGATCAACACCATCATCCTCAGAGCACTCCTCACTGGAGCCACTACTCATAGTCTCATAATTATAATGATCTGAAGGGACTGATTGTGTAGAATGTAACGGAGGTTCCTGCTTATGTTGGTTCGCTGTATCACTACATTTAAAATAGTATTGATAAATATTATCGATCATTTATTTAGCAATTTAAAACATTTCTAGTGAACTATTACTGATATGCGATATAGGGAACTCACCAATGAAGGAGTTCTTCTACTGCTTCTACCCTTGAAGGACCAGCAACCATATCTACCCTTTCAGCTTGGGCTGAAGTTTCATATCTTTGTGAATTTGAAGGCTCAGTATTATCTTCAGTGTTATTAATCTATTCGATATCAACGTACAAGATGAGAAATTCTGTTTCAGCCTGACATAATAAAACTTCACAAACCTCCTCATCCTCAACATGTGAGGCAACAAACTCATTTCCCACGGGCACTCGACATACTAAGTTCACAGAATACTTTGAAGGATCATACTTCAGAGCTCGAAGTACCATTAACTTAAGTTGTTCTAAGTTTATATCTCTCAGCACATGTAGGGGATGATTCCTACCCCCAGAATAACTTGGCGCGAATTTTTCATCCACTTGTAATACACCTCCATACACTAGCATGAAGGTTGCACCACGTCCACTCATTATTGAACACCTACGTTCCACTATGAAAGATGAATAATTCAATAAATCGTAATATACGTCAAATCATAGAAATTTCTAAGGGGATTATCACTAATTAACTAAGATGGAAAATTAACTATTGCACTTTAAAAATAACTAATTAACTATTGCACTTAATATTGACGTAATATATAACTAATTAACTATTGCACTTTAAAATTAATCATTGCACTTTAAAATTACCTATTGACCTAATATATAACTAATTAACTATTGCACTTTAAGATTTCATTGTTAAATCTTATATTTGTGATGATTTTAAGTTTTAAATTTGTTAAACAATAAGAACAATAAAAACTTAAAATGATTAATAGTATATAAGATGGAAAATAGTTAAAGTACAATTGCCTAAATAATAAATAATAAATTTCATTACAATTAATATTTCCTAATAATGAAAAATCCTAATAACATTTAAGCACTTTATTATTTACCTTAACAAAAATTGATTATATGTTCTCTAAAAAATGTAGTTTTTAGATTATTTAAAAATTTTATTATAAGATTATACTAACGGAATTTGTATAATTATAGAACATAAGTAAGCTCATAATTTAACTAGAATATAAAATACATATGAAAATTTTCTAAACCTAAAATCATTATTCCTAGGAAGTAAAAATTTTCCCTAACATAATTATTTCAAATTTAATACAACACTTCAACATCATTCATTTAACTAATTAAACAAAAATCCCAAAATTGAAGAGATTTGCAATAATCCTAAAACAACACTTCAACATCAAAATGCATAGATCTATAAAATTTCTACATCATTCACATCTTAAATGCATAGATCTACAATAATCCTAAACTATTTTTTCAATTCATACAACAAATGAAGAGATTTGCAAAAACAATTATACAAACTACACAATAAACATTCAATCTATACATCTCTAACATAAAACAACACTTCAACATCATTTCTTTAACTAATTTAACAAAAAAAATTCAAAAACAACTCACCTTTGCTTAACGCCGGCGGATTTGGCTCGGATCGCGACTGCAGCTCGAAACTTCAGCGAAAGAGACGTTTGGGATCGGGAAGGGAAAGGGAAAGGATAAATAGGGCTAAGTCGCCCAGTGTTCGGGCGACTTATAAGTCGCCCAGCTTTCGGGCGACTTATAAGTCGCCCAGTATTCGGGCGACTTATGTCATGCCCGGTCAACGGCGACTTCTTCCACGTCACAGCCACGTGGCGAGGTGGGTGGACGTAAATCGCTTTTTAAACGAGCGACTTTGCCTATTTTTAAATTCCGCTAATCATATGCTTATTCCCTTAATTAAATCTCTAACTATGCTTATTCCTAAAATTTTCCCTTTATGAAACTAGTGATAACAGTCTCTCTGTACGGTCAAGAATGCAGGTGCATCTCAAAAAACCACTTAAACTATCCAGTGTTATTTATTCAGTGTTCATATGTGTAATACCCAAAAAATTCCAGGTAATGAAAATTTCAACACATAATATTTTTTTTAAAGTTTAAATAAGTTTAAATAATAATTTTAATTATAATAAACTGTTAAATAAATTACTATTTACTAAACAGTTAATTACTGTTAAGAAAATATTAGCATTAGTAATAAATAATATATTAAATTAAGTGAATTATTCCTTATTTCCCAAAAAGTGCTTTCAATGGCTGTAAGTTTATCGTGGCAGTTGTAAAGTAGGGCCTCTTTTTCCAGTTGGTTTTCACGCAAGCAAACAGAGGGGAAGACTGGAAGGAATTGCGGATAGCTGGCGTGAACAGCAGAGGCAGATGGAAGCAAAGAGTGGGTATGAAGAATTAAAGCCGTGAGAAGAACTATAACAAAGTGAGGGTTCGGCTATAGGAAGCCGAGTATTTGGCTTCAGCAGGCACAACAAACAATTGTAGGAGTTTGCTGCTAGGAGCGGCTGAGTTTTGGAGTGGGCTTTGAGAGCGGAATTACAGTAAAGAATTTTGGTTAAAGAAGAGGAAAAAGAGAAATTGAAGGAAATGAACAAATCAAGATAAGCAATTTAGTTTTCTTTAATTGTTTTATTGAATTCCCAATAGTAGTAAAAGTTTCTAAGGAAGATTTCACCCAAATGTAAGAATTATTTCGTATATGAGGATGAGAGAAACTGATTTCAAGGTAAATTGTTATGCAAGTATAAGTTGATTTTATGCAATTTACTTGAATACTAAATTGTGAAAATAATAGAATTAAAAAGGTGAATTGTAGGTAATTTACAAACGAAGAAGGGTCCGAGGTGTCAGATTTGAAGAGACAACTCGACAAAGAAGTAATTAATACAATTTTAATTTAAAAAGCAAATGTTGTTATTTCTATACATTGTTGACCTCGGTTAAATAGCAAACAAAAAAAAAAGAAGGGATTAAGAAGAAATTACCTCCGCCGCTTGCTACAGTAATTCTGTACCTGTTCGGCGTCATTTGAGTCGCATCCCACGATTTGTGCTCAGAACAGGCCTCGATCATTGCTCTTAGATGTCGTTAAAAGCCAACCGAGCGAGACCTCCAGGGCTCCCCTCTCTCGCTCATTTCTCTCCCACTACCGAACTCCAACCAATCTTCCACACACAGTCGAAACTCCACACACGTGAAATCCCCACAAGCTTCCGAGCTTCCCCTTCCCACACACGCGAATTTGCATGTGATTTGAACATCAAATGAAATGAACAAGGACTTGGACACTTGAACGAATACAAAGGACACGAATTGGAACTCAGTTTGAACTCGAATGAGTGAACTACAAGAAGAACAAGGACTTGATTTGAACTTGCAATTTGGACCGCAGGGAACAAAATTCAAAATAAATAAGTAACCAAAATATGAACCTAAATGAAAGGAACTCAAGCTTGGACATGAGTCTAAACTCAATTGAACTCCAAGAGGCTTGAATTTTCAAAGATTTCAGAAGACACTGCACAAGAACTGGAACTTGTGTTTGGACTCGAACTGATTTGGACACTAAATGAAGTGAACTCGAACGAGACTTAGAATTTGAACTATGATGAAACTTGAATTTGAATCATAAGCAAACTCTCACTGCATATTACCTCTTGCTTACAAATGATAAAATTAAAGTGCTATGTCTATATCAATTAGCTAGTTCACAAACAAATAAGCAAGAGAACTTGCGGTGAACATGAACTTTCATGGGTGTATGCAAAAGACATGAAGTGAACAAAGTAACTAGCTTACAAGCGTAAGTGTAAGCCTATAACATATGCAAAGGAGATCACGAGAAGAACTTGAAGGATATGGCTTGACTTCAAAATCATGATATAGGGGCTCTTGGGATCATGATAGTTGACTTGTAATATTGAATAAGACATGCTCCTAAGAAACAAATGACAGGAATCGCAAAGAATGGGGAAACCCACCCACAAGCCATAACGCAAAAATCTATAGTTGATTTATGAAAGCCACGTCAAGAAGAAGACAAATTGCTAATTAGCATCAAGAGGTTGGTGTTATCCTTCATTTTGTGAGTACATCGTGTAGGATACAACGATATACTTGCAATCAACAACTTAAAGTTTTCTGATCAGCATCAAGAGATTATCATATCAACTCAAATGCCCATTACACAAGAAGAACAGTATGTGCAAGAGAAAATGCGGCCACTTGCATATGATTGAGAATTCGAATGTAATGCTTGCACAAATATATCAACTCATTTGTGAAGGAGAGATTTGTAATAAACAGATAAATAAAGAGCAAGATGAGTATGATCTACACAATCAAGCAAGTACCCCAAATTCCTACAAGCATAATTCACTCACAAATGATAATGAAATTCAATGCTTTGGGTGACTTGAAGTGATTGTAAAACTGCAATGAGCAGGATGACTTTGAAATCAAATGACAGTTGCAACCAGAAAGATCTGACGCATAGCGGAAGCGACGACGTAATATGGAAAATATACTTGTCATTCCAGTCATCTCAAAGACTACAACAATTATTTAGGAAAGGATATCTTGTAAGGATCTCTTGAAGAATTTGATGTACCTTCCATCACTATAGTTGTCAGCTTAAGGTAGCAGCCACTGATTTTCATACGAGTTATGGGGAGAGAAAATTGGATCAAATCGTCTTCAAAAATGAAGAAAGTGAATCCCAGTTCAATCAAGTTCTGAATGCCAAGTTGAATGAGATTATCAGGGCTTACGAGCTCCTGATGAATGAGTGGTCCCCTAAGCTTACACTGATGATCGTATAGGACTCAAAAGTGAAAGATGTATAGTATATACCAGCTCCCACGAGCCGTTGTGGGAGACCCATTGTACACTCAATCTACTGTCCATAAGTAAAGTACAAAGTGAACACATCAAATATGAGCTCCTATGAGCCGTTGTCGAAGACCTTTCAAATATCTTAAAGTTCCCCGCACGTACACTAAAATATATATGCACATAGGTACACATAAATGTACGTGTAACTATAAACCTGCATGGGCCCCGGCAAGCGTGTTATTGGTACACACGTGACTTCTAGGGATGCTGCGCGGGTCAATAAGTTTAAACCCGATCCTCCTAAGCAGATAAATATGAGTCGACAAGGTTCATCAAATAACTATGAAATGCTCCCAAACACCCGCATGGGCCCCGACGAGCGTGTTATTGGTACACACGTGACGTCTAGGGATGCTGCACGGGTCAATAAGTGAATTCAAGTTCGAACCCGATCCTTCTATTTAGGTAGATAGGAGTTGACACGGCTCGAACTATTAAATGAATATACAGTCGCGGGGTCGACTGAGATATTTGTTTTATACGTTCGTATTAGGCCTTCAAGGCCTATAATCAAAAGAATTAACTTACAAAGGCATAAAACCTACAGAACCCGATCCTCAGTCGATAGCTCGACAGAGCCGATAAGGTTCAATCAATGAAATGGAAATGACCCCAAACACCCCGATGATGGCCATGTTGAATGTATATCTCAACCGGAGGGATTCACAAACGCTTTCAAAATGCCATCCCAAATCTCATGAAAATCTCAAACTCCAAACTCCAAATAATCCCAAAATCCAAAAATATTTGAAATTGAAACTCAACCATTAACACTTAAAGCAAAATTCATTCACCCTCCGCAACAATTTGTCGAGGTGGACAAATTAAAATTTACTTCAGCTCACATAGAGCTAATGCCTGGTCGAAAATATCACTAGGATCCATTCTCAAACAATCTCCTGCCAGCAAGGACGTGGTACGAGTCCTCTAACCGACAGTTTCGCCGCCAAATGGCACTGCAGGATAAACGGTTATGACTCGGAGCCCTCTGAACCAGGTGGTCGCCGCCAAATGGCACCATTATATTATGGTTATGGTCAGAGCCCGTATGCTCCCCAATGGCATCAAATCCTTGAGATATGAATCGATAAGATATGATCGATAGGGCACAAAGCCCTCTGTTAGCTAAGGTGGATTCAAATTTGTCCCCTTAGACAAACATTCACCCCAGGTCTACAAGGTACCCTTGGACGAAGCAACCCATGGCTGCCGACAAGGATCCTTCTGTCAGGTTGGGTCGACTACCTCCTCTGACTAAGTAGACCAGGGACCACGATGGCCCGGGATGACGGAACCATGGGATCTTGATCGGGTCCATCATTCATTCCCCCACCATTCACTTTAAGTGCGAGATGGTGAAAATTTCTAATTTTAAACATTAACCCTTTTCAATATCAACCCTTAAATACCTTCAACCCATACTGCTACTATATGCCAGATATACGTATTTTAACGTATCTGATTGATTACTAGCCTTAATCGAAAGTTCTCTCTCATCACCGAGAGGGGTAATTAACTATAGGGGCTTGCGCCTATAGGAAACCAGAACTCAGATCATAAAGTCCTCACAAAATGAGGAAGAAATCTCTAGGTAGTGTCTTATCTACAAACCCATCTGCCTTCCAAAATTTACCTCGGAACTAATTTCGTTAAAACTCCCCCCAAAGAGAAGCAAAACAAGCGAGCGGAGGCCGAGGCCAAATTTTCGGAGCCCACAGTGAGGTATGTAAACTGTTAAATTGTGGTGATGTATTTTGATTTTCTTAGTGGCTCTGTAATTAATTATGTGATGCAAATGGAGACTATTTAGATGCTTCTATTTATTCAGAACAGATGTGGTACTGTATTTTGAGTATATATATATATGTGTGTGTGTGTGTGTGTGTGTGGAAATGCTTAGAAGTATTATATGTTGAGAATTATGAATGTAATTCTCTGTGAAATCTGCATTACTGGTAGGGGTATCATGGGGTGTTACAAAAGTGGTATCAGAGTAAGAATTAAGATTCGGAGGATTTAATTATGAAAGCTTAAGCAAATTTAGTTGTTTAAGAAAAGAGAATTAAATCTGATTGAATTATTACAGAGTCTAGGAGAGAGTTGTGTTTCTAAGTTAGTAATAAGCATAACTTTTGATTCTACTTATAAATAGCATATAACAGTAATATGTTAATATGTGTGCATGATTATATAAATGCATAATTCATGATGTAATGCATTGCAGATGTAATGGCTGAAAAGTTACCTGAGGGGACTAATGGTTAGTCATCTAAGCATGACAAGATACCTGAGGATCTTGAAATATTGCACCAGTCGAAGGCAGTATACATAGAGTTGACAATGTACCAATAGTGTCTGACCCTGCCAGTGTAATGTCAGGGAATATGATGTAAATGCAGATGATTGAACATGGTGATATAAATGATGGAAAAGAAATAGTCTCTAGTAGAACCTGCAACACCTAGTGTTCCACCTGCAGTAATCCCAGTCACTCCTACAACTCCTAGTAAGAGTGCAAATACAGAGGTAGGTGCTTACTATAAGAAAGTCATCAATTTGCAGCGGATTTGCTGCGAACGTTGTGACAAAAATTTTTCTCTGAAATTGCGATGATTTTGCCACAGAATAATCCATCATAATGTTTGTGAAGGATTTGCGGTGAACAATCTGCAGCAAATGTGCGCTGCAAATCCATCATAAATCCACCGTAAATCCAACACAAAAAACCCTATCTAAACCGACTGCCTAGCCATTTCTTTCATTTGCTCAACGTTCTATTTTGACCGCGCCTGCGAGCTCCTTCGACGAAGTTCGCTTGGCATCATCTCCTTCGACGACGTTCCTTTCTCTCGCATTCGAAGTCATACTTCCTCGCCATTCGTTTTCATCGCAGCCGTCCTTTCCCCTCTCACCGCCAGTACATTTAAAACATCTACAATAATCATCATTTCATGAGCATACATATGTTATAGCAATTCAACCATTTCTTCCAAAATTAATTGTTAAAACTATCTTATAATTCAACTTAAGCATAACTATTGACCACAAAAATAATTTTTTTCTTAACTACCTTAATAGCAATCACCCTACCACTCACCTTTTAATTTTTTACCGAACTATTAACCCAGCCTTATTCTTATAATTAACCTTTCCAACATACTATAACTTCAAACTTTCCCCAACATCCAATTTTTTCCTTTCCATTTAGTTTCAAATAAATAAACAATATATGTTCGCTTTCTTACATGATATTCACCAACTCTCTCAGCTTCAAAGTTCTCAAATTTCATGTGGCAAATCTAATCTTAGATTTCGACCAAATAAACCATTGCTTGCTTTTCACAACAATCGAATTAACTTGTGGAGCATCACTTATTTAACTTTCATCACAATCGGACTAAGTTGTGATGCATCACTTGAGGATTCTATCATAGCATTACGAGAATAGTATCACTATTCTTCTTCTTCATAGATAATTTTCACGTGGGTCCTTAAATGAAAACCGTCTACAACTTATGAGTAAAAACCATATATAGTTATGAAATCATTGCAATATGATTGAAGTCACAAATAAATCAGGTTAAACATTGCCACCCATAATAATATCAAGTTTTAAAACAGTTTCCAAATATTGTTTTAGAACGATTTATATCACAGTTATAGCTCAAAAGATCTTTGGGTAAATCACATTTATCGCTCAAAATATCTTTGGGTATCATCCCAAAAAGTACATAAAGTGAGAAAATTATTTACCATAAGCAGTTGGCAAATGCCTCAAATTTTCTCATTTAAAGCACCCAGCAATAACTACTTTTCTTCCTTCGCTGGCACTGGCACATTAAGTTGAAACCAAACTTCAGAAAATCAGGCATGTCACAGTTTACAATGCACTGCATGTTCTTGAATAGTCACACTAAAAGGGATTAATCTCAAATCTCTACCGGCTAAAATCTCGGATTCATATAAATCTCAGCTAATTATAATTCGCTATAAATGAAAGCAAACTTATTTGATATAACTTCCAAGAAGAAGATGCCACTTATAAACAGGGAAAAAGGAGAAAAAAAAGGATAAAGTCTAAATATGCAATTGAATTTGAAGTCAAAATATAACTGATGGAAGCTAGACAATACCTCAGAAAACTTACTAGGCTTAGGCATTTCCAGTTTTATGCTGCATGTTCCTATTCTATTCTTAAATATAGGAAGTAGGATAGTAAGTGCCTCAAAAAAGCGATAATAAAACTTTACTTTTATAGAAACAAATCACTAAAACAAAATTAACTAAATTCAGATATGGTTTTATGTTGCATTATCCTAAGCTTAGTCATTACCCAGTTGTATGCTGCATTTTCTTTTCCTATTCTTAAGTACAGTGACAATTGTAGGTTCTTCAAAAAAAGCGATGATAAAACTTGACTTTTATAGAAGTAAATTACTACAACCAAATTATCTATAATATTGGATATAACCTACTTCTAGAAATGGCAACTATCTAATAATCCATAAATGAAAGAGCAAAGCCATACACAACTATATCTCTTTTTCATTCAAAAGAAATTTCAAGAAAAATACACGCTAACGACAAAAAAACTGCATCATACCTGAATTAAACTTGCTTGCGATGCTTCTCAACTCCATTAAGGGAGGAAAAGGCAATATATACTGAAGGTTCAAATTTTCGGTTCAACGTTTTAACCCATTAATTCTTCAGTTGATGTTCTGGTTCCGTTGCATGACCCTAAACTGCTACAGTCAACAATGACCCTAAGATCAAGAGGCTACATCTGCATTGCTTTCATCAGAATGCTTAGAATCAGATGATTGAAATATTGTAGCCGTAATTGTTTTCTCCTTCAAATTCTTCTGGCATTGTTCCAACCATATCCTTCAACTACCAAAAAGATCAGATGAAAAATTTATCAACCAAACAGTCATAATGCTATTCATAACTTCATCGGCCCATACATGCAAACATTTATATGGATAAAGCTACCGATAACACAGTGCAAATGCACATAAATCAGAAATTGAGTAATATGTAGCACTGATGTAGGACTACGATGTTTGCGAATGAATGCGTAAGACGTTGCACGATTTCTTTGATAAAACAATGATGATTAGACTATTAGCAATTAAGACGAAAAGAGAAAATGTAAGAGCGGTCACAACCGTTTAGGCTAAATTACATGCTAAGCACTTGGATTATCAAAATAGGTTAGAAGCTCAATAACATGCAAAGTAAATGATTTTCAACAAAATCCCTAATCTAACAATGAGATTAGTAACATAGAAAGCACACTCAAGCCTACGTTTACTAAGCTTAGGCACATGGTGAGGCACGGCTCTTTGCGATTTATCATCACCTACAAGGTTAGGAGATTTAAGAAAGTAATTGAAAAGTAAAGCGGCTCACCTTTGTCAAAATCTGAAAATATTGGATTGAAAAGTGGGAGAAGGTCGTCGTAGCTTTCCTTAATGATTTAGTTGAAGGGAAAACGTCTTTCCCCAAACATAGACATGTTGAAATGAAATTCTGCTGCTGTCCTTGTCGTCTTCCTTGGGAAGAATAGTGTTCCTTCCCAAAATTCCAAGTAGAGGTGGTGAGGGAAGGTGGTCGGCCAAGAGGGGAAGAGTTGGGAAATTAGGTTCAGATTTTGTGACTTAGGTTTAAGATTGGGAGGGAAAATTTGGAGAGGGAAGGCTGAAATTACTTTCCTAATCAAAGTCCTTTGTTTTGGAAAGAATTTAAATAGCCTAAGGGGAAGAGAGAGGGGCGGGTAGGGGTGAAGGATTAGGTATTTAATTCCTAAGGGGGGAATTAAATTTGGAAAGAAATAAGGAGGTGGTGACCCAATAGGGGGCCGGCGGCATCAATGAAGAGGAGAGAGGATTGTGGGGATTGATTTGGGTTTCTTATTTTGGCTTTAGTAAGTTAGGAAAGATTAATTAAATCCCTCCTAATTCGAAATTCAAAATAAGTTAAATTAGGAAGCTTTCCTAAAATAGATTTGATATTTTAGGGAAGATTTTGAAGATCAAGTCAAATAGATTTGAATTCAAATTAATCCCAATTATAACCAATCTAATTTAGGGAATTATTCAAGTGGAAAGGACAAGGGCTAGGAGGAGGGCGGCATGAGGGAGGCGGCTGGTGGCTTGGCCGTGGATGGTGGTGGAGGGAGGGGTGGCCGAAGGGGGTGAGATAAGGAGGCGGGTTGGTGTGCTTGGGTTGGCCGGCGGCTAGGTGGGTTTGTAGGAGGACCGGCGGCTAAGGTGTGGGGGAAACCCTAGGCCGACGGGTAGGATGAAGGGAGGGGAAAAGATTAGGGAAGGAGAAAGTAAGAAACCACGAACCCGGACTCTTCCTAGGTTGGTGGGTGATCCGATGCCCTTTCCAAGGGTTCTCTCCCAACTCTCTCTAGCTCTCACTAGAACTCACAATGCAGGAATTTTCTTTTATTAATTCATTAACCAACAAAAGACAATATGCGGGCTATAAATAGCCTTGATACAAATGACTCAAACACAAAAGACACTAATGCCCATAGGGCTTACATATGACCTCCCTTTAAACAAGGGTAATAACGGAAAAACAAAATAAACAAATACATCATAACAAATAAATATCAAATGCATAATACGACTCAAAAGTACATCGACTCAATCGTGGCCGTAGATCTCTTGCCACGTCGCTGTTAAACCTTCCATGATCTGATGTCCCCATCAAGCACAAATTTGCACGTCAAATTTACTTTACAAACATAAATTCGATATACAGTGCCATCATGTTCATTCTCATTTGTTTGCATAACAAATTTGGTCTTCACAAATTTTCAATGACGCAAACAGAGTTTAAGACCTGTCAGACAAGCATGCCTCAGACGCTCTCCAACACAAGTCCAAGATGCTTAAAATTGGGTCCAAGTTTTTTTTTTATAGGGCAAGGCCGAAACAAGCATATATAAGGTTGGGACACTCCCATACAACTCCTTGAACTATGTTAATTGTACTTTATAGTTTATACTGAATTAGCGGATTTTATGCCTTTAACTTGTCAATTGCCTTGAATTAAATTAAAGCAATTAGTTATAACTTATAAGACGTCAATCATTCAAGGCAAAACGCAGCAGATGCTCCTTGATAGCCCATCCTTTTAAGGAAAAGAGGAAAGAAGATGTCATGAACTCCAAGCTACATGTTCCTACATTAGATTGAGGACGCTGAAGGAAAATTGTATGAGGCTTTGCTAAAGGCTTGTGGTATTGATTTGGCTTGTGCACTCTTAAGTAAATATATTAGGCATGCTCCATATTTTCCTTTCCTTCCCTTTTCTTTCATCTTCCTCTGACTCACAGATTTCTTCCTATCAGTTAACCTTTTTTTAACATGCCAGCACTTCTGCCTACTGCACTGTTGTTTACATCTTCTAATCTTTGGGTTTAACCATTCAATTTCTATTCTCCTGCAATTGTCATCCTATCTTGTGCTTTTGTCTCTACTGTTGACCTCTATTTCCACTTGAGTTTTCCTTCAAGTGAGCATAGATCTCATTCACTCATTCAATGGGTTTACACGGCATGCATCAAGGTTGGCTTCGCCTATCCTCAGTTAAATCAAAGTTGACTTAGATCAACCTCTCCATATCTTCTAAATTAATTTGATTCTTATCAATCAAATTGCTTTGGATCAGCCGCATCCTAAGGCCATCAATTTCAAGTGTCATCCTTTCCAGACCTAGTAGAAAACTCGACATAGTCGAGTTGTTGGCTAGGCTCCTTGTGGTCGGCTTCTTTCGGAGCCCAACTCTGCTAAAATTTCTTTGCATTGCATCTTCTCAGAGTTTTACAAACAGCAGCACACTAGAGTGGTAAACCTGGCCATCTTTCGAACGATGCTTTCCCGAGACCCATGCTATGCCCCTCTTCAATGCTTTGCCAACAGATATATTGTCTTTTTGGTTATCCCCTTTTTGGCATGTGTTGATCTATTACCTTTTCGGCATATGTAGATCTGTAACTCTAATATATCAAGAACTTGCCTTTAGAGATGTTGATTTAGCGCCCTCTTCCCAGCATGTTCATCTTCTCGGCATTTGTTGGCAGCTCAACATAATAGAGATGTGGGCTTGATTATCTCCTTATGACGTCAATCCATCCAACATCAAAATATTAGAGCTATCAACTTGATCAACTTCTAGTCAGCCTCTTTCCAGGATATAGACTAGTGACATCTCCTACTTGACAGTTCTCCCTTTCTTAACGCCTTGTTGACAGCTCAGCATGCAATAATTTTCGTGAAACCCAATCCCGTGAATTTGCCTACTCGACAACCTTCATTTTCAGCACTTGCTGACAACTTGGCATCATAAATTTGATCACTTTTATGACTTCTCGCCTTCTCGACAAGTTGACGACTTCTCTCTTTCTTGAAACTTGCCGACAACTGACATCCTAAAGCTATCGGCTTAGCGCCATCCTCCGAGGCAACTCACTTTCACGACAACTCAGCATCCTAGAGAAATCAGCTTTGCATCTTCCTTCTTGGTAGCTCACCTTCTCAGCAACTCACCTTACCAACACGCTGACAACTTCACATGCTAGAGTTATCAACTTGGCGCCTTCTTCCTTAGTAACTTGACTTCTTGGCACTTGCCAACAGCTCATCATGCTAGAGTTATCATCTTGGTGCAATCATTTTTGACAACTCACTTTCTTAGCATTTTATCGATAACTCAACACCTTAAAGTTGTTGGCTCGTTGTAAAGTTACTCCCTGCAATCACAACAAGTCATTGTGAGAAGACAGACTTATCGGTGTTTATGCCAACCTATAAGCACATGTCGTCTTGCTACCGTGGGCTCCAAAAATTCATGCCCCGGCCTCTCTGTGCCTCTTTATTGATGGGAAGAGTTTTAACAAATTCAGTTTCCAGGATAAATTTTCAGAAGGAAAATTAGGTTTTAGATAAGACACTACTCAGAGATTTTACTCTCATTTTATGAGGACTTTATGATCTGAGTTCTAGTTTATCATAGGCGCAAGCTCCTATTGTTAATTACCCCTCCCGATAACGAGAGAGAACATTCGATTAAGGCTAGTCGTTAAATAGGTCGCAGTATCTAACGTATAATAACAACAATTTTAGTATTTGAATTTGATTTTAACTTGAGTTTATTACTAGAAAATTGAAATTTATCCCGAGTTGTCATAGTCTCTGGTCTACTTAGTCAGAGAAGGTAGTTGACCCAACCTTATCAGCAGTCATGAGTTGACTCGTCCAAGAATACCTTGTATACATGGGGTGGATGTTTGCCTAATATATTCAATTTAAGTCAACCTTAGTTAATAGATAATTCATATCTTATCGAGCACACCCTATAATTCATTACTTAAGGGGCTTTTAACCATTAGGGAACATACGGGCTTTGGCATTGACCATAATATAGTGAACAAATTTTAAGAATGAGCACTATTAATGTTTAAATTAGCTGTAGGAGCATAATATAAAAAAAATTTAGAAATGAGCAAACTAGCCAAACCATTTGGTGCATTCAATAGAATGCACCAAACTGTTTGGCGTTTTCAGAATGCACCAAACTGTTTGGTTGGTGTATTCTAAATAAAAATAAATTTCTAATTAAATAAAATTTAATTAATTCATTAATGATTAAAAATTTATTAAGAAAAAAATAACTAATTAATTAACGATTTATTTATTTGATTTTTATGAAATTATATTAGTTTATTAGTTAAAATTTAAGTTGATTTTGGACGATTTTGCCTCTAATGATGCTTAGAGTAAAATTTTGCCTCTAATAAATGTAAATCGTTTAGTTTAAAAAAAATATTATATATAAATTTAATAATTAAAATTAGAAAATAAAATCTTTAAAAAAATTGAGTACCTATAAATTTTATAAAATAAATTATCTAGTTTCTATAAATTTTATAATTTCAATTTTATAGTATTTTTTTAAATGTAAATCATCTAGTTTTTAAAAAATATTAAATATAAATTTTATAATTTAATTCTTTAATTATATTGTATATAAATTTTATTTATAATTTTAAAATATAAATCTTAAGTTTGCAAATTTTTATGAATTTAATTTAGAAATTAAATTTTTTTTAAAAATTTTATTGTTAATTTAAGTTTTAAGAAAATCTTGTTATATTTAAAAAAATTTGCCTTTTATATTTTAATGATTATTTTAAGTGATAATAATTAATGACTCATTTATTATATGAAATGAGTAATAAAAATAAATTTTTGATTAAATAATATAGGCTGATGTGATAATTCATAGCGGCGTTACAAAATCAACTCAAATTTTAACTAATAAACTAATATAATTTCATCAAAATCAAATAAATAAATCATTAATTAGTTATTTATTTTTTTCTTAATAAATTTTTAATCATTAATGAATTAATTAAATTTTATTTAATCAAAATTTTATTTTTATTTAGAATACACCAAACAGTTTGGTGCATTTTATAGAATACACCAAATAGTTTGGTGTATTCAATAGAATGCACCAAACAGTTTGGTGCATTCTGAAAACGCCAAACTGTTTGGTGCATTCTATTGAATGCATCAAATGGTTTGGCTAATTTGCTCATTTATAAATTTTTTTTATATTATGCTCCTATAACTAATTTAAACATTAATAGTGCTCCTTTTTAAAATTTGTTCTAATATAGTGGTGCCATTTTGAGACAAAACCACCCAATTAGAAGGCAAGTGCACCACATCCTTGCTGGCTAGAAATTAATTAAGAATGAAACGTAGTACTATATTCCACAAAACATCTACTCTTTGTAAGCTGAAGTTATTCCTCAATTCATTATCCTTGCTAAACTATTGCAAAAGTGTTAATGAATTTTGATTTTAAGTTTTTGGTGACATTTTATTTTAAGAATTTAGACTTTTAGTACGATTTGAGTTTAGGTTTTGAATGAAAGGTTTTCAAGTTTTGAGGGAATTTTTAAAATTCAATAGCTCTTTCCAGTTAAAATTTCCAATCAACACGGCTATCATCGAAGTCTTTGAGCATTTTTAGCAATCTGCGAAGCATTCTCAGATCTCGCATTTAGGAGCTTAATGTAAAGATTGGAGCACATGCAGAATGCTTTTCCAAGTGTGATTAGGCATTCCTTATTGTTATCAAATTTAGCAATTTAGATTTGATCTTCCAAATATAGATGGAAGGATAGAAAGCACGCCTATTTAAGGTTATTAAAATCATTTGACACTCTTTTTTGAGGTGAATCGACAAGGCAACCCTATTAATTGCTTAAAATTTTCCTTATCGTCATTTGTGAAGTCTTTTTAATTTCTACTACACGTTGCATTCTACCTAGCTCCTAGTGGTGTGTCCACAAGACCTAGACTACATGATATAATAAATAAAATCAATAAATAATCTGATAGGCTCAATTCACTATTTCATTCGCATTATATGTCGGCATAACTCCTTCTGTTATTCCAAAGCAAGCATCATAAGTTATCCAAGGTCTTCTCTTCAAAGAAGCAATGATGTTTTCCCTGAAACATCTTGCATAAAATATGCGCCGCCTGTGCCTTCAAAGGGCATGACTAGAGGATTCTCCTTTTCAGGTCCAACCAATGCCATATTGAATAAGGTTCTTAATTATTGGTGATAATATAATCTTAGGGTTGACAACAAATGGCTCAATCCAAACCCCCCTTTTCAATGGTTTCTTGCATTCTTCCTTATCAAGTGCAGTTGGAGCCAATATTGAAATATTTAAATCCTTATCGATTGGTTCATTCCTTACTTTAGCACACTTGCGCACAATCATATGGATCACAACATCATTATATTTATAAATATCTTGAATCAACAAGTGATCATCAAGCTCCTTGCCATCATGGCATAGCTTTTGGCTCTCTAAATCAACAAGATCCTTGCCCCTCCTGGCAATATGTTGCTTGACATAGGAGACAATGCGGTTTCTTTCAATTTTAAATTTTTTTATATTTTATTATTTTTTAAAATCAATTGAAATGACATTTTTTACATTTTTTTAATTATTTAAATTGACAAAAAATTATTTGAAATTAATTATGTGAGAGTTCTTTGTAATTTAAAAATTCGGCAACCTCCAGGCATCCCACCCCCTGTGTAGGAGGTGTCGGATAGGCACTTGTATTTCAATCTTCCCGGCCGGATCAAATATATGACGGCACGAGGTCTTCGTATATTCATTTCTCCTTACCGGATCAAAGATACAAAGATGCGGGTCTTCATATCTCGTTCTTCTCTCGGCCAGATCAAAGATACAACAGCGGGTCTTTGATACATGTTGTTTAAGCAAACGAGTAAGAGAATTATACCTTTGATGTACGACAGATGATGACAACGGAAGTGATAATTAAAAAAATAATAATAATCGTAATAATAATAATAATAATAGAGAAATTGGAGGGTCGAAGGGTCGTTTCTGTCGAGTAGTGTAGGGATCGTGTGACTAAAGGGGCTTCGGCTCTTGTGTGCGGCAGCCAAAGAGCGAGAGAGGCTGAGTCTTCAGCTTCTGTGTGCGGCACAGAGGGAGTCGAGAGGTTGGGTCGGGTCAGCTGGGGGACTGCTTACGTGCGTTTGCAGGCTAGGGATGGGACGGTGGGGTCGATCGGCTCAGGTCGTGCACGTGCGTAAGAAGAGATGAGTGGGAGAGGGAGTGTGGCACAGTGAAGTCGAGAGAGGTCTCAAGCGAGTGCGGTAGAGTGAGATCGAGCAGAGGGGGTTCGTGCATCCGGAGGAGACGAGAGGGAGCAAAGATGGCTTTAGGGTTCCTTGCATGCAAGAGAGTCGAATGAATCCTCCAACTGCTTTTGCGTGCAATTTTGAGGAAATGAGAGGGTTTGTCGCTTGGGAGCGAACAGTTGTGTTGTTTGAGATAGAATCGTACGTGAGGTGGGTTCAATGGTCAATAGCCTCTCCATCAACTCAAAATCCTAAAGTTGTTAGCTTAGCTTCCTTGACCAACTTTATGGCATATCGTGAGTTGACATCATCTCCCCATGTAGAACACATCCTATTATGTCCTCCCACACAAAAGTTGATAGTTGTCTTAGTTTTCAATTCGCAATCAACTCTTACAAGTATCAATACCATCCCCTGACATGTGATTGAATGATTGATACCTTCCATTATCTTGGAGAAGGAATAAAATCACTAACTTTTTATCACCTCCCCTGACCACCAACATACGCAAAAGGGGAACTATTTCTCTAGCAATCAAGATCCTATCTTGAGATGTTGGGTCAGGACTTAACTTGAGGGTTTCATTTCATGTTCCAATCTAGCATTCTCTCATGAAGTATTCTCAGGCGTCAACATCAAATGCAAGCTTTTTTTTGTCTCATTGGTGTTTGTATATTGACTTTGGCGCTTACTCCTCTCCTCTTCCTACAACCATCAGTTTTACATAAAGCCAATGAACCATCTTCTGGTTGGATTTTTGCATCTCACGAGGTACCCACCCTCTTCCATCAACTTGAAACCAACCAACTGTAATATTTGTTGTTCCATGACCCAATTAAACGAACTAATCTTGTATGAAATCTCACCTATTCTGAATTTAATTATTGATTTTAAGTTCTACAATATCTAATTAACCTTAAATAAGTTTAAAAATTAAAGTAAAGAAGAGAAAATCATAGAGGAAAAATGTTCTTTCGAGCACCACAACACTGAGAGTGGTGACGCTGTGATGTTGTCCTCTCTATTTGAAAAGAGAATTTGAGAGAATGTTGCAGTGTTGGTGGCGCCGCTGTGGCACCTGGCTCTAAGATTAAAAGAATCTGAGAGGCTCTACAATATTCGGTGGAGCGCTACAGCACTGTGAAAGTGAGTGTTTTGGTGCTAGGCCAAAATTGATGTTCTTAAAAAAAAATATCTAAATCTATTTCCCTCAACTTACTCCCTCTCTCTCTCTCTCTCTCTCTTTCTAGCAGGCTATTGAAGAGAAGGGAGAGAGAGAAAGGAGAAAAAAGAGATAAATTTGGAGGTCGCAGAGTCGAATTCATTGATCGAGCTAGTTGATTCGCTATTTATATTTTACGAGTCAAATTCTCATTTAAATCAACATCAAGCCTTTATCCCACTATGTGGGGTCGGCTACATGAATCCTTTTCTCCATTGTGTCCTGTTAAGAGTCAAATTCTCATTTAAATCTAATAAAAAAATGTCATTTCTAATATTTTCTAACCAAGTCTTTTTAGGTCTACCTCTATCTTTCGTAACATAAATCAAATCTAATATATCTACTTTCCTAATCGGGTCATCAGAAGGCTGTCGTTTTATGTGAACAAACCATCTAAGGCGACTCTCTCTAATCTTATCTTCCACTGGAGCTACTCCAACCTTTTAATGCATATGCTCATTTCATATCCTGACTCTAAGAGTAAAGCCGCTCATCCACCTGAGCATTCTCATCTTTGCGACACTAAATATTATGCTTCTCTTTTAATGGCCAACATTGTGCACCATAAAGCATTGCAGGTCTCACCACGATCTTATTGAATTTTCTCTTAAGTTTGAAGGAGACTTTTCTATCACACAATAAGCCCGATGCATTCCTACACTTCAACCATCCAACTTGAATTATACTAATAATATCCCTATTTATTTCACCATCACTCTAAATATTAGACCCAAGATATCTAAAACTTGTACTCTTATTAATGACTTGATCGTCCAAAGCCACAATCCCCCCACTAGATCTATTATTACTAAAATTACACTCTAAATATTCAATTTTAGATCTACTCAAATGCAAGCCTTTAGACTCTAAGGTTGACCTCCATAATTCAAGTTTACCTTCAACTCCCTCTCTAATCTTATCAACAAGAAAAATATCATCAGCAAAAAGCATACACCAGGATACAACCTCTTGCAAATGTCTAGTGAGAACATCCATGACAAAAGCAAAAAAGATATGGGCCTAAGGTTGATCATTGATGTAATCCAACTGAAATAGGAAAATACTAGGTCAAACCACCTTGTGTTTGAACACAAGTAACAGCTCCTGCATACATATCCTTAATGACTTGAATATAAGCATTATTAACCCCTTTCTTTTCTAGAACTCTTCATAGCACTTCTCTTGGAATTTTATCATATGCTTTTTATAAATCAATAAAAATTATATGTAGATCCTCCTTATTCTCTCTATACTTCTCCATCAAACCTCTCAATAAATGTATAGCTTCCAAAGTAGACCTACCCGGCACGAATCCAAATTGATTTTGAGAAACATTAGTATCACGCCGCAACCTATACTCCATAACTCTCGCCCATAGTTTTAAAGTATGACACATTAAGTTAATTCCTCTATAATTCGCACAATCTTGTGCATCACCTTTATTCTTAAAAGTATGAATCAACACACTCATTCTCCACTCATCTAGCATCTTTTTAGTCTTCAAAATAATATTAAAAAAAATTAGTAAGCCAAGAAATTCCTTCATCTTCTAAGCATTTCCACACCTCTATTGGAATATCATCAAGTCCAACAGCTTTTCCACGCATCATTTTCTTTAAAACCTCTCTAATGTCGAGTTTACTAATACGCCGATAAAAACAAAAATCTTTATTTTCATTTAGGGTGCTAAGGTCATTAACGTCAATCGCATTCTCACAATCTTCATTGAAACGTTTAGCAAAATATCTCATCCACCTTTGTTGTTCTGTTCTAATAAAAGCACTTTTTGATCTTCATCCTTGATATACTTTACTTGAACTAAATCCTTACTACTCCTATCTCTTTGTTTGGCTAACTTATATATATATCTTTCGCCCTCCTTATTATCTGATCTATTATATAAATCATTAAAAACTAAAATCTTTGCATCGCATATTATTTTCTTAGACTCCTTACGGGCCTCTTTATATATTTTCTAATTTTTAGAATTTTACATCTAAACCGTTTTTTATAATAAATCTTCTTATATTTTATCTTTTTCTTGCACATTTTGATTTCACCACCAACTATTTTTAATATTAAGAGTTTTCCCTTTGATACTCTAAGCAGATCTTTTGCAACATTCTTAATATCACTAACTACTTTTTCTCACATAACATTAGCTTCCTCAAGCACAGACAAAATCTTAAAATCTAAAATCTTACTCTCAAAAATATTTTTGATAATAATCTTTAAATGCCCCGATCTAATCCTAGGACTTTTACCTTATTTTTTTTATTTTTTTGCCCCTTTTATTTTAAAGTCCAAAACTAATTAGCGATGTTTGGTACATAAACTTTTACTCGGTACATCAGCTACTTTTTCCCACACAACACTGTCGTTGTCAGGTCCCAAGTTCCGAATGAGAAAAATAGAGGGTTACGTTAGGTAATCGGTAGCCAACGTAAAACTTGTCGAATAATCATGACATAAATCCTTTATTATATTATGTATCCAAGAATATATGAAAAAAAAGAAGAATGAAACAAAGGTTAAGCTAATCTTGCTCCTAAAAAATAAAAGAGCATCTTCAGATAACAAGGGCCATAATTTGATGATGATTTGATTCATGGTCAAACATGAAGCATGCAAACCTTCTTTTGTTTTCCAGGATTAGGATCAGCTTAGCCTCCTTTGTTTTCATACGTTTTTGAAATGCAAATAGATGTGGACTCAAACTTAATAGATATTTTAGTATTTGAAACAACTAATAGAGAAAGTGTGAGCTTCCTACTTTTAACCTTCACAAGGCCTTATTTTGTTGCTTGTGGAATCTCCATTGATTAATAATTCCCCTTGTTTTTTGGGGGAGAGCAAGCTGTTAATCTCTCTTAACACCAAGGAGCGATGACCTAGTGATGCAATAAAAAATTGCAAATAAACTAAAAGAAAAAAAGACTTCCTTTCTTAACATTGATAACAAAGACACTACGATTGCAAATTAAACGTCTTCCTTAAAACATAAACACTAAACATGACAAAATTACAATAATTTAAGAGAAGAAGGATACAATTGGAAGGGATACCGTTTAAAGAAGAAAGAGATAGGAGACTGAGACGAATTATAAGAAGGTAGAGAGGATAGAATACTAGCTCGCAAGCTAGAAAACCCGCAGGTTTTTACATTCCAACAATTATCACAAAAACTCTTCTTCAAACAGCCAAAACAACCCCTATTAATAAGGAAAGGAACCCAACAAACACCTAAAGCTGCCGCCCAAATCATCCAACCAAAACAGAGGGAAAAACCCAGGACAAAAGGCACGGCCAGCCCAAGAACCGAGCAGCCCAGCATCCCAACAGCCAGCCCCAAGAACCAAACAGCCATGAAACCTAACATACACCAAGAAAAAGCACGGCCAGCCCAGGAACCGAGCAGCCAGCCAACCCAACAGCCACCAAGGAAAGGCATGTCCAGCCAACAACTGTGAATTCCCAAACACCAAGCAGCCAAAGGCAAATGGGCCAAGCCCATTAGAAAAAAAAAACAGCCCACCATTAAATGCCCGTCTAGCCATAAATTCCACATAAAGAAAATTAAAAAAAACAAGCCTTAATTGTATTAATTCTCCCCTAGCGGAAGAATCTCATCTCCTGATGAGATCGTCTCAAAACTTTGAAGATGTGGCATTTCTGATGATAGATCTTCCGCTTAAATTGGAACTTCGGCTGGATAACGATTTTGACTTTCTTTTCCAGTTTTTGTTTTTGATTTTTTTTTAAAGAAAGTGAAACACTCACAACAACCTAGAGCTCTAATACTAAATTGATGCAATAAAAAATTGCAAAATAAACTAAAAGAAAAAAAGACATCCTTTCTTAACATTGATAACAAAGAACTACGATTGCAAATTAGACGTCTTCATTAAAACATAAACACTAAATATGACAAACTTACAATAATTTAAGAGAAGAAGGATACAATTGGAAGGGATACCGTGGAGAGAAGAAAGAGATAAAAGACTGAGACTAATTATAAGAAGGTGGAGAGGATATGAGACTAGCTCGCAAGCTAGAAAACCCGAAGGTTTTTACATTCCAACAATTATCACAAAAACTCTTCTTCAAACAGCCAAAACAGCCCCTATAAATAGGGAAAGGAACCCAATAAACACCTAAAGCAGCCGCCCAAATCAGCCAACCAAAACAGAGGGAAAAACACAGGACAAAAGGCACAGCCAGCCCAAGAACAGAGCAGCCCAGCATCCCAACAACCAACCCCAAGAACCAAACAGCCAGGAAACCCAACAGACACCAAGGAAAAGCATGGCCAGCCAAGGAACCGAGCATCCAGGTGCTCAAAAAGCCAGCCCCCAATCAGCCATAACACCCCAAACATCAAATAGCTAAAGAAACATGGGCCAAGCCCATTTAGAAGAAAAAAAGCCCACAAATAAATGCCCAAAGAACCTTTTGCCTACATCAATTCTCCCTTGGCGGAAGAATCTCATCTCCTGATGAGATCGTGATGGGGACATCAGATCATGGAAGGTTTATCAGCGACGTGGCAAACGATCTACGGCTACGATCGAGTCGATATATTTTTGAGTCATTTCATGTATTTATTTTCTTTTATTATTATGTTATTTGTCTTTTATTATGGTGTAGTTGTTTTCCATTTTTCCCCCTTACTTAAGGGAGGTCGTATGTAAGCCCTGAGGGCATTTTCGTCTTTCTTATTTTGAGTCCTTTGTACGAGGCTATTTATAGCCCCTATGTTTCTCTTTGAAAGTTAATGAATTATTATCAAGAAAATTTATGCATTCTACTTCTTTGTGAGAGTTGAGAGCTAAGGAGAAGGATCCCTAGGAGAGGGAGAATCGCGCATCACCCACAAACCTTGATAAGTCGGGTTCGTGGTTATTTCGTTATCTTTTGTTCTCCCTTTCTTCCCCTCCACCACCACCGCCCCCCCCCCAACTTTTCACCACCATTCCCACGGCCAAACCCCACCCGCCGGCCCCTCTCTCCACTTCCTTTTCTCCTTTTTCCCACCATTGCCTCCTTTCCTAATTTAGATTGAAAGGAAAGTGAACAGATTTTGAATTCAAATCCAATTGGTTTGAAATTCAAAATCATTCCTAATTTACTAAATCTATTTTAGAAAAGTTTCCTATTTGAGTCCTATCCTATTTGAATTCCAAATTAAATAGGATTTAATTTAAACCTTTCCTAATCCCAATACCCAAATTAAGAAGCTTCCTTAAACACCTCCTCTAGTCCATTAAGCCGCCGGCCCCCCACATGGATTCCCTTGGATTTGATTTCCTAAAATACTAATCCTATTTTAGGGAAGCTACCAAATTTCAACCCTTGATTTCTTTTGATTTAATTAAAGAGGAATTAATTAGATCCTTTCCTAATTTAATAATCCTATTAAGGAAGGCTAGAATTATTTCCCCACTATCCCCTCTCCCTCATTAAAGCCGTCGGCCCCCACTACTCCACCCGCCCCCTCTTCCTCTCTCCAATCCCCATCCCTTCCCTTTAATTCCTAAACTCTTTTAGGAATTAAATCATAATTTCTAATTCCCAAATTTCCTCCAAATTTGAATCTGAAAACAATTTCAAATTTTAAACCTTTTCCTCATTAAACCCTAACCCTAGCTCCACCTTTTGTTTTCCCAAAGCTTCTCCCCCTTGGCCGACCACCCTCTCTTCTTCCTCTACTTGGATTTTGAGAGAGACGCTTCTTTCTCTCAAGGGAACCAACAAGGGCAGCAAGAAGAACATTCCTTCCTCATCTCAACCACGCAAGACCGATGCATGGATCCAGAAGTTGACTTCGGCTAAGCCTACGACGAGCAAGGCTTCGTCCACATTCTCTACTCCACCTTCTTTGGAGTCAACCCGAATATCGATCACACGGTTGAAGAATACGTGGAGCGCATCCTAGATTCTCTTGTTGAAGCCATTGACGAACAGCTGGGCAATGCGCAGTGGTACATCACCTCCGGTTCTCAATAAGGGTGAACCTCTCCCCTTATTCATGTATCTTTTAATTCACTAACCTTGTAGGTGCTGATGGAATCATAAAGAATCGTGCTCCGCTAAATGTCGTTGCTTAGCAAACGTAGGATTTGAGTTTTTGCTTTCTATGTACTAATATAATTGTTAGCGTAGGGATTTTGTTGAAAGTTTATCTAATTCGCATGTCGTTAAATTTCTATATTACTTGTAATAGTTCAAGCTCTTTAATGTGATTTGGCCTAAGCAGAAATGACCGTTCTTTTGTTTTATCTTGTCGTTTGGATTAGCAAATAAAATAATTGCTCTTGCTTCTTTCAATTCGTGCAAAATTCTTATCTCATACAATTAATGCATTGTAGTCCTGCATCATCGTCTGTATAAAAGGTTGACTTTCACCATCGGCAGGCTCCTCAGCATCCTGATGTGGAACTTCGGCCTGTTGAGTGATTGGCTTTCCATTTTTTATTTATTTGATTTTTTTAAAAAGGAAAGGAAGACATGACTTACAACCTAGATGCTTTGATACCAAATTGATGCAATAAAAAATTGCAAAATAAACTAAAAGAAAAGACTTCCTTTCTTAATATTGATAACAAAGACACAATGATTGCAAATTAGACGTCTTCCTTAAAATATAAACACTAAACATGACAAACTTACAATAATTTAAGAGAAGAAGGATACAATTGGAAGGGATAATGTTGAGAGAAGAAAGAGATAGGAGACTGAGACTAATTATAAGAAGGTAGAGAGGATAGGAGATTAGCTCGCAAGCTAGAAAACCCGCAAGTATTTACATTCCAACAATTATCACAAAAACTCTTCTTCAAACAGCCAAAACAACCCCTATAAATAGGGAAAGGAACCCAACAAACACCTAAAGCAGCCGCCCAAATCAGCCAACCAAAACAGAGGGAAAAACCCTGGACAAAAGGCACGGCCAGCCCAAGAACCGAGCATCCCAATAGCCAGCCCCAAGAACCAAACAGCCAGGAAACCCAACAGACACCAAGGAAAAGCACAGCCAGCCCAGGAACCGAGCAGCCAGCCAACCCAACAGCCACCAAGGAAAGGCATGTCTAGCCAACAGCTATGAACTCCCAAACACCAAGCAACCAAAGGCAAATGGGCCAAGCCCATTAGAAGAAAAAACAGCCCACCATTAAATGCCCGTTTAGCCATAAATTCCACATAAAGAAAATTAAAAAAAACAATCCTTGATTGCATCACCTAGCAAGAGCAAAAAGTGTGAAACTCTACGACCATATAGATTGCTTTTCCCTTAGGAATAATGGAATCATTGTCAGGCAGCTAGATTCTTTTTTTCTTCATAATTTTACCAACTTTCTCTTTGAATATATAGTAATCTTCAATAAAGTTCCCTACATAATTATGATAAGAGCAAAATACAGAGGCTGATGGGTTTGGCTTGCTTCATTAAGCCTTAGGTGAAAATTGCAAAATCCCCTTCTTCACAAGTCTTGAAGATCTAGCAAACATATTCCTTCTTCAAGGAATATTTTCTACAAAGAAGACTCTAGAGATTAGCTTTTTTTTCTTTTTTAACTATCCTTCCAAGATGGCTTCTCCTCCTTGTATGGGTGAAAGCCACATTTGCCTCAACTTCCTATGGAAGGACCTAAAAAATTCAAATTTCTCAAACATGCAGGCTAGGCCTTCAGATATATGATAGACACTACTCGGTAGACTATGTTGTAAGCTCGCCACCTTATTATGGAGCTTTTGAAAGGTCATAATATGAAACCCTTTTATATAAAGTGTAATAGGATCATCAATGTTCTTCAACAAAATATCAACCACCTGTACATAACTTTATTGAATAACATCGCTCTAGATGAAGGACTTACTGACATACATTTGAAATAAAAGTCAATCTCGATATATGGTGATATGCAAAAGAATTCAAATATAAATAAGTGTTAGCTTCGAAAATTCGCACCCCAGCTCTGCTCAGAGAGTTTTTTGGGTGTTTTGGATGAAATTAAAAAATAATAATAAATTATATTGCAGATAAGACACTTCCCAAAAATTTTGTCCTCATTTTGCGAGGACTTGATGATATGATTATAGGTTTCTTATAAGCATAAACTCCTATGATTAATTACATCACCCAATGATGAGAGAATTTAATTAAAGCTAGTTCTTAGAGACTAAATACATAACATATAGCAGCCACAAATTTGATTTAAGATTGAGAAATTTATCGCCTTCAACTTGAAGCGGATGATATGATAAAAAAATCAATCAAGATCCATGATTTCGTCGCTTCAGGTTATCATGAACTCTGGTTTACTTAGTAGAAGTTACCAACCATACATGAACGAATGATCCTTATCGAAAATTATGAATTATTTCGTCCAAGGGAATCTTATAGGCCTAAGGTGAATATTAGCAAATAGAGAGCTTTTGCCCTATCAAGTGAAATATTTTTTAGTCATTGGGGAACTTGTTATCTTTGGTCATGACTCTAATTTAATAGTGTCATTTTACAGTAAAAACACCCCGTTAGAAGGCCCTAGTCATAATCGTTTACCTGTCGTATCAGCAGTAGAGCTACTAACTATGGGGCATATGTCACATCCTTACTGGTGAGACATCAATTGAGAGTGAATTATAGCTATAAGCTCAAAAAGACATCGACTCATTGTGAGTTAAGATTAACCTTAATTTATCACTGTTGACCAACGAGGAAACGATAACGAATAATGGATGAATTTTTATTTAAAGTTTGTGGACATTAGATCTCAATCGAAATATTTTATTTATTTATTTTGTATTTTTTATATTTACATCTAGTTGTGGCCTCGAAATGATCTATATACTAGGATTTGGGGGTATTCTGAGAGATATAGTCTCTTCCAATTGATGTTTACTTTCAACAAAACCATCATCAGAGATTTTGAATGATTTTATTTGTTATTTGAATCTTATTCAATTTGCCCATTGTTGTTAGCTGATCAGGTTCATAAATTAGCTTTTACGAGTTATCATACAGGAGGAATAGGTTTAGGAGTTTGTACTTTAAACTAAATTTCCCTCATAAGAGGAATTAAAGGCCTATTACAAATGCAATGTTTGGGTTCATCGCATGGACATCTGTCATGGCGTTCGAGTATTGTCATTTCAGATTCGTTGTGTACAAATTGATTTTGTTATCTCTGAAACCAAACAAAAATAAAATGAAAAACATAAAGGAAAAATAGAAAACAATAGCAAATATGGCTTAATTGGGTTGGTTTTAAGTTAAAGGAAACAAAATAAAAAATAATAGCAAGCACGGCTAAATTAAATGGGTTCTTTTTAATTAAAGAAAGAATGACGGCATCTTCAATTATAGCCAAACAAAAAAAATCACCCAAACAAATTTAGTGCAGTGTTATTATTTAACAATGATTTCAACAAATAGAAAACAAAAAAAGTTACTAAAGACATACTCCACAAAGCAAGCACGCACAAGCACAATTTATTGCCTAATGATATAATTCATACAGGCAAAAAAATACTGAAACTCGAAGTATGAAACAAAAACAGTTCAAGTAGCATATTTGGCATAATAATTCACTCGCCTAAGTCTAGCTTTACAAATGCATAAGCATTAGTGATATTCCATTCATGCAAAACATAAATAAATAAATAAATAAAATAGTTCAACAACAACAACAACAACATCAAGCCTTTATCCCACTACGTGGGGTCGGCTACATGAATCCTTTTTCTCCATTGTGTCCTATTAAAAGTCAAATTCTCGTTTAAATCTAATAAAGAAAGATCATTTCTAATATTTTCTAACCAAGTCTTTTTAGGTCTACCTCTACCTTTCTTAACATAAGTCAAATCTAAGACCTCTACTTTCCTAACCGGGTCATCGGGAGGCCGCCGTTTTACGTGACCAAACCATCTAAGGCGACTCTCTCTAATCTTATCTTCCACTGGAGCTACTCCAACCTTTTCACGAATATGCTCATTTCGTATCCTATCTCTAAGGGTAAAGCCACTCATCCACCTGAGCATCCTCATCTCTGCAACACTTAACTTAGAATTATGCTTCTCTTTTAATGGCCAACATTCAGCACCATAAAGCATTGCAGGTCTCACCACCATCTTATAGAATTTTCCCTTAAGTTTGAGGGGTACTTTTCTATCACACAATAAGCCTGATGCATTCCTCCACTTCAACCATCCAACTTGGATTCTGCTGATAATATCCCCATCTATATCACCATCACTCTGAACAATAGATCCAAGATATCTAAAACGTGTACTCTTATTAATGACTTGATCGGCCAAAGTCACAATGCCCTCACTAGGTCTATTATTACTAAAATTACACTCCATATATTCCGTTTTAGATCTACTCAAGCGAAAACCTTTAGACTCTAAGGTTGACCTCCACAATTCTAGTTTACCTTCAACTCCCTCTCTAGTCTTATCAACAAGAAGAATATCATCAGCAAAAAGCATACACCAAGGTACATCCTCTTGCAAATGCCTAGTGAGAACATCAATGACTAAAGCAAAAAGATATGGGCTTAAGGCTGATCCTTGGTGTAATCCAACCGAAATAGGAAAATACTTGGTCAAACCACCTTGTGTTTGAACACAAGTAATAGCTCCTGCATACATATCTTTAATGATTTGAATATAAGCGTTATTAACTTCTTTCTTTTCAAGAACTCTCCATAGCACTTCTCTTGGAACTTTATCATATGCTTTTTCTAAATCAATAAATATCATATGTAAATCCTCCTTATTCTCTCTATATTTCTCCATCAAACCTCTTAATAAATGTATGGCTTCCATAGTAGACCTACCCGGCATAAATCCAAATTGATTTTGAGAAACATTAGTATCACGCCGCAACCTATGCTCCATAACTCGTTCCCATAGTTTTAAAGTATGACACATTAACTTAATTCCTCTATAATTCGCACAATCTTGTGCATCACCTTTATTCTTAAAAATAGGGATTAACACACTCATTCTCCACTCATCTGGCATCTTTTTAGTCTTCAAAACAGTATTAAAAAGTTTAGTAAGCCAAGAAATTCCTTCATCTCCTAAGCATTTCCACACCTCTATTGGAATATCATCAGGTCCAACAGCTTTTCCACCCTTCATTTTCTTTAAAGCCTCTCTAACTTCGGTTTTACTAATATGCCGATAAAAACAGAAATCTTTATTTTCATTTAAGGTGCTAAGGTCACTACAGTCAATTTTATTATCACATTCTTCATTAAAAAGTTTAGCAAAATATCTCATCCACCTTTGTTGAATATCATCTTCTAAAAAAAGTACTTTTTGACATGCAAAAATAAAATATAAAGCTAGACTGATTTGAACGAAGAATACCTGAACGGTAAGAGATTTGACCACTTCCTTTGCGGCCTTGCATTTTGAAGTTTCTTCTGCGGCAGTTGCTGTAGCTTCCTTCAATTGCCGTCTGCTTGATTCTAATTCTGCTTCTAAAAGTTGAGATTTCTTCGTTAACTCTTCTAACTGCAAAACAAAATAAAGGTCCAATAAATGAACAAAAAATAGCTAGCATTCATAAAGATTAATGTAGATCTAAGATGGAAAAAAGCTCCAAATATGGGAAAATTAGATGACTAATAGCCAAATAAATTCTGATATAGTCTGAGATGCCATAACCAAACAGGCGTAGTATTTGTCAAAAATCAATATCATGAGGATGGCATCCGCTCAAGTATTTGCAAGAACGTGATGAATAATAGATGCAGCCTACAGCTGCTTTCAAGATCTACGCACCCAACAGGAAATGCTTTAGGAAAACGAAAAATGGTGGGGGAAAATGCATATGCATTTGCCAAGGAAGACCTTCTCAGCCTCAATTTAATTTAACAGTAGTGCGGTGAAACTATTTCTTGTGGCAAGATATTCTCATTAATGGCACATATTTGGCCAATCGAGGCAGCTCTGGAACTGTTGCATAAAACAAAATTTCCCACCGGCTAATTAGGTGCCAGATGTTTAGGCTGTTTAGCTAGTAGGCCTACTTAGGATGTCATCCTGTACGAGCATTCACAGCTAACTCATGGAATGGGCTAAACTAACAATTTCTTAGCTGGTAGGTAGCTGGTAGGCCCACCTGGGATGCAGAAGCACACGTAAATGAAGGACTGGCTGGAACGCAATTCCTGGGAAGGAATCAAATTTATTCAAATTCATGCGGGGATAAGGTAAAGTAACATTTTATAAATTCGCATTAGCTCAAAATGAACTGAACTAAAACTTACAATTCCTCTCAAGGATAAACTAGTGGGTTTGTACTTAGGGAGGGGCAGATAAATCAAGTAATTCAGGTTAAAATTAGTTTTATTAAACCATTTTTTAAGAAATAAAATTGTAGTGTGATTTATAAACAGAGTTTAAGATGACCTCTGTGCTTGAATGAATTCACGTTGAAGGTTTATATGAAGAGATTCAACTTTTGATTAGATCATTGACTCGAGATGCTTGGAGCTTACTTGATTGATAGCCGCTAGGGTTTTAAATCAATTTGGATTTTTATTGGCATTGTGCGAGACTTGAACTGAATGATTGATTTTTTATTTTTTTTTACTTCATAAATAATATTATTAAGCTCAAAATGTACACACTCTATATAAAGAAATACATAATTGTTCTAGCCTTTTCAAGTTTGGATTACAAGTCCAATTGCTTGTGTCGATATTGGAATGACATTAAGAAATCTTGATAAGAGAATTCTTGAAAACCCAACAGAAGAGCCACTTAACAATTCGCTTATGAACTATTTAGCCTTCTGTGATTTAATAGTTATTCGATGATATTTTTAGACAATTTGATATAATATATTGCAATCAAGTTGCCTCATTTTGAAAGAGAATTATATCATAAAGATCTCAAGTATAAAGATGGCAGTTTGTCATCCGACATCCTCTCTTGAAGCAAGTTCAATCTCAATCTCAAAACCAATTGGCATCTCAACATATATAACAAGCTCGAGTGAGATTTTGCTATTTTCCATAGTACAAGTTTAGGATAGATTCAATTTCAAAAACATGAATGAGATTACATCTCAATTGAAGATAAGTGCTTCATGGTAACACAAATTCTTGAGGGAGAAGGTAATGATTAAGCTTTCACTGAAATAAGTAACAAGGTCTCAATGCTTAAATTACAACATAGTACTCTTTATCATAAATAAAGAGTTTTTGCGTGGATAATTAAGCTTTCACAAAAAATAAGTAAAAAGATGGCTTCATTAACTCAAGACACTACTACCAGTGCCTACACCAGAAGCATCACAAGCATCCGTAAGTACTTTATTGAAACTAAGTAACTCAAGACACTACTACCAGTGCCTACACCAGATGCATCACAAGCATCCATCCTTTATTTTAAGAGGTTGGATGTCGTTTAAGCATCTGATGCCAAATGAGAGTTATCTTGTTTCATAATATTTATTAATGGAGCAGTAATGGAATTAAACTTTACAATAAATCTCATGTAAAATATGGTTAGTTCATGAAAACTACAAACTAAAAAACGGATTAACCAAGTATTGCTTTGATTTGAGCAGCGGCAGCTTCTCATCCCTTAACAAATATAATGAATCAAGGAAAATAACGAGCGTTGGAGAAAGGTACACTTCTTAAGATTAACATATCTGTTCAATTCAAAGAGCCTCCAAAATGAACCTCAAATGATCTTCTTTAAAGGTAACATTACATATAATTATATGATGAAGTAAACTACTAAGGATTTTTCAATGAATGATCTTAACACTTAATCATCACCCTCATGAAAGTATTAGTAGCTTAAGATAACCCAAATAACATCACGAACCATTCAGAAAAACCATTAGAAGTACTAAAAGCAATATTTTACTCATCTTCAAGTAACGTAAATCATCTATACAGGGTATAAGAATCACACTTATTAGTAATCTTGCTAATATATTCACCATCAATACATATTCTCTAATAATCATCTTTCTTAGAGGTCAATAAAACAAGTAGCAGGCAGGGGATCAAACTTTCCCATAAAAATCTCTTAATTATAACTTTGTCGACCATACATAACAATATCATAAAATTAATGAATGTTAAAGCACAAAGCATAGCAAGGGCACAAGTTGTCATCATTGTCAATGAAAATTTATTTTTCAATCTAGTTGTCTTTTATAATTGCTCATGTATGTTAATGCATTTTATATTCTACATGTCAAGATGATCCCTGATCTATTTATATGGGGCCATTTTAATCCCAACTATCTAATACGTTCAATTTAGTGTATTGACTTATCAAATATGATCTGCAATAGGCCCTCTATTGGATTAATTTAAATCATATTTAAAGAATCAATGGAATATTTTAGATCAAAATTTGTGGAGTTTCTTGAAAAAATTAAACGCATGAAATAGTCTAGTATTAAAACATCCTCTCATAAATAATCCAGGAACCATTTTGATCATTTTTCTATATAGCATTGACTGTGGCTTTTTGTATTAGTATATTTTCTCTCTTATATTATTAAATTACTAAAATTATCTATATTTTTTTAATATTTTGTGGAATGTTTCAAATAACATGGCTTATGTCATAACTATGGCTCCATAGAACTTTTACACTATGGTGGTTATTTAGGGTCAACCCGTTTGTCATATAGGTCGGGTTCGGGATCAAAAAATCGACCCGTTTCTAAAATTGGATCGGGTTCGAGTTGACATGGAAACCCAAGAATGACCCGACTTCGACACTCGACTCACTCAAGCAGCACCCGCATCCCACGTAGGGGCACCACTTACAGCGGCACAGCCTCACAAGCCACACTCCCACTCCCACCCACAAGCCCTAACCGCGCGAGTCCAAGTGTCCAACCCATCCCACTACTCCGCCTGCTCGCACGGTTCGGTCGCACCCCCGCGGCAGCGCGTCTCACCTAGTCGCCTGCAATTCCTGACTTGCACAACATGCACATCCGAAGCCCCGCCTCCACTCGCGAGGTGCGAGTCCAACGACTCCAACTCGCGTGACATGCGCTTTGCTTGCGGTTTTTGCCCGGCCCCGGGTCAACCGTGTCGGGTCAAGTTGACCTGGGTTTTTGGCAGGTCGGTCCAGGTTGTAAAATTTGACCCGTTTGCAAAAATGGGTAGGGTTCGGGTCACGTCAAACAAAAGCGGGTCAATGTCAGGTTCGACCCTGTTGGCTCAAGAAAAACGGCACGAATGCATGAATCCCGCTTTGCAGCTTGGGATTTCATTTCCCTTAAGTCAGATTGTAGTTAACCAAATTTCCCGTGAGTGTAGTGTCAGGGTTTAATTAGATCTGGGGTTCTTACTTCCTATAAGCGCAAGCACTCATAGTTAATTATCCCTCTTAGCACGTAAGAGAGAACTCTCGATTAAGAATGAATAAATTTTAGGTTATTTAGTCTCAATTTTGGGGAGCGGGTCTTATGACTTCTTTAAGAAGTAACCCAGGTATTTAGATTTAGATTGGGACTTACAGCTTTCGTAGAAAGTGGCCCGTAGATTAATTTGGAGTGGGGCTTACGGCTCTATTTATGAGTTGCCCAAAGATGGGTCTTACAACCTAGCTCTATAACAAGGCTGCCCTAGGATTTTAATTGTTTGGGTAGGTCTTATGATTTCTCTTAGAAAATTACCTGAAAAGCGGGTCTTACATCTTAATCCTTTTAGATTAAGAGGCCCATGAATTTGAATTTAATTGTTTGGGATTTTAGGATCATTGCAATTTATTTAGCAATTTTTCTAAAGTGTGGGTCTTACGACTTCAATTGGAAGTTGCCTGATAGCGGGTCTTACAACCTAATCCTATAGACTAGGATGCCCATGTGAGAGGTCTAGGGTTATATTATTACATAAACATTTTCCTCAGAGATCGGACTTACAGCTTTTATTAGAAGTTGCCGATGTTTTAATTTGGGGTTAAGATTTAGGTCAATTTTACCTAAAACTTTCCCCTAAGGTCGGGCTTACGTCTTTCCTTTGAAAGTTGCCGAGTACTGGGTCTTACAACCAAGTTCTTGTGACCAAGGCTGCCCACGGATTTTATTTTGCATTTGTTGAGAGGATGTCAGTTGTTTAGGATTTGTTACTTGGAGATTTTGAGAGGTTTGTGAGTTGGTTTGAGTTTGTGATTTTGACACTTCGGGGCTTTGACACTTGCATCAGTGTTTTAGTTGTTTTATGCTCGTAGTCTTTTTCCTACTACACTGTGGCTCTACTAGTTTTCCAGTACTTAGCTTTTCTTGCTTCCCAGTACTTTTGTTTTACTAGTAGTTAGATTTACCACTCTCCAGCGTTTTGATGATTTTTATTTTATTTATAATATACTAATATTTGTTTGTTTTGTATGCAGATACGTGTTGATCCAAAGTTCGTGCTACTTTGCAGTTTTATCTTTGAGCATTGGAGAGCTTGGAGATTAGTTTGTTCTGTTGGAGAGTTTCAATTTGTGTTGTGGGGAGTTTTGTACATTATAGACGTTAGAGAACTTACAAAGTGTTTTGTTATGTTGGACAGTTTCAATTTATGTTGTGGGGAGTTTTGTGCAGGAGTTTGGAGACTTTTGGAGAGCTGACAGAGTGTGTTGTGTAGAGTTATGTGTTGTTGAGAGTTTGAGAGCTTTTGTTTGAGATTTGGAGAGTAGTTGGTGTATATGTTGATTAGTAAAATTTTCCCTCTCTATTTTAATTGCATTTATTTTACAAATTGCTCTAATTAGCCAATTTCAATATTCTCGAATTTTAAATGACAACTCCTGGATTTAAATTTTACTCACTCTTGTAATTTTTAACTCATGGATTTTAATTAAATCAAATTCAACAATCAAAAATTAATTAATTTTCACTAATTGATTTTTTTTATTAAATATTTTTTAAATTAATCAATTTTAATCAACTAATTAATTTTGATTAATTAATTTCAATTAACTAATTAATTATTTTTAATTAATTAATTTTAACTAATCACTTAGTTTCAATTAATTAACCTCAATTATTTAATTAATTTAAATTAATTAGTTAATTTTTTATTAATTAAGTTCAATCAATTAATTGATTAAATTAATTATTTTTTAAATTATATAATTAATCTCAATCAATTAATTATAATTAATCAATTAGACTAATTAATCGATTAATTAAGTGAAATTGATTTGCTTTCCAATTACTCCAAAACGTTCTGTAATTTCCGAAAAAATTTTGGCAGCCTCCCAAAGTCCCCTCCCCACAGAGGGAGAAATCAGAACCGCATTTGCCGTAATTTCTTTCCACCCGGACCTAAGGTCGGGCGTAGGGTCTTCGAATTAAATCATCCCGTCCGGATCTAAGATACGACAGCCCGGGGTCTTCAATTTTAAAAACCATCTGCCCGAATTAAAATTCAATGGCATAGGTCTTCGAAGTTTAAAACCATCCGCCCAGATCTAAGATCAATGGCACGAGTCTTCAATTTGAACATTCCTGACCGGACCTAAGGTCGACGGTTCAGGTCTTTAACACCTATTTAAAAATCTTTTTTTCATTTTTTTTATTATTATAAATATAATATTATATAAATAATAATATGATATAAATATGTCATAATATATTTATATATAATATTATATATTATAATTTGCATTTAAAAGAGAAAGGGAGAAAGGGTTTGAGTCGGGTCTGCTCGGGCACTTGGATTTGATCGAAGGAGCATAGTCAAACTGTAACAAAGGAGCCGAAGAGGCCACCCGTGCAATCTCTCTACCTCTTGTGGAGCAACGAAGTCGGACGACCACAAAGGAGCCGCAGAAGCAACTCGCGCAATCTCTACACCTCCTGCGAAGCAAAAGTCGGCCAGCAACAATGGAGCCGAGGAAGCGACTCGCGCAATCTCTGCACCTCTTGCGAAGGAACGAAGTCGGACGACAACAAAGGGGTCGAAGAAGCGACTTGCGCAATCTCTACACCTCTTGCGAAGGAACAAAGTCGGACGGCAACGAAGGATGGGAAGAAGCGACTCGAGCAATCTCTGCACCTCTTGCGAACCGAAACCGAACAGCAACGAAGGATCGGAAGGAGTCGGAGAAGCGTAAGTCTTCCTTTCTTCTCTGAATTTCTTCCTTTTTATCGTTTTGAGTTGTCGGCAGGTGGTTATGACTCCAAAGAGTTGTGTTGTTTGGGGATATCATGCGAAGTGGGGCCGGCTTGGATGTAGGTGCGCTGCCTCATGTTTCTTCTTTTCCTAATATTTTTCTTCCCCTTTTTTTTTAGTCAACAGATCTGAACCTGACCTGCAACCCGATTTTGACACCCCTAGGTTTATTCAAGATTGACAAGTATGCCTTTGACTTCTCAACTTGGCAAGTTATGGTTCTATCGAGTTCACCATATAATGTGATAGATTAGATAGTTATGAACTAGAAACAAGATCCACTATATGTTGTAGGTATCACAATAAAAGCATCTCATTAGATAATTCTTCAGGAGTCAAATCATGAAAACTTCTAAGAAGTATAACAACTTCAACATGTATGAGCTTTTCAACCTTTCTCAAGAAAAAATTCATTAGGGTGCCAAAGCTAAGATAACGCCAAATTATTGTCCCTCACTTAGGAAATCCCTATAGAATCTACAAACAATCAGTGAGCAGTACTGTTTAGATTCAACTTCAGATTTAATAACTAGTTTCTAGGCAGTATACAGAGAATTGGTTGAAAATAACTTACTATTGATCAATTATACTTAAACACATATATATTATCTCTTCCATTATGAAGCACATTTTGATCATGGAACAAGGGTCTATCTATAAAAAATGTGTCCATCCACAATAAATGCATCTCACCAAAACAAGTATAAATAACAACTTAGCTTGATAGGTAGTACGCATCTCTAAGAAACTCTCACTAAGGTGAAGAGAGGTTTATTGAATCATTCAACATTGAATGGCCTAGGATGTGCCTTAGGAGTAAGCTGTATCCAAGGTGGAATATTTTGAAAACACATTCATAGTGTTTCATCATTGATCTCCATGTTACATCTATCATTCATTTAAGTGGCACAGATAAAGTAGATGGTTACATTTTCCACTTCAACTCAAAGATGGGAGCGGAATAGACCAATCTTAGAGGAAAATTAAGACAAACATGGGGCATGGGACTTCAAACTTTAAACATAGCAGCATTGAATTTCATGCATATAAAACTTGCATAGGGCTATTTGGTTTGAAGCAACAGGAGTGTGCACTCCATTTACCTACATTTTAAACCATTTTAGTTTGATTTAAAAACAAATAAAATGTGAAGTAAATTTTGAGGGATTTGAAATACTTTACACCCTTTATTTTCCTTACATTTGAAGTTCACCCAAATCGATCGATTTCCAAATATGATTATTGAAGCAATTTCTCGCTCACCCCCTTGCCCATGTTCATTCGTCTCAATGTTGCCCCCTTGATCGATCTTCCGTGTTGCTTATCTCCTCATCTATTTTTGGAGGGAAAGATATATTAACGAACAATGTCGATGATATGCCAATGGTTTCGCAACTGATATGGAGGATAGAGAGGTAATCTGGATTGGGGGGGGGGGGGGGAGAGAGAGAGAGGTGATAAAAGGGATGAATAGGATGTGATAGGAAATACTTGAGTTCGCAAGCAATCCAAGAGGAAATACTTGAGTTCGCAAGCAACCCTAACCCAATTGATCAAAAATAGCAAAATACACCACAAAATCTGAGAGAAAATCAATAGAAATGATAGATTACGATCTTGGGAATAAAGCAAAACAACATTCAAAGCAAGATACAAGAGATCCTCAATTCGAGAGGAGGATCGTCTCTCCGAAATCTCTAGACAAGGTTGTCTAGAGCCCAAGCCTCCAAGAAACCCTAATTCTTCTCAAACATAACATAAAATCCCCTAATCCTCCTCCCCCCTCTAATACAAAAGATTTCCTAATTAAATTTCCCTCCCAAAGCCCTAGCCGCCCCCTCATAATTGATTTGAATTTGTTTAAGTGGGTGGGACCCACCCATTGGGCGGAACAGGAGAGGAGGAGAGGAGGAGGCGGAATGGTTCCGCCTCTTGTACACTTGCTGAGCCGGCCCTTTGGCCGGCTGGGCCGGTTCAGCCTAAACCGGCTTATCAATACCGCCCTCCCAAAGAATCACCTTGTCCTCAAAGTGGAAACCCGGAAACTAATGTTTCACCCTCTCGTATGGCTCCCACGTGGCCTCGTAGTCAGGAAGGTTCTTCCACTGGATCAACACTTCCTTAGTTCCCTTTTCTTTCTGGCGAACCCCCATCAGCTCTAAGGGTTCCAAAACCACCTCTAAATCCTCAGTAAGTGTCGTCGGTAGCTCGAGGTTGGCTGTATAGTCGCCAATGGCTTTTCTCAACTGCGATACATGAAAAACTGGATGTATAGTCACCGTGGGTGGTAGTTTCAGCCGATATGCTACTGCCCCGATCTTCTCCAGCACTTCATAAGGCCCAAAGTACCTTGGAGCCAGCTTCTCATTCCTCCTGTTAGCGACTGTCTTCTGTCTATATGATCAAAGCTTCAAGAACACCCTCTCCCCCACTTCAAACTGGATGTCCTTCCTATGCCCCTCAGCTTATTTCTTCATAATTTGTTGAGCTCTCAGTAGATGTCTCTTCAACTCCTCTAACACTCTATCCCTTTCCTTCAAACACTCCTCAACTGAAGAAACTGGAGTATTGGTACTCCCAAAGTGCACCAGGTGGGGAGGATCTCATCCATACAACAGAGTAAAAAGATGTGTTGTACCAGTACTCTGCCCATGATAGCCACTTAGCCCATAGCTTGGGTGCCTCTGACACAAAGCATCTCAAGTAAGTCTCCAAACTCCTGTTGACTACTTCCGTTTGGCCATCTGTCTGTGGGTGGTAAGCTGTGCTCCTCTTCAGAACTGTCCCTTATCACTTGAACAACTCCCTCCAAAAGTGGCTGAGGAACACCTTATCTCTATCTGATACTATCGCCTCTGGTACTCCATGCAATCTTGACCACTTCTCTGATGAAAGCTGAAGCCACTGCCACCGCAGTGTAAGGGTGTCGGAGGGGATTGAAATGAGCATACTTGCTCAATCTGTCCACCACCACTAAAATCACCGTGAAACCTTCTGAACGGGGCAGCTCATCAATGAAGTCCATAGATATCTCCTCCCATACCGATAGAGCCAACGGCTGTAGTAGTCCTCCTGGTGACATAGCCATGTATTTGTTCCTTTGACAGATCTCACATCTGGCTACCATCTCTTCTACATCTTTATGCATCCCCTTCCAGTACAGCTCCGAAGCTAACCTCCTGTATGTCTTCTGCACGCCTGAATGGCCCCCTACAGCGCTTCCATGAAACTCCTGGAGCAAGTTCGGGATGTGGATCGAAGTTTGGGGCATCACAAACCTCCCCTGATATAGCACTTTGCCCCCCTCCAATGAGTACCCTTGGTGGCTACCCTCTTCCTTCAGCAAATCTGCCCTAATCTTCCCTAAAGCCTCATCCCTAGCACTTTCTTCTCTGATGTCCTCCCAATCAAGCATCAAAGCAACAGATAGTATCACTGTGTGCAGCTCCCCCATACATCTGGATAAGGCATCTGCCACTTTATTCTCCACTCCTGGTCTATACTGAATCTCAAAAATCGTACCCCAGCAACTTGGACAGCCACCTCTGATGCTCCTCTGTCACCATCCGCTGCTCCAGTAGGTATTTCAAACTCCGCTGATCTGTCCTGACGATGAAATGTCTCCCAAGTAGGTAGGATCACCACTTCTGGATGGCCAAAATAATAACCATTAACTCTCTCTCATAAACTGACTTCAGCCTGGCTCGCGCAGTCAACACCTGACTGAAATAGGCAATGGGCCTACGACTCTGCATAAGTACTGCACCCAGCCCGTATCCGGACGCATCTATCTCCACTATGAAGATCTGAGTGAAATCTGGCAAGGCTAGGAATGGCACCGAAGTCATAGCCTTCTCCAAGCTCTCAAATGCTGATGTGGCCGCCTCCCCCCATAGGAACCCGTCCTTCTTTAACTGCTCAGTGAGTTGTCATGCTATGGTGCTATATCCCTTGACAAACCTTCTGTAGTAACCTGTCAGTCCTAGAAATCCCCTCAGCTCCTTCAGATTTTTAGGTGCTGGCCACTTTAACATGACCTCGATTTTAGACTGATCTGCTGTCACTCCTTTTGATACCACATGGCCCAAGCACTCTACACTGGCCTATGCAAAGCAGCACTTCTTCAAGTTGGCCCTCAACTGGTGCTCCTGTAGCACTTCTAACACATTTTTTAGATGCTCCCAATGCTCTTCTTCCATCCTACTGTAGACTAGAATGTCGTCGAAGAATACCAGTACAAATCGTCGTAGATAAGGTTTGAAAACCTTATTCATCAGTGCCTGGAAAGTTGCTGGAGCATTGGTGAGGCCAAAGGGCATCACCAGGAACTCATAGTGTCCCTCATGAGTTTGAAAAATAATTTTAGGTACATCCTCCTTCTTCATCCGGATCTGATGGTATCCTGATTTCAAGTCTATCTTGCTGAAAATCACTGTTCCACTTAATTCATCCAACAGCTCATCAATAACGGCGATAGGAAACTTATCCGGTACAGTTTCCTTGTTGAGTGCCCTGTAGTCCACACAGAATCGCCAGCTGCCGTCTTTTTTCTTCACCAATAGCACTGGACTAGAGAAAGGACTGATGCTCGGTCTGATGATGGTTGTCTCCAGCATCTCTCTAATCAACTTTTCAATTTCATCTTTCTGAAACTGAGGGTAGCGATAAGGTCGTACGCTAATGGGTGATACTCCCTCCCTCAGAATGATGGCATGCTCCTGCTCCCTCTGCAGTGGCAATCTTTAGGGCGGCTGAAATACCTGTCGGAACTGATGAATCAACGGCTGTACAGAGAGGGGTATGTCCCCTCTCTCTTCCAATCTAGCTACCTCCAAACTGTGTAGCTCCACCAAGTATCCTCCGCCTGCCAACTGTATATCCCTCACCATAGTTTTAAGAAAATCATGGATTTGGATAGCCCCGCATCTCCCTTAATCACCACCTTCCTTCCATCAACCGTCAACTCCATCGTGAGCGCTCCCCAATTCACCTTGGTGTCTCCCAAAGTCTGCAGTCATTTCATCCCCAGGATGACATCTGTACTCCCAAGTTCCAGTGGAAGAAAATCTTCCCTCACCTGAATCCCCTGAAAGGTCAGTAGCACTCCTCTGCAAATCCTCTGGCCTTTCTCCACCATTCCCGTACACATCATCACCCCGTAACTACCAATATCCACCAATCTCACTCCCAGTTAGTCGACCTGAGTGAAAATGAAATTGTGGGTGGCCCCACTATCAATCAACACCACCACTGCCCTGTCCTCTATCTTCCCCTTCACTTTCATCATATGATTCGTAGTGAATCCGACCACTGAGTTCAGGGAAACCTCAGCTAGATCCAAATGCAGCTTCTCTTCATCCTCCTCCACTATCTCGCTCTCTCCTCCCTCTTCAGTTTCCTCGTCATCACAGACGGTGAGAACCTGAAGAGTTCAGTCCTTACACCTATGCCCTGGCATGTACTTCTCATCACACCTGAAACACAACCCTTTGGCCCTCTTCTCCTGTATCTCCTTTTCAGTCAGCTTCTTAAAATTTCCACCAGGCCCTCCTCCTCTAGACTTTTCCTTTGGTATTTCTCGTGAACCTCCTAGTACGGCTCCTTTGGGAGCTAGAAAGGTAGTCGTCATCCTGTAGGATCCCCCAGAACTACTGCCTCGAGCCCCCCTCTCCAGATGCTTCTGGTCCTCGACCAGCTGTGCCAATTCCATGGCCTCCCCCAGGTCGTGCGGTCTCATCAGTCTAACAGCTGCTCTGATCTCGGGCTTGAGCCCCTTCATGAAGTTCCCCTCGAGCACGGTCTCAAAAAGGCAATCCAGCCTGCTAGCTAGGTACTCAAATCGATTACGAAACTCTGCCACTGTCCCCTCCTGCGTTAGGGCAAAGAACTACTCGTAGAAGTCTCCTCCCCTACTGGTTCGAAAACACTCTAATAGACAGTCCTTGAACTCCCGCCGGCTTCGAATAGGTCGCCTCATGTCTCGCCACTGGTACCACGTCAGTGCCTTCCCATCCAAGCACAGTCCTGCCGCTGTCAGTTTCTCCTCCTCCAGCAACCCGTTGACGGCAAAATATCGTTCCACCTTGTAAATCCAGCCATGGCCATCCTCGCACTCAAAGATGGGCATCTTCAGTTTCCTCACCTTGGGATCTCCTCCGTATCCCCGATATCCTGCATACCCTCCCATTTCTCGAAGAGGATGTGCTCCCCAAGTATCCCGATCGTCCCTCCGACGATTATACCTGAACCCTTCCTCGTATTCCCCCCTTCTGTCGTACCCCAGGCTCATCTCCTCTCTAGAAAGCGGTTCTAGAGGAGGCATGTCGTTCTCCCCCTCAAGGATCTCCACCTCCGGAATTCTCCTCCCCCGAAACGGGTTCGGAGTTCCTCCTACGCCATGGCCGTCGGTGGTCTCTCTCACTTCCGATGTTGCCGGATTGGTCTTCATTTCAAGTAGTTTCTTCATCATCTCTTCCATAGTAGTTAACTTCCCTTCCAATCTCTCATTGTTGGAGGTGATTTGATTTTGAAAATCAAAAAATTTCCCCTCCAAATCTGATTTTAACTGACCAAATTCGCCTTCCAAGACATCAATCTTCTTTCCGACCATTTTTCTTCCCAAGAACTCAAGAAAAACTTCTTCCGGATGCCCAAAATCCACTGAAATTTCAGGATTTCAGCCGCCGATGGTCCCAAGACGATGCTCTGATACCAATTTGATAGGAAATACTTGAGTTCGCAAGCAATCCATGAGGAAATACTTGAGTTCGTAAGCAACCCTAACCCAATTGATCAAAAGTAGCAAAATATACCACAAAATCTGAGAGAAAATCAATAGAAATGATAGATTGCAATCTTGGGAATAAAGCAAAACAACATTCAAAGCAAGATACAAGAGATCCTCAATTCGAGAGGAGGATCGTCTCTCCGAAATCTCTAGACAAGGTTGTCTAGAGCCCAAGCCTCCAAGAAACCCTAATTCTTCTCAAAACATAACATAACATCCCCTAATCCTCCTCCCCCGTCAAATACAAAAGATTTCCTAATTAAATTTCCCTCCCAAAGCCCTAGCCGCCCCCTCCTAATTGATTTGAATTTGTTTAAGTGGGTGGGACCCACCCATTGGGCGGAACAGGAGAGGAGGAGGCGGACTGATTCCGCCTCCTGTACACTTGCTGAGCCAGCCCTTTGGCCGACTGGGCCAGTTCAGCCTGAACCAGCTTATCAATATGCCACCACCACATGAGAATTTGGTGCAGGCATCTAACCTGGGATTGCCAATACAACATTCTCTGATCTCGAAGGGATTGAAGGATGCTCAAGGGAAGGGATCTACTCCAGGTACGTAATATTGTAAGCTCCAAATAAGTTTGCTTGATTGACTCTTGAAGATGTTTTCATTCTAAAATGACATAAATTTATTTACTATTCACATTAATGAATTATACATCTAGGAAAGGCAGAATTTAGGAGACTTAGTTGTCATATTGAAATAAATGAATAATGTATCTTTAATATTTTCTACTTGTCTTAACTTACTTTTCTAGCACTCACTTTTATTCTGTGAGCCAAGTTTTTTCTAATAGATTTAGATTATTAATTAGAAAATCAAGTGAAAAAGATCGAACAACTCATATATATATATATATATATATATATAATTTATTTATTTATAGAGTTTGTTAGGATACATGTAAAATACTCTCTCTTGCTCTCTTATTTTTAATTATTGGACTAAATCTATAAAAAAAATAAATGAATTGTTCAATCTTTCTTATTTGATTTTCAATGCATTTGATTTGCATCCAACCAAACAACTCCTATATTTTTAGAACTCAAGTATTCCAATTATTTTGCATTTATAAAATGCATGTATTTTGAAACCTTTCAACCAAACATCATCATGGCCATTTTAGAACTCTTTACTGGTGCTTGTTCACACTAAATCAATATGTCACACTTAGTGAAACCAAGATCCTTGCAAATGTTTCATTCATGGGCCAAGAATGATTTTTATAAAAAAAGGCTACATTAAAAACCTTTACATATATGTTGCAACTTGTGCGTCTGTGTGGGCGATCCAAATGCATGAGGCTCATGTTCATGTAGGATCCAAGGAGGGTAAATGCATAAATCTATAATTCTTTATTAAAATGAGGTTGTTTTTTTTCATTTGAATATATAACCTTCAGTTTAGAAAGGAAGAAATCTAACCCATTGCCCCAAGCCCTCTTAGGACATGCAAAACATAAATCAAGAGAATTTTTTAATGATCGGTTCACAATCCCAAAAGATTTTAGCTGATATATCATATGATATTTATAAAAAAAAAGAAAATGATCAAAATGGACCCATAACTCTTTATGAAGGACCAAAATGATCATCAACTATATTAAATAATCATTTTGGCTCCTCAAGTCTTTAAAAAGGAATTAAAATAATCTCCTGGTAAGACTATTTTGATTTCTCTTCAAAGATTTGAGAGATCAAAATGGCCCTTTAATATAATTGGAGACTATTTCGGCCTTTCAAAGGACCATTTTGGTCATTTTCTATTGTAAAAAATAATGAAACTTTAATATGGAAAATTTCCATGTTGGGATAAGCTAAATGAAGATAATGTCTTTGTAGCTTCATATCTTTAGTGGAGCTAATTACTAAAAAGGTAAGTTCATAACAATGAGGTACAATATTTAACTCCACAATAAGACTTCAATGCAAATATAAAAGGCATGACATGTATATTGATAATATATCAATCAGTTCCGACATGATAAACTAAAGGATCATGATAAAAGATGCCTAACATAGCTTCCGGTAACTTGGCGATAAAGCATCTTCCTAACCAACATAAGTCAGCAGCTGAAGTTTGGATTATGGAAAGGACGGTCACTAAACTTCAATTGTGTGTTGGCTCAAAAAAAATATCACGAATGCATGAATCCCGCTTTGCAGCTATAGGATTCCATTTCCCTTAAGTCAGATTAGAATTAATCAGATTTCCCCTGAGGGTAGTGTCAGGGTTTAATTAGATCTGGGTTTCTTACTTCCTATGAGCGCAAGCACTTATAGTTAATTACCCCTCTTAATACGTAAGAGAGAACTCTCGATTAATGATGAATAAATTTTAGATGATTTTAGTCTCAATTATGGAGAAAATGGAGGTAAACCCGATCGAGATCCCATGGTTCCGTCATCCCGGGTAGACCATAGATTTCAGTCTACCAACACTAACAATCATTGACCGTAGTGTCCAGGGAATCTGATTAGCAGCCATGGGTTGCCTCCTCTCAGGGATCCCGAATAGACTGAGGTGGTTAAATTTGAGTTTTAATTTTATTCAGGTTTTGGGGTTTACATCTATTAGAATACCCAATTGTTGATTTAGTTTGGGAATTTATAACTTCCTTTAGAAGTTACGCAGAAGTTTGATTTGAAGCAGGTCTTACGGCTTCTTTTGAAAATAGCACGGGTGTTTGAATTTGGTTTGGGACTTATGGCTTTCCTAGAAAGTAGCCCGTAGGTTTAATTTAGAATGAGGCTTATTACTCTATTTATGAGTTGCCCAAAGGTGGGTCTTACAACCTAACTCTACAGCAAGGCTGCCCGGGGATTTAATTGTTTGGGTAGGTCTTGGACTTTTCTTAAGAAGTTGCCTAATGATGGGTTTGACGACCTAGTCCTGTAAGCTAAGTGGCCCAAGTGATGGGTCTTACAACCTAGCCCTATAGACTAGGATGCCCGGGTGTTTTAAATTTGATTGCTTGGGTTTTAGAATCATTACAATTTATTTAGCAAATTTCAAAATATTAGTTAAAGATGAAATTCTATCTTGAGGCTTTTGCTTTGATTTTTCAACAAGAGAAGTCCGTGTGATTAGATTTGGGTAGGGACTTATGACTTTCATTAGAAAATAGTCCAATTATTGGGACTTACAGCCTCAACTAAAGGTAGCCCTAAGATTTTGGTTGGGTAGGTCTTATTGCTTCCTTAGAAGTTGTCTAATGATGGGTTTGACGACCTAACCCTGTAAGCTAAGTGGCCCAAGTGATGGGTCTTACAATCTAGCCTTATAGACTAGGATGCCCGGGTGAGGGGTCTAAGGTTGCGTTATCACCTAAACATTTCTCTCAGAGGTCGGACTTACGGCTTCTATTAGAAGTTGCCAGTGTTTCAATTGGGGGTTAGGGGTTAGGTCAATTTTATCAAAAACTTTCCCCTAAGGTCGGGCTTACGGCTTTCCTTTGAAAGTTGTCGGGTAGTGGGTCTTACAACCTAGTTCTTATAAACAAGGCTGCCCAGAGTTTGAAATTCATTGTGTGTTTGTTGAGTTGACACTAATTGTTGGACACTTAGTGTTTTACTACTGTATTTTGTTACACCAGTGTTTTTACTACAGTATTTTTTCTTCTTACTATTTGGTAGCTTCTTTTCAGTACCATTGCTCCTTTTTTCTGTTTTAGCATTTCATTTGATCTTTATTCAATTGTGATGCTTAATGAATTTAATTTATTTTGTTGCAAGAGCTCGTGCTACTTTGGAGCTTTGTCCAGGCACACTAGGGAGTTTGTAGAGTTACATTGGAGAGTTTGAGTTTGTTGTTTGGAGAGTCTTAAGAGTTGAGCTGTTTGTACAGGGTTGGGTTGTATATGTCAAATAGTGAAAAATATTCTCCCCCCCCCATCCATTTTTTTTATTTAATAAAGAACTCAATTTTAATTAATTAATTTAATAAACCAAAAGTCTCAATTTTTTTTAAATAACTCTCGGATTTTGAACAACTTACGGATTTTTATTAAATCAATTTTATTAATCAAAATTAATAAATTTTCACTAATTGATTTTTTAATTAATTAAATAAATTTTTAAATTAATTAATTTTGATTAACTAATTAATTTCAATTAACTAATTAATTTCGATTAATTAATTTTAACTACTTAATTATTTTTAATTAATTAATTTTAACTAATCACTTAGTTTCAATTAATTAACCTCAATTAATTATTAGTTTATTAGTTTTATTTAATTAATTTAAATTAATTAGTTAATTTTTTGTTAATTAACTTTAATTAATTAATTGATTAAATTGATTGAAGAGATTGATAGTTTAGGATTTAAACTTTAGTATTCGGGTAGGAGTCGTACTAGAAATGGTGTAGGCGTGATTTTAGATAAGAGTTTGAAGGATAATGTTATAAATATTAATAGAATTGGAGATAGAATTATAGCTTTAAAGATTATTGTTGATGCTAAGGTTGTTAACATTATAAGTGCTTATGCTCCTCAAGTGGGTTTGGATATAGATTCAAAATTAAAATTTTGGAATGACTTAGAAGAATTAATACAAAAGATACCTCTTGAAGAAAGAGTTTTTATTGGAGGAGATTTAAATGGACATGTTGCTAGAGAGGTAGATGATTTTAAAAACATTCATGGTGGCCATGGTTTTGGAACAACAAATGAAGGTGGTAAGTCTATTTTAGATTTTTGTTTAGCTTATGATTTTTTAATTGCTAATACCTTATTTAAGAAAAGGAATGAGCATCTCATTACTTATAAAAATGGATATAATACAACTCAGATTGATTATTTTCTTATAAGAAAATTAGATCGTTTAGATTGCAAAGATTGTAAAGTTATTCCGAGTGAAAACTTATGTACCCAATATCGTTTATTAGTTTTGGACTTGAAGATAATGGGGAAGAAAATAAAAAATAAAGTAAAACGATTTCCTAGGATTAGATGGGGGCATTTAAAGAATATTAACAAAAATATTTTTGAGAGTAAGATTTTAGATCTTAAGATTTTGTCTGTGCATGAGGATGTTAATGTTATGTGGGAAAAAGTGGCTAGTTATATTAAGAATATTGCAAAAGATGTGCTTGGAGTTTCAAAGGGAAAAGCTCCTAATAGTAAAAATAGTTGGTGGTGGAATCCAAATGTGCAAGAAAAGATTAAAAATAAGAAGATTTGTTATAAAAATTGGTTTAATTGTAAAAATTCTGATAATTGGAAAATTTATAAAGAGGCACGTAAGGAATCTAAGAAAGCAATATGCGATGCAAAGAGTTTAGCTTTTAGTGATTTATATAATAGATTAGATACTAAGGAGGGAGAAAGATATATGTATAAGCTAGCCAAACAAAGAGATAGGAGTAGTAAGGATTTAGTTCAAGTGAAGTGTATTAAGGATGAAGATCAAAAAGTACTTTTTTTAGAAGATGATATTCAACAAAGGTGGATGAGATATTTTGCTAAACTTTTTAATGAAGAATGTGAAAATAAAATTGACTGTAGTGATCTTAGCACCCTAAATGAAAATAAAGATTTATGTTTTTATCGGCGTATTAGTAAAACCGAAGTTAGAGAGGCTTTAAAGAAAATGAAGGGTGGAAAAGCTGTTGGACCTGATGATATTCCAATAGAGGTGTGGAAATGCTTAGGAGATGAAGGAATTTCTTGGCTTACTAAACTTTTTAATACTGTTTTGAAGACTAAAAAGATGCCAGATGAGTGGAGAATGAGTGTGTTAATCCCTATTTTTAAGAATAAAGGTGATGCACAAGATTGTGCTAATTATAGAGGAATTAAGTTAATGTGTCATACTTTAAAACTATGGGAACGAGTTATGGAGCATAGGTTGCGGCGTGATACTAATGTTTCTCAAAATCAATTTGGATTCATGCCGGGTAGGTCTACTATGGAAGCCATACATTTATTAAGAGGTTTGATGGAGAAATATAGAGAGAATAAGGAGGATTTACATATGATATTTATTGATTTAGAAAAAGCATATGATAAAGTTCCAAGAGAAGTGCTATGGAGAGTTCTTGAAAAGAAAAGAGTTAATAACGCTTATATTCAAATCATTAAAGATATGTATGCAGGAGCTATTACTTGTGTTCAAACACAAGGTGGTTTGACCAAGTATTTCCCTATTTCGGTTGGATTACATCAAGGATCAGCCTTAAGCCCATATCTTTTTGCTTTAGTCATGGATGTTCTCACTAGACATTTGCAAGAGGATGTACCTTGGTGTATGCTTTTTGCTGATGATATTCTTCTTGTTGATAAAACTAGAGAGGGAGTTGAAGGTAAACTAGAATTGTGGAGGTCAACCTTAGAGTCTAAAGGTTTTCGCTTGAGTAGATCTAAAACGGAATATATGGAGTGTAATTTTAGTAATAATAGACCTAGTGAGGGCATTGTGACTTTGGCCGATCAAGTCATTAATAAGAGTACACATTTTAGATATCTTGGATCTATTGTTCAGAGTGATGGTGATATAGATGGGGATATTATCAGCAGAATCCAAGTTGGATGGTTGAAGTGGAGGAATGCATCAGGCTTATTGTGTGATAGAAAAGTACCCCTCAAACTTAAGGGAAAATTCTATAAGATGGTGGTGAGACCTGCAATGCTTTATGGTGCCGAATGTTGGCCATTAAAAGAGAAGCATAATTCTAAGTTAAGTGTTGCAGAGATGAGGATGCTCAGGTGGATGAGTGGTTTTACCCTTAGAGATAGGATACGAAATGAGCATATTCGTGAAAAGGTTGGAGTAGCTCCAGTGGAAGATAAGATTAGAGAGAGTCGCCTTAGATGGTTTGGTCACGTAAAACGGCGGCCTCCCGATGACCCGGTTAGGAAAGTAGAGGTCTTAGATTTAACTTATGTTAAGAAAGGTAGAGGTAGACCTAAAAAGACTTGGTCAAAAAATATTAGAAATGATCTTTCTTTATTAGATTTAAACGAGAATTTGACTTTTAACAGGACACAATGGCGAAAAAGGATTCATGTAGCCGACCCCACGTAGTGGGATAAAGGCTTGATGTTGTTGTTGTTGTTGTTGTAATTAATTATAATTAATCAATTAGATTAATTAATCGATTAATTAAATGAAATTGATTTGCTTTCTAATTGCTACAAAATATTCTATAATTTCTGAGAAATTTTGACAACCTCTCGACGTCCTCTCCCTGCCGAGGAAGAAAATCGGGACGGCATTTTCCATAATTTCTTCTCACCCGGACCTAAGGTCGACGGCGTAGGGTCTTCGAATCAAAACCATCCCGGCCGGATCTAAGATACGATGGCCCAGGGTCTTCAAATTTAAAATCATCCGCCCAGATCTAAGATCGATGGCCCAGGGTCTTAAAATTTAAAAACAATCCGCCCATATCTAAAATTGATGGCGCGAGTCTTCGACACCTGCTTGAAAGTCGCTCTTTTCTTTCTATTTTATTCATTTTATTTCATTTTTATTATATATGTATATAATATCATATTATATTATATATAATATAATATATATAATATATATTATATCATAAAAAGAGATGGAGAGAGGAGCCCGATTGAGTCGGCTAGGGCATGGTTGGGTTCGACTAGGGTAGTCATTGAAGGAGCATAGTCGAACAGTAACAAAGGAGCCGAAGAAATGACTCGTGTAATCTCTATACCTCCTGCAAAGCAACGAAGCTGAACAGCAATAAAGGGGGACGAAGAGGCGACCCGTGCAATCTCTCACTCAAGTAAGTCGGACAGCAAGGAAGGAGCCGAAGAAGCGACTCGTGCGATCTCTCCCCTCCTGCAAAGCACCGGACATCAACAAAGGAACCGAAGAAGCGACGGTGCAATCTCTGCGCCTCCTGCGAACCGAAGCCGAACAACAACGAAGGATCGGAGGAAGCAGCTGGTGCAATCTTTGCGCCTCCTGCGAACTGAAGCCGAACAGCAACGAAGGATCGGAAGAAGCGTCAGTGCAGTCTCTGCGCCTCTTGCAAACCAAAGCCGAACAACAACGAAGGATTGGAGGAAGCGGCTGGTGCAATCTCTGCGCCTCCAGCGAATCGAAGCCGAACAGCAACGAAGGATCGGAAGAAGCGTAAGTTCCCTTCTTCAGTTATTTGCCCCTTTTTATTGAATCACTCGTTGAATAGCGGTTATGGAGATGAAGGGTGACGTCATTTGGCAAGGTGGGGCCGAATTGAGAGGCAACAAAGAGATGTTTCTCTTCATTTTTTTTTTCCATTTTTTTTCTAGTCAACATTGAACTAAAAAAAATCGTTTGAAAAAACTACAAGAATTACTCAAAACCTTGATTGCAATGACAAGAGAACTGCAATTAAAAAATTTTCATTTCAAAAAAGTGTGAATTTGTAACATCAAGGCTTGCATGGCAATGATGAAGCAGTTACCTTTAGCTTCAAAGTAACAACTTCTTGGCTTAGACTGTCATTTGTCAGCTTGGGATTATTAGCCATCACCTCAGAGGAACCGGAAGTAAAATCAGTCAAAGTTGGAGTGACAGTCAAATAAGATGAGTACGTCCAATTGGAAGATGTAGAGATTGAGGTGGTTGCTGCTCTTGAATTTGGAAGAGATGCAGATAGAACCTTCTTAGGAGACATGCATAGAAGATTCGAGAAGCTTACTGGATGAGCGCTTCCCCATTCATAGTTTTCATGAAGAGTTGGAGGAACCCTTCCATTATTTGATCTAGATTTAAAGTCATGCTTAGAATGTCCGCTTTCACGCTTGAATGATTGAACGGAAGAAAGACTGGAAAAATATCCCTGACCCTGAGTCTTAGAATCGACAGCATCCTTCTTAACCAGTTCATTAGACATTTCATATATCATTCCATTTTGATGTGTGGTAACTCTTGTAACTAAGCCATCTCCTATAGCGCTCCTCAGCTTGTCATAGCAGTCATTACAGACACGATATGGCTTGTTACAGTTAGGTGCCATAGATGCCCTTACAGACTTTTTGCTACTGCATTCTTTGCAGAATACATAGCCGCAGTTGTAACAATTGTGTCGTTTTCTTCTGAAGCAAAATGAAAGATGACAGCCAGAGCATACAGCCTGATAAGCGCCACATACTGTTTTATGCAAGCAGATGACAGCGGTAAAATTTGAACCACACTGAACACTCTTAACGTGCTTGTCCTTCAAAGCTTCAACTAGTGTTGGTAAAACACGATCATCATTATCTCCATGGCCTAAACGGCCATTTGCACCCTTACCCCAAGTGTAGACTTCAGTTTTAGACGTTAGAGCTGCAACATGATAGGAACCACAAGCTATCTCTTCAACAAAACTGGTGCAGATCTTTCCGGCAACACAAGCAGGGCTATTTCCATCGGCCTCAACATTTCCCAACTGTCCAAAAAGTGTACTTCCCATTGTGAAAATCATTCCCGTAGAAGTAAGAGCAACAGTTATGTCATTCCCACAAACAACCTGACGAAAGCTTGGCTCAGAAAGAGAAGTTACACGAGCCGGGATAAGTCTGTGTTCATTATCACCATGTCCAAGTCTACCTTTATCTGCATCTCCCCATGTAAAAATTTTGCAGGATAAGGAGCTACCAGAATCTGAATAATCATCCAAAATTTCAACAACAGCGGCAGTGTGCCAGACACCACAGGCTGCCTGCACAGTACGCATTCCCTTTAAAACCTCAACTTCTCTCGGAACATTGGTGCCTCTGCGGTCTCCATGTCCCAAAGCACCAAATGTTCCATCACCAAACGTAAATAATTGACCCATAGAAGTTACTACAGCTGTATGCCATGGACCACAAGATACCGAAGATACATGTAGATCTTCAAGGGGACCACCAATTTTTTTTGGAATCGAATGACTGGCAACACTTCCATGCCCAAGAAGACAGCAACTATAACTGATATCCCCCCATGTGTACAGATCACCAGAGAAAGTAACAGCACAGGAGTGAAATTCACCACATGCCACGAGTTCAATATTTATGCCATTGAAAGAATCAATAAGCTTTGGGTAGGAAGCATCAGCATCAACTCCATGACCAAGTCTACCTCCAGATTCTTCTCCCCAACTAAAGAGCTCCCCATGTTTAGTTACTATGACTGCATGATGGCTGCCGCAGCTAATACTGTGAACATCAAGAACTACAGCTGATTCCAGCGCTTTTGGCAAAGAAGCATCAAACTTAGCTTCTGATAGAGTTCCGATCCTGTGTGTGCCACCACCAAGTACCCCGCCACCTATACCTTCTCCCCAAATGTAAACATCACCCAATGCATCAAAATGAACATGCCCGGAGCCATGACTGGATGAACTTACACCACTAGATAAACTTACTCTGAGAGCATCAACTGAGGAGCTCTCTGAATTTAAAATATCCCCAGCTCCAGATGAGAATGAACCAACAGAATTTATAGCTGAATTTGAATTTAGGGAACACTTTGTTGATGAAGAATTTAATATAACATCAGAGAACACCTTTCCAAGATCAATAATAGAATGATCTTCAAATAACATGTGGTTCATTTTAGCACCTCTAGAACCCTAAAGTAAACATTAGAAAGATAGACTAAGAAAACACTTAATGAAAAGAGGTATGTAGTACTATGTTCTGGAAATACAATTACTACCTTGTTCAAGGAATCACTGGCAACTAGTGGATAAATCAAGGGAGAATCTCTTCTACTATATGTACTTTGACTATTACTGTCAGTTGAAGATCTTTGATTTTTTGATTCTGATCTCCAATTTTGACGATTTCCTTGAGAAATTAATGCCTTCAGGCCAACAAACCAAACTTCAGCTTCATCCTTGTCCTTGCATATCTGTTTAATGACCTTATATAGGGTTGGTTTTATTTCTATGATTATAATATGCTCAACTAACAATATTGTTGCATGCTGCCACATTTGATGCTAAATACTGCTTTGATACTACAAAGGGAGAAAAGAAAAAAAAACGAAGGGGAAAAGATAATATGGAAGAATACCAACCAGATCTAAAGATCTATCCCCATATATTAAAGAAAATGACTGATATTCCTTATCTGGCCGGGGAAATCTTTTAAAAATTGCCTGAAATAAGAAAGATAAAATAGATTATATTAAATAGCTTCAAAAAGACGGGAAAAGAAGTAAGAATCATAAATCAAGAAAGAAAACACTTATCTGGACCTTATGCAGCCTACAGCTTATAACACAAAAAAGAAGCACAAAAGTATGAGTATGCTAATCATTAATAGGAGGGGAAATACTTGGAAGATTTTTAAGTTAAAAACGTTACAAATATGCTAAAATTGATCATAAAAATACGTAAGAATAAATTGCACACAACTAAACTATCTGTGCAAAATATAATCAGCTGATTGGTATTATCAACAAGCATACGTCAAACATTTGGTGGCTAAAAGAAAAGCATAACATGCTAAGCATAGAAAACTTTTTTGTGTGTGCGCGCGCTATAACATTTTCTATTGAATAAACGCATTTAATTCAGCTATCATGGGTGGAGTAAAAAAATTAAATCAAGTGCTTGGCACCCATGCAATTTGGATTTTTCGCCAAATTATACTATTCAAAAACACATCATAAACTTGAAAAACAACACTTTCCTTGGGCAGATACAGACGAAAACAATTCCATAAACCTTTGTAGTCCATGATTTGAAGATTTCTTGTTGCAACAAATGCATCAGACTACAATTTTTTCATCCAAGGTAAGATTATTTAAGCAATTGCATACGTCTGCATTAGACTACATGTTAAAACATACAAAAGAAACTATTTAGGTGTGTTGGAAAGTAGGGTGGTTAACAATCCGATCTATGCCAATTCAACCCCAGTTCGATTTGTAAGAAGTCATTCAATCCAATTATAGAATGTAGGCTTTGAAAATCTACGATCTTAGATACCCGAGTGATTCCGAGTTAACTTTTCATAAGGTATATGATGCAGGACTATAATGCTTTTAAATCAATGTGATAAGAATTTGCACGATTTTGAAAAGATAAGAATAATTAAGACTATTAGCGATTTAAACGAAAAGAGAGAACGTAAGAGCGGTCACGACGTTTAGGCCAAATTACATGATAAGCACTTGAATTATCAAAACAATACAAAATTACAACAACTTGCGGATGAAGTAGTTTTCAACAAAATTCCTAATCTAACAATAAGATAGCAACATAGAAAGCACACTCAATCCTACATTTACTAAGCAGAGGCAGAAGGCGAAGCACAACTCCTTGTGATTTGATCACCACCTACAAGGTTAGTGAGATTTAGAAGATAAATGAAAAGGGGAAGAAGTTCACCCTTATTGAGAACCGGAGACAATGTGCCACTGAGCATTGCCTAGCTGTTCTTCAATGGCTTCGACGAGAGTATCCAGAATGCGCTCCACGTATTCCTCGACAGTATTATTGATCCACGGGTTGACGTCGAAGAAGGTTGAGTGGAGTATATGGGCGAAACCTTGCTTGTCGTAGACAATGCCGAAATCAAGATCGGGATCGGACATGCATCGATCTTGCTTTGTTGAAGTGTGGAGAAGAGGTTCTTTGTTGTGCTTGTTGGTTTCCCTTGAGAGAACGACGTTTCTCTCCCAAAATCCAAGCAAGGGAAGGGTCGAGTGGTGGTCGGCCAAGGTAAAGGGCTTGGGAAAGTTTAGGTTCAAATTTTGGTGGAGCTAGGGTTAGGGTTAGGGAGGAGGAGGGGAAGTTAGGTTCAGATTTTTAAAAGGTGAGTGATGGAGGGAACTTGGGGTTCTATTTCCCTTAATTAATTCCTAGCTTTGGAAGGAATTAAAAGGGAAAAGGGATGAGGGAGGGGTCGGGTAAGAGAGAGGGAAAGGGGTTTGATTTAATTCCAATGGGGGAGGCTTTAATTTGGAAAGGAATTAATTAGGTGGGGCATGAAAATTTCGGCCAAGGGGGGAAGGGGGGGCAAGTGTCTAGATGCAATGCATTTGGAATTAAGGCTTTAATTAATCCATCCATCATAATTTGATTGATTAATTTAAATAAGAATATTTCCAAAGATAGGATTAAAGAGAAAGGAAAGAGTGAAAATCTGAATTTAATTTATTGCAATTTCAATTAGGACCTTCCAAAAATAGGATTAAGAGGAAATAGAAAAGATTTGACATCTAAATTTGATTTATTTCAAATTCAAATACTTTCCAAAATTAAGTAGAGTTAAATAAGGAAAGTGGGGCTTTAGAAAATAATTTAAAAGGGAAGATGGGGTTGGGACCGGCGGCTTGGTGGGGAAGGGTGGGCCGGCGATTTGTGGTGGTGGTGGGGGGGCCGGTGGGCAAGGGGGAAGGGGGCGGTGAGGGGAGGGGCCGGCAGTTCAAGGCTCGGGTGGAGCTTGGGCCGTGGGTGGGGAAGGGGACGGGGGGGGATTCCGGGGTTGTTGGAGGGATGAAGGGAAGAAGATAGAAAAGTTAAAGCCACGAACCCGACTCTTCAAGGTTGGTGGGTGATGCACAATTCTCCCTCTCCTAAGGATCCTTCTCCATGGTTCTCAAACTCTCACAAGAAAGTAGTATGCAGGAAATTCTTTGATAATCATTCATTAACATGAAAAGAGAACAAAATGGCTATATATAGCCTCGTATAAAGGACTCAAAATAAAAGACCACAATGCCCTTCGGGCTAACACACAACCTCCCTTAAGTAAGGGGTAAAAACAGAAAACATAATAAAATAAATACAACATAAATAATAAACGACAAATACATAATATGACTCAAAAATACATCGACTCAATCGTGGTCGTAGATCGACGGTCACGTCTCTGATAGACTTTCCGAGCTCTGATGTCCTCATCGGTATATTAGATATTAAATACAACGCCACACTAAGGTTTCACCCACTTATGAGGATTTTGTAATCTAATTCAAGGTTTTCTATAAATCCAAGTTCCTATGATTAATCACCTTTCTCAAACACAATAGAGAACTTTTGATTAAAGATAAGAAAGGGACTCTATGATATTTATTTTAGCATAAGCAATTTGTACTAAAGTAAGGAATATACCGCTATTTGCTCAAAGTGGATGGTGCGAGAATGACAAAGAACCCAACCAAGACCTCATGATTTTGTTGTACAAAGTTGTCATGAGCCCTAGTCTACTTAGCAGAGATACTCAATCCAACTTGACTAAAGGATCATTGTCTGCAATCATAGGTTGCCTCATTTATAAGGACTTCATAGATACAGGGTGAAAGCTTTGTCGAATTGGTCAATTTAATAGCGGACCTTGACAAACAACAAGTCTCCCTATCAAGTGTGCTTTATTGCTCATAATTCATAGGCTAACAATTGAGGAACATTCGAGCTTAGGTTATAACTATAATATAATGATGTTATTGCAATCAGACTAATCAACCGATCAATAAATACGAGTCACGTCCTTATTAGAACAAAATTTTTATGGACACTTGACATTATACCAATATTTAGTGAGCTTAAGCCAAATTTATATTTGATAACCTTAACAAATTGATGTATGGCTGCTTTGAGTGTGAAACAATCAGTTATTGCTTGAGTTATATATATATATATATATAGGAGCTAGAATATGATGGAATTCTCTTGGGATTATGTTCTGACTGGTTGTATTCATGACAACAGATTGCAGCTTGGGATCAGAAATTTTCCTTTGAACAACCGGGGCAGTAGCAGATGCTATAAAGAGCCTTGAAAATACGGAGGCCCTCTTGGGAACCTTCTCATTGAAAGCTTCAGTAGTAAGCTTCTTAGCGACACCTCCAACAGTAGGTACATTGACAGTATTCTTAGGAAGGAATTGCTGGAACTGCATGACTTCAGAAATGGTTCCAAATTGAATGGTCGCTCCATCATAGCCTGTATTCAAAACAGCTTGAGGGAATTGCACTCTGGCTCCCTCGCCCAGGTTAACAGTCATGAAGGACTTCACAGGCGGCATATTATCAACATGTCAACAGAACTTACAGGGATTACAGTCAACTTGAATTCTGTTGGAAAAGAAAACACAAGCTTGTGATGAATAAATATCTATATATATTTTTTGATGTTTGGTTATTTGAGACTAAATATAAATACTCTTTTCATCTAAAGATGGAGAGAAAAGCAATCCCCAGTGGAGTCGCTAGAAATCTGTTGGTTCAAGAAAAATGACACGAATGCATGAATCCCGCTTTGTAGCTGTAGGATTCCATTTCCCTTAAGTCAAATTGCAATTAACCAAATTTCCCCTGAAGGTAATGTCAGGATTTAATTAGATCAGGGGTCCTTACTTCCCATGAGTACAAACACTCGTAGTTAATTACCCCTCTTAACACGTAAGAAAGAACTCTCGATTAAGGATGAATAAATTTTAGGTGTTTTAGTCTCAATTGTGGGGAAAATGGAGGTAAGCCCGATCAAGATCTCATGGTTCCGTCGTCCTGGGTATACCGCAGTTTCAATCTACCAACACTATAATCATTAATCGTAATGTCCAGGGAATCTGATTAGCAGCCATGAGTTGCCTCCTCTCGGGGATCCTAAGTAGACTGAGTTGGTTAGATTTGAGTTTTAATTTTATTTAAGTTTTGGGGTTTACATCTATTAGAATACCCAAAAATTGATTTAGTTTGTGAATTTATAACTTCGTTTAGAAGTTACATAGAAGATTTAATTTGAAGAGGATCTTACGACTTCTCTTGGAAGTAGCTCAGATGTTTTGAATTTGGGTCAGGACTTACGGCATTCATAGAAAGTAGCCTGTAAGTTTTGTTTGGAGTGGGGCTTATGGCTCTACATATGAGTTGCCCAAAGATAGGTCTTACAACTTAGCTCTATAGCAAGGCTGCCCGAGAATTTAATTGTTTGGGTAGGTCTTATAACTTTTCTTAGGAAGTTGTCTGAAAAGCGGGCCTTACAACTTAATCCCTTATATTAAGATGCCCAATGGTTTAAATTTGATTGTTTGAGTTTTAGGATCATTGCAATTTATTTAGCAATTTTTCTAAAATGTGGGTCTTACGACTTCACGTAGAAGTTGCTCGATATTGGGTCTTACAACATAATCCTATAGACTAGGATGCCCGGGGCACTAAATAACTGTCAGTGCTTTTATGTGTTTTGTAGAGGAATTTACGATAAAAATTTCACATGCTTTCAAAATAGGCTTAGTATCGTAATTACTGTATTTCAAATCATTATTTAAATATGAAATTCTCTCTTGAGGCTTTTGCCTTGATTTTTCAACAAGGGATGCCTGCATATCTCTGTTTGAGAGTTTTAATATTTCATTTAGAAATTTCCCATATAATAGGTTTCCCGATTCCTATGAGAGGCTACCTAATTATTACGGTTTGACGAGTCTTACTGCTTTTATTAGAAGTAGCCTAAATATTTTAATTGAGGGTTAGAGATTAGGTCATTTTTACCTAAGGATTTCCTCTAAAGTTGAGCTTATGACTTTCACTTGAAAGTTGTCAGGGTGTTAATCGGAGATTAGGGGTTATGTCATTTTTACCTAAAACTTTCTTCTATAGTCGGACTTACGGCTTCTATTAGAAATGGACGGTGGGTAGGTCTTACAACTTAGTTCTTATAAACAAGACTGCTCAGAGATTTTGAATTTGATTGTTTGAGTGGACAGTAATTATTTGACACTAGACCACCATGGTTTTTAATTGATTGTTTACTAGCTGTTGTACTTACTAGTATGACCAGTTGTCACTGTGACACTAATATTCTTTGCTACAGTAGTTTCTTCTCTTATTTTAATATATTACTTTTCCTGCATTAGTGTACTAGTAGTTTTTACCAGTAGCCTGCTCCTTTTTTCTGTTTTAGCATTTAATTTGATATTGATTTAATTGTGATGCTAAATGAATTTCATTTATTTGTTGTAGGAGCTCGTACAGGAGAGACTTTTGGAGAGCTTACAGAGTGTGCTGTGGAGAGTTTGAGAGCTTTTATTTGTGAGTTGGATAGTAGTGTTGAGTGTTTTTGAGAGTTGGTTTGAGAGTGGCTTGAGTTTGTTGTTGATTTGATTAGTATGTTATGTTGTTGATTGAGTTTGTTTTAAAATAGTTGTTAGAGTTGTTGTTGAGAGTTTTAGTTGTGTTTGAGTTGAGTTTGAGTTGTGTTTGTGTTGTTGAAAGTTTGTGATGATTTTGAGAGTATTGAAAGAGTTATTTGAATTGTATATATTGATTAGTGTGAATATTTATATTCATGCATTTTATTTCAATTTATTTAAATGATTTTAAATTGGTTGGTTGAATTTTAAATTGATTGGTTGGTTAATTTTAAGTTTTAATTTAATTAAATTTTAATTTTGATTAGATTTAAAAAATTGAATTTGATTTAAAGTCATTTAGTTAATTAAATGAGATTTTAAATTTGATTCATTAATTAGATTTTAATTGAATTGTTTTAAACTTGATGAAATTTTAAATTGTTGAGTGAGGGTTAAATTTTAAATTAATTTTGATGTAATTAATTTATTAAAGTTGATTATTAAATTAAGTGGATCGACTATTTTAAATTTTATGTTAAATTAATTAAATTAAATTTGATTGGATTAAATGTTATTTATTTTAAATTAAATTAGATTAAATTGAGATTTTAAATTAATTAAGTTAAAGGTTTTAATTTAATTAGATTAATTAAATTTAAAAAAAAACTCAAATTAATCATTGCTCTTTGAATGCTCCAAAAACAGGTTTTGTAATTTCCCGGTAAATTTCGGCAGCCTCCCGACGTCCCCTCCCCACCGAGCGAAATCAGGAGGGCATCTGCCGTAATTTCTTCCTACCCAGACCTAAGGTCGACGACGTAAGGTTTTCGATTCAAATTCGTCCCGGCCGAATCTAAGATACGACGGCCCGGGGTCTTCAAATTTTAAAACCATCCGCCCAGATATAAGATCAATGGCACGAGTCTTCGAATTTTAAACCATCTCGGCCGGCCTTAAAGGCGCGAAATCTTCGACACCTGTTTTAAAAATCATTTTTTTAATAAAATTATTATTATTATTATTTTTATATATATTAACAAAAAGAGGGAGAGAGGAGTCCAATAGGGCATGGTTGGGTTTGGCTAGGATAGTCGTTGAACGATCCAAGTCGAAGTGCGACTAAGGAGCCGAAGAAAGACTCGTGTAATTTCTATACCTCTTGTTAAGCGATGAAGTTGGACAGCAAAAGGGAGTCGAAAGAGCAAAATCGAACGGCAACAGAGGAGCCAAAGTCAAACAACCACAAAGGAACCGAAGAAGCGACGGTGCAATCTCTGAGCCTCCTGTGAACCGAAACCGAACATCAACGAAGGATCGGAAGAAGTGACTCGTGCAATCTCTGTACCTCTTGCAAAGTGACGAAACTGAACAACAACGAGGGAGCCAAAGAAGCTACGCGTGCAATCTCTACACTTCCTGCAAAGCAACGAAGCCGAACAGCACCGACGAAAAGAGAAGATAAAAGGCGAACCCTAGACGCCTCCTGCGAAGCAATGAAGTCGAACAGCAATGTCGGAGTCAAAGGAGTGTAAGAAGCGACGGTGAAGAGAGTGTAAGTTTTGTCTTTTCGGTTTTCTTCCCTTTTATCGACTAAATCGCCAAATGGGAGTTACATTAGCGAAGCAACGCATCTCTTGGCAATCAACCGCTCGAGTGGGGTCGGATTGGCGCGTGAAGACATGCCTTTATTTAGCCTCTCTTTTTTTTATAATTAATAAAAAAAATTATTAGTCAACAGAGAGCATTGTTTAAGGTGAGGATCCCCTCAACTATGATTAATGATAACTATATCCATCATAGTAGAATGGTGATACGACTTGGATGTAAAAATAACAAAAAAGAGAAGAACAACGTAGGAACAGCAAGATAAGGCTGATTTTCTTATTTCTTCTTTAATAATAAAGCAAGATACAATTGATCTACTATTCGAGAGGAAAATCAACTCTCCCACAAACCCTAGACGCCGCTAAGAACTCAAAACAAATACTAGAAAAATGAACTCAACAATATCATACACTAAACTATAGATAAACTCTCCCTTAAATAGCCCTAGAACACTAATACAATTAGAACATTCCTAATCAGCATAAACATAATTTAGGAAACCTTTCTAAATAAATAAATCTTCCTAATCAACATAAACAAAATTTAGGAAACATTCCTAAAAATTAAACATGATTTAGGAAACCTTTCAAAACACATATATATGATTTAGGAAACTTTCCTAAATAATTAAACATATTTTAGAAAATCTTCCCAAACAATTAAACACTTCCTAAATAGTATAAACACAATTAAGAAACTTTCCTAAACAACTCCCCCTTGATTAGGAACCTTCCTAAATAATTCTTCTTAATTAGGACTTTTTCTTAACAACTCCCTCCTGATTATGAACCTTCCAAAATAGCTCCCCCTTCTTGGTTGTGGGCCCCCCAGCGTATCAATACTCTCTCCTCAAAAATGCACATTACTCTTAAGATGGAATATGAAATTAACGATAACCCATTTAGATTATCGTAGCTAAATATTTGATCAAACGTTATTTTGACCCTTCAGGGATGAGAACTATCTCCTTATCAACGTATCAATACTTCCTCCTCCAGTCTAACTGTTGTCGTGATCCCTCCATGTTTTCTTGGTACATCGAGGGTGAGAATCTCACATTTCTTCTCTCCGTCTCACATAACCCAATCCCCATGGTTCGGCCCACTCCCCCACCGTCTCTAGTCGTCCACTCCCCTTGCCCAAAAGACCTCCCATCGTGGTCGACCACTCCACCACCTTCACCACAAAACTCCCTTCCTGCTGTCCAGGAACCCTGCTTTCGCAAGCTTTAGGTCCTATTTTTTCCGAGGTAGATTGGATTTTAAATTAACCAAATTTTCCCTGATGATCAGCTTCATGGATTATTTAGCTCTGGAGTTCCGCTTCCTATGAGCACAAGCCCTCATAATTAATTACCTCTCCTAACGCGTAGAAGAGAACTCTCGATTAAGGATGAATCAATTTTTAGATATGCAACAATTTTAAATTTTGGTCATGGGGAATGGAGGTAAACCCAATCAAGATCCCATGATTCTGTCGTCCCAGGTAGACCATAGGTTTCAATCTACCAGCACTAATAACTATTGATTGTAGTGTCCAGGAAATCTGATTAGCAACTATGGGTTGCCTCCTTTTAGGGATCCCGAGTAAACTGAAGTGGAAAGATGTAGGTTGATTTGGTTTAGGTTGGGACTTGCGACTCCAATTAAGAGTTGACCGTAGTTTAGATTTAGGTTAGGTCTTATGAACCCATTTACGAGTTACATATAGTTTAGACTTAGGTTATGTCTTATGGCCCCGTTTAGGAGTTGCATTGTAGTTTAGATTTATATTGGGTATTGTTACTCCGTTTAGGAGTTGCCCGTATGTTTGGATTTGGGTCAAGACTTATAGCTTTCATTGAAAGTAGCCCGTATAGCAGGTCTTGTGGCTTCGTTTAGAAGTTTCCCAAATAGTGAGTCTTACTGTCTCTATTAGAGATGGCCCAAGTAACGTTTGGTTTGTGGGACTTACTGCTTCCCTTTGGAAGTAGCCAGTGGGTTTGATTACTCCCCTTGGGAGTGTCTGTAGCACCCATTAGGAGGTCATGTGCATTAATTTAGCTGTGATTTATCCTATTTTAGTTAGTAGTAGTCTATTAGGCTGGCTTTAGAGTAATTACACACCCTACCACCCGACACTAGTGCCTTCTACCTTAGCGCTTAGTAGTTTACTATGGTTCTGCTTGTAGTACTGCACGTAGCTTTCCTGCTTCAATAGCCTGTCTTTTACTTTAGTAGCATTATCTGTTTAGTACCCGCCACTTTACTTTCAGTACTAGTTCTACTTTAGTACCTGTTTGTTTTAGTACCAGCACTGTTCTTACTAATATTAGTTTTATTCTATTTGTTTTAGTACCAGTTTTGTTCTTTTCAGTACCTGTTTTACCAGCACTAGTTTTGTTTTACCAATACCTGTTTTACCAACACTAATTTTTTTACCAATACCTATTTTACTAGCACTAGTTTTATTTTATCAGTATCAGTTTTACCAACACTAATTTTATTTTACCAGTACCAGTTCACTTTAGTACATCGTACTAATGTTTTGTTTGTTCACTGGCAGGTACATTGTGGCAAGTAGTTGTAGGATTTTCTGAGCTTTCTTTTTGTTTTATACTTTGGTTAGTTTTTTTTTTAAGAATTTGAATTTTAGTGTGAGTTGTACCCAAAGTCTGATAGTGTGAACATTGCTCTTTATTTTTTTATGCATTTTATTTAATTTTGAATTATTTGTATTAATTAATTAAATGAATTTTTTAATTAAAGTTAAATTGTAATTAATTATTCTGCTTGTTAATTAAAATTAAATGTATTTTAAAATTATTTAATTAATTTTAATTAAATTATTAATTAAATTTAAATTTTATTTGCTTAATTAATTAATCTTTAATTTAAAATTGAATGCTCAGTCCATTTAATCAATTTAAATATTAAATTTTAAAAGTATTTTAATTTAATTATTAACTAAACTAGTTGCTCTTATTAGTTAATTAATTTTAAAGGTTTAGACTTTAATTAATTGGTTTATTAATTAGAATATTTTAATTTTTAAATTTAATCAGTTAATTAAAGTTAATGTTTTAATTAAATTTCATTAATTAAATGAATCCTCAATTATTTTATTAATTAATTATTAAATCTTAATTTGATAAAATTTCTTTAATTTAATTAATTACTCATTATTAATTTAGATTTTTATTTTAATTAATTAACCAATTAAATTTAGTTATGGAGCTTTAGGCTAATTAGATTAATTTAAATTTTAAAAAAATTCAAATTTAGATAAAATGAATTAATTAGTTAAAATTAGATTTCAATTAAAACTCCAGGATAATTTCGCGTCGTAATTTCAGCATCCTCCCAACGTCCCCTCCCCACGAAGGAAGGTCGGGAGGACACTTGCCCTTTATAGTACGCCTAGCCGGATAGGATTCAGCGGTCGAGGGCTTCAAGGGATTAAAATCGACCCCGTAATTGGTCATCGAAGCTCCAATTTGATGCTTACGATATTTTAGCGCTTTTTTGGATTTTCGGCAACGTTTATGTGCCCCCTCTGCCCGAGGGGTGGTTAGGGGGGGCACTTGCCCTTTTGGTCCACTCGGCTGGATCAGATCTACAGCCGAGGGCTTCGGGGGACATATCAACCCCGGAATACGTTTTAGATTCTTCAATTCAGTGACTTGCGGCCTCTGCTTTTATTATTAATAATAATAGTTATAATTATTATTAATAATATTATTAATTATTATTAACTATAATATGTATATTATCAATAATAATAGACCTCTCTTTCTCACTCACTGTTTCAAACAATAGAGGCGGATCGAGCGTGGTTCCGATCGCAAGATTGGGCAGAGGCAAGCTTGTGTGAGGTGTGATCGCAGACGGCAACAGACGAACGAATTCGTTCGTGGTGTACAGGTAGTGCGGACCGGAGAAAATCGGAACAGGCCGGAGGTGCCGCCGACGGGCGTAGGTTCGAATTCGGAAGCCTGTGCGGGAAGCGGAGGCGTGGGTTGTTCACATGAGAATACTCGCGTATGATGCGGCTTTGTGGGGGTTCTATGCAATGCAGTTTCGTGCGGGTGTTGTGATCGGCTTCGGGCTGTAAATAGATGGTCGGTGTTCAAGAATCATACCAATCGGTCGGAATTGGATAGGCTGCTCGCACGTTTGCGAGCAAGTGGGGGTTTGGGTCGAAGATAGATGGGAGTCACAAACGCCAGAGCGAGATTCTGCCATAATTGCAAGAACCGAAGCGCTTTTTTGCAAGATTCGATCAGGAAGGCCAAAACGTAAGTGGGCGTAACTTCATCTTTCCGTTTTCTCCCTGTCTCATACAAACTGCATAACCAGTTGTTTTGACCACGACATGAACAACGTGGGCGACATGATTTGGCTTTTGTTCTGTTTGTTTTGTTTATTATATATATATATATTAATTATATATGGACAGTTATAGGTCCCTAAAGAGTTGATATGCCTTGGACGTAAAAAACAGCAAATAAAAGAGAAGAACAGCATAGGAACACCAAGATAGAGCTGATTTTCTTGTTTCTTCTACAATAATAAAGCAAGATACAAATGATTTACTATTCGAGAGATAGATCAACTCTCCCACAAATCCTAGGCGCCGCTAGGAACTCACAACAAACACTAAGAAAATAAACTCAATAATATCATACCCTAAACTATAGACAAACTCCCCCTTAAATAGCCCTAGAATACTAATACAATTAGAACATTCCTAATCAGCATAAACATAATTTAGGAAACATTTCTAAATAAATAGAACATTCCTAATCAATATAAATATAATTTAAGAAACATTCCTAACAACTCCCCCTTGATTAGAAACCTTCCTAAATAATTTTCCTTAATTAGAAACTTTTCTTAACTCCCTCTTAATTATGAACCTTCCTAAATAGCTCCCCCTTCCTGACTGTGGGCCGCCCAGCGTATCAAATGGCTTGAAGTTTTTGTTTTTATGATCTAGAGTTTCATTTTAGAAAACAACCCCTCTAATTAAGCTCTGCGATGATCAAACTCGTCATTCAATTTTTTAGGGCAAAGTGATTGCCTAAAAAACCTATGTAAGGTTCCTATGTTTAGGACTTTTTAAACTTATAGAGATATGGTACAGCACAACATCAGTATGATAATCAAAACGAACATTGCCTACACTAGTTGGAACGAAACTTTTTTTCCACTTTTATACTTTACTCATAGGTTTTATTCTTGTGGTGTCAATACACATGAAATAGACCTATGAACTTGCTTGCATTACCTGATCAATCATGACTGCCAAAGGGGTTCAGAGTCCTTAGTGGATAAGACAGCTTCAACCAGGAAGAAAGAGTTTCACTTTATTTTTATAGTCATTGGAAGGTCATGGGTTGTGGCAAGCATCCATTTGTTTGCAGATGACCAAGTCCAAGCTTACATATATATGATTGATTTTAGCTTCCCAATGTTGACAAATGTTTTATATCCTTGCACACCCATATACATTTGGGAAAGATGAACTAAGTCAAAAACATAATTAAACTAGATCTAAGGAGCCAATGAATGTTGAATCAACTCAAGCCAAGTTAAAATTAGAAATTAACCATAAAGTGTCATCATGGGTCACTAAGCACCAAGCTACCATATAAAAACTTATCTCACTCAGCTGTCACACTGGACGAACTAAGATCCAAAACTTGTACCCATTCAAGGTGCGAAAAACATTCTACTAATGGTACTCACAATACTCACCCAAAAAGCTTGCCCTTATCCTTCTCTAGGCCGTGCTCAATAGAGATACTTGCAAACAAAGGAGATGACTACTCGGTCATTGCACAACTAGCAACATCTTATATTTAACTACCCTCATGGTGATTTGAATCCTATATAACTCATCTTGTAGTGTCGACCTTGGCCTCATTTTGTAAATAGGGAATCAAGCATTATGAGCAGGTATGCAAAATTAGGGACAATATTCTAGGAAATTCTCAGCAAATCTAGAGTTATTACATTCTTTTCCTCTCTTTGAATTCATTAACTCTTGCTTAGTCAAGTTTGTCCGATACGATCAAGTTCTTTGTAAAAATTTACTTACGACATTTGGCTATCCGACTCAATCTTCTACCGATCACAGCATTTTTTTATAGTCTTGCCATCTCAACTAGGCTTCAACTATTTTCCACGAAAACATTTTGGATCCAATAAACATAATAAAATGTGTCAAATTCTTCAAGTCGATCAAGGCAAGCATGAACATGATTTTCTAAATAGCTGGTACAACTATATGCTTCCATGCAAAAGGTTCCTAGCTTTCTATTAATATGGCATTTACGCCTATGCCACAATCAAATAAATTAACATTTCAAGTTCATGCAATTAACAGCCCTGAAACACAATAGCAGAGCACCTATGATTTTGGTTATTGCAATTTCTTCATTTTTGGGTTTAAGTTGAGTTGGTATGAAATGTGCATATTCTCGAGAACAAGATAATGTTTATGTGCAATGCTAGTTATTATTTGCATATAGAGTTATGCCCGGGAAAATTTAAAACAAAATTCCTTTATAGAGATCCTTCTACGGCAAGTCAAAAGCAATTTAAAATATTAGCAGGTGATTTAAAATTTTTAATAATATTTTCAGCCTTCACAAAAATTATCTTTTCCGGAAGCTTAACAGATGGGGGAAACTATCAAATCAATCGTGTCTACTAGAATTGCAGTAAAATATACTTACGGTACGTTGTCCAGGTATAATCTTCGAAACAGATTTAAGAACGAGTTGCTTCTCGTCTTTTCCAGCATACCAGATCAACGAAATCTCGTCCTGAAAATTAAAGAAAGCATATTTAAAGTTAAGCCAACAGAACAGGGCAACACTTTAATCTAAGACTTGAAGAAAATTGGATAAAGTTTAAAAACAATGGCATTTTTTTCTGCTAAAAATATGTATCACTAATGGAATAAAAGTGTTGGATGACTTCAAAACAGTATTGGCCACCGGCAATAGAAAGAAATTTCTAGCTCGTGTCTACAAACACAGTTTACCAAACACAATATCAGTAGAAATGCATGACATTATGGGAATAAAGCAATATCAATAAAGTGTAAGAAATAATAGCGATTAGATACTTTGCAAATTGCAGTGTCATAAGAAGCACCCAAAATGGGGTGTACAGCAATGACTGACCCTATAATCTTCAAATATAATTCATACCATTCATGTGGTAGTTCTAATATCTTAGTGCCCAATTCCGGTTTCGTAATTCTAAGTTTTTGAATCCAAGTTCCTGAGCTCTTAAGCAATATTTTCTAAAACATAAGATGGTTTTAGATTAAACAGATCCTAGTAAAGCTAGTGTAGAAATTTTTATAAACAGCTGGATAACTACGATTCTCATGTTTAACAGTTGAGTCCCTTCTGCCAAATGTATCACTAAAGGAAAAGACGATCTAAAGAAATTGCATACCTTGAGATACATTATAGTTGATCAGGCATAACACTTATTATCCGACAATATTGCAAATATTAAAGTTGCAATCTATTGGTTATTACATTTTTGCAAATGTGACATGCCAAAAATATAATATTGATAATATAAAGCAAAAAAAGCCTTATTTTGTCAAGATTATAAGAAAATTTCCAAGCGCAATCTTACATTCCAATTTTAATTTTACGTGACTTTTTTTCTTTCCCTCCAAAATAAATATTAATTTTGTTGGGGTCATTAAAAAAGTTTTTTCTAAAAAAGAGCACAACTTTAATGCAAAGCGCAAATCCCAGAGCAATTCAAAAGAACTAAGCCAACAATCAATTTACTCAAAATTAATCAAGTCACCGAACAAGCTCAAAACGATGCAAAAATCTCACAAAAGGTCCAGCTCAGCACAACGAATATGTTGACTCTGAAAACATCAAATTTTGATTCCCAAAAGGTTGCCAAAAAGGCTAAAATGTCTTGTGTACAGATGTCTTGGTTGAACCAGACCATTCAGTCCTTCACGTGCGGCATGATGTTGCTGCCTCCAATGAGATCCAATTGCATTGGTGGGTGCTCAATACCATGTAATTCCTCTATGAATATTTGGCTCATTTATGTTAGGATCTGACTTTTGTCTCAAATTTCGAGTTTCTCCTTTCTATAAAAACCCCCTCACCCTTAGGTTGGGGCACACTTTGTAATCCCCAATTTTCCTAAGGTTGAAAACTAATTTGTCTCACCTCAGTCAATTACACCCTAAAATCCCACATTTCACAAAAATCATTAAAAAGCATGACATTTTGTTCTACTCATCAAATGGATTAATTTGATATATAAAAAAATGTGTTAATTTGCAAGGATGTAAAAGTAATAAAATTAATTTTTATTTGAATAATTTGTTTCTAAAGTTTCCTTTATTGTTCCTTTATTAAAATTACAGCGGTAGTTAGGAGTGTAAATGAGTCGTCAAGTCAAGTATCTGTCTAATCAAGCTAAGCTTATTTAACTATAGTTGAGCTTGAGCTCCAGCTTGACTTGTTCGAAAATTATTAGGCTCGAGCTCAGCTGGATTACTCGATCTTGACTCATTTACTCGAGCTCATTAAGAAAGCTCGAGCTTGACTTGTGAAATAATTAAAAATATTTAGTATATATTTTATTATATTATTTTAAAATTAGAATATAAATATATTAAAATTTAAATGAGCGGCTCAACCAACTTACGAGCCGAGCCTAGCTAAGCTGGAGCTCGCATAATATGCGGGCTCGACTATAGGCTCGAGCTCGAACTCATGGCTTGATAAGCTCGACTCATGAGCTCGTTAACGAGTCGAGTTCGAGCCAGCTAACGAGCAGACTCGGCTCACTTACACCCCTAGTTGCAGTAACTTAATTCTGACAAATTCACTAGCCTTTGCATGCAACGGTGGAGATGTGATCGAATGACTATGATGAAAAGTGATGAAGTGTGTTTTATGATTGATGAATTTATCTCTATTAAACATAATCAAATCTCACTACTAAGTGATTAAGTAACTTCCTTTCACAAATATTCCTTCAGTCGGAAGCTTTCTCGTGTAGACCTAAAGCGAAAAATCGAGAGCAAGTCTAGGGAAAGAAAAAGGAAAAGCTAGAGTTGAGAGGTAAAAATCTGGTTTTTTGCAATTTCTTCGTTAAATTGATTACGGATTGGAGTTGAGGACGTTGAGAATTATATGAGGATGGACTTTTTCGAGTAAAAAAGTTAATTTGAGGTTAAATTAATCGTGTTAGAAGTGAAAATTGATATTTTTATATGTTAAACTTATTCCTTAGGTTGTCTACGATAAAAAAGGCTTCAAGATGAAAGTAGCAAGATCGTTTATCTGGGAATTGATCCTCGACACCCCCAATTAAGTAAGCTACACAACTTCAAATTTCAGAAAGTATAGTTATTACAACTTAATGTCACTACCTGCCTATATATAATAATATGATCATTACCTGTTGTTGTTTTTTATGAAAATCTGAATATCTAAATTTTAAAGTTTACACGGTTTGATTTTAAAGGCACATGTATATCTAAAATTTTAAGATGAAAATGAAATATATGCATCAAGATGTTCGAATAATGAAATACAATAAAATGAGTTTCAGAAAAAACATATATATATAGATAGTTGGGTAAGATGAAAAACTATACAAATTAGGGCAACAAAGACGAGCCCATCGAAAGGTCAAAGGGTCCTTCAGTTAAGATGTATATAATGACCTGCACAAGTAAAGGCAAAAAAAGTTGGCTCGCAGGGAGGCTAAAAGGTCCTTGCACGTAACTTTTGAGCTTCCATAGTCAAATAAACCACTTTCACATACATGATATGTCCTAAAACTCAAAAAGGAACTATATATGATATAGGCACTCAACAAAAGAAGTTCATGGACAATTATTAATAATTTATGAAATATAACGCCTGAATTCTAATATTTTCTCTAAAGTTCTTCTAATTAGATAGTTTGTTTGTGAAATAATCAAAATATTAATTCAGGTATTCTGAGTATAAATAAATTTTTATGTTAATTACTTTCTAACCTTATATTTATTATCTTACTGAGCTTTAGCTCATATCCTGCTATGTTAAATATTATTTCAGATAAGGGAAAAAACAAAATAAACTAGGATCAAGCCTTGATATTTTGGGTATAAAGTTTTATTATAAATGGAATTTTAGCAAGTATGTCCATAATATTTTACATAAATTTTTTTGTACGATATACATAGAATCTTGAATTTGTTCTAGTAGCTCTGTAAACGAATAAATGATTAATGATAAAAATTGCTTTTGTTTTAGAAAAAAGTATAAAATGCTTAATTGAATAATCATCATCATCATTTTTTATTAAGTAGAAGTGATGTTATGTAATGAATTAGTAAAGTATTTTTTTGCTCACCTTGCGCGAGCTAAATGGGTCGTCATGGGGTGTGACAATTTCTCATTTCAGTCACATTTTCTCTCTCTTCCCATGTTCTTTGTCGAAGAGAGCGCTCTTTCTGAAGATGATAGCGCTACAAAACTGTCGCAAGACTTCTGTTGAGGGTGAGTACAATCAGAATTCTATGGGGACTCATACGCTCACCATATCAATTTCCTGGGCTATAGCTTCAAGTAAGAAAATTTTATGGTGCAAGTTCCCAACGAAGACAAGCGTGTTGTTCGAAAATCAGTTGCCTTAACCCTACAACCACTTCACTTGGGTTCGGGCTTCCACTATATCTTGAGTTTATTGTGATTTTGAATTTCTATGGAGTTGTTCCTACCCAAATTAAGCTGAATTCAATAGTAAGTGCCATCACTTTCATGTCGCACATTCAACGAGAGAATATTCCTTGAAGCATTACCATATTCTACCATAGTTTTGTTGCAAAGGCCTTCAACAATGGTTGCATCCAATTCTCTTCCATTCTTATGAGAATGAGCGGCTTAGCCAACAAGATGCGAGATTTGAAAGCTAAGTTGGTCGGGTCCAACCCGAAACTAACCAAACCCAATTAGCTAAATGGGTCACAAACTCAAACTCAAACCCAACCCACCTTTAACACGATCTGACCGAACTCGACCGACTAACCTAATTGAGTGTGATGGGTGACCGAGCACGAGCGGTCAAGCTGGCGAGCGAGCGAGCCTGTGAAGATAATGGAGGTGAAAGGTAAGGGGACTGTTAAGCCCTCCACTGAGAAGCAAAAAAAGACAAAGGACAAGGAAACCAATTCCATTGGATTAGAGTTTCCTTCCGACTTGATGTACCCCACATAGGAGGCGTATGACATCAGGAGCAAGATCCACTTGCAGATTATTGAAGCAACTTTGGATGCCATTCCAACCTCAGAGGTTGCCTTTGCCATATGTGCACGCTCTCTCCTATAGTCATGCGCACACCCCTCACCATCATGCAATAGGGCACTCATGCTCGTCCCACACATGCACGTTAAGCACATCCCCTATGCTCATATGCACACCCCTCATCGCCGACTACCTCCCTATCTTCTAAAACCCTTTCTCTTCTCTCGCACTCTCTTTCTCTCTCTAGCTCACTCTCCCCTTTTCCCTCACTCTCTTTCCCTCCCTTTCTCTCTCTGGTTCTCTCTCGCTCCTTTCTCTACATCTTCTCTATCTATCCCACTTTCTCTCTCCACTTCTCTCTCTAAATGGAGTGAAAAAAGGAAAAAAAAAAAAGATGGAAGAAAATTGTAGAAACCAAAAAAAAACATTTGTGTATTTATAGAGGTTAGGTAAGAAAATTTATCTCAATAATCTCCCACATAAAGATTGAATATTTGATATACCTGTTAGTGAGTAGCATCTAAAAACCTCTCTATGTGACACCACATATCATCATGTATAGAGATTATTTGAAGGACCTTACAAAGCCTCAGCATTTAAGTAAGCACCACTCTCATATCAATGGATTTTCTGCAACTTTCATTTTAAAGACTTATAAGGCATCAGTTACAATCAAGTAGTGTATGTAGTGGTACTTAAGTTGCATGTGTTTTGTAAAAGGGTGGAGGCGACATTCTTCGACAAATGAATTGCATTTTGATTGCCATAAAAGAAATCTATAACTTCTGATGATCAGTTGAATTCCTTCGTAAAGCCTTTCATCGACAACATCTATTGTTGCAGTGACAATTATGTATTCTGTTTATATTATTGATAATGCAACTATTTTCCAAAATTGCGACACCAAACTGATGGCAATGCCACCCGAGGAGTAGATGCACCTAGCAGCATTTCACCGTGTATTTAGGCTCCTCCAAAATCTTTATCAACATTTCAATAAAATTTCAAGTCGGTAAAACTTTAAATTTAAATGAGTGACTAAATGCAAGATATTTAGAAGTTGTATAATATGCTCAAAATCAAGTTAGCATCCAAATAACACTTAACAAGAATAAATATAGAAGGAGAATTCATTAAAATCCCAAATATTTGAGATGAAGGAAATGATGATGATGATTGTGACTATAAGGTTGTTGATGTTTAGTAGGCGTTCTACTTTTCAAACATGTCAAAACATAACTTACTAGGGTTAAGTACGTTCAAAATGTAGTAGTCTTTTAGAATATAAACACTACCCTTTAATAATATTTAAAAATAATCATGAAATGCAATTACTACAAATGAAATGTCACAAAGTAAAATCTTAATCAAAATATATGCAAAAATGTACCCGAGAAACATCCACACTTGCCCCTTTATTTCAGCTTGAGAGTTATATTGATTATTCCCAATAAGCTACTTTAGCAGCATTTGCTGAAACATTGAAAGAGAAATGATGGCCGGTATATCCGAAGTTTCAAAATAGATGGACTTAAGATAAATGAAACTATCAAAGGTAATTATTTTAAAATTTTTAGTTATTACTATTGGTGCTTCTATTAGCATTAAGTTCTTTACTCTTGCAGCAATTAGTTTTAAGAACAGAGAAACAGAGATTGTAGGAAAGGGCAAATTACAACTAATTTAATGAGCATGAAATAATTAAAAGAAATATATTATAGAATTTAGGAAGCCAAGGAGGTAAATAACTAAAAAGATTAACATAAGAAATTCTAATGAATACATATAGCATTCAGATGCATACAGTAGAAAGCTTGAATGGGCAGAATTTTGGCTTCCCTCGACGCCCATACTTAAGTAGATATGCTCCTTTCTTCAGTGCTGTGAGCGCCTGAGGAAAAACAAAATGATGTCATTAACACACCGCATGCCAAGGGAAGGTGCTATTACTTGGCTTTAATATTGTGTTGCAAACTGCAAGTTTTGGAGGTTTGACAACTAAAACAAGCAGAGAATAAACGTTCATAGTCAAATAAAGTTAGATTGTGTGAGGATCAGCAGCATAAAAAACAAACTGATTACTCCAGCGCACGTTAAATAAGTAACACTGAAAATGGTCAGAGGATTTTCCTAACATGACAATATTCATTGTGCCAAAAATGTAAAGCTTTGTCGTTGGCTTTGAACAAGCGGCTAGTTCTTTTTTATTTCTAGTCTAACCAAACTTAGTTCAAAGCATATTCCCAAACTGCAAAGATGTTCAGGGTATAAAAATCCCAACAAATGGGTGTCGTATATAATTGCAATGGAGTCCTATGAATTATTGGAAGTTGATGATAAGAAAAAGAAGGCAAAGAAGGCAGCAAAAACACTTTAATTTGGTCACTCCGACTCAAACTTCAGCATCTCCAAACTGTCCCATAATAGCTGAAGGTTGCCTGATAACAACCCATGCACATAATAGCTTAAAGTATTCATACATCCAAGTTTAAATCAGTTTAAGCGAATATGTAAAAAAGAAACACCAACATGATGACAGAAAAATCAGCAAACATGCAAAATCATTTGATAGACAACATAAAGTTATTTAGCTAAAATCATTAACACACCGCATGCCAAGGGCAGGTGCTATTAATTGGCTTTAATATTATGTTGCAAACTGCAAGTTCTGGAGGTTTGACAACTAAAACAAGCAGAGAATAAACTTTCATATTCAAATAAAGTTAGATTGTGTGAGGGTCAGTAGCATAAAAAACAAACTGATTACTCCAGCGCACGTTAAATAAGTAACACTGAAAATGTTCAGAGGATTTTCCTAACATGAAAATATACGTTGTGCTAAAAATGTAAAGCTTTGTCGTTGGCTTTGAACAACCGGCTAGTTCTTTTTTATTTCTAGTCTAACCAAACTTAGTTCAAAGCATATTCCCAAACTGCAAAGATGTTCAGGGTATAAAAATTCCAACAAATGGGTGTCGTATATAATTGCAATGGAGTCCTACGAATTATTGGAAGTTGATGATAAGAAAAAGAAGGAAAAGAAGCCAGCAAAAACACTTTAATTTGGTCTCTCCGACTCAACTTCAGCATTTCCAAACTGTCCCATATTAGCTGAAGGTTGCCTGATATTAGCTGAAGGTTGCCTGATAACAAACCATGCACATAATAGCTTAAAGAATTCATACATCCAAGTTTAAATCAGTTTAAGGGAATATGTAAAAAAGAAACACCAAGATGATGACAGAAAAATCAGCAAACATGTAAAATCATTTGATAGACAACATAAAGTTATTTAGCTAAAGTCAAGCGAGAATTAAGTGCCACTTGATACATCAAATGATATGAATTAAAATTTAGAGGGCAGCATATTTCTGAGGTGAAATTTTAAATTGGAGCAGCTTTAAAAATTAAATTAGCGTAAGGAGCGTTATCAGGGAATAATTTTAAAAAGAGCAGAATTGTCAAAATATTTGACGCATTAAGCTTGAGAGAGAGAGAGAGAGAGAGAGAGAGATGGGAAGAGTATTTTTATATAATATTATACTTATTTTTTAATAAAATTATTTAAATATTATTTAAATATCATTTTTTTAATTATTAGTTAAATATTATTTTAAATATTTGCAATTTAATTTATTAAATAATTAATAACAAAAAATTTTAATTAAAATAAATAATTATACATAAATTTATTTTAATTTAAATCTTTTATTAAATTAATATAGATGCAATATTAGATGAAAAAAATATTTTATTAAATTTTTAATATATGTTTATCAAAAGTTTATTAGAATGAAATTTAAATTGTTAAGTTTACTATAAAATAAGTATAATATATTATATAAGATTAATCAATTATTTTAAATCATATTTATATTAATATTTTTATTTTTATTAAATTAATTTGAAATATTAAAATTTAATAGTTATAACTATTAAATTTAAATATTAAGTATATTAAATTTAAATATTGAGTATATTAAATTTAAATATTATAACTATGATTAATAAATTAATTTTAAATTATATCTATATTAAAGTTAATTAAATTTTATATATCTTAAAATAAATATAATAGTTATAATATTCATCATGTTAACAAAAAAATTAATATTTCAAATTAATTTAATAAAAATAAAATTATTTTAATATAAATATGTATAATATTATATTAAAAAATATTTAAATAATATAATATAAAAAATATGTATAATATTATATAAAAAATACTTGCAGGGCTGCGCGTGCGGGCCTACGCGACTACGAGTGTGAGCGCAGCGAGCTCAAGGTCCGAAGGGGAGTCGGTCACTTGGGTCTAGGGCGAGGCGCCTGCATGGGGCGACTGGAAAGGTCTGAAGTGAACTTAAGTCAAACCGGGTCAAATTCGAGTTAGCAGGTTAACACGGACCTGACCCAATTTTTCAAACGGGTCAAAAATTAGAACCCGAACCAAACCCGTTGATCCGAACCCGTATTTTTCGGGTCAGGCTCGGGTGGGGTCAATAATTAACACCCCTAAAATTAAGTTAAGTGTTACAGAGATAAGAATGCTCAGCTGGATGAGTGGCTTTACACTTAGAGATAGAATGCGAAATGAGTACATATGTAAAAAGGTTAGAGTAGCTCCAGTGACAAATAAGATTATAGATAGTCGTCTTAGATGGTTTGGTCACATAAAGCATCCGTCCTCCGATGACCTGGTTAGGAGAGTAGATGTATTAAATCCAATCTATGTTAAAAATATATAGAAGTAAGCCTAAAAAGGCTTCGTTAGAAAGTATTAAAATGACGTTGTTAATTAGATTTAAATGAGAATTTGACCCTTAATAGTACACAATGGAGAAAAAGATTAATATAGCTGACCACAAGTAGTAGGATAAAAGTTTGATGTTGTTCTTGTTGTTGAAGCTAACTTTCAAATTAATGATCACGAAATTTCATAAGACTCTAGACCAAAGGAATCAGAAGCTATTAATAAACTAGTCAACAAAAAATAAGACAAATAATGTTTTTTACCTGCTCAACGTCCCTCTCAATGGGACCATTCTTCAGGGAATCAACCACCCACATCCTGAAATCACGTGGTACGTTGATGGTAGTTTCTTACAAATAGCAAATTCTTGATTCTGCCCTATAAAAGAAGCCACTGCAAGCTCAAATGTCGACAGCACCGATTGATATTGCCATCTTATTCACCATCCGAAAAGAAGATGCCTTAAACTTCAAAAATAAGCTGAGACGAGCTCAATCCACCCAAATACCAAAGAAATCAATTCTTCTAAGTTTCAAAGTAACAGTAAGGTATTCGAACAACCAATGAACCGGCAAATCAATTCTTATAAGTTAAAAACCCATAGAAAACGCCAAAAGCAAAGTCAATATCACAAGCAACTCTCTTCAATCAAAACGCGTCTGCATTGGCAAATAAAGAGAATGGCTCCAAACCCAAAGAATAAAAAAACCCTAAGGATCAAACAAACCGCGCCGAAACACCTAGAATCGGCGCGCTACCTCAAAAACAATATCCCGTGTACCTCGCAACCCCAGCGGCCATCGGGATTGACGCAATGATGGGCGGAATCTTTAAAGCCTGCGAGAATGTGCGGAAAGCGAAGCAATGAGAAGATATTTCGTTTGAATCGAGAATCGTTCAGATTCGCGAGGAAAGAAGTGTCGATCGAGAGGGTCGGCGAAGCAACCGAAATCTCCTCGAGCGCGGGATAGCGGAGACCTCTGAGGCGCGAGCTGAGAGAATCGAGGGTTTTGTGACTTTTGTCTAACGAATATAAAGCGGCGAGTATGAAAAAGCGAAGGGGGGTGGGTGATGTGCAACCGGCTCTCCTTTTTCTTTTTGGAGAAAGCGAATTTCAAAACAGGATTTGGAGCTCAAATGTGATCAGTGTCAGCTACTGCTGAGATTTTGGAAGGTTTTGGATTCTTCCTTCTATATTAAATTACAGGAGGATTTATGCCGCTCATTTTAATTTGTTGATTTTCAGCTTTAGTTATCATCAAAAGATTTTAAATTTAAATTTTATTTATTATATGTGTGAGTTTATTTTAATTAACTCAAATATTAAAAAGGATGATTTACATATACGCCACTATTTTCTCAAAATAAAATACACACGTCATAATTTTTAAATATTTATATACATAATATTTTAATTTATAAAATTAATTTACATAGTAGAAGCTATAATAAGGAAAGTATAATAACAAGTGAACTTGAACATTCAAACCAAATGCATGCAGTAAAAGTGATAAAAGAAGCATTATCATGTAGTAGTAGTATACTGAATGCTATCAACCATCATATTTATAATAGCTTATATTTTAATTGAATCAAATAAATTTTTTCAAGAATTAATATAAATTCAAATCACAATTTGTCTTCATCATACTACTTTTTCTTAATTTTTAGGTATTTGTGCAAATCCTTAAAAAATACCATCAGGTGCCCGTTTTGCAAATCGATTTCACCAAAAAATTTTAAATGTATTGAACTATTTTATAGATATTTTTCTATAATTTTTAAAACCCCAAAATGATTTGTATGAATTTTATATTGAAATTTGATTAAATTATATAATTATATTAATATTATTTTATTATTTTATTAAAAATATCTCTAATCACTCACTAATCCATTACAAGCCTTTATATTCCTATTCATTCGGCAAACAAAGAAAATGAAAATGAATTTAGAGAGAAATTTGAGGAGAGAGAAAATAAAGAAGCCTAGATTTGGATGCCATAGAACAATTTTTGTTAGTAAGATCTTTTGGAAGATTTAATCTCATTGTAATGAATCATCATCCTATTTTTTATTTTAATAATTTGGTGATTTTGGATTTTTTTGATTAAATTTTTATTTTCATTACCAAAAAATAAGAATAATTTTTTATTGGTAAAACTTTAATCACGTAACTTTTTATAATTATAGGATTTTAGTGACATGTTGTGTTGTTTAGCTCATTATATGAAGTTTAAATGATTTCATGTCATGGATATAGTTTAGGAGCGTGAGACTAATTAGGAATCCTTCGGTTCTTTTTTTTTTTGTTTTAGTTATTCTTTTGTACTCATAAATGAAAGGATGTGTTGTGATTATATAATTCATGAGTATTATACTTTTTTTTGTCATGAATATAGATGTGTATTAATATTTTGAATTATAGAATTTATTTTTATTATTTATTACTGATAAATGAAATTAGATAGCTCTAGTTGTTATATAATAAAAGATAAAAGAAAGAATTATTTCAATTTAGATTTTAGGATGTGACAATATTAGTATAATATTGTATAATATTAGTGAAATAGTATTATTATTTTAAGGTAGTTTATAGTATCATTATGTTCATAATCATTTATGTGAAAAATAATCACCAATTCAATTATATGCTGACACATCTCCCTACATCAAGTATGCTAATACATATCTAAATGACTCATTAGTTATTTATAAATATCATTTTATATATGTAAATGTATCTATAATTGATTTTATCATGACATGTTGAATTTAGAAGAAGTGGCTATCAATCCCATGAAAATAAAATGATTCCTCCATGGACATATCAGCCATACTAGCCAATGAACAAAATGGTGCAACTAATCTACACATCCATGACAAGATGACATACATAATCTATATAAGTTTTATATAATTTCTAATCAATATGACTAGTGATAGCTTTACATACAATTTGGAAGAATAAGATCTATTAAATTCAAATCATGTCATGCACATAAAAATAAAATATTGTTTTCAAACATATCATTTTAAATTTTTTAGGAACTTAAGCTACATATGAAAATAAAGCAAATCTATCTATCTCACATGATTATAACATTAAATAATGAGATATATTAAAATATGCAGAATAATAATTAGTTCTGAAATGTACCACTAATAGCATATAAAATATTTAAGAATCTATAATAAACATTAAATATCACACCCCTAATAAAATAAGATATTAATCATTTAATAAATAAAAGAAATTTACCCGAAAGTGACGACACAAAGTTCCAAATTTATTTAAAATTCAATCAATCACATCACATCACACAGAAATTAACTCAGAGGTCTTAAATAAAAAAAAAATTGAACTAAATTATAATTTTCTCCAAAATCTAGAATACTATAACATACTAAGGAAATTCTTTGCAACTAAATATAATATACACAAACATAATCATAACATGAATAATAAATAGCAATTTGACTTGGATTTTGTTTGGGACAGTTCGATAAATTTTGGCACGGCTTTCTTACTGCGTACTTTCTAATACAATTTTTTTTAATTTTGTATTAAAAAGTTACTTTAAGAAATAATAAAAAAGCCGTCCTAAACGAAGCCCAAGAATGATGTCTCAAACGGACAGTTTTTTTTATCGCTTTTTAAATTAACTTTCTAGTATAAAAATTAAAATTTTTGTGCTAAAAAATTACTTTAAGAAACAGTAAATAAGTCATTCTAAACAAAACCTTAGTCTACTATAAATAAAAAATAGTGAATCTCTTCACAATGCCTTAAGCAGCGGCGATAATGTGAGGGTGCTGCTATAATAATAAGGGAAAGGATCGAGAAGAAGCAGAAGACAAAGAATGAAAGATAGAACACGGCTCACTACTGTTAGAGTGGAACTTGTAAGGGAAATCGAAGAAGCCTTGTGATCAACTTCTCGATTGAGGGAGGAGGAAGCAGGTTGGTGGCTGTGAGAAAGAAAAAGAGGAAGAAACACGCAATACATTAGCTTTTATCCTTTGAAAATAAGAACATAAGGGGGTGAGCGAAAGAAGCGAGTGCAATATTTTATGCAAACGAAGGCCTGCGGTGCACCAATTGCATTGAGGAAAATCAGAGATGCAAGAAACAGAAACAAGAAAGTAAAATGAAGAGTATATTTACTATCATTTTAAGTACATTGCATAGGTCCCTATATATAGAGTTTAGAGACGTAGGCGGTACAAGAATGGCAACAGGGTAATTAATTAGTGTGAGGTTTGTCTTGTTGCTCTAATATGCCCCTGCAAACTGATGGGCCTGGTTGGACGGTCAGTTTGAGACGGAGTTTGTGAAACCTTGGTGTAGATAGAGGTTTGGTGAGGATATCCGTCACTTGATCGATAGTGCTGATAGGAAGAAGGCGGATTGTGTTATGTTGGATGTGATCGCGAATGAAGCGATGGTCTATCTCGATATGCTTCGTACGGGCGTGAAATACCGGATTGTTGGCGAGGGCAATGGCGGAGGTATTGTCGCAGTGTAGGTCGGTTGGATGAATTGGGTTGATGCCGAAATCTGCTAGAACTCGTCGAAGCCATAGTATATCTGCTGTGAGAGCTGCGAGCGCCCTATATTCATATTCTGTGGATGATCGTGCGACCGTTGTTTGCTTCTTAACTGTCCAAGAGATGAGGGTGTCGCCAAGGAATAAGCAGTATCCTGAAGTGGATTTTCTGGATATGGGATCGCCCGCCCAATCAGCATCTGAAAAAGAAGTAAGACAGAGGTTAGATTTTGTAATAGGAATGCCAAAAATCAATCGTACCTCGGAGATATCGGAGAAGATGCTTGAGCATATAAATATGTTGCGGCATTGGTTGATGCATATGTTGAGAGAGGAGATTGACGCTGTAAGCAATGTCGGGTCTCGTTAGCGTTAAGTATTGTAATGAGCCCGTAATTTTCCTGTAAGTTGGCGGATCGGACAAAACAGAATCTGAAGGGAATTCCGGCGGAAGCTTTGTGCACGTTGGGTTTGACAGAGTCTTGCAGTGGTCAAGCTGTGCCAGAGTTAGAATGTGCTTGGTGTATTGCGGTTGGGATAGGAAATATGAGTTAGTGGAGGAGTCTATTTTAATGCCAAGAAAGGAGTGGACTTCCCCAAGCTGTTTCATAGAGAACTTAGAGCCTAGCTGTTGAAGTACCATAGTAATGGCATTATGATCGTTTCCAGTAATGAGGATGTCGTCCACGTAGATTAGAAGAAAAATTTGGGTGTCTTTGTGACGAAGAATCATCAGAGATGGATCAGAAGCACTGTGGTTGAAGCCAATAGATTCCAAGTATGTCGTGAATGTGTTGTACCATTGCCGAGGCGCTTGTTTAAGGCCATAAATTGCTTTGTGAAGACGACATACGTGATTAGGATTGGTGGCGTCCTCAAAGCCTTTCGGTTGCCTCATGTACACCGTTTCGTTGATGGTTCCATGAAGGAAGGCGTTTGCTACATCGAGCTGTTGAACTGGCCAGTTGTTGTAGAGAGCAATGGTTAACAGAATGCGAATCGCGGGAAGCTTGGCTACTGGGCTGAATGTTTCCATGTAGTCCAAACCGTATTCCTGGTTGTTGCCTTGAGCAACTAGACGAGCCTTGTGCTTCGCTATTGATCCGTTGGCATGAAATTTTGTGCGGTATGTCCATTTGCAACCTAGGATAGATTGAGAAGCCGACGGGGGAACGAGACTCCAGGTACCTTGTTGTTGAAGCGCAAAAAATTCAGAGGCCATAGCTTTGCGCCATTCGGGATGTTTATTAGCTTCTTGATAGGATGTAGGGTCGGGGCAGGTGAGAGCTTCAGACTGTTGATGAAGCAGGTTGAGCCGTTGCCTGGGCTTTAGAGATCCTGTTTTGTGTCAGGTCTGCATAGGGTGAACAGACCGTTGAGGTGGGGACTTATGAGAGGGAATGAGTATAGGTTGCTGTATGCTGGAAGGGATGGGGGCAGTCGTGGAGCTGGAGGTACGTTGCGGATTAGGCTTTGTGGGAGCAGTGAGATTGGATTTGAGCTGAGAGCTGGATGGTTGAAGAGTTGAAATGGGAGTGAGAAAGAACTTGGAGGTGGCAGGAGGTTGTTGAGATGCAGACTGAGAGATTTGAGCAAACGGGAACGTGGTTTCATCGAATGTGACGTGCCGAGATATGGTAAGTTTGTTTGTCTGAAGATTCAAACATTGATATCCTTTGTGAGTTTGGGAATAACCAAGGAAGACAGATGGTGAGGCAGTGGGTTGAAGTTTGTTCCGGAACTGAGAGGGAATGTGAGGGAAACACGTGCAGCCAAAGGTTCTAAGATGAGCATAGTTCGGTTTTGTATTGAACAGAAGTTCTAACGGAGATTTATTTCTCGTGTTGACGGATGGCATGCGATTTATAAAATACGTAGAGGTAAGAATAGCCTCGGGCCAGAAGGTGTAGGGAACGGTGGCGGTATGAAGAAGAGTTCTAGTGGTTTCGATTAGGTGACGATGTTTTCTTTCGGCGACCCCATTTTGTTCGGGCGTATATGGACAGGATTTTTGGTGAGTGATACCATGCTGAGTGAGAAATTGATTGAAGACGCTGCTGGAATACTCTCCGCCTCCGTCAGTACGTATGGATTTGATCGTGTGAGATGTGAGATTTACTATTTTGGTTTTGAAATTCATAAAAATAGTAAGAACATCAGATTTGAGTCGCATGGGAAAGAGCCAGGTGAATCTAGAGAAGTCGTCAACAAAAATAACATAGTAAAGATAGCCAGAATTCGAGACAACAGGGGCAGGACCCCAAACATCAAAATGAATTAAAGCAAGAGGAGAGGTTTGTCTACTAGAAGAGATATCAAATTTCAGTTTATGACTCTTAGACGTGTTACAGCCGGGACACGAAACTTTATTTGCATTAATATGTAAATGAGAGTTACAGGATGCTATAGTAGTAAGAGTTCTAGAATTAGGATGCCCCAATCTGTGATGCCATGGGGTGAGCTGCTTGATCGAAGTGTGGAAGCTGCAGTTTGTGGCGGGGTTCGTAGATGGCGGAATTGGGTAGAGCCCTTCACGGCATGGTCCCCGGAGGATGACTTGTTGAGTCTGTATATCCTTAAAAAGAAAACCATGTGAATCAAACGTGATAGAGATGTTGTTATCTCTGGTTAGTTGAGAGATAGAAAGTAAATTGTATTTGAGAATAGGGGAATGAAGGATTTGAGATAGAGTAAGCTTACGAGAGGGAGTCAGTAGCAATCCCCTGCCGGAATTTTCGATGCTAACAAGCTCCCGTCGCCTATAATGATACCGTTTGTGCCGTTGTAGGGTGTGGAGAGAGAGAGGTTGTCCAGCGACTTGGTCATGTGAGACGATGCTCCCGAATCGAGATACCAATCTGTGGATTGTCCTGTAGAGTCGGCAGCGAAAGCTTTGGGTTGATTCTTGGAAGATCTTGGGACATATTGGGTATTCAGCCTTTCTTGGAGCATATCTGGCAGGTGGGTAGAGCTTCTTTGGACGAATTGGTAGGAGTATGGTTCCGTGGTTTGGGCCTGCGACCACGCCCGCGTCCAAGAAATAGAGCTGTGTGAAGATCGGTGGAGGAGGCAGTTCGAGCATTATCAGACGCAATGTGAATTTCCTCACTCAAGAGAAGAGAATAGATTTGATCTAGGCTTAGCGGATTGACCATGGTGCGAATGGAGGTCTTAAAAGATTGGTATGCCGGAGGGAGACCGTTGAGGATATGTAGGATAATATCTTCAGGATCTAATTTGTAGCCGGCAGCCGCAATTTGATCGAAAAGCGTTTTGACTTCATTGAGATACTGAACCACGGTAGCGTTCTTGAGAGAGACATGGTATAGCTCATTTTTAAGTTGCATTACCTTGGATCGGCTGGTGGACTGAAACCGAACTTCAAGTGTTTGCCAGATTGACGAGGTGGAATCGAGATGAAGAACGTAGGGAAGAATCGAGGTTGAGATGGTGGAGCAGATGGCTGCCGCAAGATTCTGATCGGTGAGCAGCCATTGCATATAGACAGGGTTCGGGGCGTTTGATCCATCAGAATGGATGAGAGATTGCTCGGGTATGGGAGTTTTGGGATCAAGAAAGGAATCAAAGCCATTGGCCTGGTAGATTTTGAAGATCTGCGACCGCCAGAGATGGTAGTTGTCGGGGGAGAGGGGGTTTTGAACGACGTGCTTGAGATTAGAGAGAACGAACTTGAGAGATGAAGAGATCACAGGCGACGTGATTGTTGTCGTCTCTGTTTGTTCGCTGAGCTGGGAGAGGAACGATGAAGTCATGGATGGCCAGGATCAGAGACGCTGCTCTGATACCATGAGGAAAACCAGAGATGCAAGAAACAGAAACAAGAAAGCAAAATGAAGAGTATATTTACTATCATTTTAAGTACATTGCATAGGTCCCTATATATAGAGTTTACAGACATAGACGGTACAAGAATGGCAACAGGATAATTGATTAGTGTGAGGTTTGTCTTGTTGCTCTAATATGCATGAGGCTAAGGCAATGGCTGGGCAAAGTGTGTAGTTAGCTTATTAAGGGGCGAATGTAGGTTGGGTTGATAGGAGAGGTCCTCCATGCTTTGGTTATGCTCGTTACGAGTTCAACTCGTTACATCATGTTTCTTTTACTTTTTTGCCATAAAAATATGTTGATACAATTATACAAAACATCTAAGCAGTTAAATTATATATGATTTTAAGTTTGCCAACAATAATAATACCTTACATCTTCATGCTTTTGTTGACACGGATTGGACAGGAGATTGACAAGATCATAAGTCGACCATTGGGTAACATGTCTTCCTAGGCACAGCACTCATTCTTGCGGTGACAAAAAGCACTGTTGTCTGATCCACTACTAAAGCTGAATATCGTGCTCTTACAACTATTGCTCCTGAATTTATTTGGCTTCATCGATTGCTACAGGAATTCCATTTTTCGCATATCAATCCTAGACTCTCCAATCAAGAATCCTGCAAAAAAGTAATACATCTGCCATGAACTCTAATGATAGCAAGTCTTAAAACAGTAGTGGTACAGGTCTCTCTCCACTTGTTCTGCTCTCTATTATATCTACAGACATTTTCAATCAGAGTCGCTCCTCCCTCTTTCTATGGCAACCGTTGGATGTATGGCTTGCATTTACTAAACCATATCTGCCTCTCTATATATGCACAAAATATTTCCTATAAACTTGTATGGAAGAAAAAGTTCATGTTATCTCTATTTTTTTTTCTCTGTAATTCTTATTCTCTGCTTTACACATAATACTTAAACAACCTTGTATAAGTATTTCTAAACAATTAAAACATAAGCAATTTTAAAATTTTTATTGACTTTTTAAGCTCCATTTTATTTAAGAGAGTGTTTCATGTCAACGTGCACGAAAAATGAATGGAGTGTAAATGAATGTAACATAAAGGGAATATTTTAAAATTATTTAGATGAATGTAAAAAGAATGCATAAGATTATTTTTTTAAGTTTGAAATAAAATGAATGTAATGTAAAGTGTAAAACGATAGCGGTTGGTGGCTAACATTAGCGACGATGTGGCTGGCGGCGGTGACCGGCAACGGTGCTGATCAGTGGGGGTGGGTTGTCAATGGCGGTGGTGGCCAGATGTGGTGGTCGGGGTGGAGGTGGCAAGCGGTGAGTTTCTGATGTATTTGAAAATCGTCCAAATTAGAGATATTTCCAATAAACTGGATTTAAACTAGAAAGTAAAATCCTTTTACTTCAAAATTTTACTCTCCACTCTGTCTACTTCAAACCAAACAACATAATTCTAAAGCCTCTGCATTTGAAATACTTTACGCCGCTTTTATAGCAAATCAAAGCTCTAAAACTATTTTCAAACTAAAACTTCGATTGGGACAGCTTTTTTATTATTTTAAAAAAAAATTAATAAAAATTTTCTATTTCAACAAATTTTGGAACTAAAAAATTACTTTATTAAGCAATAAGAAAGCTTGCCCAAATGAAAGCTAAGACTTTGTTTGTGACTGCTTTCTAAAATCATTTTAAAATAAAAATTTTTATACCAAAAAATTATTTAAAAAGCAGTAAAGTATCAAACGAAAACATAATTCTTATAAAATCAACTTCTCAGCCAAACGCGGCCAAAATCTTACCAAATTCTGACTGAAATGTTTCTCGAATGCTGCCAAATACTCCACAAAAAATATGAAATATATAAATTCCGAAGAAGAAAACATCTAATTATGATATAAATCCGGAAAAGCATTTTTATTTTCTCAGACTTAAAAAAATTGACAGCATCGGAAAGTAATTAAGTAACGCAAATTGAGAAAATGCGAAGAAAGCAAAAATTATTCGATATCAGAGACAGGTTTCGATCCTGTGACCTGTGGGTTATGGGCCCACCACGCTTCCGCTGCGCCACTCTGATCATTTTCGGTGAAATTGTATTCTAATATTATTAATCTTAATTACGACCCTACATTTTGATAAATATTTGAATTAAATCAAACTATGGTAATTGGTTGATTTATAGGAGAAATGCTTCCGCTGATTTAAAGCAAGGACATATTTTTTCATTGGCTCATGCAAATTCTTCTATGTATGAGTTAGGCTTCGCTATTCTTTTTTTTTTTTTTAATACCTAATCTCCACATATGCCCGCACTCATCTTCTCTTGGAAAATTTTTATATGTGGATCTATATAATTGTACATATAAATAAAGTATAATATATTTAATTGCTATTTAAAATTAAGCCAATTAAATTTGTGATCTATTTAAGTATTAAATTATTGTTTGGCTTATGTAGCATCTTAATTAAAATTGTATGAAATTAATTATTGTGTAAAGGTCAAGTATTTATTTTATTTTAATAATGGGCTGAATTAAAATAAATCCATTTAAAGTATAAAAGGGTCGTGATCCCCATTTTAAGTTGTAAAGTTCTCATTCCCCTCATATCCTATCTTGAATGAAAAGAATGGATCTCTCGCTCTTTTAGAGGACGCCACTTCAAACGTGGTAGACCGAAAACCTCAATTCTGCATTTCAATAGATTCAGCTACGCTTCCGATAATTCTTCTTGATGATTTTGACATGTCTTTTGGAGACTATGACATTATTTTTCTGTCTCCATTGAATCAAGGGTGGAACCCCTTAGTGCCCAAGATGTTTAGGTGAATTGTCCCCCTCCATCTCTTTTTTACTCTTTATTATAGTATTCTTTAGGCAATTGCCCCCCCCCCCCCCCCCCCCCCCCCCCTAAAAAATTAAAATATTATCATCTTTAGGCGATTGACCCCTAACAGAATTATACACATTGTATAGATGTGTTATTAAGATTTTAGGCAATTATCCCCCCTAAAAATTTTAAAATACTATAATCTTTAGGCAATTACCCCAAGCATTATTAAATACATTATATAGAGGTGTTGTTATTAAGGAACGATGAACCAAATACAAAGAGAAATAGTAAAGAGAATCCAAAAATATCTTTACAATCAAAATTTATTTTGTTGAACCCCGTCAGGGGGCGCTGCCCCCATGGACCCCCGACATATCTGCGAACAAATCATCCATACTTCAACTTAAATTTTGTTTAAGAATAATTGTAATTATATAAGACGTTGATGATATTTTTAGAATATATTATATATTCAAGTACAAAGAATCATTAGTCACTAAAATGATATATATATGAAAAAAAATTTCTTCATTTTTACATATAAATTTGCCCCCCTTAAAAATTAAGGCTCGTTCCGCCCCTGCATTGAATCCTACATCGTCTGCTTTAATATTCATTAGGCCACAAATATATATATATCATTTGCTTTTATTTATTCAACGCAATCTCTCTCCTATTTTTTGAAAAATATAAATATAGATGAGAGTTTGCCGTTCTAACATTTAGGTAGAACATTATGCTCTTATTCATTGGCCGGCACCTTCATCACCAAATCATTAGGAAAATAAAATTTTTTCCTAAATGAAATGAAAGAGTCCTCAGTGACGGTGGAAATCACATCGTCAGCTTCGGCGCCTTTTGGGTCCTCTTTGAAACTTCAGATCGTTGCGCAGGACGGTCTTCTGAAGGATTTTTTGAGGATGCATGATCACCCATTTTGCTTCCTTTACCAAAGAGGGGCGCAAATCTAAGTAGGGAAAATCACTTACGAAAGATTGCGGAAAGCCTCTGAAGTAGGAAGAAAAAGGGAGGAAAAACGGAGAGAGGAATGGGGAAAGCCGCTAACTTCTGCGCAAAAGAAGGGGCGCCGAATCATGTAGGAAAAGTCACCTACTTAAAAACGGCGGAAAGCCTCAGAATGCCAAAAGCTAGAAGGCCAGGAGAGGAGGAAGAAATGAGCATTTTGTCCCCTACCCCAAAGGGTGTATTTATAGGATGAAAAGAGAGGGAGTTAATGAAGAAAAATGAGGGGAAATGTTTGAAAATTGGAGGGAGAGGGCTTCTAGAAGAAAGTTTGAATTTTTCTGAATTTTTTCGGAATTGTTTGGGATTTTTTTGGATTTTTTGGATTTTTTATAATCCATGCGAGCCCCACAAAAATTAAAAAAAAAAAAAAAAAGGTGCAGCAACTGCCGCGCGCCCCAGGGGGCGCGCCCCTTGCTCGCACGCCCGCGCAGGCGCCGCCGCCGGCCGGTCGGCCGGTTCGGCTGCCTACGCGTTCCCGGACTCCGATTTTGGGCCCGGACGGTCCAAATTTGACGTTTTTAGGATCCCCGGGCACGTTTTTTGACGTTCCGGACTTAATTTTGACACTTTCGGAGCTCAACAGGACCTCTATGATTAGGTTCGAGCAAACATTTAATTTTTGGAACACAATTTTTTGCGATTCGGCCAATGTAAAATACCGGAACAAATATTTTCGGACTCGTGGAGCTTCGACGTCCGAAAATAGGGGGGCAACTGATATATCGCCAAAAAATCATCTTGATCGGGCACGAATCTCGAGGAAAAACTCAAGTTGGAAACTTCAAAAATTATTTCGGAGACCATTTAAACTCTGATTTCAGCAAGCTTATAGTCGAACTGAGCGTCTCGGAAATACGAATCCAACAACACCAAATTCGACTCAATCTGAGCCCAAACGAGTCCAAATCAAGTACCCGAAGTGCTGTTGGAAACATCGAACAGCAATTTGAGTTACCAAACGGTCTCCGATTTTGACGAGCTTATAGTCGAATCGAGCGGCTCGACGAGACGAATCCAACGAGCCCAAGATCGCAGAATTCTGATACCATTAAGACCTTAAGATGCTCAATAAACGGCTCATGATCAAGGGATTCAATATGAGCCGTTCATCCGGATCACTCCTTATTTGCCCCTGATCCCTCACATATTTACGGGCTATGCCACTCCAGAAAAACTATAAATTGCCCCTCATTTCTCTTAAGAGGGGACCCAAGCCAAGAAGAGAAGAGGAGAAGGAAGAGAAGAGAAGTCTAGGAGGGAACAGCTCCTCCTCGACCACCGCCGGAACTTCGCCGGAACTCTGCCGGAACACCACCGAAGCACCACCGGGCGCCCGAGGGACGCCGGAGCTCTGCCCAACACCAGAGCAACATCAAAATTCTGCCCGACGCCACAATTCTACCCGACGCCTGAGTGACGCCGGACTTCTTTCCAAGTGACGCCGGAATTCTGCCCGACACCCGAGTAACGTCGGAACTCTGCTTGGCCTCGTAACTGATACTCATTGTAATCTGATCGTCCTGAATTTAAAGGACGAATCAGCCTCGTGTATTTCAAACAACACTAGTGGAACTCTTTCAACTAGGCGTGGCCCCGTGGTTTTTTCCCTTTTCAGGGTTTTCCACGTAAAAATTTTGATGTTACTATTTCAATTCTGTTTGTGTGCTGGATATACGTACAACGCTGAGACGGAAAATTAAAATCTATCACCGCGTATATTTGAGTCCACAACAATGATAAAAATGCTCTATCTACGAATCAGTACTTATCATCAATCAAATTCATAGACAATACTCTTACCAAACTCATCTTGCGTTAGGATGACTCTAAATAATTTAGACAACTTAAAAATGTCAAAATAAAATTGCTTTTTTAAGGAATGACATCGAAAGTAGTATTTTAAACAATAAATTGGAACATTCCTCTTAGAATGAGTCATTCATCCATTAATTTTTTTAATGATACTGGAGTGATTGAAGAGACCATTGTTTTTCTTCATTTAAAGTGTGAAGTTCTCTACTTTAGTATAACTATGCTGTGTTAGGGTCTTGCTATATATATCAAATAAAACATAAAAAGTTTCGAAATGCACGATGAAATGCAGGGAAGTAGAACACTTCACACTTTAAATGAATGATGCCAACCAAACAGCCTGTATAATGATGGAATTTCTCGAGTTCCAAAGAAGTCACTTGAGAGCTTAACTGGAGATTTCTTTCCTTTTTAACACAGCATAGTTATACTAAATTCGGTAGCTTATGTTAACAGAACCGGTTGTAATGTTCTGTGATAGTTGTCATTTTTTATGCATGTTGATAATTCTTCAGATTTTAGAATAAGTTTCAATCAAGATAGAACAAAAAGTGTTTTTTTAGGTTGATGAAGTCATGTGGAGTGATGATGTTAAACTAACAGGCCTCTAGAACACTTAACAAATTTTTATTTATTTATTTATTGTCTGTTTTTGGGCAACTTAAGCTTCAAGCATCGATCCTGAAGGATGTTTTTTTTTTCCGACCATCTGCATTTTATATTTTTTGTTTCATATATCTATATAATATATAAAAGTTCAGGCCATCCCCTTTCAATTAAAATGATAGTAAACTAATTGTGAAGTATGAAAGTTGATTTCTGTTATTATGCAGGAAGGCGACTGTAAAGAGGCAGACAAAGATAATTGGAGTGATTGAAGAGACCAATGTTTTTCTTCTTCCAAATGAGTCATTCATCCATTAATTTAGCAAGTAGGAATCAAAATTAGAGAATAAGAAAACAAAAAATATAAACCTCTTAATTGCGATTCTGTAGAGGAGGATGAGCTCTGAGATACGTTGCAAATCTACCAGGAAAAGGTACGCTTAACTCCCCTTCGATGGAGGCATCGATACACTGAAGAACAACTTTTGGAGATGTGGAACTTGCAAGGAAGAAAGATATGCATAATGTATCAGTGACTGTCGAAGCAAGTGGGTAAGAAGAAGGTTGAAGTCATTTATTAAAATAATTTGACGGTGTAAGAAACGGGTGGGAGGTAGGAGTTAGGGCAACATGATCGGAGAGAAAATCTGCCTGTAGAAAGATGGAAGAGCAAGATCGGTGTTCATGGGGCGAGGTAAGGTGCTCAAATAGGAGAGGGCGTACCTATGGATGACGAATGTTGCGAAAAACGGATGGATGCGAATGGGATTGAGTTGATTTTTGCTGGACAAAGCGGGTCGATAAAGGAATAAACGGGCACTGCAGGAAGGAGGAGGCGATGGAAGGGGCTATAGAGGAATCTCGAACAATTATCTAAGCTGATTTCAGGCCGTGTGAATGGGATTCGATGTTCAGCTCTTGTTCAAGGCGTTGTGGCGCTGAATGGGATGCTTGAAGAAGAGGATACGTGATTTCGTGCGCAACGTGCGAGGGTAAAATAGAGAAAACACGATAACAGTTCGCGGAACGCTCTGAAACACTCACTTTTCGCTTCCACGTTTTTTAGTAAAACAACGGTATTAAGAACGTAATAAGAAAAAGCGGTTTTATCAAACGATTAATTTTTTTCTGCTTGAACGTTTGTAGACGGAACAAGCATTAAAAACGTAGAAACAAACGAAGCCTTATTCCTTAAAACCTGCATATTCCATAAAACTGCTTATATTTATAACACAAGAAAGAAAAAAAAAACAATTACTCCATTGCTCCAAATATTTTTCTTGCCATTCCACTAAACAATTACAGATTTTTGTTTCATACAATAGAAGGATAAAATACATTCTTTCATCCAAAAAACATCATATTTTTCTTGGCAATCCACAAAACCATGTAAGGTTAAACACAACATATGCTCCAACACAACATAGCACTAGCCTAAATAAAGTCGGACTGTAATGTCGATAAAAACCATCACTACAAAAACTTTCATCAGAAGAAGAATAAAGTCGAGCTTCTTAGAATTCCTTGCATCACATGCCTTAAATTGGTACTGTGTCACATATGCTGGCTTTTCTTGTTCTTCCTCATCTAGCCATTTAAAGAACCTGCAATCATCCTCAGTCTGATTATAAATGCACCTATAAAACTATCTTCCACTGTTAGGTCCTCGGTGGCAGGTAAACACGACACATTTTAGGTGGCAATTGCAGTGAACCTTGGGATGCTGCGGCCGGTTTTTCACAACGGATGAATTCGAAGAACTCATTAAAACCTTTACAAAACCTGAATGAAGGCACAATATTAGATTTATACATACGCAATTAGCTTGTGAAAAACCTTTACAAAACCTGCAATACAAAATCTAGATTTATAAAAAAATCTAATAAATGCTTAGATTGTGAAAATCTGTGGATGAGCTTTTTTCAAGTTTTGATGGAAATCCACTTGCGACAGCTTCGGTGAGTTTTCATATATGCTCTCAAAAGCCTATAATTGATTGGGCTGAATGATTTACGCTCTTTCTTATTGTGATGTAGGTCAATAAATGCTTAGATTGTGCTTTAATACAATGTGTTGCAAGCCCAGAAAGCAGGGAAGCAAACAAGCAAGCAAATCTAAGACTAAGCGCATCATTCAGAACCTTATACTTCAAGTATGCATGGATTTTCAACACAATTCTTAAATTTCAAAATTAAAAAAAAAGAGAGCATGGACAACATACCTTCTCGCGATCTCAAACGCAAGCTATAGACTTCACCTTCCTCCGCTCTCGCGATCTCCAAATCGCCGACCACTTGCGCCGCCCTAACTTCCTCTTAGATTCGCGCCAAACAAGTTGGGAGAAAAAACGTCGTGAAGTCCGACCTAAACGGAGTGGTAGCAGTGATGTAAAGCATAAGTTTTCGGTGGTATAAGAATAATATTAAACTTTGAGTGGTTAGATATGTAAATGATTAAAAATATAACGATATATATGTAAATTTACGTTTCTTCTGAGCAACACAAACAGCCCCGCGAAAGAAAAACAACTCGTGACGTTTGCCGCCGTCTTTGCTTGACTAACATTTCTTGAAATTTCAAGCTTCTAACCCTAGTCGCGTCGCATAATCTTATAAACGATCCTCACTACCTCCAGCGGCCCGATATCTACTCCAGTCCTTTCCCGCGGCGGGAAATTGCGCAGATTTTAAATGGGGAGAAATTTTTCAGAAGGGAATCAGTACAACTATACAATCACTTCAAATTACCGAGGTGACGTTTTACACACATACAGCGTCCTCATCTTTCGTTTAATTCCTTTATTAGCTTCTTAGACCCTTAACCAAATCCAGTCTAAATGCTTCGATCTTCCAACGCTGAACAAGATAAAAAGTCGATTTTTGATTTCTGATCCTGATAATTTGCACAAAAAGATGTCGGCTAAATGGCGAGCCATACAGCACAGACACCGTTACACCTACAATTCGGTGTTTTTTCCTAAACCCTACATCGAAACCCTCAACCTCCTCCCCCAAGAAGCCTTTTCCTCCTTCAATTTCTTCCCTATATTGAAGGATTTCATTTCCTTGAACTCCACTTACTCGCAAATCTCTGCCGCGAAGGACCTCTCTTCATCTTTTACCCAATTACTGAACTCACCATATATACAGGAAGGCGTGTTCTCCAGCGCCATCCGACTTTATCTTGAAATACTCTTTCTTGAGAACTCCTTACCTCTCCACCGAACCCTTATCTCCCCTCTTTCCAAAAACAAGAAGTTTCTTTCAGTGATCTGTAGCTGCTTTGTTGCTCTTTGCAAGGAGTATGGGGATTTAGGTAAAAAAGGGATAAGGAGGTTTTTGGTTTCCCGAGCAGCTTTATCTTTGATGGGTTACCCCAAATTGGGATTTTTAAATGAAGCAGTGGAGAAATGTTCGATCTTGGTGGCAACTGATATTGCTTCTGGTTTGGCCGGTGTGATTTTGGACGTTGATCGTGGATCTAGACCATCTCCACTGGTGATGGAGCAGTGCCAAGATGCCATGTCTTGCTTGTACTACTTGCTTCAAAAGTTCCCACACACCTTCTCGGTCCCAGAGGAGGATTTCTGCACATTTGAAGAAATTATTGATGTCATATTGAGTGTTTTGAAGTCATCGGCCTTTTCAAGGGATTGCTTGGTAGCTGCTGGTGTGAGCTTTTGTGCTGCAATTCAGGCTCGTGTAAGATCCGAGGATGTCTCATGTTTTCTATCTAAAGCAGTCTTTGATTTTTCTGGTGGAGATAGAGATATCATGGAGTTTGCTGGCAACTTGTGTTTTGAGATACGAGGCTTCTCAATTTTGAGCAGGCTTTGCTTGCTGAGAGGTATAGTAACTGCTGTATCTAGGGCTGTGCTCAATGTCAACTTCAAATCAGCCAATGGTAGCATATGGACTCTACTTTATAATGCAATTTTGCCCGAGCTTTGCCAATATTGCGAGAAACCAATTGACAGACATTTCAATTTTCATGCATTAACGGTTTTACAAATTTGCTTGCAGCAGATGAAAACATCAATTTTGGTAGGTCTAACTAATGTTTCAGGAGATTATGATCCTCTTCCTGAGGAGATGACAAGCCGATTGCTTAGGGTTATTTGGAATAATCTTGAAGATCCTCTAAGTCAAACTGTAAAGCAGGTGCATCTCATATTTGATCTTCTTTTGGATATCAAATCATCTCTTCCATCAAAAGATGGCAATGAGAATAATAGAGCCGTCTTGTGCAAGATTGCTTTAGACCTTCTTCGGTTGGGAGCTCGTTGTAAAGGCAAGTATGTGCCTTTAGCTTCTCTAGGAAAACGGTTGGGGTCGAAGTCTCTTCTGGATTTAAATCCAAACCTCCTTTTTGAAACTATTTATGGCTATATTGATGATGATGTTTGTTGTGCTGTCACATCATTTCTAAAATGCTTTCTTGAATGTTTGCGCGATGAGTGCTGGTGCCATGATGGAATTGAAGAAGGATATGCAACTTTCAGAAAATTATGTCTTCCACCCTTATTGCAAGGGCTTGTATCTGGAAATTCAAAACTCCGTACAAACTTGAATACCTATGCTCTCCCTGCCTTGCTTGAGGTTGATTCAGATAGCATATTTCCAATGCTTTCTTTCATATCCGTCGGGCCTTTCTTCAAGGGAGAATTAAATGTGGATCTGAAGCTTGATTCATGTGTAGCTGCTGTTGTTTCCTTGCTCAAGGTGTCTAGAACACTGGCTCTTATTGAGGGGGATATTGATCTGGAGTCGGACTCTTTGAACGAGCCATGTGGTTCCAGAGGTGTTGCTGTTGTTTGCTTAAAAGGGACTAATGTTAGAGTGCTTGTTGACTGGTTAATTCTTGCTTTGACACATGCTGATGAATGTTTACGGATTGATGCGGCAGAGTCTCTGTTTTTGAATCCCAAATCAGCCAGTCTCCCGTCCTCTTTAGAGCTCATGTTGATGAGAGAGGCTGTTCCTTTGAACATGCGCTGTTCTTCAACAGCTTTTCAGATGAAATGGACAAGCTTGTTCAGGAAGTTCTTTGTTCGGGTGAGGCTAGCTTTAGAGAGGCAAGTAAAACAAGGTCAATGGAAGCCTGTCACGTGCAATGGTGGTGCGAGTATTACAACTGCTGATTTGTCTGGTGTATCTGTGATCCATAGGGCAGAGCATCTTTTCCAGTTCATGAAGTGGTTGAGTTGCTTTCTCTTTTATTCATGTTACCCTTCTGCCCCATATGAGAGGAAAACAATGGCCATGGAGCTAATCATAGTAATGATGGATGTTTGGCCTCCAAAGATGTTGCAAGACAATCATAATATCTGTCCTTACAGTGAAGGATTGATTTCTGCAGATTCAACTTTGTTGTTAGTTGGATCTATAATTGATAGTTGGGATAAATTAAGACAAAATTCTTTCCGCATTCTCCTATGTTTTCCCACTCCTCTTCCTGGTATTTCTTCTCATGATACTGTGAACATGGCAATTCATTGGGCAAAAAGATTGGTCTGCAGTCCACGTGTTAGGGAGAGTGATGCTGGTGCTTTGACCTTTAGACTATTATTTAGGAAATATGTCATGGACCTTGGATGGAGCATTCAAATTTCTCTTAGTAGCGCTCAAATTGATTCCCAGTCACATCTTATGAGTAGTGGTTCAAACATTTTCAGCAGCAAGGCTCCACTTTTGGCTTACATATCTGCACTTATTGAATGGCTGCGTGTTTCTGTTGAAGAGGGTGAAAAAGATCTCTCTGAAGCATGCAGAAACAGTTTTGTTCATGGGGTACTGCTTACTTTGCGGTACACATTTGAGGAGTTGGATTGGAATTCCGAGGAAGTAGTGTCAAGTAGCATGGATTTTAGATGCTTACTTCAGAATCTTTTGGAATTGATTATGAGAGTGACTTCATTGGCCCTTTGGGTGGTTTCTGCAGATGCATGGTATATGCCATATGACATGGATGATGTGATTGATGAGGATAATTTTGTATCAGATTCCTCGTTAGGGATGGATTCAATAGAGTCCTCTTTAGAACAAGTGTACACGGTTAAGAAATATGATAATAATGAAAAACCAGCAGAACATGCTGTTATGGTTGGTTGTTGGCTTGCAATGAAAGAGGTGAAGCGCATCTCTTATTCATGTTTATATTTATTGAGAAATTATTATGTGCGGACTATGTATATAATTCTATATGCGTAGCATGAGAGTACATAGATGCGTATTTGTTGTTTACTTCATTTAATTGGATAATAAGCTGTCTACTGCTGTGAACGTGCTGTGTGCTTCATCAAGTTGGAATATACAATTAGGATACAGTTGTATACTTTCATTGTCCTCATCTCGAGCTATGTATGTAGTTCGTACAGAGTTATGTACATAGTCCGCAATAAGAATTTCTCTTATTTCTCTTGCAATAATTCTGTTGTTTATAAATTGTTTTCCACCAATTTCCTGGATGCTGGATTTTGTTTTTCTTAGCTATGTTTTTCTGGTTACTGAATTTTTAGGCTATGTTGGCATAGTTTTTAAGGGGAGAAGTTATGAACAGTCAACATTCAAATGACCATGTTTTTTTTTTTTTAAATTTTTATTAATTTTTTTTTTCAGGTGAGTCTTCTCTTAGGAACAATCATTAGGAAAGTTCCATTGCCAAGCTGCTCTTTATTTGAATCGTCTATGCATGATTATCCTGTTAGAAATGGTGATGAAACAGAAGTGATTGTAACTGAAGATGGATTGCTTGATTTGCAACAACTGGAATCAATAGGAAGCCATTTCTTGCAAGTTCTGTTAAAGATGAAACACAATGGTGCAATTGATAAGACCAGGGCTGGCTTCACTGCCCTTTGCAATCGTCTTCTATGCTCAAATAATCCTAGGTATGTTTTACTGGTTTGTCTTGATTGAATTTTTGGCTTTGGCTTATTTTTATATATGGGTTCTGAAATGGTTTGTGGGGTTCTCCTTGCAGTAGATCCAAAATTAGAAATGGAATTATCTCCTGTGATTCTTGCACTACTTACGATTTACAACTTTAAAATTGTCATTATCAAACTGAATTACATAAAATTGTACCCATTTTGAGAAATCAAAATTATTCATCACTAGGAGTTGCATTTAATGTTGACTTTATCAACCTTCATTTCTTGCAATTGATTCCTTTTAGAGCTGCTTTGATGTTTCTGTAAATAGCAAGTAAATGAGGCTCATTATATGGAACAATTTTTGAATTGAAAGAATTTGAAAAGGGTAAAACTTTTGGCCTTGGTGGTGGACATATTAGATTTGATTTATTTCATTGCCACCCTTCTATAAACAGTCAACATTCAAATCGCAATGAGCCTCATGTTGCACATTCTTACAATTGGCGAAGAGCCTATTGACCAATTTCTATTTCGCTTAAGTTTTTGCTGGTTCCATAGTAATATAATTGGTGGTACTTAGATTTTGCTCATCATCTTTCTTCTCTATTGTGTTCTTGAAAGGCCAAATTAAGTGCAGGAAACTCTAAAAGTAGGAAAAAAAAGTGTTTAGCACCATAGTAGCATCAATACTTGATATATAAAATGATAGATGGAAACATTTTCTTTGTTCCGCAGGCTTTGCAAAATGACAGAGGCTTGGATGGGGCAGCTGATGGAGAGAACAATAGCTAAAGGGCAAACTGTTGATGATTTATTAAGGAGGAGTGCAGGAATTCCTGCTGCCTTTATTGCATTTTTCCTGTCAGAGCCAGAGGGAACACCAAAAATGCTACTACCAAAAGCATTAAGCTGGTTAATTAATGTTGCTAAAAAGTCATTGAGCAAAGATTTTGAAGGAAGTAACCAGAATAAAGAAGTACCGCACAAGATTTTTATAGAGGATCATAATGAAGCAAATGGAAGCGCCTCTAAGATGAGAAATGAGGGTGTAATACCAACTGTTCATGCATTCAATGTGCTCAGAGCTTCTTTCAATGACACAAATTTAGCATCGGACACTTCTGGTTTCTGTGCCGAGGCATTGATTGTTGCAATACGTTCTTTCTCATCTCCTTACTGGGAGGTCCGGAATAGTGCTTGTCTTGCATATACTTCATTGGTTCGTCGTATGATTGGATTTCTTAATGTTCATAAACGAGAATCTTCAAGACGGGCATTAACTGGCCTTGAATTCTTCCACAGGTATCTATTTTACTAGGGTGAATTTCTGTATTACGCTTCAAGCATATAAATTATTTGACACTTATTTCAGTGTTATGCATTGATAGTATAGCACATTATCGATCACTTACAGATTTACTACTTTGTAAGTAACTATTAGTTGCTTTTAATAAAGTTTTAGTTCTGTCCTGTTAGTGTTTGACATTTTTTATCGGTAATAATGAACTATTGAAGAGTTAACGTATAGCAGCTCGTAGAGCTCTCCATCAAATGGAGAGATTTTATACTTTTAAGTTTTATTTGTTAAGGTTTTTGAAAGGGAGATAAAATTGTAAAGGACTACATTTTTATTGAATTGTAATCATAGTTCATCTATATCTAAAGCAAATATTAGAAAGAATAATACCTTCAATAATAAGGAAATATTACTATGTAGCATAAAATATATTAACTTGAATTTGAAAACGATAATGACCAAAGATGAAAAGGTTGAAGGTTTTGTTGCTTAGAGGTTGCGAGTATCGTAAGAGGAATGTGATTGATCAGTGAGAGAGAGTATTTGTAAATTATACACAAAGGGACGACAACAAGAATCATGTTAGATAAAACACAAATAAGATCTCTAAAACATAGGTGTCTATAAAGTGTTGACAATGGAGACTAGTTGCCGATAGCATCCCGTGAGGTGAGAGGAGCATCATGGTTGTAGGAGCAACATATGCTCAGTGCAGTGACAGTGAGGGTTGCACAAAGACAGTGCTATTGTTGCAAAGGCTAGTAGATGTCGTGAGGATATCAACATATCTGTTATGTTTTGCGCATTGTAGTGAAGAAGATGGTAGCAAGACGTGCATGAGGATGCATGCAAATAGAGGATACACTTAAATTGCGAACAAATGTGTACAAATAAATGACAATAGGATGCGTGTGAATGGAGGCCATGTCACAAAGAGTAGATGACAAGGTCATTAGACAGAGGACTATCAAGCAAGATGTCAGTGGTGGGATGCTGTAGAAGACAGTGTGGGTAGCACAGGAGGATTGATCATCGGCCATGAAGTGATACGGTTAGATTGAAGATGTTCGGGGAAACTAGAGGAGTAGGTCGCTGAGCGGCTGGAACCATATCTCTTCAGTTAATTGCCATCCCAGTACAAGCTTGTTTGTTTATATATAAGTAATAAGATAACAAGTAAAGCAACTACAATACAGGATAATATGTTTGATAATAAATAAATATTATAATAATAATAAGTGCATATTCCTATTATAAATTACTTAGCATTTGTGATCATTTATATTAATAACCACTGAATTATTCTTACGCGCTGTATGGGAAAAATCATTTCACTTTCTAGTAGGTTTCTGAATGATTTAATTATCATGTTGAGGCCTGGTCACATAATAATCATTCTGATAACTAAAATCAACTTTAATGTTCCATTGGCCATCATCATACTGGCAGAAAATAGCTTTTCACTGTGGCTTGCATGTCTATTGGCGTGCACCTGCTTGGAATTTATTCGTAGAAGTTTTGATGAGGATTTATTGACCATGATCTGGAAGAAAATTCAGTTCTATGATATGCTTTAATAGGTTCCTATATTTTATTTTATTTTTCTGTTACGTTTAAGATTTGATCCCCTTTTTTTTTCTCTTGAAGGTACCCAGCTCTTCATCCATTTTTGTGCAGTGAACTGGAGGTCGCCACAAAACAACTTGGTGATGAATATTCCATGGATGCAGATTTGAATATCACTAAATCTGTTCATCCAAGCTTGTGTCCAATCCTCATTCTTCTATCCAGGCTAAATCCATCTCTTATCAGCATTGGAGCTGATGATCTTCTAGATCCCTTTATGCTAACGCCTTTTATACGGAGATGCGGAACCCAAAGCAACCTCCGTGTTCGTGTTCTTGCAGCAAGGGCTTTGATTGGTTTAGTTTCTAATGAGAAGCTGCAGGGTGTCATCACTGACGCGACCTGCAGTTTGCCGCTTGAAAGGCATCTGATGGCAAGAACCAGCTTTTCTTTTAACTCAATACATGGAATTCTGTTGCAGCTATCTTCTCTTCTTGATAACAATTGCATGAACTTGACTGATATCATGAAGAAAGATGACATTATTAGCGAAGTCATCGATGCACTTAGGCAGCGGTCATGGATTGGTAGCATCCGGTCATGTCCTTGTCCTATGTTGAATAGTTTATTTCTAATAGTTTTGGATCAGATGAGTAGCATTGCATTGTCCTACTCGAGCAAGCATACTATTGCCATTCAAACCCTGTTGATGAATCTAGCATTTGAATGCATGAATGAGAAAAATATTTCTGGTCCTGCTTTATATGACCCAACAATGGTTGAGCTCCGCAAGCAAGCAGCTGCATCCTATTTCAGTTGCCTATTTGGTACTAAAAATGAAGCTCCGAACAAATGTCTTGCGCTGCAGAATTTTAGTAAGTCTACCTTTAAACCGAGTAAGCTACATTCAAATAATTTTCCTGTCTCAGAACTTCAGGAAAGGATAGTTTCCTGCATCTCTGATTCTATGTATGAAGTTAGAATCATAACGCTTAAAAAGCTTCTCCAACTTGCGAACTGTATGATTTCTGGGAGCGATGATGAGAGAACCGCCATTTGCGTCTGGGTAAAGACCACTTTACAGTCTGACCTGATTCAGTTATTATCAAAGGAAGAGAACCCAAAGTGTATTTACTACATGTTAAAGATCATCTTCGCTTGTAGTGCCCTTCAATCCAATGAATTTATGGATTGGAATACAGCATTCTGTTTCTGGGATACGTTAGTTCATCTGAAGGATACAGTAAGGCGTGCAAAGACGAGAGAAATTTTACATTGTTGCATGGCTATATGCACAAAGACGTTTGCGAAAATGCTTAGGAGCTTTACATCAGGTGACGAGCATCAGATACAAGGAGAGATTACCAGAGCCTTTAAATGCATTAATTCTTTCATTATACTAACTAAACAGCATAGTGCGCCTTCTGAACCTGTTAACATGAGGAGAGCTGCTGCAGAAGCCATTGTAGCTTCAGGATTGCTTGAAGAAGCCATTTTTGTTGCTTCACATGTGTCAAACAACTGTGTCCTATCTGAAGCAGCTAATGTCATCGAAGAAGAAGAGCTTCAAGCTGATATTCCAGAGTTCGTGAATCTCTATGCTAGCAGAATTCTAGATTTATGGTTCGTATGCATTCAGCTCTTGGAAGATGAGGATATTTTGATCAGGCAGAATATTGCCATGGATGTTCAGAAATACATCGATTTCAGGGGCTTCGAGGTTCCAAGACAAGTTGATCAAGTGATTGAAGTAATCCTTGGGTTCTTATCTAAAATCTTTAGCCACTGGCTTGAGTACATTGAATATTTATTGAGATATGTTTCAATGGCTGCTGGTTCTGTGAGTTTTCATGGTGATCTGGTTCGGAAGATTTTTGAAAAAGAGATTGATAACCACCATGAAGAAAAGCTCTTGATATGCCAAATCTGTTGTTTTCATTTGGAAAAACTACTAGTTCCAGGATTAGAAGGCCTCTGGGTGAAATTATTGCGGAGATGGAGACTAAGATTCTTACATCAACTGATATCATTTGCTGATGGTTTCCTTGTGACAGAGGGAGATAAGGACTGGATTGGAGGCATAGGAAACCACAAGGATGCTTTTATATCACTCTATACCCTTCTACTTGGCCTTTATGTCCTTTTTCTAGCATCTGAGGGCGTGAGAGATCTAGATGAACTGTATTTATCGAAGTTTTCTGAATTCAAGAAAATTATGAGACCATTTCTCCAAAATCCTCTAATATCAAATTTGTTTCTTAAATTAATTAAATTGGTTGAAAGGTTGGGGGTTTCTCTTGGTTTAGAGTCTTTGGAGCCAAAAGAATACAACTCCGGCTGGGAAGAATTTGATCCCTATTTTCTTTTAAGGTGATGTCAACCTATGTTATTCTTCCATTTTTTTTATTTGGCTTGGAATGTTGTACCAGGTAAAAATGTTTAATATTCATTAAATGGAAGGTGGTCTTTTCAAAGTTTACAGTCTTGTTTGTTCATTCGTTGTGGTATTTGTGCAGCCATAACTTGAAGTCTATGTGTAATTCAATGCTCTAATATTCGATGTTCACCTTAATTTAGACTTTAGAGGCTAATTAAGCCCCCAGTTATCAAAGTTGGTTTAATTTGTGCTGTTTAATTACCTAATTATGCTGCAATCACCTTGCTCAGGAGCTTGAAATAAAGATTGGGTTAGTTTGATGATTCATAATTAAGGAAGAAACAACTCGAAGCAACAATAAGTCTTCTTGCATTCAATTAATGACTGATGATTCATCTCCCAAGACAGTTTACTATTACTGTAATTACTCAAACCTCTTAGGGTTTGTTGACCTCAATACTAGTCTCGGAATCGAGTCGACTGTACAAGGTGAGTTTCAAAAGCAAAAGAGCGCGATGTCGCGCTCGATGTGCGTCAACCGAAAATTAAAATCGTTGAAATGACATCTGTTTGCGAAACATATTGTGCTGATGCGTCCAGAGCAACGGAAAGGGCTATGATTGACATCCATATTGATTGGGGTTGTCGATCGGCGAAAATTTAAATTTTGCGCACGTAAAATAAAGTGACAATGTGTCCGAATGACGACGACGATGTGACAATGGATGAGTCGATGCACAATTAATTAAAAAATTGATTTTGTATAACTGTTGATAATAATAATAATAAGAGAGTTAAAAAAAAAATTCTAAATAAAAAATTCCTAAAATACACCCACTCATATTACACTATCTACATAACTCCCTAACCCTACTCACGATTCACTCGCCTGACCAAACACATGCACACTCCCTCTCTCCCATTCGGCTCCCCCCTCTCATGCTCGCTTCAAGCCGCCGGCCTCCTCCTCCTTCATAGCTCTCCAAGGTAATCCTTTGTCTCCTTCTTCCTCTCTTCTTCTTCTTCTTCTTTCTTTCTTCTTTCTTTCTTCTTCTTTCTTCCTTTTTCATTTCCTTCCATTTTCTTCCCTCCTTTTTCTCTTCTTCTTTTCCTTCATCATCTTCTTCTTCCTCAACATCACCTTCTCAAACCTAAATCTAACTCTAATCCTAATTTTTTTATTTCTCCCTATCTACACCTCAAATCCTACATTTCCCTTCAAAAATAACACTCCTCTACACATCCTACACCTCCACCAAAAAGCCCTATCATCCCTCACTTCATCTCTCTAGCTTAGATAGAAAAAAATTTCTCTTTCTAGAAAGAGAGAATTTTCATAAATTTTTCCTCAAATATCTCATCCAACAACTCCTACACATCCTCCCACTCTCATTCATGCTTTTACCTCAATTTAGAGAGAAAAAAATCATCTCTCTTTCTCTCTCTAAAATTGTAGGGAGAGAGGGATTTTTCCTCTCTAACACTCTTGCCTCATCATAACCATATTCTTATGCATTTCCCACCAAAGCTCTCTCTTTCTCTCTCTAGAAAGAGAGCTCGCACTTTTTTTCTGTCTTTCTAGCATAAATGATGACGAAAAAAATCACATCGTGTATTACAGACCTCTTAGGTGTCGTCGTCGTCTCGCCATCATCGCCTCAATCATAGCGCATATAGGGTATAAACCAAATACTAGTATTTCATAATTTATAAGCATGAAATATAAGTATTCATGACCACTTTTATTGGCGAGCGAGGAAATATAAGTATCCGTGGCCGCTTTTATTAGCGAGCGAGGAAATTTATATGCATGAGGCATAAGTACTCGTGATTGCTTTTATTAACGAACAAAAAAATTCATATACATAAAATATAAGTACCTGTGACAGCTTTTATTAGTGAGCGGGGAATGAAATTTCGGTCATAGTGTCGCCTGACACCTACCGTGACTATCTTTCTTGGCAGACGGGAAGACCTTACACACCCAATGCAAATTATATGACTTAGAAAAAATTTAAAGAAATTAAAAATCTACCCTAATACCTAAGCCAACTAAGTATAAATTACACAATATCCTAGGTTCTAAACATTGAAAGCAAAGATGAAATGAAAAAAATTAGCAAAAATAGAACTCATATAAGAATTAGTTGCTCACCAACGAGCAGGAACCAAACTTCCTTATCATAACTCTTGACTTGCACACACGTAAACTGTAATAACTCAATGTGAAATAATTTTTTTTGAAAAATATAAAAATTTTGAAGTAAAGCGCTTTGGTATTGATCTGGTGAGCGCTGTAGCACCAGGCCATGAACAGGATATATATATTCCTCCCTCACCCCACCAACTTCCTCACTTGGTTGTTTAGCCATGAAGAAATTGAAAAAGAGGAAGAAGAGAGACGAGAGAAATGTCTTGGGATTATATTTGTCAATCATTCTTGTTACAGATTTTATTCTATTTTTTGTAAGTGACTAATCTCTTACTTCTGTTTTCAATAATTTTGATTTATATGAATTTTATCTCTTCTAAATTTACAAAAATTATATTATCTCCTGATTTCATAAGTTTTCACCGTGCAAGTTTGGATAGATTATAGATTTGATCATTCTAAATAGTTTGATATGATTTTATTACATTTTAAATGAAGTACTGAATAATATAAGATACATGATATGATTAATCTACGTGATATCTTATTGATCCACATGATTCATTGTTGAGAGTCATAAGGAGATGTAGATTGATTGAGAGTTATAGGGAGTCAGGGTGACTGATTCACGTGATTCAAGAGAAGTTATAAAGAGTACAATAATTAAGAGTTATAAGAGGTGGCTGATTGAGAGTCATAAGTACAAGAGTAAGATACCCTTAAGATACACTCATTGAATATTTGAATGCTGATACTGACACTGCTACGAACACTATATTGTGACTAACATTAATATTATTTACCGTCATTAACACTATTTAATATTATAGATCATGATACTAATATTGTTACTGGCATTAGTATTATTGATTGTTATTGATACTGTGGTTGATGATATAATGGATTGAGATGTGATGAATTATAGAAGGATAAATTGATACACATAATTGATATAAACATGATGTATATATTTCTTTATATGATTTATAACATATTATTTTTTTATCTTGAATTACTTTCAGTTGTAAGATTTTAGTTATTTACTGGGTTATGTGCTCATTACGTGATTTTATATGTTTTCAAGAAAGGATAATGATTCTATGATATGATGATCCAGATAAGATAAAAATGCAATTATATTTCTTTCTGTTGTTCATTGATAAACTCTAATTAAATGGTTAAAATCAAAGACATATAATTCTTCAAATATAGATCCTGGATTGTGACATAAACTCCCTAGCAACACCCTCTGTAGAAATGAAGTGTGAAAAATGAACTGAACCTCTCACCTATCTATAACATAGAATTCAAATCATTCATGGGCCTCACCTATCTATATACCAACAATCATGCAAAAGAAAATATGCATTCATATTGAATAAGCATAAAATGCATGAAGTATTGTGCAAGCACAGGATACAGCATACCAATCATACAAATACACTATTTAATTGTGTATGTGCATTATGTCAATGTACCTTACAAATGTATTATACATATCTTAGAAACATACAAATCATCATGTAGACACATTATGCTTGTCAAACAAATACATTATGTGTCACTTAAATGTACATCATATCAATCCTCCAGGTGCATTATGTTGATCATGCAAATGCATATACTAATACACAAGTATGCATACAAATATGCAAATGTAGGGGTGTCAATATTGGACCCGACTCGAAAACCCGACCTGAATCCGACCCGAACCCGACCCGAAAATTTCAGGTTTGGGTTGACCCGAACTCGAAACGGGTCGGGTTCGGGTTCAATAATTTGACCCGTTTCAAAAATCGGGTCGGGTTCAAGTTGACCCGCCGACCCAAAAATGACCCGTTTTGACCTAAAACCCATTTTTGACCCGGCAACCCAAGATTGACCCATTTCTACCCCGATTTTGACCCAAAAAATGGAGATTGACCTATTTTTTGACCTGAAAACTAGCAATTTTTTGTTGGCACCGGGTCATTCGGGTCGGGTCGGGTTGACCCAGACCCAAAGCGGGTCGGGTTCGGGTCCGGAAAACTGACCCGTTTGCAAAAACGGGTCATGTTCGGGTTGACCCGAATAGTGCCGGGTCAGTTTCGGGTTTGACCCGAACCTGACCCGTGACCCGAAATAGACACCCCTATGCAAATGTAAATGCACCACGCATATTTACTATTAAACATACAAATACATAATGTGTGTCACTACGCTACATGCAAATGCATCGCATGCATACACTACGAAACATATAGATGTAGCAGGCGTACGCACCACACAACACAGCAATGAATAATGCAAGATGTACTAAAAAGCATGCTACTGCATGGGCCCTGACAAGCGTGACACATACAAGTGATGTCTGAGAATGCTGCGCCAATTGAAAAGTAATGAGTTTTAAAGCATGTAAACATACACCAAATAATAATATAAATGCACATACAAACGTGTAATTGTGCAATATGCACTGAAAAGTAAATATTGCATTGGCCTCGATGAGTGTGACATTTACATGTGACGTCTATGGATGGTACGAGGACTAAAAAAGTAATGAATGAGGTTTCAAACATATAAAATACATTATCTAAGTATGCTGACATACTCACACATATCATTTACAATGAAATTTAAGATACCCACATGTGCTCCGACAAGTGCGTTACGCTCCTAAACCCTTAATAGAGAATGATGTGTGCGTCAAAAGTGAACTTAGGTTCAAGTACGATCCTCCTCTTTGAATGGACCGAAGTTGACATGACTTGAATGATCGAATAAATACACGGTCATAATGTCAACCAAAGTATTTTATTTTATACGTTCATATTAGACCTTCAAGGTCTATTATAAGAAATATTCATTACTAAAAAATATAAACTCTCGAGATCGTCGCTCATTAAATAAATCGAAATATTTGAATTTTATGCATTCATATTAGGCCTTTAAGGTCTTTTATAAAGAAAACTCATTCATCAAAATACATACACTCGGATTCGATATGTATGTATACAACAACTCCTAAAATTAGGAGCTTAACCCGATCCTCGATTTGCAAGCAAACATAGTTGACAATGTTTAAATGATGAAATGATCATACTCATAAACCCTTGATAATGATCGTGTTGACAGAAAATCTCAACCGAAGGGTACCTCAAATATTTAAAATGCATCCCAAATTCTTATAAAATACAAGCATCTAGAGTGACAATAAAGTCACCCCAATGATGACCGTGTTAAATGTAAATCTTAACCGGAGGGATCAATTCACAAATACCCATCAAAGACTTAGAATCCTACATTTATTGATAAAATTAATATTTAAAATTAAAATTCAATCATCTAAATAACTTAAAACAAAATCCATCCACCCTCCGCAACAGTTTGTCGAGGTGGACAAATATGAAAATCACTTTAGCTCACAAAGATCAAATGTCTAGTCGATAATATTACTAGGATTCATTCTCAAATAATCTCTTATTAGTAATGACGTAACACATGTCCTCTAACTGGTAATTTTGTCGCCAAATAGTGCACAACAGATAAATGGTTATGATCGAAACCCTCTGACCGGGTGGCCTTGCTGCCAGGAAACATTAAATTATAGTTATGATCAGAGCCCGTATATTGCACAACGATGCTAAATCATTGAGAATTGAATCAATAGGGCATAAAGCCCTTTGTTAGCTAAGACAGACTCAAATCTATCCACTTAGACAAACATTCACCTCAAGTCTATAAATTACCCTTGAACGAAGCAACCCATGGTTGCCAACAAGGATCCTTCGATCAGGTTGGGTCAAATGCCTCCTCTGACTAAGTAGACTAGGGACCACGATAGCCCGTGACGACAGACTCATGGGATCTTGATCGAGTTCATCATCATTCCCCCCACCATCCACTTTAAATGCGCGGTGATATAAATTTCAATTTTTAAATATCAAATTTTGCTGCTACGATATGCTGGATACTATGTATCTGTTCAATGAATAGCTTTAATCAAAAGTTCTCTCTCATCATCCAAAGGGGTAATTAACTATAGAGGCTTGCGCCTATAGAAAACCAGAACTCAGATCATAAAGTTCTCACAAATTGAGGTCGAAATTTTTGAGTAGTGTCTTATTTAAAACCCAATCTACCTTCCGAAAATTTGCCTCGGAACTTACTCGTTAAAATTCTCCTCAATGACCAAAAAAGAAAGAGATTGCGGAGAGGTCGAGGCGTAAATTTTCAAAGTGCACAAAGGTTCTCATACACCACCAATAACTTCTACATGACTTTGGCATTTTAGAGAATCATAATTAAAATTGTAATAAGATTGATGATAGATTGTAAATACTGAATACTACTTCCTCATATATTATAATATTATTAAGATTCTGTCACCCTCCTATAATGAATATAAGTTTACAATTAAATTATTTAAATCTTTAAATTGATATTTTGTTTTATTTTTTACTTATTTTGCATAGAAGGTTATGATACAGCCGCATAAACACAATGAGCCGTTCTTTTTTTTCTTGTGTGTGTGAATTTTTTTGGTAGCGAAATTCACTCTTTTTTTATAAGCAGTATACTCTTGCATATACATTTGCTCATATGAGGAAAAAACAAAAAAAACTACAGTGAATAGTCATTTTGGTAATGCCCCGAGGGATATCAACAAACTCGAGACTCGAGAGCGAATGTAATAGGAACGCTCAGAGGTCACATGCTCAAATTTAAATTTCATGCACGTAAAGTGAATATTATAATGCCAATTTTTTATGACGAACAAGAAATACAACAAATTCAATAGAATTTCCCACCGACCCCGGTTTCCAAGGCACGATAGCTGCAGCCATGCAACGTAAAAACCTTCATCATTATTTACATGACTGTTATAAATTGAATAGTGTCATAGTTAAACTATTACTATGAACTGATAATATTGAGGTTTTAAATATTAATATGCCTTCGATTGTGATGTTCTGCTTCATACGTAACCTCGTCGTGCATTAAAATTGTTCCATATAGTGATCTTACAGGAAGCTGGCAAATAAATTCAGTTTTTTTAACCAGAAATCAGATTTCATTCTCTAATAATATCCAGCATTCGTAAGTCATACAAATCAAAGCAGAAAAAAGAGACCAGAGAAAAAACAAATTATTTTGGGGAACTAAAAAGCTAGTTTGAATCAAAAGAAAGATAATACCCGAGTCTAAGGAACACAATGTCTCTAAAGGAAAAAAAGGCTGCTAGATACGGCTGCTTTTCCTGCTTGGAATCAAACTTTATAGCCATATACGATGATTAGTCATCATCTTCATGTTGTTCTTCTATTTCTTCATCATCTGGTTCGACATCATATTGTACTTTGATTTCATCTTGTTCGAAACTATCAGAGTCATTTTTGTCATCGTTAACTTCACCCTGAAATTGAAAATAGCAATAATTCTGTCAATTTAAATTAAATCAGATACTGCTGTGAAAGCAATAGAATAGAATGATAACCCTTTTCCTTCCCACGACCATCTAACAGCTTTATTAATGCCTTTTTTTTTTTTTTTGCTATATTGTACATGCATCTTCAATTTAATCACTCATAGTACACGGCAGGTGAGAGTCATTTGTAAAACCTCACCGGCTTTTAATAACAAATGCAACTCCATAGTGTTAGACAAAAAAGCATGCGGATCCGAACATGAGAACATTAGAACATTTGTAAAATATTACCCTCGGATCATTCATCGATTAGCCATAACCGAGACCTACGAGGCCTCAAGCACAGAAAACTAAAATGATTATTTCATTTATAACAAGTTAAAAGTATACAAAATTTCAAAAGAAGAATAAAAAAAAATTCAAGACCTTCAAAGTCTAAGCGAAAGGCCACAATTAAAGAAAGATAAGGAGCAATTCAAGATTCCCTCAAGGATGATGGCCAACCATGCATGGCTTGATAGGAGAGAGTGATCATCTCTTTCAATTATGATGAATATGAGGTCAGTTGCTTACGTGAATTGAGTTCTTTCTTTAAAAGTTTGAGTTGTTTACAAAAAGGTAATCCTTTTATAGATACTTCATACTTATCCTTTCCACTTTTCTGTTTCTTCATTCTTATGCCTGCTGACCTCATTTTTTTATGAGGTCGATGTCCCCAAGATGATCTTTAGTACATAGGCATTCGTAGCCTAGCATAGTCATGTCCAGTGGTAGGATTTTCCTTAGGTGGACACCCAATGACGTAGCACTGACTCGGCCTTATAATTTGACCAAAATCAAACCCAGTTTGATCATAATCCAATTTGATTCCAAGCATGATAGTATGATTGAACGTCGTTGAGTTAATTTGACTAGAGTTGAGTTCGATCTGAATTCGATCAGTTCAATTGACACTACATAACCATCTCAGGTTAATTGGATATTAAATCAAGCCATCTGAACTAAATCCAAACTAAATATATCAAATCTGATGCTAATCGAGCCTGATTTTGTCAAGACAACATTAATTAAATTAAAATTATCCAATTCGAACATAATTCGAACTAAATCGGCATCAATCAAAATGTGTCGATGCAATCGACGCACTTCCGAGTTGAATTCACTCAATTCGAGTTCTATTTAACTTCGGTACCATGGATTAGCCCAAATTGGCTCGCCTCAATAAATCCCCAGTGGAGTCGCCAAAAATCTGTGGGCTCCGAAAATTCGGTCCCGGCCTCTCCCGTTGCTTTCTTCGGGGGAGTTTTAACGGATTTAAGTTCCGGGGTAAATTTTGGGAAGACATATGGGTTTGTAGATAAGCCACAACCTAGAGATTTCACCCTCATTTTTGCGAGGACTTTATGATCTGAGTTCTGGTTTCCTATAGGTGCAAGCCCCTATAGTTAATTACCCCTCCCGATCACGAGAGAGAACTTTCGATTAAGGCTAGTCGTCAATCAGATACGTAGAGGCACGTGAGTCTGGCATATAGTAGCAGCATGGGTATTTGGAATGGTTGGAAAATTGATATTTAAAATTTGAAATTTCACCATCTTGCACTAAAAGCGGATGGCGGGGGAATGGATGATGGACCCGATCAAGATCCCATGGTTCCGTCGTCCCGGGCCATCGTGGTCCCTGGTCTACTTAGTCAAAAGAGGTAGTTGACCCAACCTGACAGAAGGATCCTTGTCGGCAGCCATTGGTTGCTTCGTCCAAGGGTACCTTGTAGACCTGGGGGGAGTATTTGCCTAAGGGGACAAATTTGAATCCACCTTAGCTAACAAAGGGCTTTATGCATTATCGATTATATCCTATTGATTCATATCTCAAGGATTTGATACCACTAAAGAACGTATTGGCTCTGGCCATAACCGTTATCTTGTGGTGCAATTTGGCGGAAAAACCACTCGGTTCAGAAGGCCCCGGGTCATAACCGTTTATCCTGCGGAGCCATTTGGAGGCAAAACCGCCGATTAAAGGACACGTACCACGTCCTTATTGACAGAAGATTATTTGAGAATGGATCCTAGTGATATTTTTGACTAGGCGCGAGCTCTATGTGAGCCGAGGTAATTTTATTAATTTATCCAACCCGGCAAACTATTGCGGAGGGTGGATAAATTTTGCTTTAAGCATTAAATGATTGGATTTTAATTTTAAATATTTGGAGTTTTGGATTTTTGGATTTTTTAGGTTTTAGATTTTCTGGGTACTTGAGTGGAGTTTTGAAAATATTGAAATTAACCTCTCCAGTTGATATTTTCTATTCAACACGACCATCATCAGAGTGCCTGGGGTCATTTGCATTTGTGGAATGAACCTTGTCGACTCTGTCGAGCTGTCAACAAAGGATCGGATTTCGTAGGTTTCAAATCTTTGTTGAGGAATTTTTTTTTGTTATAGACCTTGAAGGCCTAATATGAACTATAAAACAAATATTCTGGTTGGTCTCGTGACCGTATACTTGTTTTATGGTTCGAGCTGTGTCAACTACTATTCACCCGCATAGAAGGATCGGGCTCGAACTTGGGTTTATTTTCTGACCCACGTAGCATCCCTAGACGTCACGTGTGTGCTCATAACATGCTCGCCGGGGCCCATGCGGGTATTTGGGGGCATTTTATAATTATTTACTGAACCATGTTGACTCCTATTTACCCGCTTAGGAGGATCAGGTTCAAATTTATTGGCCCGTACAGCATCCCTAAATGTCACGTGTGTTCCTACAACACGTTAGTCGGGGCCCATGCGGGTTTATTATACATCCCATTATGTGTACCTATGTGTATACAAATTAAGATACATGTGTGGGGGATTTTTGGGATATTTCAGTTGTGCGGGCAACTGTCATTAAAACATGTGCGACGCTCTATTTGGGAGCTCGTAGACGCCTTCTGTCTGCTTGTACAAGTGTTGCAGATCCGATGGCGTGTTATAGCAACTTGTGGATTGAGTTGTTTGCTGTTTTTGCACAGGTAGACTGTCGTGCACTACTTGTTGCTTTATACAGGTGGATTATAGTGCACTAACGAATCTCCTTCTTTTGGCTGTAGATGCTTGCATCTATCACAATTCTTTTAGATTTTTGCTTAGGGTCTTTGATCTTTATTGGGGAATGACATATTGAAACAAGACTCCAACCATTCAAATGAGCACTTAGAAATGATCAGAAGATTGGTATCAAGCAAAGAAACTTGAGCACCACTTGCTACAAAATGAAGTCTCAAATGAATGATACAATTTATTCATGAGGGATATACCAATTCTAATTCAATTGCCAGCTAGCAATAATAACAATGTCACCACTCATGTTATGAATGTCAAGTAACATGATGAACAATCAATAGCATGCTACAACGTCCCCTGCAAGTGGATCCGATCAACTAGTAAATAAAGGCTACCACTCCCTACAAATGTTGAAGATTAATGTGCATTGAACATGAAAGGCATGTTATGAATATGATAGTGCCTTACACTCAATATCATATAGTTTGAAAATGGGCATAATTATATGTTAGTCAAAGTGCATAGAGAGAACATATAATCAATGCAATTCATCCGGAAGTCAAAATCAGTGCGCGGATGTGTACACCAACTCCTTTGCAAATGATAAAGCTATAAGCAAATATGCACATTACAGCAAACATATACATGTGCAACGACGATAATCAACAGCATGTAACAAATGCTACAACACATTTGCGGTCAATAATCAATCAACGATTGGGAAATACAGTGATTCACTGCAAAGCAAAGATGGAAGATATGCAGCGGATGTAGACCCCTACGAGTTGTCGAAAAAGATTCGTTGTGCGCCCAATGTAGCATTCACAAGCATAATACAGAATAACTAAATCAAATACAAATATCTATGGGCAGCGCTAGAAGATTTGCACTCAATGTTAACGCACAAACATGCACGTTGGATCATGCAAGTAATCGTACCAATACCTTGCAAGTGAAAAAGATCTGCAATACATATAAGCTCCTACGAGCTATTGTAGAAGACCCGCTAGCCATAAGCGCGATACAAAGGGAAATAACAAGCAACAAGGAGTGTATTTGTATATCATATGCATAGATCATGCAAATGCTGGCAAGCATCGATCGTAATGAATGTTGAAAATTAAGCAACCATAATGTTTAATCAATTGACAACAAACATCCACAAGCAACAATCACCTGTGGAGAAGATGATAGTCCACCAGCGGAACATACCGAAGGAAGCTGTAAGGAACAGTGTTAATGCCAATTAGCTTGTGGCTAATACCGATCAGCTTGCGGCTAATACCGATCAGCTTGCAATTAACATCAATTAGTTTGCAAATAAGTTCATTAATCCGCTTGCAATTAGCAATGATTAGCATGTGATGAATACAAGGATACCTCTCTGATCAATACTGACGGGTGTGCAAATACATACAGCAGCCGTCTATGAACCTAAAGCCAGTATGTAAGGGAATATAATAACCTACCAGTCAATGCACAAACTATGAAAATAAGTAATTAAAGTGACAACTCCTTATCATTCCATTGAGTTTTGATGTCGTTATTCAAACCAAGCTCTTGTCCCTTGCATTTGTTCAAGTTCCTTATTCAAACTCAAGTCCTTCGTTGTTCAAATTAAGCTTGAGTTGATGTTCAATTTTGTTCCATTTGAGCTCGAATCCAGTTCAAGTTTCGAGTCCAAGTTAGGTTATTTTATTCAAGTTTAAGCTCAACTTGTGCTGATTGTTTAAGTCAAATTAAAGTTCCTTGTTTACCCAAATTTCATTCAAGTCTGAGTTCAGTTCGAGTTCATCTTCATATTCAAGTTCATTTAGTCTTCTTCTGCATTTCCAATTAGAATTTCGGCAACCTCCCGACGTCTCCCATGTTTAGGGAAAAACTACGAGAAATTGGGCCTCCCGTCAATTTAGATAAAACCGTGTACGGTAGGTGTCATATGACACTGCGGCCATAAAATCTTCGATCCAACCATGCCAACCATGCCAGAGAAAGGCGTGTATGGGTCTTCGGCGCCTGCTTTAAAAGAGCACAGTTTTCTTTCCCCGCAGGTACAGAGCCGCGTACGGGTACTTAAGATTGTCCCCACTACGCTACAAGAGCGTGTATAAGGCTTACCCACCTCACCGTAGGTGTCGCACCAAGTTCCCTTCCCACCACATTAGAGAAAAGCATATATGGGCTGTTTTTCGGCTCGGCACAAACGTCGAATGCGGGATTTTAGGTTCGAGAGCTGCTTACCTACCTTGTCACAGGCGTCGTGTCGGGTTTCCTCCTACCACGCTAAAAAAAGCATATTTAGGCGGTAAACCAGCACATCACGCACATCGAGGTAAGAGAGAAGTCCTCTCTTTAAGTTAATTATAATTAAAATAATTAATTATAATTAATTAATAATTAATTAGAATCAATTATAATTAGATTTAATTAATTATAATTACCACTAATTAATTAATAATTAATAATAATTAAAGATAATTAATCATAATAAAACTCAACTAATTATGATTAAATTATGAATAATAATAATTAATTATAATTAAAAAATATTAATTATAATTAGGATAATTAATTATAAATAACTTATGATTAATTAAAAATTAATTATATTAAAAATAATTAAACATAATTAAAATTAATTAATTATGATTAAGTAATACTAATTAAAAATAATTAATTATAATTAAATTTAATTAATTATAATTAATGTATGATTAATTAATAATTAATTATAATAAAATTGATTAACCATAATTAAATTTAATTAATTATGGTTAATTAATGATTAATAAGAATTAATTATAATTATATTTAATTAATTAAACTTAATTTATAGTTAATTAACTATTAATTTTAATTAAAACTAATCAATCATAATTAATCTTAATTGATTATGATTAATAAATATTAATTATAATTAACATAATTAATTGTAATTAAATTTAATTAACAATCACTAATTTATAATTAATAGTAATTAATTATAACTAAAAATGCATAATTATAATCTAATTTATTAATTATAATGAATTTAAATAATTTTTTTGTAAAATGCCCTAAAGGGCTATTTGCCAACAGTGTTTATGCAGGATTTGGCCAAAGAAGCTCCCGAAAGGGAGAAATCTACCTTCACAGCGAGCAGCTCCCGTCGTCGTTTCTGATCAAACAGGAAGGGAAAGTCGTCCCAGGAGCAAAGTCGAACAGCCACGAAGAGCAAGAGAAGCACGCATGAGGGAGAAGTTACCTCACAGCCGGCAAACTCGCGTTGTTGCTTCCGATTCGGCGGGAAGGGAAAGTCGTCCAAGGTGCGAAGTCGATCAGCGACAAAGGATCCGAAGTCGAACAGTAGCAAAGGAGGTGTAGAAGCTTCGGCTATGAGGGGGGGAGATCGAGAGTTGGGGAGAATAGACGAGGTCGGGACGCTTGCGTCGAAGGAGGAGAAGAGATGTGGTCGTGGCTTTGCAAATGGGAAGAAGTGAAGAAGAGCGAAGGTCTCGTTTCGCTTGCTTTTAACGATGTTGAAGAGCAGCGATCGAGGAGATCCCTGCACGCGGGTATGGGCCACTGACAACAGCACTGTTTGCAGAGATATGACTGTAGCAACGACAAATCTTCGGCAATGGATTCGACAGATGCAGGTAATGATTTTTAGGCATTTTTATTTTGTTTTGTTTGTTTCCTTTTGGTTATAATGTGGAGGTCAACAAATGCCCCCCAACAAATATGGTACGCGTCTAAAGCGAACCATGTTTGTTGTAACCTGGTTGACCCTGTGGATCCCTAGATATTTGCTCTAGATGTCACACAGAGGTTGTATTTAGCAGATCTCTAGGAGCTTGATTGGATATCACGCAAAGATTTTCATTACGTAGATCTTTAAGAGTTTATCTCTATGTCTTCATGAATCTTTTAGATACACTTTTAGTCAATAATTTGATTAACATGTTGGTTCTTGTCAAGTAGAGATCCATATGAGAGTAATAGAGTACTCCATATATTGACCCATAGAGCATTACTCTTATAGATTGATGCTAGTGGATAGTATCGTCACCTTCTGTTCTTTTTTTGCCACCACTATTGTGGGCTCCGAAAATTCCATTGGATGTATGTGCTCCCGGCCTCTCCGCGCCATCGGTCTATTTTCCTTGTTTGATAGAGCTGACGACGAAGAGTTTTAACGAGATTAGGTTCCGGGTGAATTTTCAGAAGGCAGATTGGGTTTTAGATAAGACACTACCCAGAGATTTCGCCCTCATTTTATGAGGACTTTATGATCTGAGTTCTGGTTTCCTATAGGCGCAAGCCCCTATAGTTAATTACCTCTCCCGATAACGAGAGAGAACTTTCGATTAAGGCTAGTCGTTGAAGAGGTTGTATAGGTTGTAAATACAACATATAATAGCAACAGTTTTAGGGTTTGAATTTGAGATTTGAATTTATCATCATGATTTAGAAATTATCACCATAAATTTAAAACTGGTGGTGGGGGGAATGAAGACGAGCCCGATCAAGATCCCATGGTTCCGTCGTCCCGGGCTGTCATAATCCCTGGTCTACTTAGTCAGAGGAGGTAGTCGACCCAACCTGACAGAAGGCACCTTATCGGCAGCCATGGGTTGCTTCGTCCAAGAATAATTTGTAGACCTAGGTTGGTGTTTGTCTAAGGGGATATATCTGAATCCACCTTAGCTGACAGAGGGCTTTGTGCCTATCGACTATACCCTATGATTCATCGCTCAAGGGTTTGACGCCTTTAGGGAACATACGGGCTTTGACCGTGATCATAATATAATGGTGTCATTTCGCGGCAAAACCACCCGATCAGAGGGCACGTGCCACGTCCCTGCTAGCAAGAGACTGTTTGAGGATGAACCTTAGCGATACACCCGACATGCCTTTGCTCTTTGTGAGCTGAGGTTAACTTCAAATTTATCACCCCCGACAAACGGTTACGGGAGATGGATGATTTTTTAGTTTTAATCTTTTAAGCGATGAATTTTATTTTAGGGATTTAAGCTTTTGTTTGATTTGAGATTTGACCCCTCCAGTTGAGATTTTCTGTCAACACGGCCATCATCGGGGTGACATTAAGGTCACTTGTATTTTCGTAGGATTTTAGGAGGCATTTTGCAATTCAAGTCGTGTCGACTCCAGTTCTTTTGAGGAGGATGAGACTTGAATTTAGACCCGCGCAGCATTCTCAGACCATTAGATTTTGAAATCGTATGCGGTGGTCGGAGCACATGCGGGTGGTAGCATTTGACCCTGCGCAGCATTCTCGAACATTTGTGTTTATAACTTTAAAATATTGACCGGAGCACATGCAGGGGTTGATTTAGTTTAAGGGATCATATTTAACACATAAGGAGGGATTTTAAAATATTTAAATATGATCCATCTACGCAAGTGATTTTTGTTTAGAAGAATGCCCGAGGTTCCTTTTAAAGGGCCTACGAATGCCTTCTGTCCGCTTGTACACATGTTGCGGATCCGGTGGCGTTTAAAAAGCTTCAAATTTTCATTGGATCCATTCGTGGGTTATCCATGAGTATTCGAAAGTTATCAACTAAACTTGTAGATAGACTATCGTGCATATCATAAGCCTTTTATCATTGCTCGCAAGCGTTGGCATTCATCACAATTTGTTGCCTTGGATGTGTATATAATGCATTGCACACATCATATCTCTCTTAAGAGACTCATAGAAGCCCTCAATTGTATGTATATTAGAAGTCCTAATACAATCAACAATGAATAGGCCACTTAAACTTGTCTTCTCCTTCAAAATCATATCTTGTTAATATTATTGCTTTCATCATTCTTCCAAATCATATTTAAACTCTCCCATGGCTAGACATACTATCCTTTTGCACACAATAACCCTTTGGATGTTTAAGGTCTATTGCAATAGCTTTCTAAATCATCTCGCATCACACCACATCTGTATGAATATATGATTTCAATCTGACTAAGGGATACATCAAGCCTATATGCTTTTGGTAACTTAATCTTTTGACTCATAATAGTATGTCTAATACGAAGACGAATATAAGATGCTCGTAGCTAGTAGTATAGAGAACCCTTAGGTAGATGCAACTTAGACTATAACTAAAGATCTTAATGAGCTTGAACTTGTTTATTGGAGAGCTATTGGAGAGTTGTTGGAGAGAATTTTATTGTTTGGAGAGCATTAGATTGTACTTAGGTTTGATTATTAGAAACATTGATTCTTACATATTTTATTTATTATTTTATTTTAATTGCATTGATTAGTTAAGTTAATTAATTAAAAATGTTAGATTTTGATTAAAATTTAATTTACTCAATTTGATTTTAATTTGTTTGAATATTTGAAAGTGTTATTTTAAGTTATTCAATTATTTTAATTATATTATTAATTAAATTAGATCGCTCATTAGTTTAATTGAATTTGAATGTTTCTTTAATTAAATGTTATTTAATTACATCTGAGTTTTAATAGAGTTAAAGTTTCCAATTAAAGTTTGATTGATTCTTTAATTTAGGTTACAATTTATTGATTTAAGTTATTCTATTATTAATATTAAATTGACTTAGTTTAATAATTTAGAGTTTTAATTAAATGATGTTTAATTTCAAAGTTCGATTTTAGTTAATATTATTTAATTAATGAGTTATTCAATTACCTAAGTTGATTACAATTTGAATTAATTAAAGTTACTTATTCGACTCAATTTAATTAAAGATTTAAATTAAAATTTAGATTTCAATGCAATTATTTTAATTTATCAATCAAATTAATATTATAATTAATTTTAAATTAAAATTTTGTTTTCCAAAAATCGATCCAAGTCCAAATTTTTTTTAAGTCCAAAATTGTCTAAGTCCAAAATTTTGAGAAAATTTCGGCAGCCTCCCGACGTCCCCTCCCCGGCGCCGGGAGGTAAAGGAGGGCTCGACTCGACCGGATCAAATCAACGGCGAGGAGATTTTGGCTCGACTCGACCAGAGCGAATCAACGGCGAGGAGATTGAGTCTTCAAGTCTTCAACGATCCTTGTTGTGGGCGACGTGTCAATCAAACCATTTAATTTGATTTTATTTAATTTAAAAAAAAATATTTTTATTCCCCCTTAAAAATCCGGTAGCCTTCCGGCTCCCCCTCCCCTTGCGGGGAGGTTGGGGAGGGCACTTGCCATTTGGCTCGACTCGACCGGAGCGAATCAACGGCGAGGAGATTGGAAGAGTATTGTCTGCGCTCCCTCGATCGGATTAGCTCGACGATCGAGGGCTTCGGGGGACCGAATCAAACCCCGGGACTTCCTTTAAATTGTTCCCACTTGTTTGAAAATCCTCTCATCTCTCTCCCTATTTTTTTTAATTAGTATACCTATAATATAATATTATGTAATAATAATAATAATAATAAATTAATATTATTATTATATTATATTATATATATTATATTATACCTCTCGGTTATATGATATTATATATCAAATATATTATAGCTTACATAATATAATATAATATTATAACCTTATGTTATATAATATTATATTATATATAACGTGATATAGGTATATTAAATTACATAATATATAGAAAAAAAAATAAAAACAGAAAGGGGAAAGCATCGGGAGGAGATGGAGACGGACAGAGTCCGATCGAAACGTAGGCGGAAGTTTGGCCGGCGACGTCGGCGTCGGAGCAGGAGGCTGGAGGTCGACGGCGGAGAGTAGGTTCTAGCCGGCGATGCTGGGCTTGGAGTTGGAGTCGGAGTCGGCGAGATTGGTCATCGGTATGAGGAGGTTTGAAGGCCGAGAAGGAGTTTGCAGGCTTCAATGGCTTGGAGAAGACAAGTGCTGGAGCAGTGACGGCTTCGACGTTGCTAGGGCACGGCGGGTTCGGACGGAGTGGAGATGGAAAGCCGGTGGTGTGGCGGCTGGAGGTTGGGATCTGTGGCCGGTGTGGCTAGGGAACGGTGACAGTCGGCGACGGTTGTCGAGAGCAGGAGTTGATTGGTGGTAGAAGCAGGAGATCGGACGTCGACGGTCTTTGGCAGTGCAAAGGATCGGGAGCACCGGTTTGGAAGTGGTAAGTTCCTTCTTTCCTTCGATTCTCTGTGTTCGTTCTGAGAGCGTGGAGGTGCGAATGAGAGAGGGCCAGTTTGTTTTGTGTAGTGAGTGTGCAGTTACTGGAGCAGGATATGGGATCGTGGGGGAGCGGTTGCCAAAACGTGGGTGGTTTTGTTGGTTTTAGGCATTCGGTCAACAACTATCACTTTAGTTTGCAGAATATTTATAACTGCTTGCATCTTTTCTTTACCGCAGTCATATATAGATGTAATATTTTTGTTGTATACTGCTTACATCGTTCGAGATTTATCTGAATTTTGCTAATTCATCAGCTGGTGAGACTTTGCTGTCTCTTATACTGATTGTATCTGCATCTTGCTCAAATTATACGTTTTACTGATGACACATTCAGTTTACGGAGAATCTTCCATTCTTCTCTCCTTTAGCTGCATTTTGGCAAGAAATTTTAAATATTTATTTGAAGATCTCGGCATGCGACTCGATGTCGACCCAAATAAATATTTTAAATGCCCCCAGTCTTTAGGGGCACTTATAGATGTCATTCAGGATGCTCATTCTGCAGCTTTAGCTTGAGTCCTGAGATTTTAGTTTTTTCTGCCCTATGCTTTATGCGATGGACTTAGTGAAGGATAACTCGATTTGTCTTTAGTGACTTGTCGGGAGATTTGTGTACCTTCGGCCCTATGCTTTTTGCTTTAGCGGGCTTGATGGAATGGATGCCAGAGACCTAAACCTTTTAAGTTTATATTAAGTCAGTGGTGAGAAGTCATCGATCCAAGGCTTTGTGCGTGGCGAACTTGTTGATGACGAAATCCTCTTAGTTCAGCCTTAGGCTTTATGCAAATTTTAGAATATTTTTTTCGGTCCTTTGCTTTGTGTTTTGGTGGACTTGTTGCAGAAAAATTTCTTCGATCTTCACTCTGTGCTTTACAGATTTGTTGAAAGATTTATAGGTTTTGGATTTAGTTGATGGTACCAAATATAGGTTGATCATTAGCTAATTGAGAAGACTTTAATCCGAGTCACATTAGTTCATCAGATTAAGTGAGCTAGGATTTGATAGTTCTTCGTCTTCTGGTTGCTGAAATGAGGGTTCCTCTACTGCGGCCTTTCTTTATGGCGTGTTGAGTAGCAGAGATGCCAGCGATCCGGTCATATTTCGGCTTGTTAGATTCGACCTTTTACAACCATTCAAGCTTCAGACTTGAGCCATGGGAAATGCACTCTCCAATGCTGAATTTACTGAAGTTTGTGGATTTGGAGTCATCCTTTGTGGTTGAAGATTTAGAGAGCCTACGAACATTCGGTAGTTGCTCGAGATTCCTCCTTCCCACTGGAACTTTGAATCTCCGATTAATTAGGAGAATTTGGTAGACTACGATCATTTGAACTTATCTAGCCGAATTAGTCTTCGTACTTCCTACAGTCCCTACTAACGAGTTCACGAAGTGGGGGTTCCGCTACTACGGCCTTTCTTATAGCGTGTTGAGTAAACGGAGCTGCCAGCGATTGTGGGCTCCGAAAATTCGGCCTTGCCCTCCGCCCGTTTTTTGCTTTCTTCGGGGGGAGTTTAATGGAATAAGTTCTGGGGTAAATTTTGAAAGGCAGATGAGTATTGTAGATAAGACACTACCCAAAGATTTCGCCCTCATTTTGTGAGGACTTTATGATATGAGTTCTAGTTTCCTATAGGTGTAAGCCCCTATAGTTAATTACCCCTCCCAATCACGAGAGAAAACTTTCGATTAAGGCTAGTCGTCGATCAGATACGTAGAAAATACACATCTGGCATCTAATAGCAGCAATGGGCATTTGAAATGGGAGGTTTGAAGATTTGATATTTGAAATTAGAAATTTCACCATATTGCACTTAAAGCAGATGGTGGGGGAATGGATGATAGAGCCGATCAAGATCCCATGGTTCCGTCGTCCCGAGCCATCGTGGTCCCTGGTCTACTTAGTCAGAGGAAGTAGTCGACCCAACCTGGCAGAAGGATCCTTGTCGGCAACCATGGGTTGCTTCGTCCAAGGATACCTTATAGACATGGGGTGAATGTTTGTCCAAGGGGATAATTTTGAATCCACCTTAAGTAGCATAGGGCTTTGTGCCTTATCGATCATATCCTATTGATTCATATCTCAAGGATTTGATGTCAATGAAGAACGTATTGGCTCTGGCTATAACCGGTATCACGTGGTGCCATTTGGCAGCAAAACCACTCGGTTCAGAGGGCCCTGGGTCATAACTGACAGGAGATTGTTTGAGAATGGATCCTAGTGATATTTTCGACCAGACATTAGCTCTATGTGAGCTGAAGTATTTTTTAATTTGTCCACCTCGATAAATTATTGCGGAGGGTGGATTGATTTTATGCTTTAAGTGTTTGGATGGTTGATTTCAATTTCAAATATTTGAATCATGATGATTTTGGGAATTTTGTGGAGTTTTGGACATTTTGGAAAATTTTGAATGTTTTTGAAGATGTAGAGTATTTGGAGTCAACCCATCCGGTTGAGATATACAATCAACACGGCCATCATCGGGGTGATTTTGGGGTCATTTGTATTTGTGGATTGAACCTTGTCGACTCCATCGAGCTGTTGATAGAGGATCAAGTTTCGTAGGCTTTATATCTTTGTAAATGAATTTCCTTAATTATAGACCTTGAAGGCCTAATATGAACTGTAAAACAAATATTTCACTCACCATCGCGACTGAATATTTATTGTATAGTTCGAGCCGTGTCGACTCCTATCCACTCGTATTAGAGGATCGGGCTCAAACTCGGGTTTATTTGTTGACCCGCGCAGCATCCCTAGACGTCACGTGCATATCAATAACACGCTTGCCGGGGCTCATGCGGTTGTTTGGGGGTATTTTATAATTATTAGTTGAACCTTGTCTACTCATATTTCTTGCTTTAGGAGGATCGGGTTCAAACTACATTTATTTATTAGCCCGCGCAGCATCCCTAGACGTCACGTGTTCTACAACACGCTCGCCAGGGCCCATGATTGTCGTAGGGATTATTATCCTCTCTATTCGGATGTAAATTGAAGAATTGTTGTATTTGCTTGCATTTATTTCAATACTTGTGGGAGAAAATAGTTGACATTAGTTGTAGAGAGATTGTATCATTACAAGTCCATTACTCATATCGTCACTACATCCTCCAAGAATTTTCTAGTGAGTCAACACATTCATTACGAGTCCCCCACATTGGTGATTTCAGATTCCTTGCCTAGACTTGCGAGTTCATTAATGCAGACATCACGAGCTTCATATCATTCAACTGCATAGTACTTCACTACCACTTGTTGATATTTGTTTGCACTCCAATTATATGCCGAATCTTTTTTGGTCATATTTGATTGCATGATTGACATATATATTACTTGCATGCGTTGAGAGTTCATTCATCATGAGTTATATTTGATTGCTGACATTCACTTGAATGATTCATGTTCTTGATTATTTACTTGGTGCTCAAGTTCTAGTCCAACTTGCTGTCATTTGTCCAATGTAAAGTTGAAGCTCCTTGTTGTTTAGAATTGATTCAAATAAACTCAAATTACTTTGCACTTGGTTCAAATTTGAGTTCAAGTTCTCTTGCATATGATTCAAGCTTGGATTCACAAGTCCTTTGTAGTCTTATTCAAGTTCTAGTCAAAACTCTTTGAAGTTCGAATTCTTTGTCATTCAAGTAAAGTTCAAGTCCGAGTCCCTCTGTAGTCATATTGAGTTCAACTTTTGGTTTTTAACTTGTTGTCCACATTTTGTTCCAATTTGAGTTCAGTTTGAATCTAATTCGTTGTCATTTGCTGTAAGTCCAAATTCATGTTCAATTTCATTTAGATTTGAGTTTATTTATGTTCGATTTAGGCTCAATTTTATGTTCAGTTCATTGTCCAAATCAAATCCTTTGCTTGTCCAAATTTTGTTCAAGTCCCTTGTGTCTTCAGTCGGAATTTCGGCAACCTCCCGGCATCTCCCCCGTTTAGGGGAAACTACGGAAAACTGGGTCTTTCCCACTACGCTAAAAAAAGCGTGTATGGTAGAGGGCACCGCGGCCGATAGTCTTCAATCCCCCACCACGCTTAAGAAAGCGTGTATGGGTCTTCAAATGTACCTGAAAAAGACGAGCTGTTGTTTCCCCACAGGTACAGAGCCGCGTACAGGTACTTAAAATTATCCCCACCACGCTAAGAAAAGCGTGTATAGGGCCTACCCGCCTCGCCGTAGGTGTCGCACTGGGTTTCCTTCCCACCACGCTTAAGAAAGCGTGTATAGGTGATTTGCCGGCTCGACACGAACGCCGAGAACGAGATTTTTTGAGTCAGAAACATTATACCTTGCGAGTGTGGCAAGGTGACGATGATCAAATGCACAAAATATACATTTTTCCCCTATTTTGTATTTTCTTTTTTTTTTCCTTTTCTTTCTCCTTTTTTTTTTGAATATTTTCTCTATCTTCTTTTTTTTTAAACACTTCCTCTCTTTTTTCTTTCTTTTCTTTTTTACTTTTTTTTTCTCATCTCTCACAAACACACACACACATATCCATATGCTTGAACAACAATAACATAGGGGAATGCAATACCAACTAATCAACATAAATAATGTGGGGAAGAAGCGGAGGTCTTGCGAAGGCTCAGAGATCGGAAGCAACAACGGGAGTTTGGTCGTGTGGGAGAGACGAAGAAGTGAGAGCTTCGCTCTCATTTTAAAGGCGTGAGAGGAAGATCTGCCGAGACGAATCGTGCGTAGGACGGGTCACTGTAGTTCGCCGCCGTTTGAACAGGGTATGGGCGGCTGATCTTGCGCAGGATTCAGCTCCAACAGGTAATCATTTTGGTTATTATTTTTTATTCCCTCTTCATTTTGCTATATAAGTAGAGGTCAACAAATGCCCCCCAACAAATGTGGTTCGCGTCTAGAGCGAATCACGTTTGTTGAATACTGATTGACCCTGTGGATCTCCAGATATTTGTTCTAGATGTCACACTAGGGCTTCTATTTAGTGGATCTCCAAACATTTGCTTGGATGTCACACTAAGATTCTCATTCTATAGATCGCCAAGAGTTTATTTCTGTGTCTTTGTAGATCTTGGGATGCACTTGTGATCTTTAATATAGTTGATATGTTTGCTCTTGGTCAAATAGAGATCCATGGGATAGTGATAGAGTACTTCATACTCAGATCCCTAGAGTGTTACTTCGTAGATTAACGATAGTATATAGCACTGCCACTTTCTGTTCTTCTTTTGGCACTACTGTTTCTTTAGTTTTCAGTTCTGATTTCGTAATTATGCTGATAATGCTTCATGTCTTGTGCAGGTTACTACAGGGGCAGGATCTAGCCAGTTCACTGCTATAGGAGGCTTCAGTTTTGGTACGTTTTTACTTTGTTTATTCTGTTCTTTTTCTTTCTTTAGCTGCTTACTGACACCCTTATTGCCCTACACAGGTTCCAGGAGTGAGACACTAGTTCATGAGCTACTACAGGAGACCTTGGTTTCAGGTACACTTTTCTTTTTAATAGCTTTTCATATACTTGCATAATCTCTTATTTCTGCTGATATTTCTGTTTGTGTAGGTTCCAGAAGTGGAGAGTACCTGATCTTTGGAAGGAGCAGAACAGAGCTGTTGACTTCCTCTTCAGGCATAGTTTAAAAGACAAATTTGTAGTCCTCTGCGAAAGACATTGTACTTTTCTCTCTCTCTCTTTTTTTGTTGATGTAGACTTGTAAAAGAGATGTGAACTAAAAACTTGTATATGAATTCTGAATTAATAAAATGAAGCATTTTTATGAATTATACTGTTGACGAGCTCTCTTTCTACTGTTCTTGTGATTTCTGTGATCGTAACTTGAGTTGTGTTGATGGTTTTAAATATTTATTTGGGGATTTCGACACGCATCGCGATGTCGACCCAAATAAATATTTAAAATACCCCCAGTCTCTAAGGACTGTTGTGAGCGTAATAGCTTTAGTCACCTATTAGAGTCAACAGTTGTACTCTTCAAGGCTTCAGCTGGAGTTTTGAGATTTTGATTTCTTCTGCCCTATGCTTTGTGCTGCGGACATTGATGAAGGATTACTTGATTTGTCTTTACTGACTTGTCATGTTATTTTTGTATGCCTTCGGCCCTATGCTTCTTGATTTGGCGGGCTTGATGAAAGAGTAGAGGCCGGCGACCTAAAACCCTTTAGGTTTATATAAGGTCTGTAGCGAAAAAGTCATCGGTCCAGAGCTTTGTGCATAACGGACTTGTTGATGACAGAATCCTCTCGGTTCAGCTTTATACTTTACATGAACTTTGAGATAATTTCTTCGGTCCTTTACTTTGTGCTTTGGTGGACTTGTTGAAGAAAAGTTCCTTCGCTCCTTGTTTTGTGCTTTACGGATTTGTTGAAGAATTTGCAAGTTTTGGATTCAGTTGATAGTATCAAATATAGGTAGTATCTTGATCCTTAACCACTTGAGGAGACTTTAATCTGAGTCATTTGAGTTAATCAGATCGGGTGAGCTGGGATTTGACAGCTTTTCGTCTTCTGGTTGTTGAGATGGGGGTTCCTCTACTGCAGCCTTTCTTATGGTGTGTTAAGTAGATGGAGCTGCCAGCGATCCGGCAATAATTGGGCTTGTTGGATCCGACCTTTTACACCCATTCAGGCTTCAGACTTGAGCTATGAGAATTGTGCTTCCCAATGCTGATTTTACTGAAGTTGATAGATTTGGAGTTCTCCTTTGTAGTTGAAGATTTGGAGCCTACGAACATTTGGTAGTTGCTTGAGATTCCTCCTTCACACTGGAACTTTAATTCTCCAATCGTTTGAGAGAATTTGATAAACTACGATCACTGGAACTTATCGAGTCAAATTTGCTTTTGTACTTCCTACAGCCCTACTAACGGGTTGACGAAGTGGGGGTTCCGCTACTACGGCCTTTCTTATGGCGTGTTGAGTAGACGGAGCTGTCAGCGATCCGATCATATTTGGGCTTGTTGGATCCGACCTCTTACACCCACTCGAACCTTAAGCTTCAGGTTGTCGGAAAACTTCAAGCTGTTCTGGCTCGATTTGTTAGAGCGTGTAGTCACAAAAGTCTTCTTTTCTTACCTTTGAAATCTGGGTACGTTGGAGAAGGTGGTGTCTCGATCTTTTAAAAGATCACATGCATATACTTTGAAAAGAATTTGTTGTATTCTTCATCATAAAAGAATATCTGCGTATTAATAATTTTAAATATTTATTCGAGGAGCTCGGCATGCAGCGCGATGTCGACCCGAATACATATTTAAAATGCCCCCTATCTCGCAAGGAGGTTTTAAAATAGATAAATTTGGAGTTTTGAGATTTTAAATATTTATTTGGGGATCTCGGCGCGTAGCACGATGTCGACCTAAATAAATATTTAAAATGCCCCCTGTCTTGCAGGGAGATTTTGAGTAGGCTTTGTATTTCGAAATTTTAAATATTTATTCAGGAATTTCGGCATACGGCGTGATGTCGACCCGAATAAATATTTTAAAATGCCCCCAATCTCGTAGGGACATTCCAAAATAGAATAAATTTAAAATTTTGTGATTTTAAATATTTATTTGAGGATCTCGACGTATAGCATGATGTCAACCCAAATAAATATTTAAAATACCCCCTGTCCTGTAGGGAGATTTTGAAATGCATTCTTGCAACACAAGAGAATTTTAAAAATGGAGTGTATATGTTAATAAACATGCATAGAATACACAGTACTTTAAATATAACATTTCTTTGGGCAATTTTATGCGTAGTACTTCTCCAGGTGGTCGGCCGTTAACGGGCGACGTGGGCCTCTGACCGTGCAGATCGATAAGCTGGTAGGCTCCTTGATACACCTTCTCAATAACAAAGGGGCCCTCCCAATTGGATATAAATTTACCACTAATTTTTCGGTGAGGGATGATTGGCCTTCTCAGCACCAGAACCAATTCCCCTTCTTGAAATGCCCGAGGACGCACCATTCGATCAAATGATTTCGCCATTCTTCCTCGGTAGATCTCTAGATTTTGTTGGACTTGCAACCTGACTTCATCGAGTGCATCGAGCTCCTCCATTCTCAATCGAGCATTTTGTTCTTGAGTGAGATCATGTTGAATTGCTACTCGAAGTGATGGTAGTTCTATTTCCAATGGCAACACTGCTTCAGCTCCGAACACCAATAAGTAAGGAGTGGCTTTGGTCGGTGTTTTGTAGGTTGTACGATATGCCCACAACGCTTCTACCATCTTCGTATGCCATTCCATTTTGTTCTTGGTGAGGATCTTCTTCAACAATTTCACCAGCGTCTTGTTGAAGACCTCCGCCAGACCATTTGCTCTTGGATTGTATATTGACGAATACCGCCAATCAATCGTGTGTCGGTCGACAAACTTATAAATTTTTATACTTTTGAATGCTGTGCCATTATCTGAGATTACGCGGCGCGGCACACCGAATCTGTAGATGACATTGTGGGTGAAGAAATTAATCACGTGCTCGGACGTGACTTCCCTGAATGGAGCTGCTTCTGCCCACTTGGAAAAGTAATTTGTTGCTGCCAGTATAAAGCGGTGTCCTGCTGATGACGGCGGATCTATTGGCCCGATTATGTCTGTGCCCCAGCATTCAAATGACCAGGATGCTACCGTTGGGTGAAGTGGATTTGGCGGTTGATGAATAACATCGCCGTGAATCTGACACTCGTAGAACCTCTTTCTTTTGATACAGTCTCTCACCATCGTAGGCCAATAATAACTCATTCTTTTGATTTTAGCAGCCATCTTGGGACCTGACTGATGCGCTCCACAGAGCCATTCATGAACTTTTGTCACCACTTTATTAGCTTCCTTGGTCCCTAAGCACCTTAGCCACATTTGATCAAAAGTTCGTCGGTACAGCGTATCATTGACAAACGCGTATCGTAATGCTCTTTTTCTAATTTGTGGAGCCAGAGATTTATCTGTTTGGAGTTTGCTTTCTTTGAAGTAGTCGACGAATGATTGCCTCCAATCGTCTTCGACTTCAACATCTAAGCAATGTAACCAAGACTCTGAGAATCTACTAGTTCTTCGTCTCTTGACTACATGACGTTCTCCTTGTTGATTTTCCATAGTGGTCTTCTGGGGAGGTTGAGGATCAACCAGGGTTGTATCCTGCTAGCTTGAATCCAGTAATCCTTCTGCCTGCGGGAATTGTAAGATTGCTGGCTCTAAGACCCGACGATTTTCAACCACAATGAATATAGGTGGCCTCTTATCTTCATTTGCAAGCTCCTTAGCCAGTTTGACTAGACAATCTGCTTTTGCATTCTGTCCTCGAGGAACTCGAGTTATCCTGACATTCGACGCTTGTTTTAGAAGCTCAAGAGCCCGTCGGTGGTAGTGGGCCAATTCAAGTTTGCAAATTTTATAAATGCCCAGAACTTAATTTATCACAAGTTGAGAATCACCGAAAATTTGGAGGTCTGTGATTTGGACACCAATCGCAATCTCCAATCCCGCTATTAGAGCTTCGTATTCAGCTTCATTATTAGTCTGAGGTTCAGTTAGACTGAACGAGAATCTCATGATACCTCCCTCGGGTTCTATAAAGACGAGACCGATGCCAGCTTGGGCCTTTGCGATATTTGGAGGTTTGGGAGTTTTGATAGATGATGCCCCATCAAAATATATCTCCCAAAATTGTAGCTTCTCATTTTCCTTGACCTGCATGATTTGTTCATCGGGCAAATCATCATTGAGCGGAGAGCCAGCTGGGATTGGATGTGCGGCAAGGAAATCTGTCAAAGCTTGTCCCTTTACCGTTTTTTGTGGCATGTACACGATATCAAATTGCAGTAATATCACTACCCACCTAGCTAGGCGACCTGTCAACGCTGGACTTGTCATCAAGAACTTCAACGGATCGATCTTTGATATCAACGTGATTTTGTGAGATAACATGTAGTGGCGGAGTTTCTGAACTGCAAAAATTAGTGCCAAACAATATTTCTCAATCGGAGAATAACGTATTTTTGCCCCAATCAGTCTCCGACTGATATAATAAAGTGCATTCTCTTTGCCTTCTTCATTGTGTTGGGCTAATAATGCTCCGAGGACTCTTCTAGTGCTGCCGTATATAGAATAAGAGGCTTCCCTGAAATTGGTGTTGCAAGAATGGGTGGGTTTAGTAGGTATCTTTTGATGCTATCAAAAACTTCTTGACATTCTTCATCTCATTTGAAGCAGACGTCTTTTTTCATCAGTTTTAAAAATGACTGGCACCTACCCGACAGATTCGATATGAATCGTCGAATGAAAGCCAGCTGCCCTTGTAAGGAGCGAAGCTGTCGAAGGTTCCTTGGTGGTGGCATCTCTGTGATCGCCTTGATCTTGTTGGGGTCGATTTCAATACCTCGGAGACGAATAACATACCCCAACAATTTGCCAGAGGAGACCCCGAAAGCACATTTGAGAGGATTCATCTTAAGATCGAACTTCCTGATTCTTTCAAATATAATCCTCAGGTCGTTTAAAAGATCTTTTCGGTCCATGCTCTTGACGACAAGGTCATCTATATAGCACTCGACCTTCTGATATATTAATTCATCAAAAATATGGGTCATTGCCCGTTAGTAGGTGACACCAGCGTTCTTCAAGCCAAAGGGCATGACCGTGTAGCAGAAAATGCCGATGGGCGTTCTGAATGATGTATGCTTTTCATCCTCAGGAGCCATCTTGATCTGATTGTATCCTGACGATCCATCCATAAACAAGAACATGTCATAGTTTGACGTGTTGTCTACCAGGAGTTCGGATACAGGCAGCGAAAAATCATCTTTTGGACACGCCTTATTGAGGTCCCGAAAGTCAATACAGATACTGATCTGACCGTTCTTTTTCACAGGGACGATGTTTGCGATTCAATCGGCATATTTTTCTTCGCGGATGAAGCCTTCTTCTATGAGCTTCTTCGTCTCTGCAATCACCTGTTCTTCAATCTCCAATCTCATTCTCCTTGGAGCTTGTTTGACTGGTGCTGCATCTGGTTTGATGACCAATCTGTGAACTGCTACATCAGGGGATAAGCTAGGCATTTCAGCATATGTCCAGGCAAAGCAATCCCTGAATTCACAAAGAAGTTTTTTAATTTCTTCCACTTGGTCTTCTGGTAAAAGGGAGCTAATGAAAGTTGGGCGAGGATCCTCCTCAGTTCCCAAATTGACTTCTTTTAGCTCGTCCATAATGACTGTCTGTCCACCATCTTCAAGTTGTTCTGGTGCTGGCTTGGCTTCTACAGGCTGATCGTCATGAGTGTCAACTTCATATGTCTCCTAATTACTGCTGTCATCGGATTCAATTTTCCTGCATGTGATTGCTCGGCAAGTCTCCTTCCGAAGGTATTTTCGCTTGATGAATTTGATACCTTTATACGCATCCATATCCTTCCTTCGTAAGGGACGCGGTTTCCTTCCATACCAGAGGCAAAGGCATGTACGAAGCTGTCGCTTGGAGGTAGGAATATTGATCTATTTTCGCAACATTCTTTGAATACCTTTGGTATTAAACCTAGGAAGCCTTGTAGGTAGTAATTCCTCATAATCGATGAGCACATGGCACTAGTCACGATTCACTTCTTCAAGCTTTCCCACGGAATAGAATATGTTCCCTGGCTCAGTCCCCTTTTCAATCGGAGGCAGATAATGGGTCGTGAGTTCTTCAACCTTATGCACCTCTCGCGAGGTGATTTCTTTGAAGTATTGTAGGGAATGCGTGTGACTACGAGCACACTGTCTGAGATTGACAGGCTATCTATTCTTCTAGAGAATGCATCTTGCACCGTATTCATATAGATAGAGTCATAGTCATAATCATCATTTGAATATTCGAACTCCCTACTCCATTCGTCCATCGAATGGCATATCCTCTGGGATTTTGTAGGGGTGACATCATCTTCATCTGTGTCGCTCCCAAGGTGAGGTACACATTTTCTTTCTTTATAAGTGGCAGCTTCCTTGGGAAGAGTCGGCGACGCCTTCTTTCTCCCCACCTGCTTCCTCCTATCTTTCTGTTCAGGCTGCTTTACAGCCTTTGAACTTGATGCTTTGGCTTCAAGAGAGCTTGATGGCTTCGACTTCTTCGGAATGAAGTACCTAGCATCTTCGTGGATCGTAGCTTCGTGCATCGCAAAAGGTTGGATATCACCAGAGATTCTGAACTCCTCTCCGTCCTTAAGGTATTTCATGCACTGGTGTAATGTTGACGGGACAATGTCATACTCATGTAACCAGAGGCGACCCAGGAGTGCCTTGAATGAGGTATCCGCATCAATCACATGAAATTTGACTTCTATATGCAGTTCTCCAAATGTGAGAGAGCATAAATGATCCCAGAGTCTTCTGCCCTTTCTCATTAATGTCGTGCACCATAAGCTTATCTGGCTCGAGGTGTTCTATGTCGAGGCACAACAATCTCAGCACCTTCAGGCTTATAGGATTGATGGAGGACCCGGGATCGATCAAAATTCGACTGATTATCATTTCATCGTTCTCTGCAGTAACATACAGAGGACGATTATGATCCGCCGTTCCAAGCATCATGTCTTCTTCGGAGAAGGTAATGAATGGCTCGTTACGAGCTTGCAGAACCTCGGTCAGGTTGCGCTCAGCAAAATATGCTTCGTATCTTTCGGGATCCTTGAGAGCCTGAATCAAAGTTTTCCACAAATCCTTAGAGATCACCAGAGCGTCGTATATGCTGAGCTGGGCTGGGATCTTTCTCAGATGGGATAAGATATTATAATATATCCCTTTGACTGGAGTATCTTTCTTCTGGTGGTCCTTGGGGATAATGTCTTCGTTGACAACTATCTCATTTCCCTTATCTTTATCGGAGATCCCTTTCTTCAGTGGAGGTGGCAGTACCTTGCCACTCCTTAGCTGCACTTGCGCAATCTCCTCCGGCTCAGACTCATCTGATGGCGTGTTTTCTTCCGAGTCAGCCATCGTCGCGTCTAGAGATTCGTCTGTTGATTCAGAGTCACCTCCCAGATTTACATGTCCCATCTGCGACGCTATGTCGGGGTCTGATTCATCTATCTTTGGAAAATACAGATCCTCCTCTGAACTGTAATCCATTGGTGAAACCATCATACAATATTCAGGAACCACTTTCTCAATGCATTCTTCCTTTGTCAGTGTACTTAACACCACCGAGATGACCCGACATACTTCTATCGGAATAGGGTCTTCATTATCTTCCTCAGCTTCTTCAATCTTGAGCTTTGACATAAAGGCAGCGAGTTTAATAGGTAGTCTTGCGGTCTGGTAGTATTCATCCATAATGTCTATAACTCTTTGGGTTGCTATTTTCTTCTCCTTGGGCTTCTTCAATTTGGTCTTCCTCTTGGAGGGCTTCACCTTTCCAGACCTTGAAGGGCCAGCTTGGTTGGAAAATTGCTTAGAAGTAGGAGCTCGCACCACGGGCAGCGCCTTGGGGTCTATCATTAGCTCAGTGGGAGATTTCCACTTTACACCCGGGGCTCCTTCAAGCTGTTTGAGCATTTTCACAGTTTTCTTGAAGACCGCAGTCTCCCACTGCTCTTCTTGAATTAGTTTCTTTTCTTTGCTTCTTTCCTCAACTGGGGGTACGGAGGAAGTCGTGACCACCCGAGTTGATTCTTTCCTAGGATGAGTCAACATATTGTCAGACAATATGAGCTCTTTGATATTTTCTCTCTAGCTAATCTTTGAAGACATAGCAATCTTCAATTGGATGACTAATTACCTGATGATATGGGCAGTAGTTTGGGTCGCCACTGTGCTTCGACTCCTCGGGCCTCTTGCACTCAGGCAGTTTTAAACAAGCCTTCAATGCCTGTCGAAATAACTTTGTGACACTTTTCCTCTTAAATGAATATTCTTTGTTCATTTTATCTTTGAGGGAGGGGAACGTTCGATCACCTGTTCCCGTTGTTTGCCGCGGACGTTCTCCACCATCCTGATAAGTTTGTGGTTTGTCATTACCCCCGAGTATCAGCTTCTGTTGGGGGTTAGGGTTATAGACTTGCTTAGGCTTTTCTTGATATTGCTTCGGCTGCTTGCCTTTGTCTATATTATACGCCATCTGTTTCTCCTTATCAACTCTGGAGAAAAATATGGAGTTAACCTCACCTCTTCTAGCACCTACGGCTTTAACCTTTTTAGGCTTATCAGAATAGTTATCTGATTTTGACAAGTTCAGTTTCTCAAACTTTGTCACTCTGTCCAGCAAATCCTGAAATGTGGTGATAGTAGCCATACACAGGAATGGTTGCATTTTATCATCAATGTTTCCTATTAACAACTGTACGGCATGCTCTTCTTCAATTTGCTACTCACATTTCATGCTCAAGTTGCGCCAACGAGTGATATATTTGGTCACTAATTCTTCCATTTTTCTCTTATTCAGAGCAATGTCAGCGATCGTTATTTTCTCGATCGCACTGGCGAACCTCTTCACGAACATAGTTTCTAACTCCGCAAATTTCTTTACAGAGTCGTTTGGTAGTTCAGCGTACCATTCGAAAGCAGCTCCTGTCAAACTGCTGACAAATTGTCGAAAGAGCAATGCATCATTGCTCTCAGTATTCCCGCATGTGGCCTTGAACTGTGCCAGGTGCTGTCTAGGATTTTTGTTACCATCAAAAGTGTTAAACTTTGATATAGAATATCCCTTAGGATACGACACTTGATCATACTCTGTCGAGTACGGGCGACCTTTACCCACCAATTTCTCCGCTTGATCGATGGCTATGATAGCCTTGATCTTCTTCGTAATTGTCCCTTCGAGTTATGCAGCAGTCACAGGCTCGGAAGTGCTTGCAATCTTCTGCGGAGTGGGCTGGCGTGTGATATTATGAGCCTCATGGCCACCCTCAGGAGTGCCCCGTACTCCCGAGACTTGAGGCATTTGAAAGTTTGGAGGATCAGCTGAGGGATCGGGCACGGGACAGGCGACATCATTGCCGTCATTTAGGTCATTATCTCTATCATTTTCGCATGCAACTGAGAGATTTTCCTGTCCTTGGCCCTTATTTGACGTTTCATTTGTCTCTGCATTTCTGCGAGTGTGATGTTCTCGTCAGCAAAGGGATTCTCCTCAGCCTCTTCTCATTCTTTTTGGGAATGGCCACCTCTGCCAGTGGTGGACCCATCTTCGCGGCGGTGCCGGTATACTTGTCTAGGCGATGGTTGCCAATAATCGTCGTCTTCACCGTCGTCGTAGTAGGCCTCCTCGTCGACATTGATGTGTCTCACCGTGTAGAACACTTCCATGTCTAAGGTGTTATTTACATCTTCCATTCCTTCTCCTAAGTTTTCTTCCATATATCCTTCGATATTTTCTTCTTCCATATCTTCTATATATTCTTCCCCCATATCTTCTTCTCCTTCCATTTCTAGTACTCGGATCTCCGAGCGGCGACGCCACTGGATCTCCGGTTCTTGGTCAGTAAGAAGATTTCTTCGATCCGCGGGCTTCGATCGAAGTTGGATTCATTTTTGGGAGGAGTTGGTGAGCGACGGGATCCCCTGGAGGATTCTCTAAGGTGTCGACTGTCATGAGGGGCGTCATCGTGGGTCTTCTTTTGGACCCACTTTTGACATTGTTTGTGGATAGGGACGGATCTCCGGGAAGCTGTACCGGATGTCACGATCGAATCAGTTCTTTTTCTTCTATCATCTTCTTCTCTACGAGGCCTTGGCCTCCAGATTTCCTTTCTTTTTCGCCGGGACCTTTCGGCAACAAATCCCTGAACACACGGTTCAGGTGTCACACCCCGATGCTCACCGCGCGGGGCAGATCTTCTTTCTCTTCTCTCCACCATAACATATAAGCATTCACTTGGCGAAGTTCTTCTAATCTCGACCACCAATGGCCGCTGATATTTTCTCTTCTTTAGTCCTCTCTCTTTTACAGTCTTCAAGACCCTGTAGACTCTAGCCGAGAGAGTTACAGGCTCTTTTTTTGTTGGTGGGGCTGGGACTTCAGACTGCTGATCCCAGAAAGACTTCTTCAGCTCACCGGTTGAGCTGTTTCTCTTCACCCATTTCAGATTCGCAAACCCATTCCAGGTGGGAATGGTTGCTTCAGGCTCTTGGGCTGGTAGGTTGGAGGGATGGGTTGAGAATTGTTGCTGAGCTCGGAGCTCAGCATTCAGTTTCCTCCTCTGCCTTCTCGTTAGTTTTCCTCCAGATGAGGAAGCCTTAGCATTGTTCTTTTCGGGTGCAGATAACCCGGTTGACAGAAATGTGGGATTTGCAGCCACCACAGAGATTCTTCCATCAGCCATAATTCTCTTGGTGGCTAGTCCTCAGGTTGTGACGGTCGTTCAAAGACAGAAGTCCTACGAGGATTCTTATCAGCAGTAGGTCGTGGCACTGGCAGATGCGCACGACGAGTGGCAGTTTCAGTAAAGAGTGGCCCCCTAGCGAGCCCTTCAGATTCGATGTTGTTCACAGGAACAGCGGCAACCCTTGCAACGACTGCGGGGAAATCCAGGCTACCAAACTGGATGGTAGCTCCAGACCTTCCAGTATTGATCACAGTGTTTGCCAGTTGAATGCTAGCTCCGCGTCCCAGCAGGACAATCATTGGTGTATTCTGTAGATCCATCTGCATAGATGAAAGGTAAGGATTAGTGATCAGAATCTGATATATCACACCACACTTTCAAAATGCAAAGACTTGCACAGAATTAGAAAGACAAAACAAAGTAAATAATGTTAGCATACAAATAAAATAAATATATAAATTCTGCTAAATACGTTATCTCGATAAATTTGTTGAATAATCACTTTAGAATATTCAAAATTTTAATTCTTAGTTGAAATAATTGCTACTATAGCACTGAGATGACTAGCCAAAGATGAAAAGAGAAACCATTCCCCAGCGGAGTCGCTAGAAATCTGTGGGCTCCGAAAATTCAGCCCCGGCCTCCGCCCCTTTTTTGCTTTCTTCGGGGGGAGTTTTAAAGGAATAAGTTCCAGGGTAAATTTTGGAAGGCAGATGCGTATTGTAGATAAGACACTACCCAGAGATTTTGCCCTCATTTTGTGAGGACTTTATGATCTGAGTTCTGGTTTCCTATAGGCACAAGACCCTATAATTAATTATCCCTCCCGATCACGAGAGAGAACTTTCGATTAAGGCTAGGCATCGATCAGATACGTAGAGAATACACATCTGGCATATAATAACAACAATGGGCATTTGAAATGGGAGGTTTGAAGATTTGATATTTGAAATTAGAAATTTCACCATCTTGCACTTAAAGCAGATGGTGGGAGAATGGATGATGGACCCGATCAAGATCCCATGGTTCCGTCGTCCCGGGCCATCGTAGTCCCTGGTCTACTTAGTCAGAGGAGGTAGTCGACCCAACCTGACAGAAGGATCCTTGTCAGTGGCCATGGGTTGCTTCGTCCAAGGGTACCTTATAGACCTGGGGTGGATGTTTGTCTAAGGGGACAATTTTGAATCCACCTTAGCTAACAGAGGGCTTTGTACCCTATTGATCATATCCTATTGATTCATATCTCAAGGATTTGATGTCAATAAGGAACGTATTGGCTCTGGCCATAACCGGTATCACGTGGTGCCATTTGGCGGCAAAATCACTCGGTTCAGAGTGCCCCGGGTCATAACCGTTTATCTTGCAGTGCCATTTGGCGGCGAAACTGCCGGTTAGATGATACATACCACATCCTTACTTACAGGAGATTGTTTGAGAATGAGTCCTAGTGATATTTTCGACCAGGTATTAGCTTTATGTGAACTGAAGTATTTTTTAATTTATCCACCTCGACAAATTATTGCGGAGGGTGGATGAATTTTATGCTTTAAGTGTTTGGATGGTTGATTTCAATTTCAAATATTTGAATTCTGATGATTTTGGGAATTTTGGAGTTTTGGACATTTTGGGAAAATTTGAATGTTTTTGAAGATGTAGAGTATTTGGAGTCAACCCCTCCGGTTGAGATATACAATCAACACGGCCATCATCGGGGTGATTTTGGGGTCATTTGTATTTGTGGATTGAACCTTGTCGACTCCATCGAGCTGTCGATAGAAGATCAGGTTTCGTAGGCTTTATATCTTTGTAAATGAATTTCCTTGATTATAGATCTTGAAGGCCTAATATGAACTGTAAAACAAATATTTCAGTCACCATCGTGACTGAATATTTATTGTATAGTTCGAGCCGTGTCGACTCCTATCCACTCGTATTAGAGGATCGGGCTCGAACTCGGGTTTATTTGTTGACCCGCGAAGCATCTCTAGACGTCACGTGCATATCAATAACACGCTCGCCGGGGCTCATGCGGGTATTTGGGGGTATTTTATAATTATTTGTTGAACCTTGTCGACTCCTATTTACCTGCTTTAGGAGGATCGGGTTCAAACTACATTTATTTATTATCCCGCGCAGCATCCCTAGACGTCACGTGTGTTCTACAACACGCTCGCCGGGGCCCATGCGGGTTATGGTTATATTTATCCCTTTTGTATTCCTATGTGTATACAAATTAAGGTGCACGTGCGGTGGGGATATTTTAGAACACTTGTAAACGCCTTATGTTCCCTTGCATAGGTGTTGAAGATCCAGTAGCGTGACGCTGGAGTTTCATTTGGGGATTTATACGCCTTCTGTCTGCTTGCATGCATGTTGCAGATCCGGTGGCGTTATGCAGCAGCCTGTGGACTGAGTTGTTTGCTGCTTTGTACAAGCAGACTATCGTGCACTATTTGTAGTGCACTAACGAATCTCCTGCTTCTCTGGTAGATAATTGCATTTACTACAGTCCTCTTATGTTTAGCCACAGACAACATGTTGAATGTGTAACGGGCCTCTTTCATTAGCCCGTAGATGTTTACATTTGTTGTAATCATCTGGCGTTTTGTTCGTAGATGACATCTTGTATATGTAGCGGGTCTCCTACAACAGCTTGTAGGAGCTCGCAATTGTTATAGTCTTCCAGCATTTGTTATGACCTTCAGCCTTCACCTGAAAGTGACATGTTACATGTTCATAGAGGATTCCTTCTCCCTACAGCACCTACAGCATACCCTTCATTATTGTCTATTGTGCAGAGCAATACGCTCATTCGCAGCTTGATGTTGGTTGACGGTTGAGCTACATTCACCGATGATCTCTTCATGCATCTTGTTCTGCAAATCATTACATGTTGACTATCACCGCTTGTAGTGAGAAGACACTTGATGCTAGTTGTAAAGAGATTGTTGCTCTTGCGTCTTATCTATCGTCGTTATCTACAAGTAAACTAGTGTACTTGCCACAAACTTCTGTTAATGCTTAAAGGCGGAGGTTGTGGAGGTTGCTACATCTTGCATGATTGTCGTAGGGATTATTATCCTCTCTATTCGGATGTAAATTGAAGAATTGCTGTATTTGCTTGCATTTATTTCAATACTTGTGAGAGAAAATAGTTGACATTAGTTGTAGAGAGACTGTATCATCACAAGTCCATTACTCGTATCGTCACTACATCCTCCAAGAATTTTCTAGTGAGTCAACACATTCATTAGGAGTCTCCCACATTGGTGATTTCAGATTCCTTGCCTAGACTTGCGAGTTCATTAATGCAGACATCACGAGCTTCAAATCATTCAACTGAATAGTACTTCACTACCACTTGTTGATATTTGTTTACACTCCGATTATATGCCGAATCTTTTTTGGTCATATTTGATTGCATGATTGACATATATATTACTTGCATGCGTTGAGAGTTCATTCATCATGAGTTATATTTGATTGCTGACATTCACTTGAATGATTCATGTTCTTGATTATTTACTTGGTGCTCAAGTTCTAGTCCGACTTGCTGTCATTTGTCCAATGTAAAGTTGAAGCTCCTTGTTGTTTAGAATTGATTCAAATAAACTCAAATTCCTTTGCACTTGGTTCAAATTTGAGTTCAAGTTCTCTTGCATATGATTCAAGCTTGGATTCACAAGTCCTTTGTAGTCTTATTCAAGTTCTAGTCAAAACTCTTTGAAGTTCGGATTCTTTGTCATTCAAGTAAAGTTCAAGTCCGAGTCCCTCTGTAGTCATATTGAGTTCAACTTTTGGTTTTTAACTTGTTCATTTAAGTTCAAAGCACAAGTCCTTGTTGTCCACATTTTGTTCCAATTTGAGTTCAGTTTGAATCCAATTCGTTGTCATTTGCTGTAAGTCCAAATTCATGTTCAATTTCATTTAGATTTAAGTTTATTTATGTTCGATTTAGGCTCAAGTTTATGTTCAGTTCATTGTCCAAATCAAATCCTTTGCTTGTCCAAATTTTGTTCAAGTCCCTTGTGTCTTCAGTCGGAATTTCGGCAACCTCCCGGCATCTCCCCCGTTTAGGGGAAACTACGGAAAACTGGGTCTTTCCTACAACGCTAAGAAAAGCGTGTATGGTAGAGGGCACCGCGGCCGATAGTCTTCAATCCCCCACCACGCTTAAGAAAGCGTGTATGGGTCTTCAAATGTACCTGAAAAAGACGAGCTATTGTTTCCCCGCAGGTACAGAGCCGCATACAGGTACTTAAAATTGTCCCCACCACGCTAAGAAAAGCGTATATAGGGCCTACCCGCCTCGCCGTAGGTGTCGCACCGGGTTCCCTTCCCACCACGCTTAAGAAAGCGTGTATAGGTGGCTTGCCGGCTCGACACGAACGCCGAGAACGGGATTTTTTGAGTTAGAAACATTATACCTTTGCGAGTGTGGCGAGGTGAAGACGATCAAATGCACAAAATATACATTTTTCCCCTTTTTGTATTTTCTTTTTTTTTTCTTTTCTTTCTCCTTTTTTTTTTGAATATTTTCTATCTTTTTTTTTTTTTGAAACACTTCCTCTCTTATTTCTTTCTTTTCTTTTTTACTTTCTTTTTTTTTCTTGTCTCATCTCTCACAAACACACACACACATATCCATATGCTTGAACAACAATGACATAGGGGAATGCAATACCAACTAATCGACATAAATAATAGTATTAACTTTAACTAATAATAATAATTAAAACTAATTAATCAAATAAAATATAATGACGAGAGAGAGCTTACTGTTGAGCTGATTTGGATGGGATTTAGGCTGATTTAGAAGGATTTGAGGTGGACTAGGGCTCGGTTTGGATGTGAGCAGAGGGGTGGCGGGTTTGCTTAGGCTAATGTGCTTCGGGTTAGTGAATTGAGGTCGGATGAGGGAGGATTGGGTATATGAGCCTTGCGACTAGGGAAAGGGAAGAGATTGAGGTCAGGATGGGAGTTCTGCTCGGTGGAGTCGTGCAGCCACTGGAGTGGAGATTGGAGTGGAGGCGACGAGCAGGGGACAAGGTTCGGTGCTATAGGGGTTTGCGAGCTGGACAGGGCGTCGGCTACAGGCGTCGAGGCTTCGGTTTGGATGGGGTTCGGCACTTAAGGCGACGAGATGGGGGGACAGTCGCAGGAGGAAGCTCGGCAAGGTCACAGGCAGGGTTGAGGGAGGTCGGAGGCAGTAGAGGCTTGAGGTCCGATCGTCGGCTCTGTGTGTAGGGAAGAAGCGGAGGTCTTGCGAAGGCTCAGAGATCGGAAGCAGCAACGGGAGTTTCGTCGTGTGGGAGAGACGAAGAAGTGAGAGCTTCGCTCTCATTTTAAAGGCGTGAGAGGAAACTCTGCCGAGACTAATTGTGCGTGGGACGGGTCACTGTAGTTCGGCGCCGTTTGAACAGGGTATGGGCGGCTGATCTTGCGCAGGATTCGGCTCCAGCAGGTAATCATTTTAGTTATTATTTTTTATTCCCTCTTCGTTTTGCTATCTAAGTAGAGGTCAACAGCGATCCGGTCATATTTGTACTTATTAGATCCAGCCTCTTACACCCATCCGAACCTTGAGCTTCAGGCTGTTGAAAGACTTCAAACTGTTCCGGCTCGACTTGTTGGAGTATGCAGTCACAAAAGTCCTTTTCTTGACTTTTAAATCTCAGTACGTTGGAGAAGATGGTGTCCCAAACTTTTAGACGATTACCTGTATATACTTTGAAAAAGAATTCATTGTAGTCTTCTATCTTGAAGGAATATTTGTATTGATGATTTTAAATATTTATTCGGGGATCTCGGCATGCAGCGCGATGTCGACCCGAATAAATATTTAAAATACCCCGTCTCGCAGGGAGATTTCAGAATAGAATAAATTTGAGATTTTGAGATTTTAAATATTTATTTGGGGATCTCAGCACATAACACGATATCAACCCAAATAAATATTTAAAATATCATGTCATGCAGGAATATTTTGGAAAGGCTTTGTATTTCAAGATTTTAAATATTTATTCGGAGATTTTGGCACGTGGCGCGATGTTGACCTGAATAAATATTTTAAATACCTCCAGTCTTGTGGGGGATTTTGAAATGCATTCTTGGAATACAAGATAATTTCAAAATATAAAATATATAAGCTAATAAGCATGTATAAAAAACATAGTACATTAAACATAGTCTTTTCCCTGGTAATTTTATGCGTGATACTTCTTCAGGTGTCAACCGTTGGTCGGCAGCATAGGCCTCTGACCATGTAGGTCGATAAGTTGATAAGCTCCACCTTGATACACCATCTCGATGACAAAGAGGCCTTCCCAATTGGATACGAATTTGCCACTGATTTTTCAATGTAGGATGATTGGTCTTCTCAGCACCAGGACTAATTTCCCTTCTTGAAATGACCGATGACGCACCATTCGATCAAATGATTTCGTCATTCTCGTTCGGTATATCTCCAAGTTCTGTTGAGCTTGCAATCTGGTCTCATCAAGCGAGTCAAGTTCCTCCAATCTTAAGCGAGTATTTTACTCTTGAGTGAGATCGTTCAGGATTGCTACCCGAAGCGACTGCAATTCCATCTCCAATAGCAATACTGCTTTAACTCTGAACACTAGTGAGTAAGAAGTTGGCTTTAGTTGGCATTTTATAAGTTGTACGATACGCCCATAATGCCTCTGCCATCTTTGTATGTCATTCTCTTTTGTTCTTGATGAGGATCTTCTTCAATAATTTTATCAACGTCTTGTTGAAGGCTTCTGCCAAGCTATTGGCTCTTGGGTTGTACATTGATGAATATCGTCAATTGATTTTATGCCAATCAACAAACTTGTAGATTTTAGTGCTCTTAAATGTTGTGCCGTTGTCTAAAATCACGTGGCGTGATACATCGAATCTGTAGACGACATTGTGGGTGAAGAAATTAATTTTGTGCTCAGATGTGACTTATTTGAACGGAGCCGCTTATGCACACTCGTGGCACCTCTTAGCATGGTCAATACAATCCCTCACCATTGTTGGCCAATAGTAACCCATTATCTTGATTTTAACAGCCATCTTGAGACCTGACTGATGCGCTTCACAGAGCCGTTCATGAACTTCTGCTACCACTCTATCAACTTCATTGGTCCCCATGCATCTTAGCCACATTTGATCAAAAGCACGCCGATACGTGTTATTGACAAACGCATATCGCAATGTTCTCTTCCTGATTTGAGCATCTAATGACTTGTCTGCTGGTAGTTTATTTTCTTTGAAATAGTCAATGAAATGCTACCTCCAGTCATCTTCTTCTTCGACATCTAAACAATGTCACCATGATTCTGAAGCTTGGCTAGCCTCATGTCTTCTCTTAGGAGCTTAATTTTCTTCAGGTTGATTTTCAAGATTGACTGGTTGAGGAGGTTGAGGATCAACCGAAGTTGTATCATGCTGGCTTGAATTTGATGTTACTGTGCTGGCTCTAGAACCCGACGACAACCATAATGATTATAGGCCACTCGTCTTCCATATGTCATTTTTTAGCTAAGTTGACTAGACAATCAGCTTTACTATTTTGAGCTCGGGAAACTTGAGCTCATTATTTCAAGGATATATCTAGAGAAATCTATAAAAATTCAAAAACCTATAAAATGTGAAAATAATTAAAATAAGAACCTACCACCCTAATACTTAAAAACAAAACTCTATCTACCATTCACAACTATTTGTAGATGTTCGAGAACTACTTCAGCTAAAAAAAGTCTTTTTTGTCGAGTATATTGTTAAGATTCATTCTCAAACGATCTCCCCTAAGGATGTGGTACATGCCCTCTAGGGCTCTAACTTGTGATTTTGTTGCCAAATGACATCATTTGGGGCGTGAAACTTCAACCATTGTCCAAGTTTCTGTCATCTAAAGATCCCCATTAAAGGGAAATCAAATATGGAGGCCAAAGTCTCTAGAAGAAAATTTTGTTTTGAGAATGAAGGGTGTGGCATTTGGGGTGCATTCCCCGAGATCTGCTATTGACTACCATGGATACTTAAGAAAAAGGCTCATATTAATGATATGCATGATGGTCGACAATTAGAGGATCCTCCAAGAGATGTTATCATCATCCAACACCATTCTCTTGGAAAGTGGACAATTTTAATCCCCAGTCCTCGATTGAGAAGATTTTCACCTTATACAATGAATTAGATATCTATTGGAAAAGTTGCTTTGAGATCCAAATACGAGAAGAGAGAGAAAAAGAAAAGACATTGGAGGTCTAGTTGATCAACATGGAGGGGCATAATAAAAAGCCACCCTCGAGCAAGTACCAACGAAACCACCAGATTAAATCTATTGCTGCTGGAACTGTTGTCCCTCCTAAAGAACAAGCATAGGAACAATATGATTAAATAGAAGGTCCAAGTCCCTCCTCAGGTGATGAACAACAAGAGAAACTAGAGGATAACTCTCTATTTTTTGACACAACTATGTGGCACAAGCAGAGCGACAAATATGACACCAAATGAAAGAGAATGATAAAGAAATCTTTCAGTTAAATATCAAAGTTTGACCGCGAGCACTGCTTCCCGCACCCGTTCACCTTCCCGTCATCCCGCGTTGCGTGACTTGCGTCAGGTATACGTATACGATATAGCGGTATACCGCTCGGTTCGCTCCAGCAAGGCCGCAATTGGTCGCTGCCCCGCGTGACGCGTCCATGTCCGGACTTAGCTAGCGGCTCAACCCCGCAATCCCACACGCTCGGCATAGCTTTCGACGTTTCGCACTCGCCTCCGCCTGTAGCGCGTTTTGCCCTCACATCCAGACAGCTCATTTGGTTTCTCAGGTCGAGCCGGGTCAACCTGGTAACCTGCACGAATCGAGTCTAGGTTGGAATTCCTTATCCGTTTACAAAATCAGGTTGGGTTAGGATCAACCTGTTTGGACCCGGGTCAACTTGGCTTGGACCCGAACCAGACTCCTTGACTCGTTTTGACACCCCTAGTCCTAAGGAGGCCCCATCCTCATGCTCGTTGTGACACGCCATGTACCTCACAAGTTAAAGAAGAAAGTTCTCAAGATTTGCATAAATTGTCCACCTTTTAGAAATCTACAGCCACCTTTAGGGGTCCAATCCAACTTCTTAATCACCTAAGTATCAAACCTAAGTCAAGTAGAATCCTCGTATATCTTTAGACAGCGAATTTTTCATTTCTATGTTAGCATTTTAAAATTAATCAACCTTAGACATAAGAAGCTTAGAATTTTTGTGGTAGGAAATAAGCCTCTTTAGTTTGTCTCCTATCAACATCGATTTGAGTCTTAGGAAATTAATGAAGGATTAGTCAACCTTATAGCCTTACAATCACTCTAGCCTTGGTTAGATGTATGATTGAGGATGAGTCATTTTCCCCTTAATTCTTTACAACTCTAGCATATATCAGGGCCCATATATTTGAGTTCTTCGTAACTTAATTATCAAAGTTATAACTCTAAAATTAAGTTATAATTAATTCATCTTAAATGGTTAATCACTTAAAGAGAAATTCTAGAAAGATACTAATGAGGTGGACACTTGCGGAGAGAAGAAAGAGGTAAGAAGCCCGAGACGAAATATAGCTCGCAAGCTATAGAGAGGAGAAGAGAAGAAGAAGAGGCATAGCTCGCAAGCTATCCTAAAAATCCTCAGGTTTTATTTCCAAAAATCATCACCAAAATCTACTCTTTTAAAAGTTTGAAAACATCATATATATATATATATATATATATATATGTGTGTGTGTGTGTGTGTGTGTGTGAAAAAAGGCAGCCAAACATCCCCAAATATCTCCAACCGAACCAACCAGGAAAGGGAAACAGAAGGCCAGCAGGCAAATCCAGGAGCAGCACCCGAGAGGTCACCCAGGAAACAGAAACAGCCAAGAATCGGGACAGGTGCCAGGCAGAGAAACCAAAAGGCTAAAAAGAGGGGGGAATGAACCCGGATAGCAGCATTTATGAGCTGAAAAGGCAGCAGCTCACCATAATGAGCTAAAAAAAGTAGTAGAACACAGCAGCTCCTCAACTAGGCAGCAAGAACCGAAACAACCAGGCCCCAAACCAAAAGCCAAGTCAGCCCAAAAGCCAAGGCACCAATGAAATTTCTATTGACCCTCCCCCCCCCCCCCTTGACTACATCAGATTCTCCACTGGTGGAAAGAGCTCATCCCCTGATGAGATGCCTTCAGATTTTTCCTGGTGAGCCGAAGGCGCCACTTCTAATTATTTAATTAAGGCTGCATGTTTTCTCTGAATCGCTTCTCTTTTTTGCTTAAATTGGTCTTGCAGAAGTTTCTTTTTCTTCTCGTATTTTTCTGAATACAAGTGCATCTTCATCTGAAATTTATATAATTCAATTTGAAACGGATCGGTAGAACTACCTTGGGAAGGAACCCAACTGTTGATAGGATTTTGGACTTCAAGGCTACCTAGCTGATTTTCATCCACAACTAACTCAATGGTTTCTGGTTTTGGTCCATTACAAAAGAACAAGACACCAAAAAAAATAACGCAAACAAATAGACAACTTACACGACTAACTTAGGATATGCTAACCTAGGCTCTGATACCAAATTTGATGCAGCCAAAAGTTCCCAAAACAAGTAAGAGAACCCTTGGTCACAAAAAAAAGAAAAAACTATGTCTCCAAAATAATTTGGAGACCACAAAAGACACTAAAAATACATAAAAAAACAACACAATTTTTTTATATTTTGATAATATATAAGTAGAGAAGAAAGATACTGATGAGGTGGACACTTGCCGAGAGAAGAAAGAGGTAAGAAGCCCGAGACAAAATATAGCTCGCAAGCCATAGAGAGGAGAAGAGAAGAAGAAGAAGAGGCATAGCTCGCAAGCTATCCTAAAAACCCTCAGGTTTTGTTTCCAAAAATCATCACCAAAATCTGTTCTTTTAAAAGTTCTTTATAATATTCTTTAAATGCCCCCATTTAATCCTAGAATATCGCTTTACTTTATTTTTTATTTTCTGCCCCTTCATCTTAAAGTCCAAAACTAGTAAGAGATGTTGGGTACATAAACTTTCAGTCGGAATAACTATACAATCTTTACAATCTAAACGATCTAATTTTTTTATAAGAAAAAAATCAATCTGAGATTTACTATAGCTATTCTTATAAGTGATGAGATGCTCATCTCTTTTCTTAAATAAGATATTAGCAATTAAAAAATTATAAGCTAAAGAAAATTAAAGTTTTGGTGAACTATAGAACACTCGGTTGGAATTTATTTTAATAGCCATTAAAGCAAATTTGTAGAATTATACAATAACACAAATCGTTTCAGTAGTATAAACTGCACTTTATTTTTAATATCTGTGTTCAAATATTTGAATTGTGTGAAAAGAAGAAATTTTATTATTTGTTATATGTTGGAAGTTTGGAGCCTGAGGGCTATTACGACATTTACTAATAATAATGATTCTGTTGTTTGTTATGTATTAGAAGTTGGGGGCCTGAGGGTCATTCCAATATTTGCTATAAAATATTTGCTAATATTTCAATCAGTTTTAATACTATTTCAGTAGCTTATTTAAATACTTATTTCAATTTGGTATCAGTGTTTATTTCAATTTCAACTTTCTGTACAGTACTTCAGTTGTCATTATTCAGCATTTTTAGTTCTTTTGTTTTGAATTATCAATTCTTATTTTAGGCCGTCGAGCTCTACTGAGCCACGTTAGCTCACTTCTACTTTTGTTTCTATTTTCAAGTCATGAAAATGGTAAGAAGCGAACTGAATAGTTTTCTATATTAAGTTCTGATCTGTGCTGCAAGTATGCATTCTGGTTAATTTCCTTTTGGCAGGCTTGACTTTTATTTTGTTGTACATTATTGTTGTCAAGAGCTGTTGTAGATAGACCTCATATTGTATTCATATTTTTAGATGATATATAGAAAAATCATTTATGAGATTCAATAGTGAGTTTGTATTGTACATGATTGGGATGTTTCAATTTCGCAGCATTTCTCCAACTGAATCTTGGGGTCAATCTCTGCTTCTTGCCACGATTGGGTATGGTATGACCTGTGTGTGGTCTGGTTATACCAGGTTGGGCCTTGACATAAGATATAATAAAGATGAATATCCTCAATCATGAAAAAATATTACAATAATAAATAATGTGAATTCCTATAATAAATGCTTTAAGCCATATAATTATTTAGATATGATAACACTACCTCACAAACTCAAGGCGACATAGAACATGTCAACTTGAGTTCAAAAATAATAGATGAAATATGTAATTAAAGATTTTTTATCTAGAGGTTGAGTGTCACAAAAAGCGACCAATATATGAAAGATATATTACAAATCGAACATGGAGTCGACAACAAGATCCATGCTAGAGAAAGCATGAATAAGAGAGTTAGCTTTCTGCTGAGTGAGCACGAACAGAAGCGAACGCACACTAGATCGGAGCAAGTTTTGCTGGCCCAATAGCACAGACACATACTAGGATGAGGCATAGCGGGAATTGAACCCACATCTCGTTGAGCTGCTCCAGTAAGCACCCTGAAGCTCAATTTGTAGAACGGGGGAGAAGACTAGCAGGCGTGCATGCATTTTGAGAAAGCAAAAAACTCTCACTTTAGTAAGTGCCTATTGACCTCTATAACAGGGTAACAAAAAAAAAAGAAATATAAAAAAAAGAAATGAAATCATACCTAAGCCCATATCCTGTGCAAATCCAGCTCAGACTCCGCCGCTTGCTACAGTGCCGCAATATACAACGGCGCCGAACCCATCGCTTCTCCATGATTTCTGCATGAAATCAGCTCTCGTTCGCGTCAATAAAATGAGAGTGAAGCTTCATTCCAAAGTTCTGGATTCTTTGCTCTACTTCCCGCAAGCCTTGCAGAACTCCCGCTAGACCTCCTCCATCCCGATCGAAGCCTCCTTCTCTCGTCAAATCCCTGCAGTCAGCTCACAACTCCACATCCTCCCTTCCATCAGATCTCCACCGAACCCCATCTCCTCTCCGACGAAATCCACCGAGCTCGCCAAGGTGCCTGCACCCGACACCTCTACCTCCATTCCGATTTGGATAGGTCCCGCAAGCCGAAATCCCCTAAGCCTCCGACCTCGACCTCACCTCTTCCCATCGGTCCCAATCCCGATCTCTTTGATCCACAAAGAGAGAGAGAGAGAGAGAGAGAGAGGGAGAGATCGGCCTACCTCCTCTGCTGCTGCGAAGCCTCCTTCTCTCGTCAAATCCCTGCAGTCAGCTCACAACTCCACATCCTCCCTTCCATCAGATCTCCACCGAACCCCATCTCCTCTCCGACGAAATCCACCGAGCTCGCCAAGGTGCTTGCACCCGACACCTCTACCTCCATTCCGATTTGGATGGGTCCCGCAAGCCGAAATCCCCTAAGCCTCCGACCTCACCTCTTCCCATCGGTCCCAATCCCGATCTCTTTGATCCACAAAGAGAGAGAGAGAGAGAGAGAGAGAGAGAGAGGGAGAGATCGGCCTACCTCCTCTGCTGCTGCTCCCCCCCCCCCCCCCCCCCCCCTTGACGGCACTCCTTCCTATTGAATTGGAAGTTACTCCATTTTGATCGGAAGCCAGGACGGGAGCTCTTGCTGTGAAGGTAACTTTCTACCTTACGCACGCTTCTTCGGCCAAATCCCACGTAAATCCTGTTGCCGAACAAGCCCTTAGGGCAAGAAAATAGAAGGAAACAGAGGATTTATTCCGCCCTGAGATTTACAGTGAGATAAAATCCCGTTTGGAAGGATTTAGTATAAATCCTATTCAAACCCAGCTTAAACCCTATTCAAACTTGTTTAAATTGTAATTGATTACAGTTAATTTATAATTAATTATAAATTAAACAAAGTTAGTTTATAATTAATTTTAAACTAAATATAATTAATTACAGTTTAATTTACAATTAATTATAAATTCAACAAAATTGATTTATAATTAATGTTAAATTAAACGTAATTAGTTATAGCTTAAATTATAATTAATTATAAATTAAACAATAATAATTTATAATTATTTTTTAAATTACATATAATTAATTATATATTAAATGTAATTAATTATAATTACTTTATTATTAATTATAAATTAGTTTATATTTAATCTATTAAATATGATTAATTATAATTAGTTTAAAATTAACTATAAATTAAATTATTCTAATTTATAATTAATCTCAAATAAGTATAATTAATTATAGGTTAAAATATAATTAATTATAATTAATTTTTTGATTAATTATAAATTAAATTCAATTAATTTATAGTTAGTTACAAATTAAATATAATTAATTATTTATTAAGTATAATTAATTATAAATAATTTATGATTAATTATAAATTAAGCATGCCTATCCTCGACGTGCGTGACGAGCCGATCAATCACCTATACATGCTTTTCTTAGCATGGTAGGAGAAAAACCGGTGCAACACCTGCGACGAGGCAAGCAAGCAACCCTTGAACCCAAAATCTCGTTCTCGGCGTTCGTGTTGAGCCGGCAAACCGCCCATACACGCTTTTCTTAGTGTGGTGGGAAGGGAACCCGGTGCGACACCTCGGCGAGGCGGGTAGGCCCTATGCATGCTTTTCTTAGCGAGGTGGGGACAATCTTAAGTACCCGAACGCGGCTTTGTACATGCGGGGAAACAACTACTCTTCTTTTAAAATAAGTACCTGTAAAAGACCCATACATGCTTTTCTTAGCGTGGTGGGGGACGAAAAAAATACGGCCGAGGTGCCGAGGACACCTACCATACATGCTTTTCTTAGCGTGGTGGGAAGGTACAGTTTCCTGTAGTTTCCCCTAAACGGGGGAGACGCCGGGAGGCTGCCAAAATTCAGAGCAAATACGAGGGACTACATTTGGCTTTGGTTTGTCGATTCATAATTCATAAGAATTCATAATAGGGGTTGTTGGAAACAAAACAGGATTTCTAACGAGCCTCTCTTTCCTTGGCCTAGTCGTTATTGCCTTGCCCTTTCGTGCTTCCTCAATGTCCCCAATGTACCGAGACTAGCCAAATCTTTGAAAAGGTGGGATTTAGATCTTCTGTCCCTCTTCCATCTTGGTTTCGATTCCCCTAATCCATCCATGAATAGACTTTTTTCACTAAGAAAGCTTCTACTGGGCGGGCTACTCCAATAATGACTTTTTTGAAAAAAAAGCATCTTACATATGAAGTAGAAGTTTTCTAATTCTTAGAAAAGGGAAAGAAAGGCGCGGAGCGTTGAATGTGCAAGCAAGGGCTTTTCACTGCGGTCTGGTTTCTATTTTTTCTTTAGGTTTTTTAGTACGATAAGGACCTTTTTTGTGACTTTCTCGTTATGAGCGGTCTAAATAGCAGATAGAACTCTGAAAAAGAAAATCGGCGCTAGATAACCCGATCTTTTAGTTCAAGATCATTTGTTTTTGCTTGAAATGAAATTAGAATTAGGAATTACGAACTAAAATGGCAATGGGTCTGAAAGAGTATATAAAAGGGTTAAATTGAGATATTTGCACCAATTTTTCTTCTCTTTTTCATTGTATAGTCTTTCTCTTTCTTTCCCCCTCTCTTGACAGTAATATATGTTGTATATGTAAATCCTAGATGTGAAAAGAGGCATAATTCATCTAGAGAATTCTCAAATTTCTTAGTTATGATTATATTTTTCTTCTTCTTCTTTTTACATTTTTCTTCCACGGCGAAATGAAACATTAAATAGCATGATGAACCAAGAAATCTCCCGGCCCTATTGACTATTACTTGCTTCTATGAATTTGAGATTGAAACTGGAATTCTTCAGAGGTCTCACTCTAATAATGAATAATGAGATTGAGGCTTTTTTCTTTCATAACGTTCTCTATTCTTTTTCTCTTTCTCTCGATGAATCCCCACCTCTTAGACAACTCTTATTATGATCTAATTTCTATTTCTCTAGATTCGATGGTATTTTGTTGCTTAAGCACTGGGGAAACCTTTTATGAAGGAGATACATTAATTACATTTACATAACGACTAGGCCAAGGAAAGAGAGGCTCGTTCCATGTTAGCGGCTTGTCTTTTTTCTATTTTGTAGCTCGCAAGGCTCATAACCTTGAGGTCACGGGACCTCGTTTCTTTTTCTTATATCCTCTAAGTGTGTGGCGCTAGCTTATCTTTTCTCAAGCTTGAAATAACCATAGTTGAGAGAAGGACGTCAAGTGGTTGATATTCTACCTCCAAGACCAGAACTTCTTGTTTCAGAAGGTGAATCCATCAAGCTTGAAGAGCATATTTTTTTCTTCTTCTTCGAGTACCTCAGATTCAATAATCTTTATGTGTCACAAAGTCTTTCAGGAGTGAGGATCCATGAGAAAGAACTCCTATGTTCAAAAAATCCCGACAAGGCTCGCGCGACAGGGATGAGATCCCAGCGAACTATGTTCATTCTTTGGCTTAGTACTTCTATTTGAAAAGTGATTTGCACCGAGTGTGTGCTATCATTACTCTAATCCCATTTAGTATCTTCATTGCACTAATTGGACTAGAAATTGCTGTTTCATTTCTTTTTTTTCTTTCATTTATTGATTCTTTCAATTTCTTCTATTTCTTAGTTATTAGTTATATATTTTCTATTCTCTTTAGAAAAGAGATCTTCTTTTGGTTTAGCCAATTGAGTTCCACTTGCAAAGCCCCTAATCGATAACGAACCTGAATGGCTTTTTTAGGTCCAATTCCATCCATTTTTGTTGAGGCAATTGAATTGAACAAAAAAACTACATGGGACTTATGAACTTTATTTGGACAGCAAAGAACTTCACTTGAATGCATACAATAAATAAATAAGAAAAACAAATTACAATAAGGTTAAACTTGAATTCAAGTGAATAATGACAAGAGATCTGAGTGAACTGCAAAAGACTTGAGCTTTTACACTAAAGTGGACTAGAACTCGAACCTGAGCAAGACTACAGAAGACTTGAACTTGAACTGTGTTTGAACCCAAGAAGACCACAAAGAACTTGATTTGAACTTGGACTTGAACGGAACTTGCAATTTGACTACAGAGAGCCGGACTTCAATGCAATAAATACACTATGAAATCAAAATGTAAAAATCCCAAGTAATGATTCAAAACTTCCAAATAAACAATCAACAATTAGTAGAGAACAAAGAAAGCTTCTACATATCGCTCACAAGCAGTTATGGGACATGTGTAAATGCTGGTAAATGACGATGAGTAGTGAGCAAGTGAATACAACTAAAAGTGAGTGCAAGGATATGCGATCTACTTGCAAGCATTAATCAACGAAAACCAAAGAGAATGCAATAATACAGGTGCAAATGATCATACAAATTTCCCAACAAATGATAAGGGAAACTCATGTGATTGATTACTAAAGAAAATTGCATTGGCTGCAAGGATGTGTATTGGATAAAATCTCCACTACAGTTTGCTTAAGAACTCTTTAAGCAATAATATAAAATCTTCAAAGAAATCTACCAAAGAGACATGCGACAAATGAAATATCAAATTCAAGTTGAAGTGTAGCCTTCCCGCAATCAATACAAGTCAGCATGCAAGTAATCATACTGATACCTTACAAGTGAGATAGATCAGTGTATAACGGACATAAGGACTTAATGCAGTGGATGATATGCTCTACCAGCATATGTAGGAGCATGCATCAAGTGCTAGGGTATCCTTACGATCAAGATCAAAATACAAGCAAGCACATTCAACCTTGCAAGCTACAATCAACAACGGTTACTGAAAATGTATTCAAAAAGTCCGAGGCAAATGCCGTCTTTCTACAATCAACACCACCTGATTGAAAGTGAATACACCGGCTCTCTCCAAGCAGAAGAATTTGGTATGTACCAAACACAGTAACCTTCTTGCAAGCAGGATCAAACTGAAGGGATAACAATGTGCTTACAACCCATCAATAACCTAGAGGTCCCAATGAATTTTGGAGATCTTCAAGTCAATCAGAATGCAAAGGTGTGAAGGGCATTTAGCAAATGAAACAACTGCTTTACAACACTCTGACAATCAACATCAAGATACAAATAAACATACTGATCTGCATGCAATCAAGAGCAAAAGATCTGTCATACATACTATCTCTCTACGAATACAGATGCATGTACAACATGCCGCATATGGGTAGATGCAGAAAAACTTTAGTAAATGTAGTATCATGTAGTCAATTTCAGTCTATGAATGAATACATCTACCTTCCTACCTGCAGTGGTGGCGAGTGCACTGCATGGGTCAAAGACCACAGCAAACGTAAGCACACCTACAAGTTTTCGTAGCAGTCGTAGAAGACCCGTCCTATGCATTACGTGTTGTATGCAAGCAAACACCAGATAATGTGCAGCAGATACAAGCTCCTACTAGCTGTTATAGGAGACCCACTCAGAAGCAGATGATATGCATCAAATACAAATATCTACGAATCATTGTAGAAGATCTGTCATGCACTCGACATGCGTCTACAGGGCAAATACAAAAAAAGAACTGTAACAAACACAAGCTCCTACAAGCCGCTATAGAAGACATGTTGTACACCCAAAATGTTGTCCAAAAACAAAATACAAGAGAGCTGTAGTGAATGCAAGTATCTACGAGCAAGAAGCAGGAGATTCGTTAGTGCACAACAAGCTGCCTACATAAGGTAACAAGTAGTGCACGACAGTCTATCTGTACAAAGCAGCAAACGGCTCAATCCACAAGCTACTACGAAACACCACCGGATCCGCAACATCCATGCAAGTGGATAGAAGGTACACAAAAAGGGGTGAGAGCAACCAAACGCCCGCAGGGGCCCCAGCAAGCGTGTTATTAGTGCACACGTAACGTCTAGGGATACTGCGCGGGTCAATAAATGAATATAGTTTGAACCCGATCCTCCTAAAGCGGGTAAATAGGAGTCGACAAGGTTCAACAAATAATTATAAAAAGCCCCCAAACACCCGCATGGGCCCCGGCGAGCATGTTATTGGTACACACGTGATGTCCAGGGATGCTGTGCAGGTTAATAAGTGAATTTCAGTTCGAGCCCGATCCTTCTATACGGGTAGGTAGGAGTCGACATGACTCGAACCATTAAATAAATATGTGATCGCGAGATCGATCGAGATATTTATTTTATACATTCGTATTAGGCCTTCAAGGCCTATAATCAAGAAATTTCACTTACAAATGCATAAAGCCTATGAAACCCGATCCTCTATCAACAACCCGATAGAATCTACAAGGTTCAACCCATAAATACAAATAACCCCTTTCTACCCTGATGATGGCCGTGTTAAACAAAAAATCTAAACCGGAGGGGTTAATTTCAAATATTTTAAAATGCCCTCAAATTTTCATAAAATTCAAGTATTTGTCGAGAGACCTCAAAGTCACCCTGATGATGGCCGTGTTGAATGTAAATATCAACCGGAGGGGTCCATATAGATCATTTCAAATGCCATCCCAAACACCCAAAAATCCAAAACTCCAAAAAATCTCAAAAATTTCAAAACACAAAAATATGAGTAACCTCATTCACCCCAATGATGGCCGTGTTGAACGTTAATCTCAACCGGAGGGGTTTACAAATACTTTCAAATACCTCACAAAAACCCAAATTCCCACACAATCCAAAAATCCAAAAAAAATTTCCAAAATCTAAAATATTTAAAACTGAAATCCAACCATCAACCATTTAAAGCAAAATTCATCCACCTTCTGCAACAGTTTGTCGAGGCGGACAAATCTGAAAATCACTTCATCTCACATAGAGCTAATTCCTGGTCGAAAATATCACTAGGATCCATTCTCAAAAAATCTTCGGCCAGTAAGGACGTGGTACGTGTCCTCTAACTGGCAATTTTGCCGCCAAATGGCACTGCAGGATAAACGGTTATGACTCAGGGCCCTCTAAACCGAGTGATTTCGCCGCCAAATGGCACCACAAGATAGCGGTTATGGCCAGAGCCAATATGTTCCTTAATGGCATCAAATCATTGAGATATGAATCAATGGGATATGATCGATAGGGCACAATGCCCTTTGTTAACTAAGGTGGATTCAAATTTGTCCCCTTAGATAAACATTCACCCCAGGTCTACAAGGTCCCCTTGGACGAAGCAACCAATGGTTGCTGACAAGGATCTTTCTGTCAGGTTGGGTCGACTACCTCCTCTGACTAAGTAGACCAGGGAACACGATGGCTCGGGACGACGGAACCATGGGATCTTGATCAGGTTCATCATCCATTCCCCCACCATCTGCTTTAAGTGCAAGATGGTGAAATTTTAAATTTTAAATATCAGACCTTTCCAAATTCCAATTCTCAAACCCATGCTGTTGTTATATGCCAGATGCACGTATCTATACGTATCTGATTGACGACTAGCCTTAATCGAAAGTTCTCTCTCGTGATCGGGAGGGGTAATTAACTATAGGGGCTTGCGCCTATAGGGAACAAGAACTCAGATCATAAAGTCCTCGCAAAATGAGGGCAAAATCTCTGGGTAGTGTCTTATCTACAAATTCATCTGCCTTCTAAAATTTACCCCGGAACTTAATCCGTTAAAACTCCCCCCGAAAAAGCAACGAGTGGAGGCCGGGGCCGAATTTTCGGAGCCCACAGTGCCAGCCAGGCAAAAGGGTTAGCCTGAAGGCAGTGGTGGTTTAGCCAAAGGTAGAACGTGCAAGGGTTGGATTCATCATGCTCTTAGAATAGCTGTTCCAATCTGAAGGCCTATCCCAAGACGGAGAGCTTATCTTCTCCACTAGATCTACATAAGGCACTAGTCAATCTATTCCAATCTGTCTTGTCATTCAGCGTCTAATGGATTTGCTTTCTATTGATACTTATCGAGATATCAATAGAGTCGGTAGAGGTGAGTGGTAGTCAACACCAATAATATCCTTTAATGGGTTAATCAAAGGCGATGCAGGTAATGGTTAGTGTTGGAGTTTCTTTTACGATATGAGTGAAAGCTAAGAGAGATGCAAGAAAGATAGAAAAAGAAAGTTTTGGCCATGATATTATGTTAGAAAGGAGAGAAAATTATAAAGAACATATTTATTAAATTATTTTAGAGGACAACTATATATGTGCCTATATATATAGCTAAGAGAAAAGAACAAGGGAAAACTAATAAAGGTGAATTTCTGCAATAATGAGAAAAATAACAATATAAATACTACAAGATTTTATTATAAACAATTATGTAATGAGATAATTTAACTGCGGTAACAGATGTAACCTACAATAATCCTAAATAAACTAAACATTATATCGAAAACAATGATATACCTCATCATCATCACTACCACTAACATTGAAATCCTCATCATCACCATGCTACATCAATCAAGCCAAAAAGTACAATAAACATTGCAACAACAACAAATATATTAAAAAGGAAAAATATAATATAAATAAATATCCTTACTAATGAAAAATATTATAATAATGAATAGTGAATACTCCTATTATAAATAATTTAGGTCATGATGTGATGATTTAGATATGGTAACAACTATAAACTACATTGATCCAAAAAAAGATAAAAATTTATGAAAAAAATAATGATATACCTCATCATTGTGATTATTATCAACATCATTACCATCACTCCCATTGAAAATTTTGTCATCATCTTCCTGTATCAATCAAGCCAAAAAATATAACCATTACAATGCTAACAAAAAATATGATATATGAACATATAATAGAGTTTCTTCAAGAAAGAAAAACTTATATTATAATAAATTGTGTACATTACTACTATAAATAATTTAAATGATGCAATAATTTAGGTATGATAACAACTGCAACCTACAATAATTCTAAACAAATTATAAATTGATAATGACAAAAAATAATATACTTTATCATCATGATCATTATCATCGTCAATACCATCCCCATTGACATCGACATCAGCTTCCTGCATCAATCAAGACAAAAAGAACAACAAACATTACAAGGCCAACAAAGATATCAAAATATGAAGCCAATAATTGCAGTAAAAATAGAAGGATGAAAACCAACATTTTTGAAATAATTAAGAGGATCGGTCCACAGTTCTTCCCTGATTACCCTAGCCATCTGCATATATTCTTGTCACTGGATGATGATGGAATGCAAAAAACTACGGTGATGTGGCATGCATCCCCGCAGAATTGCTAGAATGCAGAGAGGACAAGAAACAGAAATAAATCTAACAATTTTGAATTTTACCAAATCAATTACGTCACTTGGAATTATTCTCGGTTCCTCATCAAACCAATTAAAGAAACTGCAAAATCAAGTAGCACGTGACGTGAATGCCAGTCTAAGAGAAAGATAATTTCAGACTGTAAAGCAGAAAAGTACTTCTAAAACTTATCAAAGGTTACATGCGACAGCGGGTGTAGAATGCATACAAATTTTTTAATGTATAAAAAAACATTATCCTGGTACTGATGATCTCAAGTATATGCATCTCATTCATTGTATGTGAAGGGAAAAAACAATGATTTTTTACGAATAGTTAATTCTGTTTTAGAGTGAAATTCTACGGGTTGAAAAGTATTCATAGAAAACAAAAACAATCGGAGTTTTCAACGAGGGGAAAAGCGCCTATATATCAAGCCACTATACGACCAAAACAAAAAGGATATCAAACAGTACATCGTCATCATCATAAGCCTTATCCCAACTTTTTGGGATTGGCGTAGATACCAAACATTGCACTAACAAGAAAAGAAAGCATAAACAAGTCTTATATAGGTTTCCATATACATCCAGTGGTGTCAACGCTATTTTTTGATGTGGGATTGTTCAAAACAAAATTTAGGCAATCTACACTTCATCTTAATCGTCTTCCAAAATTAGCTTAATACATGTAGGTCATTGCTGCATCGAGAGCATGAAAACCAGTAAATATTTTGTCCAATTAAAAAGGTGAATTCACTGACAGGCAGTGAAAAGCATTACCACGCAACTGGCTTCCAAAAAAGGCATGCTAAGAAAATTTGGGGTTTGTGTTATGACAGAAGCATTGCATTTCTTTTTCTTTTTTTTTTTTTCATTCAGAATAGAAGCCTTTTCCTCCTCTCTTCTACTCATCACATAGATTCATGTCTCTTGCTTGGAAAAAGAAAATCAATGCGTCTCCAGTTAGTGTTTCAGCTCAGATTTATGAACAGAATGAAGAATGAGTTGGTTGTGGTATCACACTTTCTGCAACAAGAGCTGTGTCCCAATCAACTTCCAGAGTTACAAAAGGTAAAAATTTCATAATAATCATAAACCAAAATCAGTAGCAATTAAGCATCAGCTGGACATGAGGCAGCCAATATCAGGGGAAAAGCAAACTAGAGAGAGAGAGAGAGAGAGAGAGAAGTCAAAGAAGGATTATGTGCACACATGTGTGTGTGGGTGAGAGAGAGAGAGAGAAAGAGAGCGTTTGAGTTAGACTGATACCTATGACCAGTAATGCGTCGCTTAACGCCTTTTTTTTCCTGAGCAGAGCCACAATCGATATTCTTGAAACATTGTTAAAAACATGCATTAGACATGATATTTGTAAATAAAGTCCACAATACACCAAGAAGGTACAGCCCTTGCCTTGCCATCCTTCCAATTTATTGTTGTGGTGGTTACATTGGTCTCTCCATCACCAGACAAAAAGTAAGTCTTTTTCAGCTTTGTGCCTTCAAAAAATGGGTTGGGCGAGAAGTTCTGACCATCAAAACCACAAATCAAGTTAATTGCATGCATTAAACAATAGACTTTTCTTCAGCAATTAGAAAGGAAGGCACCTACAAATGTAATGGAGAAGCCTAAGTCTTCATCATTGAATTCTTCAACCTCTAATGAAACCATGTACTTGAATACCTACATCGGAAAGAAAGTAACCAAAATCTTAGCATTAATGACCTTCAACAGAAAATGGTGCACGCATGCAATTTCATAAGCTTCAACAGCTTGAACATCCAGATAATGACTTGGGTCCTCAAAGAAGCAAATTAAAGACAATGCCAGCAAACGAACGATATGTAAATCATCATTCCCCAAGAAAGCAGGATAAGACATAACATTTCCCTTAACATAGAAAATTCAAGCATGATGCCATACCTTCTCATCTTCTTCGCATAACTTACCAGCAATTGCAGGATGATTCAGAAACTGCAGCATTCATAATTTCAGGAATATATATATAGAGAGAGAGAGAGAGAGGTATGGTTTTATTAAAGGTCTAGCTGAAGACACTAAAATCAAAAGAGAATGATTAATGGAATACGAACCGCTGAAACCCAAAAGCCTGAAATGGATTGAATTATGTGATTTCGTCTATCGTATAATGCTCTGCGAAACTCATTGTATTTGCGTTTCACTTTCATAACTTTGCTTCTTTCCTCCTCTTCAATCTACAAATGAGCATACTTGACATGTTTGATAAATATATAATTAACTATAGTAAAACATATATATATATATATATATATATATTGAAACTAGGGGGCATTAAATACTTGAAATGAGAAGAATCACCAATATTGAGCATGTTGTGCTACAAACCATTATAAAAGATAAAGTTAAAAGAATCACAAAGGAAAGACCATTATTTACATGACTATGCTTCGGCCAATACTGTGTTCATAGAAGGTGAGAGAGGATCTAATCCACAAAACAAAGAATATACGATCATGAGTAAATAATAAAAGCATTTAACATCAATTCCCAAGCCTACCCACTTTCAATAGGAAAAAGAAGAACCCAAGAACACACGCCAATAGATTACCATACCCAATCTGACACGCGCCATTGAAGCTGCCAATCACCCAAAGGCCTAAACACCGAGAGGCCATGAGAGGAACAAGAGAGATCTTTAGATTGCCCTTTTTTTCTCAAAAACTAGTTGTAATCCTCTATATATAGTCACATGAGACCTTCACACATAAAAATTGATAAAGAAAGGCAACATGAATTCCCAAAACGGCTTAAAATTGAAGCACATGGACTGCAATAATCAAGATTTGCAATTCCTAGAAGGCCCAAATGTCTACAACCGTATTAAAAAAAATTCCTATAATTTGAGAAAAAATAACAATTATCCTCCTTGACTCAATATTATGGAAAAAATGAATTCCTCTCCCTTTCGAAGCCGAGCAATCTAAGTAGCCAAAGCCCAAAAAGGCTTACCGCTGTCAAATCTCATCAAACCAAGATGACACCTAAACTGAATACCACTAAGAGACCTTTTTGGCACAAAAATACCACTTTGAAGTGGTATCCATCAGTAAAATTTTGTAACATTGAATTAGACATATCCTTGCCCGAAATGCTATGAAGGCATGACCTTACACTAAGATAGATTGTGCAACTTAAATATAATCCAACTAATCAACTAAAGTCTTCCAAACATCTTGTTCTTTACCTATTCTGAAACTTTTCCTACAACTAGGAAGCTATCTCTCTCCTGATTCGGCTATTTCTCATGATTTGCTCTCAATGTGAGAGCAAAAAGAGGGTGGCGGAGGGGCGTTGGATTGTTGTACTTGTGTCCAATGCCCCTCCCTATGCTTGTAACACATTCATGTCATGTCCAATCCAACTCCTACAATCATGCCCTAGGGTAGATGCTATCGGTCGATCTTAAATTCGATGATGGTGCATAGGTTTTGGACCGCCATTAGTTATATGTACTTCTCATTTAAATGCATTGTCATGACAAAATTGACACACCAATTTAGGAGACCTTGCATACATTGAAATCGATAATCTATAGAGTTTTGTTGAATGCATGTATTGAATTTATTGTATGCACCTCTCTTTGAATACCAAAATTTCAAAGAAACATTTCAAATTTGTAACCTCTAAGTTGCATCTTCCTCTCCATTTTCTACAAACCAATATTGTAGGAAATTCCCTATTTTCCTTGGCCTAAAAGCCATAGAAAATCCTCCCAAATCCTTGCTTGTTGCTTTCCTAAACTTATATAAAAGTCCACAAAAGACTCTTAGAGAGTTTAGGAGAACATTAATGAACCACGAGAATCAAATACTATATCTCCATTTCATCCCTCCAACCCAAGTTGGAAGGGTTGACTGATGCAGGACTAAATGCCTAGCAATGTCTTGAGTAAGAAATTTTGCACGCTTGAATTTAGAGAGCGATATCAATTAAACTTGCGGTGATTTAAACAACGAAAATAAAACAAAAAAGGGGTGATATTAGCTTAGGCCAATTTACACACATGGAAGTTACGATCACTTAGATAGCCACTCAATCAAGCATAGCGTACATGGAGGTTCTCAACAAAATATCCCTAAGTTAACAATGAGATTAGTCACTATGAAAGATCTCTCGCTCAACTCTCTAATTTGCTAAGTTGTAGCGGATGAATTAACACGATCTTTATAAATCAATCAAACCACAAATTAAAGAAAGACTTAGAGAGGAAAAGATTCAGTGGAGAATGTTGTTCGTCGATGGCGGCGACGAGGGTGAAGACGATCCTTCCTTTCTACGTACTCTTCTATGGTTTGAACAACCTCCGGATTGACGTCGAAGAAAGGTGAGTTGAGAATGTCAATTTGGCCTTGATCGTTGTAGATGAACTCATGATCAAGTGTCAAATTCGCCATGCATGAGGAAATAATCAATTTAGATGGGTTAGAACTACCGAAAAGCAAGCGTTGCTTACTTGGATGGCGGGACAGCAGAAGGGTTTGCTGAATTTCTCAAATAGCAGCAGGGAAATCTGGGAGAGAAGAAGTTTCAACCGATAGGAAGGTGTGGGATGAGCTTTTGGGAATATAAAGGAGAGAGAGAGGGGCCGGCCATATGGGAGATAGGTTAGGGATTTTATTTCCAGGAGATGGTGCTAATTGATGGAAGAAAATATCCCAAATCTGGAATTTGATTTCAGATTTAATGGGGAATTAATTGGGACTAATAATGATATAAGATTTAGGGAGGAGAGAGGGGATTTGTCTAGATTCAATGAATGTGGGAATTAAATTTGAACCTCAATCAATTTCAAATTAGAGAAGATTAGGAAGTTGCTAAATTGAACCCACCTTATTTTAGGAAAGGATCCCAAATTCAAATTAATTTGAATTTGAAAACTTTCTTAAATTAGGATATTGAATAGATGGGAAGTATTAATGGGAATTTGAATTTGAAAGGCAGGTGTAGGGGAGGTTATGGCCGGCGGCTAGGGAAGATTGGGGTTGGGACCGGCGGCCTAGTAAGGGAACTAGGGCTTGGGTGGGCGGTTAGGAAAGAGGGATGGGCTTTGGGAAGCGGCGGCTAGGAGAGGAGGGGGGTTTCCTTTGAGGCCGATGGCTTGAAAGGAGGAGAGGTGGCGGTGAGGGAGGCTTGGCCGATTTGTGGAGATGAGATGGCCGGCGGTTGGAGGAGGGGGAAGGGAAGAAGAAAAGGAAATAAAGGTGACCACGAGCCCAGATGCTTCCTGTGACTGGTGGGTGATCCGATTCCCTGTCCTAGGGTTTTCTCCAAGCTCTCCTCTCAACACATAAGAGATAAGAAACAAAAAATAAAATTCTGATAATAATCTTCATTAGTCTCAAAAGATGAAGAGGGTGGCTTTAAATAGCCACCTACAATGAGTAAAAAATAAAAAGACTAACATGCCCTTTGGGCTTACATATAACTAACCCTCAAGTGAGGGCATAAATGGAAAAGAAACAATAAACTCATAAATATAAATAACTAATACATCAATAATAAATCTGATACAATAAAATCAAAAGTAAAGCGGTGCGATCGTGGCCGTAGATCGATGGCCCTGTCTTTGTTAAACTCTCCATAGTCGGATGTCCTCATCATTGACTCCTCTCTTTGAACACCTAGTAGTTCAAAAAAAAAAAACCTCATTGTGACTTGTAGCCCAAATCTACATGTCACTCTCTCATATTTATCAAAGTCAAATTTCGTAAATAATCACACTTCATCGAAGACAAAATTCAATGATTCATCCTCCAACTTGCAACCTCTAAGTTGCATACTGTCTCTCACACTTGTCTAACCCAACTTATGTAGATGATCGAGCATCATTGAATACAAAATTCGATTATTGCCTCTCAACTTGTAATCCAAAAAATTATAAGTTATTTCCCTTTTCTGCGGACTCCAAAAGTCCTAGAAAACTCTCTCACCTTTAGCCCCGAAAGCTATAAGTCTCCTCACATTTCCTCCAACCTCTAAATTGTAAGAAATTCCCCTCTCCTCAGGGGCGGAACCCCTTAGAGCTTAGGGGGGAGAATTGCCCCCCCCCCCCCCCCCCCCCCTCAAAAAATTTTAAAAAAAATGATTATATGATTTTTTAGATAAATTTGTCCTTATTTATTCATTTTTTAGTCTTTATTCCAAGAGTTTTTAGGCAATTGCCCCCCCTAAAAGTTTTAAAATATTATGGTATTTAGGTAATTGCCCCCAACAAATAATAAAGAAAATTCATCATTGAATTTCAAAAATATCCTTCAAACGAAAATTTGTTCCGGGGGCGCTGCCCCAGGAAACCCCCGCAGGGGCGCTGTCCCTTGACCCCGCGACCTGACCGGGCAGGTCGAACCCCGCCAGGGGGCGCTGCCCCCTTGGACCCCCAACCTATATGCCTTATAAGTTTGCCCCCCCCCCCTGAAAATTAAGGCTGGTTCCGCCCCTGCCTCTCCTTAGCTCCAAAAGCTGAAGAGAATTCTCCAATCGTAGACCTACACTCTAAGTAACCTCTTCAATTAACAAAACAAGTGATCTTTTTCTCCTCTCATGACAACTAAAATGCAACATTTAGATGTCCTTTAGGAAGCATTCCTCTGGTGAAATTCACTTTACTCTACTAGGTGAATTTCACAAAGTCTTAATCCAAATCCTTAGACATGCCTATTTTACCCTATTAGGTGAACATTTCTCTTATCCAAATATTAAGAGAACCTCAAAATTATTAAAAATCACCTAGGTTTTTTTAATACAATGATTAATCATATCACTCAAAAGGTGGAATGCCTATATCACTAAATTTTAAAATTCCATGAATAGCACACTTGCTTCAAAGCAAATAGTGGTATAAGAATAAAACTCACAAGCCACGGATGCAAAAATCTATACCAAGTGCCCGATGCTTTTGCCATTGCAAGGTCATATATATATATATATATAGACACAAACACATTGCTTTTGCTGACTTTTCAGCAATATCAGAACGATCAAAATAACTAGCTCGCAGTTATAGAAAATTGCTCCGAAGCTTTCGCATCATGTAACCAAGCTATTATCCCTATAGATTGAACAACAGCTTCCACATAGTTTCTTTCAATCTTTCGCATATCTGTCTCCTTAATGGAAAATCTAAAGAATCAACCATTCACATTTCCTCATTTGCTCCGCAAATTTGATTTTTCAATCCATTGTTCTTAAGAGAAGCTAGCTTCCGTATGCACGATACAAAACATGGATTCTTGAAAAAATTTCACCCTGTTTTGTCCTTATCATATATAATATGCTACATGTGCCCAACCTATCTGCTATAAATATTTAACAAATTATCTTGCATTACCAATAAAGAATTACAGACAAAAACAGATCTCCGGAATACGTGGCATATACTGCACTATACTTTAACCTAAATAAAGAAAAAAATCTAGTTGATTTCCTAATTGATAATTTACCCTACCAATTCTCAAAACACTAAAGACCATAAGGGCCTAGATACACTCAATAACGGCTTCAGACCCAATAATCCCAAAAAGAATGAGCGGAGAGCTAATCTAGAAAAATATGGTACTCCATGAGATGAATCCATTTCTTGAAAACATTTAAAAAACCATCCAAGTCTCCGTACAACCTCTATGAAATCGAGCAGCAAGCCTATTGAGAAGCGGTTTACTCGTACAAAGAAATAAGACATCAGGCAATGATACCCCCAACATCCCATAAAAAATCAATATAATAAATAAACAAAAGAAAAATTAAGCCAAGAACCAGCAGGGAATCAATTACCTTCGCTAACTCACCCTGCATCTCCTGCAACTTACCCATTGATTCAACGAGTTCTTCGTCATCGTTATCGAAGTTTCCATCATCCGCCATTTATTACCTTAACTTCTTTCCCCCGTCCGCCACCACCTCACTCCCCGATCACTCAAAACCCTAACATAAACAAAGGTCGTAATTAGAGTTGCCGAGGAGAGAGATTGTGAGGGCCTGAGGCTCGGAGCTCCAACATTTTTTTCGCGAACAGAAGCGTAAGAAAAGGCGGGGCTCTACCGCCCTTTTATGCTCTCTCGTACTTTGCAGGGTGAGAGCCGCAGTATGTCCGGTGAGGTTACCGAACACCCTTATTTTTTGAAAAAAATTTCTTCCGACTGAGCTTAGCGAGCTAAAAATATTTTACCGTTTTTTAATGGTGTAAAATTATTCTTGTATTAGCACATTACTTTAAACATATAGGGTTAATTTTACGAAAGAGCATGGGACTTCACGATTTTAATCGAAGGGGCATGAATGGGATGAAATTTAGATTATAATTAATTTGTTCAATTTTTTTGGAGCATTCAAAATGCGCTAAATCAATCGAAGTATTTAGGATCGATTTTATTTGATGCTATTATGTCGTGTGAGAGGTTAATGCACAGTAATTTTAATTTGAGTTTGTCGGCTAATTTTTAATTATATGATAATTAGTTATAATAAGAATTATATCATAAATAATTTAGATATATAATTATGTGTTACTCAATTTATAATTATATAATAAATAGTTTAAGCATGTAATTAAATAGAATAAATTTATAATTATGTAATAATAAATTTAATTATATATTATGTCATTGTTAATTTAAATTTACATAAATAATTAATTTAATTAATGATATCATATAATTCTATCTTAATATTTTATTAGTTAATAAAATATTAATTAATTTGAAATAGTAATATCAAATAATAGTTATTAGTAGTTTTAGTTGCGTGGACTTTGAATTCTTCTTTCAAAATTTTATTCAAAGCATTAAATCCTCTTAAGTTTGTCTCATTATTCATTAATATGATGTTTTTTGCAACAACTTATCATATCAGATGACCTGTAAAGATGTAAGGTCCAATCAAATAATATTATAATTTCAAGCTGCATGTGAATGTGGGATATGTATAATCTGTGTTATTTAAATGGTGCATTCACATATCAAGTAGAGTTATGAAGCTTTTAGTTTAGACTTTCAAAATATATTAGCCATGTATGGAAAGGATTCGAGGCATTCTCAAAAAAGAAATGTTCGATAATGTAAGCAAAAGAATATATACTCGTATAACACAAGTCGGTGATTGTCCGTTTGAGCAAAAGGAGAATATGAATGAGATATTCAGGTGTTGCATCAATAAATGGTTGGAAGATGAGGACAGTGCACTTTGGAGTTTGCATGCTGAGATAATGAGGGTAAAACTCTATAAGATGAGAGATTTTTTAAATGCCGACTGTTGGAAATATCTTCAAATGAGATTTTTGGAAGAAAATGGTCATCTCTTCAATCCTTTTTTTTTAGATGCGATGTCGTCAGATGCAGCGTGAGAGAGAAGGTGGTCATTTGCCGGATGTTGACAGCAGCAATTTTTACATTGAGCATGTGATTTTATATCATTATTGAAAATTTGGACTTGATGAGTTTATTTTGGATTTCTATCACAATCGGATAAATTAGCTATTACCTGAAGATAAGTTAAGAGAATTTTTGAATGGCAAGGACTAACAACACCTTCAATATGAGTTTGAGAATAACTTTAAGTGCTGCCCAACTCAAACGCAAATCCAAGCACGTTTGCATATACTGCTTAGGAAATAGTAAAGCTATGTACTTTTATGTATGTTTGCTTCTATTGTATTTTATATTTTATTTTTCATGCTTAGTAAAGCTAATATCTTAGTGAAGATCAAATTGAACTATGGAATTTTTTTAAGACATGCAAAAAACTAAGAGTCCTCCAGTTCCAAAACCAACTTTATTTTAAACTGAAACATATGTGCATGATACATTTATACAATAATAGAAATAGAAAATAATGGAACTTCTACCGACATGTGGAAGAGCACCACTCCTAGGGGTATATCTAATTGGGGCTTTTCATCTTCGTCTTTGAAGTTATGGCTCCTCAACACCTCCTCCTCATTCTCATGAACCTGTGCATACTACTATGATGGTTGTTCTCCCAGTAAGAGTATATCTTGTTGCGAGGGGGAAGATAACAACCCAATAGATGACATCCACTCTGGTATAGTCATGAAAAATAATGAGTACTTATTGGTTATTGGGACTCGCTATTATAATACACATTTGTTGGCTTACTAGCCTGAGCACCGTACAGACTCTAATGCTGTGAGGAAGGTCCCGGGCATGTCATGTCATAATTGTTAGAGGGCATGTACATGGAATGTCTAGGTGGATCATTCTTTATAGTATGGATCAAGGTGTCGGATGACCTTCCAAGATTTAGCCTAATCGATTGACGGTGATGGTTGCCTATCAATCTGGAGGGAGCATCGGAGGTTGAACGTATGGCCTCCTGAACTCTATTTGAACCTATAGCATCTTGCTTGAAAATGGGTTTGGTCCTCCGTGAGGGTGTCAAAAGTATTGTAATCTATGTAAACTGATCTCTAAACTCTAGTTGAAAGGTCCTCAACCTGGTCGACGACCAACTATAAAGAACTGGCATTCTTCCCATACCCCCCAAGCCAATGGCTTGATAATGGTAGTTAACTGTATATAGTAGTAGGCCTAGAAGATATGCACAATTAGTTAAATATGAGATTAGCAATTATTTTGTGCCAAATGTATTATAGTAATTGTATTGAATTCAAATGATTATATGTACCACTAATCTCTTACCAGGCAATCTTGAAAAAAATATCCTTGGTTGCTCTATTTCTGGTTGCAATAGATAAATTGACACCCAAGACTTATACTACCATAGGTATGTGCCCAATTCCTAATTACCACTGCCTCGAGTGGAGTAATTGGAACCATATATGCTCTCCTTTGTTCAATCTAAATTAGTCCATCCTCATCCATCAATCCTCCTGAAACCTCGCTCCATCAGTTCAATATCAATGAACTGTACTCCTCCAAACTGCCTCATCACATGGTCGGGGAGGTGCCACTCAGCACGCTTTAAACTAATGAGTGGTACACGTGCCCTCTAAATCTCCCTCCCATTGTGACATTATTGAGGTAAAGTGGCTAGAACTTCTTCTAGGTATGGAGCTATGCTCACTTATCATATCAAAATTTTCAAAATATCAACTCAATGAAATGATAAATAAATTATTTAAAATATAAAATATTATCATACCTGAGTCGGCTGCAAATCATCCCGATACGTCATAGTGTTTCCTGTTAAAACCTCTCGTATTTGATCTTTTGCCCATTTAAATAGTAAGAGGGTTGATGATTAAGTGTACTTTTCAATAATCGAGGAGTATGACTAAATGAATTAAACTTTACTTTTATACATGTATTCTAGTGGTCGTCCGCCCAAGTCGTATATGTAGGGGACTCATAGCATAGGTCTTCCAATGTGCAATCTCCCCCATTACCATACTTAAAGTAGTGTAACACATCAAGCGATGTATATGCATATTGGGCGAGTTGTATTGCGTAACTCTCTATAAAGAAGTGCTAGGTCCGCACTCCTAATAGATATCCTACCAAACGTGTCCATATCCATAAGTAAGGATAACCACTGCAATGACACATGCGATGATGATGTGTCCGATATAAGAAAACATCAAATCATAAATAGGACATATGCCCAGACATGCTGCAATAAAGGCTCTGGTGCTAAGTCATCGTTTAAGTCATTATAAAAAAAAATCATTAGAGCCATCGAAGCGAGAGCATCTACTTGACTTGAGTGGTACCCATCATAAAGGTGACAATGTCATCATCATCTTCAAGTGCACAGTAGATTGTCTCCATTCCTAGATGTGTACCAAGAAGATCATCGCAATAATCTGGCTAACTAGCCCAACGATAACCTTCACTAATAATATTTGAACCCACCACACAGGGCCCATCAACTTGAAGACCAAGTAGCACCTGGACATCCTGAAGCGTGATCATTATCTCATCAATTGTGAAGTGGAAGGTGTTCATCATGGGACACCATCTCTCGACCAAAGTTGTAATTAGGTTATGATCTAGATGAATGAATTATATATGTCATAGGGTGTATGAGCCAATGTTCCTCAAAATATATATCATGCGAGGGCACTCAACTGGCCATTCACGAGCCATAAGTGAACGTGTTGCAGTAACCAAAGAAAATTCCTACGCAAAAAAACACGAAATATTAGGATGAGCATTGTATGTATATTTATTGCACTTGTTAAAATTTAAGTTAAGTTTATCCCTGCTCTGGATCATGAGCTCTATGTGAAGGTCCTAGTGATGATATGCTCATTTGGACAGCTAAACTTTCCTTCCCACCAACGTAATGGAAAGTACACCGACCGTAACGGTGAGGCCTTGATCTATTGGTCATATTTGTTACATGAAGGTAAAATAAAATCATTAGATTAATTGTAAGTACACATATTTGAGTAGACATGCCAAGCAAATTTATTCTATGTACAAAACATGGAAGTGCTAGGATTAAGTGGACAAGCAGTCCTGTTGTGCCCTACGTGTTTACAAAAATTGCTTGCCCTATGTGATGTTGATGAAGGCTCATCCATAGTATTACAAAATCTATTTGATCGAGGTTGACCAACACGACGCCTGAATGTAGGAGCGAGTAAAGGGATTATTTCGTAGTCATCATTGAAGGAAGGACATAAGTCATTCAGTGGAATAACATGGAATAATCCATAGTATGTAACCTTATAGAAGTTAAATGTGAAGTAGGGAGATACAAATGTATTGTAATCCCATCGCCTTTCCCCTCGCCACTACAAGAACATGCACACATGATACATGACATAGATGTGGCTTGCTGTATGCGCATATGCAAGCATTTGAACTTATTACCTCTACTTTGTGAGCGCGGCATGACATGTCGAGAGCTTGAAATTCTTTACTATTTATTATAACTAGCTCGGGACATCGACGTGATTGATGTTTCGATCGCTGTAGCAGAATTATCATACATGGAATGAAGTTTGAGATGCTTTCCTCTACCCATCTTGATGCTTCAATAGAACGCTTTAGGAATAAGGACACGAGGTTGTAGTAGATTGCCATTAACAAGCCTTATATCTGCATCCCACTAGTACACCTAAGTACACCTTTAAAATGTTTTGATGAATTTGTGATTATAATGTTATATCAGTGACTTTCATCGAACAAGAGGGATCATTTAGACATATTACTCTACACCAACCAGTCAAACACCTCATGCTTAGCAGCTAGCTTTTATGTTGTTTAACATGCGATCGAAGTATTTTGTATCCTCTGTGTTTTCGGTAAAGTACATCTTATTGCTAAGGCCCTCACTATCTGGAATCCCTAACCGACATACGAACATTTTAAAGTTCTCACATAAGTAACAAAGACAGTGTCTGTGTACTACATTGAGAAATACTTCCCTACATCCCCTCACTAGGCTTGGATGCGTATCGAAGATTATATAGAGGTCGCTATGCACGCTTAGTGACAGGATGTACCAGATCATGCAGGTTGAGCAGAAACCAACCCCATGATTTATTACTCTCTGATTTGACTATCACAAAAGCCAGGGGAAAGAGGCTTCCATTTTCATCTATTCCTATGGCAGCAAGGAGGCTCCCGCAATAACTTTCTAAGTAAGAAAGTTTCGTCCAAGCTAAGGACTGACTGGTAGTGTTGCCACCCATAGATGGATGGGCCAAAAACCCAAAATAGTCCCTTGAAGCGTGAACCACCTATCAATTGAATGTTGTACACGATCCCTGGTGAGGATAAACATATAGCCTCCATGAAATGAAAAAGAGAGCGATAGGAATCCTCATAACTACCAAAAGTGGCTTCTATTACTTTTCTATTTGTGTCCCATGCCTTTATGTACGACACCTTGATGTCGAACTTTAACTCCATTCTTGCGATAATCTCCCTCGATTCATGTCGAGTTATTAGTAAATTATTGGAATGATTTGTGTACGTATAAACTTTGAGGTACAATTATGATGACCAACCACCATTATGACGAGGGTACATATGTGTTGTGGCCCACACAGATATTTACATAGCCCATCCAATCGGTTACTTCACGCCGCATGTAAGCGCCAAAGGCATGGGCGGTGAGGATTGTCATGTTGGGCACATGTGATGGTAAGCCTGTTCTTGTTGGAGGTTGATTTGACATATTGGACATTTGAATAATCGGTCAATCATTAATTACAGTATGTAGGTCTTTCTTTGTGTGGAAAATTTGACCTTCATATAATTCTATGGGAATTACGACTTCTGTTGAGCTGACTACATTCACGGCAGATGACCAAAATTGGAGGACAAACATAAATCATTCACTTATCTTAAAAGGAACAAATTCACCGTGACAACTCGCTAATTATTAATTCCAATATTCAATTAATATTTGAAGTACACTAATAACATTATCTATTATTTATGAGATAACTACTTCAAAATAATCTTGTCTTAAAATGTTATTTCTAAAATTTTACATAAATTAGAAATCTAGAGAAAATTTCCTAATTTAATGATTATTTTATAATTACATACTGAATTTTATCTTTAATTGCTAAATTATCAAAGCTAATTTATAAAATAAGATAAAACTACTACTGAATTTTATATTACATAGTGACTAACAAATTCTTTAAAAACTTTTAATTTAGAAACCTACAAAAAATGAAAATTATATAACATAGAAAATCAATGTGAATTTTATTAGGTCTTCCTAAATAACAATTTCAATTTATAAATATCCATCTAATTTATGAAAAACAAATAACTATTTTTCTTTTGCAATTTTTTTTAATATATACAATATGTTGATTTTGTTGAAATATTCTTTGAAGAAAGAGTTCAATAGGAGCAAATGAGAACAATTGGAGACCTGTTCAAGCAAGATCGACCTCATCAGGCATGATTAAAGGGTCAATTATATTAGGATTCATAATTTTGGAATTTCTTTTCTCTAATCTCAGGAAAATAAAACACTTATATGAACCTTCCTCTTTCAGAGAATTTTCTCTCTCTCTCTCTCTCTCTCTCTCTCTCTCTCTAAGCTCAACCTAACTCTCCTACACCTCTATTATATAATGTAAGTCAAATGTTAAAATTGAAAACTATTATATAATTTAAAACTATTTTTCTTCTTACAGTATACTTAAAATTTCAATTGCCATTTGCTGGTATTTAAATTCTTAACATCAACAGATAAAATAACACTAACCTCAGAAGTTTAATAAAAAAATGAAAGCTTAGGAGAACAACTTCAAAATAAAATAAAATTTACCATTACAAATTTTAGAACAACAAATGAATGCAAATATCATAAATAAATTCAATATACATAAATATATAAGCTGAAGAAAATAAACCATAATAACTAACAATAAGAACCTCATAATGCCGGACTTTTCTTCCCGACCACCGTCGGAGCTTCTTCCTGACTGTTGCTGAAGCTCTTCTCAACCATTACCTTACTTCTGCCCGTTCATCAATCATTGTCAGATTTCTGTCTGATTATTCAATATGTTGTAATTCCATCGTCTTCAAGTAAAGGGGCAAATCAAACTTTTTAATCTACCCAAATTTAGTGGAATTTTCTTGTGTGGGTCAGGCCCCGTGGTTTTTCCCTTTCTGGATTTTCCATGTAAAAAAGTTTCTGGTGTTTCATTCTCTCTCAACTATTTGTTAGTGTACCGGATATACGTACATTACTAAGACACTTTATTTTTTATTCTATTGCCGCGTATATTCTTGTCCGCAAGACCTCTCAATAGGTTTTTCATTCATTTGATAAAGAGAAATATATATAATTGTGACTTCTGATAAAGAAGAAGATAAAATAAAAGATATGATTGAAAAGTCAAATGAAGCTAGCCTCTCCAGATGAAAGAGTGTATAAATCATCTATCATTGCTTAGAAAACTAAGGCTGATCAGAGCCTGCGATAGTGTTTTAAGATAGAATAATCAAGAGGCTACACTTGAAGTAACTAAATGGCTTAGAAGACTTGCAGAGAAAAATGACTAATTTGGTCTATATTTAAAAAGTTAAAACTATAGAGTATATATCCATTCTTCAGAAAAATTTATTTGATCATTTGTTCTTTCCAAAAAATTCAAAATAAAGATTACATATCTTCTAAAGTCTACAAATAGATCTTGTTCTTTTTTTTTCCCATTGTAAACTATTAGCAATTAGAATCAGAATCAGTAGATAATTATGGAGTCCAAAACTTTATAAGCAACCAAATGACCACTATTATGTTTCTAAATCCGCTATATATTTTACTGATGATTGCCACTTAATATCGGCAATTTTTTTTGGGGGGCATTTAAGTAATTAAGACAAACTCGCACATACATCAAATATGAAAGCTTCGAACTCAAGAGCTTTTGATTAATAGTCAAAACTCCCAATCAATAAATCAAGATGAGCTATAACTTAATATCAGCAATCAATCGTATACAATTTTGATTCCGTCAACCTCTAATTAAATATTTATTATATTTTTAATAAAATCAAATAACTGAGAAAAATCTACCTATTTAAAAATAATACTCGCTTGTTAATTGAGAGAACTGAAAAGAAATTCCTCTCTCCGTTTGACTAAAAATGTAATCACTTTTTAAATGATAGAACATTAGAAAGAATTACTAAATATATAATTAAAAATTGATTATATTTTTAATAATATCAAATAACTGATAAAACCATGTTAATTGAAAAGTGAAATTGTTCTATTAATTTAGAACATTGGAAAGAATTTCGAGCATTACGTACTTATTTATTGTGATAAGTAAAAAGGATTATAAAAGATTGTCAAGAATGGGATTCGAACCCATGCCCTTTCGGACCAGTACCTGAAACTGGCGCCTTAGACCAACTCGGCCATCTTGACCCACTGCCTCAATTAGGAACTACTATTAATTTATCTATTAAAAACATATTCCCTCTAACCACGCAGGAACATCGAGCAGGGCATAGTGCTTGACCGAAAATCGAGGGATTATTCATTCAGAAGAGATTCTGACATAATGGCTCGAGTTAAGTGAACTCCGCAATACGAAGTCCCAGCGGTGCTCAAGAATTAATGCCTCCGTCGAAACCCACCTCCTCGTCAATTTGCCCCAGGCTTCCAGCCAACTTCAAGATGACGTCCATGTGCTCGACCAAATTCCCCAGCAAAATCCCCCAGCTTAAAACGTTTCGATGTTCAGCTTCACTTACATCGCTTTCACTCCATCCTGAAGGTTTGATTTGAATCCCTAATTTATGAGTATTATTTTCTCCGCAAGCTTGACGTTTTGATCTGTTTGCTTTTCTTTTGTGTGCGTAATCCGGTTCCCACCAATTGGATGTGGTATTATATGTCTCTATGAAATCACATTTGAGACAGTTAGAATATTTTTGGCGGTAAAGTGAGAGAGTTTAATGTCTTAAATTTGTATGAATATTTAATATTTAACATAATTTGTATGAATATTTGTAGATAAAGTTGTATACTTGTATATTTGTCCATATATCTAATTTTACATGAAATGTAATTCTTTATATATTTCTTTTGAAGCTTTCTGTGTGGCTATGGATAAAGGCTTACTTATTCAAGTCGCATAAATTTTCGTATTCTCTTTTATGACACTTGATCTCTTTTGTTGCTATTTTGTGTTTCATCGCATTTCTTTGTAGATAAATGGCACTCACTTTCCTAATAATAGTTCTTAATAGATGTTTGTCTATAATACCCAAGCCTTATGTTAGAGAGAGGGTTTTTTTTTTTTTGAAGAGATACTTTGAAGTTTTCTTACATTCAAGGGAGGATTCCCTATTTTGGGGTGGATCCCCAAAGTTTGGAAAGCTGAGAAGAGGAGATCATAGCAAAGTCCAAGATTTCATCATTATCGACCACCAAAGCTTCCATCCATTCTCCATGGTATTCTTGAGCCTTATTGTTGCCATTCTAGTGATTTTCTATCAAAATTCTTGCAACAGAAAATTATTCTAGAGGGTCAATGGTCATAGGAGAGTTCAAGATTTTACCAAACTTGATTCCAACATTTGGAAATTCATCTCTTGGTGACTATCCATGGCAACATCGAACATTATGTTGATATTTGATCTAGATTTTAAGTGTTTAAGTTTAGATTTTACTAGTTTGCCCCTCTAATTATTTTACTATAAATAGGGGTGACTTCTGTTTGATGGGGAAAATTGAATAAAACTTTAGATTAGTTTTCCTCCAAAACCCCTCTCTCCCTTCTCTCCCTCTCCCTCTCATCCAAGAAAGATCAAGAAAATTCCTTCATCCCCAAGAAATCCCAACACATTACATTGGCTGGGATCCTTCACAGAGCAATTAGCAACTGGAATTCCTCGGAAAGAACTTAACAAAGCATTCAGTGGCTGGAAGGAGTTCTGTGTTGCAGCTATTTTAGGTTTTTCCCTTCTAGTAAAGAAATCAAAACTGCCCTTCGACGTCTTGTAAAAAAATCAATCCAGAAAATAACAAAGAGAGTTGTGCAACAAAATGTACGCAAGGTTCAACTAATTTAACATTTCCAAGAAACTTATATTATAAGAATTTTTCAAATTCATCGTAATTAAGAAGTCTTAAAAAGGTTCTCTATTTTTTTTTCCAATCATTTATTCTTAAATTTCCTTTGAATATTTGATCTACACTTTCCTCTCTTACATACTCCTATAGGAGGTTGAAATTCCAGCCAACAACTATGTAAGAGATCTTCCCTTGAAAAACGAAGACACGCGGTACGTGCAGAACCATGATCTATGCAGAGAAAACATTGAAGTTCACGGACAAAGCCCGGGAAGAAGCTGAACATGATAGTTTTGGACAACAACAAGGATGCATAATTAGGAAATAAAATGACCAATGTGAAGTTGATTTTTTATGTGTGGAAAAGTAGAAAGGTGTAAAGAACTAATTTAAGTTTTATTGTTTTATTCTGTATATAGTGTGGAAGTATTTATAGGCTCACCAAAAGGCTTTCAATATAAATAAATCAAAATTATTAAAAAAAGTTTCCAAGAGGGGTTGATGGCTAGGATAACAAGAGAAAGCGCACAGATTATAATCTTAGGACTATAAGAGTAACAATCAAATGGTTAGAACCCTTAATCTATGTATTCAAGAATCCCTACCAAAATTGGCTAACTTATGGGTACCATGATCCTTGATATACACTGATAAAAGAGGAGTCGTAAGAGACACTAGAACTTTTTACTAAAAAACTAAAAGGTAAAAAAATATTGGGTTTGGTTCAGTTGAAATAATTCTATCTATGTATGTTGTCGATTAGAAAATATGCATTTCTTTATGATTGAGGAAGGCGTTGATGACACTAATTTTAAAACATTAATTCAGTAGTAAAAGCTATAACCATAAGAGTCTTCAAGTATTGGAGTTTTCTTTAAGAGATTGTTTATCATATGTTCTATCATTCTTCTTTGAATATAGATGACCAGAGGCTAAGACTTTATAGGCGATCACGTGTGTTGATGTTATTGGCGACTGCATATGACTAAGTCAGTAAGCATGAGCGTTGGAGTCGATGACATGTATTGACCTTATAGGCGATGATATGTATCGATGTTGTTGACGATGGTGGGCGATGAAGTTGGCGGGCGTTGGTGTAGTTGAGCGATGAAGATTTTTTTCTCATACAAGTCGAAGAAAGGACAATATTATTCAATGCCTTGGTCTTCGAAATATCTACCATGATAACCATTAAACCTTAAGGTAATAGACTTACTACTATAAATTCTTTTATTAAACAAGGGAAAAACTTCTCTTCAAAAGCCATTCTAACTGAGTGAAAAATGTAGTCACCTATTGCAAAGATGATGACGGCTAGACTTCTTCTTTATTGACGAAATTAAAAAAAAACCCTGCTTGTAAGCACTTGAAAAACTTCTTCCTTTCTTTCTTAGATGACACTCTCTCCTCTCTTCATGTTCCTCTCCTCTACTTGTTACTTCTTGTTGTGGAATGTTTTACAAGTGGGTATTATATAGATTTATATAGCATATAGTTCATCTTTTAACATTAGTAGTTAAATATCATTGAAAAATTTTATAATCTCCAGTTTAAGCTTTTGTAGTAACCTTCATTTAGGACTTTATGTTCGCCTCATTAAAAATTTGTGATATCTAACAATCTTGAAAAATTAAAATCAAATTTAATCCACAATAGTTAATGAAAGACACCATACTTAACACCTAGGCCACTGAATTACTATAATACCCCTCCAAATAAAATAAGAAAAAAAAGAGACGTATATGTAATTTTTAATTTACAAAAGGACCACCCCTTCTAATACTATGTCAGAGAAGGCTCATGTAGGACATGGATGCCTAATGAATTTCAATTTTTAAATTAGTAGTATCATGTGATTGTCAATGAGGAACATCAAAGCTCCAGCCATGTTGGGCAATCTGATTCGGTCAATGTCCTTATAAGAGGGGAGATCAAATGACTATGAAGACTGTTGTCAAATATCAGTGGATGACTTAAGTTGAATATCACTTTTGAATTGCATTACAGTTTGACTTGGTCGTTCTTCTTAGGAGAGGAGATTGGACAACCTAGAAGGCTGGTGTTGGACGTTGTTGGCTGATGTACATTGGACGCACTCTTTAGTATGCGTTGATGACATTTGATGAGGAATGTTAGAAGTTAGGTGATGTTGGGCAATCTGACTAGGTGGTTCTCCTTATAGGAGGGAATATTGGAAAACCGTGTGGTGGATGTCCATGGTTGATGGATATTGGGCATTACTTTTTTGTGTGCTTTATGCAATGATTAAAAAGAAACATCAAAGGTTGGGCGATGTTGAGTGTTTTGATTTGGCATTTCTCCTTATAGAATGGGAGGTCTAAAAATCATGAAGGTGGGTGTTGGACTTTGGTGCGTTAGAAGAGGAGGTCGAACAATAGGGAAGATGGGTGTTGGGCATCAATGGCTGGCAGAAGTCGGATGTTAGCCATTTGTATGTGTCAGTTGACAGTCAAAGAGAAAAATTGGAGGTCGTACAACTGGGCTATTTGACTCGATCTTTCTCTTTATGGAAGGGGAGATCAAACTACCATGAAAGCTTGCGTCAAACATTAATAGTTAGTTGATGTCAAGTGATGATAATGATGGGAGTCAATGTTGGGTGATGAATGATGTATGGTTGTGGTGATGATGGCGTTAGCATTAGTCGATGGCTAGCGTCTGGCGGTTGCAATAATAGGTGTAATCATTGGTTAAAGACCAACATTGAGTGGTGGCAATCAAAGCTCTAGGATTCTCTAAACCCATACTCCACCTTGAATGCATAGAAATAAAGTCTATTTATAGATTTTTTAAGAAACATTTTGGTCATTTTTGCTAGAAATTGGGATATTCCATCAGATGGTCTAAATTGATCCCCTTTGTTCATTTTATTTTTGTTTGGGCATCTTAAATCGAGCCATCTTGGGCTCCTTGGTTTTTGTTCTTATCGAGATGCTCAATTTGACATAGGAACATACAATTCAAAAAATATTTAATCCTTGTAATAATCTCGATAATTTTTTTATTGTATTTCTTAGTGATTGATTTCAACCTAGTTGGACTTATATCGATCATTGTTCATCTCACAGAGCCATGCTATATGGACTACACGGTTGCTCAAAATAGAGGTCAGATCTCGGAATCAGTTATTTGTTTTGGTCCCCACATAGCTCTCATGTGTAATTACAACTTTTTGAAACTGGATTTGCCATTTTGACATATCCAACAAGATACCCAAGGAGCATCCCAGTATCTGACAAGAAATTGATACTGACATGTGATTCCTTTAAAAGAATCTATGTTCATAATTGCCTGGCAAATTATGTTATCTGGTCGGGGACTTGAAAGGTAACTTTTCCGGTAAGTATTGTTGTATAACAAAGACTGGAGTTATTAGCAGATAAATTTCTAGGTAATGGATTTTCATAATTCCTCACATGGACGAAAATAAAAAGTTTGGACCTTTTATTAGACTCATAACCTTTTTTACTCTGTGCCTCCTGCACTTGCATCTCTAAAAGTTTTTGCTGTTTTCAGACGGAAAAACAACTTTATTTTTATTCAGAATAACAAAGAAACATAGAACAAGGAGAGCTTGTATCAGCTAGTCTACTACGCATTTCTATTTTGGTAGCCTGCAACCATCCTCCGACCACTATGAAATAATTTAAGCAGAGGTAACTCAGAAACATAGAAATGAAGGTGCTGAGAAATAAAATGGAAATACATTTCCTTCTCAATCTGTTAGCTTTGCTGTTAACACGCTTTACAGTGAGTATATACATCAATTTATAGCTATGTCTCCGCATGCAATATGTCTATCCATGCTAACAGAAATGCTAACAGACGGACGGAGGCCACAAAATAACCTCAAATTTAAGTATCACTTTTGTTGGTAGAATAACCTGCTGAAATCTCACTTGGGAAAAACACAGAATCCCATGGAAGATTCGGCTTCCACTCATCAGAATGATTTGGTTCTAGGTTGAAGGGAAAGTTCATAGTCCTCATATTTCCCAACTGATTATTACTAACGCACATACTACTTGTAGTCTTCTTGACCATCATAACTTCTTCTTCAATTCCCAAGTTCCCATAATCTTCTAAAGGAAAAGTAGCAGTGAATCCATTAGACTGCTGCGGTTGCCCAAAGTTTATGCTTGGAGAAGGTTTCTCCAGATCTCGAAGTACTGCAGCTGATACGTTGGGAAGCATGGAGGTCGCATCTATTGAAGGCTTGGAATCATTTGATGTTTCTTGAGGGGAGAACGTGAAGGTTGTGGGCATTTCAGGTGACAAACAGTTGGTCCAGTTTATTGGCTTGAAGGTAGGAACATCCAAGGAAGGATAAGTTACTGCATTAGTATGCTGCTCGAAGCCACTGCTGCAACCAAACTGGATAAAAGAACCAATTTCTCTTGCGCACGAGATGTTCTCTGATCCAAATTGTGCAACATTTATAGCGTACGGTAGAGAAAACTTATGAAAATCCATAGCTTCTGGTAGTGAAGAGACCCAGGAGTGAGAGAGTGCTCTATGTGCTACGGTGTTTGTCTTCTTGAAGATCCTGCAAATGGCCCATGCTTCCTGATCATGAATAATAAATAATTAGTGAGTTGTTGCCATCTCTCTGATCTATGACTAACTGATATAGAAGATGATCAGGTCTATAACTTACATTGGCTGGAATGAAGTTCTTATCCATTGATCTTTTTGAAATCGAGGGATCATTGAGAGATGGTAGTCTGAACTCATGCATCATCCAATCCGTTTTGATCCCTTTTGCTGCTCTTCCCTTGTAGAAGACAAGAGATTTCTTCAGGCCTATGCATTTTACTCCCTCAGATGAATAGATAGGCCTGTCTGTTCCCGTGGCTTTCCAAAATCCTGCGCTGGTAACTCTGTTGGGCCTCGCACTGTTGCGGTATTTCCTATCCCTCGGACAGTAGAAATACCATTCCTTCTCACCCGTTGTTGCCATCTCTGCTCACAAGTAAGCTAGCATTTAGCCTTTTTTTATTGATAAGGTACGGTGAACATAATTTTATGAAATTCTAATTCCATTAACCCTGTTTTATATCATGCATTTGCTTTGAATATTATTAATAGATAATGCATTACATTTAGTTTCTTTAAACTTCATGTTGGTCAGTTTTTTATACTGTCTAAGTTTCACCTTTCTGAATAGAGGTTTTTTAATTGGTTATGAAAGATATCTAAACTTCTCTAAGGAGACACTAGTTTTACTGCTCTAATTCGTTTGGTTCAGCCATGAAGCATACATCATCTTCTAAGCTTATCATTAGCTACCCTTTTTTTTTTTTTTAAAATGGCCTTATTAAATTGTCTGATATGAAAGTGACCCACAGAGCAGGCTACAGCTAGTGTTGGCAGCAATTGCTTACAAGTCTATCCAGACTATGAACTTGATGACTCCTAACAGATAAACAAAACATTAAAGATGATGAAAAACAAAGAGAAACAGAAGTTCTCAATGAAACCAAAAGCTAGTGAAACCGGAAGGTGCAAACAAATGGATTAAAGGTAGCGAAGGATTAGGGAAAGAAACTTTCAAGAGAAGAAAAGTTTACTTTGAACTTGAAGGAGTGAGAGCGCTGCTTGAACAAGTTCCCTAAACTGTAAGTGTTGTTAAAGAAGGATGAAAAGAATTGCTTCAAAAGGAAATTAAATTAATTTTTTCTTCTCAGGTATGTGATAATTTATCTGATAATGTTGTACATTAATGAATAGGGATGGCTTACTCGGTAGGTCCCATGGATCGTATTTGTAGATATCCAGTTGCTTGATGAGCTCAATGGAAAGAGGCTTCTGCTGTATCTTTCTCCTCAGATAGAACCCTACCAACTCCTCATCAGTTGGATGAAATCGGAAACCTGGAAGCATGACCTCATCAACCTTATCCATATCATTCTTCTCCTCCATGTCTCTAAACCTTCACTATGTACTCCAAAGGAACACCCAAACAAGCTCTAAATGCTTGTTTGGGTTTCAATGAAGCGTTAAACTAGTGGTGGGACTGTAAGCTTTGAGCTTTGGAGAATCTAGCAGATGGACTACAAATATCTGACTTGTGAAAATCCAAAAACTAGGTGAGAACTTTCTTCACCTCAAAGATAGCACTACAAGCTTTCTTCAAATAATGAATTCAAGCTTTAAGCAAAAAGCAAGTGGTGATCTTTGTAGAAGACTCAAAATGAATTGACTCAGGACTAAGGAGAATCTCAAACAGAAGATTTTTGCAAAATGCAAGATGTAGTAAGCTGTAAAAAAGAAACTCAAATTGCTACAAAGGAAGATTTTTCCTTAAGGAACTCAGCAAGTTATCTAGTAAATAAATGGCATCACATGTGCTCCTCCTCCGAAGGCTTGGCTTATATTTTGCTTGAGCACTGCTCCTTATAATCATGATCTAACTGCATAAGACGACTGCCAAGGTGGCTGGTTAGAATTATTAATCTTATAGAAAGACTTATTTGACCCTTCGCATGAAACCATTGAACATTTTTTTAAATCCAGTGAGGATAGGTCTCAAAAAGACTACACGTTTAGCTTCATATAGGGGTTACCAACTCATTTTCCTTTCTTGTATTATAATATTCACCCCATGGAATATTTCGAACAATTTTGAACGCAAAACCATTCTAGGCCGGCATCTAGGTAGGCCGTTACATTTTTTTATTTGGATGGCAACTGAACACTTTCCAATGCTATGAATAAGTCAAATGTATGTATATTCAATCTCAAGATTCTGAAACTCTCCTGATCCGTTGAAAAAGGAAAGCAGGTTTCTCATTCTCTTTTCTAGTACATGCCCTCTCGTCAGTTTAAGACATTAGATCATATGTGGATTCCTCAAGACTAAATTCAAAAGAAAGAGGAAAAAAAAAACTTATATTTTTTATACCAATGCGAGAGGACTCACATGCAATATCTTGTACACGATCATGCTCGAAGGATTGCCATGGAATTGCTCGACCCCAACTTTTTTTTTTAATTTTTAAATTAAGATGAGATTCTAAAAAATTTCGATGATTTTTCTTGCCTCAAATAGAAAGTACGCGGTATTCTTTTTTTGTTGGGAAAGACCTGTAAGCATATGCAACAGAATGAGGAGCTTATTTGATTAGTTTATCATCTGAAGTCAAGAGAAGGATAAGATAGAATAGCTTCAACCAAATTATTCAGCTTCAATTATTTACATTTTGTTGTACTAAATAATTTAGACATGAGCTATAATATTCTTTAGGGAAAGCTTTAGAAAATATAATAATTAACAAGTCCGAAAATGGTTGGAGAAGAAGGATTTTATAAAATTTTAAAATAAAAAATTAAGTTTAATGAATGATGATATATGAATAATATTTCCATGTATCCCCAGGAGGGCATATGATCATATGAAATGTTTAACCTGTTAATTAATTTACACTGTCATTGTAGAAATCAACTTCACCGTTTGAATTTATTTATCTCTGTTTTGTTACAGTCCCCCAGTACTTTTCAATGGATAATATGATTTTTAAGATGTCCCGTCACACTATTCATGTCTGGCATTAGATAAATTCTTATTTATTTTTGGAATATTTAGCTGTGTAGTTAATGTCAATCGAAGTCCACCAGCTCATAATAGGATTTAAATGTCTTTTTCTTCGTTTTGCAGTGGGAAAGGAGAGAGTATTATCCTACTTGCCTAATTGTTTTCACACCAATCAGGTATTATCTGATCTATGCAAATTCATTTCCCTACTTTTTCCCCAAAGGAAGTTCGTGTTTTTTTCTTTTTAATTTGAATGATTTGGATTAAATACGGCCATTTTTGTGATTATTGATTCTGAACTTCACTTGTTCTTTTAGATATCTATATTAACTGCTGTGCTGTGGAATTTTTGGAACTGTTCAAAAATACAACGTAGTTTGTATATACATTTTACAATTCTAGAGAGAAAAGAACTTAAACTATTCCACAAAATGCCAAGTAACCTTTAAAAATGTATGACACGTGAGAAGAAAGTAGGTTTGAGAGAAAAGTTAAAGAGCAGGGCCCACCAAGTCCCCTATCTATTGTCATGTCATAACAATCTTTGGGACTTGCATTTGAAAAGAAAAATTGGATTAGGATATCACAAAATATATTTAAGATGAATTTTATATTTATTAAATTTGTTTTAAGATGAGTGTCTCATAGGAAACACTTGTAGATCTCAAATAATTCCTATCAATCTTTAAAAACAGCGAGAATTCTCCACAAAAATTCACACAAAATTAGAAAAACAGTAGATAATTTGTATTATTTGATGAAAGGGAAATGGAAGATACCAAGAGCTGGTCCTGTATGGATCGGCTGGACCGGTCTAACAATACCCCCCTCTCAAAGACCCACCTTGTCCTCAAGGTGGAAAGACGACGCTCTCCTCAATTTGATTGTCATCACAAATGATAAGAACCTGAAGAGTTTGATCTTTACACCTGTGCCCCGGTGTATACCTTTCGTCACATCTGAAACAGAGCCCCTTCACCCTCTTCTCCTGTAATTCTATTTCTGTGAGCTTCTTGCAATTGATCCCCAGGTCTTCCTCCTATATTCTTCTCCTTCGAAGTCTTCGAAGATTATCCGGTGTTGGCTCCTTGGATGCATGTTGATCCCTACACATCAAACCACACGCAAAAGGAGCAAAATTGGCGAATCAAGCAACGCGCGTCGACGCGACGCATTACTTGAAAGGTTAAATGGCCTCTGATTGTCAAACGAACTACGTTGTTGTAATCAAGATGTCAAATTCTCCTAGGTGGGAACCTCTCGATGTGAAATCGGACAAGATTGGTCCAAAGGGACAACTGTCACCCGAAATTGACTTGCGACATTGCCCGAATGATATCCGATTGCAAAATGGATTCCGTCGTTGCGTCCGGAACATCGTCAATACCCAAAAATGACTGTCAACTTTTTCAATTAAGTGCGTGCGAGGAAATTAACATAGATTATGAGGCAACAACGCGTAAATCAAGGAAATTGACGCGCGATATTGCCAAACGATGTCCGATTGCAAAACAGATTTCGCCTTTGCGTCCAGAACGTCGGCAATACCCAAAATCAACTATAATTTTGCCCAAGGAAAGTCGCGCGTTCAAATCGGCATGCGTCCCAAGGAGATTACGCATTAATTGAAGAGATTACAAGTGGATCGAGATAATTTTGAGCATTCGACTCATTTCTGTCATTTTTAAAATAATAATAATAATAATGATAAATTATTATTAAGTCTATTATTAATTTAATTAAAAGTCAAAACCGACATCAACTCAAATTAATCAAACCTCATATCTTCACTGCGTTGAATCCTACAAAATCCCTAGGTTTACGGTAGAAATCCCGCTGAAACTTTAGATTGACGCTGAAATTTCCTTCACGCCTCGATCAAGCTCCGCTTGTGCCATTAAAATGAAGCGAAGTCAAAGTCTAAGCCTCTTCTTGAATATGCGAGCAGTTCTTGTTCACAAGCTTCTGGCCGAACTCAACTATCCGTCCTCCTGCTCCCGACGTTCGCCCTCCCATCGACCACAAAGCCACGTCCGTCCCTCTTCACGATCCACCATAGTAAAACCCATCCACTCTTCGCAACAGTTTGCCGAGGTGGACAAATCTGAAAATCACTTTAGCTTACAAAGAGCTAATTTCTGGCCGAGAATATCACAAGGATTCATTCTCATACAGTTTATTGCTAGCAAGGATGTGGCACGTGTCCTCTAACTAGTAGTTTTGTCGCCAAATGGCGTCGCAGGTAAACGATTATAATCGGGGCTCTTTGAATTGGGTGGTTTGCTTTCAAATTACGGTCATAGTCAGAGCCCATAAGCTCCCTAATGACACTAAATCCTTAAGATATGAATCAATAGAATATAATCAATAGGGCACAAAGCCTTCTGTTAGTTAAAGTGGATTTAAATTTGTCCCCTTAGACAAACATCCACCTCAGGTCTACAAGGTACCCTTAGATGATGCAACCCATGGCTGCCGACAAGGATCCTTTTATTAGGTTGGGTCGACTATCTCCTCTGACTAAGCATACCAGGGACTATGATGGCCTGGGACGATGAAATCATGAGATCTTAATCGGGTAAATCATTCATCCCCCACTATCCGCTTTAAGTGCAAGATGGTGAAATTTTCAATTTTAAATATCAAATCTTTAAATGCCTAAACCTATGCTACTACTATACACAAGATGCCAAGTATTTCTACATATCTGATCAACGACTAGCCTTAATCGAAAGTTCTCTCTCGCTATCAAGACGGGTAATTAACTATAGGGGCTTGCGCCTATAGGAACCCTAAATTCAGATAAGAAAGTCCTCGCACAATGAGGGTGAAATCTCTAGGTAGTGTCTTATTTCAAACCCAATGTGCCTTCTAAAAATTTACCCTAGAACCTAACTCGTTAAAACTCCCCTGAAAGCAGGGGAGGCGGGGGTGTGAATTTTCGGAGCCCATAATGCCAAAAAGGTGGTGGTCATCCTGTACGAGACTCCTGAGCTGCTGCCTCCTGTCCCTCTCTCCAAGTGCCTCTGATCCTCCACCAATTGAGCTAGCTCCATAGCCTCTCCCAAGTTATGAGGCCTCATTGCTCTAACTGTGCGGATCTCTGATTTCAGTCCCTTCGTAAAGTTACCCTCTAATATAGTCTCCGGAAGTCGGTCCAGTCGACTGGCCAGGTACTCAAATTGCTCATGGTACTCCACCATTTTCCCCTCTTGCATCAGAGCGAAGAACTGCTCATAAAAGTCCCCTCCTATGCTGGTTTGGAAACATTCCAACAAGCAGTCCTTAAACTCCCTCCAGGTCTATATCAGTCGCCTTATATCCCTCCACTGGTACCATGCTAAAGCTTTCCCTTCCAAGCACATCCCGGCTCCCATCTCTCTCTCCCCCTCCGTCAACCTGTTGATGGTAAAGTACATTTACATATTGTAGATCCACCCATAGGCATCCTCTCCCTAAAAAATAGGCATCTTTAGCTTTCCACCCTCAGATCGCCTCCATTCTCTCTGTTCCCTTCATAATTTCCCATTTTCCAAGGGGATTGTTCCCCCCAAGTGTCCCAATCATCCCTTCTACGTTCATACCTAAACCTTTCATCAAACTCTAACATTCTCCTTTCAAATTTAGCACCCCTTGAATCATAACAAACCCCTCCCCCTCAAATTTAGCCCCCCTTTTATCATAATTACTCATTTCCCTTTCAAATCCAGCCCTTCTCCTCTCCAATTCAGCACCCCTTCGTTCTCACCCTACCTCCTTTCGCCTCTCCCCATACCCTCTTCCCTACCCCTCCATAGAAATAGGCTTTAGGGGAGGTATTCTCTCTTCTCCTTTTCGAATCTCCACCTCCTGATCTTTCCTTTGCCTTATTGGATTAGAGTTTTCCCCGCTTCCTTGGTTGCTACAGACTTCCCTTGCTTCTGACGATGCCATTTTGGGTTGGCCCTCGAGCAACTTCTTCAACATCTCTCCTAGTGTGAAAAATTTCCATGCATCTTCTCGTGGATGGCTGGAATTTGACTTTTGACCTCTGAAAGTTAAGTGTGGAGATCTGAAATTTTCGATTTCAACTGCCCAATCTCCCCTTCAAGGCGTTCTTCCAAAGCATCCACTTTCTTGGCCGCTATCAATATTCGGATTTTTGTTAGCCTCAAAAAATTGGATCTCGACCCAAAAAATAGCAAAAAATCTTTTTTCGAAGAAAATTCTGCTTCAGGAATTCACAAAAAATTACCCCAAAAATAGTCCGGAAAGCTGCTATGATACCAATTTGATAGGAAACATTTGTAGATCTCAGGTAATTCCTATCAATCTTTGGAAAACAACGAGAACACTCCAAAAAAATCCACACAAAACCCGAAAAATAATAGATAATTTATATTATTTGATGAAAGGGAAACAGAAAATACCAAGATACATTTGATCCTCTATTCGAGAGGAGGATCTATCTCTCCAAATTCTCTAGACGCCACTAGAGCCCAAACAAAACCTAAGAGATATCTCAAATTTCAGCCAAATTCAATATGCCCTAACTTTAGGAAAACAAACTAGTTAATGCATACAATCCAAAAGAAAATATCTAAACAATCCCTACATTCAAATGAAAATATCTAAACAATCCCTACATTCAAATTTCCCTCTTACATCTCTCCAAAAACCTTCCTATTCCGACTACTGGAGCCCACAGTTTGAATGGCACGCATGGGAGGCGGACGAGTTCCGCCTCTGTCTCTGCGAGCCAATCCTATATGGATCGACTAGACCGCTCTAACAATATATTTCCCTCTTACATCCCTCCAAAAACCTCCCTATTCTGACTATTGGAGCCCGCGGTTTGAGAGGCACACAGGGGAGGCGGATGAGTTCCACCTCTGTCTCCGTGAGCCGGTCCTGTATGGACCGGTCTAACAGTGTTAATAAAGATTTAGATGATTAGTCACAAATTAAACTCAACTCTTATACCTACACATGCATATGTGACGTAAGGAGTCTCGAAAGATGTGGCCATAGTACCGTAAACCCAAACGAAAGAGAAGCAGAAACCTTCAAAGCATAAAATATATATATTGGTACATTTCTATTACTTTTATGTGTATATATATTTTAGACTTTTTGTGACTATAAAAAGCTTAACAAGCAAAAATGTGAAATAGTACCTATAACTGTAAAAGGAATAAAGTGACAGCACTAGTGCTAGCATAACTAGGATAACAAGTAATACCAAAATAATAAGTAATATGAAATAAGGATATAGGTATCAATGATTGGGTTGATGCACTGCATCAAGTCTCCTCTATTACAGAAAAGTCTTATTTGGGCAAGCTAGAAGCAGATACACCCTTATCTAGTGGGTAGAATGGAAAGATGTCAGCCACATTGAAGGTTGAGAATATTTGAATATGTGGTGGTAAATCAACGATATAAGCATTATTATTAGTTCATCTCAAAATTGGGACGGGTCCGAGCTTTCTTGGACTAAGCTTGGAATACATGCCTTATGGAAATCATTCTTTACGAAGCCTGACCATCACTAACTCGTCTAGAGTGTATACCTTATGCCGCCTGTGCATATCCACTTGTTGTTTGTAGAAGATGTTGGATGTTTCAAGCTTAGCCTTGACATTTTTGAGCATGTTAGAGAACTGTTGGGTCATTATCAGAAGCAGCCTTGCTTGTGCATTTAGGTAAAATAACTAAATCAACAATATGATTTGGAGTCTTCGTGTAAACTATGATGAATGGATAGTAGTCTGTCGATCGATTTGACATTGAATTATATGTAAACTCAGCTTGTCCTAATAACTCACCCCACTATTTAGGATGCTCTTGTACCAAGCAACGTAGTATATTTTGACTAGAATTTCATTGATTGTTACCACCAACATTATTATTGGACCAATTGAAATTAGGATGATTCCTCCAATCTGGATTATAGGTCTTGAAGTATGTATTATTTTGTCTTCTAATTAAATTCACATTTTCAATCCCTTGCACACTATTATCTTCATTATAATTCAAATCCTGATCTTCCAATTGCATAAATGATCCAGATCCTTATCCTGAATTTACTCCTGTTGCGTTCAATTTCTTGAAAATTGTTGCAACTTGTGCAGTCAAAATTGACAAAGCATCCGATTCATAGACTTCGGCTATTCTCTTAGGATTTACTCTATCAGTAAGCCACTGGAAATTATTAGTAGCAATTTTCTCTATTAGTTCATATGCTTCCTCAAATGACTTAAACATTAAAGATCCTCTAGCTGCAGCATCTATGATTGACTTTAGAGATCCTACTAATCCATTATAAAGGTCTAAATAACCAACCAATCAAGGCATGCTGAGGGCATTTCCTAAGTATTTTCTTAAATCTTTTCCTACTTTTATAAATTGATTCTCTTTCAAACTGGGCAAAAGACGTAATATCATTTTTAAGTTTGACAGTTTTAAAGGTAAGAAATTCTTAGCTAGAAATTTGTGAGTCAATCCATTCCAAGTGGTTATAGAGCTTGGGGGTAAAGAATTCAACCACATCTTAGCCTTGTCCCTTAGAGAAAATGAAAATAATTTAAGCCTAATAGCATCATCACTGATATCATTATACTTAAATGTTCTACAGATTTTTAAGAAACTGGCTAAGTATAAATTGTGATCTTCAACAAGAGTTCCACCAAACTAGGAATTTTGAACTAATTGAATTATGATAGGTTTTAATTCAAAATTATTAGCCTGGATAGTTGGTCTATTAATTATCTGATGGATTCTGTCTACTGCAGGGTTAGCATACTCCCTAAGAGGTCTAAAAATGATCCGGATCTAGCACTGGGCCAGACATCTTTAAATTTTTAAAAATTTTCAAATTTTTAAAAGGGTTCTTTCTATCTTAGAATCAAATAACAAAGGATTCTTTCTTGATCCACAAAGCTTACAAGAATGAATAAACAACAACAACACAAAAATAGAAAAAAAATGAGAAAAATATAATATAAAATACAAGTAGGTCAAAATATGCACTTATTTCAACAATATAGTTAAAATTATAATATGAAAATTACTGTCCCAACAACGACGCAAAAAAATTGATGCTGTTCGGTCTTGTGTAGATTATCAAGATTGATTATATCTGAGCTTACTTAGATGTGACATGCAAGATTTAAATATGATTAGATTTTCTTTGATATATTAATAATTAAAGCCCATTTAAATATACGCAAGTAGATATGCATAATTAAATAATAAAGTGATGAAATAGAGTGTCAACCCTACGAGGAAGCTTACTTGCAATAAAATCACCACTGTTAACTCTAATTGCATAAGTTATCCTACTAAAATAAAAATAATATTTTTAAGTTCCTACCACTGAATAAAAATAAGTAAAATAGTTGATATAATTTTAATAAAATGTTTTGGATTGATGTACGTAAATATCATATTTTTTTCAATGATACTCTTAATTTTAGATGTGGATCAAAGCATATGCATCCCTAGATCTCTATTGAGCTTATAAGAGTGAAAATGATATCTGCTGACCTCTTACAGTTTTAATATCTCCATAGAACCTAGAATATTCAAACATACTCTGTCTAGGCATGCTAACATTCTATCTCAATACTCATGATTGTTCTTTCATTTCTCTATCGAGGCTATACATCACACTAAGTTTTAATTATACACATGGTCATTGCATGCGTTAAATGAAGAACCTGATATATTAAAAACATTCATAAATTTTTTAGAGTATAAGAGTATACATTAGTACTTAATATACTCTTTACATCATCAATCCAAAACAAGAGATCTAACCTGACATAAAAAAAATAACAAGCAAACTTATTTTCATTATATTCATAAAAGAATTAAGTACAAGAGAAATAATGAAATTTTATCACTAGGAATGATCAAAGTATCTTCTCTACACTCCTTCCTCCATTTACAGAGTTGCTTATACAAACATAGGCTAAACTCTCTCAGAGATTGTATCTTGCACTTCCCTAGCATGAACTCCTTACAAATAGAACTGAACATCTATTTATAGGAAAACACAGGAACGGCCTCAAGTGCCGCTGCGCTTGACAGGGTGGCGCCGCAGCGCTTAAATTGAACTAGCGCCACGCTTTGAAGTGTAGCACTGCGGCCTTCATTTTCCTGTGAACCCGACGCTGCCTAGTTGAATTTTCAACACAGGAGCGCTAGCAACGCAATGGTGTTGTATGTGATGTCTCTGCACCGCTTGCAAACAGAGAGGATAGCGTTGTAATGTCCAAAAATGGCGCTTCAACGGAGTTGATTTTAATGCTGCGACGTTGTTTCATTTGGCACTGCGGCGCTATGTGGTACTTTGTATTTTTCGCCATTTTTTAATATTTCCTGTACAAAAAACAACTAAAATAGCATATTTTTATTGAAATTAAAATGTAATACACAGTACATAATTTACACTTAAAAGGTGCCGAAGTAGTTGGAAGCTTACCCGAATTAGGGAGCTATTTTGTACCGTCGGGTGGAGGATCCGCAAGTTGTCATCTTGAATACTGACCCCGAGACTGACAGTTTAATTGAAGTTCAACTTTTAAGGCAAAATTAATAGCCCGAGACAACAATCATATAGAATTCAGTTCTAATTTATCCTGAATCGCATCTTTGAGTCCCCCAATGTATCTTGCTACCAACTGATTGATTGTCTCATTTAGATCATTTCTTGCACTTAATCTATAAAATTCTTCTGTATAATCATTCACATATCAATTACCTTGCACACAATGCTGATATTTGTGATATAATCTTTGTTCAAAATTAGTTAGCAAGAAATGTGCCCGTAGAAGCTGTTTCATTCTATGACAGTTGCGTACATTTCCCTTTCCTTCCCTCTGTCTTACCTGTAGTAGTTGCTGCCACCATGCGCCCGCTCCTCCACGAAGTTTGCAAGCTGCATACCTCACTTTCTTGTTAGGTGGAATTTCCATGTATTCAAAAAATGTATCAACCGAATGTTCCCAGTCTAAATAATCTTTTATGTGCAGTCTACCATCGAAGAATGGAATGTCGAGCTTCACTCAGAACACTTGGTGGTGTCGATTAGCCAGTCCCTATTTGCGATGTCTGAACCGATCATGTTGGAGTTCTTCTTCACCAGAATCAGTTAATGCGGGATCCATGTAAGCTTCCGTTTCATTCTCTGAGCTTGTACTGTCTTGAATTGCCGCTTGAAACCGTCGTGGATTTCGTTCGACTTGACAAACCCTCCTCACAGCGGGTATGGTTGACGGCTGTGGAACTCGATTTGGAGGTTGGATAGGTAACACAGACTTAATTGCCTAAAGCTCCTAGAGCGTTTCGGTTGAAAACCTGGAAAGCTCTGCGGCCAAATATTCCAGTTGTTGTGCCAAGCTAGACGCCCACAAGTTATCCAGGTTGCGATCGTCATCGCCCCCTACTCGGTTAGTGCAATCCGCCATCCCACTCGAGCTCTAAGCTCTGGTACCACTCTGACATAGGGAGCCTCAAAAGAGATGGCACAACATCGTAAGCCCAAATGAAAGAGAAGCAGAATCCTTCAAAACATAAAAGATGTATATTGATACTTTTCTATTACATTTTTGTGTATATATGCTTTAGAGTTTCTCTGGCTATAAAAAGCTTAACAATCAAAAAGGTGAAATAGTACCTATAACTGTAAAAGGAATAAAGTGGCAGCACTAGTGCTAGGATAACTAGGATAACAAGTAATACAAATAAGGATATAGGTATTAATGACTGGACTGATGCACCGCATCAATATATATAAAGTCAAGGTATGAGTCAAACATAATCAAATAAGGCATTGTTTGTGTTTGACTCATTAAATATATGAGGTTGTAAAATTAGTGGATCTCAAGCAAATAACCGAGCCAAATGTGATTGAACATGAACAAGAAGTTTTCTTGATATGGCACTTATTTTGATTGATAAATGTCAAAAAATATGATCAAAATCTTTGCTAGTACTGTTTTACCTTGATTAGTTGCTTTATCTATACTAGTTAACAACAAAGGCTAATTTTTTGGGAATATCACATAACGCGATCATATTTTTTGGTCAGGGTAGCACGATTATATCAAGCTAGAACCAGTTTTAGGTCTCCATCCCATGTAGCAGACTAATCATTGGCGAAATTTAAGATGTTAGTTCACTTGCAAACATGAAAGTTTGAGAGAGTTTCCTATAAATATTTAAAGGGAAAAGGGCCCATCAATGATATTTAAATCAATTTGGTGTTGATGCAAGCGTGTGAGCAATGGCATAACGAATTCCCATGACCAAGATTTCTCAGCCATGTCTGCCTAACAGAGAACAATCTGAGAACCTTCTAATTAATGATTTAAACCATAGGTATAATCCCTCGAACTTCGGAATCCTAAATCCAATCCTAACTATATGAGTTCCCCCACCACATAAAATTAAAATAAATAAAATTGGACCTTGATTTCTAGCTCTTTATTGTCCCTTGGCTTAATGCTCGGACCCAGCTAGCGTGTAGACCAAGTTAAAAAATGGTCAAACAATTCAAACTCACGCCAGCATGGGGGATCTCTCTTCATCTTCTTCGCCTTCTTGATAAGTGAACACCTCAAGCCCTTCACTGGCCAATAAGGTTGGAATAAGCATCCCAAGCATGTAGTTTTCCTATGTACCTACTCTACTTGAATTCAGTTCTCATTATTACTAAAATATTTTCGTTTCCTTGGTTGTTAAGCATGCAACCTTTCCTTTCCCTCCTTCAATTATCTTCTCTTCTCTCCCTCTCTCTCTCTCTCTCTTTTTCCAGTGATCAAAATTTTGAAAAAAAAAAGAGAGAGAAATGACAAAATGTGTGATGTTTGTGGGGCAAAAAAAATTTATGTTAATGAATAACTATATAGTCACACCTTTATGGAGTGGATTTATAGCTCAAAAATGTATTAATGGATATCTAAAACTATTTAGTTTAGAATCACATGACCCAACTCTAATCCTTTTTAGTTCCAGCTCTGTAGAAATTAAAAACATTTTCTAATTTCTCTTTGATCACCTTTGATCCAGATCATTGGAATTATATATGCTTAATTCACGCAGGCATGCACGTGTTTAGACTTTACACCAACCATAAGACAGTCATCAAAATGAGTATTTATCATTAATTGCACAAAAAGAAATGAATACACATGTCCTCCATGGTTTCACTAAAGTCCATAAATCAATACAAGAATGCTTTCAAATCACTCGAACACTTCCTTGGGGGCTTCTTTTCGCTTTTAAAAACTTCTTTATTTGGCAACAATACCAATCTCCATTTATCACACAATTTAATAACAGTACACACTCTTCAATAAATTACTTCTAAAATAAGCAACCAAGTTAATTTCCTTTTTATTTTTTTATTTTTACTTAAGACTTTTTTTTTCAATCACTTCAATAAAAAATTAAAAAATTATCATTTTTGCATAAAATCATCTTTTAGTAGATGAATCTGTATAAAAATATTTGGTATTTTTTGTGCTTGTTTAATCTTTTTGCATTTGTTTACTTCTGATGATTTGAATTACAAATCTATTCCCAACAGTAGATTATGATAATTTTATTTCATACAATACAATAAATGAGACTTCTTTTGGGACGGTTTTCTTATTGTTTCTTAAGACAACTTTCTAATACAAAAAAAAAAATAATAATTAGAAATCTGCTTTAATAAGCAGTAAGAAAGTGGTTTTAAATGAAGCCTGAATAATAGCTAGCTCTAATCTTTATCCTTATTGTAATGAGCATAATAGTCCACCTTGGAAGCACTTGGGGATGCAAAAGATGTTATTTGAAAGAGATGGGAGCTGGGGACATGGCTTAATTAAAATGCCAATTTAACTTCCAAGCCAAAAGACAAAATATTAGCTTGATTAAAGGTATGCATCTGTACAGCTGTAGGAGAACTACGTGCACATTCTTATATTATTATTATGCAACTTCAGCTATGTAACTGTGTGGAAGGCAAGAAAGCAGCTTTTTTTTAATTTTTTCTTGACTAATCTTGTCAGAAATCACCCACATATGCCATACAATATGTACAAATTATCATGTTTCATTTGTGTCTATTTTTTATATATATTTGAAATAAAATTATCATGCCATATTTGAATTCATGTATGTTTCTCTTCAATTTTTTATTTTCTCTTTTGGAAACAATAATAAGTGTAGAAATCATATTTGGCTGAATCTGCTTTTTTTCCATTTTTAAACTAAAATGCTATGTTTTTTTTCAACTTCGGAAGTGTCTTTGAAGGTTCTTTCACTCATTTCCAAAGCACTGCTTAATTTTTTTTATTTTATTAATTAAAATAATTAAAAATAATGAGCACTGCTTAATGTATTAAATCTACTGTAAACTGAACTTAAACCATTATTATTGCTCAATAACATCAACAAGGACAGCACCACAGTTGTTTGTCTGTAATGTTGTTTACCTATATATGAATTAATTATAATAGTATTTACTATTTATTATAAATAAAACCCTGATATTATTAAAAAAAAAGAAATATTAAACATGCAGAGGTAAAAAAATGCAATTGTTATTTAAACAAATTTTAATGTGTTCGTGTAAGTAATTTTAGGTATATTATTTTAAAATGATTAAATAATATATACTGATATATTACTATTTTTTTTATATAAATAAGGCTTAAATAATAGAATAAAATTCAAATAATTCAAACATCAAATCTTATTTCTCTCAGCACAGTTTCCTCTGCTTAATACTTCCATATAACAACACTTGAAGTTGAAAGAGCAGATAATGAATGCAGCTTGTATATTTATTACAGTTGAAGATGAAAGAGCAGATTGGGCATGTGGATATTTAATATAGATTTTTTATTTTATTTTTCTCTTGTGAGCCCGACCGATCCGACCCGGTCCAGAGATAAAAATTTTGAATTCGCGGCAGATCAAAAGTTGCAGAGTCGATTCACTTTTCATTTTCGGCATTGGAGTCGGTTTAATGTTCACTTTTCATCTTCAGCATTGCTGGCTGTTCATTGGTATTCAAGCGCTCTGTTAACTCGTTAAGTTCATCATCTTCCAACAAGGTTAGTCTATCATTCTCGTTCAGTTCATTTTCAAAGAGATACTTTTTCTGGTGTTTCTCTCAAAATAGGTTTTAGGATTTAAGGTATTTGCTTGTCGCTTTTTTGTTGATGTTGTGACTCATCTTGTTTAACAAACAGAAGGATCGTGACCACCTAGTTTAACAAACAGAAGCCCGGATGAGAACTTATATTAACTATGTATTAATTAGGTATTGATTGTGTATCAACTTTGTATTCCATTTTCTAAATTAGGTTACACAGATTTCAAATATCTAGAGTTATTTTTGTTTATTTTGTGACTCTTTTTTGAACTTGTATTAACTGTGTGTTAAGTGTATATTGATTGTGTATTTACTATGTATTGAGTGTGTATCGATTGTATATCAATTTGTATTCCATTTTCTAAATTAGGTTGCGCATATTTCATATTGTGCATTGACTTAGTATTAATTGGGTATTGATTATGTATCGACTGTGTATCGACTATGTATCAACTAGGGGTGCAACCGAGTCAAGCCGGCTCGCCTGACGAGTCGAGCTTATCGAGCTCGAGAGTCGAGCTCGAACACTATTTCAAGCTCGATGGCTTATCGAGCTCGAGCTCAAGCTCAAACAGAGCTCTGCTCGACTCGTAGGCTCGACAAACAGCTCGATGGAGGAGGCTCGGAACGGAGTTTGCTCGACGGCGGGAAAAGCAAATTGATGGGCGGGAAAAGCAAAATGATGGACGGGAAAATCAAAATGACGGACGACGGAGCTCGACGGGACGACCGACGACGTAGCTCGATGGCTGTACCTCAAGACGGCAGAGGTCGGAGGCTCAGAGCTCGCGTGCTTCGTCGAAGCTCGGCAGGATGACGGACAACGAAGCTCGCGGCTTGGGACGACGAGCTTGTGGCTTCGACGGAGCTTGACGGGATGACGGACGACGGAGCTCGATGGTCGCACCTCGGGACGACGGAGGTCGGAGGCTCGGAGCTCGCGTGCTTCGTCAGAGCTTGGCGGGATGACAGACGATGGAACTCGCGGCTTGGGACGACGAGCTCGTGGCTTCGAGCCTTCAACAGAGTTTGATGGGATGACAAAGGTCGGAGCTCGAGTCCTCGACGGTCGACGTAGCTCGGAATGATGTAGCTCGATGAGCGTCTCGACTCGAGCTCGGTATTTGACAGTCGAGCTTGACTTGAACACCCCCTAGCTCGAGCTTGACTCGGCTCGTTTGCACCCCTAGTATCGACTTTGTATTCCATTTTCTAAATTAGGTTGCACAAATTTCAAAGTCTGTGAGTTATTTTTGTTCATTTTGTGACTCTTTTTTGAACTTGACTTAATTGTGTATTGAATTGTATTAGTTGTATATTAACTGTATATTGATTATGTATTGAGTGTGTATCGACTGTGCATCGATTGTGTATCGATTTGTATTACATTTTTTAAATTAGGTTGCACATATTTCAAATGTAAAGAGTTATTTTTGTTCATTTTTTGAATCTTTTTTGAACTTGTATTAACCGTGTATGAACTTTGTATTAATTGTATATTAACTGTGTATCGACTGTATATTCAATTTTTTAAATTAGGTTGCACAGATTTCAAATGTATATGAGTTATTTTTGTTCATTTTATTACTCTTTTTTGAACTTGTATTAACAGTGTATTAAGTGTGTATTGACTGTGTATTGAGTATGTATCAATTGTGTATCAATTTGTATTCCATTTTTTAAATTATATTGCACAGGTTTTAAATGTATGTATTATTTGTGTATTTACTATATATTGAGTGTGTATCGACTGCATATTGACTGTGTATCGACTATATATTTACTGCGTGTATTGACTGTGTATTACATTTGTATTGACAATGCATTAACTGTGTTTTGCATTTTAATTAGGGTTTTGAATTATGGTTTTTTTGTAATGTTTGCGGATGTATATTCTAAAAATTACTTATCATTGCAAACAATCAACTTTTAGAACTATATGCAATTCGTTCATCGAGATGTTAGACAAGGATGTCGAACACTAAAATCAAGACCCTTCTTGAAATCAGATTTTGAACAGATAAAGTCCTTGCATTTTATCTTTTTAGAATTTGGCCAGTAACTGTGATGATTCTTGCAAATACTAAAACTAACATTATGGGCATACATGCAGTACAACGCGTATGTCTCTTTCTCATACTTATACACACCATGTGTACAAGTTGATACACAGTCAAAATACAATCACTACATAGCTTGTACATAGTCAATACATAGCTTGTACACAGTCAATACACAGCTTATACATGTACAAGCTGTCACACATTAATACACGACTTATGCACAGTCAACACACAACTTGTATATAGTCAATACACAGCTGGTTCACAGTTAATACACAGTTGGTCTACAATTAATACACAGCTTGTAGACAGTCAATACACAACTTGTATAAGGGGGAATCATACAGTCAATACATATTGATTGTGTATTGACTGCCTATAAGCTTGTACACAGTATGTTGTTATAGGAAACCCTAAAAACTTGGGAGGAGTTTGACATTTACCGATAAGTTGAAACCTACAACACCTCCAACCAAATTAACATCTGCTTCATATCATAAACTCTTCATTGTTGGCTGTAGTTTTTTCAACTTCAAGTCTTCCTGGACGTTTACATATTGCCTTTCGGCCTCTGTATTCTGTGGGCATGTCATCTGCTCGAAGAAAGCAACTTCCTCCTCCAAATCAATCTTCATTTTCATCTGTTGTTCCTCATTTTTTCTTTCTCAGTAGGTATCAAAAGTATTATGGAGCTAAAAATCCTAAATATTAGTGAACTTTCGCAGGTTTTTTCCTTAAAAAGGAGCGCCAGCCCTAAATCCTAAATTTGAACGGGAATGTGAAGGCCTTTTTCAAAAAGTCAGAACTACTACCTCTGGACCGGATCGATTGGGCTTGCAAGAGAAAAATAAAATGAGAAATCTATATTAAATATCCATGTGTTAAGATTTCATTGAAGTCCAGACGCAGAGCTACGTTCAGACTCTGCACGTAATAATTTCTCCCCCGGGGGGATAGAAAATTATTAGACTTTCAATTCATGTGAATGCTAGCTAGTTTAATTTATAAATATTAAAAATTATTATACAATTTTTTAAAGTTAAATCTCATTTACGTCAAGTTTAGGTTTCCATATTCAACTATAGGGGAAAAAAAAACATTCCATAGAAGAAGGTGCGGCAAGATTGGTGCAGGTTGTCAATTATTTTGAAAATGAGGTGTCAATGCAATAATATATATGAGATGAAAAGTCAATAATTAAGGTGATATCAGGTAATTAAAGTCGTAAGGGTGTCATTATCATCCGGACTAAACACATTTTATGAAAATTTGTTATCATCAATAATGGACAAATGACTCTTCACCTTGTGGCCAAGGGATGACATCCCTCTCTCTCTCTCTCTCTCTCTCTCTCTCTCTCTCTCTAGATAGATAGATATATAGATATGTAGATGTAATATTTCTTTTATAAATTAGTATGATTGTTTTATAGTGTGTCTTTTGTGCTCACCAAATAATAAATAAAATACTTTGAAAGAGATGAAAGTTTAAAATAGAAATATCTCCTCTTAATCTTTCATATTGATTCCTAGGTAAATTAACCCCCCTTTGATAAGGATCTCAATCTTCGTATCCCATTCGACTAGCAAATAAGATGGGTCAGTATTCCTTGGAGCAAAGCTGACCTACAAGTTATTAATGGCATGATCTCTTATAGGCCTTATTTTAAATATGATAGTTTTATCTGGATACATGAATTAATGTGTTACACTAAGCTAAAGTGGGTTACATCTCGATGACCCAAGGATTCCTCTGCCCTCTCCTTTCACATCATCAATCAATGTTAATTTGAGTATGAGATGAATAATAATACTATTTATATTCTAATTGTCTTGACCATCTCAACTAAACTTATTATTGAGGTTAGTCGCCTTTTAACTGAGTTACGAGAAAATAAAGCAGTCTACAAGGAACTATGGCTTCATTTGAGACAGCTTTCTTATTACTTCTTAAAGTAGCTTTCTAGTTAAAAAATTTTAATTTTTATACTTAAAAGCTGCTTTAAGAAGCAATAAAAAAGTCATCCCAAACGCAGCCTATATAATATTATCGTGCATCAGTTCATCACAAATTTCTGACTATAACTATCAAGGTCTTTCTTTGCTAACCAGCCATTATACTATAATAGGCTTGAAGCCAATTTTCTCAAAATTGATCAATATCAACCAAACCAGGGTACAATTCATTGACAAATGCATCTCATCTAAGGAAATTTCATGAGCATTTCAGTTATGTACATTCTACAATTCAGGACTGTGGAACAACATGCTGAAAGTTACAATGAATACGTGTAAATATATTTAAAAACCTCCCATTTTCAATTTTCGCCTTAAAGAGACTTGCTAGAGGGGTAGCATTAAGGTAAACAGTTCTGTAGCTGATCTGCAATGTTCATTGATGTGGTTCTTGCTGAGGGGTTGCAGGTGATTCAGGTGCAATGGTAAACTGCAGGCTCCTTCCTTGACCTGACTGCAGAATGAAGGCAACTTCAGCTGCGGCCATGGCTGCTGCTTCCTGAAAATTTGACAGCTGAATCAGATGGGATGTCACAGTAAACACATTTCAGCTGATATTTTGAGCTTATGCCAAAACTGTTACAAATTTTCTCACGAAATTCATAAAACTCTTTGAGTGGTTACGATTTTTAATCACTCCGGTTACATCAAATTTTCTGTGTTGTAATTTGAGCCTCAATTATATATTTTTAGATATTTAATTATAGATAAATAGCCGAAACTAAATCCAAAAACTGATGAAACTATTGAAAATAAAACTTTCGTGAAGAAACCCAAACCAAAACCAGAGTTTTAAAATCTCAGTATAAATCCTTTGAAGACCCCTGTTTAATACTAAAGATATATACAATAAAATGATCTAAATTGAAGCATAAAAGAAATTATGCCAATGAAAGATTGATATAAGCTTCATTGATACGATTGAAAATAGTGCAAACAAGATGAAATAAGTACCTGTCTTTGCCTTCTCCGATTCAGGATGCTAATGGCCCAAACCATGATGTAACATGGTAATAGAATTCCAGCAGCCCGCATCAAAAAGATCTGCGAACCATCAAAGAAACTTTAAAAGTTGGAATAACAAGAAATAATAATAATAATAAAATAAATAAATAAATAAAGGGGAAAAAAGCATGGTTGCTGAGAGAGTGCATAGAAAAAGTTCAATTACAGAAAAGTAGCTAGAAGCATCATCATCTCCGGCATTAGTCATACTTAATGCATGCCTCAGTAGAAAAAGTGCCATCAACTGCAACAGAAATAAAAAAAACTACCAAATCGCATTAGAAACTAAACAGGAAGAGCAAATGTAACTACAATGAGCAAAATTATCTCGCCGGAATACCAATCCAACCATTTAAGGCATAAAAAAAAAAACCAGAAATGCAATGTTAATACATGAACTAATTAAAGATGAATCACACTTATTCTTCTCATATTAGCTGCAGCGATATCCAACTTGATAACAAACAACCATGCAAAATGTATGGAACCTACGATTAGAGCAGCAGATCTACAGAAAGTGGCGCCGCTAGCATTAGTAGCATCATCATCATCATCATACTGTGCTTCAAGGAAGCGGCGTTGAGCTGCCGCCACTGCAAGAATGCGAGGATCTCGCAAGTCTATGGAAGTACCAGTAATTGTCCAGCCCCCACTGTAATTCAGAGAATAAGAACCGATCAAAATACACAACAGTTTAATATCAAAAAGTTCACGTAAATAAAAAGAAACCAACGTATTTAATATACCCTTATCGAAATCCTCAGCATGCACCAACACATCTAACGGTCAAGTTTTCTAAGAAATTGAATTACTTGCTTCTAATATTAATGTATTTATGAGAGATTTGTGTCAACAGAGATGACTTGCCTTATATCAATAGTAGTCTCATCAGGAGGAAGACGAGGAGGTGCAGTGTACCCAGGCTTGTATGGCTGAAAATCAAGAGGAATACTCCCATAAATCAGCTCAAGTAGTAAGTTCAATCCATAGATCAATGGTAATGGTCATGCAATAAAATTTAAATAACATATTTTTTATGAAGTAACATATTTTTTATTAAAAAATTAAAATAGAATAATAACAGCAATAAAATTTCAAATGAAAAAAAAGATCAAATTGGTTCCTTTAACTCTTTATGAAAGATCAAAATGATCTCAAATTATATTAAAGGACCATTTTGATCCCTCAAATCCTTAAAAATGAATCAAAATAGTCTCATGATGAACATATTTTAGTTCTTCTTTACAGAGCTGAGAGACTAAAATTATTATTTTACATAGTTGGGAACCATTTTGATCTTTCATAAAGAGTCAATAGACTATTTTGATCATTTTCTCAATTTCAAATACACACTATGCAATCAAGTTATGGAGCAGCTCCACCATGTAACAAAACTTATGTGCAGCAATGTTTAATCACTGTCATTAATCTTAAAGTCATACTGAAAGCTGCGTTTCAAGATAATTGGTATAGCAGCACCATAAGTTATGGAACTTTGTTAACGTCTTAAATTCAGTTGGCAGAAAAAAATCCAGTGATGAAACTGATTTTTTTAACTGGCAATTCTTATTACCGCTTTATCTTCCTAACGTCACATTATCTATAGCCAAATCTATGACTTGCTAGCACTTCCAAAGAATCCAAATTGATCGAGACTTTAGTCCAGCGAATCATGGATATTTAAAGTTCTTTTAATCATAAGCAGCATCAACATCAACCTAATCCCAAGAAAAGTAGTATGATATTTATATAAAAATAAGTATGTCTTGGGAAGATACTCATCATTATTTGTTATTCTCCAAGGGCATAAAAAGGTATAGAGGATCATGCACCACCATGACTATTCGAAGTCATTGTTATGAATTCTCAATTTTCGTTCATTCTAAGGAGTTAAGCCGATTCTTCACAAATAACTTTCCACAACTTTCATCAATGTAACTTTAGATCAACTGCTTTTTCCTTCCTAATTTTTTACAATGATTTTTATCTACTCGTCTAAATTGTGCATTTTCTATCTTTTGTGTGCACGTCCAAGCCAACAATTATATTTTCAATCACATTATCTTTAATAGATGTCACTCCAATAATTTTTCCTTATCTACATAAGGAATTCAAGATAGGGAAAAAAAATCACAAGCAGATGAGAAGAATTCACTATATCAAAAAAATAATATAAGTTGAGAGTGACAGTTCACACAATACACAATGGCAAACCCTAATTACATAAATATAAATATGTGTGCAAAAAAAATAAAAGTCCGGAATTGGGCCACATATCCCCCTAAATTTTCTCATAATTAAATTGTATTGCATGCCGCACCGCGAGCTTTTCTACTAACAGTAATAGAATTTGAGTAGCGAACTCTAAAAGATATTTTAGGTAAGGATTAATGGCAATTTCCAATTACCACAAATTACAAAGTGTAAGGTCTGTGGTGACAGTTTTCAAATTCAACTTATGGCAAGAGGTATTGATGAGTGGCAGTTTAGTGATTTTGAGAACATTTTGCATGACTGTGAGTTCTCAACTGATGGTAATATTATCTGCATACTAAATCTATATTCACAATGATTGAAGTAGATAGCACCTCTCGCCAAAACATAACTTCACTTCACTAGAATGAAATGCTTGTCATTTCTTACCTCAAGAAATACAAAGCTTTAACTCATTGAGGACTAGCTGCTACATTACTTCGATGAACTATCTGATTTAGAAATTTTATTTTAGTGATAAACCTGGAGAACATAAACTAAGTGTTTGCAGTTTTGGTCCTATAGAATTGATCCTACAATCTGCATAAAATGTAATTGATATGACCATAGAAATTTTACTTGATCAATATGAATCTTGAGGTAATATTTAAATTAGAAATTTTTAGAATTAAATTCAGGACCATCCAAACATCAATTTCAACAAACTCATAGTCGAACTGAGCATCTCGACAAGACAAACCCATCGACAACACAAGTGATCCAATCGAAGTCCCAATGAACCCAAATTAAGCACTTTAAACATATTTGGAAGCTTCATAACATTAAATGAATAAATGACTAAGCGATCTTTAGATCTTGCATGCTTATAGTCAAATCAAGCAGCATAATGAGACAAATTCAAAGAGCCTTAGATGATTCAATTATGAGATCATTAAAAAACTCAAATATTGAATAAACGATCTATGTACAAGTTGATCAATATGGACAGTTCGATGAAAAGTTTTGAATTTTGGCCAAATTTACCGAAGTACTTTTCTAAAAAAAGTTATAAATAGAGCTTTAGTTTCTACAGATGAGAGGTTTGGGAATTGAGATAGTTAAAGAACTCTATTACATTTCCTGTAGATGCCACTAATGACTACCATTAATAATCACCACCAGTATCACTTGGCTTCCATCATCCGACTATTGTCATATGTTACTAACATCCAACCCTGGTATTGAACTTTAATTGTCCACTTGTGGTCACTCGACATTTGTAATTCCCACAATGGGAATCAAGCAATTGTTCTCACTTGTGTAAACCGTCTTCTTCAACTATGGAAAACAATGAAGCCTTATATTTATAATTATATAATGAATTATTACAGCTAAGTAATGCCCATGATTGTTTCCCTTTTTAAAATTTACAAACAAAAAAATTCTAGTGTTTTTTGCAACTTCTGTATGTGTGTGCTAGATATTTGTTCAAAGCAAAACTATTTAACAAAATGGCCATAAATTTTCTAGCATATAACAATTTGACACTTCTATGAAAATCATTCTTAACATAATGCAAACATTTTATTAATAGTTGGCAATTAAATTCTCAATCAAGGACATTACAATCTAAGTGGTGAACACAACCTAAGCCTCACATTTTATCAATATTTTTTTAAATAACATTGCATGTAACAAAAATCCTTAGAAGGTATGCAAGTGAGGCAATCTCGACAAAAAGATAGTGGACATAGTCTCTGTTGACCTTGATTTCCTCAATACCCCTACATCCTTGGACCTATTTGACTGGGTTGACCAGGTCAACCGTTGACGTGGTCAACCCAAGCCTTAAATAGGTCATTTTGACCCATTAAGACCCATTAAACCCTTTAAATCATTCCTAATCTGATGTAATTCAAACCCATGGCCTAGGTAGCCTTTTTTCCCTCCTAATTGAATGGAGATTCGATCCTAGCCGTTGATATTAGGTCTAGAGCTTTAAATAGATGAAATTAGGATGTTTTTAGGGATCTTTGATGGTTTCTCTCTCGCTAGATCTCAAGAGCCCCTGAGACTTTGTGAGAGAGCTTCCTAGACTCCCTCCCACGTTTCCCAACCTATCCCCACCATCAAGCACCCGCCGGCGGCGAGATCTCCGGCGAACCGAGGCTAGGAAAGCCCCAAGCGATTTTACCATCGATCCAAGGCGTATTTGGCCACGATTTCTTCTACAACTAGGAGCGTGGACAGTCTACAAGTGCAACAAGCCTTTAAACGGTTCAAACCGTCCACAATCCAAGGTAAAATCTCCAACCCTAGTTTAGAACACTTAGATTTAAATAGCTTTCTAAAAAGTGCGTTTTAGATCGAGATATTTACACCACATAAATGCTCTTCACTCATAGCTTGTACGTTTAAAATTTTATCGAATTTGGTTCAGCAAATCGCGAGAACGAGGCGATTATCGCCCTAGGGTTTCGTCTCGGACGTCTGCATGCCTGGGGCGGATCTCGGACCGTTGAATCCCTGATCAACGGTCCCGATATCGCTGTATTAGCCTCTGGATCCGTCCCGCGGTCCGACCGTCCGTTGTATTGCAATGTTCGGCTCGATCAGAGCCGTCCGCTCGAAACAGCGGGAGATCGGACAGCAGAGGGAGCTCGCCCACGTGAATTAGTGGGAGCCCGACCGCGACAATCATTGCCGCGGTCATTGGGCAATGATTGCTGGCGGCGCAATCATCGCGTTGCCAGGCAATGATTGCCCCGCGTTTTGGGAGCCAACCGGGATCCGCCAAGTGTCAAACCAAGAGCCGCCGCCATTTTTTTTATTTTATTTGTTATTATTTATTTAAAAAGTATTTTTTAAATGCTTTAAAAAAATAAAAAAAATTTATTTTTAATTATTTTAAATTATATTAAATTATATTAACATCATTATTAATATTAATATTAATCCTTTATTATTATTATTTAAACTATTTTTATCATTATTATTATTATTGTAATTATTTTAATACTATTACTATATTAATAACATCATTATTATTTTAATGATATTATTATATTAATAAGTATTATTATTATTTTAATATTATATTAATAATATCATTATTGTTTTAATGTCATTGTTATATTAATAATAATATTATTATTTTAATATTATTTTTATATTAATAATAATATTAATTATTTTAATATTATTATTATATTAATAATAATATTATGATTTTAACACTATTATTATATTAATAATATCATTATTATTTTAATTTTACTATTATATTAATAATATTATTATTTTAACAATAATCCTATTATGCTAATATTATTATTATATTGAACATAATATTATTTTTTAACATAATTATTATTATTATCATTATTTATGTTATCATTTATTATTATTATTATTATTATTTTAAATGTTTATCTATGTTATTTTTATTTTTATTATTATTACTATTATTATTTTTTAAAATATTATTATTATCTTTTATTATTACTATTATTATTATTATTCTTATTGTTATTACTATTATTATTATTATTATTATTTTAAGTTTATTAATGTTATTATTATGATATTATTATTTATATTTATTTTAAAATCCAGATATTTAATATTTACTATATTTTTAAATTTATTAATTATTTTTTGAATATTAATTACTTTAAATCATTTAAAAAAAATTATTTTTAAACCTATTTAACTTCAAAAATTCATATCTATCTCATTTTAAATCGGATTTTTGCGTGCAATACCTCGTTCTTTTCAGAAAAATGAGAACTTTAACTTGAAACTATTTTCTGTAACCAGATCTATCCTTTCTGGATGATTTCTGTGTTACTTAGCTATTTAATTATTTAAATATTATTTAATTAATATAATTAATTATTTTGAAATAAAAATTATTTTAAAACCTCTCTTGGTGGCTGGTGGATCTCTCATGCATATATATCTGAATTATTTTCAAATTACCTTATTTTAAAACTTATTTTTGTTTATTTATTAATTTATGTGTATTTTAAAACATTTTGAAATTACATATATTAACAAATTATTTAATTTTGGAAGATTCACCTTTGAAATTTTAAACATAGACTGATCCTATGAATAACATTCATGTGGGAGAAGGATTAGTGGATGATTGTGTCCCAATCATTCACTAGTCACTTCATTAGGCTTGTTTTACTTAGTGTTCTGTAGTCCTTGCATGTGTAGGATGCACACAAGCACTTAGCCTAGGCTCTCCTAGATCTAAGGACATGTTTGGTGTGTTTATATTTGCTGCATTTCCCTTATGTTATGCCCAGGGTTAGTTAAGACATTGATTTAAACCTATTTAACGTAGCGACACCCTAAGGACAATAATTAAGGACCCATCTAGCAAACTTAGAGAAATTCTAGGAGCTAGGGTTTACCTCTGATTGACTTGAAATTTGAAACACTTAAACTTAGTGACATCCTAAATCCCTCAGAATTTTCTAAGAATTTTTAGGACTTATTAAACCCCTTAATTAATCAACCCTAATTTACATTTAATTAAGACCCGATAACTTCAGAAAATTCTAATAAATTCATTTTAAATCAGAAAAATACCCATAATGTATCAAACTCTTCAGAATTCAGTCCCTAATTCATGAAAATTAAAAGCCCCTTGATTGGGCCTCAATCTGAACTTTAATTTAATTTTGATTAAAAATCACTTTTTAATTAAATTAAATAATTAAAAATAATTAAAAATTCTATATTTTTCCCAAATACTTGGAAACACTTCTTTGGGTCATTCCTGACCTTTGGGGGTGATTCCAAACAGTTTGGAACTGATTTGGATCAAAACCCCTAAAACAGCCTTGAACTAAATAATTTCGATAATTCACTAAATAACCCAAACTTTAAAATTTTATAACTAATTATAGAAAACTCCAAATGGGACAAACTCAAAGGCATTCAACTCACATCAGGGTCTAGTATTTATTAAAAATATTAAAATTTCAGAAATCAACTTAAATCAAAAAGTCAACAATCCGGTCAAACTTAGTTTAAAACAAGACCGAAACTTCGAAAATTCATAACTTTGGATAGAATAATCCAAATTGTGCATGCTTACAATCTAATTGATCGGGTTAAGGTCTATTATTTTATAAAAATATTAAATGTCCACAAAGCCCCTTTACTCAAAAAGTCAATTTTGGACCCCTTTGACCTAATGGATAGGATGACCCCGACCTCCTGAATACCACTGGCTCAACTTAAATTTCAGAAAATATTCCCCTCAACCTAAAACCAGCACACTAACATAATAATAAATAAATTAACATGCCCCTTTCTTTTAATCTTCAACCAACTAAATCAGCCTAACTAACCCATGGTTGCTACTGGATAACCCAGGTCTACGATGCCATTGACTTAGCCCCAAAGAAGGTGAAATAAACTTCACGGACTCGGTGTGAAACAAAGGTAGTCATCATCTAACCATTAAAAACATACCTAATTCAACCTGTAATGCATTAATATTTAAATTTAAATCTAAATCTTTTCTGGGAACCTTCAACAAATTTGGACATTAGACAACTTCAACTAACTACCCAGCTTAGGATTTATCTCAGCGACACAGCATTTTACACACACTTAGATGGTTTGCTAGGGCACCACTTCTAGACCTAGGCTAGGCCGATGTTTACTTTTCTGTCGTGTGCCGAGTTTTCCGAGATTTCACTGCATGTCGTGATTGAGATGACGTTGGTGTGTTTGCTTACTTTTACTGCACTCTGGGAATTGATATAATTGCACGATAGATTACCCATAGGTTAGGATCGATTTTGATACTAACGATGTTTTCTGCAGGTGGCCATGCTCATGCAACGTTAATAAAAGGAGGGGCAATAATCATAATTTAAATACTAATGCTGTTTCATGCAGGTGCTTCAGAAATTGCTCAGCCCCCCTAAATAAACGAGGGCTAAAATAATAAATCATTATAAACTGCTACAAGTGCTCTAGAGTTTGCTTAGCCCTCAAAATAATTAAGAGCATGACCAAGTGTTGCTGTGATGAGTATTTTTATTTCTATATAAACTGCTTGGGATGATTTTATTAGGATAACCTTGCAGAAGAGTCTAGATTTTACTGCTTTTATTTAATGTAAATCATTTGTAATATTAGTTAAGAGTTGTGAAAGTTTGTTTTGAGTGGGGATACAAGAATCCAAAGGTTGGATTTTGAAAAGGAAAGGACACTCAATATGAGGATAGTCCTTTTCTATTTGGAAATTCAAATTTGGATCATTCTACTATCCAAGGAGTCCGAGGAAGAGGAGATCCAAGGAGTCCAAGGAAGAGGAGATCCAGGAGTAAGGAAGAGAAGATCAAGAAGGTGAAGACCGAGAGTATCCCACTCAAAATGACTTGCGTCTGTTTTAGGATTAGAAATCTGGGTTGTAGGCAGTGGTGCCCGGCCACTTTAATTTTCTGCAGACCCTAGTGTGGGCTCCGAAAATTCGGCCCCGGCCTCCGCCCGACTTTTTGTTTTTCGAGGGGGGGAGTTTTAACGAACTAAGTTCCGGGGTAAATTTTGGAAGGCAGATGAGATAGTAGATTAGACACTACCCAGAGATTTCGCCCTCATTTTGCGAGGACTTTATGATCTGAGTTCTGGTTTCCTATAGGCGCAAGCCCCTATAGTTAATTACCCCTCCCGGTAACGAGAGAGAACTTTCGATTAAGGCTAGTCGTCGATCAGATACGTAGAGATACGTGAACCTGGCATATAGTAGCAGCATGGGTTTAGGGTATTGGAAAATTGAGGGATTTGATATTTAAAATAGAAAGTTTCACCATCTTGCACTTAAAGCGGATGGTGGGGGAATGGATGATAGACCCGATCAAGATCCCATGGTTCCGTCGTCCCGGGCCATCTTGGTCCCTGGTCTACTTAGTCAGAGGAGGTAGTCGACCCAACCTGACAGAAGGATCCTTGTCGGCAGCCATGGGTTGCTTCGTCCAAGGGTACCTTGTAGACCTGGGGTGAATATTTGCCTAAGGGGACAAATTTGAATCCACCTTAGCTAACAGAGGGCTTTGTGCCCTATCGATCATATCCTATTGATTCATATCTCAAGGATTTGATGCCATTGGGGAGCATACGGGCTCTGGCCATAACCATAATATAATGGTGCCATTTGGCGGCAACCACCTGGTTCAGAGGGCCCCGAGTCATAACCGTTTATCCTGCAGTGCCATTTGGCGGGGAAACTGCCGGTTAGAGGACTCGTACCACGTCCTTGCTGGCAGGAGATTGTTTGAGAATGGATCCTAGTGATATTTTCGACCAGGCATTAGCTCTATGTGAGCTGAAGTAGTTTTCGACTTGTCCACCTCGACAAACTGTTGCGGAGGGTTGATGGATTTGCTTTAAGTGTTTGATGGTTGGATTTCAATTTCAAATATTTTGGGATTTTGATGATTTTTGGAGATTTGGATTTTTGAGTATTTTTGTTGGGTTTTGGAGTTTTGGTAGGGTTTGGGAGGCATTTGGGATGATTGATGTAAACCCCTCCGGTTGAGACTCGCATTCAGCACGGCCATCATCGGGGTGTATGGGGTCATTTATATTTTATTGATTGGACCCTGTCGACTCTATCTACTGGTCGATAGAGGATCGGGTTTCGTAGGCTTTGAGCCTTTTGTAGGTGAATTCATTTGATTATAGACCTTGAAGGCCTAATATGAATGCATGAAACAAATATCTCGGTCGACCTAGCGACCGTATATTTATTTAATAGTTCGAGCCGTGTCAACTCCTATCCACTTGTATTAGAGGATCGGGCTCGAACTTGAATTCACTTATTGACCCGCGCAGCATCCCTAGACGTCACGTGTGTATCGATAACACGTTCGCCGGGGCCCATGCGGGTTCATGATTATATTTTCCCCTTTTAGTGTACCTATGTGTATACAAATTAAAGTGCACACGTGCAGGGGTATTCTTGGAATATTTGTACACGCCTTCTGTCCGCTTGCATGAAAGTTGCGAATCCGGTGGCGTGGCATCGTACAATCTCCACAACTGTTGCTGGTAGGCAGGTAGATGTTTTCATTCATAAATTGGGATTGACTTCAGGATACTGCATTTACTGAAGTCTTTCTGCATCTACCCACGAGTGACAGGTTTTACATACATCTGTACTCGTAGAGAGATTGTATGTATTGCAGATCTTTTGCTCTTGGTTGTATGCAGATTAGTGTATTTACTTGTATCTTGATGTCGACTACGAGGGTGTTGTGAGATCCTTACTGCAAGAACTCGCAGGTAGAGTAGTGTATTTATTTGCAAATTAGCTGATGTTGAATGTGTATCTTTATTCGTAGGAGGCTCGTTCCACCTACAGTATACCCAATCTTTACCATATGCAAACAAGTCAATGTATTTGTCCACAATTAGGAAACCTCAATTGTATGCAAAGTGCAGTTATTTCATGCTATCTCGAATTGACTGTGGTCAGTAATTCATCGTATGTTGGATTCCTTTGTTTGTAGGGGATACCATCGTTTGTAGGTAAGTTGTGTGTATCCACTTATGGTTTTGATGTCGTTGACCGTGAAAGCACCCAAACATCAACTACGTGTCACTTTCCATCAATGATAGATGAACCATTGTATGCCCAACAAATCTTCCACTTTTGTTTATGTGTTCATATGTACTGTAACTTTTCATTCTTGCTTGTAAATGACACAACGTATAATTACTCATCTATACCAGGGATTCATCATAGTTGCAGCATACTTTGCTCATAAGTATATTATTGCAAACATCATTGCTCTTCCTTGGTTTGCGATCTCTACTTGCTTTAGCTTGCCATAAAATGTGTGTCATTAAAGTTTTGTTCAACATAAGCCCCGTTGCTTGCATATTTGATTGGCATGGAGGATCTTCACAATTTATTTGTAAACTGCATACTCTCGATTGTAAGCATATGGATTGGAACACTATCCCATTCGTCACATATCTTATATCTTTTACTTAGAAGCATGTCATTGCATTCTTCATTCGTGCTCGTAATCATAGCAATTATCTCAAATGAATTGATTGCATGAATTTTCATTATCATTCTTGAGTGAGGGATATTTGTAAGCTCTTCATCCAACACAAGTTTCGCGTATACTTCTCTTGCACTTAGTTGGGAGTTGGTATCTCACTACTCATATCTTCATTTTAAGCATGATATCGAGCTCCTTCATGCTTGGTTTAGGCTTCATGTTGTCATGGGATTGGTTTTATGAAATTTGTCCAAATCTTTTATAGTTCATTCGAATTTCTCGTGTCATCATCCAACTCGAATCTTTATGGATCATTCAATTCGAATTGAGTATAGTTCATTTCAAATCTCACTTGATATTGTATGGTTCAAGTTCAATGTCTGCAAAAGCATGAGTCCAAACTCAATTCAATCAGAGTCCCTCGATGTTCGAAATATGTCCCGTGCTTGTTCAAAAGCTTTCAAGTCTGGTCCCTTGTAGTCGTATTGAGTTCAACCTTTGGTCCTCAACCGGTTCACTTGAGTTCAAAATGCAAGTCCTTTGCTTGAGTTTATGTTCATTACACTTGGTTATTTTGGATTTGAACTTCTTTATTTGTTCAAGTCAAGTTCATGTTCAAAATGAACCTTTCTCATTCATTCAAGTCCTATGTATCCTTGCAAGCTCAAGCTCCACCTGATGTTATACAGTTTGATTTCAACACTCATTTCTAGTTCAATTGGAATGAATTCCCTACAGTCCAACATTGATTCAAATCTGAGTATTGTTGTCATTTGTTTCAAATCCAAGTCCAACTATGAGTTCAATTTCAGCATAATTTAATCGACTTTGATTTTAGATTGGATTTCATGTTCATTTGAGTTCAATCAAGTCCAAGTACGGTCATATTTTCACCCGAAATTTCGGCAGCATTCCGGCATCTCCCCCGTTTAGGGGAAATAACGGAAAACTGGGCCTTTCCCACCACGCTTAAGAAAGCGTGTATGGTAGATGCCCTCTTTCGAGGACACCGCGGCCGTGTAAAGTCTTCAATCCCCCACCACGCTTAAGAAAGCGTGTATGGGTCTTCGACGTACCTGAAAAAGAAAAGCATTTGTTTCCCCGCGAGCGGGTACTTAAGATCGTCCCCACCACGCTAAGAAAAGCGTGTATAGGGCCTACCCGCCTCGTCGTAGGTGTCGCACCGGGTTCCCTTCCCACCACGCTTATGAAAGCGTGTATAGGCGGTTTGCCGGCTCGACACGAACGCCGAGGATAGGATTTTGAGGTGATTACCCGCCTCGTTGTAGGCGCCGCACCGGGGTCCCATCCCACCACGCTTATGAAAGCGTGTATAGGCGGTTTTCCGGTCCGCCGCAGACGACGAAGTAGGCTCTCAGAGTTTTAGGGTTTAGAAGTTATACCTTGGCGACGTCGGCGGGCAGGATTCTTACAAAAAATGCACAAATACAAAATCTCAACTTTCTCTTTTTCTCCCCACCTCCTCTTTTTATTTTATTTTCTTTTTCTTTCTTTGAAAACTCCTCTTCTTCTTCTCCTTCTTTTTTTGAATTTTCTCATTTCCCCCTCTTTTTTTTACACATATATAACTAATATATATAAAATAACAATAATTATAATAGTTATAATAACTAATACTAATTACTAACCAAATAAGATAAAACAGAATTATACCTAAAGGTCGGCTAAGGCTAATGCTGATGGAATCGGGCAATACACTAGATCGACTATCTGCTTATGAGGTATAGGAGTCGGGATGAGTCCTGTTTGAGTGGGGGGCTAGATCAGAGAGATTGATCGGGTATATGAGTTGTATGTGAGGTTTCGGCTAGGGCAGTGATGGGTTCTGGCGTCGGAAGCTTTGGAGTAATCGTGCAGGAGGCGGAATCGTGGAGCAGAGGAGATCGGGTCGGGGTCGTAGCCGCGAAATCCAGCGGCTGGCTGTCGGGTTCTGAGGAGTTTGGCAATGGAGAGGAGGTATGGGGAAGAAACTCTCTCTCTCCCTCTCTCTCTGGCTCAAAAAAAATCGGAGGAAGCAAGAAGAACGAATGGAGGCTTGCGAACAGGGCAGGGTCGGAGAGGTGTCGGGATTCCTGGAGCTCGACAGGCTATGGGAAATGAAGTAGGAGGTCGGGTGTGGCGACGGGAGCCGGTCTTGCTGGAGTCGGCTTCGGCTGTGGGATTCAGTCGCGGGAGCTGCGAGGAGTTCGGAGGTGACTGGGTCGTGTCTGGTTTGCGTATGAAGAGGAGGTGGAGATCGGAAGAGATGAGAATGGGAGCAGAAGAGCCTCCTCCCCTCGATATTTAACGACGCAAAAGGGAGTGGAATCGAGGAGCTGTCGCAGGAATCGTGGAGAAATGACGCGAACGGCGCCGAGCTACAGGACTCCGCGGGATTTCAGCGAGATTTGCGGATTGTATCAGGTATTTTCATTTCATTTTTTTTTTGCTGTATAACAGAGGTTAACAAATGCCCCCCAACAAATGTGGTTCACTTCTAGAGTGAATCACGTTTGTTGTATGTTGATTGACTTTGTGGATCTCCAAAAAATTTCTCTGGATGTCACACAAATTTTCATTTAGTGGATCTCCAAAAGTTTGCTTGGATGTCACACTAAAATTATCTGTTAATGGATCTCCAGAATCCATTTCCGTGCCTTCGTGGATCTTCAGATGCATTTGTAATCATCAATACGATTGACATGCTAGCTTTAGTTAAGTAGAGATCCAAAAGATACTGATAGAGCATTTTATACCCAACTCCTTAAAGTAGCACTTTGTAGGTTGATGATAGTATATAGTAATGCCACTCTCTGTTCTTCTTTTGACACTGCTACTTTCTTAGTTTTCAGTTTTGATTTTATAACTGTACTGACAATTCTTTGTTTCTTGTGCAGGTCACTACAGAGATAGGATCCAGTCAGTCAGCTACCACTGAAGATTTGGTTCTGGTACGTTTTTTTTTTAGTTTGTTTGTTCTGTTTCTCTTCTTTCTTTGGCTGCTTACTGACCCTTGTTGCCTTGTGCAGGTTCCAGGAGGAGCGAGACACCAGTTCGTGAGCTACTACAGGAGACCTTGGCTTCAGGTATACTTTTCTTTTTAGTAGCATTTTCATGCACTTGCGTAGTCTTTGATTTTTGCTGATACTTCTGTTGCTTCGTGCAGGCTCCAGAAGTGCAAAGTGCCTGGTCTTTGGAAGAAGCAGAGCAAAGCTGTTGACTTCCTCTTCAGGCATAGCTTAGGAGACAAATTTGTAGTCCTCTGCGAAGGACATTGTACCTTTCTCCCTTTTTTGTTGATGTAAACTTGTAAAAGAGAACTGAGAATTTGTATATGGATTCTGAATTAATAAAATAAAGCATTTTTTGTGAATTCTGCTATTGACGAGCTCTCTTTTTACTGCTCCTGTGATTTCTGTGGTTGTACTTCGAGTTGTGTTGATGGTATTGTAAATAATTTTAAATATTTATTTGGGGATCTCGGCAGCGGCGCGATGTTGACCCAAATAAATATTTAAAATGCCCCCAGCCTTTAGGGACACTTGTAGATGTCGTTCGGGATACCTCTTTCTTGTGGCTTTAGTTTCCCTGGGATTTTGGTTCCTTTTGTCCTGTGCTTTGTGCGGCGGACATTGATGGAGAATTTCCTGATTTGTCTCTACTGACTTGTCAGGTGATTTGTACCTTCGGCCCTTTGCTTCTAGCTTTGGCGGGCTTGATGAAGGAGTAGATGCCGGTGACCAAAACCCTTAGGTTTGTAATAGGTCGATGGCGAGAAGTCATCGGTCCAGAGCTTTGTGCATGACGGACTTGTTGATGACGGAATCCCCTTAGTTCAGCCTTAAGCTCTTCATGAACTTTGGGATAATTTCTTCGGTCCTTTGCTTTGTGCTTTGGTGGACTTGTTGAAGAAAAATTCCTTCGATCCTAGCTTTGTGCTTTATGGATTTATTGAAGGATTTACAGGCTTTGGATTCAGTTGATAGTACCAAACTTGGGTAGTATCTTGATCCTTAACCACTTGAGGAGACTTTAATCTAAGTCACTTGAGTTCATCAGATCGGGAGAGCTGGGATTTGACAGCTCTTCGTCCTCTGGTTGCTGAGATGGGGGTTCCTCTACTACGACCTTTCTTATGGCGTGTTGAGTAGACGGAGCTGCCAGCGATCCGGCCATATTTGGGCTTGTTGGATCCGACCTCTTACACCCATTCAGGCTTCAGACTTGAGCTAGGGGAAATGTGCTTCCCAATGCTGATTTTGCTGAAGTTGATAGATTTTGAGTCTTCCTTTGTGGTTGAAGATTTAGAGCCTACGCGAATTTGGTAGTTGCTCGAGATTCTTTCTTCCCACTGGAACTTTGATTCTCCAGTCATTTAGGAGAATTTAGTAGACTACGATCACTTGAACTTGTCGAGCCAAATTTGCCTTCGTACTTCCTACAGTCCTTACTGACGGGTTGACGAAGTGGGGGTTCCGCTACTACGGCCTTTCTTGTGGCGTGTTGAGTAGACGGAGCTGCCAGCGATCCGGCCATATTTGGGCGTGTTGGATCCGACCTCTTACACCCACTCGAACCTTAAGCTTCAGGCTGCTGAAAGGCTTCAGGTTGTTCTGGCTCAATTTGTTAGAGTGTGTAGTTGCAAAAGTCTCTTTCTGACCTTTGAGATCTTGGTACATTGGAGAAGGTGGTGTCTCGATCTTTTGAAGCTCACCTGCGCATACTTTGAAAAGAATTTATTGTATTCTTCAGTATGAAAGAATATTTGCGTTGGTTATTTTAAATATTTATTCGGGAATCTCGGCATGCAGCGCGATGTCGACCCGAATAAATATTTAAAATGCCCCCCTGTCTCGCAGAGACATTTCATAATGGAGTAAATTTAAAATTTTGTGGTTTTTAAATATTTATTTGGGGATCTCGGCATGCGGCGCGATGTCGACCCAAATAAATATTTAAAATGCCCCCTGTCCTGTAGGGAGATTTTGAAATGCATTCTTGCAACACAAGAGAATTTCAAAAATGTAGAGTGTATATGTTAGTAAATATGCATGGAATACACAATACATAAGACGTAACATTTCTTTAAGCAATTTTACGCATGATACTTCTTTAGATGTCGACCGTTGATCGGCGGCATAGGCCTCTGACCGTGTAGATCGATAAGCTGGTAGGCTCCTCCTTGATACGCCTTCTCGATGACGAATGGGCCTTCCCAGTTGGACACAAACTTGCCACCAATTCTTCGGTGCGGGATGATTGGTCTTCTCAGCACCAGGACCAATTCCCCTTCTTGAAAGGATCGAGGGCGCACCATCCGATCAAACGATTTTGCCATCCTTCCTCGGTAGATTTCTAAGTTCTGTTGGGCTTGCAGCCTGACTTCGTCGAGTGCATCGAGCTCCTCAATTCTCAGGCGGGCATTCTGCTCTTGAGTAAGCTCATTCTGGATAGCGACCCGAAGAGACGGTAATTCAACTTCTAGTGGCAAAACGGCTTCAGCTCCGAACACTAGTGAGTAGGGAGTGGCTTTGGTTGGTGTTTTGTAGGTTGTACGATACGCCCACAATGCTTCTGCCATCTTTGTATGCCATTCTCTTTTATTCTTGGTGAGGATCTTCTTCAACAACTTCACCAGCGTCTTGTTGAAGGCCTCAGCCAAACCATTGGCTCTTGGGTTGTATATAGACGAGTACCGCCAGTCAATCTTGTGACGATCTACAAACTTGTAGATTTTCGTGCTTTTGAATGCTGTGCCATTGTCTGAGATCACGCGGCGTGGTACACCGAATCTGTAGACGACGTTGTGGGTAAAGAAGTTGATCACGTGCTCGGACGTGACTTCCCTGAATGGAGCTGCTTCTGCCCATTTAGAAAAATAGTCTGTTGCTGCCAGAATAAAGCGGTGCCCTGCAGATGACGGCGGATCTATTGGCCCAATTATGTCAGTGCCCCAACATTCAAATGGCCAGGATGCGATTGTTGGGTGCAATGGATTTGGTGGTTGATGAATGACATCACCGTGAATCTGACACTCGTGGCACTTCTTAGCGTGGTTGATACAATCTCTCACCATCGTAGGCCAGTAATAACCCATTCTTTTAATTTTAGTAGCCATCTTGGGACCTGACTGATGTGCTCCGCAGAGTCCTTCATGTACTTCTGTTACTACTTTATCAGCTTCTTTGGTCCCTAGGCACCTTAGCCACATTTGATCAAAAGCTCGTCGGTACAATGTGTCATTGACAAACGCGTATCGTAATGCTCTTTTTCTAATCTGTGCGGCCAGAGATTTATCTGTTGGAAGTTTGCTTTCTTTGAAGTAATCGACGAATGGTTGCCTCCAATCGTCTTCGACTTCAACATCTAGGCAATCCAACCACGACTCTGAGAATCTACCAGTTCTTCGTCTTTTTACTGCTGGACGTTCCCCTGGTTGATTTTTAATAGTGATTTGTTGGGGAGGTTGAGGATCAACCGGGGTTGCATCCTGTTGGCTTGAACCTGGTATTCCCTCTGCTTGCGGGAATTGTAGGGTTGCTGGCTCTAAGACCCGGCGGTTTTCAACCGCGATGAATATAGGTGGCCTCTTATCCTCATTTGCAAGCTCCTTGGCCAGTTTAGCTAGACAATCTGCTTTTGCATTCTGTCCTCGAGGAACTTGAGTTATCTTAACATTTGGTATTTGTTTTAGAAGCTGAAGAGCTCGTCGGTGATAGTGAGCCAATTCAAGTTTGCAGATTTTGTAAATGCCCAGAACTTGATTTATCACAAGTTGAGAATCGCCAAAAATTTGAAGATCTGTGATTTGAATATCAATTGCAATCTCCAGCCCTGCTATTAGAGCTTCGTATTCGGCTTCATTATTGGTCCGAGGTTCAGTTAGACTGAACGAGAATCTCATGATACCTCCCTCGGGTTCTATAAAGACTAGACCGATGCCAGCTTGGGCCTTTGCAAGATTTGGAGGTTTGGGAGACTTTATAGACGATGCCCCATCAAAGTACATCTCCCAAAATGATACCTTTTCTTCCTCATCAACTTGCATGATTTGTTCATCTGGCAAATCATCATTGAGCGGAGAGTCAGCTGGGATTGGATGTGCGGCGAGGAAATCTGCCAAAGCTTGTCCCTTTACTGCTTTCTGTGGCATGTACACTATATCAAATTGCAGTAATAGCACCGCCCACCTTGCCAAACGACCTGTCAACGCTGGTCTTGTCATCAAGAACTTCAGCGGATCGATCTTTGATATCAAGGTGATTTTGTGGGAGAGCATATAGTGGCGGAGCTTCTGGACTGCAAAGATCAACGCCAGACAATGTTTCTCAATTGGAGAATATCGTACTTCTGCTCCGATTAATCTCCGACTGATATAGTAGAGTGCATTTTCTTTTCCTTCCTCATTGTGCTGAGCGAGTAACGCTCCGAGGGACTCTTCTAGTGCTGCCGTATACAGTATAAGAGGCTTCCCCGGAATTGGCGCTGCGAGAATGGGTGGATTTAACAAGTATCTCTTGATACTGTCAAATGCTTCCTGACATTCTTCATCCCACTTGAAGCGAACGTCCTTCTTCATCAGCTTCGAAAATGGCTGGCACCTACCCGACAGATTCGATATGAATCGTCGAATGAAAGCCAGTTGCCCTTGCAAGGAACGGAGTTGACGGAGGCTTCTTGGCGGTGGCATCTCTATAATCGCCTTTATTTTATTGGGGTCAACTTCTATGCCTCGATGACGAACGACATAGCCAAGAAATTTACCGGAGGAGACCCCGAAAGCGCATTTGAGAGGATTCATCTTCAGGTCGAACTTCCTGATTCTTTCAAATACGATCCTCAGGTCGTTTAAATGATTTCTTCGGTCCATGCTCTTAATGACCAGGTCATCTACATAGCATTCGACCTTCTGATGTATTAATTCATCAAAAATATGGGTCATCGCCCGTTGGTAGGTGGCACCAGCGTTCTTCAAGCCGAAGGGCATGACCGTGTAGCAGAAAATGCCGATGGGCGTTCTGAATGACGTATGCCTTTCATCCTCGGGAGCCATCTTGATCTGGTTGTATCCTGACGATCCATCCATAAACGAGAACATGTCATAATTTGACGTGTTGTCTACTAGGAGTTCGGATACAGGAAGTGGAAAGTCATCTTTTGGGCACGCCTTGTTGAGGTCCCTGAAATCAATACAGATACGAATCTGTCCATTCTTCTTCTTGACAGGGACAATATTGGCGATCCAGTCAGCGTATTTCTCCTCACGGATGAAGCCCGCTTCTATGAGCTTTTTGGTTTCAGCAATCACCTGTTCTTCAATCTCCAATCTCATTCTTCTTGGAGCTTGTTTGACGGGTGCGACATCCGGTTTGATTGCCAACCTATGAACTGCTACCTCAGGGGATAAGCCAGGCATTTCAGCATATGTCCAGGCAAAGCAATCCCTGAATTCACAGAGGAGTTCTTTTATCTCTTCCACTTGATCTTCTGGCAGAAGGGAACTAATGAATGTTGGGCGAGGGTCATCCTCGGTTCCCAAGTTGACTTCTTTTAGTTCGTCCATAGTGGTTGCCTGTCCACCATCTTCAAGCTCTTCTGGTGCAGGCTTGGCCTCTAGAGGCTGATCATCGTAATCATCAACTTCATAGACCTCTTCATCAGACTCGTCATTGGGTTCAACTTCCCTGCAAGTGATGGCTCGGCAAGTCTCCTTCCGGATGCATTTTCGCCTGACGAATCCAATACCTTTACATGCATTCATCTCCTTCCGCCGCATTGGACGTGGATTCCTTCCGTACCAGAGACTTAAACACATACGAAGTTGTCGTTTGGGGGTGGGAACATTGATCCACTTTCGCAACATTCTTTGAATACCTTTGGTATTAAACCTAGGTATCCTCGTAGGTAGTAATTCTTCAGAATCGATGAAGACATGGTCCCAATCACGATTCACTTCTTCGTCCTTTCCTACGGAGTAGAATATATTCCCTGACTCGATCCCCTTTCTGATTGGAGGCAGATAAAGGGTTACAAGTTCTTCAACTTTATGCACATCTCGTTGAATTATTTCTTTAAAATACTGTAGGGGAATACGAGTGACTACGAGCACGCTATCTGAGATTGACAGGCTATCTATTCTTCTAGAGAATACCTCTTGCACCGTGTTCATGTAGATAGAGTCGTAGTCATAGTCATCATTTGAATATGCGACCTCCCTACTCCATTCGTCCATCGAACGACATACCCTCTGGGATTTTGCAGGGGTGACATTATCTTCATCTGTGTCGCTCCCAAGGTGAGGTACACGTTTCCTTTCTTTAGAAGTGGCAGTGGTAGCTTCTTTGGGAAGAGTCGGCGTTGCCTTCTTTCTCCCCACCTGCTTCCTCTCACCTTTCTGTTCAGGTTGCTTTGCACTCTTTGGGTTAGATGCTTGAGCCTTTAGAGAGTTTGATAGCCTCGGCTTTTTAGGCATGAAATACTGCGCATCTTCATAGACTGTCGCTTCATGGACTGCAAAGGGCTGAATATCACCAGAGATCCTGAATTCTTCCCCATCCCTAAGGTACTTCATGCACTGGTGTAGTGTTGATGGGACGATGCCATACTCATGCAACCAGGGGCGACCCAGGAGCGCCTTGAATGAAGTGTCCGCATCAATTACATGAAATTTAGCTTCTGTATGGAATTCTCCAAAGACAAGAGGGAGCATAAACGATCCAAGGGTTTTCTGCCCTTTCTCATTAAAACCATGTACCATAAGTTTATCTGGCCCGAGGTGCTCTACGTTGAGGCACAATGAACTTAGTGCTTTTAAGCTCATGAGGTTGATGGAGGATCCAGGGTCGATCAGAATTCGACTGATTACCAAATCGTCGCTCTCTGCAGTAACATACAGAGGTCGATTGTGGTCTGCCGTCCCAAGCATCATGTCGTCCTCAGTAAAAGTGATGAACGGTTCATTTCGAGCTTGCAGAACCTCAGTCAGGTTGCGCTCAGCGAAGTACGCCTCATATCTTTCGGGGTCTTTGAGAGCCTGAATCAAAGTCTCCCGAAGATCCTTGGACATCACCAGAGCGTCGTATATGCTGAGCTGGGCAGGGATCTTCCTCAGATGGGATAAGATATTATAATCTATTCCCTTGACTGGAGTATGTTTCTTCTTGGGATCCTCGGAGATAATGTCTTCATTGACGACTATCTCTTTTCCCTTATCCTTATTGGATATTCCTTTCTTTGGCGGAGGTGGCAGTATCTTGCCACTTCTCAGCTGCACTTGAGCGATCTCTTCTGGGTCAGACTCATTTGACGGTGCATTTTCTTCAGAGTCTGCCATCGTCGCGTCTAGGGATTCATTTGTTGACTCAGAATCACCTCCCAGATTTACATGTCCTATCTGCGACGCTATATCGGGATCAGATTCATCTGTCTTTGGAAAATGCAGATCCTCCTCTGAGCTGTAGTCCATTGACGATGTTGCCAGACAAGTTTCAACAATCATCTCTCTGACATATTTTTCTTTTGTCAGAGTTATTGGCGTTGCTGAAATGACCCGACAGACTTCTGTGGGAGGAGGATCCTCATCAGCCTCTTCTGCTTCGTCAATCTTGAGCTCTGACATAAAGTCAGCAAGCTTAATAGGACGCCTCGCGGTCTGGTAATATTCATCCAGACTATCTATAATCCTTTGGGTTGCTGTTTTCTTCTCCTTGGGCTTCTTCAGTTTTGTCTTCTTCTTGGAGGACTTTTTCTTTCCAGACTTTGAAGGGCCCGCTTGGTTAGGAAACTGTTTAGAAGCAGACGCTTGTGCCACAGGTAGTGCCTTCAGATTTAACACTGGCTCCGTAGGAGGTTTCCATTTTACACCCGGAACTCCTTCAAGCTGTTTCAGCATTTTCACAGTTTTCTTAGAGACCGCAGTCTCCCACTGTTCTTCTGGAATCGGCTTCTTCCCTTTTCTTCTTTCTTCAATCGGGGGTACGGAAGAAGTCGTAACTACCCGAGTTGACTCTTTTCTGGGGTGAGTCAGCACATTGTCGGACAATGTGAGCTCTCCGTTTCGGTATTTTCTTTCGAGCCAATCTTTGAAGACATAACAATCTTCAATCGGATGACTCATCACCCGATGATATGGGCAATAGTTTGGGTCGCCACTATGTTTTGACTCCTCGGGTCTCTTGCACTCTGGCAGTTCTAAACCCGCTTTCAATGCTTGTCGAAATAGTTTGGCAACACTTTCCCTTTTAAATGAATATTCTTTGTTCATTTTATCTTTGAGGGAGGGGAACGTTCGATCACCAGTTCCTGTTGTTTGCCTCGGGCGTTCTCCCCCGCCCTGATAATTTCGTGGTTTATCATTACCCCCGAGTATCAGCTTAGGCTGGGGGTTAGGGTTGTAGACTTGCTTAGGCTTTTCTTGATATAGCATGGGCTGCTTGCCTTTGTCTACGTTATACGTCATCTGCTTCTCCTTATCAGCTCTGGAGAAAAATATGGAGTCAGCCTCACCTCTTCTAGCACCTGAGGCTTTAGTCTTCTTAGGCTTATCAGAATAATTCTCTGATTTTGACAAGTTTAATTTCTCAAACTTCGCCACCCTATCCAGTAGGTCCTGAAATGTGGTGATAGTAGCCATGCACAGGAAGGGTTGCATTTTATCATCAATGTTTCCCATTAACAACTGTACGGCATGCTCTTCTTCAAGTTGTTGCTCACATTTCATGCTTAGATTGCGCCAGCGAGTGATGTATTTAGTCACTGATTCTTCCTTCTTTCTCTTATTCAGAGCAAGGTCAGCGATCGTTATCTTCTCGGTCGCACTGGCAAATCTCTTCACGAACATATTCTCTAACTCTGCAAATGTCTTTACAGAGTCATTTGGTAGTTCGGCGTACCATTCGAAAGCAGCTGCTGTCAAACTGCTAACGAATTGTCGGAAGAGTAGAGCATCATTCCCTCCAGTATTCCCGCAGGTGGCTTTGAACTGCGCCAGGTGCTGTCTGGGATTTTTGTTGCCATCAAAAGTATTGAATTTTGGCACAGAATATCCCTTCGGGTATGGCACCTGATCATACTCTGCCGGGTACGGGCGACCTTTACCCACTAATTTTTCTGCCTGATCAATGGCTATAATAGCCCTGATCCTCTCTGTAATGATCCCTTCAAGCTGCGCAGCAGTCACAGGCTCGGAGGTACTTGCAATATTCTGCGGAGTGGGCTGACGAGTGATATTCTGAGCCTCATGGCCACCTTCAGGAGTGTCCCGTACTCCTGAGACTTGCGGCACTTGGAAGTTTGGAGGATCAGGGGGAGGATTGGGTATAGAACCAACTGCAGCATTTCTCTGCATGATCTGCATCATTGCCGTCATTTGGGTCATCATCTCTGTCATTTTCTCATGCAACTGAGAGATTTCCCTATCCTTGGCCCTCATTTGACGTTTCATTTGTCTCTGCATTTCTGCGAGCGTGACGTTCTCGTCAGCAAAGGGATTATCCTCAGCTTCTTCTCGCTCTTCTTGGGAATGGACACCTCTGCCAGTGGTGGACCCGGCTTCATGGCGGCGCCGATATACTTGTCTAGGCGGTGGTTGCCAACGATCATCATCTTCATCATCGTCGTAGTAGGCCTCCTCTTCGACATTGATGTGTCTCACCATGTAGACCACTTCCATGTCCAAGGTGTTATTTACCTCTTCCAAGACTTCTTCTATGTATTCCATATTTTCTTCTAGATTTTCTTCCATGTATTCTTCAATATTTTCTTCTCCCGTATCTTCTTCTCCTTCTTCTAGTACTCGAATCTCCGAGCGGCGGCGCCACTGGATCTCCGGTTCTTGGTTAGGCAGGAAGATCTCTTCGACCCGTGGGCTGCGGTCGAAGTTAGACTCTTCCTTGGGAGGAGTTGGTGAGCGACGGGATCCCCTGGAGGATTCTCCAAGGTGTCTACCGTTGGGAGGAGCGTCATCGTGGGCCTCCTTTGGAACCCATTTCTGACGTTGTTTGTAACTGGGGGCGGATCTCCGGGAAGCAGTACCGGATGTCACGCCCAAATCAGTTCTTTTTCTTTCGTTCTTTTCTTCTCTGCGAGGCCTTGGCCTCCAGATTTGTTTTCCCTTCCACCGGGACCTTTCGGCGGTGGATCCCTGAATGTGTGGTTCAGGTGTCACGCCCCGATGTTCACCGTGCAGGGTGTATTTTCTTTCCTTTCTCTCCACAGCAAGAGACAGGCGCTCTCTTGGTGGAGTTCTTCTTGTTTCGACCATAAGTGGCCGCTGGTACCTTCTCTTTTTCAGTCCTCTCTCCTTCACGGTCTTCAGGACTCTGTAGACTCGAGCTGAGAGAGTTTCAGGCTCCTTCTTCTTTTGAAGAGGTGGGACTTCAGGCTGTCGGTCCCAGAACGACTTTTTCAGCTCTCCAGTTGAGCTGTTTCTCTTTACCCACCTCAGGTCAGTAAACTTGTTCCGGGTAGGAACGTTGGATATATGCTCTGGAGCAGGCAGGTTCGAGGGATGCACAGGCACTAATAGCTGCTGAGCTCGGAGTTCAGCATTCATCTTCCTTCTCTGCCTCCTGGTGGGCCTTCCTCCAGATAAGGAAGCCTCAGAAGTGTTCTTCACGGGTGCAGGTAACCCGATTGGTAGATGTGTGGTGTTCGTCGTCACCACGGAGATCCTTCCTCCGGCTACAACCCTTTTGGTGGCCGGGATTTCTGGCTGCGACAGCCGTTCAAACACAGAGATCCTTCCACGAGGATTTTCAGCAGCAGCAAGTCGTTGTGCCGGCAGGTGCACACGACGAGTGGTAGTTCCAGCAGAGTGTGGCCTCCTGGCAGGCCCTTCAGTATTTCTGCCATTCGTAGGAATGGCGGTGGCCCTTTCAACGACAGCAGGGAAATCAACGCTACCAAATTGGATGGTAGCCCCAGCATTCCCTGTCTCGATGATAGCATTCGCCAGTTGGATCCTGGCTCCTTGTCCCAGCTGGACAGTCATCGGCATGTTCTGTAGATCCATCTACACAGATGAAAGGTAAGGGTTAGTAATCAGAATCTGATACATCACCCCACACTTTCAAAGTGTAGAGACTTACACAGAACATAAAACAAAAATAGATAACGTTAGCAATCACATTCAAATAATATAAATTTAAAATACTGCTAAATACGTTATCCTGATAAATTTGTTTGAACGATCATTTTAGAAAATTCAGAAATTTTGATTCTTTAAATGATCATTTTGAAAGACTCAAAATTTTGAATCTATGTTGAGAATAGCTGCTACTATAGCACTGAGGTGACTAGCAAAAGATGGAAAGAGAAACCAATCCCCAGCGGAGTCGCCAGAAATCTGTGGGCTCCGAAAATTCGGCCCCGGCCTCCGCCCGACTTTTTGTTTTTCGAGGGGGGGAGTTTTAACGAACTAAGTTCCGGGGTAAATTTTGGAAGGCAGATGAGATAGTAGATTAGACACTACCCAGAGATTTCGCCCTCATTTTGCGAGGACTTTATGATCTGAGTTCTGGTTTCCTATAGGCGCAAGCCCCTATAGTTAATTACCCCTCCCGGTAACGAGAGAGAACTTTCGATTAAGGCTAGTCGTCGATCAGATACGTAGAGATACGTGAACCTGGCATATAGTAGCAGCATGGGTTTAGGGTATTGGAAAATTGAGGGATTTGATATTTAAAATAGAAAGTTTCACCATCTTGCACTTAAAGCGGATGGTGGGGGAATGGATGATAGACCCGATCAAGATCCCATGGTTCCGTCGTCCCGGGCCATCTTGGTCCCTGGTCTACTTAGTCAGAGGAGGTAGTCGACCCAACCTGACAGAAGGATCCTTGTCGGCAGCCATGGGTTGCTTCGTCCAAGGGTACCTTGTAGACCTGGGGTGAATATTTGCCTAAGGGGACAAATTTGAATCCACCTTAGCTAACAGAGGGCTTTGTGCCCTATCGATCATATCCTATTGATTCATATCTCAAGGATTTGATGCCATTGGGGAGCATACGGGCTCTGGCCATAACCATAATATAATGGTGCCATTTGGCGGCAACCACCTGGTTCAGAGGGCCCCGAGTCATAACCGTTTATCCTGCAGTGCCATTTGGCGGGGAAACTGCCGGTTAGAGGACTCGTACCACGTCCTTGCTGGCAGGAGATTGTTTGAGAATGGATCCTAGTGATATTTTCGACCAGGCATTAGCTCTATGTGAGCTGAAGTAGTTTTCGACTTGTCCACCTCGACAAACTGTTGCGGAGGGTTGATGGATTTGCTTTAAGTGTTTGATGGTTGGATTTCAATTTCAAATATTTTGGGATTTTGATGATTTTTGGAGATTTGGATTTTTGAGTATTTTTGTTGGGTTTTGGAGTTTTGGTAGGGTTTGGGAGGCATTTGGGATGATTGATGTAAACCCCTCCGGTTGAGACTCGCATTCAGCACGGCCATCATCGGGGTGTATGGGGTCATTTATATTTTATTGATTGGACCCTGTCGACTCTATCTACTGGTCGATAGAGGATCGGGTTTCGTAGGCTTTGAGCCTTTTGTAGGTGAATTCATTTGATTATAGACCTTGAAGGCCTAATATGAATGCATGAAACAAATATCTCGGTCGACCTAGCGACCGTATATTTATTTAATAGTTCGAGCCGTGTCAACTCCTATCCACTTGTATTAGAGGATCGGGCTCGAACTTGAATTCACTTATTGACCCGCGCAGCATCCCTAGACGTCACGTGTGTATCGATAACACGTTCGCCGGGGCCCATGCGGGTTCATGATTATATTTTCCCCTTTTAGTGTACCTATGTGTATACAAATTAAAGTGCACACGTGCAGGGGTATTCTTGGAATATTTGTACACGCCTTCTGTCCGCTTGCATGAAAGTTGCGAATCCGGTGGCGTGGCATCGTACAATCTCCACAACTGTTGCTGGTAGGCAGGTAGATGTTTTCATTCATAAATTGGGATTGACTTCAGGATACTGCATTTACTGAAGTCTTTCTGTATCTACCCACGAGTGACAGGTTTTACATACATCTGTACTCGTAGAGAGATTGTATGTATTGCAGATCTTTTGCTCTTGGTTGTATGCAGATTAGTGTATTTACTTGTATCTTGATGTCGACTACGAGGGTGTTGTGAGATCCTTACTGCAAGAACTCGCAGGTAGAGTAGTGTATTTATTTGCAAATTAGCTGATGTTGAATGTGTATCTTTATTCGTAGGAGGCTCGTTCCACCTACAGTATACCCAATCTTTACCATATGCAAACAAGTCAATGTATTTGTCCACAATTAGGAAACCTCAATTGTATGCAAAGTGCAGTTATTTCATGCTATCTCGAATTGACTGTGGTCAGTAATTCATCGTATGTTGGATTCCTTTGTTTGTAGGGGATACCATCGTTTGTAGGTAAGTTGTGTGTATCCACTTATGGTTTTGATGTCGTTGACCGTGAAAGCACCCAAACATCAACTACGTGTCACTTTCCATCAATGATAGATGAACCATTGTATGCCCAACAAATCTTCCACTTTTGTTTATGTGTTCATATGTACTGTAACTTTTCATTCTTGCTTGTAAATGACACAACGTATAATTACTCATCTATACCAGGGATTCATCATAGTTGCAGCATACTTTGCTCATAAGTATATTATTGCAAACATCATTGCTCTTCCTTGGTTTGCGATCTCTACTTGCTTTAGCTTGCCATAAAATGTGTGTCATTAAAGTTTTGTTCAACATAAGCCCCGTTGCTTGCATATTTGATTGGCATGGAGGATCTTCACAATTTATTTGTAAACTGCATACTCTCGATTGTAAGCATATGGATTGGAACACTATCCCATTCGTCACATATCTTATATCTTTTACTTAGAAGCATGTCATTGCATTCTTCATTCGTGCTCGTAATCATAGCAATTATCTCAAATGAATTGATTGCATGAATTTTCATTATCATTCTTGAGTGAGGGATATTTGTAAGCTCTTCATCCAACACAAGTTTCGCGTATACTTCTCTTGCACTTAGTTGGGAGTTGGTATCTCACTACTCATATCTTCATTTTAAGCATGATATCGAGCTCCTTCATGCTTGGTTTAGGCTTCATGTTGTCATGGGATTGGTTTTATGAAATTTGTCCAAATCTTTTATAGTTCATTCGAATTTCTCGTGTCATCATCCAACTCGAATCTTTATGGATCATTCAATTCGAATTGAGTATAGTTCATTTCAAATCTCACTTGATATTGTATGGTTCAAGTTCAATGTCTGCAAAAGCATGAGTCCAAACTCAATTCAATCAGAGTCCCTCGATGTTCGAAATATGTCCCGTGCTTGTTCAAAAGCTTTCAAGTCTGGTCCCTTGTAGTCGTATTGAGTTCAACCTTTGGTCCTCAACCGGTTCACTTGAGTTCAAAATGCAAGTCCTTTGCTTGAGTTTATGTTCATTACACTTGGTTATTTTGGATTTGAACTTCTTTATTTGTTCAAGTCAAGTTCATGTTCAAAATGAACCTTTCTCATTCATTCAAGTCCTATGTATCCTTGCAAGCTCAAGCTCCACCTGATGTTATACAGTTTGATTTCAACACTCATTTCTAGTTCAATTGGAATGAATTCCCTACAGTCCAACATTGATTCAAATCTGAGTATTGTTGTCATTTGTTTCAAATCCAAGTCCAACTATGAGTTCAATTTCAGCATAATTTAATCGACTTTGATTTTAGATTGGATTTCATGTTCATTTGAGTTCAATCAAGTCCAAGTACGGTCATATTTTCACCCGAAATTTCGGCAGCATTCCGGCATCTCCCCCGTTTAGGGGAAATAACGGAAAACTGGGCCTTTCCCACCACGCTTAAGAAAGCGTGTATGGTAGATGCCCTCTTTCGAGGACACCGCGGCCGTGTAAAGTCTTCAATCCCCCACCACGCTTAAGAAAGCGTGTATGGGTCTTCGACGTACCTGAAAAAGAAAAGCATTTGTTTCCCCGCGAGCGGGTACTTAAGATCGTCCCCACCACGCTAAGAAAAGCGTGTATAGGGCCTACCCGCCTCGTCGTAGGTGTCGCACCGGGTTCCCTTCCCACCACGCTTATGAAAGCGTGTATAGGCGGTTTGCCGGCTCGACACGAACGCCGAGGATAGGATTTTGAGGTGATTACCCGCCTCGTTGTAGGCGCCGCACCGGGGTCCCATCCCACCACGCTTATGAAAGCGTGTATAGGCGGTTTTCCGGTCCGCCGCAGACGACGAAGTAGGCTCTCAGAGTTTTAGGGTTTAGAAGTTATACCTTGGCGACGTCGGCGGGCAGGATTCTTACAAAAAATGCACAAATACAAAATCTCAACTTTCTCTTTTTCTCCCCACCTCCTCTTTTTATTTTATTTTCTTTTTCTTTCTTTGAAAACTCCTCTTCTTCTTCTCCTTCTTTTTTTGAATTTTCTCATTTCCCCCTCTTTTTTTTACACATATATAACTAATATATATAAAATAACAATAATTATAATAGTTATAATAACTAATACTAATTACTAACCAAATAAGATAAAACAGAATTATACCTAAAGGTCGGCTAAGGCTAATGCTGATGGAATCGGGCAATACACTAGATCGACTATCTGCTTATGAGGTATAGGAGTCGGGATGAGTCCTGTTTGAGTGGGGGGCTAGATCAGAGAGATTGATCGGGTATATGAGTTGTATGTGAGGTTTCGGCTAGGGCAGTGATGGGTTCTGGCGTCGGAAGCTTTGGAGTAATCGTGCAGGAGGCGGAATCGTGGAGCAGAGGAGATCGGGTCGGGGTCGTAGCCGCGAAATCCAGCGGCTGGCTGTCGGGTTCTGAGGAGTTTGGCAATGGAGAGGAGGTATGGGGAAGAAACTCTCTCTCTCCCTCTCTCTCTGGCTCAAAAAAAATCGGAGGAAGCAAGAAGAACGAATGGAGGCTTGCGAACAGGGCAGGGTCGGAGAGGTGTCGGGATTCCTGGAGCTCGACAGGCTATGGGAAATGAAGTAGGAGGTCGGGTGTGGCGACGGGAGCCGGTCTTGCTGGAGTCGGCTTCGGCTGTGGGATTCAGTCGCGGGAGCTGCGAGGAGTTCGGAGGTGACTGGGTCGTGTCTGGTTTGCGTATGAAGAGGAGGTGGAGATCGGAAGAGATGAGAATGGGAGCAGAAGAGCCTCCTCCCCTCGATATTTAACGACGCAAAAGGGAGTGGAATCGAGGAGCTGTCGCAGGAATCGTGGAGAAATGACGCGAACGGCGCCGAGCTACAGGACTCCGCGGGATTTCAGCGAGATTTGCGGATTGTATCAGGTATTTTCATTTCATTTTTTTTTTGCTGTATAACAGAGGTTAACACCTAGGTTGTAATTAAGGGTAGTTAGCCTATGGACATTTATTTGATTTATTTGATTATTTATTATTGTTTGATGTGATGTTGATTGCGCATATGTTGTATGCTTTTCTTAATTTCTTGGAGTCTTGCATGCCATTTTTGTTTTAGCTTGGATTTTGTTAGGCTCTCTAAGGACTAAAATATTTTCTACTCATAGCTAATATTTAAAATTTTAAGGTTTAAATAATTTAGCAACCTAACGATCTAGGGAACTGCCGGAATCGTCCGGGGTCGCATGCATATTATTGCATTCTTCTCTCTCCTTCTATAAGATACTTTCCCGCCTGCGGGTAGAGTCCGGATAATCTGGCCTATGAGGATGAGGTGCCGAACCTGGGGACGCCCAGTCTACTTCTAAAAATTATTTTCTATAAGCCTTTTTGAAATTTTATGCATACCTGATTTGGATACTTCAATTAGTATGCATTGCATTAGAAATCAACTAAATTAAAATTTTAATTGTATTAGCTCTAGAAGTATTCACCCTACATAAGTATGGGGCCAATTAGGAGACTCACTAGATGTCGGCCTTACTTCCAAAGAACTATAACCTACCCAACCATCTTTCATAAATGACTGGATAGCATGGGTTTTATACGACTAGGTGGTTAGCTGGCTCCCCAATCCAGGTTGGGGTAAGTCCAGGCTTTGCATTGCATTAGCTAGGACACAGGTGTTGGTGTTGTGCGTAGAACACTAAACTCATTAGATTTAGGATTCAAGGCTACTATTGTTTCATAATATGCCTCATCAGTAGGTAAGTCTTCTATCATCCAGAGACTATAAACCATACCTATCTGCATCACACGGATGACGTCACCTCCATCTTTCTCTCCTGCATGTTTTGAGTGCATGATTTTATTTTCTCCAGTTTCTTTTCACTACCTTAGTCCCTCCGGATGCTGATTTGAGCCGTGCATGTTGACTAAGCCTAGTTGAACCTTTCTTTCTCTTTGAGTAGGATTTCCTAGTCTTCTCCCTATGTGCCAATCTCAATTTGGGAAGAATAATGTAGAATCCTTAATCGAGAGTTTTCTCAGGCCCCGGCTTGAGATGTAATTAACAACGGGGGCTTGCGCCCGTGGGAAACCGAATCTCACTTTCAAATAAACCCCCCTCGAGCTAATGTATCGGGTGGGGGAAACCCGTTGTGATGATAAGGTCACATATATTATTACCCATCGGGGTGTGCTGGTGAGAGCCACTGTCCTCAATGGTTAATCATATGTGTGATCGAATCTGCCCTCCTATTGGCCAAATACTGTCTCCCCTTGCGGGGTGGCGGTGTTTGTTTGTCCTTTCGGAGGTCCACAGTCTCCACTAGAAAGACACCATAAGGAAAGTGGTAGACAAGCTTTCGACTCACAACCCCTAAATGGCATGCTAATAAGGCGGCCTCAATGGAAAACTAGTAATGGACAGAATCCTTACTAGAAAGATTAATTCCATGAGAGCAAGTAGTTGATAGAATCTTCACTTATTTAAAAATCTCAAAAAATATAGATTTCTCATGTTCTCCAAAAATCTCAAAAGGCTAAAATTCTTACAAGGTACAAGTACACTAAAGATCTCAAAAAGTTAAAAATCTCATAAAGTATATGTTTCTTTGACTCTCCAAAAATTCAGAAGACTAAAAGCCTCATAATATACACATTCTTCTAATTCTCCATAAAAACTCTAAAGGCAAAAAACCTGAAAAAGATATAGGTTTATTTGGCTCTAAAAAAAATCTTAAAAGCTAAACGCCCTAGAAGATACAGGTTTCTTTGATTCTCAAAAAACCTCAGAAAACTAACAACCACAAGAGGTACAGGTTTTCCAATTTAAAAAAAAAATCTCAAAAGGCTGAAGCCTCAAAAGGTCCATGTTCTTAAAAAAATCTCAAAATATGTAAACTTAAAAGGTCCTACAAAATTGTGGTCATTCATTATATTTAAACTGAAGTACAATATCTTGAAGATTTCAAGCATGCCTCAAAGATATATAAATGAGTTAATTTTGTTTGGGGGGAAATTACTCTTGCACGAATATGAAGAGTTTATTACTTCCAACAAAATAATTATGAATATCAGTTAAGCATGTAATATATATATATATATATATATATATATATATATATATATATATATATATATATTAAAGTCACATACAAAACTTGGATTTACATAATGCCAACAGTCTTTTATAAATACAAATCTTTATATTCCTTCATCAGCTTACAATGAGCTCCCTCCTCCCTCCTAAAGTTTAGTGTAAGGATGTAAAGATTATCTCATATACAACACATGATTCTAATGAATTCAATGTTAATATTGGTGCTTGGCATCATCAATATTTATATTATACATCGAGATTAAGCTGAACGTCAAACTCCATAAATTAGAATACTTTCTTCAACACTATCTCTTGCATGAGCTGTAATTTTGAGAATAATTACCTCTCCATTGGGGAGAAAATTGAACATTCAAAATGAGATGAAAAACACTTTTTGAATCCCAATCCTTACAAATGGAGATCATCAAAACCCCCTCTCAAGATGAAGACCGAAGCTTCGCCGCAAAGATTGAAAATCTTGGGTATCATTTATAACTTCACCTATCTGGTGGTTCAGTAATCATGAGTCATGATAGAGCATTGAAGCTTATAAAGAGAGAATGTGTCACCAACGCAAGACAATATCGAGCCTCTTTTAAGAGCTGGAATTAGAGCCTACACAGAAAGAATTAAGAGATCTGGTTTTGTCCTCAACTCCAAATGGCAATTCATTACTCTTTATAGAGGAGCAATATAGTATCTAAGGGGATACGCACCACCTATCTAGGATAACATTTCGCTGAAGCCTACGAAGGGAGAATTGTGCAAGACAGTGAAAAAACTCTCTTAAAAGAAAGAATTGAAGCCTACAATGAACGGAGCGAATTTCCCCTTGTGAGAGGATATTTATATTTGAAGAGGGAAATGAAAATTACAAAATTAGTAATTTAAAAAAATGAAAAAAATTTCCAAAAAAATTGAAGAAGAAAAAACAAGAGAAAAAAATCATAAAAATTTTACATATTGGTGCCTCTATTAAAAGGCACCATAGGAGACAAAAAGGCACAAGCTGAAGCTCCCGTTGGCGTCGGCATTGGCCAGTTGACCGATCTAGTAGGCCCGGCCCATTCTAGGCCCAATTTTAGGCCTGAAATAAAATTTTTTTGGCATTTTTTGGGTCCCCATAACTATTTTTCAATGTTTCAAACTTGAAGAAGAAGGAGAAGAAAATAATTTATATTTGAAGAGGGAGATGAAAATTACAAAATTAGTAATTTAAAAAAAAATGAAAAAAAATTCCAAAAGAAAAGAAGAAAAAACAAGAGAAAAAAAATCATTAAAAAATTTATATATTGGTGCCTCTATTAAAAGGCACCATAGGAGACATTAAAAGGCACAAGCTCAAGCTCCCGTTGGCATCGACATTGGCCAGCTGACCGATCTAGTAGGCCCGACCCATTCCAGGCCCAATTTTAGGCATGAACAAGATTTTTTTTGGCATTTTTTGGGTCCCCATAACTATTTTTCAATGTTTCAAACTTGAAGAAGAAGAAGAAAAGAATTTATATTTGAAGAGGGAGATGAAAATTACAAAATTAGTAATTTAAGAAAATGAAAAAAATCTGAAAAAAAATAGAAAAGAAGAAAAAACAAGAGAAAAAAATCATTAAAAATTTTACATATTGGTGCCTCTATTAAAAGGCACCATAAGATACATTAAAAGGCACAGGCTCAAGCTCCCGTTCGAGTTGGCACTAACCGATCTAATAGGCCTAGCCAATTCCAGGCCCAATTTTAGGCCCGAACGAGAATTTTTTAAGCATATTATGGATCCCCATAACTATTTTTCAATGCTTCAAACTTAATTTTGGCACTTTCGAAGTCCAACAATGCCTCTATGATCAAATTCAAGTAGATTTACAAATTTTAGAGTAAAATTTTTCAATACCTTTTGCTACAATCAAAATGTCGACTTCATGAAAAGTTAAAATTATAATTAAAGATATTTTACTTAGTTCACAATCATGATGGGAGGTTCATGTTGACGTCCAAAGAGCATTTATGCCATATATATATATATATATATATATATTTATATTATAAATTTGCATCATAAATTTTGTGGAAGACTTACTATAAACATATGAAAATAAGGGGCGAAATATACATCTCCAAAAAATTGACTTCATCAGCATGAATCTCAAGGCAATATTTGAATTGGAAACTTTCTGAATTAAATTCAAGACCATTCGAACTTTAATTTCAAGTCGAACTAAACATATCGATGAGATGAACCCATCAACACCATAAGGTATTTGATATGAATTTAAATGAACCCAACTCAAGCACTTGAAGCATAGGAAGCTTCAAAACATTAATTGAATGACCAAATGGTCTCTCCGCATCTTGCATACTTATAGTCAAATCAAATGGCTTAACGAGATGAATCCAATGAGCTTAAGATCATTTAATTCCAAAGTCATTAAGGAACTCAAATACTTCATAAATGTACTATAATCAGGGGGGATCAATATGTACTGTTCAATAAAATATTTTGAATTTTGATCAAATTTATCAAATTACTCCCTCAAAAAGGCTATAAATAGGGCTCTATTTTCTGTAAATAAAAGGTTTAGGAAACAAGAAAGCTAACAAAACTTTATTACATTTCCCAGCGATCGTCCCGATGAACACCATCACCAGTCACCGCCGACCACCATCACTAGTCACCGCCACCATCACCTGATTTCTATCATCTGATTATTATCACGTAACTACTAACATCTAATCCTGTTATTGGACTTTAATTACATGATGTGAATACCCAATTTTTATAAACCCTATAACATAAATCAACAATTATTCTCAATTGGGTAACCTGTCTTTTTTAATTGTGAAGAAGAACGGATCCTTGTATATATAATTATAAAGTGAATTATTGCAATTGGGTCAAACCACATGATTTTTTCCTTTTTGAGTTGATGTAAAGGATTCTTATATTTCTTGCAACTTCTTTCTGTGTGCACTCTTTATATAAAGATAAGATTTCCAACACTCTATATACCATCACAAATTTTATAGCACTTAACAATAATGATAGTTTTAAATAAATTGATTGAACCAAGAAAGAGGCATTAATATGTTCATTGGGAAGAAGATGAATCCTATTAGAAAAATTAATTTCCAAAATACATTATAGTTAAGCAAAAGCTAGAAACCAAAAAACACAAAGATTGCAACAAACCTCATGGCAAATTTCACAAATTATATCCCCCTTCTCATTGCACCACCGTTGTACACATTCCCTATGAGCATACTGCACATGCACCAAAAAAGCAAAGTGAGAACAAATCTTGAACAAATCTTGCTTAAACGAAAACAAATAATCTAAATTAACACATTTGAGTCCCAAAAACTGCCACAGGTTGAAATGTACCAGAAAACCAACAAAAATCAAGATTTACTACAAAATTTTTCCAGACACTTTTAGAAAGCATGACAGCCTTAATATCACAATTGAGAACAACGTTTAAGTCAAAGAATACTGTAACATGGCAGTGAAAGCCAATATCAAGCAGTAAACGGAATATTGCCAAGCAAACAGAACAGCATATAGACTATGCCCAGGATGAAAGGGAAGAATACAAGAAACCATGGTATACATCAAATTTACAATCAGAAAAAACTCAAGCTTTTGACATAAACTCAAGCAAGTACGAGTACGATACTCTGGAGAGTTCCGGACCATAGCAGGTAGGGAAGCTAAATGAATTTGTTTATTACTTTCCACGTAAGTAGCATGCATTGTTGAACCACTCCAATACCAAACCCCAATGAATTAAATACTATATTAATCAAAAGTGGCATTGCGATACCTTCTTCCATCGTGACACCAAATGGAATCCTATAACTCACAATTAAATCTATAAAGCAGTTCGAACATTGCACAAGAAGAGAGACTAGTCCAAATAGCAAAGTACAAAAACTCAATGGCCTCTCCAGATATGGAAGCCATGACAAATTCGAGCATGGAAACATAATAAGCCAAAGACACTCAAAATACACGAGTAAAACTTCAAAATTAGACGCCTTAATTTGGACCATTAAAGATCAAATCTCAAGTTGACCTGACCCCGACTTAGGATCAGCTCATAATCATTCAGTTCAATCTAAGGTCAAGGAAAGCCTGGCTGTAGATGATTGATCTTGAGCCTAGCAAGGTCTGGCTTATTGAAATAGATAAGAGCTTAAAACCGTTTTGATTTCTGATCTATTAAGATAAATTCTTAATCCAACGTACATGCATGCACATATTCATATATCAAGAAACAATGCATAATTTCATACGTGCATTAGTAGAAACATTTACAGAAAGGCTGATCAAAACAAGAAATATTTGCTTCTACAAGAAACAAGCATGGTATCAATTAAGCAAAGATTCAAACATAAAATGTCATCCAGAAGATTCAGACTAACAAATACATCAACAAAACTCGAATAATCCAATAAAAAAAGGAGAACTATAATTGAGAATAAAACCTTGAGGCTGCCGCTACAAGAACAGGGGGTCTCCAAATTCTTGATCTGATCCTCCTCCTGGCAAATGCGACATTCTACCAACTGAATCAATGGCTCATTTTCCTCAGAAACTAGATTTCCCTCCTTAACAAAACAAGCAGCCGATAACTCCCCTCCTTCCACCGTTTCCACCGTCTGCGGGGCTATCAAGCGATCCACATACAACACTAGATGATCCTCCATCTCCCAAAACCCCTAAATTTTCCGAAAATTATTAAATAAAACCAAAGAAATTGGCAAAACAGGCATTCCCCAACCAAAATAAAAAACTCAAATTTCAGAATCAGAACAGGATGCAACCCAAAATTAATAATTTTAGGGGCAAAAGGAGAAGGATGGCCAAAACCAGCAAAATCAACACCAAATACAAGAGAATTTAGCAGAAAAAATTTGACAAAAAAAATAAATAAGGCGATATTGTAGGTAAACGTCAGCTCACAAAAAAAGGTCTTCGCGCTCTCTCGTTCTATCTCAGCCTCCTCAAAACGACAATCGCAACGAAGACGAGCTCGCTTTCTAGTTTCATAGACATCGAAAGAGGACCGAGTATTAAGTCTCAGAAGACCCCGACCTCTCGGCCGCGTAACGACTGCTTAACGACGTCTGAGCTTCCGGATAGAGAAGTAAACGACTGTTAGTCTTCCTTGACGGCTTCAGCCACGTCAACGCGGTGTTTTGCGTTACCTGTGATATTACTATATGCACCCAAATAAATTCGGAATTTGATGAGATGGGCTCATCAAATTTCATCGTATTGACGCTGTAATTTGGGAAATCAAGTGGGTGCTATTAGTCATAGCTTGACGGACAGACCAAGTAAGGCAAGGACCGGCAGCTGTCCTTCTTCACAATATCCTAACACTTTTTATATCAATGTCGGACTATTTTTATTACATAATATCATTAAATTTGAAAGATAAACAAATTAAATTATCAGATAATGAATCTCTTATATGCTATAAGATTTATGACAGTTATAGAGTGATTAATATCTTAATTTTATATAAAAATTTCAGCATTTTTAGATAGAAGTTGTAAAATAAAAAAAAATTATATGGGGAAACTTAAGAGGAGGGAAAATCACTCAACCTGATTCAGTTAGAGTAATCAATTATATAATTAAAAATATAAAAATTAAAACTTTCATAAATAGAGGTTGTAAATGATAAGATTGTAAACGTCGGATCATTTCCCGTCAACTGAACTTCTGCACGGACACCATCAGACTTCTGCCCGACAGTCGCCGGATTTTTGCCTAACTCCCCAAACTACTGTAATTCGACCGCCTCTAATTCAATGGGCGGGTTAATCTTTATAATTAACTTAAATTTAGTTAAATCATTTCACTTGGGCGAACCTTTTTTAGGTTTTTCATGTAAAAAAGATTGAGTATTTTCCTGCTCTCTCTCTCTCTCTCTCTCTCTCTCTCTCTCTCTCTCTCTCTGTTTGTGTGTTAGATATCTGTACATCGTTAAGACGATAAGTTTACTCAGCCTACCGCCGCGAATATTATAGCCCGCAACAAGAGGGACAAATTTGTTCATAATAAAAATGAAATAAATCAAATAGCTTATATTAATCACGTTGAGATGCTGGATGTTCTCATCGTGCAAGAATCAGAGATTATTTGAACCTTTAATTAATATCATGAAACTTATAAATATGTTTGTAGTGGTTTATCTTTGCTCATTTGAACTCAAATAGAATCACTATTGGCATTGTGAGGCTCATTTTGTCGAGATATTTAACTTGACTATAAATTTGTTAAAATAAAAGTTTGAATGGTCTTATAAATTTTTTAGTGACATATTGATATGAGATATTCATAAGTATAGTTATGAGACAAACAATTGTGAATGTCATATAATTAAATTATATTGTTTTATAATTTTATTTATTGTATAATAATTTGATTATATTAAGTGATAACACATGACTTGTTAAATCAATGATTAGTGCGGTAAAATAGTCTAGAAAAAAATTTATGTGGGGATTTTCATTAAAAAAAATGATCATAATATGCTTTAAAGTTCCTAAACTTAAAATATAATGCATAGATAATTTATATTGCTCTCATTTTAAAGTAAATTCAAATATTATAGGTCAACTTGGCCAAAAAAAAAAGATCATGCTAATGTAATATCTTAATTCAAAATTTTCAAAAATAATAATTCCTATAACGTACAGCTACAATAAAACTACTTTTTACTACAAATAACAATTAAATTTATTTCTAATTAAAAATTGTCATTAAACATTTTTAATCAAATGTCTTTTCCTAACTTGTTTGTTATCTCTATCAAAGTTAAGAATTTAAATAAAATTCAAATGTGAATATACAAATAATTTATAATTAAAAATTATGAATTTAAACAACAAGTATTTATAAGACCATTTTATATTTTTATTTATATTTATTCAATATAAAATAAAAAAATAAATCTTATATAATTAAATATCAAATTATTCATTGATTGTATCAGCACTTAGACTTTGCAATCAAGAGATTATTACGTGCGGAGTCCGGAACATAGAATCGTCTGATTTTGTGAGTATACGCAATAAAAAATGCATTTACTGTTCATCACTGCGCTTTTATTATACTTTTGCTACACACACTCACAAAACTGGACGCAGCTTCGATCCGAACTCCGCACGTACTAATCTCTCTACAATTAGTCATAGTTCAAATATAAAAATTTAATAAATAATATATTCAATCAGTTCTTGTTTAAGGGACCCAGGTTGAAGCCTGATATTATTTATAACTGAATGTGGTTACAAATGTAAAACATAAGTTTTTTCTCCTGTTTTTTTAGAGAGATCTTTTCAATGTATACATGAAGAGAAGAAAACAGAGACTTAGGCTTCATTTAGAGAATAATTTTCTCAATTTTTAAATATTTTTTAAATAATAAAAAAATTATCTCAAATGAAGTTTTAATCAGAGACAGATTGTGTCTTCATCATTTTAAATTTGAAATATATATATATATATATATATATATATATATATATATATATATATATATATATATGTATATATAATAATCCTGTAATTTATATTATAAAAATTTAGCCCCACTAAAATTTACATTAAAGCCTTTAATATTCTTATTTAAAACCCTAAATTCGTCACTAAAATTCAGCACCTATTAAAAAATACAAATATATTTTGGAATTTTCTATAATTGATCAAGTGGAATTCGTCTTGCCCTGAACTTCAAGCTCCATTAGAATTGAAGAAAAATTAAAAGAAAATAAAATGAAAAACAAGTCTTATATTTAATATTTTTCAACTCCCTTTCCATTTCCTTCCAGTCTAAAATCCCCAGAATGCAAATAAAACCTTCTAAATTTGTACAGTTTATTTCCAGCCATATCAAAACTCAAAGAAAATAAGAGCCAACTGCTTGCATAACAACACAATACATTGCAGCTAAGCAAAACCAGCAGCAAATCAACTAAGCAATGTCTGAAACAACCACATCTGCTGCTTGCTGGCTCTTAGATCGACGAAGTTTGAATAAAGAAATCTTCAAAGGTTCAGGTTTTTCCAAGGGATCAAAACGTATGAAGTTGTAAGACCATGCCCCCGAAAGTGTGCCGATAATAGGACCCAAGAAGTACACCCATAGAGACTCATATCTATTGCTTGCTAGTGCTGCCCCTAAACTCCTTGCAGGGTTCATTGATCCTCCAGAAATGGGCCTGCATTGCCAAAATTTGAGGCAGACTATGAACTCCACTGTTACAGTCCAATTCATACTTAAAAAATTTTCCAGTGCCAATGGTATATGGCATAGTTATATCAACATGGTTATTTGAGGAGTGCAGTATAAAGCCAAAGGAGACACCTCTTCTTTGTTTGATGTATTAGTATTGATAACATGTGTTGAAGATTTGTGGAACTTGATCACTACTACTAAGGCCTCATTTGTTAATGTTTTCCTCTCTTTTTTTGGGGATCAACTTTGTATTAAAGCCGTCCAATATATTTGTGCTATTTTTATTAAGGATGTTAGGACTACAAAACTCTACAATTGAAACTATACGGAAAGCTACAACGATGGCTGACGACAATGGAACATAGCCGTAAGTTAGTGAAGTGTTTTGTGAGTTATTCTTCTATTGTTTTCCTCTCAATGATTTTATTTAGGTGGCGCCTACTTCTCAGCCAGCATCGTTATCGACATAAACGTAGCTTGATATCCAAGGCTAAGGTAGTTGTTGGCTATAATTTAATGATGAATCAAGTAATCTCCCTAATTGGATTCCTATGAAACGAATAATCATTTTCTTGAAGTTTTCAAAAGGAGAAAAAGCATGACATAGTTCTGAAATGTAGAGAACAAAAATATGGTTTGGTCTATCTTTCTGTGCTAAATTACCCAGCCAAAATTGAGGTGATGCAAACTGATGATCCAACTGCAAGGCCTGCCAACTCCCCCACCTGTTTGTCAAATAAAAGAAAATATAAAAATGAGCAATGAATCAAACAAGGATTTGATTGATTGTAAATAGAAAACGCTTTTAAGAAATTATAAATTTACAATATTATTAATGTTTTCATTTTTCAAATACAAACTTAAGAAATAAGATTATCATTTTCTAAAAGGTGTAAAATATGCCTGAAGCTTCGGTGAAGAAAAAGAGGAAGAGGATGGTGTGTATAAATAAATGACTCACAGCTCTGGTGTCAGTGGCGACAGCAGAAGCAACAAACATTGTGCAAAAGGTGACCACAATCTCCATGATGAGCGCCTGAAGAGCCGTTCCAGCCGGGGTTGTTGTCCCAAATTCTGTTATAGGATTCAGCAATGCCTTGAGAACAAATGAAGCAAACGTCGCACCAGATAATTGCGATAACCAATAGAAGGGGACCTGAAGAAGTTCTGACTGAAGTGAGCTTACCAATTCAATAATTAAGCATGGTGTTAGCATTTAAAGAATTAGGAATGCATTTTTAACACTAAAGAAGAAAAGGTTTTAGACTCCTTCCAGTCATATAGAGTAAGCACAAGTTATGTTCTATTTCTGTCAAAGAAACTATCCTTCTTTATATTCCACATACAGATTCAAAGATATTAGCTATCTATTTCCAAATGAGTTGTAGAAATTGAATGATTAGCAGTCAACTTCCTGCTTAATGAATGATGATTATGTTACGGTTACAGCTGGTTCAACAGGAGCGGCCCTGCAGCTGGTCCAGCAGCCAGAAAATGGATTAGCTGCAGGAGGCAGGGCAGCATGGGGTCCGGCCCCCCTTGTGGGGCAAACTAAGCCAATCATTCCTTATGCGAGGAGGAGGATCAAGAGAGGAATTAATGAAGGGATTTTGAATTCAAATTAGAGAGGGAATTTAATTAAGGCAAGAGAAATATTGTAGGTCTGAATTGGAGGGAAAAGAGGGGAATATATAGGGATGTTATTTTGTATTAGGGTGATGTTTTTGAGTTTTTTGCTGTAGTTTCTTCTGTGAGGGCTTCCTAGCGGCATCTAGGTTGATTGGGAGAGCTGATCTACCTCTTAAATAGTAGATCACTAGCATCTTTCATTATTGTTGAAGTATTAATAAAAAAATCAGCCCATATCTTTGTGTTCTTGCACTTCTTGTTTATTTTGTTGTTTTCACCTCCAAATCATATCAAATTGGTATCAAAGCACTTTTTTGGGATCTATGGCGACAAAGAAGATGGATGTGTTGGAAGGCAAAGTGGAGCAAATCAAATCCCGGTTGTTGGAGAAATTTTCAACCATCAAAGGAAGGATTTCAACCATGGAGAATCAGATGGAGAGTTGATCTGAAAGGTTGGAGGACATGATGAGAAAGCTCATGGAGATGCAATCCAAAACTTCACTGGCGGTTCTGATTGCAAACCCTAACCCAGATTTGACTGTGATTCCCTTGGTCGAATCTAAGGAAAAGGAGATTGGACGGGAGGAGTTCAATGAGGAGAGTTTCTTCATCAAGAACCACCTCCTAGAGTTCTGATAAGGGGTGAATCAAGATTTTCGGATAGGGGGACAACAAGGAGGAAATTTTATGGTGGATGTGGTGAGGTGGCCGACCACTATGGGAGGTATTTTGGGCAAGTGGAGTTGGCGACCGGAGATGGAGGGGATCGAGCCGAGCTGTGGGGATCGGGTCATGTAAGGAGGATGAAAAAAAGGTGGGTGTCCTACCCTCGATGCATGGGGGAAACCGTTGGAGGGGGAGAAAGCTGGAGTGATGCTAGGGTGAGGAAGTGGAAGATGTCGATGTTTGAAGAGGAGGATGCCCATGGGTGGGTGGACCTGGAGGAGCCAGATGCATCAGGACACAGCCTAGGAAAAATACTCATATAGGATCATCAACCTATTGCTTATTTCATACAGGTGCTCAGAACCAGGGCGAGGCTCAAGTTTGTATATGAGCGAGAGTTGATGGCAATTATCTTAGCCATCCAAAAGTGGAAACCCTATTTGTTGGGGTGACACTTTATCCTCAGGACAGACTATGGGAGTTTGAAGTTTCAGCTGGAGCAGAAGATGATGACTAAAGAGCATCAAAGGTTGTTATCCAAATTACTTGGATATGATCGCCCAGGACTAGACAATTCCCATCCTTCCACCTTGAGGACCAAGTAGCTCTTTGGGAGGGGAGTATTGATGGACCAACAGTTGAGCTGGTGGACCCCACTAGGGTGGGCGGCAGGTAAGAAGAGAGAGGGAGAATTATTTAGGAAAGTTTTAATTATAATTGGGAGAGAATTAATTAGGGGAAAAAAATCTAAGTTTAATGTCAAATATGAGAGAATTATTTAGAAAAAGCTCAGGAGAGTTAATATTCATTATGTAAGGAGGAATCAAGAGAAAATTATTTAGGAAACTTTTAATTACAATTGGAAGAGAATTAATTAGGGAAAGAGATCTAATTTGAATTCAAATCTGAGAGAGAATTATTTAGAGAAAGGGGGCTAATTTAGGAGGGAATTAGGGGAGCCTATTTAAGGCTAACTATGGGGTAATTTCAAATTATGCTTGTGTTTGCTGAAACTAGAAGTTCTTAGGTTGTGAGGGCTCTAGCTGGCGGCTAGGGATTTGGCAGAGCCAGATCTTCCTCTCCAATTGAAGATCCAATTGTATCTTCCTTTTTCTTTCATATATCTTTCAATAAAAAGTTCTTGTGCGTTCTTCTTCCTAGTTTTCTCAATTTCTACATCCACTTCCTATCAAATTGGTATCAGAACCGTGCCATGGACCAAAAAAATTATCGTTTAATCGTTGAAATCTGCTGCAAAATTCCTTCCCTTTGTTATTTTTGCTGATTGAAGACCATTCATCGCTAATTTTTTGCGGTTTGGAACCTAAATCTGTAAATGGCAGCAAAGAAGATGGAGGCGTTGGAAGGAGAGATGGAACAACTCCAGACCGCGATGGAGGAGAAATATTCTGGAATGGAAGGAAGGCTGTAGTCCATGAAAACTTGAAGGGAAAACCAATTTGAGAACATGGAAGGCATGATGAGAAAATTAATCGAGATGCAGTCGAATGCTTCACCTGTTAGTCCTAGGGTTGATTTGAAAGGAAAGAGACTTCATGAAGACAATGATGAAGTAGAAATGGTTTTTCCTCAAGAACCATCCCGACGGGCTTAGATGGGAGGTGCCTCAAGGTATTCCGAAGAAGGGGCGGCAAGAAGAGAGGAGGCCGAAGCCTTTTGGAAGTCAACCAGGAAGGAGGGAAGGTGGGCCTGAGAGGGCAACGGTTGGGCCCAACCATGGGGTCCAAATCTGCCAAGGGAAGAAGGGAGAGAATTACACCACCACTCTATGGGAGGAACCAATGGTGGAAGAAACCATTGGGGTAGGGATACAAAATCGAGGAAGCTAAAGATGTCGGTCTTTGAAGGGGAGGATGCTCAAGGTTGGGCATATCGGGTGGAATGTTACTTTGCTATCAATGGGTTGACGGAAGGAGAAAAACTCATGGCAGCAGGTCTATGTTTGGAAGGGAAAGCCCTAGCCTAGTTCCAATGGAGGGAGGCAAGATATCTGATCGACTCATGGGGAGAATTTAAAGAATGCTTGTTAGAATGTTTCTGAGCCATTCGGGAAGGAGACCTCCACGAACAGTTCTATGCCCTAACTTAGGAGGGGATAGTTATGGAGTACCAGGAGAAGTTTGAACTGTTGTTGGGGAGATTGAGGGGAATCTCCAAGGAAGGATTGGAGAGGAATTTCATGAAGGGGCTTAGGGAGGACATACTGACAGAGTTTAGAGTACTGAGGCCTAGAGGGATGAGAGAGACAATGGAGCTAGCATAAAGGGTGGAGGAGAAACATTAGAGGGAGAAGGCTAGTCGGAGCAATTCCATGGGAGGGGATTACAAGAACACCTCTACTACCTTGGTACCGAGGACCCATACGATGTCATTTCAGAGGGAAGCACCTAAAGAGAAGAGCACTGGAGTTCGTCCTGAAGGCAATTTCAAACGCCTCATAGAAGTAGAAGTGCAGGATCGGCGGACGAAAGGGCTATGCTTCAGGTGTGAAGAGATATTTACACCCGGGCAAAGGTGCAAGAATCGAGCCCTTCAGATCTTGATGGTCTGTGAGGGGGAAGAAGAGAGCGGGGATGAGTTGGAGGTATTGGAGGAGATAGAGCAGTTGCATTTGGACGTGGCAGAGGTGCACTTGAACTCTGTGGTGGGATTTACTCCAAATCATATCATGAAAGTAAGGGGCAAATTGGAGAGCAACCTGTGATAGTTCTGGTGAATAGCAGAACCACATATAACTTCATCTCAAATTAGGTGGTGAACCGATTGGGATTGAAGTTAACAAGAAGGGAAGGATGTGGGGAGATGATGGGCATAAGCAAGATAGAGAGGAGCAGGGGGATATGTAAAAGGGTGATGATGACCTTGCAGGTGGTGGAAGATTTCATTCCCTTGGACTTGGGAAGTACGAATGTGATTTTGGGGATGAAGTGGCTACAAACTATGGGGGATATAAAGGCGAACTAGAAGTCCTTGACCATGGACATACAGGTGAAGGGGAAGAAGGTAATGCTTCAAGGGGATGTCAGCCTATGCAAGACCATGGTCTCTTTAAAAAACCATGCTCATGACAATCCAAGATGCATGTCTGGGGTATTTGGTAGAGTTGCAAAGCATAAAAGGGATCCAGGAACAGGAGGCAAGGGATATTCCAGTAGGAGCCCAACAGGTTCTGTAACTCAAGATGTATTTCAGCCACCAGTCAGGTTACCACCGCCTCGAGAGCACGAGCTTGCCATCAACTTGAAAGAAGGGACTACTCTTATCAATGTCAGACCATACTGTTACTCTCAGTTCTAGAAAGATGAGATAGAAAGACTGATCAGGGAGATGATGGAAGTAGGGATAATCAGACCTAGTATTAGTCTTTTCTTTAGACTGGTACTATTGGTAAAGAAGAAGGATGGCAGTTGGAGGTTTTGTGTAGATTACAGGGCTCTAAGCAAGGAAATTGTGCTAGATAAGTTTCCAATCCCCGTGATAGATGTACTCTTGGATGAGTTATTTGGAGCTGTGATAGTTTTCAAAATTGATTTGAAGTCGGGCTACCATCAAATCAGGATAAAGAAAACAAATGTACACAAGAAGGCCTTTAGGACACATGAAGGGCACTATGAGTTCCTGGTGAGGCCGAATGACACATGAAGGGCACTATGAGTTCTTAGTGATTCTTTTCGGCCTCACCAACGCCCTTGCCACTTTCTAGTCACTTATGAACCGAGTGTTCCAGCCATACCTTCAAAGGTTTGTTCTAGTACTTTTTTATAACAATTTGATATATAGCAGGATTGAGGCAGAACACTGGGAGCACTTGAAGACTGTCAAGAAGACATTGAGGGAGCATCATCTGTTTGTCAACTAGAAGAAATGCACATTTGGGCAATCACAAATGGAGTACTAAGGACACGTGGTGTCCAGGGAGGGGGTGTCAGCTGACAAGTCAAATATTCAGGCCATGGTGGACTAGTCTCTTCCTAAGAACTTGAGGGAGTTGCAGGAATTCTTAGGGCTCACAAGTTACTACCGAAAGTTTTTGAAGGAAAATAGGACCATAGCAAGACCTTTAATAGAGCAATTAAAAAGGGATAATTTCAAGTGGGGGGCGGAGGCTACCTGAGCCTTACAGGAGTTGAAGACAACGATGACCAGTGTACCTGTGCTGGCGCTTCCAGATTTTAGGAGACCATTTGTGGTGAAGACGAATGCATTATGTTATGGAATAGGAGCAGTACTCATACAAGATCAGAGACCTACTGCATACTTTAGCCAGGTGCTTACAACCAAAGCAAAACTCAAGTCTATGTATGAGCGGGAGCTGATGGCAATCGTCTTGGCTATTCAAAAGTGGCGGCCTTATCTATTGGGGAGACATTTCATAGTCAGGACAGATCAGAGGAGCCTAAATTTTTTGTTGGAACAGCAGATGGTCATGGAGGAGCATCATAGATGGCTATCCAAGTTACTTGTATATGATTTGAGATTTAATATTGGCCAGGGATAGAAAACAGCAGGCGCTTTGTCCAGAAAAGTCGAGGGACCTCAGTTGGCGGCCTTGTCAGTACCATTGCTGGTAGATTAGAAGGCATTAAAACATGAGAATAAGTAGGATGAAGAGTTGAGGAAGATCAGGGAGGAGCTGCTGAAGGCTCCAGACAGTCACCCAGGCTATGTTATGAAAGTACAGTTACTGTACCATGGGAAGTTTGTGCTATCCCAGGCCTCGGGGTATATTTCCAAACTACTGCAAGAGTTCCATGGCAATGCGATAGGAGGGCACTCCGGAGTTCAGAAGACAAACAGTCGACCATCATCGGAGTTATATTAGGTAGGAATGCATCGCGATGTCGAGAGTTGGGTAGCCAAATACGATGTATGCCAAAGGCATAAGCACTTAGCTATGACGCCAGCAAGGTTACTACAACCCATAACACTACCGGAGAAAGTGTGGGAGGAAGTGACGATGGATTTCATTGAAGGGTTACCACGATCGGAAGGGTTTTCAATGATCTTTGTAGTAGTGGACCATCTGAGCAAGTATGCATATTTCATTCCTCTAAAGCACTCTTACACCGCATTCACAGTGGCTACTATTTTCATTCAAGAAGTGGTACGTTTGCACGGGTTCCCAAAAGCCATTGTGAGAGACAGAGACAAGATGTTCCTTAGCCACTTTTGGAAGAAGCTATCTTGTTTATAGGGAACAGTGTTGAAGGGAAGTACAGCCTACCACCCTTAGATAGATGGTTAGACAGAAGTGGTTAACTAGAGTGTAGAGACCTACCCCGAAGAGTTAGGCTAGGTGGATTGCATGGGCTGGAATTTGTACAACACCTCATACCACTCAACAGCAAAGACCACTCCCTTCGGGATTCTATATGGGAGAGACCCACCCAACTTAATTCATTATGGGGGCAACATTACACCAGTGTCCAGTGTAGAGTAGTACTTATAGGAGAGAGACATGGTACTATCTGAGCTCAAAGGGCATTTACTGAGAGCCCATCTAATCATGAAGAGGAAGGAGGATGAGCACAGGAGGGAGGTAAATTATGAACCAGGGGATATGGTTTACTTAAAAGTTGAGGCCCTATAGGCAAAAAACATTAGCCAAGAGAAGGAATGAAAAACTATCCCCACGATATTTTGGGCCTTATGAGGTCTTGGAACGCATCGGAGTTGTAGTCTATCAACTAAAGCTACCACCATCCTCAGCCTTGCACCCAGTCTTTCATGTATCTCAGCTGAGGAAAGCAATAGGAGAACATACACCATCATCGCTACGCCCAATCTTGATAGAGGACATGGAAATTATGTTAGAACCTATGGAAATAGCAGGTGTACGCAAGGGGGAGACAGGGATACAGGAGGTACTAATCAAGTGGAAAGACTTGTCAGAGCATGATGCCACTTAGTAGTCATATGAGACAATTAGAAGTCAATTCCTAACCTTCCACCTTGAGTACAAGGTGAATTTTGGGAAGGGGAGTATTGTTAACAGGACCAACCCTACAGCTGGTCCAGTAGCCAAAAAATGGACCAGCTGCAAGAGGAGGGGCAGCATGGGGTTCAGCCCCCTTGTGGGGCCCAGTAAGCCAATCATTCCTTATGTGAGGAGGAGGATTAAGGGAATTAATGAAGGGATTTTGAATTCAAATTAAAGAGGGAATTTAATTAAGACGAGAAATATTTTATGGCTGAATTGGAGGAAAAAAGGAGGAATATATAGGGATGTTATTTTGTATTAGGGTTATGTTTTTATGAGTTTTCTGCTGTAATTTCTTCTGTGAGGGCTTCCTAGCGGCATCTAGTTTGATTGGGAGAGTCGATCTACCTCTCTAATTGTATATCACTGGTATCTTTTGTTTCTTGTTGAGTTATTAATAGAAATCAGTCACTATTTTCTCTAAATTCTGTTGTTTTCTACTGTTTTCTATTAATTTACTGTGATTTGCTGAAATTGACTCCAAGGTGTATCAGATTAGCTTCAATATGTCATGATCAGTGTGTTATATGAATAAAATTATAAGCTAAAGCTAAATTTTCATTCAAACTATACAATAGAATTTGTTACCATAGGTAAATAAGCACAAATTAATACAGTTTAATGAATCATTGCTAAATATGACATTAACTTTAAATTGCTGGTTTCATACTACTAGAATATGATTCATACTCTGCTTCTATTGAACGCTATTCAAGGTAATGATACCTTGAGAAATAAAGTTAATATTTGTGCGAACAAGTAAAATTTATTCTTTCACTGGGAAGAAAATTTTGGATCAGGAGCCCCTTATATAAAGATGTCTCAGGAGTATAAAATTCTTACTCAAATTAGCAGGACTGTTAGTATAAACCACATGACAGTCAAATTTAGTCCGAAGAGAAAAATATATTTGGAGTGCAATCTTACAGAGGCAAAACAATTGTCTTACATTTTGTTATAAAACTCTTATAATTTATATCAAATGTCTTCTTATTTTGAATAAAATAATTGTTATTTTTTCTTAAATTGACAAGTGCCGAACATTAATGGGGTATTTCTAAATTTTTATAGAGATATGGCCCGTGTGAATATTCGACACTTGTGGGTTTGGCAGCAATAGTAATTCCCTTTGAATAAAAGTCTTGCACTCTTGATACATGTTTGTATGAGAAACTACTGATGCACTATAATTGGTTCCCCTACTGTTATTCGAGAATCTAGCTTATAAATATCATTTAGAAATCAACAAGAAATTATGCTCTGCGGGATACACCTGCTTATTGATTTGGAAAAAAAAAACTAAACGGTATCTTACTCGAGCAAAATTCAGCTCAAGATGTAAGAGAATCCCTCTAAAACTGCTAGATATTTAAGTAAAGTCGTTGTAGATGTCTTTTTATATTTCGAAATACAATTGTCAGAACAATCTTTACTAACTATTTTTTCACATAATAATCATTTGCTTGCAAAACAAAGAAAGGGTATAAACAAATTTTACTCAGAATAGTGGAGCCAAGTTCCTTCAAAAAAGTAGGCCATTTTCAGTCACACTTTTGTTAGAACAATCATTGCAAAGGTTAGTCTATCTCCTACTAAAGACTATTTTCTAGTTGATTCAAAAGAAACTAAGGTTATCACATAATTCCACTCCTTTGTTTGTCGTCTTCATCTTCTTGATTCAAAGGTCATCACTACTATGAGTATCGCAAATAAAAGTATTTTATGTATTTGAGGTATGGGCCTATCTCCAAAGATGGAGGAGGTACCACATATTTTTTGTTAAAACAAGCGAGTTACTTATATAAGATACTCTCTCATCAGTTCATTCAGCACAAAATAAAAAATTTATAAAGCAACTGCCAATATATTAATGAAAAAGAAGCAGCACCGAAGTGAACAGACCTGAATCCAAGGGAACTGAGCGTGCTTTGAAACAGCAAAGGCAAATGTCACCGCCGGGTTCATGTGTGCACCAGAGATATGCCCAACAGAATAAATCATCACAGTTACAACCAGCCCACTGGCAACTGAAGCACCGAGCCGTGACACCCTCTTCTCATCATTTCTATGCAGGGCCACCACCCCACACGTAACAAACACAAGCAGAAATGTTGATATGAACTCAGACAATACCTGCTCCAATATTAATCGAAGCATGCAAACTTATTTTAAGCATGCTTTATAAATCAAATTATTAAAATGAATCATAATTATAACCTTTCTGAGAAGGAATGGAGGGAAAGCAATTAGTAATCTCGAATATTTGGAGTCTTGAACTGTGTCCATGTCATGGACCTCATTGGAAGATAGGCTGAAGATTTGGTGTGTGGCCATGAAGTTGAGTTTGCGAGCTTACAATTTGCTCTTCTCTCTCTCTCTCTCTCTCTCTCTCTCTCTCTCTCTCTCTCTCTACACCTCTTATTTTTAGTGACTTGCTGGGAGGAATGGGGAGGAACCTTGATGTGTATTTATTTATAGCTAAGAGGGAGCCGCAAGAAGGCCTGGCATTAATAAAAGATGCGATGTTCTTATGGCCAGCATGCTTTCTAAAAGGTTTCATCATGTCATATTCTCCCGTAGGACCATTATTTATAAACAAGACAAATCAACTTGAGCCATAACATTTAATTGCAGCACCTCTCTACGGCCAAAAACATTGATTGGCTTCCCTCACGGATAGGGCAGTGAATGACATAATTTTGAGTGGATTAAATTCGATCCAGCACAAGGCGCATTCAACGTCATATATCACTGGAAACTTTAAGCTTGCTCAACGTCATACAGATTTAAATCAGATCAGACTCGTCTATTTCTACTAAATCTCGGTCCAAACAAAAAATTGGTTGATCCGACTTCTTAATTCAAACTTAAAAAAATCGCTCATAAAAACACCAATAATTAGAGAGTTAATTGTCTTAATATCACTGGAAACTTTCACATACACAATGAATAACGCACAACAAACAGGAGACACGAGATTTTTTAATATGAAAAAACAAAGAAGAGGAAAACTATAAGGCATCACCTAAAACAATTCTACCATGTCAATTGAAGATTATAACAATCCACCTTCTCCCTTCTTGGCAGAGGCAAGATTACAAGGCCCGAGCCACATGGGTTATCACTTGCAACGATGGAGAAGAGTGTGAAGGGTGTTTCCATTGGCAGATAAATCATAGATGGTGATGAATGTTAGCATCGATCAACACCAATGATACACATCAGTGTCAACGAGTGAGCAAAAGCAGGAGTCTGCGGTTGGTCGATGGTGGCCATCAGAGGACAGATAACATTGGTCAAATAACTACTCTCCCGATATGTAACAAAAACCATCTACTCTCCCAGATGGAGGAAGTGGAGAATGCCAGTGCCATAGCCAAAAAGACCCCAAAAATGAGCAATTAACAACTCAAGGAGAGAGATTGCAAGGAAGGACTCAAGACTTGTCCTCCAAAATCTATAAAGCTTTGCAAGCAACAAAAAAAAGCTTCAAGAAAGAGGCTCAACAACTGACCAACTTAGTTACAGAAATGAGGAAATTTCTCGATAAGCAAGCATATCAAAGGAAATAATATAATCCATGTTCTAGGGGATAGACAAAAACAACACCATGCAGTGGCTAAGACTATGTGTCATACTCCACCACTGGGCCTGGAGGGAAATCACAAGAACCCAATGGAAGGGTGCGAGCTAAAAAAAAATTTAGAAAATAATTTCAAATCAATGGAAATATATCACTACAATAATTTGTCTAGTAATAAAATCATCATAGTATATAAACCCAGGACACCTACTAAATATCCACCAAAATATGAATGAAATAAAAATGTACTATCAAATTAATTACATAACTTTAACATTAAATACCTTTCAAAGATGAACCTAAAACATGAACCTAAAAGGTCCCCTAGAAGCTCCATAACTAGCAACCTGAAATCATAAAGTAATATGTGTGAGTTTGCAAGAAACAAACTCAACAGATAAAACCCTACTAAGTATAAATGGCAAGACATGGAGCATAAATATGAGCAAAAAAAGGGACATGAGTGCAAGATAAACATTACACTACTACAGTTATGAACAAAGTATAAAATATGAGATTTGTAGATAGAATTTATATAGTATTGCTTTAATATAATAAAGTTCATAAAAAATTATCTATGCCAACTAATAATCATTATATTCAAATACAATAATATTCACTTGAGCATGTTATATTTATACGATCACCAATGACTCCTTAGTCATTTACCATTTTTTTATCTTTATATCAATGTATATACATTTATAGTCAGTTTATTATAATACCTTACCGGGAAAGGTATAATAACCTAAAAATTATAAATAAATTAATATAATTTTTTATTGGCAAAATAGCACTGTGGCATCGGGCTTATGGGCACCGCAACATTGAGCTCTTGGGTTTTTGGGAAAAAAATTAAGCAAGCGTCATTGGGGTCCTAGGTCTCACAACATTGGGTTAAAAAAATTATGTTTTTAATAAAATATCACATTCTATTTCACTAAAAACCTCACCACAGCCACCCCCTCCCCCATTTCCTTGTTTGGCTGGGAGAGAAGAGAAGAGAAAAAAAAAAGGGGGGGGGGGGGGGGGGGCGAAGAGAGGAGAGAGAAAACTTACTCTAGGTCATTTTCATCTGTCACCTCAGTTGAGAAAAGTATTTTGATTGTGGTAGGAAATCCTAACCATACATCTATTTTAAATGATTTTGCATTTTATCTATATTCTCCCTTCTAAAATTGAAAAAATATAATGCCTCTCATTTTAGTGATTTTCCACCGTGTAACTTTTGATATGTAGATATCGTCACCCTAAACATTTTGACTTGTTGATATTGAAATTTCACCGGTTGGTTTTACATATATATCATTTTAATTGAAATGAGTCGTATAATATTGAATATAAAATGATCAGTTCGTATATTGCTTTTGGATATGAAATATATGATATGCATATATTTACTATTCATTTAGTCAAATATGTATTGTTGGCATACTACATACATATTGATGGGTATAATGATAATTGCATTGGGTATATATGATGTTTGTTATTATACTTTATATGATATGAAATGTGTGTAAAAATAAGAAAGAGTAAATATAAATGATTGACCGATTCAAGTTGGCTAGAGACATAGGAGAGTAGGCCGATGGACTTTTCTTTAAATAAGATTTTTTGTATGATCCAATGTGATATGAAAAGGGAGGTATAAAGAGATTGTCTAATATAATATAATACATCGACAAGAGGGAAGTGATGACTTCTTACATGAAAGCCACCCGACTTATGATATATGATATGAGATTGATTCATAGAAATAGGACTGATGTGATTCAAACTGATTTTTGTAGGAGTAGCCTACAAGATTGGATATAGGAAAAAATGCCACAGGTAGTCGGATGTCATATCTTTCTTGTGTGTGTGTATATATATATATATATATATATATATATAACATGATAAATTGCATAAGTGACATGATATAATATGATATGCACATGATACAGGATATGATCGATATATAAATATGATAAGACTGATAAAATTATTACAAGGGTATAAGCTACATGATATTTTGCATTGAATGCATTGCATTCATACATGATACAGTACATGACGTACATGTCTTAATATTGTACGATACACATAACAGATATATAACACTTGCTTGATACAACAGGTGTACTGATACATATAATGTAGCATATAAATTGAAATAAAAATTGTTAATTTAAAGGAATGACAAAATCTACTAATCTTTTATATGAACTTTGATCACTGATTATGAATTGTATTATTTATACTTATTTAAACTTCTCATATGACATGAAAATATTCACTATTCATATTGGCTGCTACATTACATATAGTTACATGTTAATATGTATTATTGATATGAATTGAATGATTACATATATATTATTTTCTACTACCGTGCATTGATTTCAATTGTAGGTTCTGATAACCTACTGAGCTGTTAGCTCACCTTATGGTTTTTACATATTGTCAGAAAAGGGTTAGCATCCAGTGGAGTGAGGCAGATCAAGATTCATATTTTATTTTATTTTCTGTATTTTAGTTTTATTCTTTTGTAGTCAGGAGAAAGAGAGATAGACTGATATATTGATTTAATTTCTTATTTCTAGTAAATAAAATTTTGATACAACAACAACATCAAGCCTTTGTCCCACTACGTGGGGTCGGCTACATGAATCCTTTTTCTCCATTATGTCCTGTTAAAAGTCAAATTCTTATTTAAATCTAATAAAGAAAGATCATTTCTAATATTTTCTAACCAAGTCTTTTTAGGTCTATCTCTACCTTTCTTAACATAAGTCAAATCTAATACCTTTACTTTCCTAACTGGGTCATTGGAAGGCCGCCATTTTATGTGACCAAACCATTTAAGGTGACTCTCTCTAATCTTATCTTCCACTGGAGCTACTCCAACCTGTTCATGTATATGATCATTTCGTATCCTATCTCTACGGGTAAAGCCACTCATCCACTTGAGTATCCTCATCTCTGCAACACTTAACTTAGTATTATGCTTCTCTTTTAATGGTCAACATTCAGCACCATAAAGCATTGCAGGTCTCACCACCATCTTATAGAATTTTCCCTTAAGTTTGAGGGGGACTTTTCTATCACACAACAAGCTTAATGCATTCCTCCACTTCAACCATCCAACTTGAATTTTGCTGATAATATCCCCATCTATTTCACCATCACTCTGAACAATAGATCCAAGATATCTAAAACGTGTACTCTTATTAATGACTTGATCGCCCAAAGTCACAATCCCTCACTAGGTCTATTACTACTAAAATTACACTCCATATATTCCGTTTTAGATCTACTCAAACGAAAACCTTTAGACTCTAAGGTTGACCTCCATAATTCAAGTTTGCATTCAACTCCCTCTCTATCATATCAACAAAAAGGATATCATCAGCAAAAAGCATACACCAAGATACATCCTCTTGCAAATGTCTAGTGAGAACATCCATGACTAAAGCAAAAAGATATAGACATCTTAAAAAGATATGGACATTACTGATATTAAAGGCTTTGTAGATTAATTAAGGGGTGAAATAGACAATTCTTCTAAAATTAAATCTTGGGGCATTACAAAAGGTATCCCAAAGAAATCTAATGATTTCCTATAGAGTCATCACTCAGCAGACTCGTTGGTCTGGCTACTTACTATCCTGCATCATACATATAAGCATATATTACATATATTTTGTGTTGCAGTAATAGTTCTTAATAAATGTTATAATACAATTAAGCTCGATTATATATATATCGATTATATATATATATATATATATATATATTACACAATTTATGATTTGTATGGATAATAATTATTCACAATAATCAGCATGAAATATGAATTATTTAAGTGTGCAACAATTAACATGTCAAAGTTAACTATTAGATCATATCAAAATGGTTACTTAAAGTATTATGAATGAATAAGCACATTCTATCACATATTTTCAATAATTAAAACATACAAGAAGTAGTAAGGGCAGTAAGGGATGTGCCCCAAACAAGAAAGAGTATGTTTATCCCTTATTCAATAAAGAGTAACCTACCAATCGTAGATCACAAACAACCTAGCTTTTCGATCATGTATTGATATTCTCACTCCATGTGGTGTTCCAAGAAAAATTCTTAATTCAAAGAAATTTGAATCAATCACACATTCAATATATTGCACATTACTCTATTAGATAGTTACAACAATCAATAAAACGCATATTTTATAATCACTGATTCTACAATTTGCCTCCCAATTATGCTTTCTACATCAAATATTATTGGTCAAGATTTTATGAAGATTCCTTCTCACAAAATTTTTAAATCAATTTAATTATATAGATTTTATACTATCTTTGGAGACCAATTATAATCACAAACAATATTTGGAGACACAGAATAAAATCATGTGAGAAACATTGCTTAGAGTTAAATGCTAGATTAAGATGATTAAATTTTAAATACAAAATTAATAAGAGACTTAATAAGATTTATCTTATTTTAAGTGAAAAAGAGAATTCAAATCTTATACTCATATATGCACTCTTTATAATTTTACAGGTAATATATATATATAGGTTTCCTCAATCCTAACCACCATGAAAATATAAGAATTATAAATAATTAACATGAAAAAAAATAAGGTCAAGCTTTCTACCGTATCTATCTAACAAAGAAGAGGAAGAAAAAATAACTTCATGAGAGATCCTTGTGGTTTTCTCTTCACCCATTAATTAACTCTAACTCTTCCTTGCAAGCTATCAAACAATTGCCTCTTTCTAATTTCTAACTTTGGAAAAAAGAAGATAATGATGGTGTAAGAGGAATAAAAGAGAAGAAAGTGTCAATGCTTCATTACCTTTTTTATCTCCATTGACTTCCTCTTTATCAACCTTGTCGAAACCACTAAACTGTGAAGCACCTGACCACGACGACTCCTCTCTGTAACTAGCATGTCACATACCATAGAACTTAATATTTTTGATCCTATTGATATGCTAAATCACCTATCCTCATCATTGTAAGGATCCTAAAATCCACTTCCTTATTCGTAGGTAGTGAAAGAATGCAGGGATGATTATGAGTGGGTGACTAGAAGCTGTAGTTATTTTATTGTTTGTGTGGAATCTGATTGTGTTGATCAATCTGATTATTTTATTGTCTCGGACCTCAAAGTTTGTCGTGTTCGCTGGGAGGTGCTGCGGATTTACTTCCTACTTGGGTTCATGTGCAGAAAAAAATCTGTATAATGCCCCGGTGCTGCGTACCCGAGCGCCCCGACGCTGAATGACAGAGAGCAAAGTGCCACAAGGTTATAGATATGGCGCCACAGCAGATCAAGACGGAGGTTTGAGCGCCGCAGCACTGCGAGACGAACTAGACAGTTTTTTTTCTCGTTTTTCTAAAGGGTTATATCCCTTGGGGTTATTTTACTTGGCTTTCGCTTGTATTTTGAGTGTGTAGACATTGAAAAACTATGCATATGAGAAGAAAAACAAGGAGAAAGTGGGAGAGAAGAGAGATATGTACTTATTTCTCCTAATTTTCATAGTGGATTTCTTGGTGTGGTGTGGCTCCTTGCATTTTTCCCTATTTTGAATTTTTCAACATTAAATCCTGGTATCTTTTACTTTTCCGCTGCTTTCACTTTCTTGTTTGTTTCGTCATTGTGGTGTTTACTCCTCCTCATCTTCCCCAACATTTATTGCAACCTTGACTAAAATTCATTCATAGCCAATTGCAATACTTGGTCCTAATTCTTGAACTCCATGTTCACCTGATCTCTGATCTCCTTCGTCCAGGAGGCCAAATCCTGCATGTCTTTGTGAATGAATATACCCATTATCTCTCTCTTAGCAATCATGAATTTTGTAGGACCGCCCCCAGTCGAAATATAACCATTTTTTAAAATTTTACAATAAGAGGTGCATCTCAACTCAATTTTGAAAAAATTGACATAAGTCATCCGTCACACTTTGGCCCCAAGGAGAAATATACTTCAATAAAGTTGAGGCATGCCGTTGCATAACTTGTAAGAGGTGCAAGCCCAGAATATGGTTTATGAAATTTATATAGATGTAATATATTAAATAAATCTTGTTTTATTTCTCTATTTATAAACCTGGAACAAACAAATTCAAACAAAAATCAGTTGCATGTTAACTCCTAGCCATAGGTGCACAAGCTAAATCTCATTATTTTAAAGTTTAATGAATATTCTTATTGGTTTTTTTTTATTAGGGAAGATGAAGATGGTTGAGATAGAAGATGGGAAGATGAGAAAGGAGATTGGGATAATGTTAATACAATTGAGGATTAGAGAGAAGAAAAAGCAATTCACTATAGTGATGACTCTAAGAAAGATCCACATCCACTTAAGGATGGAGTGGGCAGACATTTGAATTCATAAACTATAGGCTTAGTGACTTAAACTATTTGTTTATGTTGAAACTTAAACTACTTGTTTATGTTGATTTGAGAATGAAAGAGATTTATTATTATGATCTTACTTTGACTTGTTATTAACTTACTTTGATATTAGCATCTTACTTATTATTTCATATTTTTTATACATATAATTATTTAATTGTGAGGCTTACGCCTCACTCATGGACATTAAATGCTTTAATAATCAAGCGCAATTTCAAACCTTGAATGTAATCAATCTTAGAGGCCAATCTCTGAATCATCAATGCAATCGCCTTGTGCTTGTGGAAATAATTGTTATAGCCTCACTGGAGCGACTCCAGGGAACCTCCCATCAGATATTGGCTCACTGCCTTCGCTTCAAAGGGTGTATCTCCTCCTATTATTCCTCAATCAACAGACGCAGCTACTCGACGCTCGCTATGAAAGCATCTAGTCGCCCCGATGTAGTACGCCAGCTGCGTGACCTTCCATCACTCAGTGAATCATCGAAGGAATGAGTTTTGCGAAGAAGAATGAAGGAGAAAACAACCTTACGAATCAAAGCAATCACAATGCAGATCCGATATATACCATGTTTCAAAAAACCGACAACTGCATCTTATCTCCCAAATACAATAACAGAAAAAAGTGAAGTAAACCAAAAACAGCATTTCAAGGAAAGTAAGGTCCCGTATGTGCTTTCCAAAAAAAATAAGGAATAAAATAGCGCTAAAATCACTCCACCAGACGAATTACATCAGAGTTGCAGAGAAACCATTGATAAATGATGCAAGAAACCATATATAATGAGAAAATAAAATAAAATCTTAAGAACACACCTCACCCGATATTCTTGACCTCAACCGATCGTTGCTGGGAGGCAGGAAACACCGGAGTAAGGCGGAGAGGGCGGAGAGGGCGGAGCTAGTGCAGAGAGAAGGTCACCGAAAGGGGAGACAGTGAGTCAAGGATTGACCGCCACCTTTCGTCGAACCACCCTTGGCACATTCATGGGCCACCAAGAATTTTTAGCAATTACCAGCATCTACAATATGGGCCTTTTTTTTTTTTTGGAAGAGCAAATTAGGGGCAAAAGCCCAATGGCCTCTGATCATCTAAGTAGGAAACGGTACAAGTGTGTCTGTTATTATTAATTAAATAAAAATAAAAATTTTGGTCTCTAACTTAAATTTAATTATTCTAAATTTTAGTTTATTAATTTTGCTTTAAAAATTTGTAATGAATGATAAATTAATCAATTATTATATTACATGCGCTACGTCGTCATAAAATTGCTTTGTTCGCGTACGTATCTTGAGGCATGTCAAAGTTGAAACTTCAAAATTTGAAATCAGAACCATTTGAACTCTAATTTTAGCAAACTTATAGACAAACCGACCACTGTCACCCATCGACTGCGATCCCTCCAATCTCTGACACCCGCCGACTACGATCCTCTTGGAACACTATCACCCACTGACTATAACTATGATCCACTCTGACCTCCGTCGTCCGCCGACTAAAGACCCTCCGACCACCATCTCCGGCCAACTATGGTCCACTCTGACCTCCTTTGCTCGCCGACTAAGACCTCCGTCACCCACCGAATATGATCCCTCCAACTTTCGTAGCCTGCCAACGACAATCCCATTTGATTACTATTTCCTGTCAACTACAATCCTTCCAACTATTGTGGCTTGCTCGACTGTAGTCCCCTCTGGCCACTGTTACTCTTTAATTACGGTCCCTCCGAACACCGTCGCCCACTAACTACGGCCCCCTCTAACCACTGTCACCCGCTAATTATGACAACGGTCCACTCCAACCTCTATTGACCACCGACTATGGTCCACTTTAACCTCCATTGCCTGCCGACTACAGTCCCTTTGCCATGTCACCTAAGCCCTCCGGTCCGGCACCGCCTCACCCGTACTGGCCTCACCTACCGAGTGCCGCCTACAAGAGCTTCCCTGTGACTGTTTGAGCCGGTGAGCCCGTGTTGGCTGGCTTTGTCTTTGGTATGCGGGTCGTGTTAGGTCAGCCCGGTAACCCGCATGGGTCGGGTTCGGGTTGACAATCCTGACCCGTTTGCAAAATCAGGTCAGGTTAGTGTCAACCCATTTACGGCTGCATCAAGTCAAGTTCGACCCAAACCCTACCCATTGACTCGAATTGACTCCCCTATTCCGAGCACAGTCGCCCGCTGACTATGGTCCCTCTAACCTCCAAATAAACTCCCTCCGACCGTCGTCGCTTGCGTATGGTCCTATTAACCAAATAAGCAGGCCAACACTCTCCTGAGAACAACTCTAATGTCAATGAATTCCTCCAACTCCAACTATGTATTGTGCTTATCACACTGAGTCAACGCCTTCCCTTGATGAAGGGCATCGCATGTAATCAAACGCAAATACTTGGAACTATTTTAACTAAGGCCCCGTCATTTTCTCCCTTTTTAGGGGTTTTCAAATAAAAATTCTGGTGTCACTTATGAATATTGCACCCCTCTCTTTTATCTGTTTGTGTGTTGGATCTTCGTACAAAACTAAAACGTTAAGCTATTTATCTCTCTACCTCTATGAATGTTCCAAGATGCAATAACACATATACTAGAATAAATTTCACCATAATTTAATTTAATTTGCAAAAGTAAATTCAATAATTAGAAATCGATCTTATTCTAATTAAATTTAAATAAGGTTATACTAATTAAAATATTTTAATAAAAATTATAAGAAAATCAATTGATGATCATGATCATAGCTCTAATAATACAACGGAGCCACATAAATTTAAAAAATTATATAATAAACAAGCCCCGACAAACTTGCCATAATACATTAAAAAAGATTGCAAAATAATTTGATTTATGTTGAGATTATTATTGTTTATAACACGCTTGATATATCAATATTTAATTATAATATTTCAAAATTAAAATTCAACACAAAAAGTCAGATGATATTGAAATAGATTTTGATATATTTTGCATCAATATTTTTTTTGTAATCGTGATTAGCTTTTTAGTCAATCGTACTTATCTATTTTTTTAATCAATCTACGTGTTTAATAAATGCATTGATCAAATTTAAAAAATTGTCAATACTGCCAATCCAAATTTGTTGCGTGCCAAAACATTCATGGTGGAGAGAGATAAAGAGCTTAATGTGTTAGCTTTGAACGAAGATTCATCACATATACAGATAATAGATAAGAGTGTAGCAATCATAAAAGACCCCAAATTTTTTAATTGGAAAACTTATGAAAGAGAAAAATCATGGGGCTTAGCCCAATTAAAATGAGTCCACCAATGTTTATCATTGATTACAAATGATGCTCTTCCTCCAGAGAAAGCATTAGCTTAATTTAACAAATATGTATCATATAAAGCAAATAATATGATTGGGGTTAGAAGAATCCAATAACATTATATTTGTTCTTCAAGATGACATTGGCCTGTTCGTTTGGTCGGTAAGACCGTAGTTGGGTGATAGTGGTCAAATGGATCATAGTCAGTTGATAGTGGTCGGAGGGACCATAGTCGGGCAACTGAGGTTATATGGATCGTAGTCGGGCAATAGAGGTCGGAGGGATTGTAGTCGGGGTGACTGAGGTTGTATGAATTGTAGTCAAGCGATAGTGGTCATAGGGACTATAGTTGGGAAACTAAGGTAGTATGGATAATAGTTAGGCGAAAATGGTTGGTGGGACCGTAGTCGGGTGATTGAAGTCATAGGGATCATAGTCGGCGATTGAGGTCAAAGAGATCATTGTCGAGCAATTGAGGTCAAAGAGATCATTTTCGAGCGATGGAGGTCAGATAGATCATATTCGGTGGATGACTGTAGTCAGAGGGACCGTAGTCAAGTGACAAAGGTTGGAAAGACCATAGTTAAGCGATAGAGATCAGAGGGATCGTATTCAGGTGATGGAGGTTGAAGAGTTAGTAGTCGGGGTAAGGTCGAAGGGACTGTGGTCAGGAGATGGATGTTAGAGGGATAGTATTCGACAAGCGGCAGAGGTCGGAAGGACCGTAGTTAGCGGGCAACCAAGGTTGAAGAGATTATAGTCCGCGGATGATACATATTAGAGGGACCGTAGTTGGTCGACGATAGAGGTCAAAAGGATCGTAGTTAGCTGGGGATAAAGGTCAAAAGGATCGTAGTTGGGAGGCGGAGATCAAAGGGACCCTGGTAATTTAATGAAGGTTAAAGGGATAGTTGTCGGACGACGGAGGTTGGTGAGACCTCCATTAGACAACGGAGGTTAGAAGGATTATAGTGAGGCGACGGAGGAAGGAGGTAGTGTAGTCAAGCAACTAAGGTTGGAGGGATTATAGTTGGCAGACAACGAAAGTCGGAAGGACAATAGTCGAGCGATAGTGGTCCGACGAAATGTAGTCGACGGGTGACTTGGGCTACTGAGGTTGTAGGGACCATAGTTGGGCTATTAAGGTCGGATGGATCACAGTCAGTCAAAGGTGGTCAGAGAAATCGTAGTCAATGGGTGATCTTGATTGAAGAGATCGCAATCCGGTGACAGAGGTCAGAGGGACCATTGTCAGCAAACTGTGGTCAGAGGGATCGTAGTCAACAAGCGACAGATGCCAAAAAGATCATAATCAATGGGTGACAAAAATCAAAAGGATCGTATTCAGACGACTGAGGTCAAAGGGATTGTTGTCATGTGATAGAGGTCAAAAGGACCGTAGTTAGTTAATGGTGGCCAGAGGGACGATAGTTGAAGAGTGATTATGGTCGGAGGAATTGTAGTTGGGAGATGTATGTTAGAGGGATCATAGTTGGGCGATTGAGATCGGAGGGATCGTAGTCGGGAGACGTAGGTCAGAGGGATCATAGTAGGCCGACGATGACGATCGAAAGGTCCATAATCAGGTGATAGTGGTATGAGAAACTATAATCGACGGGTAACGGAGGTCAGAGGGATCATAGTCTGCTGGCGATGGAGGTCGAAAGGCCCGTGGTTGGCAGGCAATGTATGTGGAAAGGATTGTAGTCGGGTGACTGAGGTTGAAGGACCGTAATTGGGCAACGATGGTCGAAAGAACCATAGTGGAAGACGATGGTCGGGCATAGGTCCATCAACAATGATCGGGTGGAGACCCTCCGGTGGTGATCAGACGAAGGTCCAACAGCAAAGGTCGGGCACATGTCAAGCAGTGGGACCCAGGTTGAGGTCCAATGATGGCTGGATGGACATCCGATTATGGTCACCCAATCAAAATCCCATGGTGGCGGGCGAGTGGCGAGGGTTTGCTAGTGGTGGGGCTCTGGGATTTATGACTTAGATGTCTTTTGAATCTCTAGCCAAAGGTTTGAGCCTCCAAAAGGTCTCCTTCATGCAGGAAGAGGGGGCTATTTATAGATTCTGAGAGTTTCACACTTAGTAAATATGGAGAATATCTTGGGCAAATTCGGAGTGCTGCATCAGATGACCTATATTGATTCTCTCGATCATAGAGTGCTCATCAAGCATTTAAGCGACTTAATGATGTCAAAATTAAGCAAGCTTGGGCTCATTGTATATGTCTCGTTGAGCCGCTCGATTTGACTATAAGCATGTCATATTTTGTTATCGTTTGGTCACCCAATTAATATTCTGAATCTCCAAATATGTACCAGGTCATCGATTTGAATTTGTTTGTGCTTGGATTGGACCTATTTCAGTGTCGTTGAGTTTATTTTGTTGATATGTTTAGTTTGGCTATAAATTTGCTGAAATCAGAGTTCAAATGGTCATGAATTTAATATAAAAAGTTTCTAATTTAAATATGCCCTGAGATTCGTGTCTGGTTGAGACAAATTTCGATGACTTATCAAAATTTATTTTAATCAAGCGGATAAATAATGATGTGAAGACTAGTTACTAAAATAGGAAAGGAGACATTTTCTTGAGTAATTTTTAATATTTTTAAAGGTTAGTAGATTGATTTCTTTTTCTTTCTGGTAGATTCTCACGCTTGGCTTTTTGAAATGCTTTAGAATTAAAGTTTCATTTGGGACTGCTTTTTTAATGATTTCTAAAACTATTTTTTAGTTAAAAAAATATTTAATTAAAAATTTTTTATATTAAAAAATTATTTTAAAAAATATTAAAAAAACTGTCCAAACGAAACCTTAACCCGCATTTGTCTCATTCCCAATTATTCCAAGTTTATTTTAGAAAACAACAATCAACAAAATTACAAATAGTAATACAAATTAAAATTGTAATTTCAATAAAATAATAATATATTGCCATTCCCAATAATTATATAACCTTATCATAAATTGCATATAATTGAAGATAAATTACTTTGAAAATATCAAATTAACGTATGATATATAAACTAATTTGGTTGCGTGTGGTATTTATTAAGGGATTGTTTAATTTGATAGAAAGTACATAAAAGATAAATAAAATATGCTATTTGCTTGAAAGTACTATGTTGGAAAATAAAAAATTTGAATAATTCTTTTTTTTTTTTTTGGTGATTTGATGAGAAGTAAAAAGAAAGATGAGATATTTAAAAATAATTTTTTTAGGACTTTTGATTCAATTAAGATAAATTTACACACAAATCAATATATAAAATTCGAACATAAATTTTTTTTATTAATAGACAAAGTTTCCTACCAACTAGGGGTGTCAATATTTGACACGACACGAAAACCCGACTCGAATCCGATCCGGAAAATCCGACTCGAACCCGACCCGAGTCCTAAACGGGTTGGGTTCGGGTTCAGGTATTCGACCCGTTTGAAAAATGGGTCGGGTTCGGGTTGACCCGACGGGTTGCCGGGTCAACCCGAAAACCTATTTAAACGCCTGCTCGATCGCCTGCCCAGCTGCCCGAGACCTGCCCGCGCGCCCGCCGAGGCTGCCCCTGCCTGCCCAGCCGCCCGCGCTCGCCTGCCGAAGCTGCCCCCGCTGCTGCCCGCGTGCCGCCCGCGCCTGCCCAGCTGCCCACCCGCGTTCGCGCACCCGCTCGCGCGCCCGCCGCGCACCCGCTCGCGCGCCCGCCGGGCACCCGCGCACCCGTCCGCGCACCCGAAGGCTCCTGCCAGCGCACACGCTCGCCGGGCACCCGCGCGCACCCAGCGCGCCCGCCTGCGCACCCGGGCGCGCCCTCGCGCGCCCGGCTTCCTGTGTCGGGTCGGGTCAATCCGGCAACCCACCGGGTCGGGTCCGGGTTCGGATTTCCAACCCGTTTACCGACCCGAGTCGGGTTAGGGTCGACCCGTTTGAACGCGGATCATTCCGGGTTCGACCCGAACCCGACCCGTAACCCGAAATTGACACCCCTACTACCAACAAACAACATATAAAAAGAGCTGCTTGAGATATTTAAAAATTATTAACCATCAAAGAGTTGCATTTATTAATATTATATGTTATCCATAAATTATATCTAAAATTAGGTGTAATTAATTAGCATAATTGTTAATATTCATAGATTAATGATAAATTATTTTATACTCTGTCATTCAGGACAAATCATTAAATCACTCAATTAATGTTTTGTGTCTCATATTTTAATTTAAATATTAATGCACTTTGAGATAAGAGAAACGTCAAAATTTACAGCAGAATCGGATGAAAGTTCAACCCATATCAATAGTGTTTCATAAGATGCGGAAAATAAGTATTGGAATTTTCTGGCTTAGATACGAAGTATTCAGCAGTATTGTTGGTTTGTCGCATCACCCACCTAACAATAAACTTTAATCTAAACACTTTTGTCAAAATATAGATTTTTATAAGATTATTTTGCAAAATGGTACATCTAAAGCTAGGGGTGTCAAAATCTGATCCGACTTTAAATCTGACCTGAACCCAACCCGGAAAATTTTGGATTCAGGTCAACCTGTTTGCCATACGGGTCGGGTTTGTGTTCGAGATTTTGACCCGTTTTTAAAATCTGGTCGGATTCATGTTGACCCGACAACTCGAAATCAACCCAGGTTTGACTCGCATCGCGTCCACGTAGGGTGTTCGACTGCCCGTTTTCCACATGCCTGCCGTGCCAGCCTATGTCGCCGGCCCGCTGCTTGGCTCCCCATGGATCATCTCGATAAGTCCAATCTACCACCGTGGACGCCGTTGCGGCGCTGCCTCCCCGGCATGGATCGCCACAAATGGGTCTTCCTTCACCACGCCCTCGCCCGCACTGGCCACAACGTCAGACGTTCATCTCTATCTTGACTCTGCCCGCTCTCTCAAAGACTGTGTCTGTGCCTGCTACGAGACTAACATCTCCAATTCCTTCAACACCTTCGTCGAATCCCTCCAATTCCTCCGACGCCTTCGTCGTCCCCTCGGACGTCTGTCGAATCCCATCTCCATTCTTCATCAAATCCCTTCATCAAACGGGTCGCGGGGTCGGGTCAGGTCAACCCGGTAACCCGTGCAGGTCGGGTCTGGGTTGAAAATCCTAACCCGTTTGTAAAACCGCGTCAACTCGGATTCAACCCGAACCCGACCCGTATTGAGACCCTTATCTAAAACTAACACAATGATTTTGCTATCAAGCAATAGCAGATAAATTGCATCATTTAGATTTTATTTGAGATAATTTTTTTACTATTTTATAAATAAATTTATTAGAATAAAAATTTTTTATTAAAAATTATTTCAGAAAATAATAAGAAAGCTTCCCAAATGAAACAATATCAAAGGAAAAAATATTTTATAAGAATTTGGTTTATTATAATTTATGCATAATAAATTTTAAAATTAATGAATTGACTATAAAATCGGTGAAAAAATAATTTGTCAAATAAACTTTATATTTGCCCATTTTAAAAATATCTAATAAATTAAAATTATGTTGGTCAAATTTAAATTAAAACATTTTATTAATTAGTCAGAGTTGTTTGTTGACTTGATACCATTTTATCATTTTATGTAAAAATAATTTGTCGACAAATATTCGGACTTCTTTCGTGACCTGTTCCACGATTCCACCAAACTACTTGTTGGGGCTAACGAAACGGCACGGCACCTAACTCAAAGGCAAGATGGGCCCGCCAGTTGCCCATCTTGATACCATTTTATCATTTTAATAAAAAAGAAATTGATTACCCATTAAATTATTTTAGAATAATTAAGATTATATTATCTAAATCAAAGTTCAAACAACTGTTGGTGAATTAATTTATTTGATTGACGATAACATCGCATTGACTTTTCGATAATAAATATTCAAAATTTGATTTTAAATAACTTTAAATATAATAGCAATTCATTTAAAATGGTAAAATTGATGACTTTGTTAAGATAAATAAATGATTTTAAATAAATTAGAGTAATAAAGTAAGTAAATTTACTCCGTCGGGCGCCGCTCCGTAGATATACATATTCTGATACTATGCCGATGAGTCCAAGCTCTGTTCCTCTCGGTCGCAGAGAAAGCTTCAAACTTTCTTATTCTTTTTACTCTCTTTCTCTCGCTCATTTTCTCCGGGCAAGCATATTATTATAGCGGTTTGGATCTGCAAAAGCGCGGCTTGGCTAGTTGGCTCCTTGATACTTCTTCGTTTATAGTCTTCAATGGCGGTGCTATGAGAAGGTATATTTCGCTCGGCATTTCCGCCTTTTTGTGCTGTTACTGCTTTCTCTCTCTCTCCGAGTACAGATATCTACATATTTTTGATTAATTATGCAGGCCGTGCGAGTGTTTTGCTCATATATTACTTCTGTTCGTCTCAGAGGAAAATAAAATCCTGATTTTGCTTTCACTTCGAGTTCTATTCGCAAAATTGTGTTTTTTATTTTCATTTTTATTTTTATTTTGTTTTCTTGGGCGTGCTTCAAAATTATGCTTTCGTGGAGAGGACAACCGCTGTGAATTTGATGTTGGAAACTTTGGATGATATTGCATGTGCAGTATATGATTCACTGTATGATATGGTTGGCTTTCTTTCTTTTTTTTCTTTTCTTAAGAGATAAGTTAGGGTTTAATTTAGAAAGATTTAGGGAGCAAGGGAACTGGTTCATCTGCTTGATTCTGAGTTTACAATTCGAGTGGTGGTTAATTAATTAGTTATGTGGATGGTGAACTTAGATTGTTAGGGTAAGGAGCAGAAGCATTTAGGGAGTGTTTTTATTCCTTGCATTTATTCCTTTTGTTGGTTTGTTATGTTTAATTTAGTTGGGAATTGGGGTTTTTAATTGCCTGCGGTTACTGCTGGACTGAAGGGGTTTTTTGACAATTTTTCATGATTTATATAGGTTGCTTGCAAGTTGCAACTGTAATTAATTATTTACATGGATTTCTCTATATATTTGATTTCTGTAGTGCTAGAACTTGGTCTTTTAGAGCCATTGTTTCTGCTGTAAAAATTTGTTTTGTGATTATTTTGATGAAACAACTTCAATAATGCTCTCTACTTGTATTTCTATGTAGAATTGCTAATTGCAGCAGTATCATTTCCTTTATCTTTCCTCATTCGTTCTCTACTCATGTACTTTATTTGGCTAGATGAAGTGTGGAGAAAATTACAGGAGGTCCAAATAAATTTGTGCTGGTTTGTAACTACATTCATTCCTCTCCACGATAACTCCTTTTGTTCAAATTAATTAGGTGTGTACGTCCATTCTGAGTCATGTTAATCAAGTCATCATAAAGACCTAAACTTGATATTGGAAGTTGTTGATTGTGGACCGTCTTAAACCACCCTCAACTTGAAACTCACCAAGCTTTAAGTCTACATCCTCAAGTCACCTAAGACCAAATATTCTTAAAGATTGCCCAAGAATTAGTTCTTACTTAGACCTCAGCACTAAGTTACTAAAATCACTTGAGTGACTCACAAAGTCACCCACTTGTCAAGACTATTCGCCCAAAGAACCCAACTAATTGCCGTAGGCACTCATTAACCAACTAGAGGTAGTCTGCCTTAATCCAAAATTTGCTCAAAGTTCTAGACTAGAAGTCAGCTACAAATTAGAGTTGTTCTCTATACAACTAGCTATATTTAATTACAATTATGCTTTTTTTTTTTAAAATTATACTATGTATCTACTTTTGTACCACTGATCTTGGCCCTCACTTTTTAGTTGGGGCTCGATGGTTAAGCTCAAACATCATATGATCTTCTATTTCATGCTGAAAGTTTATCTCATTGAGGTCTCTCTCATACTCTCTCTGGAATTCTTATTTGAATCTCTCTGTGATTTGCCTTTGTGAATCAATTTGACTTTCCCTTCTAATATTCAGGGGATTCCATCAAGTCATCCATAGGCTAATTCACACAAGACTTGGCCTCTCTCTCTTCCTTGATATGCTTTTGGCTTGATCCATATCTCTAATTGGGTATTGGTTTATTTTTACGGATAACATTCGATCCAACATCCTCTTAGGTGTACCTAGAAGCAAAGAAAATCATGTTTTCTTTCAAACCTTTCACAATGAAAATATTCCTAAGTAGAGTGCAGGGTCCACTTGACCTTTTGTTCTTGAAGGACGATGATGAAAGAGGTGGCACTTGCAAAGCTGTTCGGCATCCCTTGAATAGGGACAAGGCCAAATAAGTTTAGGATCTTGAAGATTTCAGGGAAGATATGTAATCGTAAACCAAGTTTGAACATATCTAGATAGAAGCACAATATTGAGTCTGAAAGTGAGTTAGAGAACTCACAAATATTACAAACTCTCACAGTAAAGCCCTCTCTATGATGTAGTAATTGCACAAATAGTTTTATGTTCCTCTCATTAACAGAAGAAGTGAACCTCCACTCTTATTTGATTAGACAATGCACTTGAACTTTTAGTCATGGAACTAATCATCTTTGTATCATGAACTTTGGAGAAGAAAGACGAAAGAAGAAGATAGGAAGCATGACCAGCGCAGTAGTCATAAGGAGTAGGGGCACGAAGAATGTAGAAAGATAAATAATTGAGCGGAAGCTTTATTTGTAAGCAAAGAATGCGGAAGATCCCAATCGACATAAGTCATGTCAATGTGTTTATTTCACGCAAACTCTCATCACAGTCATTGATGTGATTGTCAAATATCGGAATCAAGATTTTCAATCATTATTTTCCTATTTTGGAGTCTAAGCGTTGCACAACCTTTGATCCACTGAATGCATACATCATACTCAATCAATGACTTCATATTGAATAAACTTCACAAGCTAACTTTGTCATCATTTCGACGTCATCATCATGGAAGACTTCATATTATAACTGTGACTTCTAACTTCATGACAGCATTATGGCTTCAAGTTAAAAAAATCGAATGACAATTCCAATAAAAGCTGACTTCAACATAAAGTCTAATTTCTCAAAAATGTCAAGTAAACTAACATCTAGAAGCAAGATTTATACTTTGTATTATAACACATGCAATTTCTCAATAAAATAAGATTTTATTTTGTTTACTGATTTATTACATTAAGTCTAAAGAAACTAAAATACAAAAAAAAGAGACTTTTTGTTATCATTTCTCTTTTGATAAGGCACATCAAGCGAAAAAAAAAGAGGAAAAAATTAAAGCAAAACTACATAGTTAGTTCGTAGGAGGATGACTTGTGTGACCAAGAGGATGCTTAAACTAATTATAGAATGATTCTGAAGCTCCTCGCTCAGCAAATCCTTGACCCAAGGGTGACCTTAGGAAGAAGATCACTAGTCTGAATCAACTGGCACTAAATAAACTCAACACCTTTATCTGTGATGTTCTTGAAATAGTTGATTATCCTTAATCTAGCAAGATTTCCCTACAACTACACTTCAAGCGTTTCGTATGTTTGCCATTCATGAAAGTGTCCAAATAGAAGGTTCTAATGTCCCTATGACTGACAGTTTTTGATCAAAGAAGGTGGGATGGTTTTCTATAAATGCACTGAACTATTGCATGTGAGAAATTGAGTTGAGTGATTTTTATTTACTCACCTGCTAATACAGTTGGCTTGCTGAAATTGCAGATTGAAATTCGGTGATGAGATTTGATCATTCATTCAGGGAATAGCACTCTCCAAGCTCTGGAAATTTCACACACGTTATTTTTTTTCTTTGACATGCTCTTAACACATCAATAGCTGTTGGCTATTGAGTACCCTCTAAAACTGTGCACATGTTCAGCTTATGAAGCACAACCTCAAAACTATTGGTACAAAGTGTTCCATGAAACATGAAGAAGTTGTCTGGAGGTCTCATTTTAGTGTCTTTGTTTGTTTTACTGCTCCTAAGATATGGCATGGTGGAAAATCCATTAGCGGAAATGTCACTGCCTAGTCCTTTCTCTCGAAACAATTCTCAACATCTGCACTGGGTGGCTGCTGGAGTAGATGAACTAGTAGTAGTTCCAAATCCAAAGAATGAATCGGAAATAATCTCAAGTGGTTCATTAATGTCCCACCTTTCCATTCCACTGAATCTTTCTGCTGAAGAACTACTGTCTCTGCAGACATGGAAACATATGGTTCACTTGGTTAATCATTCAGAAGGCCTAAATCAGGCAGTTGAGGCTGTCAAAGAAGCTGTAACTGCATGGGAAGGGCTCATGTCGTCCATTGAAGATGAAAGGCTAGCTAGATCTGGAAATGGAAGTAAAAGCAAAAGGCTAAAAGAGAAACAGTGTCCTTATTCGGTGATAAAAATGAATGCTTCAGAATTTTCTGTTGGTGATTTCAGGTTAAAGATTCCTTGTGGACTGGTTCAGGGCTCTTCCCTGACTGTCATTGGTACTCCTCAAGGAATTCTGGGAAATTTCAAGATTGATTTGATGGGAACCGCACTTCCAGGTGAACAAGATCCTCCCATAATCCTGCATTACAATGTCCGGCTTCTTGGTGATAAAATCACGGAAAATCCAGTGATTGTTCAAAATACGTGGACTTTAGCTAAGGACTGGGGTCCAGAAGAGCGTTGTCCTTCACCAGATTCTGATAATAATAAGAAAGGTATTGCTAGTGTCATCTGATTTGAAGTTAGATTTGCTTACAAAGGGGCCTTTTCTCTTTACTCATCTTTCTATAGTTCTTCATTCTTGTAGAACAACTATATGTTGGTTTCTAACACAGCAGGTTGTTTCAAGTTTTTGGTTTTTCTTGTACTCACTCTTTATACATTTCTACATGCACAGTTGATGATTTAGATCAATGCAGTGAAGTGGTGGGCGAAGATGATAAGCAAAGCTTCTCTTCTAAACTATCTTCTCATACTTCAGCAAGGAACCTTTCTAAAGATGAGGGCATTAAACCCAGAAGATATTTTCCTTTCAAGCAAGGATATCTTGCAATTTCTACACTGAGAATAGGGACAGAAGGGATACAGATGAGTGTCAATGGGAAGCATATAACTTCCTTTGCTTTCCGTGAGGTACCTTCATTCCTGAATAATGAACATTTTCGGAGATTACATTCGAAGTACTCTTCCTAACTCTTTACTTTTGTTTTGGTCCATTTTTCCTGTTTCCTTTTGCCGTACCAGACCTTGGAGCCATGGCTCGTTAATGAAGCAAGGATTTTAGGAGATATTAAACTGTTATCAGTCCTTGCTAGTGGCTTACCCACTTCTGAGGATTCTGAGCATGTCACTGACTTGGAATTACTCAAGTCTGCTCCTTTGCCCATTCATAAAGGTGTTGATTTGTTCATCGGTGTATTTTCCACTGCTAACAATTTTAAACAGAGAATGGCTGTTAGGAGAACGTGGATGCAATATCCTGCTGTTCGTTCTGGAATTGTTGCTGTGCGCTTTTTTGTTGGTCTGGTAAGTTATTAATGATGTTAACTTTCAGTTGTCCCTGATATGAACTCAAATTTTATTGTTTGTAAGTTCTTTCTTTAGCTGCTTGTGGAATTTTATTGGAGTTTGATTTTCACTCCAATTAGTCAGTATCTTATTTTGATTACTTTGCTAATCTTGAACTTCAAAACTAAGTTCCTCAAATCTGTCATTTATGGAAGTAGTTGGTTCACAGAAATACTACATAACTTTTACAAGTCTTTTTTAGTACTAAGAATAATGCTAATGTCGTACCATCTACCATGTGAAGAGCTGCATAAACTTTAATTTCTGTGATCAAATTGTTTTCTAGTTATGAATGTATCAAAATTTCTTACAGCATAAAAACCAACTGGTGAATGAGGAACTATGGAATGAGGCAGGGACTTATGGAGACATCCAGCTGATGCCTTTTGTGGACTACTATAGCTTGATTACTTGGAAGACTGTAGCTATCTGCATCTATGGGGTGAATTTATTGTTTTCATCATCATCATCATTATTATTATTTTGATTTGAAACTAACTTTTGTATGGCTCCTTACTTTTCTTTTTTTTTTTTAATTGTAGACGAACATAGTATCAGCCAAGTATATTATGAAGACAGATGATGATGCTTTTGTCCGAATAGATGAAATGCTTTCTTCCCTAAATAGGACAATTGTCACACATGGGTTGCTGTATGGGCGGATCAGCAATGATGATCTACCTAATCGAAACCCTGACAGCAAGTGGTATATAAGCCCTGAGGTAGTTTTCTCTATCTGCTATACACTTCTCTTTTTACAAATCTCATATAGTAGTTCTTATAACAGAAGTTTTGGGTTGCCTTGCTAAAGCTAAAACTATCACTGGTGTGTTCTATGTATGTGGCTTAAGATGTTGTACGTGTCTTACTCTAAGAAGGCTTTAGACCATGCATTAGCTTCATTCAACTTATGCTATGTTTGGTGTAGCGGTGGTTCTTCCTCACTGCTGTGGTCTTTTGCTTCCCTGGCCATGCCTTAATAGCAAAACGAGATTTCTAATGTGGGGCGTGAAAGGATTTACTCCCAAAAATATGGAGGGAAAAGAGTCTATAATACAAATAGTTACATGAAATTTAAGTACATTAATTTCATAATGTATATAACTAACCACATAGGGTTTTTCTCAATCTACGGGTGATGAGAGCCACTCTCAACCCTTGATTCCACGACTAGATACCTTTCTGGGTGACTAGGAAGTTGCTTTTTGATTACCCAGGCCACTGTAATATACTATACCCAAAGACATCTAGTTGATAGTTGAAAGGGGCTAAAGTATACTGCTATACATACCTGATTTTAAACGTGGTCCTTCTCTTTTGGTAAAGATGGCCTTTTAATTTACCTGGCTAGGTAGAATTCAGGTTCTAATGCTAGCTTAATTTCTTAAAGGAATGGCCTGGTCAGAGGTATCCTCCTTGGGCACATGGACCTGGCTATGTGGTGTCCAAAGACATAGCAAATGCAGTCTACATGCAACATAAAAAGGGACAATTAAAGGTTAGATGTCCTCTATTCTTTAACTGTGTCTTCTACTTTCAGTTTATGGTTTTCTTTTTTAGATTGCCCCAAGTTTTTACCTTCTTTTACTATGCTGGTTTTTAAACATTCTTAATTATTTGTCATTAGAAGACAGTTAATAAATTTAAAATATTTTTACTGCCTCTGATCATAAACTGAATATACATATTTAAAATATTTATACCTTTCTGCCAATTGAAATAACCGTATTCCTAGTTTCCCCTCCTAACTGAAATGTTTAGAAATCAGAATTAATTGCCAAGAACTAGGGGATTTTGTTCATCACAGCAATTTATCTGAGTCTACTAGGATTTAAGCCTAGTCAACTCAAGCGATAATATATCTGAATCTTATTAGGATATATGTCCAGCCAACTCAGAAATCAATGCATCTGAATATGACCAAGATATAAGCCTAATCAACTCAGAATAAGAGTCTGACTGGGATATAAGTCTAATCAATCATTAGCCATTATTGTTTAAATTATTCGAATCAACTGATGCATAGTAATTCAGTTAGATGCAATTGTTAATCCTTTTTATTTATCTGAATGAAAACTAAATTGATATGTTCATGCACAGATGTTCAAACTGGAGGATGTGGCAATGGGCATTTGGACGGACGATATGAAGAAGACAGGAATGCATGTTAAGTATGTCAATGATGACAGGATTCATATTGGAGGATGTGAAGAGGGTTACCTAGTTGCCCATTACCAGCAGCCCAGGGAGATGCTGTGCCTTTGGCAGAAGCTTCAGGAGATGAACCAGCCTAGTTGTTGCGGTGAATGACTGATCACCAAGAAGCATTTTCACAATGTTCAGAGATCTGTGATCACTTATCTGTATATTAGCATACAGAGGAGTCTCATCGACGAGTTTTCTTCTTCACAACATTTGTATACTAACATTAAGGACAGTCTGACCATTATTCAACGACAGAGATGAGTGCACTCGGGTTAAATTGTTCTTTTTGCCCCATTTGGTAGCTATTTTTAGGCTTTTAGCTGTAGATTTATTGAGGTAATGCTCATAGGGTTTTATTTTCTTCTTATGTATAATGGTTATAGGCTCACTAATGTAGATGTGGGAAAGCAACCATATAGATGAGGAGGCTTGCTCATCCCGGAGGTTTTTATGCTATGTAAAGATAGTTTTCACAGTGGAAATGAAATGATACTTATCTGTGAAATGTGTGATCTTGCACTTACTTTTCAGTTAGTAATGTCGTTCTATTTGAATTCAAATTTCATATAAATCTGAAGGTATTCTTCTTATTTCAGATTATTTTGGTGTCAAAGCCACATCAGTTGCATGTGATGCACAGCTATCTTCAAATGCATGAACAACAACGACGACAAAAAAATCTAGGCTTTATCTCACTAAGAATTAAATTCTCATTTAAATCTAATAAAAACAATATTATTTTTAATACTTTCTAATCAATTTTTTTTTTTAAATATCTACCTCTCTCTTTCTTAATATATATGTTGGATCTAATATATTTATTCTTCCAACAAGGTCATCAGAAGGCCTTTAAATGCATGAACATACGTAACAGAAATGTCAATGATTGACATCCGCTAGCTTTTGTCATTCCATGTTCATCTTTTGAGTCACTCGATTTCTTCTCCTATTAAGAGAATGATCAAGTCCAATTTTTTTATGTTTCCCATCAATTGTCACTTTATACCTGCCAACAACATATATTTAATGCCATTTAGCTATTGACATTCAATATTTGTTTTCGTGGTTACTTGATCATCCCTTTTTTTTGGAGTAATCGAGCAAATTGCTAATAGTTGGACATATGATGTTCGCCATCAATCGTCACCCAACATTTGTAAATGATCAATGCCTCATATATGCTAGCCACAAATATCTTTTGCTTATATTTCATTCATATAGCTACCCTTCTTGTTACACCCTATTTTGAGCCCTCTTGATCAACCTGGAGTGTAATAGAGAAGGAGACGTATCTCTTACTAACATTTTGAAATAGTTCTATTAGGATCAACTGAGTAGGAAATAGCCTATATCCAGACTATCCAACACATCAAGGTTTTTCAATTCTCAATTGGAGTAGAGATTTCATAACTGGAATTAATGCTATCACAATCATATAAAATGTGAGGTTGCAATTATATAAAATGTTACTATTTCCCATATAATAGTTTAAGTATCGCACCTCGTTCTATGGGCTAGTTGGATAATTTTGTCCATCTGAAATACCACTCGTCCTCTTTTCCTTTATATGCAATCTAAAACATAAATTTTCTTCATTTAAGTATGCACGCATACTAATAAAATAATACAACTTTTATGAAAATTTTTAGAGGTTTACAGGAAATGAACTCATTCAACCCAAATTTTCACCTCCTACATCCTTACTTTCCTTAACTTTTTATTTTCTTTATTATTTTTTGAATTTCCTCCCATGACCTTACTGATTTTAGCAGCTACTGTAGCCGAACTCGCCTAATTACAGTAATACTATAGTAGTCTTACTCAATTTCAACAACAAGGCAGCAGTCTTCCCAATTTCAGCAACACTGCAACAGTTCTCTAATAGTAGCCTTTATTCTTCTCTTTACCGATTTAATCAATTACTGATTTCAGCACATAAACACAAATTTCACCACCTCAAACACTGATTTTGGCTCTTACCTTACTGTTTTCTGTTACGATTTCTAGATTACAGCAAAATACATCAAATTACTTAACTGATTTCACAATTTACCGTAAATTACAGCTTAAAATAGCCTTAATGTTTTCTATTTCTTACCTTATGATTTGCTGAATTCTTCCTCTACAAAAGCCTACAGCAATAGCGTCCCCATTCTTCTTGCTCGCGAACTTCAATAGCTTCCAGCGAACAGAACAACGAAAGGCTGAGAGGAATGGAAGGGAGAAAATACCAAATTCTTCACTTACTATTAAATCAATACGCTGATATTAACACCAGCCGTGTAATTTAAATCAGTCGTTGCATGATCATTTTAGTGGATGGGAAATGCTTATGTTAGTGGAATGCATGCTTAAGTTAGTGGATAGGTTTATGCTGCAGGTAATTGAATAATTTAAGCTTAATTAATAGGTAATTAGGGAATTAAACACCTTAAGTTTAATTATTCTGAAAAGTGTTTAAGCTTTTAGGTATACTCCAATATATCAAAATGCTCGAAATCAAAATAGGATTTAATGAAAATATCTTTGACATGTTATGGAGGAATAAAAAAAAAATAGTAACTTTGAGAAATAATTATACCAAAAATATTAAACATATATTTTGAAATTTTTGAGTATTACAATTCACCCCTCATTAAAATTTCATCCTCAAAATTTATCATCTTAGGGGCCGTCAAATAAATGAGGAAACTTCAGTCTAATATCTTCTTCCTTCTCCCAACGTACCTCTTTTTTTGGTCTATATTTTCATTTCACTTTAACATAAAAGATCTGACAATTTCTGAGTAGCTGTTTATTATCAAAGTCTATTATTCTATTTTGTTCTTTAGTGTAAGTCAGATTCTTCTATAAATCAATTTCATCATTTGAAATTCTCTGATGGACATCCGTAACTCATTTCCTCAATAATGATACATGAAAAATATTATGAATATCTGACATGTCATCTGGAAAAGCAAGCTTATAAGTATCTTTTCCAATCTTTTCAATAACTTCAAAAGATCCTATATACCTAGGACTCAATTTGTCTCCTTGCCTAAATCTAGATGTACCTTTTACAGGCTTAACCTTCAAAAATACTAAGTCATCAATTTCAAAATCTACTACTATATTCTTGGGGTCATAATACTTTCGCTGGTGATCCTGAGCAGATTTTAACCTGTCTCTGATTAATCTGATTTTTTCTGTTGCTTCATTAACTAACTCTGGACCCATTAATTATCTTTTACCTACTTCAATCCAAGTTAAGGGAGTTCTGCACTTTCTATCATAAAGTGCTTCATATGGTGTCATTTGTATACTTGATTGCTAGCTATTATTATAAGCAAATTCTATCAATAGTATGTGATCTTCCCAGCTACCTCCAAGATCCAAAACATAATCTCATCAAATCTTCCAGGGCCTGAATTGTTTGTTAAGATTGACCATCAGTTTGAGAATAAAAATTTGTACTAAAGTGCATATTTGTTCCCAAGCTTTCATGAATGCTTTTCCACAACCTCAAAGTGAATCTACCATCTTTGTCAGAAGTAATAACTTTTGGGATGTTATGTAATATGTTAATCTCTTTCATATATAGGCGTGTCAATTTATCTGCCGAATCAATTTGCTTAATAGGCAAAAAGTGAACTGATTTTGTTAGTCTATCAATAATCACCCAAATACTGTCATGTCCCTATCTGGATTTGAGAAATCTCATAAATATATCCATTGCAATGCCTTTTCACACTCACTCTCATAAATATATCCATTGCAATGTCTTTCCACTCTCCTCAAGGACAGGTAAGGATTGTAGTAGTCCACTAGGTCATTGTTGTTCAGCTTTCACAATTTGACATTAGTCTCGATCACTAGGTACTCACAACTAAAATTTATGCTTAATAATTTCATCAACATCAATAGAAAGATCTAGTTTTTTTTTTCTGATTGAGCCTGCTTTATTAACTTTGGATACTCAATATTAACTTTTTGAGCCACTTTAATACAATCTGTTAAGGTTAATTTTACTGTCATCTGATATAAGTATTCCATATTGTTGAAATCTCTAGTTACATATTTTCTATTTCCTTGATGAACTGAACCTCTTAAGTAATCATCTCATTCATTATTCCTAGGAATTTGCGACTTAAGGCATCGACCACAAAATTGGCTTTTTCAGGATAATATTGAATATCCACAACATAGTCTTTAATTAGCTCCAATCACCTTCTCTATCTCAAATTTAATTCTTTATATGAAAATATGTATTTTAAGCTCTGATGATCAATAAAATAATGCCTCTAAATATTCAAAGCAAATACTACTGTAACCAGCCCTAGATCATGAGTAGTAGGATAATTTATTTTATGTGGCTTTAACTGTCTCAAGGAATAGACAATTCTTTATGTTCTGCATTAGAACACATTCTAAACCCTTCAAAGAAACATTACTGTAAATCTAAAATCCTTTTGTTCCTAATGGAATTGTCAATACTAGTTCTGTAGTTAGATGGATCTTTAATGTCTGAAAGCTCTTCTCATATTCTACAATCCATTCAAATTTAACATCCTTTCTCATCAGTTTGAACAAGGGCATAGCAATCTGTGGAAATCCTTTAACAAACCTTCTATAGTATCCCACCAATCCCAAGAAGCTGCGAACATCTGTAACATTCTTTGGTGTAGGTCATTCTACAATTGCTTTCACCTTCTATTGGTCTACTGAAATTCATTCACCACTAATAATATTGCCGCAAGAAGGTAATGCTCCTTAGCCAAAATTCACACTTTGAATATTTTGCATACAGTTGATTTTTCCTCAATGTGTTTAAAACTATTCTTAAATATTCAGCATGCTCCTCATCATTCTTTTAGTATATCAAAATGTCATCAATGAAAACAATCACAAAATGATCTATATAGTCCTTGAAAACCCGATTCATCATATCCATAAAAATAGTATGAGTATTTATCAACTCAAAAGGCATGACTATAGACTCAAAATGACTACACCTAGTCCCAAAAGTTGTCTAACTGATATCTGCTTCTTTAACCCTCACTTGATGATACCTGATCTTAAATCAATTCTGGAAAATACTTTGACACCTGCCAATTGATCAAATATGTCATATACACGAGGGAGTAAATATTTGTTCTTAATGGTCATTTTGTTCAGCTCTCTGTAGTTAATTCACATTCTCATGGATCTATCTTTCTTCTTAACAAAATGTACATGTGCTCTCCATATTTAACACTTCCCTTTTAGCTAAGAATACCAAGTCACCTCAACTTTAATATTTATCCATCTTTACTGCATTAACCAGAGAGGATGTTGCATTCTTCTCATAGATGTGGGTCTCCGAAAGGATTCTGCTCGTGGGGAACAGAATGTGAAGGGTACGACCGCACTATCCCGTAGGACAAAATGATCGTAGGCCTTTACACTCTACCCAAGCAGGCCAATGGAAGAGCAGATGGAGTCATACATACGATTAGCCATAGAGGATAGGGGCTTTCGCCTACACACCTCGATGGATAATAATATATATGACCCAAAATATCACGAGATTTCCCCCATTCGATACATCAGCTCGAATGGGGTTTATTTGATGTGGGGATCAGTCTCCCACGGGCGCAAGCCCCCGTGGTTAATTACATCTTAGGCCTTGGCCTAAGAAAACTCTCGATTAGGGACGCTGTATTATTCTCTTCTTAATTTGGTGTACAGAAAAAGTTCCTAAGTTATATTCCAAAGGTGATAAACTCTTCTCTTTATCCTTAGTGGTGATTAAATATTTTTAAATGTATAAAGATATGATTAAAATTTTGAGTTTAAAAGATCAAAAATCAGATTACTATCCTAAGAGAAATAACAGACTCAGAATTCATCAAAGATGAAAAGAAACACATTGAGGGGTGTACAATCTGGGCTTATGCTTGCCTGGAGTGAGCTGCCAGCTAACATCCTAAACACAATCAATCGCCCTACATGTATGTAAGATAAGGAGGCTCTATCCTAAGGAATCAAGAATTTTTAGTTCAGAGGTTTAAATCAGGGACTCTGTAATATGCAAACAAATCTATCTAGCGCCATATATGATGCATGAGACGGATGCATAAGTGAAAGTGTTCTAAAGATTACTAAGAGACAATGTGACATTTTTATTTGAGTAACGCTAATGCAATGCATGTATGTAGGCGGAGTGCGCTGTGGAGTAAAGTGTATAAAAATGAATGCATGACATTCAGAGTACAGAAAATAAATAAATAAACACACCAAGGATACCCTCCAGGCAAGGTATCCTCATCACATCACAATAGAAAATCATCCTAGCGGTGCCCACTTCGTGTGGGAAAACAACGATGCACATGGCACAAGTAGGTGGCCTACACTACAGGCCTAAATGACCCTAATGGTCTCTAAGGCTCACAGAAGGTGGGGGGTGTCATACCCAAAACCAAGAGAAAATGGAACATCCTAACGGTGCCCACTTCATGTGGGAAAACAACGGTGCCCATGGCACAAATAGGTGGGCCTACACTACAGGCCTAAGGTGACCAGAAGGGTCTCTAGGGCTCACAGGAGGGGGGCAAGCTTTGGCCTATAGGGCCAAAGCTTCGTTAGTGCACTAACCTATGGCCAACTACCTAAACATGCTAGAATATATATTAAACTAAAAACTAATAACAAGATGTGTGTGGTGTGTAGCAGTTTCGATACATAATTAGAAATTTTTTTTACAAGTTGCAGAGATTATACCTGACCGTGGCGCAGCCATTTAAAAATTCCAAGCAAGCAAACGATCCACTGATTATCAACCCTGCAAGATTGTGGCGCAGCCACTTAAGAGCTTTAAGCAAGCGAATTGTTTACTGATTCTTGATCATGCGTAGCCCAGTGTACCTCGCAAGATAAGATAAAAGAAAAAATACACAAATGAGCGTAGATGCCATTCAGAAAATAAATGCAGGTAAATGAAAATGTGACTAACAGCAAATTTAATATTCACATTTATAAAATATACACATATTATTGCTAAAATATAAAACAATGCAGGGGTTCTCTAATTTGGCAGGGGTAATTGGCATCAAATAATAAAACAAAATATCGGCCTAACCTAGGACTAGGAGTCGTGTCCTAACAAACAAGCCTAGGTGTGTGTAGGCTGTGTGGTTTTAGGTGTGTCCTATGTAGGATGATTTAACTAAAGGTGTTTGTATTTTGATTTGTTGAAGGTTAAAGGGATGCTTTAATTTAAATATAAGTATTAATGTCTTAGGATTAATCTTAAAGATTTTATTTTAGTGTTTGATTGATTACTACCTTTGTTGCTCACCGAGGCCGTGAGGTTTGTTTCACCCTCCTTGGGGCTAACTTAATAGCCTCGTAGGCCTGGGTTACCCAGTAGTAACCAATTTTGTTGAATTATTTTAGTTTGTTATAAATTAAAAGAAAAGTAGATTAAGCAATCTATTATTGGTTAAGAGAGATTTCGTTGGTTGATTATTAATGAATTAAGGCATAACAAACCTAGGAAAATATGTCACTAATGTTTATGTTTTGAAGTCTCTATCCTATAAGGAGCATGCACCCTAAGTCTATGTTATCTAAGACTCGATCCTTAATTTTTTGTCCTTAGATGTCACTAATGTTATAGGGGATAAAATGAAGTTCATTTTCTAACCCTTCAAAACATTCGTACGTATCAACGGGCTTAGGGATCTAAAAGAAATAGAAAGATCCTAGTAATATTGAAGTTACTACAAGGCCCTAAGGGTGGGAGGCGTGCACACTGATGGCTCCTAAAGGCTATCTAAGTTTTAAGAAACTTACAGCACTGAGGGCTATGACCCAGTGGTAACGCCCGTAGCACCCCCACCGGAATGAATGGGGGTGACTGATTTGTTAAGGTAGGCTCCTTCGTCACAGCAACTCTGAAGAATCCCTTCTCCTTTGTTTTCCCAGATGTACCTCGCAAAACACAAACAAGCAAAGGAAGGGTGTATTAGAGCACATTAATATTAATTATATAAATGACCGAGCATTATTAAAGCGTTAACGTACCTTGTTATTTTCGGGCTTGTATACCGGTTGAGCCACTTTGCACCTTTGAACTTTCACATTTTTGCAAACACTTGATTTCAAAGCACAAATAAACAAGTAGTAGGAAAGCGAGGAAACTAAAAGAAAGACAACAATGCTGAAAGAAAAAGAAAATGAAAAGGGCGATATAGTAAAATAAATGTTAGCACCCTAAGGTTGGACATGCTTATTCAAAGCCAAGCATACCCCTAAAACGCTCTTCCCTTTAGTTCAATGTAACATGAGTAAAGAGAAAAGAGATTTAGATGCTATTTGTTGTCCCCACACTCCAAGAACAAGCATTCATATAACTCAGTGACCCACACTATATTCTATATGAAACCCAGAACAACGAAGGGGAAAACAAGCTCCCAAAACTAAAACATAAACAAGCAACTTTCATTTCACATTCAACCCAAACTCAACTTTAGAAATAAATACTAACAAGAGAAAGACAATTCATACACTAAATATCTATTTATTCTAAAAAGCAAAATACATTAAAGGGCTCTTAGAAATACCACTTTATCCCAAAAATGGCTTAAAGAATCTCCAACACAAAACCATACATAGAAATAATTTCAATCCCAAAGTAACAATTGTAAAACTTCATAAGCAAAGTGACCCAAATTCTCTCCATAAGAAATCCATAAAAAGTCTTTTCTGACACAAAACAAATGAAAGCTTTCCCTTTTGGAGTGGGGTATATCCATAAAAAAAAAACAAAATTCTCCGACAAGAGAGATTTCATAAAGCTTATCATCACAAAGCATTCATAAAACATATCATAAAACTTCTTAGTGCAAAAAAAACACTTTAAACGATCATACACGAAATACTCCTAAATAAATATTTACTTCTCCATACAAGTGCAAAGGAACATACTATCACATTTCTCCCACAAAACATAGCCTCAAGCAATACAAAACACTTTCTCAAAAAGGCGAAACTCATGATACCAAAAACTAATAGAATGCAGGAAGATGCTTTTGAAGATTGAGAATAATAACCAAAATTGTACTCCTCCAAACCCAACAACAAATGAACAACTTGTTTGATGTTGAATATCAACTAAATAGAGTTATAAGAAAGAAGTTTTGATGTCATTTGTTCTCCAAAGTTCAAGAAATATTTCAATACAATTGCTAACATGCTTTTCACATAAAACTCCAACAAGCAAAGAAGAATCTAGATATGCTCATGTTCAAACCTAACCTTATCATCCAAGTGAAATTAAAAGTAGAGGGGTAATTCAATGCCATTTCATTCTTTCCAAAGTCCAAGCTTTAATTCAAATTTGTAAACATGCCTTTCCAAACCAAGTAGCAAGCACATAAGTCATTTAACGTTGAAAACTCAACTAAAATGTAACCATAAGAAAGTATATTTGACGCTAACTTGCTTTCCAACATTCAAGAGAGTACTTCAAAAAAAAACATTGGACGAAACTCTTCATCAAAGTTCAAGTAAAACACCCTAACACCACAACGCAACATCGAATCAATTCTATATAAAAAAAAAATCACATTTGAAGCATAGGACATATAATTACTTTCCAACAAGTGATTTCTTTCCAACAAATTTCTAACTTTCACAACATAGGCTATCAAATATTCCAAGAGAGCTTGTCATCCAAATTCATAAACTTTGTTTTGTGCTAAACATTCAACAATTCTTCCCAAAGTTCCAAGATAAATGGCAATAAAGACCTCCGATTTTGTGCTTAGACATTTTCAGTGAAAACAATGCTTAATCATGAGAACATATTCCAAAAGAAAGAACACAAAGAACCTTGCCCTTTCATTTCAAAAGAAATCAATCCAACAACTTCTCAATATTCAATAGTAGAATAACATATCCTAGCCATTTTAAACCTCCTGAATCATAGTTCCTAGAAAATAAGGATCTCTTTGCTGATACCATGCTCTCTCTCTCTTTTTTAGCTAAGAAAAGGAGAGAGATCGGATCATAATATTTTTTTTACTAAATCAAGACATGAAATTAAACATACATGATACCAATTTAAATTTCCTAATGAAATCAAATAGCCTTTCTTTAGTAACATTTCACCAAACACTTGGTGTGCAATGTTTATAAGAGCACATGAAACAAGCTAGAATGAACATTCAACTTCCACACCTACTTGGTCTAAATCACATAAGTAGTCTACACAAAGCCTTCCACGTTTCATGTAATAACCAACTCAATAAGATGGTACATATGTATACGTTCAGGAAAGAAAACCAAGGAAGCATTAAGTTTCAGATTTTTTTTTTAAAGGATTCAAATGCCATCACTCTTGATTTCCATAGCTTCTTAAAGAGGGAAGCTAGATTGAGAGAAGATAAAGAAGAAGAGAGAAGAGGAAGATAAGAGAGCTATGGGGTAGAAGAAGAAGTAGAAGAAGACCAAGAAGAGGTAAGAAGAAGATACACCTGCAGCTAGAGAGGCGGCTCGGATCGACTAGGGGAGGCGGATCCTTGTCCTATCCGAAGGCGACAGAGGGGCTTCGGCCTAGCTGGAGGGCGCCAGGTTTGGCGAAGGCGAGGGTGGTTTGCGAACAGGCTGGGGGAGTTCGGCTCAGAAATCGGTCGGGCGAGAGATGAGCATAGGGGTCCGGCTGCTTCGTGAAACAGAGACTGTAGGGAGGGGGAGACCGAATGGGATTTTCATTTCTACGAATCTAAGGGCTAGATGGAGAGGAGTCGGGGGGTCTTCTGCTTGGACTTCCACGCCAACAGGAATCGAGAGGGGAGGAGGAGCTTCCACCTCTTGGTATTGTGCGAATCGAGAGGAGAACGGGAGGGTAGGGGTATTCGCCAATGAGAGCCCGAGTCGAGTGTCCCCTCTGCTAGCCGTGTGGAATGAGGTCTTCTTGCCTCTCAATCCTCTTCCCTCTGCCCTCTCGACTCTGGAGAAAGCACGTCAAAGCCGAAATAAGAAGCCCGCCATACCCCGCTTCTTGCTCCAGCCTTCTAAAACGTCACGCGAATAAGGCATGCTAGCTGCTTCGTATCTCTACCACGGCTGCTGAAGATCGCGAATGTCAGGAGAAGCGCTCAGATCAGCTGCCGATCTGATTCAAGCCATCCGATCTATTTCCTGATCTGATACAGGATTCCAATTCATTTAGAAAGTCGATTGGGTCCTAATAGAAGTTAGGTGGCACTCATGGGGCTGAAATCAGATCCAAACTAAATCCAATTTGACTCAATTAGGGTCAACTTAAGATCCGATTAGGTTTAATTGATTTAATTAAATAAAAATAGGCACAAATTAAAATCAATTTGGGTCAAATGGGGCTCGACGGGGCTAAGATAAATTGATCGAGGCTAAAAGAATCCTGCGAGTGTAATTCGAGTTGATTCGAGCTCAAATTAGACTCGACGGAGTCCAACTAAGTCATTCGAAGACGCTTGAGGGCAAATCGAACTAAAATGAGGTCAACAAACACAACCCCAATAGGTGCGGCGAACGAAAAGTGAACCGTACGTGTTGGCGTTGACCTCCTTAACTCTAAGAAGGTACAACCCAACAACCAACGAACGAGACTCACTAGGAAGATGCAACCCTAGACTCACTAGGAAGATGCAATCCTATGGTCAGCTAAGGAGACTCAAGGGACATACAATCATACAACAGTCATGCAATAAATATCCCACCATGCTATGATCACACAATCATACAATGATCATCCAAGTATGCATCAGTCACACACATGCGATAATCACTCAAGTATATAATGAAAATCAAATCATATAGCAATCACATAATCACATAATCATGCAGTAGATATATAATAACAATCTAATCATATCAAATCACATGCTAATAAGAAAATGATCACGTCATAATCACACAACAAATATATGTTCATACAACAAACATTTACTCCTATAATAATCGCACAATAATCTCATACTATGGCATGACCACACGATCATATGATAGTGCAATTATCATTCACTCATGCAATGATCATACGATCATGCAACAAAATCAAATATGTAACAATCATTCAATTATGCGATGAGCAATGCAAGATGTAATGATCACCTTAAAATCAAACAATCATGCAATGATCATGCACTCAATCAAGCAATGATCATACAAGCATGCGACAACCAATAATCAATAATATAACAATCACCTCACAACCAGATAATCACACAATAATCAATCAATAATGCAATGAACACAATCATGCAAACATGGTGGGACAAAAGGGTAGGAAGAAACCCAATATTCGCCTAGCCGGAACGACGAACAAGGACTACTCAAAACTCACCTAACTGGATCAAAACAGTAAGAAAGAGTAAGGAAAATAACTCAACAACCATTAGGCAAACTCAACAACCACTAGGGAAGTGAACAACCACTCTAAAAAGTCAACAACCACCCGACCGGAGGTCGAGGGTGAGAAAGGACAAGGGACACTCGATGATCACCTAGAACAAATGTCTAAGATAATGCGATGAAAGAGTTCAACAATAATTTCAAAATCATAGCGAATGGCAATGAGTAGCAATCAAAGGAAAGTAAGGAGAAAGAATAATCAAAGATAAATAAAGAAATCATTTATCTGCCTGACCACATCGCAACAGCAGAATAGAGAAAGGAGAAGGGAGTCCCACATCCACCTGACCATATTCGAAAACGGCGAATGGGGATAACTCGATGTTCGCCTGACCGAATTCGAAAACGACAGAACAAAGAGTAAAGGGAGAGGGAGTTCAACGTTCGTCTGACCAAATTCGAAAACGACGAATGAGAATAGTTCAATATCCACCTGACCAAATTCGAAAACAGTGAATAAAGAACCTACTCAATACACACCTAACCAAATTCGAAAACGGAGTGTAAAGAGCATCCCAGGATTTAATGTCCGCCTGACCAAATTCGAAAACGGCAGGACAAAAGAGAAAGAGCCCAACACTCACCTGACCAAATTCGAAAACGGTGAATGGGACGACTCAATGTTTGCCTGACCAAATTCGAAAACGGCGAAACAAAGAGTGAAAGAGAAAGGGGAATTCAACATCCGTCTGACCAAATTCGAAAACGACGAATGAGAATCGTTCAATATCCACCTGACCAAATTCGAAAACGGTGAATAAAGAACCTACTCAATACACACCTGACCAAATTCGAAAACGGAGTGTAAAGAGTATCCCAGGATCTAATGTCCGCCTGACCAAATTCGAAAATGGCGGGACAAAAGAGAAAAAGTCCAACACTCACCTGACCAAATTCGAAAACGGTGAATGGGACGACTCAATGTTTGCCTGACCAAATTCGAAAACGGCGAAACAAAGAGTGAAGAAAAGTCAACAACCCCCAAGCAGGAAATGAAAACAGGGGGAATGAAGAGGTGGTGAAGTATGCCTCCCAGGGACTCTGTCGGGCACCCAACCGAAAGGGGAAGTTCAGCATTCGTCTGACCAAATTCGAAAACGACGAATGAAAAACAGTTCGATATCCACCTGACCTGTATTCGAAAACAGTGGATAAAGAACAACTCATCACACACCTGACCAAATTCGAAAACGATGTGTAACAAGCTTCCCAGAAGTCTAATGTCTGCCTGACCATATTCGCAACAGCAGGACAAAAGAGAAAGAGTCCAACATTCGTCTGACCAAATTCGAAAACGACGAATGAGAATAGTTCAATATCCACCTGACCAAATTCGAAAACGGTGAATAAAAAACCTACTCAATACACACCCGACCAAATTCGAAAACGGAGTGTAAAGAGTATCCCAGGATCTAATGTCCGCCTGACCAAATTCGAAAACGGCGGGACAAAAGAGAAAAAGTCCAACACTCACCTGACCAAATTCGAAAACGGTGAATGGGACGACTCAATGTTTGCCTGACCAAATTCGAAAACGGCGAAACAAAGAGTGAAGAAAACTCAACAACCCCCAAGCAGGAAATAAAAAACAGGGGGAATGAAGAGGTGGTGAAGTATGCCTCCCAGGGACTCTGTCGGGCACCCAACCGAAAGGGGAAGTTCGGCATTCGTCTGACCAAATTCGAAAACGACGAATGCAAAATAGTCGATATCCACCTGACCTGTATTCGAAAACAGTGGATAAAGAACAACTCATCACACACCTGACCAAATTCAAAAATGATGTGTAACAAGCTTCCCAAAAGTCTAATGTCTGCCTGACCATATTCGCAACAGCAGAACAAAAGAGAAAGAGTCCAACATTCACCTGACCATATTCGCAACGGTGAACGAGGACAACCCAATGTTCGCCTGACCACATTCGCAACAGCGAGACAAAGGGTTAAAGAAAGGGGTGAATTCAACACTCACCTGACCAAATTCGAAAACGGCGAATGAGAACAGCTCAGTATCCACCTGACCATATTCGCAACAGCGAACAAAGAGCTTCCCCGAAAGTCTAATGCCTGCCTGACCATATTCGCAACAGCAGAGCAAAAGAAAAGAAAGGTCCAACATTCACCTGACCATATTCGCAACAGTGAATGAGGACAGCCCAATACTCACCTGACCAGATCGAAACAGTGAGTAAGAGCAAGGAAGAAAAGAATCAACTGTCTGCCTGACCAGATCGAAACAGCAGAACAGAAGGGCGGGTAAAGATCCCATATTCACCTGACCAGATCGAAACAGTGAATGGGAGAAACTCAATGTTTGCCTGACCAAATTCGAAAACGGCAAAACAAAGAGTAACAAGAGTGACAAAAAGGGACTTCCTGAACAAAGGAACCCCAAAAGTAACATCGAAGGGAGAACACCCCATACGGGTCTGTCCGTAGGGGGAGCACCAATATGGAAAGAAGATGAGTATTCTTATGCAAAATCAGAGAAACGATGTCATGACATCAATATGAGGAAGAACATAACAATCACATATAGAAAGATCAAGGGAATGAACCTAACTAAGAAATAGAATCAGGACTTGAATGGGAGAGTGACTCCCAAACAAGTGAACCAAAACAACAACTTGAATGGGATAGTGGATCCCGAACAAGTGGACAAAGCTCAACAACTTGAATGGGATGGTGACTCCCAAACAAGTGGGGAAAGAGAGACGACTTGAATGGGATGGTGACACCCAAACAAGTGAACAAAACTCAACAACTTGAATGGGATAGTGGATCCCAAACAAGTGAATAAAACTCAACAGCTTGAATGGGATAGTGGATCTCAAACAAGTGGACAAAACTCAATAACTTGAATGGGATAGTGGATCCCAAACAAGTGGACAAAACCAACAACCTGAATGGGAGGGTGGCTCCCAAACAAGTGAGAAAACTCAACAACTTGAATGGGAGAGTGACTCTCAAATAAGTGGATAAAAACCAACAACTTGAATGGGATAGCGGCTCTCAAACAAGTAAGAAAACTCAACAACTTGAATGGGAGAGTGACTCTCAAACAAGTGGATAAAAACCAACAACTTGAATGGGATAGCGGCTCCCAAACAAGTAGATAAAAACTCAACAACTTGAATGGGATAGTGGATCCCAAACAAGTGGACAAAACTCAATAACTTGAATGAGAGGGTGGCTCCCAAACAAGTGAGAAAACTCAACAACTTGGGAGAGTGGCTCCCAAACAAGTGAACAAAAACCAACAACTTGAATGGGATCGTGACTCCCAAACAAGTGAGCAAAGAGAGATGACTTGAATGGGATGGTGGCTCCCAAGCAAGTGAATAAACCCAACAACCTGAATGGGAGGGTGGCTCCCAAACAAGTGAACAAAGAGAGACGACTTGAATGGGATAGTGGCTCCCAAACAAGTGAACAAAACAACGACGTGAATGGGATAGTGGCTCCCAAACAAGTGAACAAAACTCAACAACTTGAATGGAATAGTGGATCCCAAACAAGCGAACAAAGAGAGACGACTTGAATGGGATAGTGGCTCCCAAACAAGTGAACAAAACAACGACTTGAGTGGGATAGTGGATCCCAAACAAGTGAACAAAACTCAACAACTTGAATGGGAGAGTGACTCCCAAACAAGAAATGACGGCATATAGAATATCAAGAGAATAAATGCACACCAAATGGTCATTTCTAAGCAAAACAACCATGACTCAAAACAACCAGGATTCAAAAAGAGAGTGCAATCGGGGAAAGGATCACATCAGTCCATAAGAATAAGATATAATCAAATGTTGGGATCAAAAATTTTCATGCATGAATTTTCAAAAGGATAAGGTGAATATTTAAACATACTCAATAGTAGAAACACTAAGAGATGTTAAATACTCACCAATTAATTGAGATAAGTTTGATTAATATATATTTTTAAAGAGTAGAAATTTAATCAAAGAGTAGGAGCATTATTTTTAAGAATGAAAAATTTACCTCTTGATTATATGAACCCAGTCAAAAATGATAAATGGGACCAAATTTGAAAATTCAGTAAGAAGTTGGTTGGCTCCATCTAAACCCAAAAAGATTAGGGATTTAAAATTTGCTAACCCAAGTCAAGCTCCCTACAAGCCAAACTGGGTTCTCTCCCTTAGACATGAAATTTTTGAATTGAAATCTAACTCAAAAGAGATTTAAATTAGAGAAAGAAATTGAATCTTCTTCAACCTTCTTGCATGAAAAATATCTTATATCTTATAGAATATCATTGCATAATGATGAATCCAAAGTCATGATTTTCAAACTCAGGTATCAAAAATATCAAAAGACACATGAGTTTTCTGAGATTTAAAGATTTACAAGAAAGGGAAGTCAATTACTTATTCATTTTGGGCTCATTTTGTGCCTCTTTCTTAATTTTGATGTACTTTGTACATCCTTTCACTTTTGATACACTTTGTGCATCTTTCAAATTTGGCGCACTTTGCGCATCTTTTCATTTTTGGCGCATTTTGCGCATCTTTTCATTTTTGGCGCACTTTGCGCATCTTTTCATTTTTATAATTGACTTCCTTTCTAAATCTCTAAAAAAAGATTTTCTCAGTTGTGAAATTATCTTTCAAACATAAGAGAAGAAAACTCACTCTCTTATGTAAGGAAGAAAAATTCACAAAACAAACTCGATCCTATGATACAGGTGAACAACCTGATTAAGAAAATTATAAGGTAGATTCATTGGTATGCAAAAGATGCCTACAAGATAGAAAATTGCAAGATGATGGAGAAAATTTTCATTTATATGCCCAATTTCAATTTGACATAGATTTTAATTCAAAAATGAGAATCACCCGATACAAGGAATGGGCGGGAGGAGACATACTCTTTCATAGATCATCAAAAATTTTCTTCTCTAAGTGTTTAAAGGAGTCAACCAACAACACTTCATATTTTAAATAAAATAGGGGTAAATTTTCATTAAGAAAAATAAGTCCCATACTCTCTAAGAAAAATTTTCTCAAAAGTTTGTCTTTTATTTGAAACCCTCAAACTTTTCTCAAATTAATTTTTCATTTTGAAAACTTTCCATATGTCAAATTTAAGGATCCCACCATTAAAGATAAAATCTGGATTCTTATTTAGACTGATATGGATCAAGACCCAATCTAAAAGGCTAAAATTAGAGAGATGATGGAGAGTAGAGTTTATGTCAAGTATATGAATCATGTAATCAAAAATAGAATATGGACTTTCATTTGAAATGATATAGATCAAAATTAGGTCTAAAAGAATTCCAACTAGGAATTGATTGAAATTGAAATTTTGATTTGAGTAAGGAGAATTGAAACAGATTGATCTGGATTTGAATTTGATAATTACGAACAAAGATCTAATAAACTCAAAATTTTAATTAAATCTTTATGCATTAAAAACATCTAATCTTCATTAAGAATGCAGAGAAGAGAGTGGAATAAAAGTGAGGAACATAAACCATGCACCAAACTAGGAATACCTACAGAAGAGAATAATACAGCATCCAAAGATGGAGAGAGAAACTTGTCCCACCGTGGTCGCCAGAAATCTGTGGGTCTCCGAAAGGATTCTGCTCGTGGGGAACAGAATGTGAAGGGTACGACCGCACTATCCCGTAGGACAAAATGATCGTAGGCCTTTACACTCTACCCAAGCAGGCCAATGGAAGAGCAGATGGAGTCATACATACGATTAGCCATAGAGGATAGGGGCTTTCGCCTACACACCTCGATGGATAATAATATATATGACCCAAAATATCACGAGATTTCCCCCATTCGATACATCAGCTCGAATGGGGTTTATTTGATGTGGGGATCAGTCTCCCACGGGCGCAAGCCCCCGTGGTTAATTACATCTTAGGCCTTGGCCTAAGAAAACTCTCGATTAGGGACGCTGTATTATTCTCTTCTTAATTTGGTGTACAGAAAAAGTTCCTAAGTTATATTCCAAAGGTGATAAACTCTTCTCTTTATCCTTAGTGGTGATTAAATATTTTTAAATGTATAAAGATATGATTAAAATTTTGAGTTTAAAAGATCAAAAATCAGATTACTATCCTAAGAGAAATAACAGACTCAGAATTCATCAAAGATGAAAAGAAACACATTGAGGGGTGTACAATCTGGGCTTATGCTTGCCTGGAGTGAGCTGCCAGCTAACATCCTAAACACAATCAATCGCCCTACATGTATGTAAGATAAGGAGGCTCTATCCTAAGGAATCAAGAATTTTTAGTTCAGAGGTTTAAATCAGGGGCTCTGTAATATGCAAACAAATCTATCTAGCGCCATATATGATGCATGAGACGGATGTATAAGTGAAAGTGTTCTAAAGATTACTAAGAGACAATGTGACATTTTTATTTGAGTAACGCTAATGCAATGCATGTATGTAGGCGGAGTGCGCTGTGGAGTAAAGTGTATAAAAATGAATGCATGACATTCAGAGTACATAAAATAAATAAATAAACACACCAAGGATACCCTCCAGGCAAGGTATCCTCATCACATCACAATAGAAAATCATCCTAGCGGTGCCCACTTCGTGTGGGAAAACAACGATGCACATGGCACAAGTAGGTGGCCTACACTACAGGCCTAAATGACCCTAATGGTCTCTAAGGCTCACAGAAGGTGGGGGGTGTCATACCCAAAACCAAGAGAAAATGGAACATCCTAACGGTGCCCACTTCATGTGGGAAAACAACGGTGCCCATGGCACAAATAGGTGGGCCTACACTACAGGCCTAAGGTGACCAGAAGGGTCTCTAGGGCTCACAGGAGGGGGGCAAGCTTTGGCCTATAGGGCCAAAGCTTCGTTAGTGCACTAACCTATGGCCAACTACCTAAACATGCTAGAATATATATTAAACTAAAAACTAATAACAAGATGTGTGTGGTGTGTAGCAGTTTCGATACATAATTAGAAATTTTTTTTACAAGTTGCAGAGATTATACCTGACCGTGGCGCAGCCATTTAAAAATTCCAAGCAAGCAAACGATCCACTGATTATCAACCCTGCAAGATTGTGGCGCAGCCACTTAAGAGCTTTAAGCAAGCGAATTGTTTACTGATTCTTGATCATGCGTAGCCCAGTGTACCTCGCAAGATAAGATAAAAGAAAAAATACACAAATGAGCGTAGATGCCATTCAGAAAATAAATGCAGGTAAATGAAAATGTGACTAACAGCAAATTTAATATTCACATTTATAAAATATACACATATTATTGCTAAAATATAAAACAATGCAGGGGTTCTCTAATTTGGCAGGGGTAATTGGCATCAAATAATAAAACAAAATATCGGCCTAACCTAGGACTAGGAGTCGTGTCCTAACAAACAAGCCTAGGTGTGTGTAGGCTGTGTGGTTTTAGGTGTGTCCTATGTAGGATGATTTAACTAAAGGTGTTTGTATTTTGATTTGTTGAAGGTTAAAGGGATGCTTTAATTTAAATATAAGTATTAATGTCTTAGGATTAATCTTAAAGATTTTATTTTAGTGTTTGATTGATTACTACCTTTGTTGCTCACCGAGGCCGTGAGGTTTGTTTCACCCTCCTTGGGGCTAACTTAATAGCCTCGTAGGCCTGGGTTACCCAGTAGTAACCAATTTTGTTGAATTATTTTAGTTTGTTATAAATTAAAAGAAAAGTAGATTAAGCAATCTATTATTGGTTAAGAGAGATTTCGTTGGTTGATTATTAATGAATTAAGGCATAACAAACCTAGGAAAATATGTCACTAATGTTTATGTTTTGAAGTCTCTATCCTATAAGGAGCATGCACCCTAAGTCTATGTTATCTAAGACTCGATCCTTAATTTTTTGTCCTTAGATGTCACTAATGTTATAGGGGATAAAATGAAGTTCATTTTCTAACCCTTCAAAACATTCGTACGTATCAACGGGCTTAGGGATCTAAAAGAAATAGAAAGATCCTAGTAATATTGAAGTTACTACAAGGCCCTAAGGGTGGGAGGCGTGCACACTGATGGCTCCTAAAGGCTATCTAAGTTTTAAGAAACTTACAGCACTGAGGGCTATGACCCAGTGGTAACGCCCGTAGCACCCCCACCGGAATGAATGGGGGTGACTGATTTGTTAAGGTAGGCTCCTTCGTCACAGCAACTCTGAAGAATCCCTTCTCCTTTGTTTTCCCAGATGTACCTCGCAAAACACAAACAAGCAAAGGAAGGGTGTATTAGAGCACATTAATATTAATTATATAAATGACCGAGCATTATTAAAGCGTTAACGTACCTTGTTATTTTCGGGCTTGTATACCGGTTGAGCCACTTTGCACCTTTGAACTTTCACATTTTTGCAAACACTTGATTTCAAAGCACAAATAAACAAGTAGTAGGAAAGCGAGGAAACTAAAAGAAAGACAACAATGCTGAAAGAAAAAGAAAATGAAAAGGGCGATATAGTAAAATAAATGTTAGCACCCTAAGGTTGGACATGCTTATTCAAAGCCAAGCATACCCCTAAAACGCTCTTCCCTTTAGTTCAATGTAACATGAGTAAAGAGAAAAGAGATTTAGATGCTATTTGTTGTCCCCACACTCCAAGAACAAGCATTCATATAACTCAGTGACCCACACTATATTCTATATGAAACCCAGAACAACGAAGGGGAAAACAAGCTCCCAAAACTAAAACATAAACAAGCAACTTTCATTTCACATTCAACCCAAACTCAACTTTAGAAATAAATACTAACAAGAGAAAGACAATTCATACACTAAATATCTATTTATTCTAAAAAGCAAAATACATTAAAGGGCTCTTAGAAATACCACTTTATCCCAAAAATGGCTTAAAGAATCTCCAACACAAAACCATACATAGAAATAATTTCAATCCCAAAGTAACAATTGTAAAACTTCATAAGCAAAGTGACCCAAATTCTCTCCATAAGAAATCCATAAAAAGTCTTTTCTGACACAAAACAAATGAAAGCTTTCCCTTTTGGAGTGGGGTATATCCATAAAAAAAAAAACAAAATTCTCCGACAAGAGAGATTTCATAAAGCTTATCATCACAAAGCATTCATAAAACATATCATAAAACTTCTTAGTGCAAAAAAAACACTTTAAACGATCATACACGAAATACTCCTAAATAAATATTTACTTCTCCATACAAGTGCAAAGGAACATACTATCACATTTCTCCCACAAAACATAGCCTCAAGCAATACAAAACACTTTCTCAAAAAGGCGAAACTCATGATACCAAAAACTAATAGAATGCAGGAAGATGCTTTTGAAGATTGAGAATAATAACCAAAATTGTACTCCTCCAAACCCAACAACAAATGAACAACTTGTTTGATGTTGAATATCAACTAAATAGAGTTATAAGAAAGAAGTTTTGATGTCATTTGTTCTCCAAAGTTCAAGAAATATTTCAATACAATTGCTAACATGCTTTTCACATAAAACTCCAACAAGCAAAGAAGAATCTAGATATGCTCATGTTCAAACCTAACCTTATCATCCAAGTGAAATTAAAAGTAGAGGGGTAATTCAATGCCATTTCATTCTTTCCAAAGTCCAAGCTTTAATTCAAATTTGTAAACATGCCTTTCCAAACCAAGTAGCAAGCACATAAGTCATTTAACGTTGAAAACTCAACTAAAATGTAACCATAAGAAAGTATATTTGACGCTAACTTGCTTTCCAACATTCAAGAGAGTACTTCAAAAAAAAACATTGGACGAAACTCTTCATCAAAGTTCAAGTAAAACACCCTAACACCACAACGCAACATCGAATCAATTCTATATAAAAAAAAAATCACATTTGAAGCATAGGACATATAATTACTTTCCAACAAGTGATTTCTTTCCAACAAATTTCTAACTTTCACAACATAGGCTATCAAATATTCCAAGAGAGCTTGTCATCCAAATTCATAAACTTTGTTTTGTGCTAAACATTCAACAATTCTTCCCAAAGTTCCAAGATAAATGGCAATAAAGACCTCCGATTTTGTGCTTAGACATTTTCAGTGAAAACAATGCTTAATCATGAGAACATATTCCAAAAGAAAGAACACAAAGAACCTTGCCCTTTCATTTCAAAAGAAATCAATCCAACAACTTCTCAATATTCAATAGTAGAATAACATATCCTAGCCATTTTAAACCTCCTGAATCATAGTTCCTAGAAAATAAGGATCTCTTTGCTGATACCATGCTCTCTCTCTCTTTTTTAGCTAAGAAAAGGAGAGAGATCGGATCATAATATTTTTTTTACTAAATCAAGACATGAAATTAAACATACATGATACCAATTTAAATTTCCTAATGAAATCAAATAGCCTTTCTTTAGTAACATTTCACCAAACACTTGGTGTGCAATGTTTATAAGAGCACATGAAACAAGCTAGAATGAACATTCAACTTCCACACCTACTTGGTCTAAATCACATAAGTAGTCTACACAAAGCCTTCCACGTTTCATGTAATAACCAACTCAATAAGATGGTACATATGTATACGTTCAGGAAAGAAAACCAAGGAAGCATTAAGTTTCAGATTTTTTTTTTAAAGGATTCAAATGCCATCACTCTTGATTTCCATAGCTTCTTAAAGAGGGAAGCTAGATTGAGAGAAGATAAAGAAGAAGAGAGAAGAGGAAGATAAGAGAGCTATGGGGTAGAAGAAGAAGTAGAAGAAGACCAAGAAGAGGTAAGAAGAAGATACACCTGCAGCTAGAGAGGCGGCTCGGATCGACTAGGGGAGGCGGATCCTTGTCCTATCCGAAGGCGACAGAGGGGCTTCGGCCTAGCTGGAGGGCGCCAGGTTTGGCGAAGGCGAGGGTGGTTTGCGAACAGGCTGGGGGAGTTCGGCTCAGAAATCGGTCGGGCGAGAGATGAGCATAGGGGTCCGGCTGCTTCGTGAAACAGAGACTGTAGGGAGGGGGAGACCGAATGGGATTTTCATTTCTACGAATCTAAGGGCTAGATGGAGAGGAGTCGGGGGGTCTTCTGCTTGGACTTCCACGCCAACAGGAATCGAGAGGGGAGGAGGAGCTTCCACCTCTTGGTATTGTGCGAATCGAGAGGAGAACGGGAGGGTAGGGGTATTCACCAATGAGAGCCCGAGTCGAGTGTCCCCTCTGCTAGCCGTGTGGAATGAGGTCTTCTTGCCTCTCAATCCTCTTCCCTCTGCCCTCTCGACTCTGGAGAAAGCACGTCAAAGCCGAAATAAGAAGCCCGCCATACCCCGCTTCTTGCTCCAGCCTTCTAAAACGTCACGCGAATAAGGCATGCTAGCTGCTTCGTATCTCTACCACGGCTGCTGAAGATCGCGAATGTCAGGAGAAGCGCTCAGATCAGCTGCCGATCTGATTCAAGCCATCCGATCTATTTCCTGATCTGATACAGGATTCCAATTCATTTAGAAAGTCGATTGGGTCCTAATAGAAGTTAGGTGGCACTCATGGGGCTGAAATCAGATCCAAACTAAATCCAATTTGACTCAATTAGGGTCAACTTAAGATCCGATTAGGTTTAATTGATTTAATTAAATAAAAATAGGCACAAATTAAAATCAATTTGGGTCAAATGGGGCTCGACGGGGCTAAGATAAATTGATCGAGGCTAAAAGAATCCTGCGAGTGTAATTCGAGTTGATTCGAGCTCAAATTAGACTCGACGGAGTCCAACTAAGTCATTCGAAGACGCTTGAGGGCAAATCGAACTAAAATGAGGTCAACAAAAAAAAGTAAATTGTCTTCTCATTTGACAAACTAAACTTTATTATTTTATTCCAACATTCAATTATATCAAAATATTTAACTAACCAGTTCATTCCCAAAATAATATTAAAAGTTTTAATAGGAACCAAAATCAGTTCTGTTAAAAATTATGACCTTGAATATTTAGATTCAGAAAACACTTTATATTGGCTTGCAAACTATCCCTCATTGGCATCATAACACATAAGGTAGGTGTAAAGCATGCAATCTCAACAGATAAGTCAGCATAAAAATTTTCAGAAGTAAATGACTGGGAGGCACCATAATTAAAAAGAACTCTGCCAAATTTATTCAAAATTAGAAGAATACATGTGATAACCTCTTCTGAATCTTTGGATTCCTAGAGTATAATGACAAACACTCTAGCTTTCACTATTGGATTACCTTAAACATCTAATGCTTCTCCTCTTAGTTGAACTGGCAGCTTCCCTTATACTGTTGGCTTTACTTGAATTGAATCTTCCTAGCCTGATTTCCTTCTAAATATATCTGATGTTGTCCCTATTCTTGATATCCCTGTGGCCTAACATTATTTCTTTTCTCCTGAGGGTAGTCCACTTTACGATGACCTAATTTGCTGCATCTAAAACATTTTCTATAATTCACTAAATACTGGCCAGAATGTTTCTTCCTGCATTGATCACACAGAGGTTTCTCAGGTTGACTCTATTTCTGCTTAATATCAACTTTTAGTTTCTTGTTTTTGAATTGTTCATCTTTCTTAAATATCTTTCTTTTTGTCTACTTATTGTTGCTCCCAACTATGCTTAGAAAAACTCAATTCATTTTCAATTCTCCTATCTCTCTCCACTAAGATGAGAATTTATTGATATCAAATGGTGCCAATGTTAGTCGCAGCTTGTCCCTGAGACCTCTAAAAAATCTACGGTATTTTTTCTCTGGGGTGCTGACATAATGAGGTGCATAGCATGATAGAGAAGTGAACAGTGCTTCATATTCCATCAATATTTTTGAACCCTAAGTCAGATTAAAGAATTTGTCTTGCAGAGCTAGTATGTCTGAAGGAGGAATAAACCAATCTATGAATATCCTCACAAAATCATTCCACTCTATGCTGGTGATAGGCATCAGTCCAAATATCTCTCTATGCTTTGCTTGGCACCATCTTTCAGCCTCTCGTTCCAAAACAAATGTGGCCAACACTACCCTTCTTTTCTCAGGACAAATCATACCATCCAGGATCTTCCCTATTTTAAACAACAAATCTTCAGCTTTTATTGGATCACTTGCACCTTTGAAGGCTAGCGGTTTAAACATCTGAAATAATTTCAAATGTCGATTCACTTCACTGCCAAATTCAGATCTGGGTCCGCTGCTAGTAGAAAACTTCTCCATAAATGTTAGTTTTTCAACCACTTGTGAGATTAGATGCACAATATCATGAAGTTCCTTAGACTTATTCCACTCATTCATTTCTGTTTCGATATCTGGCCTGGATGACAAGCCATTCAATCTTTCTAGCAATTCCTTAGGCATATTTATCTGAAAATACACATATATTAACAATTTATATAATATAATTGATCATTTCATTTTTTTTAACTATGTTATGCATATATTAAAATGAATAAACAATTCAATTTAACTTCAATCCAACCTATAGCTCCATATAAATCAACATTTTATCTCATCCTACTTCATTTCTAAATCCAACTATGCTTTCTTTAGATTTGATTTGGCTCTGATACCACTTTCTGTCAACGTGGAGTGTAACAGAGAAGGAGAATTTGGAGAGATGTATCTCTTACTAACACCCATCTTGAAATACTTCTATTAGAATCAACTGAGTAGGAAATAACTTATCCAGATAATCCCAACACATTAAGGTTTTTCAATTCTCAATTGGAGTAGAGATTTTATAACTGGAATTAATGCTATCACAATCATATAAAATGTGAGGTTGCAATCATATAAAGTGTCACTATTTCTCATAACATAATTCGAGTATCTCACCTCGTTCTGTAAGCTAGTTGAGTAACTTTGTTCATCTGAAATATCCCAATCTCTTTTCCTTTATATACAACCTAAAATATAAGTTTTCATCATTTATGTATGCATGCATAATAATAAAATAACACAACTTACATGAAAAAGTCATTTTTCTTAGAGGTTTACCGGAAATAAAGTCATTTAACCCAAATTCTCACGTCCTACTCCCTTCCTTTCCTTCCAATTTTATTTTCTTTATTATTTTCTGAATTTCCTCCCATTGCCTTACTGATTTAGCAACTACTCTAGCTTCCCTCACCTAATTGCAGCAATACAACAGCAGTCTTACTCAATTTTAGCACTTAATTTCAGTAACAAGGCAGCAGTCTTCCCAATTTTAGCAACACTGCAGCAGTTCCCTAATAGCAGCCTTTATTCTTCTCTCTACTGATTTCATCAATTACTGATTTAAGCACAGAAACACAGATTTCACCACCTCAAACACTGATTTCAGCCCTTAGCTTACTGTTTTCTGTTATGAACTTTGGATTACAGCAAAATACATCAAATAACCTAACTGATTTCACAATTTACTATAGATTACAGCCTACAGAAACCTTAATGTTTTCTATTTCTTACCTTAAGCTTTGCTGAATTCTTCCTCTACAACAGCCTTAATGTTTGTTGAATTCCTCTACAACATCCTACAGTAGTAGCTTCCCCATTCTTCTTGCTCGCGACAGCAAACAGAACAACGAAAGGTTGAGAGGAATGGAAGGGAGAAAATATCAAGTTCTTGATATACTACTAAATTAATACCCTGATATTATTCCACTAACTCCACTTTCCTTTACACCAGCTGTGTAATTTAAATCAGCCGTTGCATAATCATTTTAGTGGATAGGAAATGCTTGGGTTAGTGGAATGCATGCTTAAGTTAGTGGATAGGTTTATGCTGCAGGTAATTAAATAATTTAAACTTAATTAATAGGTGATTAGGAAATTAAACACCTTAAGTTTAATTACTCTGAAATGTGTTATGCTTGTAATTTAGGTATACTCCTATATATCAAAATGCTCGAAATAAAAATAGGATTTAATGAAAATATATTTGATGTGCTATTGAGGAATTAAAAAAAAATGTAATAACTTTTCATAACTCATAGCGCCTATCCTCATCATAAGAGTTGTCTTCCGTAGTTCATAATTATTATATTGTATTAAAATCTTCTCTAATTGTAAGAAAACTCTCATTTTAGTCATTGATTTTTCCTTTTGTATTGTCCTCAATTAATTTGTATTTTAATCTTCATTCAACTCTAAGATATTAACGTTTTATTTGGAACGGCGGCTATAACTTCTTATAAAAGTAATTGTAAAACTATTACAAAGAAAATAACTTTTTGAAAGTCATTACAAAAATACAGCTTTCTAACATAAAAATTTCTTGAAAATAACAATAAAGCAATAACCAAATAGAACTTTTATAATGATTTGAAAGTTGACCCAAACGGATCCTAAATTATCTTTATCATATATTCTCTATCATAAAATATTGATAAAAATATAAATTGGGCGAAAGATATTACAGACAATACCAATCTTGTATATTGTTGAATTTGAAAGTCATCATAGAAATATCATTTCATTTGCCATTGTCTTATTACAATTAGGATCTATATTTGCCAGATTCTTATTACAAATAATGCCTAATAAAAACGTCACATTTTGTTCTATTCTGAAGAAGAAAAATTTTCAGAATATTCAACTTACAAAATCCAAACGTTCGTCCCCTAAACCCTAAATAAATTGCAAGATGGGCGGCAGTTGCTACGTAATTCAATATGAATATATAATAAGGCTCTATGTTGATATTTTCCATTATTTTGTCAGCATCTGAGATGAATATATTATAAGCTGCCCTCAACCAACTTGACAAAATCATCGAAACCAATGAGCCCATCTCCATCTTCATCATACAATGCAATCATCTTCTTACATGAATCCAACTCAAATCCTGCTTCGCCTTCCCTTCCAAATCCCAAATTATACAGAACTCTCTGCAACTCCTCCGCATCCACATGGCCATCGCCGTTCTCATCAAAAACTGCAAAAGCTTCCTTTGCTTCATCCAAGCTCGGTTCTTGATCCTGAAACAGAGCAGTAATTTCTTCTGCCTTACACACCGTCTTCTTCATGAACTCATTGTCATGGAAAGGAAGTCCAATATTTTTCATGACATTGTTAATTTCCTGCATGCTAATGCTGGCTTGATCGTCTGTTTCAGGCTCTGCTCTCTTTGAAGGAAATGCGACAAAAGATAGGAGTTTTGAGGAGAGTTTGCGGGAACAAGAGAGAAGGATGGAGATTGATTCTAAGATGAAGAACCATAGATCAATCTCTGTTGATAGCTTCTCCATTTCTTCTTCTGCTAGCCTTCTGTGCAACAGACAAGAGGCTTTATGGGTTTTACGTGCGACTTTTGTTGATATTTATAGTTAATATAATATATGTTTTAAGTGCGACTTTTGTTGTTTTTGTGGGAAAAGCTTGAAGTCTAAAGACCAAATTAAGCAACACGCGGCAACCGTTGCATCAAACATTGAAAGATGTGTTTGTTGGCACCGCCTTAGCAAAAACTTAAGATCACATGCAATATAACATAAAATAAACTAATTAAATTTTATGATAAAATGTATATACAAATCAAAATATTAAAAAAAATAAAGTTTTAAGAAAATGCAGTTGAATTATAATCAAATAACCCCACCGAGCTTAGCTGGGTTGGTGGGTGAGCATGGTTGGAAACCTCCGACTCATGTTCGAATCCCCTCTCATGCGACATGACCCCTTAAGTGGGGAGAAAATAACTGCGGGTCCTGCACCTGTGGGACTGGTTGCTAGTAGGCTCGCTGAGGGATTAGTTACACAGCCAAGCACCTCCTAAGAAAGATGACAGCATGTAGCTACCCCTGTTCCAGGAAAAAATGATAATCAAATAATATGAAGCCCGTTGAGTGCCACAAAGCGGTGATTGGTGGTGCATACGTGGGTGTGACAAACACCTCTTGTTCAAATAAAAATCTTTCTATGAAATCTATGCTAGACGTTGTTGCTCTTTGAAAAATAAATAAATAAATAAATAACTCACAAATATTTCTTAAATATATATGTTTTTTCAAGGAAAAAGATTTGTGTCAGAGTTTGCTGTGGTAAACTATATCAGGGCAATATTAAAAGCTAATAGATTTATTTTAAGATTAGTGTAAAATAAAACTTTAATATATAATATTAATTTTAAATAATTGAATAAATTTTAATTTTATTTTAATATAATTTATATTAAAATATTTTGATATAATTTTTTATTTTTTTTCCTCCCCTTCTGTCGCAGAAAGACAGAAACACATTCCTTAAGACTCTCTTCTTACTCTGTCCTTTCTGTCAGACTTCTTCCCTTCTTCTTTTCTTCATTTTCATTTCTGTATAGTTAAATAACACAATATTTCTTTTTCTCAACAGAACTTATCAGCAGAATCAATGGAGAATAAGAACCCCATGAGCACAAAGGGAGAGAAAAAGAGAGAGAGAGAGAGAGATGATGATGAGGAGAGAAGAAATCCAAGCTGTGACGGGGAAGATGGGATTATTCAGTAAGGAAGATGAGGAACTGAAGGAGGTGATAAGAGAAGATGAGATGGAAGGCATGTTTGAGGAGAAAGAACCGAGTTAGGAGGAAGTGAAGGAAGCATTTGGCGTGTTTGATGAGCATGGGGATAGCTTTAATTTGTTGATGCAGAGGAAGAAAAGTTTCCTTTTTCCCTCCCATTTGAGTTTGAACTCAAATTCAATTTTACAAATTTAAGAAAACGCATAAGTCGGGTCATTTATTATAAAAAAGTTGGGATAATATTCGTAAGAAGTGTTAGGAGTTGCAGCAATAAAATTAAGAAAACAGTTAGAAATTAAAATTTAAGGGGCTATTTAAAAGTATTTTAAATACACGGGTTTTGAAAATATTGATTTTTGGTCTGAAGTAAAAGAAATGAAGAATAAATTTTTAAAATATTTGGAATAATTTTGACGTATTTGAAAGCCGTTAGATTTAGCCAAGTTTCAAATGCATTGTAAATTCTCTACCTCTATAGCGGACAATTGCCACCGCTTGTCGACTTCGATATTGGGTATTCCATAGCATTCATTTTGGTTCAATCCAAATAAGAACAAAATAATCACATGTAATTATTTTACGCTCATTCAAATAACTTTAAAATTTTCGAATAGGTTGTATTCCTTTTATATTATATTTTATTTTACTGTATAATCATTTTTCAATGTGTTATTGTTTAAATCACCTTCATATTTTTATTATTTTTAAAGATAATTTTTAATAATTAAGTACAATTTTTTACAACAATATCAGCTAAATAATCTGATTTTAAAATATATCAAAACTAAATATATTTCTACAATTACTTTTCGAAACAGTTAAAGCCATAAAAAAAAACATAAAATCTCTCTACTATCATGAGAAATTGATAAGCAAGCGGACATATCAAACTGCACTTATGTTCCCACTACTTTTGTCCAACAGACCACTTTTCGTTGAACTAGCCTTATCACCATCCACCTCTAACTGCTTTAATCAAAACCGTATAAATCATTATCTGTACTGGTTTATATAGTGATGTGAGTATACAGTAAATAATTACAATGAAATGAGAAAAGCTTTCCTTTCTCTATTTCTCTTCTCTTCTTTGCTTGCACTTGTATTTACCCGATTGTCTTAGGTGTTCGCAACTCCTGCCACAGACGAAGAAGATGAAGCAGTTCAACATGGTATCAGAGAGCTAGTGCCCTATGGCCTGATATCTTTTTTTTTCTTCCTCCTCATGGAAAACCCCTCTCAATTGTCTACCTCATCTCAATCTCTGCATGTTCTCAAAATGGATGATATTTCGATTCCATCTCAGCTAAAATTTCTTATGACTAATGTGAAATCTGTGCTCAACATTCAACTTACAACCGAAAATTACCCTTTATGGAAATCTCAAATCCTAAAATTGTTTATCGAAATTATTTCTAATCCTGAATACTATACATGGTTAGTTGTTGATCAAAATCTTGCAGTAGTGTTGTATTCCACAATTTCTCCTACCTTCTTACCATATGTTTTGAACCTTGATTCATGTTTTCAAATAAGGTAGACGATTTAGCATTGTTTGCAATCGACGAATCGCTCTTGTATGCACCATATATCTATCAAAGATAAATCTACGATGCAGTATCTCTCCGAAATTAAAAGCAAGGTTGATGCCATTGGACCCTCCGGCTCGCCATTTCCACTCGAAGACATTATCCTATACACACTGAATGGCTTGCCAAGCTCTAATCAGGCATTTAAAACTGCAATTCGTACCAACTTGAATCCAATTAGTTTAAATGATTTCTATGCTCTTCTCTGTAGTGAAGAGCTCAATTTAGCCGTCGAGTCAGTTCGTGAGCTCTCTGTATCTTCAAAACCTATACAGGCGTTTGTTGTTCAACGAGGTCGAGCTCTTGGTCATGGTTTTCATGGCCGCTCTTCTACTCAACCTCCTTGCGCGCACACCACTTTCAGTCGCGGTTCTGCTTCATCTCTTTCTTTTGTAGAATGCCAAATATGTGGAAAGACGGGTCACTCTGCGTTTAAATGCTGGCATCGTGGAGATTTTTCTTATCATCCACCAGTTTCTGCTTATTCAGCCGATGTAGCTTCGCATTCTTCAGAATGGCTATTAGACACATGAGCTACATCACATTTAACTGCTGACTTGACTCAAATGTACCATTCCAAACCATACAAAGGAACTCAGCAGGTCATGATCAGCAATGGTGAGCTCTTACCCATTACTCATACTGGTAAAGGTTTATTACCAACTCCCAACCCGTAAGCTTCAACTATCCTCTCTTCATCTTGTTCCTAACCTAACTCAAAATCTGCTTTTTGTCAACCACCTCACTGCTGATAGTTCTTGTTATGTGATTATTTATTCGCGTGGCTACCATATCAAGGACCCGATAACCAACCAAACTCTCCTTCACGGTCCATCTTGTCGAGGACTCTACCCAATCAATACTGATCCGGATCGTTGCATATCTCTCTCCTCCTTTTCAGCAACACATTTCTCTACTCAACTATGGTATCGTCGTCTGGGTCACCCATATCATCCAATTTTTCTCAATTTATCGAAAATGTCAGCTCTCCAACATTATTTATGTCTACAAATTATCATTGTAACACTTGTGCTCTTTCTAAGAGTCCTAAGTTGCCTTTTTATTCTTCATCTTCTAGATCGAGTCATATCTTAGAAATGATACATAATGATGTATGGGGTCCTTCCACCACTTTATCTTTACACGGTTTCAAATACTACGTGTTATTTGTCAATGATTTTTCTTGATTTTCATGGGTTTATCCTTTAAAAGCTAAATCAGATGTTGCTCATACCTTTTATCAGTTTAAATTGTTGGTTGAAAAACAATTCTATAAAAATATAAAATGCTTGCGTTCAGATGGCGGTGGCAAATATTCTTCCAAACCCTTTCAATCCTTTCTTTTCCAATGTGGCATTCTTCACCAAATTACTTGCCCATATACCCCAGAACAAAATGGTGTTGTTGAGCACAAACATTATCATATTCTTGAAGCTACCTGTGCCCTGCTTCTTGAAGCAAAGTTAACATTTTTGTGTGCACGCTATTCTTACAATAGTCTATTTGATAAATAGGCTACCTCCTCTTTCCAAACAATTATTATCTCCATTTAAATTGCTCTATCACAAGGATCCTGATTACTCATTTTTCCAAGACATTTGATTGTCTTTGATATCCCTTTCTACCTCCTATCTCTATAACTAAATTTCATTCCAAATCTTTACCCTGTGTTTTCATTGGCTATGCCTCCACCAGTAAAGGATACCAATGCTTTCACATTGATTCAGGTAATATATTCACCTCTCGTCATGTCGGCAAAGCTCCATCTGCAGGTAGGCTCTGATTTCTTCTTCTTTTCCTCCTCCGACGATCTACTATCGTTCTTTAACGACAATGAAGGCCGTTGTCTCTGATACCATGTGAAAAACCAGAGGTTTGAGAAGAAAAAGGTTGATTTTATTATACAAAATCATCCATATTTATAGATATATATAGGCTGTCTTAATAGAGAAACAAATAATTACAGAATAATGACTAATTGTCTTAATATAATCCTTCCTAAATCATCTTCCTAGCTTATGGAAAGTGTTTCAATGTGGGCTTCCCCATATCTCTTACTTGGAGCCGTGAGATCCATCTGAGAACGTAAGGCTGAGATTTAACAGGTTTGATACTTAGCTCATGAATGAAAAGAATGAAGTCCTTAATGAAATGACTGGTAGTTCCTCCTTAGCTTGCCCTTGAAACCCTTGCTCTTTGTTGAATCAATGTCCTTGTTGCATTAGTAGAAGCTAGGCTTCCTTGGAGAGGTAGAATAGTGGGGAGGGAAAAGAAAGGTTCAGCTAGATGAGGGTTTGAAAGTGGAGAGGTTCACGATTTTGGGGTTTGGAGGGAAAAGCTAGGTCGACTGCATGGGGAAAAGGAGGGGAGAGATGACTTGGCCGATTTTACTAGCTTGGAAAGGGAGAAGTCAGCTCGAAAAGTGAAGAGGTTGGGGCTAATTGCTTGGGAAAGAGAAAAGGCTGATGTGGCTTGCTTGGGAAGGAAATTAGTTGGCTTTAAAAAGGAAAAGTCAGCTTGGGAGGTTAAGATGTGGGGCTAGCTGCTTGAAGAAGAGAAAGGGCTGATGTGCCTTGCTTGGGAAGGGAATTAGTTGGCTTGGAAAAGGAAAAGTCAGCTTGGGAGGTGAAGAGGTGGGGCTGGCTGCTTGGGAAAAAGAAATGATTGATGTGGCTTGCTTGGCAAGAGGAAAAGTTAAAGCGATTGTGGATCTCCAAAGGTCACAATTAATTGAGATAAATGCTCAATTAATTAATTGTAGAATTGGGAAGCCCAAAAGTTAAGGGAGTTGGGGAGAAGGTGGAGGCAATTAAAGAGGAAGGGAGGGAGGTGGCTATTGGTTGAGGGCAACAGGTTGCTGCAACGGTGGGAGGCTGTTTGGGTGGCTAGGGAAGGAGAGGAAAGAGATACAGAGAGAAGATGATACCAACCAAGAGCTCACACGCTGTTGGATATTTCTTTCCCTTTCTCTAAATAACTTCACACATAAACTCAACTCACTAAGAGAAGAGAAAGTGTATAACCAGAAATTTATATCAAAATATTCATCATCCATACAAAAAATAATAGGCCATATATATAGGCTCTAAAAACATGAAAGGAACAAAAAAAAGAAGACCCTTGACCAAACAATACAAAAACTCCCTCAAATGAGGGTAAAACTGTAATAAAATAAATAACACCACATAAATATCCTACAACACATGAAAACTAAAAATATAAAAACTCAATCAAGACTGAAGATCTCCGACCTCTACGGTGATAAACCCTCCAAGCTCTGATATCCCCATAACCCACTTCCAAGAGCTTCACTGAAATTGAGTTACATCCAGCCCCGCACCAACAAAATCCTAAGAACACCAATATGACTGCAAACTCTTGCAGCAAATCTAAAAAACAAACCTTCTCCCACAAGTCACATGTCATCAAAATAAATTGGATCTTCTTGCATAAAATTCAAAACCCTCACTGAGAGAGAATATCAAAGCCACCAAAAAACCCCAATTGCTTAAGGTGCACCAACTGAGAATTTAAGATACAGAAACTAAGACTTCAGCCACTTCTTATATACCCATCACGAAGCGACATCCTCATTCCCAACGGCTTCACAGAATTCGAGTTACATCCAGCCCCTCAAACAAAAATCACAATAAATTTTTAAAAAAATCCTGAGACCTCCTACTGCCAATCCCGAGAGATATATAAGGTTTGATCTCAGTCATATGATCATTCATCCAAAAAGGAATATTCTAAGCATGTTAAATCCTATGCAATCCTTCTTCAGAAATCATAATATACATTGAGTCAATATTTGACAAACATGATAAAGTTTTAACGTATCAATCTCCCTCATTCAGCATGTTCATCCAAATATTCCGAACAGATTAATGGAAGGCAGATTAGCGTAGAATTTAAAATATAAAAGCACATAGAAGCATAATTTATTGAGCATAATATTAACAGTTCATTAAATAGTGAGCTGCATTGGAATTATTTACAGGCTATTCCATATACATGGGGGCTTAAGATAGAGATAGTGGGTACAGATGTCATGTTAATATTCACATCAGAGAAACCTGCATGTGAAATCTGCTCTCCTGTTTCTCGTGTGAGATGACATCCATCGGCAAAAAACTGCTGGAGCGGATCAAGAATACTTTGTGTGAAACGGAGAAAAGACCCATCTTCACGGTAATAAAAGGATTAGATTTACAAGGACCGTGATTCGAATTCTCAATACAATTAGAAGATTTCAAAAGGAAATTAGATTAGACAAAGTACCTTGAGCAGCTACATGCTCTATAAATAAATATAGACCGCCAACCTTTAACACCCTCTTCACTTCTGCATTGCCATACATAAAGAATCATAAATAGATTTAACACGGACCTTCTATTTAATATACTAGAAAACTTGCAGCTTTAAAAAAGTAGGAAAAGTGAGTTTAAGTAACAGAAACATGCATGAGTTGTGTGTTGGAATGATAAAAGCTGCATTGACATTTCCAAGAGTTTTGAACCTAAAGATAATTGGACAAAATTTATTTCTATTCAGTTTTAAATACATCAAAAACATCTTTGTTAAATCAAAACAATCACCAAGAACAACATACTGGCAAACAACATCTGAAGGCACGTATTTAAGCTCCAGTAGGTACAGCTGTGCTGAGGTTGTGCTTTTGTAGTGGTGTGTGAGAAAAAATTTTCATACTCTTATATGGAAATGCGAGTTCCTCCATAACTCAATCCATATATTCATCAAGTAAAAGATAAGTGCTAAAGGAAAATTTATAAGCATGTTTATCATATGCATCATATTTGCTTTTGAAAAAACCAAACGAAACTTTAGTTTTATCCGTATAAGAATGTCATGAGAGTACTAAATAGCTCAGAATCTAAGAAGTTCATTCTAAACTTGCACTGGTATATGATAAAGTCTTCATAATTAAGTAGAAAGTTTCAATATATAGCCAACAGACTTGAAGAAAGATGTGGCAGACAATCCCTTCAGGGGATCTACACAAATGTGTAGCTCTCTAATAAACGCAACTGAAAAAGCCTTTCCAAAATTTGTAATTTTGAAAGTGATATAACCAACAACTCTAAGCACAAATACTCAGTGTTTTCTACCATGAACATGAAAACAACAGTGTCCAGGAAACCAAAACTTCAGAGGAGACATAAGGGTTTGAGTGATTTGACCATGGATTAATCTATGAGGTCACGCATCACAAGTGGTGTTAAATTTCCACAATCAATTAGAAGGCGTTCATGATTAATTAAAATTTTCTTTCTTTCGCCAATAGTTAATGCCGTCCTAATTTCACAATTTCTCATGCCCATCACAAAAACAGGGTATGCACAGAAAATAAATGTAAATAAAGAACCAAATACTAATAAGAATTATTGAAAAGACAAAAACAGGAAATCTGCTACCTTGCAACGTCATATTGACATCCTTAACAGAACATAATACCAGTGTGCCAATAACAGCATCCATGGAACCATCTTCCACAGGTAAATCTTCTCCAACCTACAAGGAAATGCAAGGAATAGAGATGTGAGCGGCAGCGAAATAAGAAATCAGAATCCATTGGGGTAGAAGAAAAGAGTGGATAAGAGAGAAGTCTTTAATTAAAATTCATCAATCAACAGATTCAAAATATAAGTTAGGAATCCCTATTCCTATAAATAGCCTTACACATAGATGATCAAATATTTTAAAAAATATAATCCTAAATAATTTAAAACTCAAACCAAATATAAGTAAAAAATAACTAATGCTAATTTAGTTAAAATAAGCTCCAACATATAGATATAAACCTAGCCCTAATTTATTATGTGCATCAATCCACTTGGACTTGATAAAACTCTTCACCTGAAGAGTTACAGAAAAGGAATTTGCTTGGAAGTCTAGTGGCCATGGACGATAAGGTGAAGGAACTAACTCATGAACATCTTTGAAAATTTAATATGCACATGCTAGACATGAAAAACAAAGTGTGGAGGCTTTGGATCCGAATATTCCAATGTATCATGCATCTTCTTAAAAATAATCTCAAAGAAAATCTCATAATCATATGGCAATGGCAAGAATGGTGGTGCGAACACAATATTGTGGCACTATACATTACAATTTGATGGTGTCAAGTGCGGGCAGACTAAGACACCCATGAAGGAGCCACAACAAAACAGGAAGTTGGGGATCAATCTATATCTTCATATGTAGGGTGTGTGTTAATAGAAATATTCGTTATAGTTTTTACATGTGTTTTTCTATGAAAATCTCTGTTTTGGTTTTTGTTATGCAAGAAATTCAAGTGAAAAAGACTGAAATATGAAAATCAAGGAACTGCCTCGACGCCATCAGATCAAGCGCCGCAGTGCTGAAGGGTAGATTATGGCGCTGCAGCGCTGAAGGCCAGATTCTGGCGCCGCAACGCCAGTACCAAAGTACTGTGGTGCCCATAATCTCGAAAAAAATTCCAAAATAAATCAACGCCCCAGTGTCACACACCAAAGCATTGCAGCACCACCAGCTCCCGGCTAAAGGAAACGAGTGCTACAACAGAGATGTTCTCTATAAAATTGGAATTAATTCAGCGCCATTGTGCCACCTCATGGAGCGCCCAGCACCACAGCATTCACAGGCGATCTGACACCGCAACACTGAAGTAGCGCCACAACGCCAAATCGCTACAACGCTACAGCAGGGAAGTTAGAGGAGTTCATTCATATAAATAATTTTTTCCCCAATTTGTAAGGGTTGGTCGTTTCTTTTGTAATTAAGACAGTGTAAGAGTAAGAGTGAAGTGTGGAGAGGGACTGTGCTAAGGGAGATCGATTCAGAAAACCCCCACTATTTGTAATTGCTTGTAAAAGCTATTCCATGTGCAATCTTACACACTTGAACTCTTGTATTTCATTTTTATTTATAAAGTGAATGTTGTTTTGAGTGAATTCAATTTCATGGTTGGCTGATATTTAAGTTTTGGAGTTGTGATGTGTATTGATGCATGTTTTCCTTAAGTAGACTCTAGTTCGCATAATGATTGAATGTTGGTTTTAATTACTCTCATGCTTAATTTAGTTTTAGCAATGGTCATGCTTGAACTTAATACCTAGTATGATTCATTGCCTTGACAGAGGAATGATGGAACAAATAGGAGAATTGAAGCAGATAACTTTCATGCCTAGACATAAGATGAATAAGATTTTGGAGTCTAAGGAGATATAACAATTGTAGTAGGGTGAAAACCTTGCTTCAAACTCATACAAGCTCGACAAAGATCTAAGAGTTCATATGCTCTAATTCACAACATAACTTAGAAGAGTCAACTTAAAAAAACATTGCATCATTTACCATCATAAGTTCAAGACATTTTCATTTACTAAATTTTAAATTTAAGCATTTGCTGTAGTTCATTAGAAAATAATTTCTCTTTAGATTTGGTAAGATAAATCTTGTAATTTTACTAGACAGTAGTAAGGAATTTTTTAGGATAGAAACTCCTCGTTGGATCTACATTTACACTAAACTTTATTACTTGATCGGCGTGTGCACTTGCGTATCATTCAGGCTTAGCATAATTTACATTTGAGCTTATCTTTATACTGCATGCTAAGCACTATCAGTGTGGTAAGTAACAAAAGTGACTAGAGCCTCCTTAGGTATAATAACAACCTTTGTCAATGTCTCTTATTCAATCTCTAGTGTAAGCTCATCTTTAGGCATAAAATCATCAGGCTCATAATCATGCTCTGGTTCAACCACATCGTCATACTTGGACTTGGGTATACAATGACAAGACAGCAATGGAATTGATGGAGTTATTGAAGTATGAGAAATTATACAGCGTGCAATAAGCCTGAAATTTGACATCTCAATCATTACACTCTCATAGCTATCACACATAATTGAATGATTTCATACTTGCATCATCTAGAACTTTTAAGCAATATTTTGTCCAATCAACTCAAATCAGAACAAAATCAATTCCAAAATAATATTCCTTAAGTGGGTGTTTATGGCCTTAATGAAATACTGATTTAGTAGTGAATATTGATAATTTTGCACCTCCACATGTGAGTCTTTCATTTGCCATGTATCTTCCGAAAATAAGCTATGTATTTTGAACAATTCAACTTCCTTTGGTGTATTAATGACATAATAATTGATGAAGAAATTCAAAAAGCTTAAAATCAAGGTTTAAGAAACCTGATGACGCCAAAATGCTCTGTTGTCCCTCTTTACTGACAATAAAGTCAAGAATAGGAGATGAGTCGCTAATGTTTAAGAGATGCGGATATTGGATTAAGTCACAATGAGAGGTGAAGCAAAGATGCAACAAATAGATGTCGTGAGATTAGCAAAGTAAGCGTTCATCCACAATAGCACTACTTTTGCGCAAGATTCTTGAGCATAGTTTGGTGCTATCAAGGAGATGAAGTCGTAGCAATGAAGCTGCTCGCAAATATAGAGGATATAAGAACAGTCTTTAATTTTAACTAAACAATCAATAAATTCAAAATACAAGCCAAAAATCTCAATTGATAGATAAAGATTTATACAAAAAAGATCAACTATTTTAAAATCAAATAAAATCCTATCTAACTGTAAATAATTTTGAATCATATTTAATAAAATCCAAAAGGATAATCAATGTTAATTTCAATTAAAATAAATTCTAAAATATCAAAAATAAATCTAACCTTTTATTATGTTGTTTTATTATTAAATACTTATAACTTATATAGATACTTACATTGAGAGAAATAAATAAAGGGCATAGATTGAAGTTTTATGTTAAAATGTTTTGATTTACTAACATTTGACCCCAAAAAAAAAAATCTTACTTCGTAATGCAAAGGATCAGCAAAGCAATAATTAATTCAATAAAGTGCTACAAAAATAGAATGAAAAAAAATTAATCAAGACAATGTAGAATAATCTTAAAAGATATGATAAGTCCATTCTCTTTATGATCCATAGGATTAATTACAACAAGTCACGCCACAATATTCCTCAAGAGAAATCTGAATCTAACGAATAAATACCTCTTATAACTTTTCTTATAAATAAAAAAGCGTGTAAAAGGATTAAATTATTTGAATTGGACAAAGTTTCTTTTGGGTTACCAAGAGTTTTTGTTTCATTAATTAAAGAAATAAAGAAAATGGAACAAGGCTTATTATTCTTACAATTTGAAAGATATTCAGCACGAAAATAAAAAAATACAAACATGCCAAATCTTATTATCTAACTAATAATTAACTATCATAAACTAAATATTTACTCCGAGTGTCTGAATTAAATTGGCTAGATATATCTACAAAGGTAACAACCTATGTATCTTTTTCATATGTTTATGTGCAAGTGGGTCACAATGATGACACTTTATGATAATATATTTCATATAAATTCCAAAAGTTTACCCCACACTAGATTAAAAGACAACAGAGCACATTCAAAAGATAGTTTCTGACTTCTTAGGTAGGAATTGAAAAAAAGAATTGGTCAAGATATTATGACTCAAATTTAGTCATGATGGATTTCCTGATCATTGATTTTGCTTTGAGTTGAGCACAATACAAGAGTTGATTGATTGGTCATGTATTACAATCATCTCAAAATAGATTTAATAACTAGAAAATCCATCCTGACCAAATTTGAATAAGAATATCCCGACCTTTCTCTTTTGGAAAAACAACATACCCCTTGCATAAAAGTAAAGCTCATTGGTGGAAGCCCAGCCGCTAATGCTGCGCTCCGAGCATATTTCTCCATTTGTTTATTTGGATCAACGCCAACAACATGAAGATCATCAGCACGTGCATAGTACTTGAAGTTAGGACCTGTGCCTACACCAAGCTCCAATACTTTCTTACTAGTTCCTGTAAAACTCCTAAAAAGGTCTTCTTTATAGCCTGCAACCTTCACCAAAGTGAAAGAAAGCATCTCAACTATAGAGTAAATACAACACAAACTACAACAGTATATGCAATACCAAAGCTTCTATTTTTCCAGTGTTGTTAAGCCATAACTTCAAAGACAAATCAGATGGAACTGCTTTAGAGCCAATGTGTAAAAATTGTGGAGTGAAAGTGAAACAAACCAAATTAAACCAAAGCATCACCTGTCAATATCACTTGCAACCGATTCCTTATGTCTTGGCATCATCAATTCATGAGCGTGTGGGCAACCATGCGAAAATACATTGATACATAACAATTCATTCAAATTTGAAAGAACTTGACTATGGGCTCTTCCTACTCATAAAGTAGGTTCTAAGCCTGCTATCGTAAAGCAGCTTTATGAAGCAGCTTGATGCAGGACTAATATGCTTTGAACAAAATTTCGGATTTGCACGAATTATTATAGGAGCAATTATTTGATTAAACTATTAGCAATCTAAAACGATAAAATAAAACAAAGGAGGGATGCTTGCGTTTAGGCCAAACCACATTAAAAGTGTTTGAACAAACAAACAATTGAGAAATTCAAAGATTATGCTTACATAATAAACATTCAATCATTATCCCTCACTTAACAACGAGATTAATAGCAAAGAAAGTACACTCAATAAAACCCTACGTTTACTAAGCTTTAGCAAAATTAAGCGGAGCGATCCCTTGCGTTTCTGTCACCACCTACAAGGTTAGAGAACAAAGAAGTAGTTGAAAAGGGAAGAAAAGTCCACCTTTATTCGGAAAGGGATCGTCGCCGAAAGAAACCCTTTGGTTTGCTAATGGTGCCGGTGATGATTTGTAGAAGACGATTGATGTAGCCTTTGAAGGAAAACGATGAAGTAGCCGGAGGGATGGCGGGCGTGAATCGACCGACGATAGTCCACCGTACTTTGAATCTTTGATCGTCGATTGTATCAACCAAGGGGATGTGGATCTGCTCGAAGTATTCTTCGACGGTGGTTTCGTAATCAAATCCTACGTCGAAGAATGGGGAGCGGAGTATGTTAATGTTGTCTTGATCGTCAAGCACCAAGCCCGAATCCCAAGGGCGGACTCCCATTCATGCTTCTTGTGGAGTAGATGGAACGACGGGGTCGTTTGCTTGCTGGCCTTGAAGGTTCTCCTCAAGAGATTAATGATTTCCCTTAGGAGAAACAAGAAGGAGGGGTTAGGAGTGGTGGGCGGCCAAGGTAGGGAGAGGGGGAAAGAATTGGTTCAGGTTTTGGAGAGTTTGGGTTAGGGTTGTGAGGAAATTATAATTTCCAAATCTGAAACTAATCTCAAATTTTGAAATTAGGAGGGAATTAAAATAAGGAAATAGGAATTAATGAGTAGGGAAGGATTGGAGAGAGATGGAGAGAGAGGGGCGGCGGCATGAGCAAGGGGCCGGCGGCATTAATAGGGTGGGGAGGGCTTTGTGGTGATTGATTTGGGATTCTAAATTGGGATTTATAAAATATGAAAGATATAATTAAATCCCATTCAATTAAAATTTGATTTGATTGAGATTCCAAGACTTTCCAAAAATAGATTTCATATATTAAGAAAGATTTTGAATTTTAAATCCCTTGGATTTGAATTCAAAATTTAATCTTAATTATAATTAATCCATATTAGGAAATAAGAAAAGAAAGAGGGGAGGGAGTGGGCAAGGGGCGACGGCTTGGGTGGGGGCGGTGGCCGGTCGGGTAGGGTGGTAGGGAGGTGGGCCATGAGGTGTAAGGGGAGATGTGGGGCTGATTTGAGGGGTAGGCCGGCGGCTTTGGGGAGGGGAAAGGGGATGGAGGTAAGGTGGAGGTGATTAGGGAGGGAAGAAGAAAATAAAGAACTAAAACCACGAACCCGACACGTCTAGGTTGGTGGGTGATGCATCAATCTCCCTCGCCTAGGGATCCTCCTCAATAGTTCTCAACTCTAAATCTCTCAAGACGAGAGTGCAGGAAAATTTTTATCAAATCTATTCATTAACTTGAAACGATACAATAGTGGCCTATAAATAGCCTCATGAGAGAAATAAATAGAAAAGACTCAAATGCCCACATTAGGCTTACAAGCACTCCGCCCTTAAGTAAGGGTAAAACAGTAAACTAAAACAAAATAACATAATAAACTCAGAAATACAAAGACTCGATCGTGGCCGTAGATCGACGGTCATGTCTACGATAAACTTTCCAAGTGTGGATGTCCTCATCACAGCTTCAAAACTTTTCAAAACTTCATTTTAAAAGCAGCTTTATCAAGATATATTTATCAAAAAAAAAATCAAAAAGCAACTTGAGATACTTTATTTAAATAGTGTGCACTTGCTTTACTAACAGCAAGTGTTTCTTGCCATAAAGCTGACAAATTGGTAAACTAAACAAGCCTGTATGTGTGTCCCAAGAGCTAGCATGGATTTAAGCTAGGCTATGAGGCAATTGCCTATTTTATCTAGCGTGTGTACTTTCATCACATGTTAACTATTGTATTTAGTAAGCATTGCAGCTGCAATTGAACTTTTTGTTAACAAAAACAACTTTTGTATCCATTCTTGTAGTACATGAGCATATTTAGTTTTTGAAAATGTGATTACCATGTAAAATGGAAATATATAACTCCCTTTTGTGCGGTTTATTTATTTTTTAAGGAGACTTTCAAGCTACCTTAGAGTCATGCGCCTGAAACACATGATCAGGGTAATAAGTCTATGGAGAATCATCATTTTAGGGTTTCAAAGGAAGGATTTCTTCCATATAATTTGCAAGAGGATTCTGTATCACAACCCAACCCGATATAACCCCTAAGCAGAACAGGTCATAATGTGTCTAATCGTGATAGGAATGGAAATCCCAATATCTAAATGGAGGGAAACAAAGAGATCCCAAAAGATTTACAGACAACATAGTCACTAAATTTCAATTAAACAAACAAATACCAATCATCAAAAGTTTTTTTATTCATCTCAAAAATATTTACAATCAAAATAATTTTACAAAGCAGTGCATGGCTCAGACAATGCAGATCAGAGAGAAAGAGCCATGACTATCAAAATCTAACTAACCTATGCTGACTTAGATCTCAAAGTCTACAACCTGTCCCCCTACTCAGCATGTCTCTTACCCTTATCCTGACTTCAAACAGATAATGAAAGCAGGCATGAACAACCACAGCTTAGCAGGCTACATTCAACCTACCCAAATTTCCAATAATAATTGCCACAAAAAATAAAGCAGAAATGTTAAGAATAAGTAAATTTATCCGTGTTGAGGTCCAATAGATTGCTCAGAATAAAAAAAATGTATAGAGAGTAGTAAGCGGTATCCCTAAAGTATTAATCAAAATAGCATAATAGTAAGAAAAACAGAATAGCAAGCACTTCATATTCATAACTCATAACAGAAAGTTTCTCTCAGACCCTTATACCTCCCAACATATATTAGAATTCATAATTCAGATCCTTATGACTCCATGTGCTAGCATATCAGATAACAAGTTGATGAGGACATCGACAGAAGTTTTCGACAGGTCTATCGGCGTAGGAATCGTAGATCAACGGCTACGATTCACAGTCTTTAATTTTGATGCATTTTTGTTTCATGTTATGTTTGTTTGCTAGTTCCGTTTGTACCTTTTATTTTGAGTCTATTGAAGTTGTAGCCCAAGGGGCATTTGTGTCTTTTCTTTATTTTATTTCAGGCCTATATATTGAGACCTCACCTATTGTAATGGATGATGATTATTAAAATGAAATTCATCTTTTGTCATGATCTCTTTGTGAGTTCTAGAAAGTGGTGGTGAAGCCTAGGAGAGGCCAACGGAATACCCAACAGCCCACCTGCGGGTGAGCTCTTGGTTTTGTGTTTTCTCTTTTATTTTTCCTTCATTTTCCTCTCCCCAATCTCTCCCACAACAACCGGCTTCCGCCTCCCTCTTCTCCTCCCTAAACCGCCCCTACCCCAACCCCACCGGCCTCCCTTGGCTACTCAACTGCGGGCCACCACCCAATCAGCTGCCGGCCCCCTCCCCTCTACCCATCCTCCCCAATCCCTACCCAAGCCGCCGGCCCCCCTCTTGCCCAAATATGAAATTCAAATTCCCTTGGTCATTAATTACCTTCCTAAAATAAGTTCTAGTTAATTAGGAAAGTTACCTAATTGGATTTCAATTAAAATTTGGAATTCAAATACTTTCCCAATACTAAAACTTAAATTTGGAAATCTCCCTTTTAAAATAAATTTGAGATTAAATTCAGATTTAGTTTTAAATCTTTAATTATTTCTTGGGGCTCACATACTTAACATAATACCCTCTCTCCTATCTCTCTACTTGGCTGGCCCCTCCCCTAGACCTCTCTCTCTCCAATTTAAATAATAGCTCCTAATTAAACTACCCTAATCACCTCCTAATGTCGCCGCCCCCTCTCCCATAATCCCTCCCTTCCACTTCAATTCTTTCCATTTTGAATTTGAAATCAAATTCAAATTCTTTCCCTCCAATCTCACTTAATCTGAAATTAATTTCAGATTTCTAATAATTCTCCCTAAACCTAACCTAAACCTAGCCGCCCCCTCTCTCCATCTCCTCCTACCCGAGACCCCCCACCCGCCCCTTTCTCCCTCTTCACTCACAAACCGCCGGCCACCATTGTCTCCCCGAAGCGAAGAGAGTTTTTCCATGGATGACGGATCCCGAAGTTGACCATGGTTTCGCTTATGATGAATATGGACAAATAGACATACTACAATCGCCGTTCTTTGATCCGGGATTCGGTTTTGACTTCACCATGGAAGAATACGTCGAGCGTATTCTCTACACATTGGCGGACATTGTCGAAGAACAATTAGAATACGCACCTTGGCAAATCACCGGACGATACACGCCTCCTCCTCCACCGCCGACCTCCTTCTCTTGGATCAAGGCCATTGGTGCTGCTACCGTCATAGTGGCATCACTCAGTGTTCTGAAGACTTCTCTCCGTTAAAGCTTTACAACGAGTGTCTTCGGCTCCATCTTCCTAGTGGTAATCTCCTTCCTCATATGGTTCGTCTTTCTCCGCTAAAGCCTAAGAGTGAAAGAGTGAGAAGGCGCTCAAGGTGAATTTCTCGTTATTAAGTATGGGATTTTTGTATGAGCATATAATATTTACTATTATCTTTGGATTGTTGATTGAATTGTTTGGTTAATCTCAAGAGCTCTTCTTTGCCTAAGCAAGTCGAATATTTTGAATTCCTGAATCTGTCTTTATTGCAAGCAATAATTTTATATTGACACGTTTTGATCAATTACTCATTTTAATTTCTCAAAGTAACTCCTATAAGTCCTTATGACTCTCAAATGCATAGCACCACAAATATTTAGAGATTTCAGGCCCTTATAACTCCCAGAAGTTAGCATGTCAGAACTTCTTCCAACCATTAAAATTCATCCAAACTCACACATTTCAAGTATAACCACAGAAATAAATGCATTTTCAAATATAGCACATAATGTCAAAGTCATCATAGGATTTCACAAAATGTTCTACTAATAGCCAGACAAATAGAAATTCAGGGCAAAGCCACATAAAATTTTATGCTTTTTAGAATTTCACCAGATTACCACACATTATTCATAGCTTTATATCAAAATGTTTATTATTCTACAGAACTATTTATAGATGTCATAATATTTTTCCAAATCATAAAAATGGTGTATTTTCAAAAAAAAAGGTGAAAATTTATAAATAAAATATCAGAATGTGCAAAATATTGTCAACTACGACATACTAAAAGTTACGTGGCGAAAGTTTTCCCAATGAATAGATATACTCTTTTTTTTTTCAAAATTCCAAATAAAAGGTTAGAGAAATCTAGAAAACTTTGAATTATTAAAAATTGAGATGGACAAAACGTAACGCATCTCGACCTGAATAATTCTCCAAACTGCCCCAACAAATGAAAATAACACAAAGTCGTCCGAAATGGACTCTTTCTCTAGAAATCCTCCTCCTCTCTCTCTCTCTCCCTCTCTCTCTATCCCACCAGCCTTAAGAGAAAAAGTGATTTGGTTAAGTGAAAAATGAGTGGAATTTGATATTTATAAAATATTTGGTGCCGGCGTCGAGGTGCTCATAGACTCAGTCCTACAGCACTCCCTTTAAATTCCCAGCCAAACTGAGGGCATGGTGCCACAACGCCCAAGCCCAACGCCGCAATGCTCCAAAGGGAAAATTTCTGAATTTAGATATCACACTTACAAACCCTTGGGACATGCTCTAGAATAGAATTCATGCATTCAAACACATACAAAATGTTCACAGCCACGTGCAGAATGAAAATGCAGAAAATTTAAACATACAAAGCTTAACACACCAAGTTCAGACCAATTCAGAGCACTATAACTATAGATGCCACATTCTATCACTTATTTATGGGCATGTTCCCATGAATTTGATAGCTGCAAATATTACAAATCCATCATCCAATCTTGCAGGGTTCCTCACTAACTCCACACTACTACATCATTCTCATTTTCACACCCTTTCTTTCAAAAGGTGCCAAAATACCTCTCTTTAATGTAATCGCTTTTTTCATTTCATTTCTTTCTAGTTTCACAACATCATCTTAATAATATTGTCTCTGCTACGATCAACTTGGTACTGACTTCTTTGTTGCTCACTACTCAGATTCATATATCATAGACGATCTAATTGTGACTTTATAAGTTGTAATTTTTTAAGTTCTCATAATATTCTATCATTTCATAGTATTCTTGAGATGGAAGTTATATTAATGCAACGAGGTAATTATCATGCTTAGACGAAAATTATGTCAGCACAAAAGAAAAATTATTTAATTAAGATAAAGTCACCACATTATTTATTAAGGTCAAACATGATAAATGTGATTATGCAGGAGGAAAACCTAGTGAAGCTCTTAAACAAAAGAAACTTGATAGATACTTCACCGACTGACTTAGTCAAGGCTTTTACTTCCGCCCACTTAGTGTAGTAACCAAAAAATTCTAACAAAAATCTTCTGTCACCACATCCAGAGGAAGAGGACCGACAAAGTCAATTTCCAACATAGCGAACAATCACCTTCTATTGAATTAGGTAGCATATTTCTTAATAGTTGGTCAGAAAAATCCTTATCAAACATAGTTGCCCAGAACCCTAATGACTGATTATTGTTGCATCCTACTAATCATGTAAAGCTTCATTTCATCCATCTAGCTCAAGACTTAGTCCACCTACATAACTTATGGGTCTTCAATTGAGGGTAGGATCAACTCATTTATCTACGTCACATGCAAGTTTTCATACTTGGCTAGTAGGTCAACTTTGGGCTCTCCCCTAGAAAGGCATGCTTCACTTAAAATAGATTGAGTCTTCTTACTTTTGTCAAGTCCTTCTCTGTTAATTTGTCAAAATTGGATAACATATTTTATATGTACCAACAATCTAATTAATGACCGGTTGTTATTTAGCGTGAAGTGCTAACCACATCATTCCAATTATGGTCAATATGATGAGTTTGATCAAACAGGCTTATACTCTGCTTGAACCCTAACTAGATGGCTTAGGTGACGATGACTCTTTGTGGGCTTGAGAAAGAACGATGACAATTGCACAGATGTTTTCATCGAGGCTTCATCGATGAAAAGTATATAGGCTCCTTATGAGGCTTCAAAAGGATCATGATTTTATTCCTTTTCCATGGTTGATTTTGCAACAAATCTGCTAAAATTGTGCTTTAAATAGTTGGAGAAATTATTCAATGACATTAACAGTATAAGTGAGCCGAGTCAGCTCGTGAGATTACGCAAACTAAACTGGTTGATGAGCTTACGAGTACAGCTTATTGAGCCACGAGCTGAAGCTCAACTTACAGCTCAAATTATGACATTCACTCAACACAATCAACTACTTTGTGAGTCACCACCTTAGTTATGGTGTCAGCAACACTTGATAGATAGGATGGTCAATCATGATGAGATGCAACTAAAAGTATACCTCAACCTTGTAGGAAAATAATCAATGCAAGCACCTATTTGCCCATCAAGGGGCATCTTTGGTCCAAGTCATAGAGAGCATGGCTAACATGGTCGTCTCCCCTCTTCATACACTAAGACCAATCTCATTATCATGTTAACTCCTGTGTATAGAAAAAGCATCTATTCTAGCCAAGGATAAGTAATGGTGTTAGGAGTTGCTTGAGTTCAACAAAGACTGCCATACGATTACTCGTCCATTTAAAAAATACATTCAACTTCTTTAAGGCTTTAAAAAGTAAGGTGCTTTGCTCAATCAATTGTGAAATGAATCGACTTAGCCGGACAAGCTTGCATGTTATCTTTCAAACATCCTTGACTAATCACAGTGATGATGCTACCAAAATTGTTCAAATTTTGTTGATTTGGGGATATGCTGGCGGGTGCAATCATCACTACCAAAAATTTGTTAGAGTTTTAACCAAGAAGGCACTTGGTCCAATGCAACTTCACATTGAATCTCCTAAATGAAGCAAATGTGAAACCCCTTAAGTAAAAAGAAGCTAAACTCTTAAACATCGAGACGTCTTTTGGTGTAATAGTTGAAATTTCATTTAAGAAACTCCGTAGTTAAGCGTGCTTATCTCGAAGATATCCTGGGATGGGTGATCTCCTGAGAAGTTACACCAACAGAATAAAACCGTGAGGCCCTTAGGCCAAAACAGACAATGTCTCGATAGTTAAGAGTTTGGGCAATCACAAATGATATCAAAGCAATACACCAGCCGGAAAATGAGAACTAAGTTCTATACAAGACAAAGTGGTACGCCATGGGAGCCACCTCTTGAATCCTCTATGGGACAAAGTGCTACATGGCAAAAGTCACCACTTGAACTTGTAGGAGCCACCTCTAGAATCCTATCTGCATGGTGGATGATTATGTGATAAAGATGCTGATGAGGACGTCAGTTAATTAAGTGGTGAAGATTGTGAAACCCCTTAAGTAAAAAGAAGCTAAATTCTTAAACATCGAGGCGTTTTTTGGTATAATAGTTGGAATTTCATTTAAGAAACTCCTTAGTTAAGTGTGCTCATCCTAGAGAAATCCTAGGATGGGTGATCTCCTCAGAAGTTACACTAACATGACAAAACCGTGAGGCCCTTAGGCCAAAGCGGACAATAACTTGATAGTTAAGAGTTTGGGCTGTCACAGCAAATGTCTTGATAGGTCGTGTTCAACTGATGACTTGTTCAACAATAACTTGTCAATGTAAACCTCTACAATTCTTCCTTTCGTAATTGGAAAAATGTTATCCATGAGTCATTGATCATGACATCTGCAACTTCAAACTAAACTATATTATGGTGTAATTTAGGATTTTTAGTGTAACAAAAGACTCCCTCACCAATGATAAAACTGGTCTTCTCTTCAATATCCAGATGCATCTTTATTTGACAATAATCCAAAAATGCATCCAAGAAGCTCAACCAAGAATGTTCAACCATCGAATCCATCAGTGTGTCGAGGCTAAGGAGTGGGAAGGAGTCTTTTGTCCATGCATCATTGACTTTCTTTAAGCTTATGCACATCCTCTACTTCCCCTGCTTTCTTAACCATCAAAACCTTAGAGCCTCATTTAGGCTACCGGTTTCCCTAATGAACCCTACAGCAAGTAGCTTTTATTCCATCCCGAATTATAGCTTGGTTCTCACTGGAATGATTGCACTTTCTTGACGAATCAATCTATGGCAACGTTGAGATTGATAGCAGGCATTTTGAAAAGATTCCAAGTAAAGACATCAAGATCAATTCTAAGCAAAGAAAATTAGGTCTAATAGATAAGTACCTATGTAGGTGGCACTAATGAGGAACATGCACCTGAACTCTTCAATGTGATCCACAAGAACTTCTCAGATTCTTTGACCACCCAGTTGATGATCTTCTGCTCCTACAGCATCATGGCCAATTGATCCAAGTTATCCTGCATCATGTTCAAATAACACTTTCAGGAAGTTCGTTGAAGTCCCCAACGACACGAGCACAATCTGTGATGGGGAACCTAACGTAGAGATGAAATGTCACACCAAGGACTGGAGACTATTAAGGAGAGGTCGGCCAAATATCTCATTATATACCTATGTTTTTATTTTTAAGGTATAGTGAATGGGATTAAAGTGAGTTGCAAAAGGCTGCTAGTCCTACAGCAGAGGTGATCCTCATCACTCATTTATTTTCCAGTTCTCCATCAGCACCGTTGAGGTATAACAGAATTAGCTCAGGTAATGATTCTCCACCTTCCTTCTCTCCATATAAGAGTAATTGTTCATATGATAGCAGGGTGAAAATTATTAGTGAAACTTTCCTTTACCTGGCCTCTATCGATTCGGCTTCTAGTGAGGTATTTTTTAATATGCTTTTGATAGACCAATCCAACCAGAACCGGTTCAGACATATAGGAGGTAGAATAGGAGAGTTCCACCCCCTTCTCTATCGCACACTCTATGTGGGGTCCACAAATTTAATTAAGGGGATTTGGGGGAGGATTAGGAGGAAAATTCAAATAGCAAGGGTGGTTTTGGGTTTTTACCTAATTATTGTATTGCTTAAGTATGCTTTGGAGGGAGGGTTAGGGTTTACTCCTGTTTTTGCTGAAATTTTATGTTTTCCTAGTGTTTTCTTGGGCTCTAGCGACGTGTAGAGATTTGGGAGAGCCGGATCTTCCTCTCTAATAGAAGATTCATTGTATCTCGTCGTCTTATTTCAGTATTCCAGCAATCTAGAAGGTTATTTGAGTGCTTCGCCATAGGGATGTCAATTTTTGACATGACCCCGAAACCCGACCCGGAAAAATCTGGGTTTGGGTTGACCCGTTTGTGAAACGGGTCGGGTCCGAGTTTGGATTTCTAACCCGTTTGAAAAACGGGTCGGGTTCGGGTTGACCCGATAACCCGAAGTTGACCCATTTTGACCCGACAACCTGGCAGCCTGATGCATCGCGTCGCCTCCTCGGCCAGTCGGCCTTGCGTCGCCCAGTCGTTTTAGGGGTCAAGCCATCGTCGTGTCGCGTCGCCCAGTCGCATCAGCGGTCAAGCCATTACCGCGTCGCTCACTACCGTGCAGGCCGAGGCCGCTCCGGTGCTCCACCGCTCCACCTCACCAGTCGCCATGCCGCCTCGGCCTCACCGTGCAGAGCAGATTGCAGGGTTCGCTTGAGTCTCGACGCGACGACTACTCGACCAAGCTAGGCCCGCCTCCGGCGCTACACCTCTCTGCAGCTCCTCCTTGACCTCGCCTCGCGCCACCTAGACCGTGCCACGGCGCTAGTTCGCTCGCCCAAATCGGGTCGGGTTGGGTCAACCCGTAACCCGCACTGGTCGGGTTCGGGTTGACCCGTTTAGACCCTAGTCAAGTCGGGTTGGACCTGAACCCGACCCGTTTTGACACCCCTACTTTGCCATAAGATCCTTCTCTTTCTTTGGTTCAATTTTGCTAAAATTGCATATTCTCCACCTTCCTTCTCTCTACATAAGAGTAACTGTTAATGTGATAGCGGAGTGAAAATTAATAGCGAAAATCACCTTTACTTGGCTGCCATCGGTTCTGCTTCTAGTGAGGCATTTTTGAATATGCATTCTTCTGTTCTGCTTCTTTCTTCAACCCCATCCCAAACAGCACAGAAGTTCATATCCCATTATAATGCTCATGTTTGTTGACTGGGGTGTAGCATTCATCCCTCGACATCCTTCTACCCTTAAAATTTTTCCAATTTTATTTTGCTTTGGCATACAAGTGATACAATCTGTTATACTTGCAATCGATTGCATGGTATCAAAACGAACAAATAGAAGAGGGTAGCAGTGAACTAACCTCAGCTTCATAAGACCTCATGCCTTCCTCCATAGCCTTGGCAAAAAATTCCTCATACCAATCTGGCCTCGCTGGACGAAACTTCTCCATAGAACCCTAGAGCAAGTTCCGCACACGGACCAAAAAAATATATTAAAAACAAATGAATAAGAACTATTTTAGCCTTAAAAAGATTTCTCACATTCGCGTCAAGGGCTAAGACATTCCCCGCTTTTACATAAACAAGAGGAAGCAGAGCTGCCCAAGCCGCCGCGCAATCCCCGATAAGATGCCTTCTTCCGCACGGGCAGCATTTACTAGTGCGAGGCAAGCAGCGGTGCAAAGCCGCATATTTTTCTTCTGAAGTGTTCAATTCTTTGTGCAGGCAAGTCGCCGTCGAGGGTTTCGACGAGGATAAGGTAGGTGACGAAAGAGAAAACTCACGAAGGTAAACGGGTGCAGCGCCGGAGGCCACGCCGACGGGTCGCATTTCCCGGCACTCCCAACTAGAATCGTTTTTAGTGCGCTTCGGCTGTGTTGCCTGCAAGAAGTAGTTAAGATTCAGTAAACAAACGAAAATCTTTCCTGCTAATATCAATCAAATTAAAATTTTGTAAATCCAAATTTAGAGAATTATGTGGGTTAAATTCAGAAAACCATTTGATATAATAAATATTAAATTTAATTAAGTTATAGTAAATTATCTAACTATGTATTTTAAAGTTTAAAATTTTATATGTTTGAGATATTTAATTATATTTATTTTATTATAACAATTTTAATTATAAATAATCTTATTAAAATCTCAGCATATAATCAATTAGTAATTCCTTGTGCCAATTAAATAATAACTTATTTTTAGATAAATTAAATCATACATAAAAATAATATTAATTAACTTAAAATTATATATTTTTAATTAAGTAATATTAATTATTAAAATTATTATGTGTTACAAGATTCATGGCAATAAAGAAAAATAGAATTTATTTATTTTTGTATTATATGAAGGCTCAACACATGCATACAGAAGTAAGAATACAACTCCAACTCATATGAAACTTAAGATTTGTTGCGGGCTAGAATATACGCGGCGATAGAGTTAGATTCTACTTCTTAGCTTTGCACGGATATCCAACTCACACACAAAGAACACAAGATTTTTACGTGAAAAATCCTGAAAAAGGGAAAACCCACGGGGCCTGGCCCAATTGAAATGATTCAACTGGAACTTGAGTAGGTTACAGTAGGCTGATTCGCCTCCAAGGACGATCAGATTATAAGTATCAACTGTATGGTGGAAGTCGGGGGTGTATGAAAGTCCAACGTCACTCTGGTGGAACTTCGGGGTCACCCGGTGATTTGGTAGAATTATGGGCCTTAGGTGGTGGTCCGGTAGAATTTCGGGCCTTAGGTGGTTATCCGGCAGAACTCCGGGCATCAGGTGGTGGTCCAGCAAAAGTTTGGGCCTCAGGTGATGGTCCGGCAGAGTTCAGGGGGCCAAGCGGTGGTCCGGCGGAGCTGAGGACGTCAGGTGGTGGTCTGCCGGAGCTCAAGGTGTCAGGCGGTGGTTCGGCGGAGTTGAAGACGTCGGGTGGTGGTCCGACGGAACTCAAGGCGTCAGGCGGTGGTCCGGCGGAGCTGAGGACGTCGGGTGGTGGTCTGGCGGAACTCAGGGAGTCAGGCGGTGGTCCGGCGGAGCTGAGGACATTAAGTGGTGGTGCGGCGGAGCTGAGGATGTCATGCGGTGGTCCGACGGAGCTGAGGACGTCAGGCGGTGGTCTGGTGGAGCTGAGGATGTCAGGCTGTGGTCCGGCGGAGCTGAAGACATCAGGTGGTGGTCCTGCGGAGCTCAGGGCGTCACGCGGTGGTCCGACAGAGCTGAGGACGTCAGGTGGTGGTCCGGCGGAACTCCGACGTTAGGCGGTGGTTGAGGAGGAGCAAGGAGGCAAGAGCGATCTCCGATCTCTCTCTTTTCTCCTTAGGATTAGGGGTCCCTTTTCATGTGAAAGGATGAGTCTATTTATAGATTCTCCTTAGGATTAGGGGTCCCATAAATAGGTGGAGGATCAAGGGTAAATGGGGAGTGATTTGTATGAACGGCTGATGTTGAATCCCTTGATGATGGACCGTTTGATAGATATTTGAAGGTCTTAAAGATATCAGAATTTGGCAATCTTAGGCTCAATGGATTTGTCTCGTCGAGCCGCTCGATTTGTCTATAAGCACGTCATGTTTCGAAACCATTTGGTAATCCAAATTGTGGTTCAAACCTTCCGATAGTGCTTTGGGCCCTTGATTTGGACCCATTTGGGCTCGGATTGGGTTGAATTTGGTGTCGTAGGGTTCGTATTTCTGAGACGTTCAGTTCGACTACAAGTTCGCTGAAATTGAAGTTCAGATAGTCCCAATTTTAATTTCAGAAGTTTCCAACTTAATTTTGCCTCGAGATTCGTGCCGGATCAACATAATTTTTCGATGATGTATCAAGATTATATGTGTTAAAAAGCTTAAAGGAAAAAAAGTATTGTTTGGACCTATTAAAAAAGCTTCACAAATATATCTTATGGGTTACATCGACCTTATAAGCAACAACATGAGTTTGCATGTTTGTTTGGTTATACTTCTTTGAGGAGGAGAGTAGACTAAGAAGTTCAATATAAATCCTGGTGTTGACATCAGGAGTTAAAGGTTAATGGTGTGCATTAATCTTATGGTCAATGGCACACATTAACATTACTGTCAACAACAAGTGACAAAGCCAATAGGCATTGATGCAGACAGACTATAATGCTTAGATGATCATAATGGTTGGAAGATCATAGTTTTGCAAGGAGGTCAACGGACCGTATTCAAGTGACAGAGATCAAAGGACCATAATTGGATAGCAATAGTTGGAGGATCACGGTCTAGCGACGAGGGATTGGGGATTGTAGTACATCAACAACTATCAGAGGACCATATTTAAGTAAAGGTTGAATGACCATAATTAGGCAATTGAAGTTGGAGGACCTTATCAAGTGAAGGAAGTTGGAGCACTGTAATCGAGAGGTAGCGCTCGATATTTTATAGTTGGGCGACTAGGATTGGTCGGCTATAATAGGGAGAAGTTGGTTGGAGGACCTTACTTGGGTGATGGAGGCAGTGGATCGAAGTTAGAAGATGGTGGCCACAAAATCATAATCAGGAGATAGAGTTTAGAGGATTGTGCACATAAGCTCGTTGTATTCTAGAATTTTGACAATCAAATATATTATTGGTTAAGCAAATCCACATTTCAGTCTTGTGTGCATGGTATTTTCTTTATTCTAACATTTAAGGTAAAAGGCATGAGACAGTAATCTTCAACAAGAGATACGAATAATTAATGGAGTTCAAAATTGCAAAAGAAAAGACCATCAAAGACTATTAGTGCATGTTTTTTTAGTCAATTTATGTTATAGGTGTAAATTGGTTAAAAAATAAAGCACACACTCACAAGTGAGAATTAAAATAAGAAAAATTGAAAATTAATCAAGATCCCTTGATTTCTCTGAGAAATTGTACTATACAATCTTGATCGTATTGTATGATCATTTATGACATTAATAATGAATCAAATGATCTTAATTAAACAAAAAATAGAGAAATAAAAGAGAACTAATCGTACTGTACGACATAAACCCGCATGTTATTTTGAATTTTCATAAATAGGTAAATATGAATTTGAACTGATTGTATTGTATGAACTGGTTTGTATTGTGCGAACTTTTATAATTTTTTCCTATTTTGAATTGACAAATCCATGAATCGAATCAAGATTAAATCAAGTTAAATATATGACGCCATAAGATTTATTGGAAGGATTGAAAGCCTAAACTTAAATTAAGAACTCAATTATCAACAAAAACAACCAGAGCTATTACAAAATTTAAATAATAACAACTATGCAATAACAATTCATTTCATCGCATCAAAACAAACACGCACACGTGCACATTCACATATATATAATCGGGTTTACTTTTAATCTACATATAAAAAAAAGTTGAATTACAAAATAATACCTTAATAACTTGTACCTAGAAGAATATGCCCTTACCCTTTCCTATTCCACTAGTCTCTTTCCCTTTCTTGAAATATTAGAAAGATTCATAGATTGAGCACAACCAACTTAATATACTTATTTCTCTAACCCATCAGAGATATCAATATTTATTTAAATAATAAATAACCATTTAATTAAAACTTAATAGCTTGTAAAGGATAAGTAAAGTAATGGTTGAACGTGATTTCTTTATGATTTTAAGGTATACTTGATTTTGGAGTTATTATTTATATTTTTGCAGTTACATTAATACATTTACAAAGGTTTTAGATACGACACAACACTTGTAGTTACATTCATCAGAATACCACTTGCACTTGACTTCTCAATTTATTAGAGTTCACATAAGGATTTAGAAATTATTAACATTTAGTTCAAAATATCACTTATAATTGATCCATTTCAACTATCAGAATATATAATGCACATATGCTTATGTCTTCTTATAAATCCACTTCCACTTATAGCTCCATTTAACCTCTCGCACCTGCATATATCAAGTGGGGCCAGAATTAGAATCAAACAATAAAACATAACCTCCCAAATCAGCTTTCAGCAAGTGGGGTCATAACCCCTTTCTCATTCTCATTCACACGAGGAAGTTGAGGCTAGAACATAATATATAGGGCCCTTACACATTAAAGAGTACACTTTCACATATTAGAACTCCTCCAATGTCATGCTATGAGTCGTGCAAATATAAATGCAATAATAATTAATTATGATTTTTATGCAATACTTGAATGATGCATGAATTACAAGAATTATCAATAAGAAACCACATTATTTGTATACCATTATACTCACTGAATGTTTTCCATTCAACTTCCAACTCTAGATGGATATTCACATGAATTATATATTCAAAAATTTGCGTAAGAAAAATCAACAGGTGAAAATATATTTTCTTATGGTTAAAATGTTCGGAATAGAGCAAACAATACAACAACAACAACATCAAGCCTTTGTCCCACTACGTGTGGTTGGCTACATGAATCCTTTTTCTCCATTGTGTCATGTTAAAAGTCAAATTCTCATTTAAATCTAATAAAGAAAGATCATTTCTAATATTTTCTAACCAAATCTTTTTAGTTCTACCTCTACCTTTCTTAACATAAGTCAAATCTAATACCTCTACTTTCCTAACTAGGTCATCGGAAGGCCGTTATGTGACCGAACCATCTAAGACGACTCTCTCTAATCTTATCTTCCACTGGATCTACTCCAACCTTTTCACGTAAATGCTCATTTTGTATCCTATCTCTAAGGGTAAAGCCACTCATCCACCTGAGCATCCTCATCTCTGTAACACTTAACTTAGTATTATGCTTCTCTTTTAATGGCCAACATTTGGCACCATAAAGCATTGCAGGTCATAGAAATTTCCCTTAAGTTTGAGCAAACAATAACAAACTAAAATTCATATGGTAAAAATATCTTAAAATATGAGAAAAACATATTTTTATTAATTACTTTTTTATAAAACTATTGCAATTAAAATCAGAGATAGGAGTTCAAAAGTTTACTTTATGCTCTATAATATCCTCGATATATAAATTTCGTAAAATTGAGTTTCCACATTTTTATCAAAATTTAGTTGCAAAAATAATTTACTTTTAAAATTTAGGGCATTTTAGAAAAGAAGCTCCCCGCGTAACATTCTCAGACTTTATATTTATCTATTGATGCATTTTGTTGGAGCACATATGGGTTTTAAAATTCTTATTAAGTTAATGTGCATAGTTCTCAAGGTTGTGATTCACTTCTCAAGGCGACAACACTCTTCTCGAGGCAATCGCTTGCTTCCCAAGGCTGCTGCACTCACCTTAGAGGCATCGGCACCCTGCTCGATGCTTTATATTTAAATTTAGAGAATTCTATTTTAATGTATGAGGGGCATTTTAAAATATTTAAATATATATTTTGTGTAAGTTATTGTAGTTAAAAAATGCGCAAGATTTGATTTGAAATTCAAGAAACACATTTTGTCCGCTTGTACGAGTGTTGTGGATACATTGGTGTATGTGTAATGTTTCAAATTTTAAATTTTAAACATAACACATTTTGTCTGCTTGTATGTATATTACGGATCCGATGGCATATGCGTAATTTTGTCTGCTTGTACGAGTGTTATGAATTTAAATGAGAATTTAACTCTTAGCATGACACAATGGAGAAAAAAGATTCATGTAGCTGACCCCACATAGTGGGATAAAGGCTTGATGTTGTTGTACGAGTGTTACAAATCCTGTGGTGACCTTTCCTAGACATTTTGATTTTTTTAGCTTTTTGATATATCACACTTATCGAGCTAATAACAATTTTCAAGATTATAACATGCTTATCAAATTAACAATACACTTTTTGAGACATTAATGAATTTCTCAAAAGCTTGCTAATCAATATAATTATGCATTCTTTAAATCATTAGCATGCTTATTGAGGCAACATCATGATAGTGTAATTTCCATTATCCTCCATCTAACATGCCATAAAATAAGGGTGTCAATTTCAGGTTACGGGTCGGGTTCTAGTTGAACCCAAAACTAACCCGACACTATTCTGGTTCGAGTCAACTTGACCCATTTTTGCAAACGGGTTGATTTTTTGGACCCGAACCCGACTCGATTCGGGTTCGGGTCAACCCGACCCGACCTGTGGACACGACAACTCTAGCAGCAGAGGGTTGGCAGCAGTAATGGGCTGAAGGTCGGCTGTATCAAAAGCTGGCGGAAGCGGCCGACGACTAACAGGGGACGCAACGCGATGCTGGACGCGATGCGGAACTCAAGCGGGATGCGACGCGATGCTGGCCTCGGGACGCGACGCAACCCGACCTGGCAGCCAGGGCAGGTAGGCCACGGGGCAGGGAGGGCAGCCAGGGCAAGCGGGGCATCCGGGGCAGGCGGGGCGGCAGGGCAGGAGGGGCGGCAGGGCAGGCGGGCAGACTTGGGCAGGGCCGATAAGAGCTGGTAGACGGGTTTCTAGGTCATTCCCGGGTTCTCGGGTCAACCTGAACCCGACCCAAATTTTCAAACGGGTCGATTTTTCAGACCCGAACCCAACCCGCTTTGGGTTCGGGTCAACCCAAACTCAAAATTTTTGGGTCAGGTTTTCGGGTCGGGTCCAATATTGACACCCCTACCATAAAACATGGGCACTAGGCATCTGAAAATCAAATTTAAATTTACAAGCTTCGATCATACTCCAATTGATTGATGAACTTATGAATTTGAGTTCAGCAATGACACTAATTAACTTTATTTAGTTTGTGTATTTTGATTATGAATTATTTGGGCTGGATAGGATGATTGAAACTTAATCTGCCATAACTTCTCGATTTAACACTCTAGACTTCGCCAAAACTTTTAAAACTTTGTCATAACTTTCTTTTTATTTTTTATTTTTATTTAACACTAGCAAAGGTATCCAAACGGGAATCTAGTTCAAGCATACCATTTGGTACACAAGGTGCACAAATATTGTTTATGCTCATCAATTCAAACAAGTGGCTTGCTAAGACCTATCTTTGTATCTATATGTGGCATATGCACAAAACCCAGTAAAAACTATTGATCCATTTAAGTAACTTCTATAATAGCCTTATTTTCTTGGAAGTCATCATGCATCAGATCAATGATATAGTATGCTTTTCAACAGGAAAAGACTCCACAACTTTAAATACTTTGGAGCATTTAAACTATCACACTTGCAAGGATGGATACTCATACATGGCCATTTTCAGAGAAATGAAGAGCAGAAGAAGGCATTCTATTTCCTTACCATTTTTATAAGCAATTTCAATACTATCCAACACCTTTTTGCTCATATCATCCATTTTTATTCACAAAAGAAACTTAAGAATTACTGCTTCTAAAGAAGCTTTTCTCCACTTTACAGGTTCTCCCTAGCATATCCAAAACCTCATGTCCACGAATGCCTTGAGCTCAATAACCCTCAAGCCGCTAATATGGAATAGTTCATTGATGGAGGATTGGCTCTCTCTCCTCTTGATGAACAAACAAAAGAGAGAGAAAATTGCAATTTTCTTCTTCTTATCATTTCCTTATATAAATTTAATATTTATTTTTTTATTCATTTTAAAATTAAATTCAAATTCAATAATTTTCCTAAAAATAGTATGTTCAGATTTTTGTTTAGTCAAAATTTTGGTAGCATCCCGATGTCTCCCCCACATAGGGGGAATTTATCTAGGTTTGCCCACTATGTCAAGAAAGACGTGAGTAGGAGGTGACGTAAGACACCGTGACCATATCTTATTTTTATCTCACCACGCCAAAAAAGACGTGAGTGGGTCTTCGTATACCTGCACGAGATTTTTAAGTGTAGAAATTTTATATCTTCTCACAAGTGGCGACGACGAAGATTTGTGATAAGGTTGCAAAGAGATTTTTATTTTATTTTCTCATTTGATCTTTTTTTTTTCTAATTTTTTTATAATAGATATTGAGAGAGACACTGCATGAAAAACTCATATTTCCAACGACCTAAATCTGTCTAAAAATGAGAAATTTTGCTAAAAATTTTGCATTTTAATGAATTGTTGGCAGAAATTAGGTCGATGGTAGAACGAGTGTCAGAAACATTATTCAGGAGGAAGTTGTGCAGCCAAATTCATCGTTCACGAATTGCTCCATCCAACGGTTTGTCCGCTTGAATTTCCGGCGGAATTGTACCGCCGGGAACTAATCGGTGAAAATGTTCGATGGTTTATCCGTCGATACTTCCTGTTGAATTTGTCCGCCGAAAACACGATACGATTTCATCGTATCTTCATTTTTACTGAATATTCTGCCAAAAATCCATTGGAAACCCATATCAAAAACAAAAAAAAAGTAATCCTCCCTCACATGTTTTCTACAACACAACAATCATGCATAAATTATATATGTATGCCATATTTACATTTAAACATTAAACATAAACACTAATGTTACATGTATGTAATAATAGATTTGATCACAAAATAATATTGAACAATCATCAAACAGTTTAAAAATAAATATAAAGTTCGTTGCACAAAAAAATGGACAATAAAATATACAATTATAGAAATGAAATGTCCAACATATAACTAAAATATCCAGTAATAATAAAAAGAAGTCTAATCAGAATCTGTCTCATCATTCTTCTCCTTTGATGATGCTGGCTGCTTTCCATTGAACTGCTCCCTCAATTTCTGCAACTCATCTAATAACTGACCTTACTGCGTCTGCATCTATATGTCAGCTATTGATTTTCTAACTTGATCTAGCTCTATTGTAAGGGCAACCACTTGTTGGTTATACAATGACTCATGGTTGCTTGCTGAGAAGCTAGAGCCACTAGATGTTTGCCCCTCATATGCATAGGATTGTGAGCCTAAACCATAAACCTAGCCTTTCTGCATTCCACCTACCACTTGCGACCAAGTGCGGTAGTCAGAATAATCTACTGATCCCCCAAAAGATCTCTCACATGCTCTAATCTGGCTCTCTCAAAGCCATATATACTCTTTTTATAAAAGTTATCATAAGATTAATCAACTTACATATCAAACTTAAAATTTACATATGAAACTTAAAATTTCCTTGCTAGCTCATCAACCCAGTACTGGTCCTTCTATCGCTTGTGGGTATGACTATGTAACTCAACAACGATAAACTCTCTGCCCAATAACTCTCTCTGTAATACACTTACATTAATATTCATAAGTAAATTATTAAAATCTTTTAATATTTCTTACCAAATGTCACTTGTACTTATCACCCTATTATAAAGGGTGAGTATCACGGGCCAGTATATGTAAGATGAAGCAGATTGACTAAATAGAGTAAAATCATCTGCACATAAATCTAATCTTACATTTTTTAATTTTATAGCAAAAGCATGATGTGTATGATCAAAGTGTTTACAGGCCTTTAGTTCTGACAAATATGTACTAACACCTTTTTACGAGATGTGTTCATTATGCCATCTCATATGTGCAGTAGATCTCACAGATACATATAATCATTATCATTTAGGAATTATGGGTAAGTAAATTATCCCACTGACTGGTACATCCTTTAGCTTTATTTTCATCCTAGACATTGGTTTAAATTTTGGTGCATTGCAATTATGGCATGCAATCTCTAATCAATCATCTTTATAGTATAATCTGCATCCATTGACATAACAATTTATTTTCGTATATATCAAATTTAGTTTAGAAACTAACTTCTTAATGTGATATAAATCTATAAGAATTGTGTTATCTACTGAGTTAGTTTTCTTAAACAGCCTAACGAATTGATTAAAACATTCATAGGGGATATTATATTCTATCTTGATACTTAACATCTTCATATCAACAGATAACTCTGAATGAGTGGTGCACCCCTTTCAAATTGGTTGTTAGGAAGCATGCAATAAATCATAAAAATTTTGTGCCTCTTTATTTGATGATTATTCTATATATTATTCAAATTGTGCCATAGTTGCATCATAAATTAAGTCCTCAGAGGTCGAATATATTCTTCATCAGTTATATTAGAACTTATAGATGGGCCGTATTGAGAATCAAAATGTGACTCGTACTCACCATGAGAAGTCTAATACCAATATTATGGCATGAATCCTCTACGATATAAATTAATAATTATGTCATTTAGTGTGAGGTGCACTTGATTTTTATGTTTAGAATATGGGCATCGAAACTTTTCATCTAAGATGAAGCTAGGTAGTTGACATGCTATCTGGATGAAAGAATTCACCACCTTAATGAGCTCATATGTTAATGACTTTTGTTCTTGCACCAATCGGTTATACATTCAACTTCTTTGATTATTAATATCTATATTATGAAGATATTAAAGATTGGAGTAACATTTATCAAAAGAAAATAGATTGAATTCAAATTGGTTTGTAAATCGAATAGTGATAATTCTCATTTAAATCTAATTAGAAGATTGATAAATTTACAACAACATCAAAGCCTTTATCCTAGTACGTGGGGTCGGCTATATGAGTCTTTTTTCTCCATTGTGTTATATTAAGAGTCAAATTCTCATTTAAATCTAATAAAGAAAGGTCATTTCTAATATTTTATGACTAAGTCTTTTTAGGTCTACCTCTATCTTTCTCAACATAAGCCAAATATAATACCTCTACTTTCCTAATTGGGACATCAGGAGGTCGTTGTTTTATGTGACCAAATCATCTAAGGTGACTCTCTCACTCTCTCTAATCTTAACTTCCATAGGAGCTTCTCCAACCTTTTAACATATATGCTCATTTTGTATCTTTTCTCTAAGAGTAAAGCCACTCATGAGCATTCTCAGCTCTACAAGCACTTAACTTAATATTATGCTTCTCGTTAAATGACCAACATTTTACACCATAAAGTATTACAAATCTCACCACCATCTTATAGAATTTTCCCCTAAGTTTGAGGGAAAATTTTTATCACATAATAAGCCCAACGCATTCCTCCACTTTAACCATCCAACTTGAATTCTACTAATAGTATCCATATATATTTCACCATCAATTCCCTCTCTAGTCTTATCAATGTTGACCTTGGTTTTCTCCCAGGCTTGGTCAAGGGAGTTGACTTGGTCAAATTGACCAAGTCAGGGCCCAAGACCCCCTTCCTTGTGTTCAATGGGTCAAACTGAGTCTGTTGAGCCCAGACCCAGGCCCTGGGTCAACCTGGTTGACCAGGTCAACCCAGGTTGACCCATTAGACCCATATGGGTCTAAATCAAGTCCAAATCAGATCCAAGCCCAACCAAGGGCTTCAAGGCCCAAGACCCCCTCCCTTGTGTTCAATGGGTCAAACTGAGTCTGTTGAGCCCAGACCCAGGCCCTGGGTCAACCTGGTTGACCAGGTCAACCCAGGTTGACCCATTAGACCCATATGGGTCTAAATCAAGTCCAAATCAGATCCAAGCCCAACCAAGGGCTTCAAGGCTCATACCCTCCTCCCTTGGACCCATTTGACTAGGATTGACCAAGTCAACCCTTGACTTGGTCAACCTAGGCCATTAATAGGTCAAAATGACCTATTTAAGACCCTTAAAGGCTCTAAACTCTCTCCTAATCCTCCCTAACTCAAACCACGGCCTAATGAGTTCTTTTTCCCTCCTAATAAGTCCCTAAATTGATCATAGCCATCCAACCTAGGTATGGGGCTATATATAGGGACTTAGGGCTTCCTTAAGGGGGACTTTTGATCTTTCTCCTCGGCTAGACCCCCAAAGGCCTGAGGATTTCGTGTGGGAGCTCCTTGACCTCTCATCCATCTTCCTCAGCCTATATCCACCGCCAAGATCCCGCCGGCGGTGATTTTCCGACGAGATCAAGGCTAGTTCGTCCAAACTCATCCCTAGCTCGATTCAGAGCATTCCAGACCGTGATTTCGAGAGGAGAGGATACGTGGACAATCTACAAGTTCAGAGCATTCATTAAAATCCCAAAATCTCAAGGTATAACCCCTAAAATCCTTGGAATAGGTAAAACACTTAGATCCAAATAGCATTTTGTTGAGTGCGCTTCGAGCCAAACGAACTATACCACATGATTTCTGTTCATGCCTAGATCCTAAGTCTCAATTTTCATTTGATTTCGTACACCCGATCGCGAGAACGAGTCAAAAAACCCATTAGGGTTTCGGGTTACGTAGTCGTCCGCTGGGGTTCGATCCGGACCGTTGATCTCGCGATCAACGGTTGGGATCTTGTCCTTCTGCGGTTCGGATTAACCACGGCGTTAGATCCCGCGGTTCCGCTTTCGTCTGACGTGATCACAGCCGTTCGTTTCGAACGGCGCGTGATCAGACGGTCCTCCCGCCTCGTCCTACGTGGCCAAGTGAGCCGCGGTCCGCGGCTTGATTGCAGCATGATTGCGGCAATCATTGCCGGCGGCGCAATCATTGCGCTGCAAGGCAATGATTGGCCCGCGGTCCGCGGGCCCAATCCGAGCCCGACACGTGGCTGCCGCCGCCGCCTTTTATTTTATTTTATTTTATTTATTTAAAATTAGTTTATTTAATTATTTAAAAATACTTTTTTTAAAAAATCAAATTAATTAATTAATTAATTAAAATTAATTATATATATATCTGTTATTATTATTATTATTATTATATTATTATTATTATTATTTTAATTATTTTAATTATTATTATTATTATTATTATTATTATTATTATACTATTATTATTTTAATTAGTTTAAATATTTTAATTATTATTATTATTATTTATATTATTATTATTATTATTATTATTACCTTAATTATTTTAATCATTTTAATTATTTATATTACTATTTTTATTATTATTATTATTTTTATTATTATCATTATTATTATTTTAATTAATTATTATTTTTAATTATTATTATTATTATTATTATTATTATTATTGTTATTATTATTTTAATTACTTTAATTATTTTAATTATTTTTATTATTTTTATTATTATTATTATTATATTATTATTATTATTATCATTATTTTAATTATTTTAATTATCTTAATTATTTTTATATTATTATTATTATTATTAATATTAATAATATTATTATTATTATTTAAAATTTATTTCTAAATCATATTAATATTATTATTATTATTACTATTATTATCATTATTAATATTATTATAATATTAATATTATAATTAATAATATTATTATTTTAATAATATTATTATTATAACTAATATTTTTATCATTATAAAATTAATTATTATCATTATTAATATTATTATAATATTAATATTATAATTAATAATATTATTATTTTAATAATATTATTATTATGAATAATATTTTTATTATTATTATATTAGTTATCATTATTAATGTTATTATAATATTAATATTATAATCAATAATATTATTATTTTAATAATATTATTATTATGAATAATATTTTTTTTATTATTATATTAATTACTATCATTATTAGTACAATTATAATATTAATATTATAATTAATAATATTATAATTTTAATAATATTACTGTTATGATTATTATTATTATTATAATATTAATTATTATTATTATTAATATTATTATATTAATATTATTAATTAATAATATTATTATTATTTTTAATAATAGTATTATTATGTTAATATTAATATCATTATAAATATTAATATTTATTACTTCATATTATCATAATATTTTAATTATTAATTATTTAAATTTATTTTAAAATTCAGATATTATTATATCTGATTTATTTTAAAATTACTAATTATTTTCAAATATTAACTATTTTAAATTATTTTAAAATTACCTTTAAACCTATTTAACTTCAAAAATTCATAACTTTCTCATTTTGAATCGGATTTCGACGTATAATACCTCGTTCTTTTCAGAAAATTATGAATTTTAATTTAAAAATATTTGCTATATGTGATTCTGTCATTTCTGGATATCTTATGTATTACTGTGTTATTTACTTATTTAAATATTATTTAATTAATATAATTGATTATTTTAAAATAAAAATTATTTTAAAACCCCCTTGGTGGCTGGTAGACCTCCCATGCTTATGAACTGAAGTATTTTCAGTTATCTTATTTTCAAATTTATATTATTATTATTTATAATACTTATGTATTTCAAAAATGAGTTTAAAATTACATATTATCTAAATCCCCTAATTTGGGAAGTCTACCCCTTATGAAATTTTAAACCTAGGACATATATGTGAACAGAATTCATGTGGGAGAAAGATTAGTGAATGATTGTGTCACAATCATTCACTAATCACTTCATTAGGTTTCTTTACTTAGTGTTTTCGTAGTCCTTGCATGTGTAGGTTGCACAAGCACTTAGCCTAGGCTCTCCTAGATCTAAGGACATGGTTTGGTGTGTTTATATTTGCTGCATTTACCCTCTATGTTGTGCCTAAGTGTTAGTTACTTCATTTCATTCATATATAACGTAGTGACATCTTAAGGACAACAATTAAGGATCGTCTAATGAACTTAGAAAAATTCCAGGAATTAGGGTATAGCTCCAAATGACTGGAAATCTAAAACACTTAAACATAGAGACATCTGGAACCCTCTAGAATTTTCTAGGAATTTTCTGGACTCTTCAAAACACTTAATTAGCAAACCCTAATTTACCCGTTAATTAAGCCTTAGAAACTTCAGAAAAATATAATAAATCCATTCTAAATCAGAAAAATACCCATAATACCTCAAACTCTCCAGGATTCAGCCCCCAACCTTAGATAATTAGGGCCCCTTAATTGGACCTTAATCCGGACTTTAATTCAGCCTTGATCAAAAATCACCTTTTTGCCTTAATTAAATCATTAAAAATTATTAAAAATCCCAAATTTTCCCCAAACACTTGGGAACACCTTCTTAGGTCATTTCTGACCTTTGGGGGTGATTCCAATCAGTTTGGAGCTGATTTGGGCCAAAACCCCCAAAGTGCCCCTAATTAGGCAATTCTGATAATTCATTTAATTGCCCCAACTTCTAAAAATCATAACTAATCACAGAAAACTCCAAAATGGGCAAACTAAAAGGCACCTAACTCTAATTAAGGTCTAGTATTTGTTAAAAATATTATGTGTCCAGAAATCAACCTAAAATAAAAAGTCAACTCTTCGGTCAACCGTAGCCTACAGTCTAGGGCCCGAAACTTCTAAAATTCATAACTTTGCGTAGGAAACTCCAAATCCAGCAAACTCAAAGGAATTCAACTCACATTAGGGTCTAGTATTTATTAAAAATATTAAGATTTCATAAATCAACTTAAATCAAAAAGTCAACAATCCGGTCAAACTTAGTTCAAAACGAGACCAAAACTTCAGAAATTCATAACTTTGGATAGAAGAATCCAAATCGGGCATACTAACTGTCTAACTGATCAGATTGAGGCCTAGTATTTTATAAAAATATTAGCTGGTCATAAATACCCTTTAATTAAAAAGTCAATTTTGGACCCCCTTTTACTTAATATATAGGTGGACCCCGAACCCCCTAAAACTCACTAATGCAATTTAAACTTTAAATATTATTACCCTAAGAACTAAAATTGATCCACACATTAAATCAGCTAAGATAGATCTCAATTCACTAATATTTGGACTTTAAATAAAATTCCCTTTTCAGACCTACAACCAACCTGGACAGTAGGCAACTGTAACTAACTACCCAGCTTAGGATCTACCTCAGCTACACAGCTTTTCACACACATCTAGATGGTTTGTTAGGGCACCACTTCTAGACCTAGGCTAGGCCGGTGTTTACTTTTCTGTTGTGTGCCGAGATTTCTGAGATTTCACTGTATGTTGTGATTGAGATGATGCTGGTATGTTTGTTTACTTTTACTGCACTCTGGGAATTGATGTGATTGCACGATAGACTACCCATAGGTTAGGATCGAGGTTGATACTAATGATGTTTTCTGCAGGTGGCCATGCTCATGCAGCGCTAAATATAAGGGGAGCAATAATCATAATTTTAAAATTGATGTTGTTTTATGTAGGTGCTTCAGAAATTGCTTAGCCCCCCTAAATAAATGAGGGCTAAAATAATAAATCATTATAAATTGCTACAGGTGCTTCAGAGCTTGCTTAGCCCTCAAAAATAATTAAGAGCATGGCCAGTGTGGCTGTGATGAGTATTTTATTTTCCCTATAATTGCTTGTGATATATTAAACTGCTTGGGATGATTTTTTTTAGGATAACCTTGCATGAGCGTTTAGAATTTACTGCTTTCATTTAATGTAATTGATTGTAATATTGGTTAAGAGTTGTGAAAGTTCATTTTGAGTGGGGATACTAGGATCCAAAGGTTGGATTCCAAAGAGGAAAGGACACCCAATATGAGGATGGTCCTTTTCTATTTGGAAATCCAAATTTGGATCGTTCTACTACTTGAAGAATCAAAGGAAGTTGAAATCCAAGGAGTCCAATGGAGCTGGGACCCGAGGAGTCCAAGGAAGAGAAGATTAAGAAGATGAAGACCAAGTATCCCACTCAAAAATAACTTGCGTCAGTCTTAGGATTAGAAATCCGGGTTGTTGGCAGTGGTGCCCGGCCACTTTAATTTTCTGCAGACCCTAGGTTGTAATTAAGGGCAGTTGGCCTATGGACATTTATTAATTTGTTTGGATAATTTTGATGTGTTTTAGGATTGTGTGCCTCTAGGATTGTTTGCTTTTCATAGTTTATTGGCGATCTGCATGCCGCTTTTGTTTTAGCCTGGATTCCGTTAGGCTCTCTAAGGACTAAAACATTTTCTACTCCCAACTACTATTTAAAAATTTAAGTTTTAAGCAATTTAGAAACTTAACGACCTAGGGAATTGTCGGAATCGTCCGGGGTCACATGCATATTAATGCATTTCTCTTTCCTTCTATAAGACACTTCCCCGCCTGCGGGTAGAGTCCGGATAATCTGACCTATGAGGATGAGGTGCCGGACCTGGGGAAGCCCAGTCTAATTCTAAAAATTATTTTATAAGCCTTTTTAAAGTTCTATGTATACCTGATTTGGATACTTTAACCAGCATGCATTGCATTAGAAATCAACTAAATCAAAATTTTAATTACATTAGTCATAGGAGCATTCACCCGACATCAGTCCGGGGCCAATTAGGAAATCCTCTAGATGTCGGTCCTATTTCCGAGAACTATAACCCACCTACCCATCTTTCATAAATGACTGGATAGCATGATTTTAAAGCGATTAGGTGGTTAGCTGGCTCCCCCTTCCAGGCCGGGGTAAGTCCAGGTTTTGCATTGCATTAGTTAGGACACGGGTGTTAGTGTTGCGTAGAACACTAAACCCATTAGATTTAGGATTCAAGGCTACTATTGTTTCGTAGTATGCCTCATCAGTAGGTAGGTCTTCTGTCTTCCAGAGACCCTAAACCCTATATATCCGCGTCACACGGATGACGCCACCTCCATCCTTCCCTCCTGCATGTTTCTTACTAATCATTTCAAATTTCTTTGCTTCTTCAAGGCAGACAGTGCCATGGCTTCCTTCGTGCCTTCCGTTACTTTCAGTTTTGGTTCTGACGCGCGGGTGACACTTCCTGAGTCCCTGCTAGCCAGTCCTCCCGCTGGAGGAATCACTTTTGGTTCCTTCACTGACTCGGCCTTCATCACTCTTGGCGGGCCGACCCCTGCTGAGGCTGCTGCCTACTCTCCTCCCCAGAGGAGAGCTCGCGTAGCCATGCGACCTTTTGGACGTCCAGTTGCTCGACGGACAGCCCGGGCACCTGCTTGTTCTACTCCTGTTCGTGTGCAGCCGGCACACCCTGTGGTTAGGCAGCCAGTGCCTAGACCACTCCCTGTTCAGCCCACTCGTCCAGCGGTTAGGCGACCAGTGCCTACCGCACCTATTGTTCAGACTGCCCCGGCCCCTCAGCGCCGGCAGGTAGTAGTTACCCCTGTTGTTACTCCGGCAGAGGCAGCTCGTGTTCGGGTTCCCCCTCCTTCTTCCTCCAAGAAGAGGGGTGCCCAGACCGAGGCTCCTTCGCCTTCCTCCCGTCGGGTTTCAGCTTTCGCTCGACTGTCTCACCCAGAGACCCTCGCGCAGACCCCGACACTTCCCGTACTTCCTGTTCCCCCTGCCACTCAGGTAGTGGGTTCAGATGTCGCTTCGTCTTCCACCTCCGACCTTGGGAGAAGGGCCCGGAGGAATAGAAACCGTAGACTTCGGTTAGCTGCATCCAAGGCAGATAGACAGCGGATGGCAGATTCGTTGGCTCATCAGGACCCAGTTCAGAGGAGAGTGGTCCCTAGGCAGCGGGCACCACAACCAGTTGCAGTTTCCCCTACCCCGGACGTTATAGTTGCCCCTGAGATAGCAGCGGTTCAGGGATGACGCTTCTCTCCACTGACACACAGTGGTGACGAGGAGGACGTTGCTCGCATTGCGGCTGCCCTCCTGTCACTACTACTTTACCACGTGCTAAGGTCCCCAGGGATGATGCTGCTCGAACCCTCTCTTAGAGGATTCAGAGCATTATCCGCTTAGTGCGGGGTCGAGGCCCTGTCAGTCGAGAGAGGTTACTCCACCAGATTTCTCAGGCGTCCGTTCAGTTGCAGAGCCAGACTGCTAGACAGAGGTACAGGTGGCAGAGAGGACAGCCACCCAGGCAGCATGTCAGTTCAGTTCCGTTGGCGAGACCACAGGCAGTTACTTCAGTTGTTGGACGACGCCCACGTTGTCAGGGACAGAGGCAGCAGTTGGAGCCTCCGATACCCCAGCTCCCTTCAGTTGTAGTAGCCCCGCAGCAGTCAGTTGCCCCTACTGGGTCCTGTCGCAGTAGATGGGTGTGGAGACGACGGCAAGCAGAGTCCCCTGTCGATGCAGTACAGCCAGTTCAGGCAGTTGAGCAGTTAGAGGCAGTTGTTCCTTCCGGATCAGAGGCAGTTCCGATGGTCTGTGATGCAGCGACGGACGATGATGTTGCAGTTTCTCCTAGTGGTTCACCGGTTCGGGCAGAGCCAGCCCTTAGCCCTTACGAGACTTCTTCCCCTTTGAGTTCGTATGCGGAGGACTTCCATCAGACCCTCTACGAGGATGATGCACTTGAGGATAACTTACTCGAGGAGGAGTTAGATGGAGATATACCGGTGCACAGAGTATGCGTGGTTACTAGACGTGGCCACTCAGACGAGCAGATAGAGGCATATGATGATGATGAGCAGGGAGAAGCTGAGGTAGGAGGATCTCCCCGGTCAGTTGAGACAGATGCCACAGTGCTACAGTTACAGACTCAGATGGCAGAGATGGTCAGGGCCATGGCAGCGATGACAGCTCAGTTGACAGCTTTGGGGGCAATGCCCCAGATGACGGGCGTAGGCACTCCTGCTACGTCCAGAGACGAGCCAGCAGCACCACCTGTAGTATCACCAGGTCCTGTGGGAGTAGACAGGGCCCAGAGAGCAGTTCCAGTGGCACCTACAACAGTTGCTTTTACTACCCCAGTCCAGAGTCAGTCAGTTCAGTTGTCAGCCGGACAGATTCAGGATCTGATTGCCCAGAAGGTCGAGCAGGCCATTTCCTCCAGGAAGTCTGGAGAGGTAGTTAGCAGGGGGCGTCCTTACCCAGTAGAGTACGAGCACGAGCCCTACCCCCATGGTTTTGTCCCTCCTAAGTTCAGAGTCTTTGATGGGTTTAGGAACCCAAGGCAGCACGTGGCCCAGTACCGAGCCATCTATTACAACATAGGAGGGAACGATGCACTGATGTTGAGACTCTTTGTTAGCAGTTTAGTTGGGGTGGCCTTTGCCTGGTACGCCGACCTCCCCAACGATTCAGTACGCACCTTTGCAGAGTTGGAGCAGTTGTTTGTTCAGAGGTTTGTCAGTGCAGAGCATCGAGTCACAGTTGGAGAGCTAGTTGTGACTAGACAGCGGCCCCGAGAGCCTCTCCCAGATTATATAGTCAGATGGAGGAACCTCAGCCTACAGTGTGAGCCCCAATTACAGGAGCAGCATGCAGTAGAAATTTTGTTAAAGAACATAGATGGTCCGATAGCACCTTATCTGAAGGGTTTCAGCATCATAACATTTCAGAAGTTGTTGACAAAGGTGATCAGTTTGCAGGACAGCATACCCGATGCAGTCCCTCCTAAGGTTGAGAGTCAACCTTCACGTAGACCTCAGCGGCAGGAGTCTTCAGGGGCACCTCCACCTAGGAGAGGGGAGGTACACAGTACTTATGGACCATCAGATAAGGGCAAGAAGCCCTTAGTCAGTTCAGCACCACCTCAGCAGTCTCATACACCGGGCCAGTCAGCAGTGCAGTCTAGACCCTCCCGTAGGACCCCAGAGAGTCAACAGTACCTACGGGAGAAGCTTAGTAAGGAATATCCCTTTAAAAGGGAAAGTGTGATGAAGATCTTCAAGTTCCTTACTAAGAGAAACATCTTAACATTCCCGAACAACAATAGAGTGGAAGAGGAGGGGCAGACAGAACACCCACTCTATTGTCCATTTCACAGACATATCGGGCATGTTATAGAAGACTGTTATGTGTTCAAGGACAGAGTTGAGAAGCTCATGGCTAGTGGGCAGATCCACCTACAGGACAGCGACCTGGTTCAGCCCAAGGGCAAGGCACCTCAGACAGTTCAGATGATCTCGGGCTCTAGTGGTTGTAGTGACAGCCAGAGTGGCAGACAGAGCAGTCGTAGCAGATCACCCAGAGGTTCTGAGGGGGAGTGGCAGCTAGCACTCTCTCGAAAGACGAAGTAGATGATCCGGCAGACAGTTCAGAGTTCAGAGGCAGTTGAGAGGAGGCCTACCCAGGCCAAGTCGATAGTTGCCAGCCCAGTTTCTTCGCCAGCACCTTTTTCTTCTTCTGTTGTAGTGCCTACTGAGCACATTTCTTTTCCTATTTTATGTAATAACAAGATGTATGAAAAGGAAAAGTTTGTTGAAACTTCTGAGGGGAAGACGGGACGCCTTCCAGCACTTACGCTGAAGGATTTCGTTCTCCCTTCAACTGATGATGAAATAATAGAAGAAGGTGATTCTGGCTACTTCTGGTGTTCTGTTCCTACTTTTATTTCTTCTAGCACTCGCTCTTTCAATATTTTACATGTTTCTTGTGATGATTCTGTATGTGATGAAGAGTCTGAGTGTGATGAGGAACCGGTCTTTATGATTCCGGAGGGTGGTTGTTACATGGATTCAGAAGACGAATCCGAGAACCCACTCCAGTCACTTTCCTTGGAGCCAACACATGCCATCACCGCTGAACCAAGTGAATCTCATGTCAAAGATGACACGATACAGGAAGTTCACTTGCATTCAGGGAAGGTTCTTCCACTAAGAATGGCTAAGAATACAAAAGAAAAAGATAAGAACATTGTTACCCAGCAGGACGATCCTATCCCTTCCTCCCAAGAGCAGTCTAAGGAGAAAGGGAAAGGCCCTCAGCTGGAGGTCGATTATAATGTGTTGGCCTATTTAAGGAAAATTCCTGCCCTTCTCAGTGTCTATGACGCTTTGATGATGTCTTCTGACTTGAGAGAGACCCTGGTAAAAGCACTACTCGAACCAGAGTCCTATCAAGCCTTCTTTGCTTCCGAATCTGTTGGAGATGCATACCTTTTGAGAGAGATGCCATGCATTACCTTTTCAGATCGTGATCTCCTCTTGGGTACCTCTGATCACAATCGTCCTTTGTATGTCACCGCTGAAGTCAATGGTTATGAGTTGAACAGGGTCCTCATTGACCAAGGAGCTTCAATAAACATCCTGAGTTATGAAACTCTGAAGTGCCTCTCCCTGGGTCATTTGAAGTTAACCTCCGATAAGATTATGTTGAAAGGCTTCAATGACCAAGGACAGCGTGCCCTAGGGTCTATCACCCTACCCCTGAAGTTTGGAAATTTCCTTACTGAGACGAAGTTTCATGTGATCGAGGCAGATACTTCATACAGGGCTCTCTTAGGAAGGCCCTGGATTCATGAGTATGGAATGGTGCCCTCTACCCTGCACCAATGTATGAAGTATGTGAGGAATGAAGTCGAGTACTCCATTCCCGGGGATACCCAACCCTTTTTCGTGCATGAGGTCTCTATTTACGATGACGCTGAGCATTACATACCTCGTAAGAAGAGTAAACCTCCTTCTGCCCAGTCACCAGTGACACCTGCCGGTACTATACAGGGTCCTGTACAGCTACCTACGCGAGGTCTGTTACAGGTTAGTATTGAGGCAGATACCTCCACTGCAGATCCTGTTAGATCTCCTTTCCAATTTGCAGTTGGGCACGATGTTCCCCCTAATAGAGGTAGGGGAGAGCGAGGTAGAGGTAGAGGTAGAGGATCGACTCGCCCACCGCGAAACTACGACACTCAAATTCCTCCTCCCTCATATCTTTACGCTTCTCCTTTGACTGTCGAGTCCGACTCCTCTGACGATGAGATGATCATTACCCCTCATCGCTCAGCTCCCTCACCAGCCCCGGACTTCACTGATTATAGTTCACTACCTACCTTTTGTAGGTACCTGATACCCGAGGGTGGTTTAGTTATTGACAGTGGTTCAGATGAGGAAGTAGATCCCTGACGTCAGACCACTAGTCAACAATCCCTTTCCCGTCAGATACGTGGAATAAGAGTTGAGGAGTCTCACCAAAGATCTTTGGTTACCCCCTCCACTAGTGATGGTGGTGCACTACAAGTTAGAGGTCACCCTCCGCCTCCTCTGTACGAAACCTTTGTGCCACCTCGAGCTAGCAAGTGTGCCTCGTTATCCCATAGTATAGGTGCCCCACTGGGTCCTGAGAGTCAGGGTTCAACGGAGACCGCTATGGATAACAAAGTCACAATTGCTCCTCGTTATTTTTCCCCTTTCGTGGAAGACTGTGTAGAGCGGGGTGCAGTTATCTCGACTTGGTCAGATGAATAAGCTCTACGACAGGCTCGTGTTTGGCGGGCTGATATGCCTCAAACTAAGCAAGGTTTAGGTTATGTCGAGCAGAGCTCACCTAACCATGCTAACATCCGAGCGGTTTCCCACTCATAACCGGTTATTTCTCTTACCGATAAAGAAGACCCGGGTGATGATGAGGATAGAGTACTCGATGCTCCTCAAGAGTTTGAAGATGGCATCACTTCTGCCATGGACGAATTGTGTGAGGTAAAATTAGGCACTGAATCAGATCCTAGACCTATTTTTCATAGTGTCTTGTTATCTGACTCAGAGGCTCAAGAATACATCGAGCTACTCTCAGAGTTTAGGGATTGCTTTGCCTGGAACTACACTGAGATGCCTGGTCTAAACCCAGATGTAGCAGTCCACAAACTAGCCATCAAGTCTGATGCAGTCCCTGTTAAGCAAGCACCTCGTAGGATGAGGTTGGAGATAGAACAACAGGTGATCGCTGAAACTAAGAAGCTTATAGAGGCCGATTTCATTTGTGAAGAGAAGTACCCTACTTGGCTTGCCAACATTGTTCCAGTCTTGAAGAAGAACGGACAGATTCGTGTCTGTATCGACTTCCATGATTTAAACAAGGCATGTCCTAAGGACGATTTTCCTCTTCCTATCCCCGAGTAGGGGTGTCAATTCGGGTCGACGGGTCGGGTTCGGGTCGAACCCGAGTTGACCTGGGTTTAAACGGGTCAACCCGAACCCGACCCGTTTTTACAAACGGGTCAACTTTTTCAACCCGGACCCGACCCGCGCGGGTTGCCGGGTTGACACGACCCGACCTAGATTTTTGAAACTGAAGCAGCAGCAGCAGCGACTCGACGACGCAGCAGCAGCAGCTCCCGACGGTGGTCGCTACTCCGGAGTCCCGACGGCGCAGCAGCAGCGGCTCGGCGCCTCGACGGCAGCGAAACTGCGGAAGCAGCGGCGCAACGGCAGCACGCAAAGCAACGCAGCGACGGCTTCGGGCAACGCGACGCGGGCAGCAGCGATTGACGCGACTGACGCTGCGGGCAGCAGCGAATTGACGCTTTGCTAGCTTCGGGCAACGTGACGCGGGCACTTGACGCTTCGGGCACGGGCAGGGCGGGCAGCAGACGCGGGCAGAGGATTTCCGGGTCAATTTCGGGTTGTCGGGTCAACCCGAACCCGACCTGATTTTTAAAACGGGTTGGTTTCTTGAACCCGAACCCGACCCGTTTCATAAACGGGTCGACCCGGACCCGAATTTTTCCGGGTCGGGTTCGGGTTGGGTTTCGGGTCGTGTCAAAAATTGACACCCCTATCCCCGAGCTCATGGTGGATATAGCATCATCCCATAGCATTTTCTCCTTCATGGATGGTTCATCTGGTTACAATCAGGTAAAGATGGACCCCGAGGAGGAGAAGTTTACTGCATTTCGCACACCTATAGGTGTGTTCTGCTACAAGGTGATGCCCTTTGGTCTCAAGAATGTCGGGGCCACCTATCAACGTGCTATGACTGTTATCTCGACGAGATGATACACGAGCAAGTTGAATGCTATGTGGATGATCTGGTAGTTAAAAGTAAGGTCCGTGGAGATCACCTTCGAGATCTACGAATCGTTTTTGAACGCCTATGCAAATATGATTTGAAAATGAATCCTCTAAAATGCGCATTTGGAGTTAGTGCAGGAAAGTTCCTGGGGTTTATAGTTCGCTACCGTGGCATTGAGATTGATCCTTCCATGATCAAAGCCATAGTAGGTCTAAAACCCCCTAAAAGCCTTACCCAGCTAAGGTCTTTTCAAGGAAAGCTAGCCTTCATGCGGAGATTTATCTCCAATTTGTCTGGTAGATGTCACCCCTTTGCTGCCCTAGCAAAGAAAGACGCCCGCTTTCACTGGGATGAGCGTTGTCAGGAGGCCTTTGAGAGTATAAAGCGCTACCTGATAAACCCCCCTGTTTTAGCTGCACCCATCCCAGGGAGGCCGTTAATTCTCTATACTACGGCCCTGGATGAGTCCTTGGGTGCATTATTGGCTCAAGAGAATGAGGAAGGCAAGGAGAATGCCTTGTACTACCTCAGTAGACGGTTGATACCCGCAGAGCTGAAGTACCCGGCAATGGAAAACCAATGTCTAGCTTTGATCTTTGCGGTACAGAAGCTCAGGCATTACATGCTTTCACACAAGGTCAACCTAATCTCTCGAGTCAACCCCTTGCAGTATCTGATGACCCGTCCGACCCTCTCAGGTCGTCTGGCACGATGGTCTATGATCCTACTGCAGTTTGACATCACTTTCGTCCCTCAGCGGGCCGTCAAAGGACAGGCTCTAGCTGATTTTCTTACTGCTCACCCGATCCCTGCAGACTCCCCACTCAATGATGAGCTGCCTGACGAGCTAATCATGAGTTTGGATGAGCAGGAGTCCCCTACTTGGGAGTTTTACTTTGACGGTGCGTCATCCGTTAGAGCCTTGAGCCCGAACGAAACTCCTATAGTTAGGGTAGGTCTGGGCCTCATTTTCGTATCCCCTGAAGGTCACACTCTGAGATATTCCTATAGTCTTTTAGAACCTCGTACCAATAATGAAGCTGAGTACGAAGCTCTGATTTTAGGACTAGAGTTGGCCATTCAGATGAATGTCATGCGGGTGAAAATCTTTGGAGACTCACAACTGATTATAAATCAAGTAGCGGGAGTCTACAAAGTGCTTAAACCTGAGCTCTTGCCCTATCATAATAAAGCAATGGAGCTCTTGGGTTTGATTCCTGAAGTGACCTTAGCTAAAATCCCTAGATCCGCCAATGGCAAGGCAGATGCATTAGCTAAGTTAGCAAAGGAACTGGCTGACCCAACTGGCAACCCACTGTCTATTGTTGTCCAGTGCCATCAAGCCCTATGCCCCGCAGACCTATCTTCTCCCGATCAGACCCTCACAGTGTTCTCAGTTGAGGAAGAATCAGACTGGAGAATACCCTTTATAGAGTATTTGAAGCATGGCAGGCTTCCAGATGATAGATCTCTTGCTGCCCAGATCAGAAAGAGAGCCCTATCATTCACTTATGTGAACGACACCTTGTATCGACGCTCTTTCGACCAAATGTGATTGCGTTGCCTCAACAACGAAGAGGCTCGCAAGGTCATGGGCGAGATACATGAAGGTCTTTGCGGTGCCCATCAGTCCGGACCAAAAATGAAAGGCAGAATTAAACGCCTCGGTTACTATTGGCCGACTATGATCCGTGATTGTATGGAGCACGCTAGAAAGTGCCACCAGTGCCAAATTCATGGCACGGTGATTCACCAATCCCCTAATCTGCTGCACCCTACCGTATCATCTTGGCCATTTGAGGGCTGGGGCACGGATGTAGTGGATCCTATCGACCCTCCTTCCTCTAAGGGTCATAGGTTCATTTTAGCTGCAACTGATTACTTCTCTAAGTGGGCAGAGGCTGTGCCACTTAAGGAAGTCAAATCAGAAGATGTGATGCGTTTCTTTCGTGATCATATTGTCTACCGTTTTGGTGTCCCGCGCCGTATCATTTCAGATAACGGCCCGTCGTTTAGAAGCACCAAAATTGTCAGATTTGCCCGCCGCCATAACATCAATTGGCGATACTCTTCAATTTACTATCCCAAGGCCAATGGCTTGGCGGAGGCATTCAATAAAACTCTCGTGCAATTAATAAGAAAAATCTTGGTTGCAAACAAATGAGAGTGGCACGATAGACTTCCCGAAGCACTATGGGCCTATAGGACTACATACCGTACTCCTACTCAGTCTACCCCATATGCTTTGGCTTTCAGGGTCGAGGCCGTCCTCCCACTTGAGGTCGAGCTCCCCTCGTTGCGTGTGGCAGTCAGCCACAATCTTTCCCACGAAGATAACGCCCGACTACGGATGGAAGAGCTTGATGGTTTAGAAGAGCTTCGCCTACAAGCTTATCAGAACCTCAAACTATACCAGGCACGTATGGCTCGATCACATGATCGCCTTGTCCGACCCCGTGCTTTCCGGGTTGGCGAGTTGGTCCTTGTTTTACGCAGACCTATCATTTCGTGCCGTCGCCGAAGTGGTAAGTTCGAGCCTGTCTGGGAAGGCCCCTTTGCTGTAGAGCAAGTCTATGAAGGTGGTGCCTACCTACTCGTTGATGCCAACAGTGTTCACCCTATGCCTGTCATCAACGGGCAGTACTTGAAAAAGTACTATGCCTGAGTTCGCTCTTCAAAAGGGAGGGGGTCTCCCTACCGCCTGTAAATACTCCCCTGTATATGTACCCCCTTTGGAGGGGCTTCTTCACTTCTCGACAGTCTGTGTGACCACGACGATTTGTCCTCTACCACACGATGTTTGTTACGAGAAGTATGAGGCTATCCTTAGGGGTGATGAGGTGAGATGATACGATTCATACACTGACATAAACTCTAGTCTCTATCATCTCCCTTGTCTGAACTCTTCTAGGCCAGATTTTGACCCATATCAGTCCAAATACAAATTCAAGTTTTATTTTCAATAGTGAGATCTTTAAATTTAATGTGCAAAGTTTCTAAAAGAAAGGTTAATCTGAGAAAAGTCTGAGAGCTTAAAACACGAAGTGGACTTTTTAAAGAATTTTTCCTTGGAAAGTACAGAATTTATTTTTCCTAATGAAAGATTTACCCCTGTCTTCTTTAGAAAATTAAGTGATTGGTGGTTGACTCCTCTAAACGCTTGAAGGACGATTATAATGATTCAAAAAAAAATGTATGCCTTCTCTCTCATCCCTTGCTTGGGATGATTTCCTATTTTGAACTAAAATCTATATCAAATTGAAATTAGATTTAGAGACACGTATTTTTCCAATCATCTTGCAGTTTTCTATCTCATAGGTGTCTTTCATAGGCTGATGAATCTACCTCATAATTTTCTCATTCGAGTTGTTCACTCTTATCATAGGATTGGGTTTGCTTTGTGGATTTTTCTTCCTTGCACAAGAGAGTGAGTTTTTCTTCTCTTATGTTTGGAGGATAATCTTACAACTGAGAAAGTTTTCTTTTAGGGATTTGGAAAGGGAGCCAATTACAAAATTAAAGATACACAAAGTGTATCAAAAGTGAAAATATGCGCAGTGCGCCAAAATTGAAGATACACAAAGTGTATCAAAAGTGAAAAGTTGCGCAAAATGCGCCATAAAGTCAAGGATACACAAAGTGTATCAAGTAATTAAAAGATGCGCAGTGCGCCAAATCAAGTTGAGGGGCTCAAAATGAGCCCAAAGTGGATAAGTAAATGGCTTACCTTTCTTGTAAATCTCTAAGTCTCAGAAAATCCATATCCCTTGATATTCGTGATACTTGAGTTTGAAAATCATGATTTTGGATTCATCATCGTGCAAGGATGTTCTATTAGATATAAAATATTTCCATGCAAGAAGATTGAGAAGATCCAGTTTCTCTCTCTAATTTACACCCTTTTGAATTAGATATTTATTCAGAATATGTAAGGGAGAAAGCCCAGCTAAGCTTGTAGGGAGCTTAAGCTGGGTTAGCAAAATTTAAATCCCTAACCTTCTCGGGTCTAGATGGAGTCAACCATATTGCTGAACTTTCGGAACCTTTTCTCTAAGGTTCAAGGTGATTCAGAGGTTAATTTTTCATTTCTAAAAATAATCCTTTCACTCTCTAATGAAATTTTCACTCTTTAGGAAATGTATGAATCAGACTTATCTCATATTAATTGGTGAGTGCTTAAACATCTCTTAGTGGTCACACTATTGAGTTTGTTTAAATGCTTGCCATATTCTTTTAAAAATTCGTGCACGAAAATATTTTGACCCCACCATCTGGTTATAGACCATTCTTAAGGACTGATAAGAGTCTCGCATTTATTTTACCTTCCTCTTCTGAGTTATGGTAATTTGGGAGTTTCCCCCTCTCTGTCCCCCAGTTTCACTTGGTGCTCCCAAGTGTGGTCTGGAATATCAAAACTAATTCAGACTTCTTTGGTACTGGGTCCATACCAACCCATGCTAGCTAGGGGTGGTAATGTTGACCCACTATCCTGATCAAAATTTCATTCACATATCAATCGTGTTAGGGTTGTGCCCCCAGTTCTATTCATGTGGCGAATATGGCCTGGGTTATCAAAGCCAATCTTACCTCCCTCTTTGTGTTTCAATCATTAGAGGATATCTTATATTAGGAGTAACGCACGGATATGGTAAATGTTCCCTATGCCGGGTGTTGTCTTCGACAGTACGAGATATACTTAGTCTATGGTTGAGAACATATAAAAAAAATGCATCTATAAAATGAAAGAGGGAAGCTCTCAGCAGAGCAAAATCAGTTGCCCTTGTCGCAGGTGGAACCCGGTAATACTCTCTAAGAGCTCAAATTCTCCAAAGTCTTTCTTTTTTTTTTCTCTCCTACGAAGCGTCTGAGTGATCTCTTCAAGGATGAGTTTACACTTGTGATTATTATGGTCTTTTACAATCATGATAGTCCTTATTAGTGGTGTGATACATCTTGCTCAAGATGTTAACATCCCACCTTCGCGAGCTCTGATTTCCTAGCAGGGAATCAACTCTCTAGTTTCTTTTAGTGACCTACTTTTTCACCCTCGCCCTGCTCCCAGCTACTAGAGCAGTCCTATGGGTCTGGTAGTGTTGCTCCCGCCTCTCACAGGGTCCCCCCGGTCAGGGTGCGTGTTACCGCTGTGATGTTTGATGTTTATCGATTTTACTCATAAATCATTTCCCTCAATGGCGAGTGTGTCTCCTCGCCATCTTGAATTATTTTCCCAGTAGTGTTGCAGTACGCCTGGTTACCGGCGTTAGCATCACTGACTTGAGAGCTCTGATTTTCTAGTAGAAAATCAACTCTTTTTCTACTTTACTCTCTCTCTCATTCGTACTCTACTCTTAGTTGCTGGGGCAGCTCTACGGATGCACTGATATTATTCCACTTCCCACAGGGTCCCACCAGTTTGCGTGGATGCCACCACTGTGAGCCTTTCATAAATATCATTCCTATACAATGTTACTTCCCTTAGTGGCGAGTGTGTCCCCTCGCTACTTTTGTGTGCTTTCCTAGTTGTGATGCAGTACATCGAGTCTCTGATGTTAGCGTCGCTTCTTAGTGAACTTTGATTTTCTAGCAGAAAAATCGCCTCACTTGTCTTAGAGTGACATACTTTCCCACCGTGACCCAACTCTTGGCTGTGGAGCGGTCCCTTGGATGTGTTTATGTTGCTTTCCACCCCTACAGGGTCCCACTAGCTTATGTGGATGTACTACTGTAGTCTTCTATGATTATTTCTCCATGATATAGTCCTTTTCGCTGTAGCAAGTGTGCCCTCCTTGCTACTTTAGCTACTCAGTGGGAATGAGATTACCCCTCTCACACTTTGTTGAGGGCGTACCTTTCCCCATGGTCTCTCGAGGCATTATTCTGGTGCTTCCAGGTTTGTATGATCTTGGTTTCGCCTAGGCAGTTTCACTGGCATTTGGATACTCGTGGCCACGACGACTTGTCCTCTACCACGTTGTACCCAAAACACTAGTTTGAAACTCCTTAGACGACCCCTCTCTCTTTGAAAATTTTCCACTTTCTACTCCTCTTCCCATCCCTACACATATGCGTGTTAGGGTATGGTTGAGATGACTTTCCCCTGATCGCTCTACTGCAGGCATATGCGCCGGGTAGGCATCAGACTTTACCTGGTTGAGAGTGCCCCACGGAGCCCCTGGGAGGCATATCTCACCACCTCTTTGCCCTGATTGCTCTGCTGCAGGCATATGCGTCGAGTAGACATCAGGCTTTACTTGGTTGGGAGCACCCCGCAGAGCCCCTGTGAGGCATAGCTCACCACACCTTTACTCTGGTTGTCTCGCCGCACTGGCAGGCATCAGACCTTTACCCTGATCGTCTTGCTCTGATCAAGCGGACATCAGACTTTACCCGATTGAGTGGGAGCCCGACAGAGTCCCTGGGAGGCATTCCCCACCACCACTTTTACTCTGGATATTCTGTAAAAGACTACGCAGACTCCAATTTCGTGGCTTATTTACTTTTATTGAGGTCAGGCAGAAGTATTGAGTCACCCCTATCCGCTGTTCCGAAAGGAGCAGGAGGACACGGGATCCTTTCACCTTCTATTCTGCTGTTTGAAATGAACAGTCAGGTAGTTGGTTTTACTTACCGGTTGAGAGAGCCCGACAGAGTCCCTGGGAGGCATTCCTCACCGCCCCTTTACTCTGGATGTTCTGTAAAAGACTACGCAGACTCCAATTTCGTGGCTTATTTACTTTTGTTGAGGTCAGGCAGAAGTATTGAGTCACCCCTATCCGCTGTTCCGAAAGGAGCAGGAGGAGACGGGATCCTTTCACTTTCTATTCTGTTGTTTGAAATGAACAGTCAGGTAGTTGGTTTTACTTACCGGTTGAGAGAGCCCGACAGAGTCCCTGGGAGGCATTCCTCACCACCCCTTTACTCTGGATGTTCTATAAAAGACTACGCAGACTCCAATTTCGTGGCTTATTTGCTTTTGTTGAGGTCAGACAGAAGTATTGAGTCACCCCTATCCGCTGTTCCGAAAGGAGCAGGAGGAGACGGGATCCTTTCGCCTTCTATCCTACTGTTTGAAATGAACAGTCAGGTAGTTGGTTTTACTTACCTGGTTGAGTGAGCCCGACAGTGTCCCTGGGAGGCATTCCTCACCACTACTTCCTCCCTGATTGTTTTGCTCTGATCAAGCAGACATCAGACTTTACTCGGTCGAGTGAGCCTGACAGTGTCCCTGGAAGGCATACCTCACCGCTCTTTTACCTTCTACCCTGTTGTTTCGACACGATCAAGTAGGTAGTTGGTTTACCCTACCACTTTGTTCTTTGCTCTCTCCTTGGCTCTGCCCTTGCTACGGGGTAAGGTCAGGAGATGATCACCTTTTCACCTTCTATCCTGTTATTTCGATACGGTCAGATGGATAGTCGGTTTGCTTTACAACCTTACCTTTTTGGGCTTTCTCTCTTCGGCTCTGCCCTCGCTATAGGGTAAGGCAAAGAGGAGATCTCCCCCACTTTGTTACCTTTTGGTGGCATGTTACTACTTCGCTCTTTGTTCTATCATTGGCTCTGCCCTCGTTATAGGGCAAGGTCAGGAGAAGATCCTCCTATGGTTTCTTTCACCTCTTATGGTACTCTATTCTGGGACCTTTACTCTACCTCTTTTGTCACGTTCGGTCAACGCCAACACGAGCGGTTCACCAGTTTGTTCACCGCTCCTGTTGGGGGTCCGTTTGTTGACCTTGGTTTTCTCCCAGGCTTGGTCAAGGGAGTTGACTTGGTCAAATTGACCAAGTCAGGGCCCAAGACCCCCTCCCTTGTGTTCAATGGGTCAAACTGAGTCTGTTGAGCCCAGACCTAGGCCCTGGGTCAACCTGGTTGACCAGGTCAACCCAGGTTGACCCATTAGACCCATATGGGTCTAAATCAAGTCCAAATCAGATCCAAGCCCAACCAAGGGCTTCAAGGCCTAAGACCCCCTCCCTTGTGTTCAATGGGTCAAACTGAGTCTGTTGAGCCCAGACCCAGGCCCTGGGTCAACCTGGTTGACCAGGTCAACCCAGGTTGACCCATTAGACCCATATGGGTCTAAATCAAGTCCAAATCAGATCCAAGCCCAACTAAGGGCTTTAAGGCTCATACCCTCCTCCCTTGGACCCATTTGACTAGGATTGACCAAGTCAACCCTTGACTTGGTCAACCTAGGCCATTAATAGGTCAAAATGACCTATTTAAAACCCTTAAAGGCTCTAAACTCTCTCCTAATCCTCCCTAACTCAAACTACGGCCTAATGAGTTCTTTTTCCCTCCTAATAAGTCCCTAAATTGATCATAGCCGTCCAACCTAGGTATGGGGCTATATATAGGGACTTAGGGCTTCCTTAAGGGGGACTTTTGATCTTTCTCCTCGGCTAGACCCCCAAAGGCCTGAGGATTTCGTGTGGGAGCTCCTTGACCTCTCATCCATCTTCCTCAGCCTATATCCACCGCCAAGATCCCGCCGGCGGCGGTTTTCCGACGAGATCAAGGCTAGTTCGTCCAAACTCATCCCTAGCTCGATTCAGAGCATTCCAAACCGTGATTTCGAGAGGAGAGGATACGTGGACAATCTACAAGTTCAGAGCATTCATTAAAATCCCAAAATCTCAAGGTATAACCCCTAAAATCCTTGGAATAGGTAAAACACTTAGATCCAAATAGCATTTTGTTGAGTGCGCTTCGAGCCAAACGAATTATACCACATGATTTCTGTTCATGCCTAGATCATAAGTCTCAATTTTCATTTGATTTCGTACACCCGATCGCGAGAACGAGTCAAAAAACCCATTAGGGTTTCGGGTTACGTAGTCGTCCGCTGAGGTTCGATTCGGACCGTTGATCTCGCGATCAACGGTTGGGATCTTGTCCTTCCGCGGTTCGGATTAACCGCGGCGTTAGATCCCGCGGTTCCGCTTTCGTCTGACGTGATCACAGCCGTTCGTTTCGAACGGCGCGTGATCAGACGGTCCTCCCGCCTCGTCCTACGTGGCCAAGTGAGCCGCGGTCCGCGGCTTGATTGCCGCATGATTGCGGCAATCATTGCCGGCGGCGCAATCATTGCGCCGCCAGGCAATGATTGGCCCGCGGTCCGCGGGCCCAATCCGAGCCCGACACGTGGCTGCCGCCGCCGCCTTTTATTTTATTTTTTTTATTTATTTAAAATTAGTTTATTTAATTATTTAAAAATACTTTTTTTTTAAAATCAAATTAATTAATTAATTAATTAAAATTAATTATATATATATATGTTATTATTATTATTATTATTATATTATTATTATTATTATTATTTTAATTATTTTAATTATTATTATTATTATTATTATTATTATTATTATTATTATTATACTATTATTATTTTAATTAGTTTAAATATTTTAATTATTATTATTATTATTATTATTACCTTAATTATTTTAATCATTTTAATTATTTATATTATTATTATTATTATTATTATTATTATTATTATTATTATCATTATTATTATTTTAATTAATTATTATTTTTAATTATTATTATTATTATTATTATTATTATTGTTATTATTATTTTAATTACTTTAATCATTTTTATTATTATTATTATTATTATTATTATTATTATTATTATTATTTTTATTATTTTTATTATTATTATTATTTTTATTATTTTTATTATTATCATTATTATTATTTTAATTAATTATTATTTTTAATTATTATTATTATTATTATTATTATTATTATTATTGTTATTATTATTTTAATTACTTTAATTATTTTAATTATTATTATTATTATTATTATTATTATTATATTATTATTATTATTATTATTATCATTATTTTAATTATTTTAATTATCTTAATTATTTTTATATTATTATTATTATTATTATTATTATTATTATTATTATTATTTAAAATTTATTTCTAAATCATATTAATATTATTATTATTATTACTATTATTATCATTATTAATATTATTATAATATTAATATTATAATTAATAATATTATTATTTTAATAATATTATTATTATAACTAATATTTTTATCATTATAAAATTAATTATTATCATTATTAATATTATTATAATATTAATATTATAATTAATAATATTATTATTTTAATAATATTATTATTATGAATAATATTTTTATTATTATTATATTAGTTATCATTATTAATGTTATTATAATATTAATATTATAATCAATAATATTATTATTTTAATAATATTATTATTATGAATAATATTTTTTTTATTATTATATTAATTACTATCATTATTAGTACTATTATAATATTATTATTATAATTAATAATATTATAATTTTAATAATATTACTGTTATGATTATTATTATTATTATTATATTAATTATTATTATTATTAATATTATTATATTAATATTGTTAATTAATAATAATATTATTATTTTTAATAATAGTATTATTATGTTAATATTAATATCACTATAAATATTAATATTTATTACTTCATATTATCATAATATTTTAATTATTAATTATTTAAATTTATTTTAAAATTTAGATATTATTATATCTGATTTATTTTAAAATTACTAATTATTTTCAAATATTAACTATTTTAAATTATTTTAAAATTACCTTTAAACCTATTTAACTTCAAAAATTCATAACTTTCTCATTTTGAATCGGATTTCGACGTATAATACCTCAATCTTTTCAGAAAAATATGAATTTTAATTTAAAAATATTTTCTATATGTGATTCTGTCATTTCTAGATATCTTCTGTATTACTGTGTTATTTACTTATTTAAATATTATTTAATTAATATAATTGATTATTTTAAAATAAAAATTATTTTAAAACCCCCTTGGTGGCTGGTAGACCTCCCATGCTTATGAACTGAAGTATTTTCAGTTATCTTATTTTCAATTTTACATTATTATTATTTATAATACTTATGTATTTCAAAAATGAGTTTAAAATTACATATTATCTAAATCCCCTAATTTTGGGAAGTCTACCCCTTATGAAATTTTAAACCTAGGACATATATGTGAACAAAATTCATGTGGGAGAAAGATTAGTGAATGATTGTGTCCCAATCATTCACTAATCACTTCATTAGGTTTCTTTACTTAGTGTTTTCGTAGTCCTTGCATGTGTAGGTTGCACAAGCACTTAGCCTAGGCTCTCCTAGATCGAAGGACATGGTTTGATGTGTTTATATTTGCTGCATTTACCCTCTATGTTGTGCCTAAGGGTTAGTTACTTCATTTCATTCCTATATAACGTAGTGACATCTTAAGGATAACAATTAAGGATCGTCTAATGAACTTAGAAAAATTCCAGGAATTAGGGTATAGCTCCAAATGACTTGAAATCTGAAACACTTAAACATAGAGACATCTGGAACCCTCTAGAATTTTCTAGGAATTTTCTGGACTCTTCAAAATACTTAATTAGCAAATCCTAATTTACCCGTTAATTAAGCCTTAGAAACTTCAGAAAAATATAATAAATCCATTTTAAATCAGAAAAATACCCATAATACCTCAAACTCTCCAGGATTCAGTCCCCAACCTTAGATAATTAGGGCCCCTTAATTGGACCTTAATCCGGACTTTAATTCAGCCTTGATCAAAAATCACCTTTTTGCCTTAATTAAATCATTAAAAATTATTAAAAATCCCAAGTTTTCCCCAAACACTTGGGAACACCTTCTTAGGTCATTTCTGACCTTTGGGGGTGATTCCAATCAGTTTGGAGCTGATTTGGGCCAAAACCCCCAAAGTACCCCTAATTAGGCAATTCCGATAATTCATTTAATTGTCCCAACTTCTAAAAATCATAACTAATCACAGAAAACTCCAAAATGGGCAAACTAAAAGGCACCTAACTCTAATTAAGGTCTAGTATTTGTTAAAAATATTAGGTATCCAGAAATCAACCTAAAATAAAAAGTCAACTCTTCGGTCAACCGTAGCCTGTAGTCTAGGGCCCGAAACTTCTAAAATTCATAACTTTGCGTAGGAAACTCCAAATCCAGCAAACTCAAAGGCATTCAACTCACATTAGGGTCTAGTATTTATTAAAAATATTAAGATTTCATAAATCAACTTAAATCAAAAAGTCAACAATCCGGTCAAACTTAGTTCAAAACGAGACCAAAACTTCAGAAATTCATAACTTTGGATAGAAGAATCCAAATCGGGCATACTAACTGTCTAACTGATCAGGTTGAGGCCTAGTATTTTATAAAAATATTAGCTGGTCATAAATACCCTTTAATTAAAAAGTCAATTTTGGACCCCCTTTTACTTAGTATATAGGTGGACCCCGAACCCCCTAAAACTCACTAATGCAATTTAAACTTTAAATATTATTACCCTAAGAACTAAAATTGATCCACACATTAAATCAACTAAGATAGATCTCAATTCACTAATATTTGGACTTTAAATAAAATTCCCTTTTCAGACCTACAACCAACCTAGACAGTAGGCAACTGTAACTAACTACCCAGCTTATGATCTACCTCAGCTACACAGCTTTTCACACACATCTAGATGTTTTGTTAGGGCACCACTTCTAGACCTAGGCTAGGCCGGTATTTACTTTTCTGTTGTGTGCCGAGATTTCTGAGATTTCACTGCATGTTGTGATTGAGATGATGCTGGTATGTTTGTTTACTTTTACTGCACTCTGGGAATTGATGTGATTACACGATAGACTACCCATAGGTTAGGATCGAGGTTGATACTAATGATGTTTTCTGCAGGTGGCCATGCTCATGCAGCGCTAAATATAAGGGGGGCAATAATCATAATTTAAAAATTGATGCTGTTTTATGCAGGTGCTTCAGAAATTGCTCAGCCCCCTAAATAAATGAGGGCTAAAATAATAAATCATTATAAATTGCTACAGGTGCTCCAGAGCTTGCTTAGCCCTAAAAAATAATTAAGAGTATGGCCAGTGTGGCTGTGATGAGTATTTTATTTTCCCTATAATTGCTTGTGATATATTAAACTGCTTGGGATGATTTTTTTTAGGATAACCTTGCAGGAGCGTTTAGAATTTACTGCTTTCATTTAATGTAATTGATTGTAATATTGGTTAAGAGTTGTGAAAGTTCATTTTGAGTGGGGATATTAGGATCCAAAGGTTGGATTCCAAAGAGGAAAGGACACCCAATATGAGGATGGTCCTTTTCTATTTGGAAATCCAAATTTGGATCGTTCTACTACTTGAAGAATCAAAGGAAGTTGGAATCCAAGGAGTCCAATGGAGCTGGGACCCGAGGAGTCCAAGGAAGAGAAGATCAAGAAGATGAAGACCAAGTATCCCACTCAAAAATAACTTGCGTCAGTCTTAGGATTAGAAATCCGGGTTGTTGGCAGTGGTGCCCGGCCACTTTAATTTTCTGCAGACCCTGGGTTGTAATTAAGGGCAGTTGGCCTATGGACATTTATTAATTTGTTTGGATAATTTTGATATGTTTTATGATTGTGTGCCTCTAGGATTGTTTGCTTTTCATAGTTTATTGGCGATCTGCATGCCGCTTTTGTTTTAGCCTGGATTCTGTTAGGCTCTCTAAGGACTAAAACATTTTTTACTCCCAACTACTATTTAAAATTTTAAGTTTTAAGCAATTTAGAAACTTAACGACCTAGGGAATTGCCGGAATCGTCCGGGGTCGCATGCATATTAATGCATTTCTCTTTCCTTCTATAAGACACTTCCCCGCCTGCGGGTAGAGTCCGGATAATCTGACCTATGAGGATGAGGTGCCGGACCTGGGGAAGCCCAGTCTAATTCTAAAAATTATTTTATAAGCCTTTTTAAAGTTCTATGTATACCTGATTTGGATACTTTAACCAGCATGCATTGCATTAGAAATCAACTAAATCAAAATTTTAATTGCATTAGTCATAGGAGCATTCACCCGACATCAGTCCGGGGCCAATTAGGAAATCCTCTAGATGTCGGCCCTATTTCTGAGAACTATAACCCACATACCCATCTTTCATAAATGACTGGACAGCATGGTTTTAAAGCAATTAGGTGGTTAGCTGGCTCCCCCTTCCAGGCTGGGGTAAGTCCAGGTTTTGCATTGCATTAGTTAGGACACGGGTGTTAGTGTTGCGTAGAACACTAAACCCATTAGATTTAGGATTCAAGGCTACTATTGTTTCGTAGTATGCCTCATCAGTAGGTAGGTCTTCTGTCTTCCAGAGACCCTAAACCCTACATATCCGCGTCACACGGATGACGCCACCTCCATCCTTCCCTCCTGCATGTTTCGAGTGCATGATTTATTTATTTTTCTCCAGTTTCTTCTCACTACCTTAGTCCCTCTAGATGCTGATGTGAGCCGTGCATGTTGACTAAGCCTAGTTGAACCTCTCTTTTCCTTCGAGTATGACTTCCTAGTCTTCCCCCTATGTGCCAATCCCAATTCAGAAAGTATAACATAGAATCCTTAATCGAGAGTATTCTCAGGCTCCGGCTTGAGATGTAATTAACCACGGGGGCTTGCGCCCGTGGGAAATCGAATCCCACTCTCAAATAAACCCCATTCGAGCTAATGTATCGGGTGGGGGAAACCCGTTACGATCTGATCATATATATTATTACCCATCGGGGTATGCTGGTGAGAGCCGCTATCCTCAATGGTTAATCATATGTGTGATCGAATCTGCCCTTCCATTGGCCAGATACTGTCTCCCCTCACGGGGCGATGGTGTTTGTAGTCCTTTCGGAGGTCCACAATCAATAAGAAGAATATCATCAATAAAATGCATACATCATGGTATAATCTCTTGCAAATGTTTACCAAAAACATCCATGACCAAAGCAAAATAGATATGGGCTAACAGCAGAAAAACTTACAACGGTTCTGGCGACGAAGGCGGTGGACAACGGTGATAGAGACGGCATTCGGTGGGAGGCAACTCACACAACCAGGAGTTAAGCAGGAATGGAATGAATAACAAGACGATAGGGTATTTTTTAGTGAGAGGGGAAATATGGCATTTTCTGTCGGTATTACCGATGGATTTTTGGCCAAAGATGTCTCCAGTGGCATTTCTGCTCGAAATGTTTATCGTATATAAGCCGACGAGTTTCCTGTCAGACAATTTCCATTGCATTTTTCACTGACAAGTACCTCCGGCTTAAGAAAATTACTAGTACTGCTGGTGGGTTTTCCACCGGGGATGTTCCAACAATTTATCCATCGGACAATATGGGTAATTGACCAGTGAAATATCTATCGGTTACACCGCCACTATTACCAAAAAGCCTATCGGTAATGCTAGTTTTTCCAATAGTGAGAATTGCGGGTTGTGTATGAGTGTGCTGTTGGTGGAGTTGCATATTTATGAATGCTTGAATGGAGGTTGAAGGTTGTGGGGTTCACAACTGAGAGATCTTGGATGTTGTTAAGCCGAAAGATGGTGTACATGTTGACCTCATTTTTGTATGAGATCATTAGGACTCATCCAAACTCCTGCCTGTTGATCTGATTGTTGATAATTATCCAGTGGTAAATCATTTAGAGCCCAATCAAATTCCAATCCAAATATTAATCCAGTCCTGCATAGATCTTCAATCAATTTTCAATCAAGCTTCAATCATATCCAATCATCAACAATCATTTATTTGATTGTGATTGAGGTGGATAATTCAAATTCAATCAATCAAATTCATAGTACAGTTCAAATTCAGAATTTCAGATAAAATTTTAAGGGTAAAGGCCCATATTTTGAAACCCCTTTTGAGTGATTTTTTCAATCACCTCAAAATCCAGTCAAATGACCCCCGATTCATTATCTATCAATTACATATTGATTATGCATGTTCCTAGGATCAACCCTCCAAATTTGAGTTCAATCTGACACATCTAACCCCTGAAATTCAATTGAAATTCAAAGGCTGTAAAATCTTCAAATATTTATAATCTACGCCATTGGACCCTCCACGTTACGAAATTTAACTTTGGAGCCTTCCCCAAAATATTCTACAATGTGCATAACTCTAGTTATGACATGTTAAACATTAAACTGTATTTTGGTGGACCAAATTTGACCCTCAGTTGATCAGGGGCTTAACTGACCAAAATGCCCCTTAAGGGTAAAATTGAAGTTCCCTCCAAACTTCAACAAGACCTAGTAAAATCAAACCCTGAAACCCCTTCTAATGCATCTCAAACACCATTAGGAGCGCATTGGACACAGATCCAGGCCCTGGTCATGCATGGTTGCCCCTCAACCCATGTTAACCAAATTGCCCCTTTACCTATGTTGACCAAATTGCGTCATTTCAAATCAAATGGTCATTCTATTGCATGAGGCCACCTTCCTTAGTCTCAAATCACTCATTTGAACTTGTTGGACCTGGACCCAACCCATGATTTGACCAGGTTGACCAAGTCAACCATGGTTGACTAAAGCAACCCTTAACCTACATCAATGTCAAATTCAATGCTTTAAGCCACTACAACCAAATTTAACCCCTCAAAATCATTCAATCAAACATCCTCCACATGTCCAAATTTTTCCCAAGTTAAACCTCCCTTGATTTGACTTGGTCAACTCAATTAGAGGAGTCAAAACCCTCTCTATTTCCATGTATTTTTGTCATAACTTCAAACCCATGGCTTCAAACACTTAGCCACATACCCAACCAACCAAGTGCACCTCCTTGATTGCCACATCATCCCCATTGATTGGTTTGACCAGTCAAATAGTCAAATGTGCTCTCACATGGGCTTAGGTGGCCATGCCACTTTGGCAATCCATTTCTCAATTCAAATCCTATTCTAACCTGATATAAACTAGCCCATGCCAATCCCAAATAGGCCCTAGTGCAACCCCTAACCCATGCTTAAGGCATGGTTTAACCAAATGGGGGAAAAGTATGTGGTCCCCCTTCCCATAGACCAAGAAAGGTCCCTCTCAACTCTAACCCTCTCCTCTGGCTTTGAGCAGCTTTGGGGACACTTGGCATCAATCCAAGCCTCCCCCAAATAGATCTAAGCCATTCATTCCAAAAGCCAAGGGTCAAGCGGGAGAAAACATAACTAGTGATTCATTTTTGATCATTCACTCATTTTTAACTTTCCAGCAGCCTCCACTTTAGAGAACTCTTCCTCTAGCTTCTCCAGCATCTTCTCCACCATTTCCAAGCCCCAAAACCTTGTTTTGGTGAAGAGAGAGGGATCTAGAGAGAGAACGGAGACTTTTTAACACAACTTTCAATCCAGCCATTATTTGCTTCTAGGGTCTACAACAAAGTTATAGTGGAAACTCTCAGGAGCAAAAGGAACCCAATAACTAAAAATATATCAATTTGTTTGTAAATTATCTCAACTTTTAGGTAGAAATTAAATTTGAAATCATAAAAAATCTACAATGCATGGAGCCTCCAATTCCAGACATTGGAAGATTAGACTACCATGAGTCTATGTTTCAAATTTCATCTAATTTGGCTGAGTATTTTAAAAGTTATATCTATTTAAAATTTTTAGTTCATTTTGAACTGATTTGCCCTGGATGAATCAGAGCCATCTGATCTTTCCTTCTATATAATTGGATGGCTCACAGTTTACCACATCACCCAACCCAAAATTGTGGATGTCCGAGCAGTCTTGAATGCGGTTGGCCACGTGGCTCAATCACGCTAGTCTGTGTGCCCTATCGATCCGACAGCGGAGATGCGATCTGACATGGATAAGTGAGCTCGCTAGCGTGTGACATGTGTCACATGATGCGGCAACATGCCGCTGGTCAATCCAATCATTTCCAATGATTGGATTGATGGTGCCGGTGCCGATTTGATTAAATTAGATTTAAAAATTAAATTTAAATGACCAAAACTTCAAAAAATTCACAAAAATTTCAAATTTTCACCAAATTAAGTGATTTTGGTGTCATTTGAAAGGTATTTATGTCTAGTATTTATTAAAATTAAATCTAAGTTGATTTGACTAGTGAATTGTGAGATATTTAACTTTATTTAAAACTCAATTTTATAAAATTTCTCACAATCTAGTAGTCAACTGGACACAACTTTTAGTAAAAATTATTTTAGCATCTTAGGCATCCCCTGCATTTTTCTTAAGTCTAAATGCTTAATTAATTTCTGTGGTGTGAATTTACAAAGTAATGGGTCCATTTTTGGACCTAAATTTTTGAAAATTTATAACTCTCCAAATTGGTAGAATTAGGCTATGTGTTTTCTGTGGTGTGCTTGCATTTATGTCAAGGTTAGCTGGACAATTATTCAAGCCCATTGGAATATTAGTGTCACCTAGAAAAAATAATTAAGGATGATGTCTAAACAACTTAAAAAATTCATAGGAAATTCTATACAACCAATATAGGTGAAACTTTGTAACATTAAACTTAGTGACATTTCACACATTAGGTTCAAATTTCATTGAATTTGGAGCTCATTAGTTCAGAAAATTAGTTAAGTCAAAATTCAGTCCTTTTTAGAACCCTGAAACTTCAAAAAATTATAAAAAATCCAATTTAAATCCAAAAAATACAAATAATATATCAAACACTTCAGAATTTAACCATCAATTTAAGAAAATTAAAATCCCCTTGACTGAACCCTTAATTTGAGCTTAATTTAATTTTTAATAAAAATTAATATTTAATTAAATTAAATATTTAAAAATAATTAAAAATTTTAAATAATTCTCAAACAATTGAGAACACTCCCATTGGTCATTCCTGACCTTTGGGAGTGATCTCATAAAGTTTGGAATCAGTTTGGAGAAAAATCATTAAAAGCCTTTTTAATTAACTAATTAAAGAATTCAATTAAAATACCTAAATTTCAAAAAATATTAATTAATTCCAATAAATTCTAAATTGAACAAACTCAAAACCATTATTCTTCATTTAGGGTTTAGTATTTATCAAAAATATAAAATCACCAGAAATAAGTCAAAGTCAAAAAATCAATATGTTAATCAATTATAGTTCAAAAATATGTCAAAACTTTAAAAATTCATAACTTAATATAAAAAAATTCAAATCCAGCAAACTTAGTGTCTAATTACTCATCTTTAGATCTAGTATTTAGAAAAAAAATTAAAATTTTAAAATTTAATTTAGTTTTAAAAGTTAAATTTTTAACCCCTTAATTTAATGCATTAAATATTTCACAAAAATTTAACAAATTCAATAATTAACTAAAATATTAGAAAGTATTAATTTGATTATTAAAATTAGTCAAATAGCCCCTTAACATATAACGACCACTCTAAAGATGAAGTTTTTATGTTGAACTATCTTGAGCTGTAGGGTAACATGTCCTAAGAAGGTTTCATTATCGAGTCCACTGACAATGTTACAAACGGATTCAATGGAGTACAAAATCTTAAATTTAATTGATTATTAATTGCCTAATCAAATTTAAATCTCTAATTTAAGTACATCAACCTAATTTACAGGCTGGACTACCTTGAGCTGTGGGGTTACGTGTCCTTATGAGATTTTGTCCTCGAGCCCACTATGACAATACTACGAACCAGTTGATGGCAACAATTAATTAACTTAATCTCTCAAATCAGTAACCAATCAATTAATAAAAAAATTATCAACCTCTTAATTTTAACCAATTAAATCAACTAATCCACATTGGTTACTATTGGGTAACTCGAGCCTACGAGGCTATTAACTTAGCCCTAAGGAAGGTAAAATAAACTTCACGGCCCTGATATAAATAAATGTAGTAATCAATTAACAACTAAAAGTCAATTTTAAAATCAACATTAAAATATTAATACTTAAACTTAAATAAAAAAAATTATTTAATCTTTAACAAATCAAAATACTAGATAACTTTAACCAACTACCTAGCATAGGATATATCCAAACCACACAGCCTCATGCATACACTTTAGATGATTTGTTAGGACAACCAACTCTAGTTTTAAGCTTAGCTGGTGTTTACTTTTTTGCTCTTATGTGCATAGTTTTTTTTGTGATTTTTCACTACATGCTGGTTGTATAATTGATTGATATTTTTATTTATTTATGTGTTAACTTTATGCAATATGTGAATTGATGTGATGGGCAGTAGATTACTCCTAGATTAGGAATGATTTGAATACTCATAGAGTTTTTTACAAGTGGCCATGCTCATGCAGGGCTATAAATCAAGGGGGCAAAAATTAAATATTTAAATTGACAAATTTTTTACATGTGAAAAAATACTAAGTCTCCCCTTGAAATTAAAAGAGTGTGGCCAAGCGTGGCTATGATTTTAATTTGAGTAATATATATAACTGCCTGAGATTGTTTATGATTTTAAAAGTAATTGCATAGGATAACTATGCAGGTTATTTTTAAATTTTTTTTTTATTTCTCTACATGTAATTTGATTGAGTCATGTGTCGTGAAAGTTGATCTTTGAGATAGGATGTTAACCATCCAACTTAAAGTCCAAAGAGAAGGGTAACATTCCTTATGAGAGAGTTCCTCTTCATTTGGAAATTCAAACTATGATGATTTAAAAATTCAAAGAGGAAAGAAACACCCCTTCGGGGAGGAGTTTATTTTCCATTTAGATATTTGGACCCGATAAATCCAGAGAGCCCACAAACAGAAATAAGAAGACAAAGTGAAGACATAAAGAACATCCCACTCTCAAAATTACTTATGTCATTTCTAGGATTGGAATCCAGATTATTATTAGTGGTATCCGATCACTTTTAATTTCTAAAGATTATGGGTTATAATTAAGTGGTAATTGCCACATGAATATTAAATTTATTTAATTATTCATTGATTGTTTATATTGATTGCGCTTTAGTAATTATTTATTTTTCTAGAGTTTTTTTTCTTGCATGCCGCTTTTGTTTTAGCCTATATACGTTCGGAGGCTTATGAGGGTACATTTAAAAATCTTTTCTACTTAAATTAAATAAAATTTTTAGGCTTACATAAAAATCTAATGATTTTAAGAAGTAAGCTCAAGAATGACCTAGGAGTTCGTATGCATTCATATTAAACTTTTTCTTTCTTATTAGGCACCTCCCCGCCTATGACTTCTGGTAGACCACCTAGTCTATTAGGGTGCAGTTCTATCAAGGAAATATTGTATATTCTCTAGATTAAAACTATTTTTATTCATTTTAAAAAATTGCTTCATACTGATTTTATATATATGGTCAACCAGTATGCATTACATTAGAAACAAGTTAAAGAGTAAAAAATTTTAATTACATCCTTTGAGACATAATCACCCTACATATGTTAAGGGAATAATTAGGATCTGTATAAGATGTCGACCCCAATTCCGCAAAACTTAAATAGTAATGTCTTTACCCATCTTTCATAAAAGACCAAATACATTATTTTAAAGCGTCTAGGTGGTTAGCTTGCTCCCCAATCTAGATCGTGATAAGTTTAGATTTGCATAGCACTAGCTAGGTTTGGGCCACTATCGTTTGGTGCCCAATTTAGACTTAGTAATTAAATTGTATGTACTTTTTTAATTGTTATTCATATTTTATACGCATATTTCTCCAACGAGTAATATACTTAGTTATTGACGCATTTTTTCTTCATTTTTTTAAAATGAGGTCATCAATAATTATCTTTTCAATAGTACTATCAAATATTTTTACGAACATTTTCTCTAATTCTGCAAAAATTTTAACAGAATTATTAGGTAGTTTTGTATACCATTCAAAAGTGATTGAAGTTAAACTACCAATAAATTGGTAAACGAGCAAAGCATCTACACCATCAGTGTTCCCACAAGTTACTTTTAATTGAGCCAAGTGCTATTTTGGATTTCCATTGCCATTGAAATATTAAATTTTGGTACAGAATATACCTTAGGATATGACACTTGATTGTACTCAGTAGGATATGGGCACCATTTGTTCACTAACTTTTCTGCTTGTTCAAATGCTACATTAACTTTATTTAACTCACTATTAAACTTTCAAGTTTATCAATTATCACTAGTTTAGATGCAGTTGGAGTGGATTGGAGAGGTATTATATCATCATATTCATTTTTGTAGCATGTATTTGTCAATGAGACACTTTATCATAGATTATTTGATCAAATGTGGCTATGAAGCTTGAGAACTGAAGAGGCTAATAAGACAGCGATTGAAGTTCATGAAGGATTTTATGAAGTACATCAATCATGCCCTAAAATGACAATAAAACTTAAAAAAATGGATTATTATTGCCTTTAATGGTGAGAGATTGCATTAAATATGCTAAAAAGTGTCATGAATGTCAAATTTATCGTGACATTATATACAAGATATTTCTCCTCTTGTAAAAGGAGAATGGATTCTTCACCTTGATGTGAGCAAAATGAGTGGTGTAGTGGAATTCTGAGGGAGGAGGATGTTTATCAATAGATCAAAACACTATAAAAAATTTGAATTACGTTCTTTTCTATTATTTATTATTTTTATTACTTGTATATATTTTTTATTTGCCTTGTTCTATTTTTTCAAAGTGGTGTTTTAATTTAAAAACACAAAAAATATTTTCAAGTCTTTGAATTTGATTTTTTTTTTCTATTAAAAAATATTGTGTTACTCTTACTCTTGGAATTATTTTTGAAAATAAAATAATAATAATAAAAAATAAATAAATATCCTTTTTGTTTAAAAAGTTTTTTTAAGTCTTCACTTGTAATTGTTGTTAAGTTAAGAAGTTTTAAATTAACTAATTCACTCCCCCCCCCCCCCCCCCCCCCCCCCCTTAGTTGTGTGGGTTAGTTTCAGATTGTAGTTGAGAGATGGAGGCTTAAGGACTATAATCAAGTGAAGGAGGTCAAAATACTGTAGTCAAGTGACAGTGATTAGAGGATTGTAGTTAGGTGATAATGGTTAGGGGATCGTAGTCGCGTGTTGGTGCTCGAGGGATCATAGTTGATTAATGGAGGTCATATGATTGTAGCTTGATGGCTAAAGTCTAAGGATTGTAGTTGGGTAACAATTACATGAGAATCATAGTTTAGTGATAGTTGTTAGAAAACTATAGTGGGGTTACAGTATTTGGAAGACTGATTTGAATGATGACGGTCGGAGGATCATAGATGTGCAATAATGGTCAAAGGACCATAGTCGATGACTATGGTTGGAAGATAATAATCAGGTTATAGTGGTTGTAGGACTATAGTTGGAAATTTATTAGTATAGGATTGCATTCAAACAAGAGTGGTTCGAGGGCTATAGTCTCGGGAAGGGGGGGGGGGGGGGGGGGTAGTCAGAGACTTATAGTTGGGCGATACTGAATAAAGGACTGTATTTTGGGATGGTGGTACAACAATGTTTGTCCAACAGAGGTCTAATGGCAGCAGTTGGGCAATATTTTTGATGGTAGTGGCTAGGCGGTAGTCCAATGATAGTGTTTAGTTGTTGGTCCAATATTGATGGTTCGATGATAGTATTTATATCGTTGTTTTACTCCAATGCTTTGACGGTGGTTCGATGGCGGTGCTTAGGTGGAGCTTCAGGATTCTTAGAGCTTTTGTGCTCTCTTAAATCTCAAGACCAAACCCTCACCCCCTCATGTAAAGAGTATGAACCTATTTATAGATACGTGAAAATGGCATACCATGTAAAAAAATTGGAGTACTCCATCCAATGGTCTGTATTGATTCCCTTGATCATGCACTCTTCTTTTAGCATTTAAGTGTCTTAGTGATATCAAAATTATATAATTTTTTGCTCATTGGATTTATCTTATCGAGGCACTCAATTTGACCATATATTTGTTGTAATCAAAGTTTTGATGGTTCTAAATTTGAATTTAAAAGCTTTTAATTCAATAATGCATTGAGATTAGTGCTCGATTAAGTGCATTTTTGATAATGTATCAATATTTATATTATCATGATGACCTAAAAATATAATTTGGAAAATATTATTGCAGTTTTTAAATTTATGAGCATTAAAATATTTTATAATACAAAGTGATTTGACATCTCAATAAAAATAGTAAAAATTAAAGATAAAATAGATAATTACTGAGTTTTCAAATAAAAAATGAATTTTACAAATTCCTTTAGGAGCTATTTGGTTTGATGAAAAAATATAGAGTAAAAGGAATGCAATGTAGAGCAAAAGTAGTATATTAAAAATACTTTGAGTTATTTGACTGAGTAAATGATAAATATAGTGTAAGAGAAGGCAAAGTAAAATATCAGTGCATTTTGAAAATAGTTGATTGGAGATGGCCGGTGGAGGGGAGTTATGAGTGGTGACAACAATGGTGATGGAGCTCGAAGGTGGGCTATAGGTGACTGTTGACAACAATAAGAGGGCGACAATTGGGGCAATATAGGGTGACAACAATGGCAAGCGATAGAAGCAACAAAAGGCGATCAACGATGATGGTGGTCAGCAATGATTGGCGGATGCAATAGTGGCATCGATTGTGCTAATGATGGGCTATGGGGTATGATGGTGGTGACAACGGTGTCCATCAATGGTTGGCTGATGAAGATGGCCAACTTCATCACTTTTATCCAAAGCTATGTATTTTGAATTCGCTTAGAATGGGCGCATTCTGAATACACTTAAAATGAACTAAAGGGTGATTTTCAATAATAGGCCCAAAATACATTACATCTAAAACACTATCATCCAAACGCCCAAATTATAAAACCCCTTCATTTATTTTAATCTACACTCATAATGCAGCTAACTAAACAACCCTTTAGTTGTCTTTGAAAGGGAATTTTAGCTTTTTGACTCATAATGAACGTAATTGGAGAAATATTCTTGTTGTTTAAGATTTTTTGAGAAACATGTCTTTTAAATAAAATGACCCCTAATAAAGATTCTTTTTGTATTCATGGATTGCTTTTTTAAAGTCAAAGTTTTTGAAATGAGTAGGAACATTTTTGAATTTGAACACGATCTAAACTTAGTTTGAACCCGATTTAAACCAACAGTAGTTCAAACAAAGTTTGAATAGGAAATCAAACACATTTGAACATCGCTAGAGAGCTCTCTTCTTCTCCAACTCATCTTCAATCTCACATGTTGTGGTTCCATTGACAGCCTCCCCATCAATCTCCTATCACAAAGCCCTATTCTCCTAAACATGACACTTAGCCCATCCAAGACTTCCTTAGTTGAGCTCTCATCACAAACCCTCTCTTATCCCTCACATGTCGCTGAGCTTGTTGACGCCTTCTGCTCAACAATCTTCCATCTTGAACCTTTCTTTTTCTTCAAATATCACTGGTCTCACAAAATGCCTTCTTCCAATGAACTTCCATCACAAACCACTTTCTCCTTCACATGCCTCTAGTCTAGTCAATGCCTTCGCTTTAGCAAGTTATCTTATTGCACTCATCTCTCCTTCTCACATGGATGGTTCCATTGACTCCTCCTAGCAAGCTCTCATTGCAAAACCATCTTCTTTTAAAAACACCGCCACTTCGTAAATCTCTCGTTTAGAGTTTTCCTATCGAGTTCTCGTGCGGACATTGACATATTCGTTGATTCTATGTTCAAACCTAATTTGAACTTGATTCGAACACTGCTAATCATGTTAGAACTTGAGTTCAAACAATGTTCAAATTCTAATATGTTTGAATCCATTTTAGATGCTTCAACTTTAAAAATGATTCATGAATATAATATGTTTTCTCTTATTTTAAGTAACTTCGGCCAAAAGAAAACTTTCAGCCAAAAAAGTTTTAAGAAAAAACATATAGATGATATTTTTTCAATTATAAATAAATAAATAAATAATTTATGGTTTGTATGATTTTTAAGGGCAAACCGGTAAAGTGGAATCCTGTAGTTTTTAGTAAATAGAGCAAAAGTGCCAACCTGAGGTTCCGTCCTGAGAACACGAGAACGGGACTTGACGAACGAGACGCCCTAATCGCCATCCCTTCTCTCGCTTGTTCTTGCTTTGCAGGATCTGTCTGAAGGAGTCCTTTCTTGCGGTTCTTCAAGTTGAAATCTTCATTCTTTCGTTTCTGTAGGTGAGATTCTTTGTTGTGTTATCTCATTAGATGAGAAGCCGCAACAAGCCTCTTGGTCGATTACTATCGCTGAACTCCAAAGAGGATGCCTAGGCTTCTAATCAACCATTACGTGGGTTTGCTAAATCATTAAAATCTAGACCTACTGGCAGGATATAGTAAATCCATGCTCTAGGCTGAATCTTATAGATTTATGAAGCTAGGATTTAAGAAAGCCTCTTAAATTTGCTTGCTGTGTTTGGCCTAAATCTAACTTAAATCCCTTGTAAATCTTGATATCAAACAACTCTAGGAATTAGGTAGAAAAGTAAGGAATTAACATTACGTTATCGAAGCATGGTTTTACGCTAGCACAACTGAGCTTTGTGTATTTCTTGAGGGTTGATCATCTGTCATCATTTTCTTTGTTTCTATTATGTTGATCCATTTCACAATACCTTGTTTAACCTGGAATTTTTTCTACATCCTTTTTAATCAGTGTGCGTGTGTTATATTGGTTGATAGTGTTTTTTTTTTCTGCATTATGTTCTTTCTTTTGTTTCAGTCTAATTGACATTATGAGTTGTTGGACAGTTGGACTTGCTTATAAGTGTAAATTGATATTGAATTTCTTACATATGCATCGCATGTAATGTTTGAACTTTTTATGGTGGCATTATGTACCATGTAATATTTTGTTTTTCTTGCTTTTTTCCTTAGGAAAAGTGATCTTTGAGACTGAACATCAAGATTATGCGAGAAAACATGTGAGGAAAACAAAGCAAAGAAGGCTGAAGTACGCTTTTGAGAAAAAAAGAGTTAATAAATACTACCTTATTTATATATGAAAAATGCAATAGGACATATGAGATGATATAAGCCAGATATCTCGAGAATCATTGAGTATAAATTATTATTATCACCCTTGGAGTCTTCTGGGTTATTTCATTACATTGCTTTCTTAACTGCTCAGCCATTATTACTCTTCGTTTGATAGGTATCTAAAGGTTTCACATCATAGAACTTGCTTTCTGAAGTTCCATCACTACATTTAAGCCCCTTTTGCTACATGGTCATTCATCACATTTATTTCTTTATTCATTTCTCTATAACATTGTCTTTCTGGTTAGTAGAAGAGATAGGCTGATAGAACTTTATTTGTTACAGTTCGCTTAGTGAGGTATTATTAACTTCAAATTTTCTAATAGCCAAAAGAAGACTGGAAACTCTTGTAACTTAATTTTAAAGTTTGTAGCAATTGCATTTTATTTTCTATAAAACTGATGGGATATTATTTCTGGTACTGTTATTCCTTTTGTAAATTGGAGTAAAATAATTACTATATCACTTCAAATTTCCATGTTTTATGCCTAATCCGTATTTTGGTTCTATGATAGTACCCTCTCATACACCATGCAACTATCTTTGCTGACCAATACAATACACATGTTGTGATTCCTTGTTGTTGCTGATTTTGGACATAATTTTGCTTTGCAAATTGAAAGCTTTTGCTGATATTTTCCTTTATTCTTGTTGACTAGTAGTCAATTGAGTCTTGATAAGACAGTACCCAGACGGCCAGACTTGCATATATACTGAATGCTGCGGTTTTTTATTTTCTTACTGTAGGCAGTACCCATCTATTGGCATGGCAGGTTACTTGGGAAAAAATACCTCTAATGGATGTGTCTATGTTTGCAAATTGCCTCCTGGAACTGATGAGAATATGCTGGCTGAACATTTTGGCACCATAGGGTTGCTAAAGGTATGGGTTTCACAAGGTATTATGGAAAACCATCACCACAACTCTATTTTTTATTGTATTTACTCTGCATTCATGAAAATGTATTTGTCATGTGATTTTTTTCTAATTTAGTCCCTGTTTATTTATTAGAAGGACAAAAGGAGTGGTCGGCCGAAGATTTGGTTGTATCGAGACAAAGTTACTAATGAACCAAAGGGTGATGCAACAGTTACATATGAAGATCCTCATGCAGCTTTGGCTGCTGTGGAGTGGTTTAATAACAAAGATTTTCATGGAAGCACCATTGAGGTTTATATAGCAGAGTCAAAGGCTAAAGAATCTGGAGAACAATTTAACCTTGTTGCAGATCTCAATATATCTGGGGATTTAGGAGGGCAAGATGAAATAAATGGTTCTGGAGGCAGAGGTAGAGGGCAGGTTGATGCTTTAGGGAAATCATGGCAGCAGGATGGAGACTGGTTATGCCCAAATACAAGGTCTGTGCTGTGATATTGGTGAGCAGCCCTTTCTTTCACCTTTCTACATTTGCAAAACTTTTGAGATGTTGATATACAATTTCCTCATGATCTTTTATTTTAGCAGTTGTTCCAATGTAAATTTTGCCTTCCGTGGCGTATGCAATCGCTGTGGGACTGCTCGTCCTGCTGGTGCTGGTGGAATAGGAGCTGGGCGTGGTGGGCAGGGAAGGGGCCGTGGTAGCAATGAAGCAGGTGGGCGTGGTCGAGCAGCAGCTGGCCCTACCACTGGGCTTTTTGGTCCAAACGATTGGCCATGCCCAATGTAAGACTCTTTTCTCAATCAAGGTGGAATTACTTAGGAGTTTTACTAAAATCTAGCTTGTTGAACGTTATTAATTTGCTTATTTTTGTGTGGCATTTGTTTCTTGTTATAAATGATTTTGAAAAGTTCTTTTTATTGCTAGAATATATTCAAGGTAGTAGGAAAAAAATTACGAATTTGTCTCATGTTCCTACGGTGAATGCTAGGATTGCCCATTTTTATTGTTCTAGCTGAAGCAAGACAGCCTTAAAAAATAGAGAAGGCAATAGAGAAGCTGGGAAAGATGAAAAGACACTTGTGCAGCCCTCTCTGGTTTGGTGTTTTCTACAGTAATGCTTCTAGCATTTCTTCTCAAAATTTATTATTTTGATTATTATGCATGGAAAACATGAAGGGTGGGAATGAATTATTTCTTATTTGTTCAATGCATTTGATACAAGCTGTATATAGATTATCCTAATAGTAAAATTAGGAAAAAAGTCTATAGAAAGATATGAAAACTATCTACATCCTTACATCTTTAGCTGAAATGCATGAACTATATAGAATAGCCTACCGACTTTAAATATATATAGTCATATTTAAATACATAGCTTCGTAGCATGCCTTTCATGTCAAAACCCTTGCTGAATTTTCTTCTTTAATATTTGGTCCTTCTATAACACCGAATTCCTCAATCAATTTTGGTTTCATTCTTTAGCATTTGTAGGTTCCAACACTCTCTTTCAAATTCGAGATAGTTGTTTTCCATTCCCAACTTGAGATGATTTCATGAAAAATTGCTCCATTAAGTCTTTTGTAAACACATATGCCTGTTGATTTCTTGAGGGCACATAAGACGTGCTGATTAAGCCATCTTCTAGCTTTTCCCCGATGAAGTATTTGTGAATGTCAATATTTTTTGTTTGGTCATGTTGTGTTGTGTTGTGTTATGACTATGAGCAATACCTTTTGTTGACTTGTTGTTACAATACAAGTTCAAGGACATTCTCACTTGTTTTGTTGTTCATCTAAGTTGATCTTTAGTCATAACACAAATTCGTCAGGCCATAGCTCTGAATTTTGATTCAACCCTAGATCTATCCCCACAACATTACGCTTTTTTGCTATTTCATGCTATGACATTTTCGCTAAGAGTTGTGTAATAATTTGATGTTGATCTTCTATCTACTAATGAACTTGCATAATCTGCATCTATGTCGACTCTAATGTGAGTTTATTGCCATGCATGAATCGACTAATCATGCCTGCTAGTTATCTAATGTTTGGTTCGGTGGGAAAATTAGATAGTTTACTTACCAATTATTGATATATGTTTTTATCAACTACTAGTTATTTTGTTTTGTCCAGCTTCTAATTTTCTTCTTTAATATTTGGTCCTTCTATAACACCGAATTCCTTCAATCAATTTTGGTTTCATTCTTTAGCGTTTGTGGGTTCTAACACTCTCTTTTAAATTCGAGATAGTTGTTTTCCATTCCCAACTTGAGATGATTTCACGAAAAATTGCTATATATAATAGCTAGGTTGTCTTACTTAAACCCTTTCTTTTCTTACCATTGGCTAGCTTTTGCCAATAATTGTTAAATGGATTTTCTTTGATAATGTTCAACTCGTTTAGCACTCAAAGATTTATGATTGTACAGGTGTGGAAATATCAACTGGGCAAAACGTTTGAAGTGTAATATATGTAACACCAATAAGCCAGGTCACAATGAAGGTGGCGTGAGGTAATAACGTATCATGAGCATTTTTACATTTTGATATAGATTTTCACTCATGTTGTTTGTTGTGGTTCATGGTCGTTACTTTCGAAATATCAGTTGTCATATGTTATTTTGCTGATTGTAGTGTATCATATAAAAGAGATGCGATCATAAACACCTGAAAGGGTTTCTAGAATTAAGTAATTTGGTTTCATGGCTTCCTTTCAGCGAGGTTTACTGAGATTTTCTAGTCTAAAATAGTCTCTAGTGATTCATTGGGTCTGTAAACGATTTATTACAACAACAACAACAATAACAAGCCTTTGTCCCACTACGTGGGGTCGGCAACATGAATCCTTTTTCTCCATTGTGTCCGGTTCAAAGTCAAATTCTCGTTTAAATCTAATAGAGAAAGATCATTTCTAATATTTTCTAACCAAGTCTTTTTAGGTCTACCTCTACCTTTCTTAACATAAGTCAAATCTAATACCTCTACTTTCCTAACTGGGTCATCGGAAGGCCGCCGTTTTATGTGACCAAACCATCTAAGGCGACTCTCTCTAATCTTATCCTCCACTGGAGCTACTCCAACCTTTTCACGTATATGCTCATTTCGTATCCTGTCTCTAAGAGTAAATCCACTCATCCACCTAAGCATCCTCATCTCCGCAACACATAACTTAGTATTGTGCTTCTCTTTTAATGGCCAACATTCTGCACCATAAAGCATTGCAGGTCTCACCACCATCTTATAGAATTTTCCCTTAAGTTTAAGGGGGACTTTTCTATCACACAACAAGCCCGATGCATTCCTCCACTTCAACCATCCAACTTGAATTCTACTGATAACATCCCCATCTATTTCACCATCACTCTGAACAATAGATCCAAGATATCTAAAACGTGTACTCTTATTAATGACTTGATCGCCCAAAGTCACAATCCCCTCACTAGATCTATTACTGCTAAAATTACACTCCATATATTCAGTTTTAGATCTACTCAAGCGAAAACCTTTAGACTCTAAGGTTGATCTCCAGACTTCAAGTTTACCTTCAACTCCCTCTTTAGTCTTGTCAACAAGAAGAATATCATCAGCAAAAAGCATACACTAGGGTACATCCTCTTGTAAATGTCTAGTGAGAACATCCATGACTAACGCGAAAAGATATGGGCTTAAAGCTGATCCTTGATGTAATCCAACCGAAATAGGGAAATACTTGGTCAAACCACCTTGTGTTTGAACACAAGTAGTAGCTCCTTCATACATATCTTTAATGATTTGAATATAAGCATTATTAACTCCTTTCTTTTCAAGAACTCTCCATAGCACTTCTCTTGGAACTTTATCATATGCTTTCTCTAAATCAATAAATATCATATGTAGATCCTCCTTATTCTCCCTATATTTCTCCATCAAACCTCTCAATAAATGTATGGCTTCCATAGTAGACCTACCAGGCATGAATCCAAATTGATTTTGAGAAACATTAGTATCACGCCGCAGCCTACGCTCCATAACTCGCTCCCATAGTTTTAAAGTGACACATTAACTTAATTCCTCTATAATTCACACAATCTTGTGCATCACCTTTATTCTTTTAAATAGGAATCAATACACTCATTCTCCACGCATCTGGCATCTTTTTAGTCTTCAAAATATTATTAAAAAGTTTAGTTAGCCAAGAAATTCCTTCATCTCCTAAGCATTTCCACATCTCTATTGGGATATCATCAGGTCCAACAGCTTTTCCACACTTCATTTTCTTTAAAGCCTCTCTAACTTCGGTTTTACTAATACGCCGATAAAAACAGAAATCTTTATTTTCATTTAGGATGCTAAGGTCACTAAAGTCAATTGTATTCCTACAATCTTCATTAAAAAGTTTATCAAAATATCTCATCCACCTTTGTTGAATATCATCTTCTAAGAAAAGTACTTTTTGATCTTCATCCTTAATACACTTCACTTGAATTAAATCCTTACTACTCCTATCTCTTTGTTTGGCTAGCTTATACATATATCTTTCTCCCTCCTTAGTATCTAATCTATTATATAAATCATTAAAAGCTAAGATCTTTGCATCATATATTGCTTTCTTAGAATCCTTACATGCCTCTTTATATCTTTCCCAATTATCAGAATTTTTACATATAAACCAATTTTTATAACAAATCTTCTTATTTTTTATCTTTTCTTGCACAATTGGATTCCACCACCAGCTATTTTTACTATTAGGGGCTTTTCCCTTTGATACTCCAAACACATCTTTAGCAATATTTTTAATATCACTAGCCACTTTTTCCCACATAACATTAGCATCCTCATGCACAAATAAAATCTTAGAATCTAAAATCTTACTCTCAAAAATATTTTTATTACTATTCTTTAAATGCCCCCATCTAATCCTAGAAAATCGCTTTACTTTATTTTTTATTTTCTGTCCTTTCATCTTAAAGTCTAAAACTAATAAGCGATGTTGGGTACATAAACTTTCACTCGGAATAACTTTACAATCGTTGCAATCTAAACGATCTACTTTTCTTATAAGAAAATAATCAATCTGAGTTTTACTATAACCATTCTTATAAGTGATGAGATGCTCATCTCTTTTCTTAAAAAAGGTATTAGCAATTAAAAAATCATAAGCTAAAGAAAAATCTAGTATGGTCTTACCACCTTCATTAGTCAAAGTGGGTGAATCAATATAGCTTGTGTTATTGATACCACCTAGAAAATCGCTAATAAATCGTCTGTAAACGATTTATTAGCTTGTGTTATTTTTACTTTTTAGAGCTATGTTTTGGTGATTACTCCCATATGACATTTTCTCTTTTGCAGTTGTCATTGATATCAAGGAAATATTACCTAGCGTTAGTTAAACTACAGGATTTGTTGCTTATGACTCAGTAAGAACCACTTGTGACTTTTAGCTGTTTTGAAACAAAGTGGGTGAATCAATATAGGATCTTAATACTGATTACGGTTAGTAATTTTGCATACTCATACACCAAGTATAAATTTATTTAGGTGGATATCCTGTAAGTTTTAGTTACCTTGTCAATTTCATAACTTTGGTTGGTTAACATCCATGAGTAGCTTAGTTGGGTATGTTCTCAATTATTTCTTCATAATATCCATTTTGTTCGGAATGCCTATGGATACAGAAAGCAAGTTGAGAAATTGTTTATTGATATTGTTCTACTTGTGGTAGTTGGTTGATCGAGTATGCTGAGAGTCTCCTATGCATATTCATCGAAGCTGAAATAGTTCCGAGTTCAATATTTATGTGTTTGCTACTGCTTGTATCTCGCTTTTTATATGCACAACACGAGTGTCTGCTATTGAGAAATCTTGGGATTGCTATCTATTAGAAGTTGAAATTATAGTTGTAGACTTGTAGGCTAGTTTCTGTAATTGAAGCTTAATTTTACTTTTCATGGCATTTACAGAGGGGGGCGTGGTGGTGGTTATAAAGAACTTGATGAAGAGGAAATAGAGGAAACAAAAAGACGTCGTAAAGAAGCTGAGGTTTGCCCCATTCAACATTTTAAACTTGTTTTCTTTCTGTATACAGCTTTTTTTTTACGCTGTCCTTCTAGGATGATGGAGAGATGTATGATGAATTTGGAAACCTCAAAAAGAAATACCGTGCAAAAGCCCAACAGGCTGAAGCTGCTCATTCCCTTCCAGGTTCTGGCCGTGCTGGATGGGAGGTTGATGAATTAGGTATTATCCATTATATTTTTGTGCCTTTTTAACCAAATGATCTTGTAATTAGTATTGGAATTCATTGAAGGCGCCATGCGCAACTTAGTTTTTGATTATTTTTTAGCACCTTTGCTTGGTCGTTAACTGAACTTCATCAAAGTAACTATCAGCATAAAATATTGGTTTATTCGTGGTAAGCCACATTCTTTTCTATTCTCTTTGACCTGAACCGAAGCTTGATCTTTCAATGAAATACAAAAGAAGAATGGCTTTCTGGCAGAGCTTCAGTTTGATGTAAGGTCGTTTAGAAGAAGATGTCTTTTCCAAACTAAAGCCTCGCATTATGCTTTTAAGTCTAACATCCTAAGTTATTTATGATAGTTGGCCCCTTAAACTGAAACTTTTTATCAAGTTATTTCTCAATCACACTAACTCCTCACACTACCCCTCGAATGTACAGCTTGAGTTTTTCCTCCATAACTCCCCACACTACGACATCCTGAACACAAACCAACTATTGATCAATGTATACAAAAAATGAAGTAGAAATAAATAAAAATATCCTCACTCCACTATCTTCACTTCTACTTCCCCATCCATTCAAATAGCCAATAAAACATTTCCCTATCCTCTCCCTCATCTCACTGACCAGCCCCACACACAGCTACCAGCATCCACATCCACCTGTATCACCCGATCAACACCCCCATCCACTTACCTATCACTGCCAGCTCCAGAATCTGCTCCCAGCTCCTACACGCTCCGCCTTCCAGCGACCTATTCCCGTTCCAGCCCTTCCACAAGCTCCCCGTAAAGAGAAAAATAAGTTTCCGTTGGCAAGAGATTTACCTAAAGCACTAAACAAGTGCTGGAATTGATAAAAGCACTAAAAATGCTGTTTACTCTAGTACCCATACCAGCATGCAACGCATGTTTTGATGTGTGCTTTAGCGGAGAAATAGTTTAACCTTGCTACAACAATTTGTACAATCAAACCGTGAATATATTTTATTAACATTGGAAAAAATGCAAATGAGATTTAATTCTCTAACTCCTAATCCTTCGCAATTCAACATATCGATCTATATGTCAAATTGTTCCATTCAATGAGCAGAACACTATGATAAATTTGTTGAATTTGGTGAAGGTTCAGATTTTGAGATATTTTTAAATTGAGTCGCATATACCTCATCAAATATTGGTTTACACATAATAAGAAGATATTATAGAGATTTGAAGTTATGTTTTATACAATAATAATTAGGCATGTTATGCTTAATGGATCTAATGTATTGGACAGTAAAAAAATCATTGTTAGCTAAGTTGAGTATGGCAAAAACGAAAATGTTTATATGGATTTGTGGAAAATGTATAAATGATAAATGAAAGAATGATTCAATTAGAGGGATGATTGAGGTGGATATCTATTGAATATAGCTGGTTTTATATGTGTACAATGAAGGGTTACAAATGCACTTATTAGATGGATAGTTATGAAGGAAAATGGGTAGACTTAAGATAACTAACAAGGATAGAAGTTACTTAAAAGTAATTTATGAAGAATAAGTTTAACACACAAACATCACTCTTATAGGAAACACTTGTAGATCTCAAGTATTTCCTATCAATCTTCGGAAAACAGCGAGAATTCTCCACAAAAATCCACACAAAACCAGGAAAACAGTAGATAATTTGTATTATTTGATGAAATGGAAACGGAAAATACCAAGATACAATTGATCCTCTATTCAAGAGGAGGATTTATCTCTCCCAAATCTCTAGGCGCCGCTAGAGCCCAAGAAAAATCTAAGAGATCTCAAATTTCAGCCAAATTCAAGATTCCCTAACCCTAAGAAAACAAACTATTTAATGCATACAAATAAAAAGGTTTCCCTAAACAGTCCCTACATTTAAATTTTCCTCCTAACTCCCTCAGAAATCCTTCCCAAAAAAGCTCGCGCACGCCATGCGTGTATTCGGTGCATATAGGAGGTGGAGAAGTTCGCCTTTGTTCGCATCAGTCGATCCCGTCGGACCGGTCTAACAATACTCCCCTCCCAAATATCCATCTTGTCCGCAAGGTGGAAAGATGACACCCTCCTCCATTCCTTCTTTATCACAAACGGTAAGAACCTGAAGAGTTCGGTCCTTACACCTGTGCCCCGACGTATACCTCTCATCATATCTGAAATAGAGCCATTTCGCCTTTTCTCCTGTAATTCCGTTTCTGTGAGCTTCTTGAAGTTGTCACCCGGTCTTATTTCTACAGTCTTCTCCTTCGAAGTCTCCCGAAGAGTATCCAGTGTTGGCTTCTTGGGTGCCAGAAAGGTGGTGGTCCTTCTGTTTGGACCTCCTGAGTTGTTGCCTCCTGTATCTCTCTCCAAGTGCCTCCGATCCTCCACCAATTAAGCTAGCTCCATGGCCTCTCCCAAATCACGACGCCTCATTACTCTAATCGCTGCCCGAATATCTGGCGTCAATCCCTTCATGAAATTTTCCTCTAGCACTGTCTCAGGAAGACGGTTTAATCGACTAGCAAGGTACTCGAATCTCTCCCGGTACTCCATCACTGAACCATCCTGTGTCAAAGCGAAGAATTGCTCGTAGAAATCTCCTCCCTTGTTGGTTTGGAAACGTTCCAACAGGCAGTCCTTAAACTCCCACCAGGTCCTTATCGGTCGTCTCGTATCCCTCTATTGGTACCATGCTAAAGCTTTCCCTTCCAAGCACATCCCAGCTATCGTCAGCTTCTCCTCCTCCGTCAACCTATTGACAGTAAAGTACATTTCCACCCTGTAGATCCACCCATGTGCATCCTCTCCCTCAAAGATAGGCATCTTCAGTTTCCTCACCCTCAGATCGCCTTCGTTCCCTTTGTTCCTTTCATAATTTCCCCTTCCCCAAGGGGGTGGTTCCCCCCAAGTGTCCCAATCATCCCTTCTACGTTCATACCCCAGCCTTTCATCAAATTCCCACCTTCTCCTCTCAAATTCATCACCCCTTAAATCATAACAAACCCCTCCCTTTTCAAATTCAGCCCCCCTTTGGTCATAATTACCCATTGCCCTTTCCAATCTCACCCCTCTCCTCTCTAAATCAGCACATTTTCGTTCTTGCCCTACCTTCTTACGCCTCTCCTCATATTCTTTGCTTGACTCCTCCCTAGGAATAGGCTCTAGGAGAGGTATTCTCTCTTCTCCCTTTCGAGTCTCCACCTCCTGATCATCTCCCCTTTGCTTGATTGGCTTAGGGTTTTTTCCATCTCCCTGGCTGTCGGCACCTTCCCTCCCCTCCGACGGTGATATTTTGGTTTGGCCCTCAAGTACTTTCTTCAACATTTCCCCCAGGCTAGAAAAATTCTCATCCATCTTCTCATGGATGGCTGAAATGTCTTTATTTAAATCTGAAACTTGAGTTTGTAGATATGAAATTTCAGATTGCATTTATCCGATCTCCACTTCGAGGCGTTCCTCCAACGCATCCAGTTTCTTGACCGCCATCAATACCCGGATCTTTGTAGACTCAAAAATCTGGAATTCGACCCTTGACAACAGCAAATAGTCCCTTTTCCGGCTGAAAAACAACAGCTGGTTTTCACAGAAAAAACCCCAAAACAGTTCCAAAATCTGCTCTGATACCAATTTGATAGGAAACACTTGTAGATCTCAAGTATTTTTTATCAATCTTTGAAAAACAGCTAGAATTCTCCACAAAAATCCACACAAAATTAGGATAACAGTAGATAATTTGTATTATTTGATGAAATGGAAATGGAAAATACCAAGATATTATTGATCCTCTATTCGAGAGGAGGATCTATCTCTCCCAAATCTCTAGACGCCGCTAGAGCCCAAGAAAAATCTAAGAGATCTCAAATTTCAGCTAAATTCAAGAGCTCTAACCCTAGGAAAACAAACTATTTAATGCATACAAATCAAAAGAAAATCCCTAAACAATCCCTACATTTAAATTTCCCTCCTAACTCCCTCAAAAATCCTTCCTAAAACAGCTCACGCATGCCGTGCATGCATTCGGTGCGTACAGGAGGCGGAGAAGTCCACCTCTGTTCGCGTAAGCCGGTCCTGTCGGACCGGTCCAATGGACCAGTCTAACACACTCATTATAAATGAATGAAAAATTTTAAAATTTAACTCATAATGGTTGAGATAAGACTAATGTTGATGATGACATTTGTTCTCAAAACTATTACATTACTCATAATTATTTGCCAAGAATTTAGAATATTATGTGGTGCATAATTTCCATTATTTGCACTTGAAAATTTTTTTGGTTTGGTGCTTTAACAGATTGTTGCCGACCATAGCATTTCATTACTAATCACTTCTAACATTTGGCTTATTTGATGTTGTTATTAGGCTTTGATTATTCTTGCCCTTGGCCTTCTAGATTTAGCAAGGCTTTGTTTGGCTTGAGTGAAATGAGAGGATCAAATAAAATGGGAAATGTTAATGGTAAAAAGGAGTTGAACTGAAATACTTGACTTTGTTTTTTTGAAGACAAAATTGTTGGAAAAATAATTAACCGTTCTCATGTGGTTTGAATGAAATATTAGGAAAAATAAAGTGAGATTTACATGCTACATAATTTTTATATAACACCTAAATTTAATATTTATAAAATACCTTTATTTCAATCACATCAAAATATATACTTGAAAAATGTGTATTTCTATTTAAAAAAGTTAATACTAGTGATATTTTGATGTGATATAAAGATTTGGATTTCAGGTATCTAAATATAAAAATTTACATGTTAGATATATAAATATATAAGAATTTTGTGATATCAATGAAATCCCTCAAAAATAAATTAATAGATATGTAAAGCAATTAGATATGTACATCAATTTTTTTATCTCATTTGTGACTGAAGGAAAACTTCTTTGCAGCTTGTAGTCGTAAATAATGCTGGTTGTCTTTATAGTAATTTCATGGTTGCATCAAAATTCTGCTTTTTTGCTGTAAAAAATGATCTGTTTCAGTTTATTATGCGGGCACTCGGCATAGCATAAGTGATTTAGTTTTCTTTATAACTTTCTAGATAGAAGTTTTCATATTTTATTTTGCTATTACAGCATTGACTGAAAGAAATGGGCGAGAGAAAAGCAAGTACAGGGCAAGCGACCATAGTGACTCAGATATGAGCAGGGGAAGGGACAAACGAGGACAGGGGCATGAGAGAGAGAGGCACAGAAGCAGGAGCAGAGAAAGAAACAAGGACCATGAGAAGGAGAGAAGCAGGGATAAAGATAGGGATCGAGATTACGATTATGAAAGAAGCAGGGATTACGGAAGAGAACGCGATCGTCATCGAGATTGGTAGCGATTGATATATATTTACTTCCAGCTTCTACGAAGGCATTTAATTTTTATGAGGATTAAACTTGTATTATAACTGGTTTGCTCGGACAGTGCAAAGTCCGGTTTCAGAGCTATTCCAGTTTATATCGTTGCTGCTATCTGATAATCTTTATCATGTTTGAGTGTGACTAAATATTACCAAACTGAAATGATCGATTGGAAAAATGTCGGTCTCAAGATGAGCAATGGCATTAGGACAGTTTTTGATAGTTTTATTTTTCAGATGTCTCAATTCTATTTGATTATAGCTATGCTTTTTTTTTTTTTGAAATTATGATGATGAAAATCTATTTTACAATCATCTTTAGTAGGATATGATAGCTATAAAAAATTGAGATCCAATATTTTCAAAAAAATGAAAAAAATAAAAATAAAATCTGTGTTGATTTGAAACAGATGAAGTACCTGGAAGCTACAGCAAAATGTTTTCTAAACTCTCAACCATTTTTAGGGACTGTTTTGGCAGGATTTAAGCGACTTAATTTACATTTTGCAAAGCAGATTGTTGAGACGTTAAATTCTATTTTAATCTTGATAAATTTTGTTTCATTTCCTGTTGTTGGCTGAATTGAAAATGTATTAAGCCCTAATCTATTTATAGAGTTTATGGGTTTTAATAATTTTCTCACATAAATCGTAAATATTAAAACAGATAATTAAAAATTCCATTTTAAATTCGTTCAATGTAGTATTTGTGATGCCAAACCCAAAATCTTGTCCTCTTAATATTTTGTAAATATGAAGTTACGTGAATTATTATCAAGTTTATTTTGCTCGAGCCAAATAGCTGCTTAATCTTAGTAATTTGACAGCTACTTACCAGATCGGCCAACTCGCAGCCGTGGTAAGTGTAACTCGGAGGATAATCATATTATTTTTGGCAGTTTGTAAGATTTTACTGATCGCGGCCACAGGCGCACATTCTTCGTCTTCCTACCCACTGGCCTCCTCAGAGCAAGTCGAGGATAAGGATATAATCATATATAGCTACTCTCTACCCTCCGTTTTCATCGCCCTCGCCCGGAAGCATCAGCAATAATAGGGAGATACGGACGCCAAAGTAAAAGTGCCCTTTCGGCTTCCACTTCCCTTGAAGGTGCGCTCTCTCCTCCACCTCTCCTACTTTTAAGTAACTCTTTTGCTTGGCCTTCATTTTCTATAATAAAATTCTTCTTTGCCTTCTCTAAAAGTTCATTTTTTTAAAGCTCTTTTGGCCCTCTTTGCTTACAGTTCTAGGGTGGGTGCGCAAATGTGGGCAAAAAGTTTCTCGTTTTTTTTTTTATATATGATGGAAATCATGGGATTACCTGTATTTCCCTATGATCACTTGAGTTATATATAGGAAAAACGAGCAGAGGGTGCGGCAAAGCAAAAATTTTCCCTATTTTAGGTTTGGTTTACCAGGATTTGAGGATGGCAGGATGCCTGGAGGGTATGTACCATGCTATTGGTTTTCTTGTCTTAAATAGGTTGTTGGTCATTCTGTTTTATAATGTAGAGGCTTTATGCAGATTTTAGGCAAAAATCATTAAAAATCAGTTTTGCTGTGGTGATCATCTTTTTAGTTTTCGGTTTGGTAAAGGCTATATAGAGATCTTGTTGATATTCATTTCTATCAATTTTTCTAGAAATTAACTTGAACAATATGAGGCAATTTCGCTATCCATTTTCTTCAATTATGTTTTTTTTTTAAATTTTATTCTTGTTTGGAATTGCTTAAGATGATTAGTTTTAAATTGCTTAATTCTGATGCTATTTTTTTAATTCGTAAGTACCAATATTGACAACAACACCTGCTTATTCTAGCATCTATTCAAGCATGCTTTTGATTGATTTATTTATTCTGAAATTTTCTTGAAAAGAGGGTCTCTTAATCTGTAGGCTTTTCTCTTTTCATCTTTCATTTCCGCTCCTATTGAAGATTTGTAAATAGGTTGGAAACTGTTAGTACATTTATTTGGATGATTATTTAAGCCTTGCCCTGTACTAGATAGTACTCCATGCTTAGTGTGAAATAAGTTGATATACGTATGAACTGATTTAACTACTAAATACTTATTATTTTGGTTTTTCCCTACTGTGGTGTATAAAAATTTGACCATGTGATGCATGATTGCCATATTGGCAGTAACAATGTAATTGTAGACTTTGAAACCTTATTCGGTAGGCTTTTAGTTTGATTTAGCATTCTTGAATACAAAGATTTAAGTCGTGATTGCAATGTGGACCATATGCTTTGCAGTTGAATATCAGGTGCAAATCAAATTAAAACTCATGGTAATGATAGGTTGCAGTTTTATTTAATTAGATGTGCAATCCAAGTGAATTTCAACTGCATTCAAACTGAGCTATTGGTTATCTACGCTGGCTTGATTGAGAAGTTGAAGTGTTGTAAATAACAATCTATCAATTACAAGGAATATATTGAAAGTATATGCAGGGAACCTTCTGCATGTTTCTTGCAGCTAGGCATGCGTTTTAAAGTTGAGCTGGTGTATAATTGTAGCACCTTGCTTTGTTATGGTTTGATTGGTTGAAATTTCAATAGGGTTTCTTGCTTTTTTTTGTTCCAATTTAGACTTGGTTAGAAAATATTAGAAATGACCTTTCTTTATTAGATTTAGATGAGAATTTGACCCTTAACAGGACACAATAGAGAAAAAGGATTAATGCAGCCGACCCCACATAATGAGATAAATGTTGTTGTTGGTTTCCATATGGAAAGAGCAGTGTGCTTGTAGATTGTTTGAAACAAATCATCAGCATCATCTTTGTTAACCTTATCTTAATTATTTGGGTTTGGCTTTAACAAGCCTCATTTCATTTGTTCTTGACTACTTGTTGAGTGTTATTAGGAGGTTAAACCTATTCTTCAGAAATCATTTTGAACAACTTCTATCTATATAACCTTATGTCTATCCCTTTTCTTTCGTAATCCTTTGACACTAATTTAATTAACTCTTCTAATGGGCGCATTGTTTATCCTTTGTTGTACATGTACAAATCATCTACATCTATTTTCAATCACATTATCTTTAATAATTATTTTTACTTTTCCATCATGCATAATTTTAATAACATTACCATATATTTAATACATATTTTATTTTATTAAAGCACACCAAATTAACTCCCATAGTATTTAATCATGTCTTCTCAAGGTCAATAAAATTTGTATGAATATCTTTTGTATATTCTCTATATTTCTTCATTAATTTTCTTAACTTAAAAATCGCTTCAATGGTGAATCTTTCTGCCATGAAAGCAAATTGGTCATCTAAAATTGATACAATTTTTCTAAGCCCGTGCTCTATTACGTGCTCCTATATTTTCATTATATGACTCATAAGTTTGATTAATGTATGGTTAGTACAATCGTGATCACCTTTGTTCTTAAGTACTGACATCAAAATATATTTTTTGAACTACTTGGTATTCTCTTAGGCTTCGTTTGGGACGACTTTCTTACTGCTTTGTAAAGAAGCTTTTTAGTATAAAAATCTCGTCAAAGCAAAAAAAAAAAAAAACAGTTGTCTAAAGTTGTCCCAAACGAAGCCTTAGTCCTCAATATTCTATTAAAAGTTTTTGTTAATAAAAATAGTACAATATCCCCCATGAGTCTTAAAATCTTAATAGACATCTTATCTTGACCTTAAACATTACCTTTATGATTTTTTTTTTTCAAAAAGCTAGCTCCCATAGTATTTGATAATGTCTTCTCAAGGTCAATAAAAATTGTGTGAATATCTTTTGTTTATTCTCTATATTTCTTTTTTGATTTTCTTAACTTAAAAATCGCTTCAATGATGGATCTTCCTGCCATGAAAGCAAATTGGTCATCTAAAATTGATACAATTTTTCTAAGCCTATGCTCTATTACGTGCTCCTATATATTCATTATATGATTCATAAGTTTGATTAATGTATGGTTAGTACAATCATGCTCACTTTTGTTCTTAAATACTAACATCAAAATATATATATTTTTTGAATTTCTTGGTATTCTCTTAGTCTTCAAGATTCTATTAAAAGTTTTTGTTGTTAAAAATACTACAATATCCTCCATGACTCTTCAAATGTTAATAGATATCTCATCTTGACCTTAAACATTACCTTTATGATTTCTTTTTTTCAAAAAGCTAGCTCCATTTACTTTTTAGATCAATCCATATAATACTTCACTATATTATTCATTATGCTATTCGAGAATAATTTCTTCCTTAAATCTTTCATTTAGTAATTTCTCTAAGTAACATTTTCATCTTTTTTTGATGTCTTCATGTAATGCATATAACTTGATCAAAATCCTGAAATTTCTTATATATATATATATCTTATTTTTCTTCTTCCTTAGTACCAACAATATTACTTAAATCATTAAAAAATGTAGTTTTTTACTTTAGTCACCAACCTCTTACATGATTTCTAACTTTATTATAATCATTTAAGCCTCAAAAGTATTCTAAAATTTTCATTTTATAGAAGTGTATTTCTTTTCATTAATAACACTTTGTGCATCCTCACTCCACCAATTTTTTTATCAAATTGTGATCTAGTTCTTGACCTTTTTTGATCTTCTACATCAAGCCTCATAATGGTATTGGTCATTTTATCCCACATTAGGTTTGAAATAACTATAGGATTTCAAATTGTGCTATGTCAGCAAACCTATTTTGAAAGATTAACATTTAATCTTTTAGATTTCACTTGTGCTATAAATTCTTTTGATTGTTTTCTTTATACTCATAAGATATATATCATTACAATTACCCTATGTCGTGTGATCCAGCTTTCTCTGGAAATCTCTTTTACAATCTTTGCAAGAATATTTCTCTTTCAATGTAAGAAGAAGGATATTTATGATTTGGTGACTCCATTTTTGTAAGTAACCGAGTATTTTATTCTTCATTTCTTATAAGCTATTTTATGCACATATGCTATTATGAAATCAAATATAACTTTTCTCACATCTCTATTTTCTATTTTATAACTTCCATGAATCTACTTATTGCCTATCCTATTATAACCATTATGCTATTTAAATCACATCCAATTATTATCTTTCTCAACATATATGTTGTAGTAATTTATTCATTTCTTCTCAAAATTTATTTTTTAAGTGATCATCTACTACAACTTGAGGAGTATATGCATTAACCATATTTAGAATTTCTTTATTGACAATTATTTTAATAGCAATTACCCTATCACTAATCGTATTAATGTTCATAGTTTTATCTTTCCACTATTTATCTATACTAGCCGGACTCCATTCTTATTGTTAGGGTAATAGCAATTACCCTATCCCTAATCGTAATTTATTCATTTCATCCCAAAATTTATTTATTAAGAGATCTTCTATTACCACTTGAGGAGCATAAACATTAACCACATTTATAATTTCTTTAGTGATAATTATTTTAATAACAATTACCCTTTCACTAATCGTATTAATGTTTATAGTTTTATCTTTCCACTATTTATCTATTACTAAACTGACTCCATTCTTGTTGTTAAACTTTTCAACATATCAAAATTTATAACATTCTCCAATATATTTGATTTTTTTTTTCAATTCATTTAGTTTCTTATAAACAAGTAATATTTATTCTTTTGCTTATCATTGTGGCCACAAAATTTGATTCCCATTAACTGTTCCTAAATTTAATGTGAAAAATCTGATCTTTGATTTAGACCCAGGCAACCCTGCTTCCTTTTTCCAGAATTTAGTTAATCCGTGGCTCGTCACTCAAGGGTGATGTCTGAGCCTACACTTACTTTTCGCCAAAGTTGGTTTTTTGTGGTCTTAAGGGTAACGTCTCAACCCACCCTTACACGTGCTCTCCACATTCAAGGTAGGTCATGTCACGTCGCTTTGGGGGAACATTCTAGCACTAGAAAAATTATAATTTGGATTTATTTCATTATATTTGATGTGAGTTTTAACTTTGCTATCAACCTATTATCCACCTCAAAGTCTCTTATATGGGCTAGGGATCGACAATGATGGTATTATAAAACTTGCCCAAAAAAAGAAGAAATTCATAATTATTATATTGATGATGATGGTAATAGTAATAATATTCATTATAATAATAATATTAATAATAATAAAATTTTAAATAAATTGTAATGGTGACCACAAAAAAGGTACTAGCTAATGAATAAAGGGATGACAACAATGACAATTGATTATATAGAGGGATCTACCAATCTTCAGAAGTAAAGTCTAAGACAACTCAAGTGCCACAAACAATCTTTAGCCTAGCCATATTAAGAAAAGTCATGCCTGTAGCTGGATAAGTTGACTCCAACAATAATTGAAACAAAATGTGAGACTAAGGGTGAGGGTGATGAGCTACCATTAGGCACAAAAGCTTAAACAATTGTGTGTAATTAATTGCATGTACAATGAAGGTTAGGCATGAATAATTTCATAAGATGATTCAGAAGTTTTTTTTTTTTTCAATTACTTCTCTTCTTATGGTATATGATACCGTGAGAACACCCTTCCCTACCTTCCTCACTTCTTTATTTCATTCTAGCCAAATGTTCTATGGTATTAGGTTGTCATCTGGAATTAACGTGACACCATAGTACTATGATATCAAATTTATTTGAAAATGATTTCACAAAATGCGGTGGAACTTATATAAGCTTCTAGGTATTTTCAAGAGGTTTATGAATATCTGGTGTTATCCCATGAAATTAACTACAATAAACTTCCCAAATGATGATCAGAAGATAGGAAAAAAAAGATTTACCATGAAATTTATCTTTAAACTCTGATTATGTTTCTTGCCATTCAAATTTTCTTTTATATATCTTTTCAAGAGGATGTACCATGGTGTATTTTTTTTGCTGATGATATTCTTCTTGTTGATAAGACTAGAGAGGGAGTTGAAGATATATTTGAACTATGGAGGTCAATCTTAGAGTCTAAAGATTTTCGTTTGAGAAGATCTAAAATTGAATACATGGAGTTTAATTTTAGTAGTAATAGATCTAGTGGGTGTACTGTGACTTTGGGCGATCAAGTCAATTATAAGAGTACACATTTAAATATCTCGGGTCTATTGTTCAAAGTGATGGTGAAATAGATGGGGATATTATTAGTAGAATTCAAGTTGGATGGTTGAAGTGTAGGAATTCATCAGGCTTGTTGTGTGATATAAAAGTGCCTCTCAAACTTAAGGGAAAATTCTATAAAATAGTGGTGAGACCTGCATGCTTTATGGAGCATAATGTTGGCCATTAAATGACAAACATAAAATTAAGTTAAGTGTTCCAGAGATGAGGATGCTCAGGTGAATGAGTGGCGTTACTCTTAGACAGAATATGAAACGAGTATATATATGAAAATGTTGGAGTAACTCTATTGGTAGATAAGTTTATAATGACTCCTAAGATAGTTTGGTTACATAAAACTTCGGCCTATGTTAAGAAAGGTAGAGTTAAACCTAAAAAAACTTTGTTAGAAAATATTAGAAATGACATTTTTTTATTAGATTTAAAAAATTTGACTCTTAACAGAACACTATGTAGAAAAATGATTCATGTAACCGACCCCATGTAGTTGGACAAAGACTTGATGATGTTGTTGTTGTAGCTTTTGATCTATGTTTGGTTTTTGTTTTCCACTTTTGAAAACCAAATACCAGAAAATAACTGTGAGATGCTTCAATGTTCACAACTATACGTAAATGAGAACAACAAATAGAGATATTACTTCTTTCTTTAGATAACTTTAGTTGACGGCTACAAGAGGAGCAGGAGGGTTGGCTGCCTTTATTTTTTGTTTTGGCCGATCCTGGGAACAAAACACAGAGGATAGTGGTAGAAGGGTATGCAATCTTAGGTGTTTTTGCTCTTCAGTTTTATGTCATTTAACAACTCATTTATCTAATATGGAATCTCATCATCCTTTATGTTATTGTCTTATGACTGATATCTGCAGTTCAAATGTTCAATTTCTTAATAAATCGTTCAAAATGCCCTTGAATGTAGAAACTTTTTGTTTTTCAATTCGTTGCTTCATTCCTTTAAATTTTCTGACTTTATGCCAAAACTTTCTGGGTTGTGCAGTCCAAAAAGGAATGTCCAGCTTCTAACATTTAAGTATTAGTTGCAAACACCAATCAGTAAATTGAGGATGTCTCCACTGATCCATTGCTCAATAGGAAATATCAATCTCTTTCCTGGAGCCACCTTCGTACAAACAAAGAGAATACAGCTTACCAAATATAATGCTGCACATAATCATGCAAAGCGGGTATTGTATAGCAGAGGATATTATTTTCCTGGATCATTACATCTGCCTCAGATATACAGAATTAGCTTTACCCCTAGACATGGATTAAGAAGTCAAACAATATCAGCTGTTGGGACTGATGTAACAGTAGAAGATCCAAATCCTGCTGTTTCAGGAGAAGGCAATGATGTTGCAGATGGAACTTCACCAAGTTCTGTTGAGACAAGCAAAACTGCCCCATCAAATCCTGCTATGACTCCCACTGCTAGAGTCAAACGTCCAAGATCTGTCAGAAAGAGTGAAATGCCCGCTGTAAAGGATGAAGAATTGATTCCAGGCGCTTCGTTTATCGGGAAAGTGAGGTCAATTCAACCGTTTGGTGCCTTTGTAGACTTTGGAGCATTCACAGATGGACTTGTTCATGTTTCGAGGATAAGCGATGAATATGTCAAAGATGTTGCAGCTGCTGTTTCCATTGGACAAGAGGTGAAAGTAAAGGTGGTGGAAGCCAATAAGGAAACTGGTAGAATATCTCTCACCATGCGAGATGGTGATAATACTGGTAAGACATCGCAGAGAAAGGAAACTCCTGCCAATGGAAGCAATGATAAGCCTAGATCTGTCAGGAAAAATGCTGTAAGGTCTAATCAGAAACGTGATGAGGGGCAAAAGAGTACCAAACTTGTGAAGGGCCAAATTTTAGATGGCACAGTGAAAAATACAATCAGGTCAGGTGCTTTTGTATCTCTACCAGATGGAGAGGAAGGTTTTCTACCAGTGTCTGAGGAATCTGAAGGGTTTGGAAACGTAATGGGTAACTCTTCTCTGCAAGTTGGTCAGGAAGTTAAGGTGCGGGTGTTGCGTATTTCAAGAGGACAGGCTACTCTAACAATGAAAAAGGAAGAAGATGTTGAATCTATAAATAGGCAGCTTAATCAAGGTGTAGTGCACGTGGCAACCAACCCTTTTGAGTTAGCTTTCCGTCAAAACAAGGACATTGCTGCATTTTTGGATGAGAGAGAAAGAACACAGAAGAAAACTTCACTGGTGATTGAAGAAAAGGTCAATGAATCCACAATAGTCAGCGAAGAAGGATTGGTTGGTGTTTCTTCTAGTTCAGGTTTGGGGCTCAAGATTGAAAAATCAACCTCTGAAGTGCTTAATGACGAAGATTCTACTTCAGAGTCTATTCCAGATGAACAAATTAGTAGTGATATGGAACCTGCAAGTGAATCACCTCAGGATGCTATTTATATTCCTGAAACCTCAACAGAAGATGTGGATAATTCTGGAACCCCAACAGAATCATCCAGTCTAGTTTCTGACGGGTCCTCTGAAACAGACATATTGGAAGATTCTATTGCCTCAGGTATTACTAAAGATGAAAACATCGGTAGTACAACAAATTTGAATTCTGAAATTTCTTTTATTGCTGATGCTCCATCAAGTGATGAAGAAAGCCACAGTGATGTTTCCGAACAGCTGGCCTCAGAAGATAAACTTGAAATGCCATCTACCGAAGTAAATGGGAATGGAGGATACTCAAATGCTGAAAATTCTGTGGCTGATGGCGTCCCTATAATTAATGAGGTTGAAGAAAGCAATATCTCTACCGTTTCAGTTTCAGAAGGTGGGGAGAATACTCAAAATTCTGATGCCATAAAAAATGGAATTAAAGAATTTAGAACTTATGGAAGTTCCATAATTGATGAATTGAAGAAAAATGAAATCCATGACTTTCCTTTCTCACAAGATAAGGAAAGTTCTAACAACTTAACCATGGAAGAAAGCCAAAAAAAAGAAGCTTTAATTCCTGAAAGCTCCATTACTGATGAGTTCCCCGTAACAGATGATGATAAAGAAACTGATGCCACTGCTATAACTTTCTCAGAAGATATTGAAAATGGTGGTAACCCAATTGCTAAAGAAAATGAAGTGGAGCCTGCCAAATCTGAAGAATCTTCTAAAAAAGCTAGGGGAGAACTCTTGGTTTTAGAAGTTGCTAATGATGAAATTGCTAGCGGACATTCAGATGCCATCGTAATAAATGGTAAAATGGAAACAGAAGAGCCTCCTTTAATTGAGAATGAAATAGCCTCTTCTAACTTCAATACCAAAAAGATAGAGGCTTCGACTTTGGGAACATCTAAGACTTCAATCGGGCAATCTGGAAATCCTGAACAAGGAAGCGCTGTCAAAGGTGTGTAGCTAACTTTATTCTTGTCTATACCTGTGAGGAAATTTCTTCTTTGCTTGTGCTTTAAGTTTGACAAATAACTGAAAATTAATATTTCCTGAGATTTGGGAATTCAAAAGCTAAGTTGCAGCACAAGATCACCGAATGGGCATCTGAAATTTAATTGGCGTGCCAACCAAGCCTGTTAGTTTTTTAGAGATTAAATTTGCGCGTTAATTTCTGGATAATTTGGAGTTAAAATTCTTAAGTTTTCTCTATGCAAATCTTTGGAAGTCTGAGAATGAATTCCTGGATATTCTCTTTATTTTGTTGCCAAAATTAATCCATCAAAATAATATAAAATTTTATTTCCACTGATTTGCTAGTCCATCACCCATAAATCCTTATAAAAACAATATCATAGTAACACATGTCTGCGATCCTTCACGGATTCTCGATCCAAGTACAAATGAGAGCAAGGCTTTATCGTCATGGTTGTTATCGCTGAAGTGGCTGAAAACTAGTTAGGTGAAAGCTTCGTCGTTGGTGTTGGCTCTGTTGAGGAGGCGTTGGCTGGTGGAGAACAAAACAACTCTTGAAATCTCTCTTGGGAATTACCAGTCTTTGGTGAGTTTTGTTGACATTCAACCCCTACAGGCTGTAATTGATGAAGGTCAATGAGTCTCGATGACGAGCTTGATGGTCAAAAACTCTCTCTATGGTTGATGCCAGGAATATTGGTTGACGATCTTCTCTTTTCTTTTGCAGTTGCTTCATTGTTTTTGCTTGTGGGGGGACTTTTGCACTAATTAAAGTTATGCATGCTTTTATTTCTTAGAAAAAGTGAAGGCTAAAAGGAGAATGATAGCCATAAAGTTAGAGATAAAAAAATTTGATGTCTCAATGAGCTTTGGGTTTTGCAAGACCAAGATGCATGAAATTCTTGTCCAACAAGATTTAATGGAAGCACTCATGGGGCGCTTGAACATGCTTTTACTGATGAGTGAAGAAGACTAGGTAAGGATGGATGAATAGGATCGTTTGGCAAATGAGATTTTGATATATGCCTTGGAGAAAACAATGACTGAAAATTTGAGGTTTAAGCAGAAGTTTTTTGTTTATTGTAAAGAGAATTCTTGACAATCTCTAAGTTTATTGTAAATCTCAAATTATAGAATTCTTGACAATAAACTTAGAGATTGTCAAGAATTCTCCTTTTTTAAAGGACAGTTGAGAGAGATAGTGTAATGTAGATCAAGGGGAAATCATATAAGCAAGGGTACTCTTCTAATCACGGTAGGAGTTAGTTTTGTAGCAAATCAAGGAGTTTACCTGCTTTTAATGTAAAAATAAAGGACACATAAGGAGGAATTTCTTAGCATTTAGTAAAAAAAGAGCAAAAGCAAATGACAACTGCTAGGTAGAGAAGTCAACAGATGCAGGTGTAGTTACAAATTAGTTTAGTTCAGATGATGAGGTTTTAGTAACTAATGGAGATAGGTAAAAAGAGCAATATGTTCTTGATTTGGCTCGTTTAAGTCACATCTGGATATGGCCAAGTTATGTTAGTTGCGTTTACATGGAACTAAAGCTTTGTATATGAATGAAGGTTTTGAAATTTTGAAATTGAGGACCCATGATGGTGTGATTGTTTTGTTAGTTGGAATCAAATATGTGCCTAATCTAAGGAAGAATCTAATCATTAAGTGCATACATACAGTATTGCTAGATATATGCTTTTTGGTGATGCTAATGTCTTTAAGGTTTGCAAATGTGTTTTGGTTGTCTTGAAGGAAAATAGAGTTAATGGACTCTATATTTTATAGAGTGCAACGTTGAGTGATGAGTTGGATTCAATAGCTTCGGCAAAGCATCACAATCTAGGGAAGCAAAGAAGAGTTATCTTTCTAGAGTCAAGAAAGGATCCGACATAAAACAATGCATAAGTTGAGGGAGAGGCATCTAAAGATGACTATACATATTATCCTTGTGTTACACAGGCTACCCTGATGCTAGGCTATAGAAGTGTATCATTTAAAGCAAGGTTAAAATCACTTTTGAAGTATGAAAATTCAATAGCAAGTTCATGTTCGATATTGATTCATCTTGGTATGCAACATGTGTACTTTAAAGGTCTGTCATGGGTGTAAAATTTAAGTGGCATTTGGGTCTGTGAAATTACATAGTGCTAAGCCCTTCAGGGCGTTGGGGCATAGGGTGCTTCAAGATGACACATAGTTAATCCACTCTTGGAAGTACATTGGTAATTTTAATCTCCAATATGGAGAATGGCTAGTTTTATCGAGATTAATTTCCCTTAGAGAGTTCAAATTCTAGAAAATTCTCTCTGCAAATCTCTTGAAATATGAGATGAAATTCTTGGATATACCTTTTTATTTTGTTTCCAAAAATTAATCCATCAAAATATCGGAAAATTATTTCCTTTGATTTGTTTGTCCGCTGCCTGTTGCTCCTTATAAAAGTGATATATGAGGATTACATATTTGTCATGCTTCTTAATCCAAGCGGAGGGAGAGCAAGGCTGTCTTCGGGTTTGGGTTACCACTGAGGTAGTAGGAGTGACATTGATGAAAAAACAAAAAAATAGATGGGAAACAGTGGAAGAACAAACAATCAACTGAGAAAATTTTTGATACCGTAAAACAAGAAAGACTCTGTACTCACTACCCAAGAAAAAAGGCAAAAAAAAAAAACCTTATGCCTACTTGACAACTCCTACAACTTCTTAACTACCAAATGAATAACAACAGAAATTGAGGATTTCTTAAGACTTTGGTTGGCGGATAGTACACAGTCTTCCAACAACAGAGAAGATTTTGAGTCCTGTGAATGGTTATTTGGGAAGTCATGTACTTGGCCAGCACCTAAAGGGATTTCAATGGTAATTAATGTCTTTTTTGTGTTTAAGAATTTGTTTCCTGCAGGAAAAAGAAGAAAGATTCACCGTAGATAGAATTTATGATAAATTTATTCAGCAATTAAGTGAGGAAAATGGGTATAGATAACCTGATAGATGCACTTGCAATGTCTCTGGTTCTTTCTTGAAGATTTCCTTTGGCTGACTTGCACCTGGGTGAATGGATCTTGTGTTGATTGGAAAACCAAGAATCACCCTTTGAGGTTGGTTTTGTGGTGATGGGGAACCATAAATCAGCTGAAATTGGTCTTGGACGATGGCTGGAGTTTAGGAATGTGATTTTCTCCAAGAAAAGAAGTCAGGAAGGTGATTTTCCCCAAGAAAAGAAGCCAAGAACCTGATGGCCACTTGATTCTTGAATGTTGGTTGGTTGGAGATCAACCTAGCAGTGGTTGGCTTGCAGGAAAACTACTAGTGGTGGAGTGAACAAAACTGTTGCTGGCGGTCCTCAGGGATGAAAGAGCTACTGCTTGGGGGATCATGAAAAGAATGGTGAAGGAGAGCAAAGAAGTGGTGGGAGAATGAGGTTGATGAAGTCCTAGACTCCACTGCAAATTCTCACTCCTCTCCTCTCAAGCTTTAGGGGAAATCCACCCCAAGGAAAAGAGATCTTTCCCTTCTCTCGGATTTCTAAATCTAAACTAAAATGAATCAACTCCCCCTCTCAAATGAACAATAGGTTTTATAGAAAGCCAAGGATTTAAAGAAGCAACAAATTACAATCCTACCCCAATTAAAAAATCAGCAAAAGTAAATAATAAAACCTGATAAACTAAAATGCTTAAAATTAAAAAAATAAGACCTCAAGGAGATTAGTCAAGTGAAAGCTTATTCGCTAGTGTTGGGTTTATCTAGGAGACAGTGCGCCGTGTATAGCAGAGCTGCTCTTAAAATCTCTCGAGGGAAGCAACAACTGATGATCATGAGTTTTGTTGAGATTCAACACTTAGAGGCTGCAGTCTAATAACATTGAAGGTGGACAAGCATCTATTTGGTTGATGCCTGTTAGATCGGTGAGAAGAGCTGTTGGAGGATTCTGAACTCGTGTGATTGTATTGATAGTCAAGAGATTGACAATAATCTTGTTGTTGTCTTGTTCAGTGATTGGATTAGATAACTGTTTTGTTCAGTTTTAAGTTGCGAATGGTTCTGGGAATAGAATATGGATGGGTTTTGAACTTGTATAAATAGTAAGAAGAAAAATTAAAAATAAATAATATTCTTTATGTTATAATAAATGTTATTATAATATACATCTGTATATATTTTTGGGTTTGGATTTACTGTTTCATTTATTTTGAGTAGTAAAATAATGTGAGAGAAAATTGGGGAGAGAATAGAGGTAAAACCATTGAGTTCCATTGTTAATTTTTTTTCCAATTTAGTGGAATCTCCATCATTCTGTGTGATCGTGGCCGCATGCTTGTTAGAAGCCGAATCATGTATATCTTTGAATTTTTTTTATCTAGTTAATGTCTTTCACTGTTTCTTTGACAAATTAAAGTTGCATTTGCTCTCATTCCCCAACAAGGAGCACGTCATATATGTTGATTGAACTCATCGAAAATAGTATAAGTTTAAATAAAAGTGTTTTTTGTTTAAAACAATTTTCTCCCAATAATCAATCGTCTTGAAACTTAGATCTAGAGGCCAATGGCTTCATGCTTTGCCTCAAAGTCTAGTAAGCTTATGCTTCCTCAAACATAAACTTCATAAAATACGGCCTATGGTATAAGTTTTGTTCCTAATTATCTGATTATTGCTTAAACTTTTATGCATATTTTTTGAACATTGAATGGAAAACGTAGTAAACTCTTTTCGTGATAGAACTTGAAGAATTGTTAACTTGCAATTTTTATTCTGTTAACAAATTTCTTTGGAATGAGATTTTGTAGTTTTTCAGTGTCATTTTAATCTTTTACCCAACATACTCTATTTGGGATCGTGCCAACACAGTTCATCATAATTAGAATATGCAGCTTTTGAATAAACTTCCCACACAACTCATGGTTGTAATATATGTTGAATCTTCACATGTTCTTTGTGGAATCCTTTCGAACTGAGCTGCATCTCCGTTCTTACAAGAAATTGAATACTGTGGCATCTGGATAGTGTTCAATTTCTTGTTGAGGGCCTTGTTACACTAGAGACTGCGTTCAGTTGAAATGTCCTCACACCAATATTTCTTTTTGTTCTTATTTGTTTTATTGATAAATGAATGCAGCAACAATCTCCCCATCTGTTGTGAAGCAATTGCGGGAAGAAACTGGAGCTGGTATGATGGATTGCAAGAAAGCTCTTGCAGAAACAGATGGTGACATTGTTGAAGCTCTGGACTTTCTCAGGAAAAAAGGATTAGCTAGTGCGGATAAGAAGGCCAGCAGAGCTACTGCAGAAGGAAGAATAGGATCTTATATCCATGATAACCGAATCGGAGTCCTCATAGAAGTCAATTGTGAAACAGATTTTGTTTCTCGAGGGGAGATCTTTCAGCAGCTAGTTGATGACCTGGCAATGCAAGTTGCCGCTTGTCCTCAAGTTCGTTACTTGGTCCCTGAAGATGTTCCGGATGAAATTGTGAACAAGGAAAGGGAAATAGAAATGCAGAAAGAAGACCTGCTGACGAAGCCAGAGCAGATAAGATCCAAAATTGTGGATGGTCGTATCAAAAAGAGGCTTGCAGAATTTGCATTGCTGGAGCAGCCTTATATTAAGAATGATAAAATGGTTGTCAAGGATTGGGTGAAGCAGACAATTGCCACGGTTGGAGAAAATATCAAAGTGAAAAGGTTTTTTCGATATAATCTTGGTGAAGGCTTGGAAAAGAAGAGTCAGGATTTTGCTGCTGAAGTTGCTGCCCAAACAACAGCAAAACCTTCACCATCATCACCAAAAGATCAGTCTGCTGAAGCAAAGGAAACTGTTGAAAAGTAAGTTGATAGTTCATATTTATATTTTTTTTAATCAACAACTTCATAAATGCACTTAAATATTTGCATTGAACCACTAGAATCATAATAAGCAAATAATTTGGCATTTTTATCAAATCTGCATCCACACGTATCCAATCATGTAGGATAGAATTTTAGATTTCAGAACTTGATTGTGTAGTTTACAATCAATCTGAGATGATTAGATGCCTGTTGACATTCATGTTGCTTAAATCTAATATCTCAGACCACCTGCTGCTGCCATCTCGGCAGCACTGGTCAAGCAACTCCGCGAGGAAACTGGTGCTGGCATGATGGACTGTAAGAAAGCTCTCTTAGAAAGCGACGGCAACCTTGAGAAGGCTCTGGAGTACCTTCGCAAAAAAGGTCTCTCCTCCGCCGACAAGAAATCTTCCAGATTGGCCGCAGAGGGCCGAATCTCCTCCTATATCCACGACTCTCGCATTGGTTGCTTGATTGAAGTTAACAGCGAGACTGACTTTGTTGGCCGCAACGAGAAATTCATTGAGCTGGTCGATGACCTCGCGATGCAGGTGGTGGCATGTCCACAGGTAGAGTTTGTTTCAGTAGAGGATATACCTGAGAGCATTGTGAACAAGGAGAAAGAAATAGAGATGCAAAGAGAAGATTTGCTGTCTAAACCTGAGAATATAAGGGAGAGGATTGTTGAAGGAAGGATATCAAAGAGGTTAGGAGAGCTTGCTCTCCTGGAACAACCATTTATCAAGGATGACAGTTTGCTGGTGAAGGATTTAGTGAAGCAGACGGTAGCTGCTCTTGGTGAAAATATCAAAGTTAGGAGGTTCATTCGATATACTCTTGGGGAGATTCAGGACTGAGAAAGAGGGAAAGACGTGCCACATTTTTATTTTTAATTTTTGTGAATCCCTCTCCTGCACAAAGAAAAGCAGTTAGTTTGTAATGGAGAATGGTGTATTTTTGAGATTCAGGTAATTTGTTGATGAGGTTGATGATGTTGTAAGTTTTCACTTGTTCTTAATCAGCCCGACGATCTTTTTGGTGAATGGAATAGGGACATCTGTTGTTCGTGTGGTTGTATTATATTAAAGATTCGACATGTAATAACAAATTTTTTGAAGTGCTACAAAAGATTTATTTTTTTTGGAACTTTTTTTTCCCAAAAATATTTCTGTAAGCAACCTTTTTTGCCATGAAAGTAATCTGGCAAAAAGGGAAAAATTTAAAGTGAAAAATGAACCCACAAATGTCCATAGATTCCAATGAGAAGTCTGCAATTCATACAATCCACAAATGTATGTATGATTATAGGATTGATGTAGCAACTTCTCAATTTGAGGAATTTCAAGCATCTTTATAATCTCTGAGAGGTGAAGTAACCGTTTGACTTACTGGGTGTTAATCTTGTTGGGAATTGCTATTTTGGAAGAAGAAATATTTTTATAAGCATTATCTGGTCTTATTATTTTGCATTGCTGCTGACCTTAAGTTAATTATGGGTAATTTGATTTGAAACTTATATTAAAGCATATTTGTATACTCATGATTAACATGGTTAGATTAATCGAGTAAGAATGCAATCTTGAGCTTCTCTTATGCTCGAAGTCATCAAAAAATCTAAATTTGTTTGAGGCTTAAAGTTCTCAGAGATTCCAAACTCACCTCAAACTTGATGTTGTTGGAGAGCATGAACTCATCTTAGATTGAAGTTGCATAGGGAGAGTTCAACTTGTTTAGGAATTTGATAGAAAACACTTGTAGATCTCAAGTATTTTCTATCAATTTTTCAAAAACAGCGACAATTCTCCACAAAAATTCTCACAAAATCACAAAAATAGTAGATAATTTATATTATTTGATGAAAGGAAAATAGAAAATAGCAAGATACAATTGATCCTCTATACGAGAGAAGGATCGATCTCTCCCAAATCTCTAGATGCTGCTAGAGCCCAAAAGAAAACCTCAATCTAAAAGACCTCAAATTTCAGCCAAATTCTAGATGCCCTAACCCTAGGAAAACAAACTATTTAATGCATACAATTCAGAAGAAAATCTCTAAACAGTCCCTACATTCAAATTTCCCTCCCAAATCCCTGAAAAATCTTTCCTAAATCGCTCCGTCTAGGCGTTCAGACCGCACGTCCTCCGTAGGAGGCGGAGATCCTGCCTCTGTTTCACAAGACCAGCTTGACCGGTCCAGTGGACCAGTCTAATAGAATTTAAATGTCCAAAGGAGATCTCAACGCGTCCAAGAACTTAGGTTGTCCAAGGGAGAGTTTAACTCATTGGTAAATGAAAATGTCTAATAGAGAATTCAACTCATCTTGACATTAAAGTCGTCAAAGTGAGAGTTCAACTCGTCCATGAATTAAAGCCATTCAAGGGAGAACTCAGCTCGTCCAGGAGTTGAAGTAGTCTAAGAGAGTTCATTTCATGTATTGAACTCTCTATTAATTGAAGTCACCCAAACATCTAAAGGTACTTGTTAGAACTAAATCAACTGAGGTGAAGTTAGCCTATAACTTTATGTGAGATTGCCCCATATTTGAAAAGTATTATTGTGTATTTGATACACATATGAATATTTCAGTCTTGATAGTTAAGTAATTTTTCATCAAATCTATATATTTTTGCTAAGTTGGTAAACTAATTTGCTAAATTCAAGTATATAGACATACACTTCCAAAATGATCATGATCTTGAATGTGGGGTTGTTCTCTTATGTTTTCTATGCACGCTACTCCTCTTCAATGGTTCTAATAGCGTTCAAGTTTTGAGTGGATTTGCATTGGCTTCTCTATTTGTGTCTCCATTGTTCATTTGAGCATCATAGTAAGTGCGAGAAATTTCTCCTTCTTTGAGTGATAATATATATTTTCTCTTGAATTAATAACTTTGCCTTCACTTCATGCGCAGAGATTGATTATGCAAATCGAGAGTGAAGAGTCGGCTACTCATCGAAAAATTTAACCAACCCAAGTGAAGTCAACTAACTTTGCTCATATTTGAAAAATCTTAATGCACATCTAATATAATAAAGACCCACAACTAGTGTGTCTTCATTTTATGACTATATTTCATTAGATTATATTTTATGACTTTTTTAGTTTTTCTTAAATATAACATTACTTATAGAGCTATTCATCTACCCCAACTATAAATAAGAGGTTAAAGGGCAAACATAGTGGACACAAATCATTGTCTTGAGTTATATACTTTTTTACAATAAAAATTATAGAACTTCTCTCATATCACTCTTTCTTTGTCTCTGCGTCTTCAATCAATATTGTCAATATTCAAGTATTTTTTATGAACAAATTTGAATTCAAACAAAATAGATAAATTGTTTTGGTTGAAAAATATATAGTTTTGAAAAGGTTTAATTTTCTTTGGGAAAGTTAAATTTCTGAAATTTTGTTTTATAATCGAATACTTATTATGAATAATATATCACCTCGAAAGGTGAACATATCATTCCCTAATAGGTTCAGATTATAAATCTTTGAATTTATCTGATTATCATAGTCAAACTCAAGGAGAAACAACATATGATCCCAAAGAATCAGAATGATGTTTAATCCAATGTTTAACTACAATAATCTAGTAAATATATCATTAATTTCATAATCAAAGTTACAATAATAGAACGACATATCTATCCGGAGAAAGAAAATATCGCTCATTATTAATCATTTGAAAATGACGATAATGATCGTTATATTTGATTTTCCCAAAGATAATTAATTAAAGGTTTTGAAAACTTAATTTTGAAAATCAGGTCTGGTTTCTAAATCTCCTACGAGTGCAAGCCCTCGTAGTTAATTACATCGTAGGAAACCAGAAAATTTCCTACGAAAACTCTCGATTAAAATAGCGATACGAATTTCATTTGGAATTCAAAGCTTGATATCAAAGGAGGTTAAGGGACTGAAAATTCAATAGGGACTGGATCAAATTTGAACAGTTATTTCTGGAGTCAAAGGAAGAAGGGTAGGATGTGTTTTGAGATTCTGAATTACTTCAGAAACACCCCAATTTATCCTAAGCGTTGGGCTTGAATTTAATTGAAAGAGATTTAGGTTTAAGTGGTCAATTTTATTAGAAAGTGGGAATTAGATATCCGTAAGGTTGAGGTCTTAAGATTGAATATCTGCCTCAGAACCTAAGTCTAAAATGGGTACTGAAAATCAGTGACCCAGAACCTAGCTAATGCAATGCAATCCTGGACTTATCCCGGCCTTAATTTGGGAGCCAGCTAAACCACCTAAGCGCTTCAAAATCATGTTGTCCGGTCTTTTATGAAAGAGTGGTTAGGGACGTTATTTAAGATTGAGTTTGAGGAGTTGGGGTCGACATCTATAGCAGATTCCTAATTGACCCCTTAACTTATGTTGGGTGGAATGCTTAAGCTAAAAAAATGCAATTAAAGATTTAGACTCAAATTTAATTTGTATCTAATGCAATGCATATTAGTTGACTCGATGAAATGCTTAAATCAATATGTAGCAGTTTTAAAATCAGGCTTAAAAAATAGATTTTATCCTAGAGATTGCACAACATCCCCTTGGACAGAACTGCACCCTAATAGGTCAGGTGATCTGCCAAAACCCGCAGGCGGGGAGGTGCCTAACACTGATGAGAAAAGTCAATATGAATGCATGAAAAACCCCCGGCGAGTCCGGGCTTACTTCTTAAAATCGTTAGATTTTCTATCTGAGCCTAAAGTTTTTAAATTTTGGTTAAAGTAGAAATAGTTTATGACAGTACCCTCACGAGTCTCCGATCGGGTTCCAGGCTAAATCAAATACGACATGCAAGATCGCCAAATAAACTACTAAAAGTAGGCAAATCCTAATCGCAATCAATACATCAATCAAATAATTAAATCAATTAAATAAATATTCAAAATGAAAGTCCATAGACAAGTGCCTTTTAATAATACAACCCAGGGTCTGCAGGAAAGTAAAGTGGTCGCCACTGACTACATCCCATATTCTACTCCTAAGACTCAAGTGACTTTGAGATTTTAGATTCTTCTCGTTCTTCACTTCTTCGTCTTCTTGGAACTCCTTGAATCGTTGGGTCTGGATATCCAAATGAAAAGAAACTCCCCCTGAATAGGGGTGTTATCTTTTCTCTTTGGATATTTAAAATTCATCATAATTTGGATCTCCAAATGGATAGGAACTCTCCCCTAAGGGATGTTCCTTCCTCTTTGGATTTCAAATTGGATGTTTAAACATCTCAATCTCAAAGTACTTTAAATAATTTACAACTAAATTTAAATCAAATTACATTAATTAAAATTGAAAAATCTAGACTCAACAACCTGCAGGGTTATCCTAATAATCAACAGTTATAGAAGCATCCCAAGCAGTTAATATATTTAAAATTTAAAATACTCAAACCAGCCACACTTGGTCATGCTCTTTTAATCTTAAAGGGGGTCTTAGCATGCTTAGTACATGCATAAAACATGTCAATTTTTAAAGCTTAATTATTTGCCCCCTTTATTTAATGCCCTGTATGAGCATGACCACCTGCATAAGATTGAATTAGTATAAATCATTTCTAACCAAGGGGTAGATCTAACGTACAATCAATCATATCATAGAATGCTGAAATTAAATAAACAAACACATCAATTCTACTACTAGCAAACATCATGCAGTAAAAGCTCGAAAATCTGGCACACAGCAAAAAAAGTAAACATCGACCTAGCCTAAGACTAGAGTTGGTTGTCCTAGCAAACCATCTAAAGTGTGTGTAAAGATTGTGTGGTTTTGATATGTCCTAAATAGGCACTTGATTGAAGTTGTTTGAGGTTCTAGTTGGTTGGAAGGTTTCAAGGGAATTTTAATTAAAATTTAAATCTTAATGATTTGAATTTGATTTTAAATTGATTTTAATTATTTGTTGGATACCACCTTTGTTGCACACCGAGGCCGTGAAGTTTATTTCACCTTCCTTGGGGCTAATTTAATAGCCTCGTAGGCCTGAGTTACCCAATGGTACCCGGTATAATTAAGTGATTTGAGTTTAATTAAGGGTTTGAGAGTTGATAAATTTTATTCAAATTGATTAATTGCTGGTTTTAAGTTTGATTTAATATTTTCTGGAATTTTGAATGATTTGTTGAATTTTAGCATTTTCTGGATTATTTTAATGATTTAATTAAGGAGTTAAAAGTTGACTTTTTGATTTAAAGAGTTTTCTAGAAATTTAATATTTTATTAAAATACTAGACCTTAATACGATCAGTTAGACAGTAAGTACACTAAAATTGTATTTTTTTATATTTTATTATGAAGGTTTGAAGTTTGACTTGAATTTGAACAAGGTTTGACCAAAAGTTGACTTTTTCAAAATTGATTGATTTCTGGAAACTTAAAATTTTTAATAAATATTAGACCTTAATATGAGTTGTATGCCTTTGAGTTTGCTCAATTTGGAGTTCATTTGAATTAATTATGAATTTTTGAAGTTTTGTTAATTTATTGAATATTCAAAAATTGTTTAATTAAAGCCCTTTTTATGATTTGAATCCAAATGACCTCCAAACTCCTTGAAATCAACTCCAAATGTCAGGAATGACCTAAGGAGTGATCTACAAGTGTTTGGAAAATTTTTGAAAATTTTAATTATTTTTAATTAATTAAATTAATTAAATGTTCAATTTCATTCAAAATTAAATTATTCTTAAATCTGAAGTCAAATCTGGTTGGTTTTAATTTTCATGTGTTGAGCATTAAATTTTGGTCAATTTGAGGGGTTGTTTGTATTTTTTGGGTTTAAATTTGATTTATTACATTTTCTGGAAGTTTTAAATGCTTAATTAAGGGTTTAAGTTTGATTAGGTTGATTAAGGGGCTTAATGACTTCAAAATTCAATGAAAAATTTTCCTAGGGCTGAGAATGTCACTAACACTGCAAAAAATAATGGCTATTAGGGCACCTTAAAGTGCCATAATATGTATCTATTAGGGCACATAATGTATTGGGGCATCAAACAATGGTGTCACTTAGGTGGCCGTTGGCATAGAGTTAAGGGCATCTTTATGTGCCCTAAAAACTAAACTTTTATGACATATATTTTTGATGTCATAGTCTCCTTAATGACATATATAAGATGTCCTAATAGATAAGCTTTTCTGACACCTTTATATGATGAAATTTGTTAATAAATATGACAACTATTAGGTGCCCTAATATGTTACCTTTCCTAACATATTTATTTGATGGAACATGTTTAATAATAGGGCACATTTAAGCTGCCCTAACACATGATTTTCCAACACTTCAATTTAATGAAATACATTTAATAAAATGACGTATTATGTGCCTCAATATATGCTTTATCCAATGTAAATTACATTCAATTATCAAATAATTATGCTCACTCATAACATTTCATTTTCAAATCATTAATCTCCAATAAAATTTCTAAAATTCTCATATACGAGAGCTTACATAAGATTTTTTATTCTAATAAGAATTTATTTCATAAATCTAGAATTACACGAATTTTCCATCTTCCAAAAAAAAAAATGGATACTTCAAGCTTCATATACATACATAATCAATCTATTACAATAAATTTCATCACAAGACATACAAAAAAATAGCCTTCATCACATGTGCTCATCATATGACTAATAATTAAAAAAAACTTTGTTTTTTTACACCCTTGCACTCATTGTGAGTAGATAAACGTCTTTTACATTAGTTTCCATCAGTTTCTTCATAAGAAATCCCTTCAAAACCCTAATTGGGAGAAGAGAATTTAATGAATTTCTTGTCTTTTGTGAACGGAAGCTTCATATTCATCAGCTCCTTTCACAAAAGCTGCATTTTCTAGTTTTTTTGTTTCATAATGCCTTCTTAACTTTCTTCAGGGTTTTCACAAGCATTCAACTACCTGTACATAAGCAAATAAATTCAAGGTTAGAAGCTTTAAAAGAATAAAAAAACAAATTAAACTACACAAAAGCAAACTACTTCCAGGTGAGTGTTAAAGCTTACACTATTTGCAGAAAGAAAATACCTTAGCGGCATTTCTTACGCGGACAGTATACATCACATAGGTATCAGCATAAGCTAGAAAAGGGCCAAGCTTGTTCTACGAAGCTAATATTTTGGTTTTGGAGGCGGTACAAATGTAGTATCTTATCCAATTCTTGCATTGAAGGGATTACAAATTTGGGCAGGTCATCTTGCCATTGTAATTTTTATATTCAATCGCAGTTGAATATTTAATTTTTAGTTAAAAATCTAGTTATTCATGTTAATATATATATAATGTAAATGTACCAAGATTTAGATTGCAAAATAAGTTGCTAGCCACTTATCCTATAGAACTTCGCTAATAGGTAATCACACTATGCTGAAAAGTAACAAACTGGCAATACAGACATACGTTAATCCTAACACTTACTGATTGAACAATTAGAAGCCTTCAAAGATAGCACTGAGCTTTAAGAAGTTGGAATGGAAGACCAGCATAACGAGGAGCCCAAGATTGATGAAAAATTCATTAAAATTATGAACATGTAACAATGATTTATTGGTCACCAACATGTATATAAATCACCAAATAGTCAAACAAAATTTGTTATATAGCTTATGGGTATGAGTTCATTTTAGATGAAAACACTCAAGCAATTGCTTGAAGGTGACCCAAGCAACATATTCCAATCAAGCAGTTTGCTGCATTTGTAAATAATTATTAAATCTTGAAAATCCTGTTTTCAATCTATAGCTACAACCATCTGATCAAGTCAAAAAGCTGGAAAAAAAATGATGTAACGTTTTGCATGTATTCCCATCAGGTTGTAACATAAAAAGGGGATGGATTCAGGTTGAGCATACCTCCAACATTCAGCAACAAGAAAATAACCACAAAAATCCAGAGATACCAACTGCAGGGAAATAGAACTACGAGTATAAGGATCTCATAAGCTGCATGGTACACTGAATAATAATCTAACAGTCACTTGCATTAAAAAAACATTCTAGGTACACACTTTGCACCATCCTAGTGATAAAAATCCAATTGTATACGTATGAAGCATGGACGCCAACAAAGAATAGGGAATAGATATCGACAGAGCAATCCAAAAATTTATAAACAATGAAAATAAAGCCCCTAGGGCATGTGGCCAACAGAATAGTTTAGACTTCTAATAACTAACATTCTGTAAGAAAACCATATGATACCAAATGGTGTCCAACAAGATTTTTGTGTGACCAACTTGGTGCGCCCAACATAGTGAGTTTATGATGTCCAGGTGTACTATTTCCAATATGACTGAGCATGACATGATGGCCTTCTAAAAAAGTTTGTGATTCATAGTTTGTTATGAAAGAGCAAAGACTCCAATTTCAAGGACAGGGTCATGAACAAGATTACCTAATACCAACCACTTTCTTAAAGTCAGCTTCAAGGGCTCCAACCATGTATTTGTTAAAATCAAACTTGCGGTTACCCCTGCAATGAGCCTACACGATAAGGGATATCAACGTCAATAAAATTTACTTGAAATTTTGGTATACTTGACGAGGAAAAAAAAATCAGAGAAGAGTAAGAATTGTAATCAAATCACAAAATGAGTAATATATATATATATATATATATATATATATATAAGGTAGTTACCATAATGAATCCAAGCCGCATTGTGCTATAGTCTGATTTTGTTAGTAATCCAAAAATTTGTTTGAAGAAGGAATGCTGAAACAAGAATCAAAGCAATGGGGATATGTTTATCTCAAAGATTATACAAGGAATAATACTGAATAATCATAGAAATAGACATATCAACATCTTTAGTTCTAAAGAAAATAGGTGATATAATGCAAAATTAACGAAGAAGCCAAATAAACCAATAGTTTCTGTATGGCTACAGTAGCTAAGTGCTGTTTGGGATATTTTTGTTATTTTGTTTTTTTTTAATATGAAATAAAATAAGTTTGTTTTGTATGTATTTATAATTTAAAAAATAAAAAAGATTACCAGACAATCACACTAATGATGAATGCCAAAATTTTGCTTTAGTTACAAAACTCACCATTTTACTTCTCCAACGTAGCTCTTTGTAGCTTGCTTTTCCTTGGCCTTCTGTATTTAAAAACCTTTTTAGCAATATTCTGCTCTTCAATAAGAAAAGCACGAATGATCCTGTATAGAGGGAAGGGATGGATTAGCAATAATTGAAGAAAATAATGAGCAGACGAATGGCAATTAATTACTAACCTTTCCCTGATAGCACCTCCGGATAAAATACCTCCATATGCAAGGTGGACAGTCCTCTTATTCCTAGGCAACCTGGATCTTTTATACTCAGTAGATCTCAGGTGGGGAATCTAAAAATTTAAGGGCATATGGCTCAAATTGACAAGAAAACATACTGCTTGGCAAAGGAAAATCAGTAAAAATGCATGGGCAACTTGCCCCAAATTGATTAGTCCCTAAGGTAGCCCATGAATTTTCATATGAATCAAACTACATCGTATTATCAAATTTTACTGAAAAAAATGAATAATTCTTAATTTAAGAGTTTGTCTTGCTATATTTTGCATGCATGTTATAACCTTTTGCATCACTCATTATAGATTTGTGTTAGAAAACACAAAACACTAAGATATGCTGCATCATAGAGCTCATCATTTGAGCATTTGGCGCCCAACAAGAAAGCTGAACATCCCTGCAGTGTTATAGAATGACAGGCTTATGTAATCAACATTAGTTTTACCCCCTTTAGATATAATAGGTGCAGCAAATTAAGTTTGATTATTCAACGTAAAAATGTGTTTCCAGTATAAAAAAAATCTGATTCTTATTCAATTAATGAAAATGTGTAAATCCATTAAAGAACAACTAATGAGTTAAAGTAAACACTGTAACCAAAAAGTAAGCAAAAAAATTGAACTATAAGCGATTTCAAGTATAAGCAGAACCATAACTTACCAAAATGAATAAGGAAACTGCGAAGTACTTCAAACAAGAGTAATCAATATGGACAAAAACATCAAAAATGCTTCTAAAACAGTAAAATAACTTCTTGGAAAATATATGCTCCTATGGTTGCCAAAGTCATAACCGTATAACCAAATTCTATCAACATATAAAAAAAATATATAGTATATGTATAACTATTCAAATCCAATTAGACTCTTCAGAAGTTTATAATTCTTGTATATCAATCGTCTTCACGAACAACCTGAAATAAATTAATTACATAAATTTAAGTAATTTGATTACTTAATAAAAAATTTAATATTTAAAATTAAAAAAATACTTACTAAAGTTTGAGGCCATGCAACAAAAGTTCCAATTGCCTGTCCAATTGTTGTTAAAGTACTGTACGATCTAATCAAGTGTTCTTCCCAATTCACAGGAATGTTTATATGAACTGAACACCAATTTTGACCTAATGGATAATTACCAACCCTATGTGTAGGATCCATACTTTGAATATATCCAATTGCCACAGTTTTAGTAGAATCAACAACACTTTTGACTGCAACTTTAGTTCCAACCTATATATATGAAGTTTATAAAATCTAACAAAAATTTGTAACAACATTTGAAAGATTAAAATATGGCTCTATAAGTTCATAAGTAAATAGTTTGCTTACTTGAATATGAGCACTGTTACTGAAAGAGTGTACATCACCATTTTGAGAATATTGAGTAGCTCTTAATGGGGTGGTATTAGTAGCTTGCTGTGTACTTTGCATATCAAACTTCATTTTAGCAATTACCTCACCCTGTTCTTGAACTTGTTTTTCCATTTTTTCGAAAGCTTCCTTGTAACCTTCTATTAATCGATAAGCACTACTTCGATTTGGGATTTCTCCCCATGCAACATAAGGAGATACACCAAATCCATACATGCGAACTCTTCCGACCTTGTCAGTTCCGAGAACCTTTGAGAAAATATCATCTCTTCCAACATCTTCTGTTTGAGATGTTTGGCTTCTTATTTCCTTCATTTTTTCCTAAATATAATGAATATTAACTCTTTAATGTAAATTTTTTTATAGTTTATAATTAATTTATGAAATAGTTTATTATAAGTACTTACCAAAGCTTCAGAAGCTTCAATACTATTCGCAATTCCTTCTTTTGTGTAACACCTTTCAAACATTTCAACTCTCGTTGGTGAGTGACCTCTGCTTTTCTCCTAAAAAAATTAATTAATAATATAAAAGTTTATTAAAATAAAAGAGTAATTGACTTGAAAATTTAAGTATAACACACACACTGACAGAAACATGTATATACATATAAAATTTACCTGATCTTCACGCACTTGACCGAAACTCCTTTTTCCAGTTATGTGCATCAAACTCTTTTTTGACCTACTCTTCTTATTGCGTTCACTTATACACTGAACAAAATACAAATTAATAAAAAATATAGCATGAATAACACTTTAAAATTTAAAAGTTATGATAATATACCTTTGATTCTTCTAAATTCCAATATGATAGAAGATTTTTCCATTGATCTTTGAGTATCCTTTTTGGCACATTACATAGTTGTAATTCTATAGGCATATTTGGATCATAATATCGAGATTTAACGTTTGCTTTCCAATTCCTCCATTTCTTCCCAATTGATTGAAGAACCCATACATCACTACCACGGGGAATCTCAAATTTCTCCTGAAAAAAATAAAATATTAATTGTTATATCCAAAAAAAATTTCTATTTTATGTATGCAACTAAAATCAAACAAAATAAGTAGACATATTATGAAGACAAATACCTGAACAATTTCTAACATATTATTTTTTAAAGACTTTGGCATTTTATCCCAACTTCTGATATCAATAGGTGCATGCTTCCCATTCCGAGCAATAGTTCCTAAAAACTCGACAAATAGTGATTTATTTTGTCCAATGGGTTGACCATATTTGTTAAAATTAACAACATGTCGCTCTCCACCATGTTGGGTAGCATGATATCCCCAAATACTACACATATAGGTTGGACCTCTTTTTCGTTTTTGCTCCTCATTGCTTCTACCTACTATGAAAAAATATTTTAAAATTAAAATCTTGTAAGTAAGATAAATGTAAATGTAAGATAAGCATATAAAGGTTTGATAATATCTTAAAGAAGAGGCAAACCTGAAACATTATTTTCAATGGTATTTGTTGGAACATCTATTTCAACTTCAGTTTGTTCTCTGCATCCTGTATTTCTAACATGTGTTCTGGTGTTTGGCGCCATTTCTTAAAAATCATTATAAAATATATACGTGAGTAGAGTTCAATAGAATATAAACAATGCAATTTGTCACCCATGTTGCTCACTGCATAAAAACTAAATGCAACCTTTAGATAAACACACATAAGAAACACATAAAACCATAAAATGTTACATTGTAATTTGATTGCTATAAGGAAAAATATAAGAAAATGGTTTAACATTACACAAAAAACAGTACACAAATCAATTACTCTAGTAGAATGCCATCAACTTCATCTCTAGTCCACTGAACTTCATCATCAATCAAATACTGTTGAGTAGAAGTCTCACTTTGCAAGTAGTCATCAACATCCGTGTCTATGTGAATGTTATTAATATCATTTCTTGGTGATGTTGTAACAACAATAAACCATGTATGATCAATAGGATCTTCCACATAAAAAACTTGTTGAACTTGAGAAGCAAGCACAAAAGGTTCTTGGTGTCGTTTAATTTTATTGAAATTAGTCAATATGAAGCCATCCTCGTCCTCCTTCAGTCTCTTTCCTTTAGAAACCCAATCACATTCAAATAAAACAACACTTCGCTCTGCTGTGTAGTCCAATTCAATTATATTTTTAAAGATCCCATAGTATGTCAAGTTACTTGAAATAGGGTTCTTATCTTTGATACTAGCAAAGCTTGAAGTTAGAGCTTTAACCATCACTCCACAATTTTGAGTTTTTCTTTTTTTCATCAAATCTACAACATGAAATCTAAAACCATTTATAAGGTATTTCTTGTATAGAGTGACAACATTGGACGGACCTCTAGCTAAGCACCTCAAATCAGTAGAAATAGTATCATCCTTCAATGGATCAATTGAAGCAATCTATTAAAACAAAGTAGATGTAATAAGTAAAAATTCTCATGTAAATTACATTAGCATTATAACACCAACCTTATTAGCAAACCAAGAAACAAAATCCTCATTGTGCATTCTTTTAACTTCATGCTCTCCATAGCGAGACCTTTTTTGTCTTAGCAATTGTTGAACTGTAGTGTAATGTTCACTGTATATAATCATAAATTTTATAAGAATATAATAATAGTAATTATATAAAAAAATGAAAATATGTACTTCAACTATTTTTTTTTTACCTAACATATGGCTCTATTTCCTCACAATTGAAAAGGACATATCGATGTGCTTTTATGAGTATGTCATCATTGAAGATCTTGACCTCTCTTTTTCCGAGTGCCCGACCATTCGTTTTAAAGATATTAAGTCCTTCATTCAAAACATTCTCATCCAACTCATTTCTTCCAAGTTGATTATGCCTTGTTTCCACATGCTCAGCAAAATATAAAGAGCAAAATGTTAAACATTCCTCCGCAATATAGCCTTCTGCAATTGATCCCTCTGGACGACTTCTATTTCGAACATATGACTTTAACTTCCCCAAAAATCTACAAAAATTGTTTGATAAATGATATAATTTTTTTATTAAAGTTAGATATAATAAAAGAAATAATAATACATGAAATAATTACTAACCTCTCAATAGGATACATCCAACGATAATATACAGGACCTCCAATCCTTGCCTCGGTGGCCAAGTGAATTGTCAAATGCACCATGATATAAAAAAAAGCAGGAGGAAATATCTTTTCAAGCTGGCAAAGTGTAATTGCAATTTCTTTTTCCAATCTAAGAAGCTCAATTGGGAGAAGAACTTTAGAGCACAATCCTTGAAAAAAATGACTCAGACGAATTAGAGGAGAGCGAACCGACTTAGGCAAGACTCGTCTTAAGCATAATGGAAGCAATTGTTGCATAATTATGTGATGATCATGGCTCTTTAATCCAAGTATTTTCAGTGGTTTCAGTTGCACTCGTCTTGAAATATTAGATGCATATCCATCTGGCACTTTAATATTTTTTAAGACTTTACAGAAAATTTCTTTTTCTTTTTTGTTCATTGTAAAGCATGCAGCAGGTAAATAAGTATGTCCAGATGAAGTACAAGTATGGTGCAATGTAGGGCGTATTCCCATTTTTTTCATGTCTTTGCATGCATTCAAATGATCTTTTGTCTTTCCATCAAGATCCAACAATGTACCCAAAAGCTTATCACATACATTCTTTTCAATATGCATAACATCTAAGTTATGACGTAAAAGATTTTTTTCCCAATATGGCAAGTTGAAAAATATGCTAAACTTCTTCCAATTATAAGGCAAATTAGGATTAGCAGGTGTTTTCTTTCCAAACTTCACGTTTATACTTCTTAGCATATCAACAATTTTGGATCCATTAATTGGTGGTGGTATTGTCTCATGTTCTTCACAACCATTAAAAGATCGACTATCTTTTCTATCAGGATGATCGTGATCTAAGAACCTCCGATGTCCCATATAACATCTTTTACGACTGAAATGTAACCACTCAGAACATGTACTCTTCTGACAAATAGGGCATGCAAACTTCCCTTTTGTACTATAACCTGATAAGTTAGCATAACATGGAAAATCATTTATAGTCCATAATAATGCAGCTCGCATTTGAAAATTCTCCTTAGAACATGCATCATAAGTCTGCACACCAACATTCCATAACTCTTTTAACTCAGCCACAAGTGGTTGTAAATAAACATCAATATCATTTCCAGGTTGAGTTGGCCCAGGAATAAGCAAAGAAAGCATCATGTATTGTGATTTCATACACAAATTAGTTGGCAAATTATATGACATCAATACAACAGGCCAAGTACTATGAGTTGAAGTCATTGTCCCAAATGGATTAAATCCATCTGATGCTAAACCCAATCGTACATTTCTAGGATCTGTAGCAAATTTTGTATCTTGGTAGTCTAAGTGCTGCCAAGCTGGAGTGTCAGCGGGATGCCTCATACAACCATCTTTTATACGCTCTTCTTTATGCCATATCATATATGATGCAGTTTTAGATGACATGAATAATCTCTGCAATCTTGATGTTAATGGGAAGTGCCACATGACTTTTCCTGCAACCTTTTTAATTTTTTTACTTGATATTTCTTTTGAAGTGCTATCTTCTGCAACCCATCTTGACTCATTACAAATATCACATTCATTCTTAAATTCATGAGGACCCCAATATAAAATGCAATCATTGCGACATGCATCATATTTTTTATAACTTAAGCCCAAATCCTGAATTATCTTCTTTGTCTCGTAATAAGATTTTGGTAGACGAATATCTTCAATTGCTTCCCTTAACAAATCAAGTAACATAGTAAATGATTTCTGAGTCCAATTACCAAGGCATTTAAGTTGAAGTAGCCTAACAAGAAAATCAAGTTTTGAGAACTTTTTACATCCGGGAAATAATTCTTGTTGTGAGCACTTATCAACTTATAAAACTTTGCAGCATCTGCATTTGGTTTATTAATTTCTTCTTGTTCTTCTGTAGTATTACTTTCAAACCCAAATGCATCATTTAATAGCCCTTCCATGTCATCATTAACATCATCAACAATGAGGGAATGTGATCCAATATCATTTCTAAATGAAGTTTCTCCATGAGCAGTCCAATTGTAATATCCAGGTTTGAATCCTCTCCAAAGCAAATGAGCTTCAACATCATCTCTTGTCCTACAAATGCCATTTCCACAATCTCTACATGGGCATAGTATCATTCCACTTGAACTTCCATAACTGAATGCAAAATTTAGAAAGTTTTTAACTCCTTCTTTAAAAACTGTATTACTCCTTGAACAATACATCCAACTTCTATCTGCTTCCATATTATAACCTTCATATTAAAAGTAGAAATGAATATTAGAAACCATGAGAGCTAGTGGATGCATATTGAAAGGGTTTAAAGTAAACTCTTTGATTTGCATTGTAAATAAACATGTGAGTAAGCAAGGAGTAAAAAAACTCTTCATATAAAAATAAAATATTATATGATAGCATTGATAATAAATTTTGGCTAATCATAGTGTAGGCTTTTAGACAGGGGATTGAAAATTTTCACAGGCGATCTTGAAAAATAATAAGCCACAAACTTTTTGAGGTAATTCAACACCTATGTAAGTTTTTAATCGCAAACTTATTCTAATCTTTTAAATGTCAAGTTTCAGGCAAAATTTTCAAATTTTGTCTTTTAAACTAATTATTTGGGATTCGTTTTATGAATTCGCATTTTCTACTCTTGCCTTTTATGTGTTGCTTGTGATATTTAATTTATAATGTGCAAATATTTATAGACAACTTTTATTCATTTTACATGAGGTATATATTATTTTTCCATGCTAATCTTTTCATATTAATTTTATCTATTCTTTATTTGTGTATCTTGTATCATAAGTTGATGATGTTTTTATTCTCAATTCTATTTTCTTTCCTGTTCTTTTGCAGGGAAATTATGTGTCCACTACAAAGTACAACATCTTAACTTTCTTACCGAAAGGATTGTTTGAACATGTTATTTGATTTTTAATCTTTTTATGTTGCTGTAGCTGCAACTTTTTCTTCTAACCCTATCATTTTGAAAATTATGTATTTGAAATAACAGTTCAGGCAGGTGGCAAATTTATATCTTCTGATGATCTCAATATTGTCAACTACCCCAATCAGGTAAGTCTGCTTGCATGACAAATTTTTCTGTTTTTATCATGTCCTGTTACTCTCACTACATATTTCTATGTTACATCTTCAATACTTTCTGTTTACTAACGAGGTAGTTTATAGTAAATCTCTTCACCAAAAATAGTTGTTTACTTGCCAGATGATTGTGTTCAGAAAATTATTTCTTTAATCCTGCAGTCCTGTCCACCCCATTACAACGTGGTTCTACTAAGCCTCGTTCTCTTGGTCTCTCTTGTCAAAGAAGCCTTTGAGGACTGGGTATAAAAGCTCTCATTCTTTTATTACTGTTATCTTATTGGTTTTTGCTGATTTCTTTAGTTGGTTTTCTTTGTAGTTTGCACTGGTCTAATATCCTTCATTTATTTTTTATTTGTTAACAGAAACATTTGTAGAATGATATGTCTATTAATAACACTCCAGTTGATGTATTACAAGATCAAAAGTGGGAGACTGTTCCTTGGAAAAAGCTGCAAGTTGGAGACATTGTAAAGGTAATAAGATTCATGATAAGGATTTCTTGTTAAGGTTGCTAGTTTCCAATTTTCATGCTCTGCATTTAGTTTCCAATGGTTTTTTATATTGTCGGGGTAGGTTATTGGCATTCGGTCCAGCTCATTTTTCTTTAAAAACTTACAGCTTTAGCTCTTTTTCTGTTCTAGCTGTTAATTGACCTATTTATTCTATCAAGATAATTTACAGCTTTAGTTGCGAGTAGAAAAAGGTTGAGTTGAACAATTAGGTCTCTATGGAAAACATATTCTTCACTTGAATTTTAATTTTGTGCCAAATTTTTGGATGTGGAGTATGTATTCAGTATGTTTTGAAGTGTTTCAGTTGCGAGGTTGTAACAAGTTTTTGGGATATTTTTTGGAATTCTATATGTACCTCCTTGGTGCTGAACCTTTTCCTTTGTCGGTGTGAGGTATAACAACTTTACTATTACCTCCTTGGTGCTATCTATTATGATGGTCATAGAGGCTTGTTTAATTTTCCTTATAGATGAATCATATCGCAGTTAAATAGGTTTGATTATTCTTTAGCTATTCATCATCGGCGCTGCCGCAATTGTATTGCTTGCATATGTGTCTATCAGAACATTAAGCTTATGAGCTTTGGTATGGTACTTTTCTCACATCACCTACCTTTTTAATCTTTGGGTTTCATGGGTAAGATGTGCTATGAAGTAGTAGAATTCTTTTCCTGACCTACAGTAAAGAGATTGTGTTACTGTTGTTGGTTTCTGATTTCTGATTTGTGCTTTGGGATCTATTCCTCATGATGTTCCTCATTTTCTAGATTACATCGTTCAAGTTTCATTCAATTGCAAAAATTACTTTTAATGAAATTTTATGTTACATTTTGTTTGGCTCTTGATCATTTTTTTTTTGCAGCCATTTAAAAATAATAATAATACAGAAAACTGAATATTGCATTTTTGTAGGAGACAACATTAGTTATATCAAAAAAGAAGAAACATTATAGTGACTAGATCAAGGGTAGAGATTGAATACAAAGCCATGCCTCACTTTGCATGGTGGAAGAAAAACTAAAAGAATGGTTTGGTTTATCTACACTTGAAACTATGTGGCAATGCATGTAAAGGCTTTGCAAGTGGCTTTATTTGCATACTTACTCTGACTTATACTTCATTAACATGAAGCAACTAGATTTCAGTCGTCTTTGCAAGCCCTCCTTTGCCATTTCTGACGTTTTAAGGAAAGGAAGAAAGAATAAACGCAGCCGTTTGCATTGTTTAACACAAATGGATACCGAGTTAAATTAGGTAGTTATATCGTTCATTTCTATAGCCTTTGTTTGGTGCTTCTCATCATGATTAGTCATGATTGAAATGAATAAGAATGGGATATATGCAATCATAAGAAGTGTTTTGAAATTTCAGTTATAGAAGTTAATAAGGTAGGTGGATTAGATCAAATAGGAGCTTTAAATAAGCTATTATTCCACTGTAAACTCTATATGGCAAAAGGCTAAAGTGTGGGAAAAGTGACAGAAATGTATCATCTTCACAGTAGTTGTAGAAGATTATTTATCATTGTCCAAAATGGTAAAAAAAAAATAATTATTTTGGTGGATTAAATGTCAAAAGTTGAGGTAAATGTTGTGGATATTGTGCGTGTAGGATGTCCTTTGTTATTAATGTGAATTTAATACAATTAACTTATCGCACATGGTTGATAATCAATGTTAGTAAAGAACCATTGAACATATAAACCATCAAAGGGAGAAAACTTGATGAAAACATGGGATGGAAGAACAAGAGTAAAATTAAATTGCTCGTACAGATAAAATTCCTATTGACTGAAATATTCAAATCGGCAATGAGATTTATTATGGAGTTGTATAAATCACAATAAAAAATGGTTTTTCAAATCTTCAAAAATTGTTAAATGGCCCATTTTATTTTACTGCAGATTTTGCGAGTCTACAAAACTTCTGATTTATTAGATTCCATAGGCTCAAAAACTTATATTCTGGAACTTGAAATACACAATGTCATCTATTCTCGAATTTATCATTAGTATTTTTTGACCGATGACTAAATTTCACCAATGTCACATAAGGAAGGCCATTCTGGGCTCATTCCTTGATTTGGTTCAACTAATTTCTCTGAATTTGCGTCCAACAATATGACATCTTTATAATAAGTATTCCATTCAATTTGTTTAACCTCCACTATGGGTGTAACAAAATAAATAGTTTTTGTTTGCTGCTTAGAACAAATATATCTAATTATCTTTTTATGCCCCCTTGATTACATGTTCTCGTTTGAGAATTATTAACAAGCATTCAAAAGAAATTTAATTTAAGTAGAGAAAATTGGATTAGAATCATGAAGTATGCTATATAGTGCTTAAGAAAATAAAAAATTAGTTAGCATTGGAGAAAATGCTTCAAGATAATGTTTTAATATCAAATAAGGTTCCTTTCGAGTGATGTGAGATATTATAATTGTTTGGCTATGAAGACTAACAATGATTTAGAATGACTGAAACATAATAGAAAAGGTAATAGAGAGGATGGACGTGATGAAAAGAACCAGGAAAATAATAAGATCAGCCTTTACAAGAAGATCACCTAAAAAGCAACAAGAAGTTCCTTTGCGATGCTCAAAACCACATACAAAAGTTAACTTTGCAACTCACAAACTCTTATTTAGGCAAAAAAATTATCTATTTTGATTAAAATAGAAAAATATATGAATGCGGTGGCGGATGTTTGCAAAACTAGAAAGTATTGAACGCAAAGTAATTAATTATAGAGAATAATTGAAAAGAGATTTGCCAATTCCAAAGAAGTATGATGGAACAAGATCGATAATGGGGCAGTACAGGAAGGTGTGCAATAAGACGGGTAATTCTTTCCTCAAAAGGAGTGAATATATTTCATAAAGCCAATCTCAAATTCTTCGGTCAAGATTAATATGATCATTGGACATTCTCAGTCCAGTCTCTCAATGCTAGTAACATCTTTTGTTCAAGTCACCAGTTAGCAAGAACTTAACTAGGATAGTGGACTGTCATATTACAATCTTCAAGGTATTCTGGGTTACATAATCAATTAGGGATTCAGTCTTTAGAAATTTAAATTCTTGTTATATGTATATAAGATTTCAGGACACAAATAAAAGTATTGTTTCAGGTTTGTGATCTATTGTTCTGCCCATATCTTCCAATTTAATTGACTGTGTGGATCTTAAAACCAAAACAAGTCAATTGTTTGGTGTTATTAAACCATTTTGTTCTTTTAGTAGGGTATCGCAGTGTACAACAACCATGATGAGGACAATCTTATATTGCATGTGAAGGCAGTTGCGTCCTTGTGCATCATTTGTCTAAGTACTGGATGGTAGTGGGGAAAGTTAAAGTACTGATTCAAATGTTTTATTATCTTCATGTTGTTTGAAGACTTGTGCATTTTAGTAACACATATAACAAGTTGTGCAGATTGATAGTTTAGGATATGTCAAATTCATAATCTATCGGTTGCACAAGTGCTTTTTATTTCTCTTTTATTCTCTAATAATTTATTTATTTATTCGTTATTGGGTTATTTAGACTGTTGAAGGTGCGGACACCGGGCGGGGGTCCGAGGGGGCAGCGCCCCCTGGCGGGGTTCGACCTGACCGGTCAGGTCGCTGGGTCAAGGGGCAGCGCCCTTGCGGGGGTTTCCGGGGGTAGCGCCCCCGGAACAAATTTTGGTTATAAGTGTTTTTATTAGTTCATCTTCCCTAAACCCTATAGTATGGTATTTTTTAAGTGGGAATACATCAACGTACAAGTGTTCATTGCTATGACACAACAATAAATATAAGAGCATCAATACATTGAGAATGGAAAAGCAAGAAAGAATTATTGCATTGTTGTCAAAAAATTACAATCAAATCAACTAAAGAAAGCTATAAACTATCAAGTAGCAGAGTGCATTTCCGATATAAACAGTGGAAGCCAGTAATCGAACGAGAAAATTAAGCGAACTTAAATCAGACCAACGTGTTGATGAGCTTCAAGATCAGCGAAAGAAGAAATTACCTTTCAGCCAGAAATGAAGAAAGCAGAAGATTTATAGTGATTTGGCGCAAATTTCTTCTTTCAAGATCAGCGGAAGATTTACCTTTAAACAGGCGTTTGGCGTTCAGAAATTGCAAGAAACTAGAGAATCCAAGAAATCAAAAGAAGAAAGAAGAATTTTTTTTAAACCCTAGACTACGGGTATTTGGCATTCGAAGGATTAAGATGTGATCAAAATCATTTTACCTGATGTGGGGGTCGCGATTGTTGTGGAAGTCACGATTGCGCATAGGGCGGCATTCGACGGAGGCGAAGCAGTTAAATACGAGAGATGAAATAGGGCATCATTCGAGGGAGGCGAAGTAGTTGAATACAAGAGAAGAAATACACAGTAACTTATCCCACGATGTCGCTCCGTTATTTGGCACAAAATCAGAATATGCCGTAATAGGTATTTCTTAAAGGCAAAATTGCTCCGTTATTTGGCGCAAAATCATAATATGCCTTAATAGATATTTATTAAGGCACGTAAATAAAAATGTCTTAATATATATGTCATTATAAATTAATTTTTTTGTAGTGTAAGTTCAAGTGTTCAAAGTTTCAAATCAATTTGAAGTATATCCTAATTATTGAAGATTTTCTAAGTTCTCTAAATGAGTCTTTGATTATTGTCCTTAATGATGTCATTAAGTGTAATAGGTTTGAATCAATGTTCCTAACCCTTAAAAAAATATATACATATAGGAACACATATCATTCACAATCAATTCCTAAATCTAAGAGAGCCTTAAACTAAGTGGTGTGTGTATGTCCTAAACATGCAAAGATTTATGCTAATTAAATATTCTTAATTAGATTAATAAATGACTAGAGCATAATCATTCATTAATATTCCCACATGATTTCTATTCAAATATGTTGATCTATGTTTAAAATTCTAAAGTAGATCTCTCAACCTAAAAGGTTTAAATACATATATATTATTTTAAAGTAATTTTAAATATATTTATAATATATATGAACTTATATATGTATAAACATAGATTTTAAATTTAAAATACTTGAAAATATGGTTTGGGTAAGTTAAATATCTAAATGAGAGATTCACTGATCTACTAAGGTCATTTGAAAATAAGTTTTTTTTTTAAAATAATTAACTTAGTATTTAATTAGATGTTAATTAAATACTAAAATAATTAAGTAATTAAAATAACTTAAATTTAATCAAGTTTTGATCTCTGAATTTGATTTTAAATTAAAGTGCTTAATTTTCTAAAAATTTTGATATATTATACTTAATTTTCTAATTTAAAATGAATTTATTATGAATTTTTGAAGTTTAAATCAAATAAAAGGAATTTTTAAATAATTTTAAATTAATTAATGACTAAAAATAATTTTAAAATCAGTTATTTAAATCTTTAGAGTTTTCTGAAATTTTTAAAATTATTTAAGTGTATATATATATGTATATTAATTTTTCAAAAATACTTAAATTATTAATTATTAATTAAATATTAATTAATAGTCAAGTATTTAATTAATTAAAATATAAAATATAGTTTAAATTAATTCAATTTCAAAATTAGAACATTTTAAAATAATTAATTAATTATTGGATATTAATTAATTAAATTAATGCAAATTAATTGATTATTTATTAAAATATTTAAAATCATTTAAATAATATTAAATAATTTAATATTAATTAAAATTTTAAAATCATTAGATATTTAACTAAAATTGTAAAATATTTAATATTAATTAAAATATTAAAAAATTTAATTATTAATTAAAATTGTGAATCATTTAATATTAATTAAAACTCTAAAGTATTTAATATTAATTAAAATATTAAATAACTTAATATTAATTAGAATTTTAAAATCAATTTATGTTAATTAATATTATAAAGCATTTAATATTAATTAAAATATTAAATAACTCAATTATTAATTAAAGTTGTGAATTATTTAAAAAAATTAATATTTAATAATTAATATCTAAACAAAATATTTAATATTCAAATGCTAATTATTAATTTTTTATAATAATTAATATTAATATAGTTTTAAAATATAAATATAAAATTAAATTAATATTAATTTCAAATTAAGAATATTTAATTTCTAAAATATATTAATATATAACATATATTATTATTTAAAATTAATATTTAATATTTATTTTAAAAGAAAATTATAATTTAAAATGATTTTAAAAATAATTTTAAAATCATTTTAAATTAAAATATCCGCAGGAACGCCACGTGGCAGCCCTGGATTGGAGTTCCCAAAACGCGTTGGCGGCAGTCAGGATCGAGCTGACTCGGACGACGGTGCGGCGGTGGTCAGACACGCGTCGTCCATCCAGCGCTTCACGCGGTTTCACTAATCCGAGTCAGCAGTTCTCGCCCGACGTCCGATCCTCCGCCATAATGAATCAACGGTTTGGATTAAATCCCACGGTTTGATCTCGCAGAGAAAGATCAGACGGCAGACGTTAATACCGCGGTTCTGTATCAATGGTCCAGATGTCGTTGGATGGGAGAACTGACCGCAAGACCGAATTTGTGGTCAATCAAAACCGCGGTAAGGCTAGATCACACCCGTTGATCAAGAGATCAACGGCTGGGATGTAGCATGGCTTGAATGGGCTTCAAACTGAGCCCTAGAACCCATATTTGAGCTCGTTCTCTCGATCGAGTGAACCAAATTTCACAAAATTTGAAACCTAGATTACCTAGGTGAACAGAAATCTTGTGGGAATCTTGGATTGATTTAAAATGGACTAAAAGAAAAGCTATTTAATCTTAAGCTAGGTGACTTAGGGCTAAATTTTTTAGGAATTTTCACCGTTAGATCTTCAAGGCTTTGATTCGGTTGAACTTGTAGGCTATCCTCGTAAGTTTTTGTAGAAGATCCCTTGAGCTTTTGACGTCAGGATCGGGAGCTTCGAGCTAAGGACGTATTCTACCGTGGGTTCACCGGAAGATCGTCGTCGGCGAGGTTTTAACAGTAGGATTTGATAGGGGAATATGGAATAGGACCTGGGGAGCTTGAGAGAACTGAGATTGAGGTCTGGGAGCTAGAGACTAGTGAGAGAGTGTGAAAGTTTTAATCAGGGCTTATCTTGAGGTTTTGCCCTATTCAAGTCTCTCCAACCTGAATGGAGGGCTGAGATCAGCTGAGAGGGTTCCTGGATGCATGCCACCTGGCCTGGGGGTTGTTGGGAGCAGTGGGGATCAAGGACAAAAGGACAAATTATGTGTAAAGGTCATTTTGTCCTATGTGAGCATGTGGGGATGATTGGATCCTTATGATTTTGATCCAAAGGCTACCAAGAGTCCTGAGAAGGTTCTAGAGCTTAATTAAATGGCTGGATAGGTTTAGGATTAAGGGGATCAAGCTTAAGAGGTGGTTTGACCACCTTTGACTCCTTTAAACCATTGGTTTGACTGTTTGACCAGTCCAAAGCCACTTGGACTGCTGAGGTGGCATTAGAGAATGCTTGAGGAGCTGGAATGATAGATTGGAGGAGTTTTATGCTTGAGGGTTGAGATTTAAATGGGTTAGAGAGGTTTTAAAAGAGCTTTGACTATATGTTGACTAGTCAAGTGACAATGTTGACTGTTAAGGTGGCAGCCAAAGAACCTCAAGAGCTAGTTGGAAAAGGTTGGAGGGTGTTTGATGATTAAAGCTTGGGTTTAGAGTATTTAGAAGGAGATTTGAAATGGTTTGACCAAGTATAATTGAGTTGACTTGGTCAATATTGCTTAGATTTGATTAGCTCATGGATAAAATATCCCTAAGCTGTGGTTAGGAATTGATTTAGAGCTTGATGAAGGTTGAAGGGCTTGAAATGGCCAAGACTTGGCTAAAGTTACAAGTTTAATCAAGGATTAGGTTTGACCAAGTCAAACCTAAGATGATTTGACCTCAAATAGGTTTGAATAGATTTAACTTAAGTTTTGAGATGAGTTTGATAGCTTAAGGGATTTAATTGGATTAAATGGGTTGGAATGACCCATTTAAAGTCTTAAGGAATTTTGAGTCAACCTAGGTTGACTTGGTCAATTAGGTCAAGTCAACCAAGGTTGACCCAGGGTCAGAGTTTGGGTTGGAATAATTTGAAATGATGAATGGGGTCAAGTGGAGGTGGTTTCAGGGTTTAAATGGGTCATCTAGATCAAATGACCTATTTAGGCCCTTAATGGGCATAATGGGTCAACTAGGTTGACCCAGGGTCGGGGAATCGGTCCAACCAGTTCAGAATGATATTCTAAATCTGCTGGTGGTGATCTCAAGGTATGGGGAAGTCATTTGGTCAAAATGACCTATTTGGGCCCTTAATGGGCTTTTTAGGTTAACCCTGGTTGACTTGGTCAACCAGGTCGGTCCAGGGTCTGGAAATGGGTTCAACAGATTTGAAATGATATTTGGAGACCAATGAAGGTGGTCCCAAGGTCTGAGGAGGTCATTTGGTCAGAATGACCTGTTTTGACCCTAAAGGGCTCTATTTGGTCAGCCTGGTTGACTTGGTCAACTAGATTGACCCAGGGTCTGGTTTTGGGTTCAATGGGTTTGATTTGATATTTGAAACTTGCTAGAAGTGGTTGCATTTGATTTGGAACTCATTTGGTTCAAATAACACCCCTCATAGGGGTATTTTGGTCATTTTGACCCCTGATCAACTAGGGGTCAAATTGAGTCCAACAAAATGTAGTTTATTGCTCAATGGATCATAATCAAGGGTCTGGAAGTGATTTGAGGGTTTGGAGAAGGCTCCAAGGTCAGGATCCACTGGGTGGCAGGTCCAGTGGCATATACTGTAAATATTTGAAGGTTTTACAGCCTTTGGATTTCAATTCAGTTTCTGAGATTAGAGATCTCAGAATGAGCTCAAATTTGGAGGGTTGCCTCTAGAGACATGTCACATCAGTGTGGAACTGACAGACCTTGAATGAGATATCATTTGGTAGGGTTTTAAAATGTTCAAAGATTCACTGGAAAAGGCTTTCAGGACTTAGACCTTTGGCCTTGGAATTTGATCTGGATTTCTGGTTTTGAGCTGGGTTTCGATTTTGAATGATTGGATTTGAACTATCCAAATTATTTACAATCATTTGGATGATTGTAGATGATTAGATAGGATTAAAGTCATGTCAGATGCTGTGACAGCTAAATCTGGGTTGTTTAAATGTCAGGATTGGTCAGGGATTTGAATTGACTTGAGCTTTGGATTTATTTGTGTCTTGAACAGATTAATTTAAAGTCTGGGTTAGCCTAAAGTTTGAACAGATTTGAGGTCTGGATAGATCTAAGGTCTAGGAGGATTCTATCATCTAGAAGTCCTAAAGTCTGGAGTCTAGGGGCATCCTAGGATCTGGGTAGATTTAGGACATGGGTAGACCTTAAGACCTAAAGTCTAAAAAAATCCAAGGTCTAGGATCTAGGAGATCTCTAGAATCTAAGAAATCCTAGGTTCTAGGATCTGAAAGATTCTTAGGACCTAGAGAAGATCCTAAAGTCTGGGTTCTAGGAAAATCCTAGGGTTTGGGAATCCCAGGATCTATAGTCTAGAATGATCTCAGGATCAGGGTAGATATAGGATATATAGTCTATGAAGAATCCTAGGGGCTAGAATAATCCTAAAATTTTAAATGGATCTAGAAGAATCCTAGGGTCTAGAATAAATCCTAGGGTCTAAGAAGATCATATGATCTAGAGTCTGGCAGAATCTTAGGATCTAGAATAGGTCCTAGGGTTCAAGGTCTAGAAGAGTCTTAGGATCTAGAAGAATCCTAGGATCTAGAAGAATCCTAGGATCTAGGTTCTAGGAGGATCCTAAGGTTTAGAATGATCCTAAGATCTATAATCTAAGAAAGATCTTAGGATCTAGAATAGTCTGGAAATTAGATTGATCTGAAATTAAGATTGATTTGAAACTGGATTGCTCTAGGATCAAATTGATCATAGTCAGGATTGATCCTAAGGATTGAAAAGATCCTAAGGTCTTGATTGGTCCTACTAACCTCATACAAAAATGAGGTCAACATAAATGACATGGAGCTCTTCACTAATCAAACCAAATTGGATTAATATATGATAAAATGAGTATGAATATAAATTGTATTAGGACGAGTTTAAAAATGATGGAATTTACTTTGAAATTTGTGTGGTTGTTAAGAGAAAAATATAATATACGTATATGAAAAATAGGGTTGACATTATTTGGTTAAAATAAAATATTGAGTAAGAACAAATTTTTGTAAAATATTATTCCTATATTGTTTTAACTTCTCAAGATGTTTGGTTTACGATATTTTATTTGATTTTCATTTTAAAAAATCAATAAAACTAAAGTCCAAATATCCACATTGCAGTCTCCTATTTATTATTTAATTTTACTCATAATATATACATAATTAAAAATGTATAGTTCAATTGTCCAAGAGGTGAACAAGAACAACAAAAAATCCATAAAGCCTCAATTGGAAGATTCAAGATCGCAAGCCAGCAAGCCGACAATCCAAGAGTGAGGGAAGAAATGAGGAACTGACATGGCGCATGACTTCGATGCATCGTATTTAATGGAGTCTGGACGTAGCTCTATGTTCAGACTCCAATTCATAGTCGAAATGTATTTCTTGGATTAATATTTTTGTGCAGCAACATAGATTTTTTTACTAACACGCGACCCGTCGACCCGGCTGTTGGTGGTTGAAAAGCGGGTTTTGAAAAATTTAGTCTTCTTTGGGAATTTTTGAATTAACATTAAAATTTAATTCTAAAATCAAACATCCCATCAAAAATATTATACCACCTCGGGAGGTGGAAATAAAATTTCAGGATGGGGTTCAGATTTAGAATTAAGAATTCTATCTTGAATATCGTAGCCAAATTCAAAAGAGAACTTCATATGGCCCCTAAAGGGTCAAAATAAGGTTCAGTCAAATATCGGGCTACAATAATCAAGAGGAGCGATCGTTAATTTTATATTCGAATTCATTTTAACAAAAGATATATCTCCTTGAAGGGAGAAGATATCATTTGTTAATAATCGTTCGAACATAACGATAACGATCATTAGTGATTTGATTTTTCCCAAAGATGACTAATCGAGTTTTAAAAATTAGTTTTGAAAAATTAGATGTGGGTTCTAAATCTCCTACGAGCGCAAGCCCTCGTAGTTAATTACATCGTGGGAGGCCGGAGTCCCCTACGAAAACTTTCGATTAAAATAATGGCAGAAATTTTATTTAGAGATTTCTAGGAGTGATGCCAAAGAGGTGAATTTGGATTTTGAAAAGGGATTGGAGCAAGATTGAACATTTATTTTGGAATCAAATGAGGAAGGGTAGGGGACACTTTAGGATTCTGAAACAATTCAGAAGTGCCCCGATCTAAGCTAAGTGTTGGGCTTTAAATTTTGGATTGAAAGAATATTTAATTTGAGTTGAGCATTTTATTAGAAATTTGGGATTGTATTCCCGGAGGTTGGGGTCTTATGACTCAAAAAGAAATCAGCCCCGGATCCTAACTCTAAATTTGGACACTGAAACACAGTAGTCCGAACCTAACTAATGCAGTGCAAAATCTGGACTTACCCCGGCCTGGATTGGGGAGCCAGCTAAACCACCTAAACGCTTCAAAACCATGAGTCCGGTCTTTTGATGCAGAGTGATCAGGGGCGTTATTTAAGATTGGTTTAAGAAGTTAGGGTCGACATCTAGAGCAGATTCCTAAATGACCCCTTGACTTATGTCGGGTGGAATGCTTAGACTAAAATGTAATTAAAATTTTAATTTAATAAGTTTCTAATGCGATGCATGCTGGTTAAAGTATCCAAATCTAGTATGCATGAAATTTTTTTTAAAAAAGGCTTATAAAATAGTTCTTTTTTGAAAAGACTAGACTTCCCCAGATCCAGCACCTCATCCTCATAGGTCGGATTATCTGGACTCTACCCACGGGCGGGGAAGTGTCTTATAGTAAGGAGGGAGAGAGATGCAGTAATATGCATGCGACCCCGGACGATTCCGGCTATTCCCTAGGTCGTTAAATTTCTATGTTATTTAAATCTTAAAATTTTAAATATAGGTTATGAATAGAAATATTTTTGGTCCTTAAAGAGCCTAACGAATTCCAGGCTAAAACAAAAACGACATGCAAGCGCCAAAGAACTAGAAAAAAAAATATGCAATCCTATACGCAATCAAATTAAATCACAACACACTAAATAATCAAATTAATTAAATAAATGTCCATAGGCAAATTGCCTTGCTTATTACAACCCAGATTTACATAAATTAAAAGTGGCCGGCACCACTAACAAATACCCGGATTCTAATCCTAATACAGGCGCAAGTGACTTTGAGTGGGATACTCTATGTCTTCAACTTCTCGATCTTCTCTTCCTCGAGCTCCTTGGATTCTTCGTGGCTGGATACCCAAATGGAAAAGAGAACTCTTCCCTTGAGGGGGAGGTTACTCTTTCCACTTTGGGTAGTAAAGTGACCCAAATTTTGAGTTCCAAATGGATAAGGAATATCCCCCAAAGGGGTATCCTTTCCTCTTTAGAATCCAACCTTTGGATCTATGTATCCCAAACTCAAAATGTCACTTTCACAACTCAATGCTCAAATGAATTACATAAATGTAAAAATAAAAAAATCTAGACTCGATCCTGTAAGGTTATCCTAAACATTTAAATATTAAAATACATCCCAAGCAGTTATATGTATATACGTGCAGAAAAGTAAACGCACTTGGCCACGCTCTTTTTATTTGGGGGCTAAGCAGGTGAAGCACCTGTAGCATTTATATTTATGATTTATTTAGCCCCCTTTATTGCCCTGCACGAGCGTGGCCACCTACAAAAAATCCAGTGAGCATCCATATCGTTCCTAACCTAAGGGTAATCTAATCACCCATCACATCAATCCACAGAGTGTAGAAAAAGTAAATAAACACATCAATCAATTTCAATCACAACATGCAATGAAAACTCGAAAAACTCGGCACACAGCAGAAAAGGAAACACCGGCCTAGCCTAGATCTAGGGTTGGTTGTCCTAGCAAACCATCTAAAGTGTGTGTAGTAGGTCGTGTGGCTAGGGTAGATCCTGAATAGGGTATTTGATTGAAGTTGTTTGATGTTCTGATTAGTTGAAAGGCTTAAGGGAGATTTTAAATAAAGTTTGAGTCTTAATGGTTTAAATTTGATTTTAATATTGATTTTAATTATTTATTGAATACCACCTTTGTTGCACACCGAGGCCATGAAGTTTATTTCACCTTCCTTGGGGCTAATTTAATAGCCTCGTAGGCCTGGGTTACCCAGTGGTACCCGATATAATTAAGTGATTTGAGTTTGATTAAAGTTTGAAGATTGATTAATTTTTAATTAAACTGATTGGTTGCTGGTTTTAAAATAAAATTGATCTTTTCTGGAATTTTGAATGATTTATTGAATTTTAGAATTTTATGGATTATTTTAATTAGTTAATTAAGGGGTCCAAAGTTGACTTTTCAAATTAAAATTAATTTTGTAAGTTTCAGATTTTTAATAAATATTAGACCTTATGATGAGTTGTTAGACTATTAGTACACTCAATTTGGAGTTTTCTATGAAAAGTTATGATTTTTCGAAGTTCGAGCCTAGTTTTGAACTACGATTGACTGAAAAGTTGACTTTTTGACTTTGACCAGATTTTGGAGGTTTGACATTTTTAGAAAATACTAGACCTTAATTGGAGTTGATTGACACTAAGTTTGCTCAATTTGGATTTTTCTGTAATTAGTTATGCATTTTCAAACTTCCTTAATTATTGAATTTTTAAAATTGCTTAATTAGGAAGGTTTTGATCATTTTGTTCCAAACTCATCCCAAACTGCATGGAATCAATCCCAAAGGTCAGGAATGACCCATGGGAGTGTTTCCAAGTGTTTGGAAATTATTTTAGATTTTTAATAATTTTTACTTAATTAATATAATTAAGTATTGATTTTCATTAAAAGTCAAATTAAAGTTAAATTAGGAGTCCAGTAAAGGGGATTTTATTTTTCCTAAGTAGAGGATTAAGTTCTGGTCAATTTGAGATATTATTTGTAATTTTTGGAGTTAATTTGGATTTATTGCATTTTTTTGAATTTTCTGGATCCTTAAAAGAGTTGAAACTTTGGGTAATTAATTTTCTGACCTAATGATCTCCAAATTCAGTGAAATTTGAACCTAAGGTACATGATGTCTCTAAGTTTATTGTGTTCAAATTTCACACCTATTGGGTGTGTGTACAATCCCCTAGGAATTTTCTAAGTTTTCTACACTTTTCCTTAATTATTTTTCCTAGGTGTCTCTACTATTCAAATAGGCGTGAAATTTGGTTTGTCTAACCCTTACACATATGCAATCACACCACAAAAGTTATGCAGCCTAATTCTATAGAAAAATGGAGTTATGAATTTTCAAAGTTTTGGGTCCAAAATGGACCCATTACCTTAAAAATTCACATCATAGCAATTCAATTGATATCTGAACCTAAGAAAATTATAGTACATGCTTAAGATACCCAAATAGCTTCCACCAAAATTTGGAGCTCAATTGACCACTGGATTGTGAGAAAATCACAAAAAACCGATTTTAAAGAAATATAAATATCTCACAATCCAGTAATTAAATTAACTCAAAATTAATTTAAATAAATACTAGGGTAAATTATCTTTCCAACGAGCCCAAAAACACCTAATTTGGTGGAAAAATGAATTTACTATGAATTTTGAAAGTTATGACCATTTTTTTAAGTTTTTAAGTCCATTAATAACCGGCGCCAATCATTGGCAATGATCGGCGCCAAAACGGCAGCGGCCTGTGGCATTTTGATATGCAAAGTGCTGTTTATCAACCACCTAAACATGCCATCACTAATCCCGAGCCGTCCGATCGAGAAAGATAGAAAATCGGACGGCCGAGATCGATTAAGGCCGTTTTAGCTCAAAATGAACTAGAAAATTGAAATACTCATAACTTTCAAAATACTCGTCGAAATTTAACAAAATTTGAAACATAGGCTCATGGGAACATGAACTTTCATTGCCTAGAGTTTGGAGACCCCAAGCAATGAAATTTTTGAGCAGTTTCAAATTGAAATTTAAACTTAAAATGAGCATAACGTACAATCCAACCGTCGGATTTTTGAGATCTTGGGCTTGTTGGAAAGCTGCAGTGATCCTCTACAACTTTGACGAAGACACCAAGAGATAGATCTAGCTGGATCGAAAGTTGTGTTGGAAAACCCTCTTTCTCTCTCTAGAATGCTCTCTCCTCACTAAAATAGTGATTTGAGGCTTGGAAATGATGGGGAGAATCTTGGAAAAGCCTTGGAGATGGATGGAGAGGATGGGGAAGGCTCTAGGAAGGTTGGAGGCTGGAGGAGAGTTGAGGGAGAGTGAAGAATCAAGATTCTCTCTCTTAGGTTAGGTTTCTCCCACCTTAGCACTTGGCTTTTGGATTGGATGATCTTGATTTGTTTGGAGGGAGTTTGGATGCATGACAAGTGTCCCCTAAGCTACCTAAACCTATAGAATAGGGTTGGTGGTGAGTGTGACCTCTCTTGGTCCATGGGAAAGGGGACCACACCTTTTCCCCCATTTGGGTGAACCAAAGCTTGGCTTGGTTTAGGGAGTTGGCTTAGGGCTTCTTAAGAGAGGAAATGGGTCAATTTCTATCAGGTTTGAGCAGGTTTTGGATCAAGCCATGGATTACCAAGGTGGCTTGGTGATGTGGCCATGATTTGGCCTCTTTCCATAGGCTTAAAGGGGTTTGGAGAAGGTTTTGACCCCTCCAAATGGGTTGACCAAGTCAACCCAAGGGGAAACTTGAATTTGAAAGCTTTGGACATGTCAAGGGTGTCCAATTGAATGATTTTGAGGGATTGATTTGATTTAAAATGGGTTCAAGCATTGAAATTGACCTTAATGTGGGTTAAGGGTTGATTTGGTCAACCTTGGTTGACTTGGTCAACCAGGTCAAACCAAGACTTGAGTTTGGATCCAATGTGTTTATAATGATATTTAGGATCCATTGGGATAGGTTTTGAAGGTTATATGGGAAGGTCATGTTGAACTTTGGGGAAAAGACCAAAAATCTCTATAAAGGGCATTTTGGTCATTTTGACCCCTAGTCAACATTGGGTCAAACTGGGTCCAACAAAGTGTAGGTTATTGGTCAAAAAGTCATAACAAAGGTCATGGACATGGTCGAAAGGTTTGGAAGGCGTCCCAAGGTCAAATTGCTCTGGATGGCAAGTCTAGTGGCATAGGTTGTAAATAATTGAAGGTTTTGCAGCGTTTGGGAAAAGATTAAGTTTGAGGGGCTAGGAGTGTTGGATTGAGCTCAAATTTGGAGGGTTGATCTTAGAGACATGTTTGAACAATATGCAATTGACGGATCATGATTTGGAGGTCACTTGACAGGGTTTCTAGGTGACAGAAAGTTCACCTAGAAAGGGTTTCAGGACCTAGGTCCTTGACCTTGAAGGTTTGATTTAGAATGTTGGATTTGGGTTGGATTTAAGATTTAAATGATTGACCTTGGATCATTCATATCAATAAAAATCAAATGAAAGATTGAAATTAATTGGATATGATTTGAAATTTGATTGAATGTTGATTTAAGGCTAGATTAAAGATTGAGTCGAAAGGTAGAGCTGGGTTTGATTGGGATTAAATTGAGTCTTTATTAGGACCTTTATGACAGAGGGGTGGACATCTCTCCATCATTAGGTCACTAAAAAGAAATCCAAGTGGGTCCTAGTGACCTCATATAAAAATGAGGTCAACAAATGGACCCCCAATATGTGTAGGAGAACGAAGTTCTAGTACACATATTGGCGTTGACCGAATGGAAGGTCAAGTTTTGAGTTCTAATCCTAAGGAAAGGAGGGAAACCTTAACCTTAGAGGACTAGGTAGAAGGTAGAAGGTAGAAGGAAGAACTAGGATGGTGCCACGGAGGGCGTTCTCCACCACTAGTGATTCTAATCCTAAGGAAAGGCAGCACCTATCCTAAAGGAAGAGAAGAGAGGGTAGAACTAGGATGGTGCCACAAAGGGCGTTATCCACCACTAGCAGATGATCATGTGGGGAGGAAGCTTGCTCCACACAGAGGATCAAAACTGGATTGAAACTAGGATGGTGCCACAAAGGGCGTTATCCACCACTAATTGATGATCATGTGGGGAGGAAGCTTGCTCCACACAGAGGATCTAAACTGGATTGAAACTAGGATGGTTCCACAAAGGGCATTATCCACCACTAGCGGATGGTCATGTGGGGAGGAAGCTTGCTCCACACAGAGGACCTCAACTGGAGGGAAACTAGGATGGTGCCACGGAGGGCGTTATCCACCACTAGCGGATGGTCATGTGGGGAGGAAGCTTGCTCCACACAAAGGACCTCAACTGGAGGGAAACTAGGATGGTGCCACAAAGAGCGTTATCCACCACTAGCGGATGGTCATGTGGGGAGGAAGCTTGCTCCACACAGAGGACCTCAACTGGAGGGAAACTAGGGTGGTGCCACTGAGGGTGTTATCCACCACTAGCGGATGGTCATGTGGGGAGGAAGCTTGCTCCACACAGAGGACCTCAACTGGAGGGAAACTAGGATGGTGCCACGGAGGGCGTTATCCACCACTAGCGGATGGTCATGTGGGGAGGAAGCTTGCTCCACACAGAGGACCTCAACTGGAGGGAAACTAGGATGGTGCTACAAAGGGCGTTATCCACCACTAGCGGATGGTCATGTGGGGAGGAAGCTTGCTCCACACAGAGGACCTCAACTGGAGGGAAACTAGGATGGTGCCACAAAGGGCGTTATCCACCACTAGCGAATGGTCATGTGGGGAGAAAGCTTGCTCCACACAGAGGACCTCAACTGGAGGAAAACTAGGATGGTGCCACAAAGGGCATGATCCACCACTAGTACGTCTAATCCTAAGGAAAGGAAGAATCCTATCCTAAAGGAAAAGAAAATTGGAAATGATTGATTGATGATCTTTGTATGTGATTTGATTTCTTTGAATTTGGAAAGGTGACTTTGATGTTGAATTTGATACTCATTAGGCATGGCATTTGTTGAAGAGCCGCCCAAATGCTAAAAACATCAAGTGGCATCCTTCAAGATTAATCAATCGGCATGAATCTCCCTCATAGATCATTTCTAAGGTGAACGATCCAGTCAACGTTGATTCAAAGTTTCCATCAATCTTATGGCAGACTAAAATTGGTCTCCAAAGGACTATATGGCCAAGTCTCCAACTTGGAAAGTTCTTATGTGACAATTTATCACGAGCTTGAATCATACGTGACTTATGTAATTTCAAATTTTATTGAGTTTGAAAGCAATTTGAGACCCTCAAGCTCCTCCAATCGGAGTCAGGCACTCAACTCAGTTGTGACTCAATTTTGAAAAGTAATTTCCAGCGATGTAAAATACACCTCTAGACGAGAACAATCTTGGCCTCATCATAGAGTGTAATTAAGAAAGGAGGCCTTAAAGGAAAGATGCCTGTATGGAAGGACTAACACACATCCCTCAAGGACCAGATTTGAATTCTTATCGAGAGTAGAAGATTCATTCTTTTTAATGAAAATTTTCCTCTTAATTATTTGGACCCTGTCAGAACGACAAGTCGGAACAAATTCAAAGTACAGTGAGAAGTAGAGTGACTCCAACTAACCCGAAAAGGGCTAGGGGTTTAGATTGTGTTAACCCACATCAAGTTTCATAGAAACTGAACTAGGGTTCTCCCGTGTGCCAAAATTTTAAATTAAAATCAATTTCAAAAGGTTTAAGTTGGAGAGAGAAATTTAATCTTTTCAATTCTTTTGCATGACTCTTTTTATATCTGATAGACTGTCTATGCATAACAATAAATCTAGATTCAAGATTTTTCAAAGTCAAGCTATTAAGGGTGATCGGGCTCGTTGAGGTTTAAGGATTTAAAAAGAAGGAAGCCTCTTTCCCCTTTTTTTTTGTGGCGCACTTTGTGCATCTTTTAATTTTTAGTGCACTTTGTGCATCTCTTGATTTTTTATTTTTGAGTTTCAACGCACTTTGTGCATCTTTTGATTGATTTTTTTTTGACAAGGGGCTTCATCTCCTTTAAAAAAAACCTTAAAATGATTGCTCTTTTTTGAAAATCAGGATTATATCGCAAGTATAAGAGAAGAGAATTCATCCTCTCATACAAGGAAGAATAATCCCAAGATCAGACCCAATCTTTTGATAAAAATATCACCTTGACTTAGAAAATTATTGAATAGATTTAAAGCATGCAAGAGACACCTATTAAGATAGAAAATTGCAAGAAGATTGGGAAGATTTTCATTTCAAAAACAACTTACATTTGACACAGATTTTAATTCAAAAATCAAATCGAACCACTTAAGCGGTGGGAGGGAGGGGCCTTTAAGTATCCGGTGGAGTCAACTACAACTCTCTCCTGTTTTTAGTTTAAAGTAGAGGTTAATTTTTATTAAAAAGGTTAATCAATTATCTTGAAAATTCAGACCCAATACACTTGAGAAGTGGTATATTTTCCTCAAAAGTTGCAACTCTAGGTGGCTAGACCCTATCAGTGTAGAATTATATTTCTACAATCTCTTATGAGGAAGAGATTATTGTGGGGTCTGCACTATCCCTAATTAATGCTGCATCATTTTAATCTAAAAATCTATCACGATAGGACCCCTTTAGAAGTTAAATTCAGATGGTGTCACTATCTGGTAAGATCTCAGATCCATCATTATTCCCCTCTTTAATTACTAGTAACCTAGCAATTATGAGAGTGGCATCCCGAGCGGTTTCTACACCTTCGCCTCTATAGATGTAGTGGAGCACGTACATTACCGTGACCTAACATCATCTGGTAGAGTGGATGGGGCATAACCCTCAATTGGGGGCCTATGGTCTATTACTGGTGATTGCTTATTTCTGGTTTGATTGATCTCTTCTGTGCAGTGGTCAAAAGGGCACGGTGGAGATCATACTACTCTTCTCATAACCTCCCTTACTTGAGTACCAGGAAGAGGGTGGAAGCGGCTTCCACCGAAGAGGGGGTATATGAGAGGAGCAATGAACTCTCTATTGGCCTCATATTTAACTTGCTTTAAGGCTTCTAACTCAACAATCTTTATAGCCTTAATGATTTTCTTTTTGACTCTACGTAAGTTGTTCTTCTACAGTCGCGTTGCTGCGCAATGAGAAGGTAAGTTTTCCAGCCATTTAAGTATGCTTGATTTCTCAGAGTTAAGGAATGGTGACTTGAATTAGCTGGTTTTGAAATAGAATTTGAATCTTGAAATTGATTGATTTTCTTCAAATTTTGGAACTCAAAATGTTGAGTTTTCACCCAACATGAAGGTTCACAAAATTGACAAGAAAATCTCAAGGGTTGAGCTTAACTCTCTCTCACTCCATGAGCTAGCTTGGGGTGAAATGTCAAAGCTTTGATTTGAAATTGAAATTGAGATCGAATTTGTATTGAAATTGACTGGATCTTCTTCAAGTTTTGAAACTCAACATGTGAGATTTCTCTTGAACATGTAGGCTTACAATATTGACATAAAAAAAATCTGAAAGATTGGGCTTAACTCTTTCATCCCACCAATCAACTTGGGGGTGAAATGTCAAAGCCCAAATTTGCTAAAGAAATTTGAAGTTTGATTTTGAGACTGAAGGGTCTTTCGTAGAATGTGAGACTTAGCATAATTCAGATTTGTTTGAATATGCAAGTTTGCAATATTTATAGGAAGATCTTAAAGGATTTGGCTCGACTCTTTTACTCTACCAATTAACTTGGAGGCAAAATATCAAAGCCCGACTTAGATAGGGGTTTCCTCACTCACCTCTCTTTTTGACATGTATTTTTCTCTTTTATGTTGGCCACACTCACCCAAGGGAGAAATGGGTAGAGGGACCAACGAAAGAAAGATAGTCAAAACTACCGATGCAACAAAATTTTGCCATTATTAAAGATGGAAAGAGAGATTTAGTCCCACCGTGGTCGCCATTTTTTGTTGGTGGTTGAAAAGCGGGTTTTGAAAAATTTAGTCTTCTTTGGGAATTTTTGAATTAACATTAAAATTTAATTCTAAAATCAAACATCCCATCAAAAATATTATACCACCTCGGGAGGTGGAAATAAAATTTCAGGATGGGGTTCAGATTTAGAATTAAGAATTCTATCTTGAATATCGTAGCCAAATTCAAAAGAGAACTTCATATGGCCCCTAAAGGGTCAAAATAAGGTTCAGTCAAATATCGGGCTACAATAATCAAGAGGAGCGATCGTTAATTTTATATTCGAATTCATTTTAACAAAAGATATATCTCCTTGAAGGGAGAAGATATCATTTGTTAATAATCGTTCGAACATAACGATAACGATCATTAGTGATTTGATTTTTCCCAAAGATGACTAATCGAGTTTTAAAAATTAGTTTTGAAAAATTAGATGTGGGTTCTAAATCTCCTACGAGCGCAAGCCCTCGTAGTTAATTACATCGTGGGAGGCCGGAGTCCCCTACGAAAACTTTCGATTAAAATAATGGCAGAAATTTTATTTAGAGATTTCTAGGAGTGATGCCAAAGAGGTGAATTTGGATTTTGAAAAGGGATTGGAGCAAGATTGAACATTTATTTTGGAATCAAATGAGGAAGGGTAGGGGACACTTTAGGATTCTGAAACAATTCAGAAGTGCCCCGATCTAAGCTAAGTGTTGGGCTTTAAATTTTGGATTGAAAGAATATTTAATTTGAGTTGAGCATTTTATTAGAAATTTGGGATTGTATTCCCGGAGGTTGGGGTCTTATGACTCAAAAAGAAATCAGCCCCGGATCCTAACTCTAAATTTGGACACTGAAACACAGTAGTCCGAACCTAACTAATGCAGTGCAAAATCTGGACTTACCCCGGCCTGGATTGGGGAGCCAGCTAAACCACCTAAACGCTTCAAAACCATGAGTCCGGTCTTTTGATGCAGAGTGATCAGGGGCGTTATTTAAGATTGGTTTAAGAAGTTAGGGTCGACATCTAGAGCAGATTCCTAAATGACCCCTTGACTTATGTCGGGTGGAATGCTTAGACTAAAATGTAATTAAAATTTTAATTTAATAAGTTTCTAATGCGATGCATGCTGGTTAAAGTATCCAAATCTAGTATGCATGAAATTTTTTTTAAAAAAGGCTTATAAAATAGTTCTTTTTTGAAAAGACTAGACTTCCCCAGATCCAGCACCTCATCCTCATAGGTCGGATTATCTGGACTCTACCCACGGGCGGGGAAGTGTCTTATAGTAAGGAGGGAGAGAGATGCAGTAATATGCATGCGACCCCGGACGATTCCGGCTATTCCCTAGGTCGTTAAATTTCTATGTTATTTAAATCTTAAAATTTTAAATATAGGTTATGAATAGAAATATTTTTGGTCCTTAAAGAGCCTAACGAATTCCAGGCTAAAACAAAAACGACATGCAAGCGCCAAAGAACTAGAAAAAAAAATATGCAATCCTATACGCAATCAAATTAAATCACAACACACTAAATAATCAAATTAATTAAATAAATGTCCATAGGCAAATTGCCTTGCTTATTACAACCCAGATTTACATAAATTAAAAGTGGCCGGCACCACTAACAAATACCCGGATTCTAATCCTAATACAGGCGCAAGTGACTTTGAGTGGGATACTCTATGTCTTCAACTTCTCGATCTTCTCTTCCTCGAGCTCCTTGGATTCTTCGTGGCTGGATACCCAAATGGAAAAGAGAACTCTTCCCTTGAGGGGGAGGTTACTCTTTCCACTTTGGGTAGTAAAGTGACCCAAATTTTGAGTTCCAAATGGATAAGGAATATCCCCCAAAGGGGTATCCTTTCCTCTTTAGAATCCAACCTTTGGATCTATGTATCCCAAACTCAAAATGTCACTTTCACAACTCAATGCTCAAATGAATTACATAAATGTAAAAATAAAAAAATCTAGACTCGATCCTGTAAGGTTATCCTAAACATTTAAATATTAAAATACATCCCAAGCAGTTATATGTATATACGTGCAGAAAAGTAAACGCACTTGGCCACGCTCTTTTTATTTGGGGGCTAAGCAGGTGAAGCACCTGTAGCATTTATATTTATGATTTATTTAGCCCCCTTTATTGCCCTGCACGAGCGTGGCCACCTACAAAAAATCCAGTGAGCATCCAGATCGTTCCTAACCTAAGGGTAATCTAATCACCCATCACATCAATCCACAGAGTGTAGAAAAAGTAAATAAACACATCAATCAATTTCAATCACAACATGCAATGAAAACTCGAAAAACTCGGCACACAGCAGAAAAGGAAACACCGGCCTAGCCTAGATCTAGGGTTGGTTGTCCTAGCAAACCATCTAAAGTGTGTGTAGTAGGTCGTGTGGCTAGGGTAGATCCTGAATAGGGTATTTGATTGAAGTTGTTTGATGTTCTGATTAGTTGAAAGGCTTAAGGGAGATTTTAAATAAAGTTTGAGTCTTAATGGTTTAAATTTGATTTTAATATTGATTTTAATTATTTATTGAATACCACCTTTGTTGCACACCGAGGCCATGAAGTTTATTTCACCTTCCTTGGGGCTAATTTAATAGCCTCGTAGGCCTGGGTTACCCAGTGGTACCCGATATAATTAAGTGATTTGAGTTTGATTAAAGTTTGAAGATTGATTAATTTTTAATTAAACTGATTGGTTGCTGGTTTTAAAATAAAATTGATCTTTTCTGGAATTTTGAATGATTTATTGAATTTTAGAATTTTATGGATTATTTTAATTAGTTAATTAAGGGGTCCAAAGTTGACTTTTCAAATTAAAATTAATTTTGTAAGTTTCAGATTTTTAATAAATATTAGACCTTATGATGAGTTGTTAGACTATTAGTACACTCAATTTGGAGTTTTCTATGAAAAGTTATGATTTTTCGAAGTTCGAGCCTAGTTTTGAACTACGATTGACTGAAAAGTTGACTTTTTGACTTTGACCAGATTTTGGAGGTTTGACATTTTTAGAAAATACTAGACCTTAATTGGAGTTGATTGACACTAAGTTTGCTCAATTTGGATTTTTCTGTAATTAGTTATGCATTTTCAAACTTCCTTAATTATTGAATTTTTAAAATTGCTTAATTAGGAAGGTTTTGATCATTTTGTTCCAAACTCATCCCAAACTGCATGGAATCAATCCCAAAGGTCAGGAATGACCCATGGGAGTGTTTCCAAGTGTTTGGAAATTATTTTAGATTTTTAATAATTTTTACTTAATTAATATAATTAAGTATTGATTTTCATTAAAAGTCAAATTAAAGTTAAATTAGGAGTCCAGTAAAGGGGATTTTATTTTTCCTAAGTAGAGGATTAAGTTCTGGTCAATTTGAGATATTATTTGTAATTTTTGGAGTTAATTTGGATTTATTGCATTTTTTTGAATTTTCTGGATCCTTAAAAGAGTTGAAACTTTGGGTAATTAATTTTCTGACCTAATGATCTCCAAATTCAGTGAAATTTGAACCTAAGGTACATGATGTCTCTAAGTTTATTGTGTTCAAATTTCACACCTATTGGGTGTGTGTACAATCCCCTAGGAATTTTCTAAGTTTTCTACACTTTTCCTTAATTATTTTTCCTAGGTGTCTCTACTATTCAAATAGGCGTGAAATTTGGTTTGTCTAACCCTTACACATATGCAATCACACCACAAAAGTTATGCAGCCTAATTCTATAGAAAAATGGAGTTATGAATTTTCAAAGTTTTGGGTCCAAAATGGACCCATTACCTTAAAAATTCACATCATAGCAATTCAATTGATATCTGAACCTAAGAAAATTATAGTACATGCTTAAGATACCCAAATAGCTTCCACCAAAATTTGGAGCTCAATTGACCACTGGATTGTGAGAAAATCACAAAAAACCGATTTTAAAGAAATATAAATATCTCACAATCCAGTAATTAAATTAACTCAAAATTAATTTAAATAAATACTAGGGTAAATTATCTTTCCAACGAGCCCAAAAACACCTAATTTGGTGGAAAAATGAATTTACTATGAATTTTGAAAGTTATGACCATTTTTTTAAGTTTTTAAGTCCATTAATAACCGGCGCCAATCATTGGCAATGATCGGCGCCAAAACGGCAGCGGCCTGTGGCATTTTGATATGCAAAGTGCTGTTTATCAACCACCTAAACATGCCATCACTAATCCCGAGCCGTCCGATCGAGAAAGATAGAAAATCGGACGGCCGAGATCGATTAAGGCCGTTTTAGCTCAAAATGAACTAGAAAATTGAAATACTCATAACTTTCAAAATACTCGTCGAAATTTAACAAAATTTGAAACATAGGCTCATGGGAACATGAACTTTCATTGCCTAGAGTTTGGAGACCCCAAGCAATGAAATTTTTGAGCAGTTTCAAATTGAAATTTAAACTTAAAATGAGCATAACGTACAATCCAACCGTCGGATTTTTGAGATCTTGGGCTTGTTGGAAAGCTGCAGTGATCCTCTACAACTTTGACGAAGACACCAAGAGATAGATCTAGCTGGATCGAAAGTTGTGTTGGAAAACCCTCTTTCTCTCTCTAGAATGCTCTCTCCTCACTAAAATAGTGATTTGAGGCTTGGAAATGATGGGGAGAATCTTGGAAAAGCCTTGGAGATGGATGGAGAGGATGGGGAAGGCTCTAGGAAGGTTGGAGGCTGGAGGAGAGTTGAGGGAGAGTGAAGAATCAAGATTCTCTCTCTTAGGTTAGGTTTCTCCCACCTTAGCACTTGGCTTTTGGATTGGATGATCTTGATTTGTTTGGAGGGAGTTTGGATGCATGACAAGTGTCCCCTAAGCTACCTAAACCTATAGAATAGGGTTGGTGGTGAGTGTGACCTCTCTTGGTCCATGGGAAAGGGGACCACACCTTTTCCCCCATTTGGGTGAACCAAAGCTTGGCTTGGTTTAGGGAGTTGGCTTAGGGCTTCTTAAGAGAGGAAATGGGTCAATTTCTATCAGGTTTGAGCAGGTTTTGGATCAAGCCATGGATTACCAAGGTGGCTTGGTGATGTGGCCATGATTTGGCCTCTTTCCATAGGCTTAAAGGGGTTTGGAGAAGGTTTTGACCCCTCCAAATGGGTTGACCAAGTCAACCCAAGGGGAAACTTGAATTTGAAAGCTTTGGACATGTCAAGGGTGTCCAATTGAATGATTTTGAGGGATTGATTTGATTTAAAATGGGTTCAAGCATTGAAATTGACCTTAATGTGGGTTAAGGGTTGATTTGGTCAACCTTGGTTGACTTGGTCAACCAGGTCAAACCAAGACTTGAGTTTGGATCCAATGTGTTCATAATGATATTTAGGATCCATTGGGATAGGTTTTGAAGGTTATATGGGAAGGTCATGTTGAACTTTGGGGAAAAGACCAAAAATCTCTATAAAGGGCATTTTGGTCATTTTGACCCCTAGTCAACATTGGGTCAAACTGGGTCCAACAAAGTGTAGGTTATTGGTCAAAAAGTCATAACAAAGGTCATGGACATGGTCGAAAGGTTTGGAAGGCGTCCCAAGGTCAAATTGCTCTGGATGGCAAGTCTAGTGGCATAGGTTGTAAATAATTGAAGATTTTGCAGCGTTTGGGAAAAGATTAAGTTTGAGGGGCTAGGAGTGTTGGATTGAGCTCAAATTTGGAGGGTTGATCTTAGAGACATGTTTGAACAATATGCAATTGACGGATCATGATTTGGAGGTCACTTGACAGGGTTTCTAGGTGACAGAAAGTTCACCTAGAAAGGGTTTCAGGACCTAGGTCCTTGACCTTGAAGGTTTGATTTAGAATGTTGGATTTGGGTTGGATTTAAGATTTAAATGATTGACCTTGGATCATTCATATCAATGAAAATCAAATGAAAGATTGAAATTAATTGGATATGATTTGAAATTTGATTGAATGTTGATTTAAGGCTAGATTAAAGATTGAGTCGAAAGGTAGAGCTGGGTTTGATTGGGATTAAATTGAGTCTTTATTAGGACCTTTATGACAGAGGGGTGGACATCTCTCCATCATTAGGTCACTAAAAAGAAATCCAAGTGGGTCCTAGTGACCTCATATAAAAATGAGGTCAACACCGGCCTAGCTATTTTAGTTGGCGCTACTTCTAAAAAAAACCATGATTGGTTCCCAAAGTTTAGGGTTTTTAGTGAATAAAACTTTTACCCAAAACGTCTTCAAAATTTTTAGCGAAGAACCAACTGCTTTTGATGACATTCAAATCTCACAAGACACGGAGGCTAAAAACTTTTAGATAAGAGGTAAGGTAAGTTCACAGGATAGTGCAGAGATTGCAAGGCTGGATGAACTGGAAATCAATTTGGAGGGAGGAGCTGTAGATATAAACTTATTGGTAAATTTTTATGAATTATTATGTATTCTTCTATTTTATTCATATGATGAATGACTCAAATAGAATTGACACGCGTAATAATGTTGTTCTCATCCTTTTTGTTCTTTTTTAAAATTTTTGACGTTAATTTAAAAATATTTAAAAAGCAGATGAAATTTTTGCTTAGATAAACATTATCAATGATTTTTGTGGTGTCTTTCCACCTTGTGTACAAGATTGTACACAATGTGTACAATTTCGTACAAAATATGTACAATCTTTTACATTGCACTGTGTTTAGAGGTTGTGTACAAGGCTTTACACAGTGTGTACAAGCTTGTGCACACTGTGTATAGTTGTATACACTGTGTGTACAAGCCTTGTACATAATGTGTAAAGGCCTTTACATAGTGTATACAAAGTTGTTGTACATTGTGTACAAGCTTTATACACATTGTATACTCACTTTCTATGCATAAAAGATTTTTGCAAAATGTTATAAACACTTTTTGAGTGCTTCTTAGAATATTTTTTTCCATTTACCACAGGGTGTGTACAAGTGTGAGAAGGGTGCATACGAGATGTACTGCAAATATGCACATAATGCTGGCTTTAGTGTTCGATTTACCACAGGGTGTGTACAAGTGTGAGAAGGGTGCATACGAGATGTACTGCAAATATGCACATAATACTGGCTTTAGTGTTCGCAGAGAACATCATAATTACTTGCCCAATTCCATAAAGATAAGATGTAAGGACTTTATCTGTTCAAAATCTGGTTTCAACAAAAGTCCTAATTTGAATTTATAAATGAAGTATCAAAAATTAGATACCAAAATGGGTTGTCATGCTATAATAAGGTTTATAGTTGATGAAGATGGAATTCAGAAGGTGCAAAAATTTATAGAAGTCATAATCATGATTTAGGGTGATGTCCCAGAATCTAATTTAAAAGAATTATTTATTTATCCTTTAAATAAACAACATCAGAGCTATCTAATATTATCTATCATTAATAAATAATAAAATATATTCTATAATTCAAAATATTAATGTACACATCTATATTCTTTCCCAAAAATCATATACACTACTCAGGATCTATACAATCATCACATATCTATCATATCCTGAGTACAAAAGAAAAAATAAGACAAAAAGAAACAGAACTTAAAAAATCCTGACCAGCCTCATACTTCTGCTCCCTTGCCCTGACCTGAAATTATTTAAGCACATATAATGAGCTTAAAAAGCCCAATAGGTCACTAAAATCTATAACTGAATTAAAAGTACGATAAAGAAGCAATATGCATGTCAACAATCAAATCATAGTAGTTACATTTATATGATCATTGAATCAGTGCAGAAATAGTAAAATTTACATTCGATAGTAGTATAATCTATAACCATTAAAATACTATAGTACAAAAGCTAGTAAAGCAGTAAACCAGTATGAGTGTCAAATTTATAAAGCAATCGTTATATCTATAATACCAATTAGTACAGAAATTGTATAAAGTATCAAATTAAAATATCAATAAAGACTATTGAAATCAAATCAATGTAATAAACTCATATAGGAATATACACATGCTATCCAATTATTCTATATCAGTATCAAATTAGTATTTTACATGTTCAGTATGTCACATGCTTATTATACAGTGAATGAGTAGTATCAAATAGTATCAATACATATATCAATAATAATAACAATCCAGTGGCAGGAGCAGTAGAATAATGTAATAAAAGTAAATCCGTGCAGTAGCAATAATTTCATACAATAATAAGAATAATGCCTCAAAAATATGCATTTCAGTAGTCACACTCAACAAGTAAGAAGTTTTGGCTATTATAGTATTTTTTAGTATTGTATTAGTATCTAAATCGTTGGCTCAATAAATAGAGTCGTCACTCTTTGCACGTCAGCACAGTAATCATTTTCTTATAACTCCCAATTAGTATCACATAAATTAGTAGAGGATAACACCAAACTATAGTATTTGAAGAAAAGCCCGTCGGCTCACCATCCTGTACATGTCAATTAATCTCCAACCAATGGGTCAACCAACCTTTACTTATCCTTTACACACACAGTAGTATCACAGTACTATAACAATAATTTTAATCATATATCCATATTCGTTTTCAATACATGACATGACGTTGGAATGAACATGATGAATATTATAAATATAACCAATTTATAGTAGTACCTATAATAAAAAATAACCAAATATTAAAGCAAGCTGCTCGATTTTACTCAAGAAAACTTTATTTATTTTTTGAGAAAGAATTTTTACATGGTATGGGTGGCATGAGTATAGAGCATGCCTCAAGTGATTCTTCAAATTTTTCGTTAGGAGCACAGAGAATAAGGATTAGTCGACCCCTTGGGTTATTCATTTTAATACAAAAGAAAGTAGCATTCAATGCACTTGTGGGAAGTTTGAGATAATGGGTTTACTATGTTCTCATTGTATGAGAGTTTTGAGGTAGCTAGATATTATGAATATTCCTGAGAAGAACCTATTAATGCAATGCTCAATAAGAGCTATGAAAGATATATATGCTAGCCGCATGTTCATAGGTACAGAAAAGACATATGAAGCTGGTAGTTGATTATTATTTAGAAATCATATTAGCAAATTTTCATATCAAATTATCACACGAACACAAAGACTGAGGATGTAGAACAGTACATGCTGAATGCAATGAAAGACATGTCTAAAAATATCAACATGATTCTTGATTGTAAGAGAAATAATCACAAGCTTGTAAGCAATATAAAGGGTGGGATTGCAAAATTTAAAAATCCACCAAAATATAGGCCTAAAGGGATCTTTATTGCAAGACTGAAGGGATATTGAGAAAAGAAGAGAAAAACTAAGAGTAAGTTTTTTCACCCTCTTATTTGTCTAGGCTTGTATCCTATGTAGAATGATTTATATAATTTGATAATGTAAAGCCTATAATAAAAAATATAATGAAGAGTGTACATAGTGTGAACAAATCTATACATTGTATACAAGCTCAGGTACATAGTATACAAGATTATGCATATTATGTACAACATTATACACATAATGTAGAATGATCTATATAATCTGGTAATGCAAAGTTTGTAATAAAAAAATATATGAAGCTTGTACACAGTGTGTACAAATATGTACACACTATGTACAAGCTCAGGTACAGTGTGTACAAGATTGTACACACTGTTTATAACCTTGTACACACAATGTAGTATGACCTACATAATCTGGTAATACAAAACCTATAATAAAAAAAATACATGAAGCCTTTGTACACACCGTGTACAAGCTCAAGTACATTATGTGCAAGATTATAAATAGTATTTATAACCTTGTACACACAATATAATATTATCTACATAATCTGGTAATGCAAAGCCTATAATAAAAATATATGAATCTTGTACATAGTGTGTACAGGTTTGTACAAGTTTAGGTACATTATGTATAAGATTGTACACACTATTTATAATATTCTACACACAATATAGTATGATCTACATAATATGGTAATGTAAAGCCTGCAATAAAAAATATAAAGCTTATACATTATGTACAAACATGCACAAACTGTGTACAATCTCAGGTACAGTATGTACAAGCTTGAAACAATATAGAATGATCTAAATAATCTGGTAATGTAAAGCCTAAAATAAAATTTTATATGAATCTTGTACATAGTGTGTACAAATCTGTACACATTGTGTACAAGCTCAGGTACAATGTGTATAAGCTTATACACATGTTTGATTGAAAAATATATTTTGAAAAAGATTAATTATCTTTGGGAATAATTCAAAATTAATTTTTAAGTTTGAATTCTAAAATTGAACATCCATTAGTGATAATATACTATCTCGAAAGGAAGCGATAAAATCTCCTAATGGGTTCAAATTTAGAACTTCAAATATGATCCTAAATATCGTAGCTTGATTTAGAAGGGAACTACATATGATCCCAAAGGATCAAAATGAAGTTCAATCAGATATCTGGCTACGATAATCTATATAGAGTATCGTTGATTTCATATTTAAAATTATATCAATAAATGATATATCATCCCAAAGGAAGAAAATATCATTCATTGTTAATTATTTAAATATGACGATAACGATCGCCATTTTTTATTTTGATTTTTCAAAGATAATTAATTAAGGGTTTTGAAAACTTGATTTTGAAATAAGGTCTAGGTTTCTAAATCTCCTATAAGCGCAAGCCCTCGTAGTTAATTACATCATAAGAAAATAGAAATCTTCCTACGAATACTCTCGATTAAAGTAGCGATACAAATTTTATTTAAGATTTTCAAAGATTGATATCAAAGGAAGTTAAGGGTTGGAAATTTCAACAGGGAATGGTTCGAGGTTGAACACTTATTTCTAGAATCAAAGAAAGAAAGGTAGAAGGTGTCTGGAATTCTGAAACAATTCAGAAACACCTCAAACTATCCTAAGTGTTGGGCTTGAATTTAATTGAAAGAGATATTTAGTTTTCATGATCAATTTTATTAGAAAGTGGGAAATGAGATTCCCGGAAGGTTGAGGTCTTAGGATTGAACATCTGCCTCAGATCTTAAGTCTAAAATGGGTACTAAAAATCAGTGACCCGGATCCTAGCTAATGCAATACAATCCTGGACTTACCCCGACCTGGATTGGGGAGCCAGCTAAACCACCTAAATGCTTTAAAACCATGATATCCGATCTTTTATGAAAGAGTGGTTAGGGATGTTATTTAAGATTGAGTTTGAGGAGTTGGGGTCGACATCTAGAGCAGATTCCTAATTGACCCCTTAACTTATATTGGGTGAAATGTCTAAATAAAATGCAATTAAGAATTAGACTCAAATTTAATTTGTATCTAATGCAGCGCATGCTAGTTGACTCAATGAAATGCTTAAATCAATATGTAGCAGTTTTAAAATCAGGCTTAAAAATAGTGTTTATCCTAGAGATTACACAACATCCCCTTGGACAGAGCTGCATCCTAATAGGTCAGGTGGTCTGCTAGAACCCGTAGGCTGGGAGGTGCCTAACACGGTAGAGAAGATTCAATATGTATACATGAAAAACTCCCGGCGAGTCCGGGCTTACTTCTTAAAAGCGTTAGAGTTACTATCTGAGCCTAAAGTTTTTAAATTTTATTTAAGTAAAAATAGTTTATGACCGTACCCTCAAGAGCCTCCAATTGGGTTCCAGGCTAAAACAAATACGACATGCAAGATCACCAAATAAACTACTAAAAGCATATGGGTCCTTAATCACAATCAACACATCAATCAAATCAATTAAATAATTAAATCAATTAAATAAATATTCAAATTAAAAGTCCATAAGTAAGTGCCTTTTAATAATACAACTCAGGGTCTGCAGGAAAAGTAAAGTGGTCGGGTACCACTGACTACAACCCAGATTCTACTCTTAAGACTCAAGTGACTTTGAGAATGAGTCTTTTCATTCTTCACTTCTTCGTCTTCTTGTAACTCCTTGGATCGTCGGGTCCAAATATCCAAATGAAAAGAAACTCTCCCATGAAAGGGGGTTATCTTTTCTCTTTAGATATTTTAAAAGTCATCCTAATTTAGGCTTCCAAATGGAGGAGGACTCTCCCCTAAGGGATGTCCTCTCCTCTTTGGAATCTAAATAGAATGTATATACCCCATTCTTAAGTCACTTTAAATAATTTACAACTCAATTATAATTCAAATCAAATTACATCAATAGAAATTAAAAATCTAGACTCAACAACCTGCAATGTTATCCTAATAATCAATAGTTTAAAAATGACATCCCAAGCAGTTAATATATATGAAAGAGATATTTAGTTTTCATGATCAATTTTATTAGAAAGTGGGAAATGAGATTCCCGGAAGGTTGAGGTCTTAGGATTGAACATCTGCCTCAGATCCTAAGTCTAAAATGGGTACTAAAAATTAGTGACCCGGATCCTAGCTAATGCAATACAATCCTGGACTTACCCCGACCTGGATTGGGGAGCCAGCTAAACCACCTAAACGCTTTAAAACCATGATATCTGATCTTTTATGAAAGAGTGGTTAGGGATGTTATTTAAGATTGAGTTTGAGGAGTTGGGGTCGACATCTAGAGCAGATTCCTAATCGACCCCTTAACTTATGTTGGGTGAAATGTCTAAATAAAATGCAATTAAGAATTAGACTCAAATTTAATTTGTATCTAATGCAATGCATGCTAGTTGACTCGATGAAATGCTTAAATCAATATGTAGCAGTTTTAAAATCAGGCTTAAAAATAGGTTTTATCCTAGAGATTGCACAACATCCCCTTGGACAGAACTACATCCTAATAGGTCAGGTGGTCTGCTAGAACCCACAGGCTGGGAGGTGCCTAACACGGTAGAGAAGATTCAATATGTATACATAAAAAACTCCTGGCAAGTCCGGGCTTATTTCTTAAAAGCGTTAGAGTTACTATCTGAGCCTAAAGTTTTTAAATTTTGTTTAAGTAAAAATAGTTTATGACCGTACCCTCAAGAGCCTCCGATTGGGTACTAGGCTAAAACAAATACGACATGCAAGATCACCAAATAAACTACTAAAAGCATGCGGGTCCTTAATCGTAATCAATACATCAATCAAATCAATTAAATAAATATTCAAATTAAAAGTCCATAGGCAAGTGCCTTTTAATAATACAACTCAGGGTCTGCAGGAAAAGTAAAGTGGTCGGGTACCACTGACTACAACCCGGATTCTACTCTTAAGACTCAAGTGACTTTGAGAATGGGTCTTCTCATTCTTCACTTCTTCGTCTTCTTGTAACTCCTTGGATCGTCGGGTCCAAATATCTAAATGAAAAGAAACTCTCCCATGAAAGGGGGTTATCTTTTCTCTTTATATATTTTAAAAGTCATCCTAATTTAGGCTTCCAAATGGAGGAGGACTCTCCCCTAAGGGATGTCCTCTCCTCTTTGGAATCTAAATAGAATGTATATACCCCATTCTTAAGTCACTTTAAATAATTTACAACTCAATTATAATTCAAATCAAATTACATCAATAAAAATTAAAAATCTAGACTCAACAACCTACAATGCTATCCTAATAATCAACAGTTTAAAAATGACATCCCAAGCAGTTAATATATATAAAAATTAAAAAATGCTCAAATTAGCCACACTTGACCATGCTCTTTTTGATTTAAAAGGGGGATTTAAGCATTCTGGAGCACCTGTGCAATTTAATATTTATGATATTTGCCCCCTTTTATTTAATGCCCTGCATGAGCATGACCACCTGCATAAGATTGAATTAGTACAAATCGTTCCTAACCTAGGGGTAGATCTAACGTACAATCAATCACATCATAGAGTGCAGTAAATAAATAAATAATTACATCAACATCAATTACTTAAATCTAGCAACCAGTATGCAATGAAAACCACGGAAAATCCTGCACACGCAAGTAGCAGAAAAGTAAACACAGGCCTAGCCTAAGACTAGAGTTGGTTATCCTAGCAAACCACCTAAAGTATGTGAGGTTGGCTGTGTGGCTTTGATATGTCCTAGATAGGGTACTTGATTGAAGTTGTTTAAAGTTCTGGTTGGTTGAAAGGCTTGAAGAAGATTTTAATTGAAGTTTAAGTCTTAATGATTTAAAATTAATTTTAAAATTAATTTTGATTGTTTATTGGATACCACCTTTGTTGCACACCGAGGCCGTGAAGTTTATTTCACCTTCATTGGGGCTAACTTAATAGCCTCGTAGGCCTGGGTTACCTAGTGGTACCTAGTATAATTAAGTGCTTTAAGTTTAATTAAGGGTTTGAGAGTTGATAAATTTTATTCAAATTGATTGGTTGCTGGTTTTAAGTTTGAATTAATGTTTTCTGGAATTTTGAATGATTTATGGAATTTTAACATTTTCTGGATTATTTTAATTATTTAATTCAAGGGTCGAAAGTTGACTTTTTGATTTAAAGTGTTTTCTAAAAAGTTAATATTTTATTAAAATACTATACCTTAATACGATCAGTTAGACAGTAAGTACGCTGAAATTGGATTTTTCTACATTTTATTATGAAGGTTTGAAGTTTTGACTTGAATTTGAACTAGGTTTGACCAAAAGTTGACTTTTTCAAATTTGATTGATTTCTGAAAACTTAACATTTTTAATAAATATTAGACCTTAAGATGAGTTGAATGCCTTTGAGTTTGCTTAATTTGGATTTTATTTGAATTAGTTATGAATTTTTGAAGTTTTGTGTATTTATTGAATTTTCAAAATTAGTTTAATTAAGGCCCTTTTTATGATTTGAATCCAAATGACCTCCAAACTCCTTGAAATCAACTCCAAAGGTCAGGAACGACCTAAGTAGTGATCTCCAAGTGTTTGGAAGATTTTTGGAATTTTTAATTAATTAAATTAATTAAATATTAAATTTCAATTAAAGTTAAATTAAACTTAATTTTAAAGTCCAGTCAAGGGGCTTTTATTTTTCATTTATTAAGGGTTCAATTCTGGTTAGTTTGAGATATTATATGTAATTTTTTGGATTTTAATTTGATTTATTATAATTTTTGGAAGGTTTAAGGGCTTAATTAAGGGTTTAAGTTGATTAAATTAATTAAGGGGCTTAATGACTTCAAAATTCAGTGAGAAATTTTATATGGGCTGAGCATGTCATTAAGTTAAAATAGTTTGAGTTTCAAGTCTATAGGATGTGCATCCTAATTATTGGAATTTTCTAAGTTCTCTAAACAAAGTCCTTAATTATTGTCCTTAATGACACTAAATTTGATAGGTTTGAATCAAAGTTTCTAGACCCTTGACTTAACATATACATATAGGAATACACATCATTCACAATCAATTCCTAAATCTAAGAGATCCTTAAATTAAGTGAGTGTGTGTGTCCTTAAGCATATAATCATTAAAATGACTTGATTAATTAAGAGATAATCAATGAATGATTAACACAATAATTATCCATTGATTATCCATTACTCCACATTAATTCTGTTCAAATATGCTTAATCTAGGTTTAGAATTTCAAGGGATCTCTCACATACTTAAGATTTAAATACATATAATTTTAAAATAATATTTTAAAAAATATATATATTTATATGTTTGAAAGTAGAGCACTTAAAATTAATATTTTAAAATACTACTAAAATATTTTCAAAATTAAATAATTTTAAAATATATTGAGAGATCAACTGATTTTTAAAGTTATTTGAAAATATATATATATTTTTAAAATACTTAGTTTAATATTTAATTAAGTATTAGTTAAACATTAAAATATTTGAATAGTTAATATTAATCAAATTAAATTAAGGTTTTAAACTTTGAAATTAATTTTAAATTAAAATAATTAAATTTTTGAAAATTTTAATGTATTATATTAATTTTTATGATCTAAATTAGATTTCTTTTGAATTTTTGAAGTTTAAAACAATTAAAATATTTAAATTAAATTAAAATCAATTAATATTTAAAATAAGTATTAAATCAAATTAAATTGGTTCTTAAATGTCCCTGAAAATTTAATACTATCTAATGTGATTTTAATTAAAATTACTTAAATTTAATTTAATCAAATATCAATTAAATATTTAAATATTTGGTTAATTAAAATTTGAAATATCAAGAATATTTTTAATTAATTTTAAATTAAAATTGAATACCTTAAAATAATTATTTGATTACTTAAAATGTTTTGATAATTTTTTTTTTAATTTTGAAAAATATTAAACATAATATCTATTTAAATATGGATTTAATGTTTAAATCATTAATTAAATGATTAAAAAAATAATATATATATATATATATATATTAATCCTTTAATATATTTCTGAAATTAATCTTTAATTTAAATATATATATATATATATATATATATATATAAAGTAATATTTAATTGCATATTAATTAAAAAAAGTTTGAAGAAAATTATGTTTAAAATTAATTAAAAAAACTAATTAATTTTTATTCTGTCTTCTAGCGGCGGCAACAGCTGAAATGCCACGTGGCGGCACGTAGTTAGCTAATCCAAAATTCGGCGGCGGCGGGCAATCATTGGTAATGATTGCGCCATCACCCAATCATTAACCGCTGATTGGAAAATGCGTGGGTCCCACGCGTTTTCACTTATCCGCGTCAGAGAGGATCGCTCGCCGCTGGATCATCCGCGGTTGGAACCTACGGCTCTGATTGAGCCAGACGACCAGCTGGAGCACGGGATCAATCCAGTGGTCAAATGAACCGCGGGATGTTGCGATCTGAGCCGTTGATCAAAAGATCAACTACCCAGAAATCATCCCCCCATGCAAGCTGCAGCGGATGCCCTAGGATTAGTTTTTTAAATCATTTTCTTAAAATAATTGATCAAAGTGTTTGAAAATTTAAAACTAGATTAAAATAATGAACAGAATTTGTGTGGACGTAGTTTGAGTGTTTGAAAAGCGCTGTTTAAAAAGCTATTTAGCCCTAAGTATGTAAGCTAGGGTTTAAAAGTTTGAGAGATCTAACCATTGGATTTTGGCTTTTAAGGTATCTCTGAATTTGTAGTCTGTCCACGATTAAATTTGTAGAAGACTCCACCTTCTGAAAAGCCCTCGATCAATGTAGATCTGAGTTGGACGTTGCTTTGGCTCGGTTGGCCAGCAAGCTCGCCGGCGGCAGCCTTTAACCGCCGGATTCTAGCTTGGGAAATATAGAAGAGATTAAGAGGAGCTCGAAGAAGCTAAGTCTCGGGTATGGAGTTGCTTGAGAGGTGAGAGAGGGTTAGATCAAGAATGAGAGTTGATTTAGGTCTTTTTACTCAATTCAAAAGCCCTGGCTCAATATGGACGGCTGAGATTGTCTTGGGAGGATTCTAGATGACTGTCATCTGTCCCTAGGCAGTTAGAATGCCAGGGAATAAAAGGACATAGTACCATACCACATGGAAATGTCCCTTGAACCCCATTTGCACATGGGAAAGATCAAGGCCTTTTGATTTTGATCTAAGGGCTGGGATATGCCTTAAGAAGACTCTAGAAAGAGTATAGGTGGCTGGAGGGATTTAAATTAAAATGGAAAGGAGTTAAGAGGGACATTTTGACCATTTAATGGTCATTTGACTAGTCATTGATTGGTTTGACCAGTCAATGGTCAATTGAAGTTGAGGTGGCATGTAAGAGGACCTGATGAGCTTGTTTGGAGAGAGTATGAAGTCATGGAGTTGAGGTTAAAAGGAACATATGGGATTTTGAATGGGTTTGACCAAGTCAAAATGGATTGACTTGGTCAAGTTAACCATGGCTTGACTCCAAATGAGCTAAGGGATATTCAAGACGTCGAATGAAAGGGTTTTGAAGAATCCTAAGTAATAGGATTGAATTTGAAATGTGTGAACATGTTAGGATGTAGGGTTTGACTATGAATTAAAGTTTGACCACGTCGAACCGAGTGTGATTTGACTCATGGTGAGGTTGAGAGTATCCAAGTCATACACTTGGATGATTTTGAATGTTTGGAAGACTTGATTGGATTAAAATTGAACATGAGTCCTCATATTAATTTGAGTTGACCAGACTTGGATTTTGTTGACCAGATCAACTGATGATTGGGTCAAAGGTCCAATCAAATTTAAATCACCAAAGGAAATATCCAAAGGAGTTTGAATGAAGTTTGAATGGATCTGGGGTGTGATAGAGTGTTAATAAGCTTAAAGGCTTGAAATAGTCAACCTAAGTTGACTTAGTCAAATAGGTTGACCCAAGACTAGGATTTAGACTGGACAAGTTTGGTTGGATACCTGGAGTCTAGCAGAAGTGGTTCTAGGGTTTAAATAGGTCATTTGGGTCAAATGGACCTATTGGGCACTTAAATGGCCTAATAGGTCAACTGTGTTGACTTGGTCAACCAGGTTGACCCAGGGTCAGGGATTGGGTCCAACCAGTTCAGAATGATATTCTGAGTCTACTGGCGGTGGTCTCAAAGTTTGGGAAAGTTATTTAGTCAAAATGACCTATTTGGGCCCTTAATGGGCCTTTAGGTCAACCCCGGTTGACTTGGTCAACCAGGTGGGTCCAGGGTCTGGAAATGGGCTCAACATATTTGAAATGACATTTTGAGACCAATGGAGGTTGTCCCAAGTTCTGAGGAGGTCATTTGGTCAAAATGACCTATTTTGACCCTAAAGGGCCTGATTGGTCAACCAGATTGACCCAGGGGCTAGTTTTGGGTTCAACAGATTTGGTTTGATGATTGAAACTTGCTGGAGGTGGTTGCATTTGATTTGGAGCTCATTTGGTTCAAATGACCATTTAGATCCCATAGGGGTATTTTGGTCATTTTGACCCCTGGTCAACTGGGGGTCGAATTGAGTCCAACAAAATGTAGTTTATTGATCAATGAGTCATAATCAAGGGTCTGGAAGTGATTTGGAGCTTTGGAGAAGGCTCCAAGGTCAGGATCCACTGAGTGGCAGGTCTAGTGGCATAGACTGTAAATATTTAAAGGTTTTATAGCCTTTGGATTTCAATTCAGTTTCTGGGGTTAGAGACCTCAAAATGAGCTCAAATTTGGAGGGTTGCCTCTAGAGATGTATCACATCAGTGTGGAACTAACAGATCCTAAATCAGAGGTCATTTGATAGGGTTTTGAATTGTTCAAAGATTCACTCGAAAAGGCTTTCAGGACTTAGACCTTTGGCCTTGGAATTTGATCTGGATTTCTGGTTTTGAGCTGGATTTTGATTTTAAATGATAGGGTTTGAACTATCTAAATCATTTACAATCATTTAAGTGATTTTAGATGATTAGATAGGATTAAAGTCAGCTCAGAGGCTGTGACAGCTAAATCTAGGTTGTTTAAAGGTCAGGATTGGTCAGGGATTTGAATGGACTTGAACTCTGGATTGATTTGAGTCTTGAATAGATTGATTTAAAGTCTGGGTTGGTCTGGAGTTTGAATAGATTTGAGATCTGGATAGATCTAAGATCTAGGAGAATCCTAAGACCTAAATTGATTTAGGAAAATCCTAGGGTCCAGAGTAGATCCTAAGGACTGAAGTCTAGGAAGATCCTAGAGCCTAGGAAACCATAATATCTGGGATCTAGAAGAGTCTTAGGATCTAGAATAGATCCTAAAGTCTAGATACTAGGAGGATCCTAAGGTCTAGAATAATCCTAAGATCTAAAATCTAGGGAAATTCTAGAGTCTAAATTGATCTTAAATTATGTTGATCTTGGGTCAGGATTGATTTGAATCTGGATTGATCTTAAAGTCTGGATCGACCTAGGATTAGATTGATCCTAGGGTTAGGATTGATCCTAAGGATTGGGAAGATCCTAAGGTCTGGATTGGTTTTACTGACCTCATATAAAAATGAGGTCAACAACACACTATTTACAATCTTATACACATAATGTGGAATGATCTACATAATCTGATAATGTAAAGCCTCTAATAAAAAATATGAAGCCTATACATAATATGTACAAACATGTACACATTATGCATGTACACTGTGTGTATAAACCTGTACACACTGTGTATAAGCTCATGTACAGTGTGTAGAAGATTGTACACAGGAGCGGATCCAACCTTAATTTTCACGGGGGGAAACTTATAAGTAAAAGTATAGAGTATTTTTTTCATAAATATCTTTACAATTAAAATTTGTTCCGAGGGCGTTGCCTCTCGACCCCTATTTATTTATCGTTGTAAGCTTCGCAGATATGTTGGGGGGTCCAAGGGGGCAGCGCCCCTTGGCGGGGTTCGACCTGTAAGGATATTGTTGGATTCTCTTTAATATTTCTCTTTATATTTGGTTTATCGTTCTCTAATAATAACATATATACACAATGTGTTTAATTATGTTGGGGCAATTGCCTAAAGAGCATAGTATTTTAAAAGTTTTAGGGGGGACAATTGCCTAAAAACCCTTCTAATAAAGACTAAAAAATATATGGAGGAGGATAAATTACCTAAAGAATCATATAATAAAGATTTTTTTTTTATTTTTTTCAGGGGGCAATTGCCCTCCTTGGCCTTAGGGTGAATCCGCCCATGATTGTACATATTATACTTTTTTATAACATTATACACAGTGTGTACAATGTTGTACACAGTGTGTACAATGTTGTACACACTGTATAGAAGCCTATAACATATGCTTGTTACACACTTTGCACTTGCTAGTACACTATTTTTTATAAGCTAACATTTTGTTTAAGTTTGTACACAGATATTAATAGCATGATTTTTTATAATAGATATGAAACTTATGGATGAGAAAGTTATAGAGGAAATTATAACAGAAAACTATTCCACTTCACTTTCTTATCAAGTGGCAACTGCAAGGTCCACGCAGTTAAGCCCCAAATAAAGGTAAACTTTTTTTTTTCCAAATTTCACAACAAATCAAAGTCTTTTATTGTTTGCGCATCTGAATTTTTTCCCTTAATATGTCACTTGTTGCGGACTCAAATATACGCGACGATAGAATTTAAACTTCCGTCTCAGCGTTGTACGTATATCCAGCACACAAACAGAAGAATAAAAGAACACCAGGATTTTTACGTGGAAAGCCCTGGAAAAGGGAAAAACCACGGGGCCACGCCCAGTTGGAAAAGTTCCACTAGTGTTGTTTGAAATACACAAGGCTGGTTCGTCTTTTAAATTCAGGACGATCAGATTACAATGAGTGTCAGTTACAAGGGCAAGCAGAGTTCTGACGCCACTCGGGTGTTGGGCAGAATTCCGGCGTCACTTGGAAAGAAATCCGGCGTCACTCGGGCGTCGGGTAGAATTCCGGCGTCGGGCAAAATTCTAATGTTCCTCCCGTGTCTGGCAAAGCTCCGGCGTCCCTCGGGCGCCTGGTCGTGCTTCGGAGGTGTTCCGGCGGAGTTCCGGCGGAGTTCCGGCGGTGGTCGAGGAGGAGCTGTTCCCTTCTAAGCTTCTCTTCTCTTCTTGGCTTGGGTCCCCTCTTAAGAGAAATGAGGGGCTATTTATAGTTTTTCTGGAGTGGCATTGCCCGTAAATATGTGAGGGATCAGGGGCAAATACGGAGTGATCCGGATGAACGGTCGATATTGAATCCTTTGATCGTGAACCGTTTATCAAGGATTTGAAGGTCTTAATGATATCAGAATTCTATGATCTTGGGCTCGTTGGATTTGTCTCGTCGAAACGCTCGATTCAACTATAAGCTCGTCAAAATCAGAGATCGTTTAGTAACTCAAATAGCTCTTTGATGCTTCCAACAGCGCTTCGGGTACTTGATTTGGACTCACTTGGGCTCGGATTGAGTCGAATTTGGTGTCGTTGGATTTGTATTTCCGAGACGCTCAGTTCGACTATAAGTTTGCTGAAATCGGAGTTTAAATGGTCTCCGAAATAATTTTTGAAGTTTCCAACTTGAGTTTTTCCTCGAGATTCGTGCCTGATCAAGATGATTTTTTGGCGATATATCAGTTGCCCCCCTATTTTCGGACGTCGAAGCTCCACGAGTCCGAAAATACTTGTTCCGGTATTTTACATTGGCCGAATCACAAAAAATTACGTTCCAAAAATTAAATGTTTGCTTGAATCCAACCATAGAGGCCCCGTTGAGCTCCGAAAGTGTCAAAATTGAGTCCGGAACGTCGGAAAACGTGTCCGAGGACTGCAAAAAAGTCAAATTTGGACCGTCCGGGCCCGAAATCGGAGCCCCGGAACGCGTAGGCGGCCGAACCGGCCGGCCGGCCGCCGGCAGCCGCCGCCGGCGGCGGCAACCGCGCCAACCGGCACGTCCGCACGCGGAACCGCGCGGGCGCGATTTATTTAAAAAAAAAAAATTTTTTTTTTAAGATGTGGGGCCCACATGGGATTAAAAAATCCCAAAAAATTCGAAAAAATCCCAAAAAATTACGAAAAAATTTCGAAAAATTCAGAAAAATTCAGAATTTCTTCTAGAAGCCCTCTCCCTCCAATTTTTAAATATTTTCCCCCCTTTTTCTTCAATAACTCCCTCTCTTTTTATCCTATAAATACACGCCTTGGGGTAGGGGTCAAAATGCTCCTTTCTTCCTTCTCTCCTGGCCTTCTAGCTTTTGGCATTCTGAGGCTTTCCGCCGTTTTTAAGTAGGTGACTTTCCCTACTTGATTCGGCCCCCCTCCTTTTGCGCAGAAGTTAGCGGCTTTCCCCCTTCCTCCCTCCGTTTTTCCTCCCTTTTTCTTCCTACTTCGGAGGCTTTCCGCAGTCTTTCGTAGGTGATTTTCCCTACTTAGATTTGCGCCCCTCTTTAGTAAAGGAAGCAAAATGGGTGATCCTGCCTCCTCAAAAATTCCTTCAGAAGACCGTCCTGCGCAACGATCTGAAGTTCCAAAGAGGACCCAAAAGGCTTCGAAGGCTGACGATGTGATTTCTACTGTCACTGAGGACTCTTTCATCTCATTTAGGAAAAAATTTCATTTTCTTAATGATTTGGTGATGAAGGTGCCGGCCAGAACTTATCGTGCTTGCTTCCCTCCCCCCGGATATGTGACAGTGTATGAATTTAGTCTGCGAGCGGGACTACGATTTCCTCCTTCTTTCGAACTGATCGACATTCTGACGATTTGTGGGGTATGCTTGTCCCAATTTTCCTACAGAGCAATGTCGATCGTGATGGGCCTGATCGTGCTTTTCAGAGACCGTGGAGTGGTACTTTCCTCAGAGTGCCTTTCTCGGATGGGGCGTCTCTTTAGCGATGCGCAGGGACGCATTTCATTCAGGTCCAAGTGGTTGGACATCCGCACTCGAGACCCCTCGAAAGGTTGGATCAGCAACTTCTTTTATGTGCAGAATGATTGGGGTCTTCAGGAGAAGTGGGGGAAGTTGAAAGAGCTACATGTCCCCCTTCACATCGGAGCAGAAGATTTGCTGAGGATACTCAAACTCCTTGATTTAGATGCTCTACACTACGAGGTGCGTTACTTGAGTAGATATGTAGATGAGGAGTACTTGTTCAAGGTCGGGTTATCTACTCAAGCAGGGAGATCACATGCTCAAATGTTGAAGAAGTCTGCTAGAGTTCCAGAAGTGGTTCCCCAAAAGAACCACTCCAAGCGACCAGGGAGCGAGGAAGGTTTGCAGGCATCGAGGAAGAAGAGGGAAGATGAAGTTTTGACAGTTGTTAGCAAAGGTCCTCGAGCTTCTCCATCCAAGTCATATATTCCAGAAGAGGTGTTGAACCATCAGTGCATCGGCCGCCGACGGGCTGAGGAGTTGGTGAGTTCTCTTCTACTTCTTCTCCTTTTTACATTTCTTAAGGAATATATTTCTGATATTTTTTCTTGTCTCAGTATTCTGATTTCAAGCTTGAGATGACCAAGACTCTGAACGATTGGAACAAAGAGTTTGTGAAGGTTAAATACCTTCAGGGAGAGTATAAGAAGAAATATGACAGTAAAGTGAAGGAGATGAAGGTGGTGGAGGATCAGCTTGAGGGGTGTAGAACAGAGTTGGCGAACAAGATCACTTCAGTCTCTTCTCAGAATGAACAGATGGATCGTCTGCATATAGAGTTGGTGGAGGCACAAGCGACGATCAAGCAGCAGGAAAAAGCTCAGCAGGTCCTTGAGGCTGAGAATGAGAGGCTTCAGAGTGTACTGTCTGAGAAGGAGGCCCAACAGTCGCCGTCAGCAGTTATTGAAGAGTTCAAGAAATCTTATGCTTTCAAGATCATTATTGAGGACCACATTCAGGAGGCTCGCAGTCATATTTATGACGTGGAGGTGAAGGCCTTGGAGGCAGAGTGCGCAGAGGATGGCTTCATCAGGGGCTTCATGAAGGGTGTTCGGACAGTACATCGCAAGACTGGAGCAGAGATCGAGGGACTGACTCCCAGCCAGGCTTCTGGTGATGCTTCTTCAGACTCTGGTGGTCAAGAGCTGGAGAGTGAGTTGCAGCGAGCTTTTGCCTTGGAGGAGGACGAGGATGATGTTGAGATTCTATAGGGTGTCTTTGACGTAGTTTTGTATCTCTTTGCTTCCTTTCTAGTGATTGTATATATGCTCGATGTTGATGTTTCTATTTGGTGTACTTGATGTTCAGTGATATATAAAGATGTTGTTGATATTCTTTTCTCACATGCAAATGAAATTCACTTAGTTTTACTTCAGTTTGGATTTTAGTGAGCTCTCTTTTGACTTGAACAAATGTGAGGCATTCCTTTCTTTAAAGATTTTGACCTATCCGGGGTTATTAGTGAAAGCATTTTCTTGATACCCTTAACCTGTCTAGAAAAAGGTCAGATTAACTCCCTTTGGGGATTGATCACCAAATGATTTTGATATTCAAGATATCCTCCTAGGATTCTTGACCTATCCGAGGTTGTCAGTCAAAGCCTTTGCTTGATGACATTAACCTGTGCGGAAGAGGTCGAATCAAATCTCCCTGGGATTGATCATTCAGTGATTGAGATACAATATAGATTGTGTTTTTCTCGAATCACAGAAAAAGAGTTTGGAGAGAAGAAACATTAGCACGACAAAGTAAATATCATATTGCTTCGTAATATGAAATAGCAGTTCCCTAGAATAACTTAGGGATACAAGAAAAAATTTCTTCGATAATCAACACATAAGGGACGTATGAAAAACTTTATAACATGACTACAGGAGAAGATAAAATATAAGACAAACATAACACATAGACAGATAGCAGTATCAACTCCTACTGATAATATTTACGAAGATTGCCCACGTTCTAAGTTCGGGGAAGCATTTTTCCACCAGTATCCTTCAATTTGAAGGTTCCAGGCTTGACCATAGCCGCTACCAAATAAGGACCCTTCCAGAGGGGGGAGAGCTTATTTCGCTGAGGGCCTTTTCCAGCGGCTTCAATGCTTCATAGTACTAAGTCCCCAATAGTGATAGGGTGAGGTTTCACCCTTCGATTGTAGTGACGGGTAACTCTTTGGTGGTATGCAGCGGTTCTGAGTGAGGCTTCATCTCTTACTTCTGGGAGGAGATCCAAATTTGCTCTAAGCTTTTCCTCGTTACTTTTGAGGTCGAAAGTCTGAACTCTGTGGCTAGGAACTCCTATATCAACCGGTATGACTGCTTCTGTACCAAAGCAAAGGTTATATGGGGTTTTCCCCTGTAGGAGTTCTAGCGGTGGTCCGATAAGCCCAGAGGACATTGGGGAGTTCTTCGGCCCATTGCCCCCCAGCCTTCCCTAGGCGTGTCTTCAGCCCTTTCAGGATTGTTCGGTTTGTAACCTCTGTTTGCCCATTAGTTTGAGGATGGGCAACAGCTGTGTGAATGAGCTGAATATGAAAATCCCTACAAAAAGATGTGAAGATCTTCCCGGTGAACTGTGTCCCGTTATCAGTGACGATTTTTGTGGGAATGCCAAAGCGACATATTATGTTCTTCCATAATAATTACTTGGCATTTGCTTCAGTAATCTTCGCCAAAGGTTCTGCCTCCACCCATTTGGTGAAGTAATCTACAGCCAAAATAATGAATTTTCGCTGTCCAGTCGCTATAGGAAAAGGTCCCATTATATCAATTCCCCATTGGGCAAAAGGCCAGGGGCTTTGAAGGGATGCAAGCTCCAGAGCGGGTGTATGAGTGAGGTTAAAATGCAGTTGACAGTTTTCGCACTTTCGTGTGAATTCAAGTGCATCCTATTTCATTGTAGGCCAATAGAATCCCTATCTCATGATCTTGTGAGCTAACGCTCTTCCTCCCAGATGTTCTCCACATACTCCTGAATGAACTTCTCGAAGCGCGTAATCAGCTTCTGATGGTGGGAGACACTTGAGGTATGACCCAATGAAGGAGCGCTTATACAACTCGTTGCTGATAATGGTGAAATTTGCAGCTTGTCTCCGAAGTCGTATTGCAGCTATAGGATCTTCAGGTAGCACCCCATCTTTCAGAAAAGACAAGATGGGTTCGATCCAAGACATCTCTCTTGGCTCATCGATTGACTGTATGACCCATGGACCCTGAATGCTTGGAAAGTGGATTTCCTCGATACATCTTCTCTTATAGATGTCCCCCGTTGTTGATGTAGCAAGTTTAGAAAGAGCGTCTGCTCTTGCATTTTATTCTCGGAGGATATGTATGATTTGATGCTCCCCTATACGGGCTAAGAGTAGCTTCACAATGCTACAATATTGAGCCAATTGTGGGTTGTGAATATCAAAATCCCCCTCCACCTGAGAGGTGACTAGTTGGGAATTAGTGTGGGCTATTAGGTTCTGGACTTCACAGTCAATTGCTAGTCTCAACCCAGCAACAAGGGCCTCATATTCTGCTATGTTGTTGGTTGCCGGGAACTTGAGTCGAAGCCCGTACTCAAGGGTAACCTTCTATGGAGAGATTAATAAAATTCCAGCCCCAGCCCCAGAACTCCATGATGCTCCATCTACGTACAACGTCCAGCATGGAGAAGAAGGTGAAGCACTCGGTTGTACATCAGATACCGGAACGGTGCATTCAACTACGAAATCTGCTAGTGCTTGAGATTTAATATCAGGTCTAGGCAAGTAGTGGATATCAAATTCTCCCAGTTCTACAGACCACTTAACAAGCCTGCCTGATGCTTCTGGCTTCTGCAGAATGCTTTTTAGCGGCAGATTCGTGTAAACTCCAATTGAATGGGCTTGAAAGTAAGGGCGTAGTTTTCTGGCGGAATAAACTAACGCCAATGCTATCTTATCTGCCAAAGGATAACGTCCCTTTACTTCAGATAAAATCTTACTAACATAGTAGATAGGATGTTGTATAGCATTTTCTTCTCGGACCAGAACCGAACTAATGGCTTGGATAGATACAGCCATATACAAATACAATCTCTCTCCTGGTATTGGTTTAGAAAGTAGTGGCGGGGATGCCAAATACTTTCGCAATTGCTCAAAGGCTTCTTGACATTCATCTGTCCATTGAAACCCGGAGCTACGAGCGCCTCTAAGTATCTTGAAGAAGGGCAGATATTTGTCTCCTGAACGTGCCAGGAAACAAGATAGTGCCGCAATTCTCCCATTCAGCCTTTGGACCTCCTTGATGTTTTTTGGTGGCACCATGTCCCTTAGTGCCTTGATCTTCTCCGGATTGGCTTTGATTCCTCTATGGGTTACCATAAACCCTAAAAACTTTCCAGAAGCGACTCCAAAAGCACATTTAGCGGGGTTGAGTCACATATTGTAACGCCTTAATAAGTGAAAATATTGTTTCAGGTCAGAAATATGTTGGGTTTTTTCCAGACTTTTTACCAACATATCGTCTACGTACACCTCCATAGTACGTCCAATAAGGCTTTTGAAAACCTTATTCATGAGGCGCTGATAAGTTGCTCCAGCATTTTTGAGTCCGAAGGGCATCACCCAGTAGCAGTACAATCCTTTGCCTGTTTGAAAAGCTATTGCTTCTTCATCAGTATGATTCATCTTTATTTGATTGTAGCCGGAGTATGCATCCATAAAGCTTAACATCTGATGACCGGAAGTGGTATCAACTAACTGGTCAATGCGAGGGAGCGAAAAACTATCTTTCGGGCAAGCTTTGTTGAGATCAGTGTAATCTATACACATTCTCCAGGCTCCACTCCCCTTCCGTACCATGATAACATTTGCTAACCAAGTAGGATAGTGCACCTCTCGTATGAATCTGGCTTCCAAAAGTTTATCAACTTCTTGTTCAATTGCTTACTGGCGATCTGGTGCAAAGTTTCGCTTCTTCTAGATAATCGGTTTGCACGTTGGATTGACTTTGAGAGAGTGAACGATCACTTCGGGGTCAATTCCAGGCATATCTGCTGGACTCCATGCAAAAATATCTTGATTTTCTCGTAGAGAAGCTGTAAAGTTTTTCTTCTCATCATCTGAGAGCAGTGATCCAATTCGCACTGTCTTTGAAGGATGCTCTTCAGATATAGATACAGTAATAAGGTCTTCCACAGGGGAAGCTCTCTGAGGAATATCTTCGCTCCGCAGATCAAAGTCCTCGATGCTCAGGGTAATCGTTGGACGAGACTTGATCTGCCTAAGATAGCAGGTTTGCGCTATTTGCTGATCTCCACATACTACACCGACTCCTGATAGGGTATGGAACTTCAGCTTGAGGTGAGGAATGGATACGATGATCCCAAAAATTGCCTGGAGCGGCCTCCCGAAGATGGCGTTATAAGCTGATTCTGACTTTACCACGATGAATTGAATGGAGTGTGTAGTCTGTCGAGGAAATTCTCCAAGGACTACCGAGAGACTGATTATTCCTTCTACTTGTACAGGTCGATTATCAAATCCATATAAAGGACCTGCAGCAGGTTGAAGTTTTTCTCTTGAGAGACCCATGTTGAGAAAAGTAGAGTAGAACAGGACATCTATGGAGCTTCCGTTGTCCACAAGAATTCTTTTGACCTTGTAACACGGGTCACCAATGCCTGCGTTTATGACAAGCGGATCTTGATGGGGGATTTTCACTCCTTCCAGGTCGGAATCATCAAATGTGATGGAGTGATCAATACGAGCCTTTTTTGGAGTCGGGTTTTCTTCCACAGTCAAAAAGACTTGGTCGGATAGTAAGGGGCCTCCTGCGATTGTTTTAATTTCGCCCACCATTATCCGGTTATTCACTGGCTGCCTTTGTGATTGATTCTGCCCCCCAGTGGGTTGAGCTTCTTCTCGGGTAGGTGGATTCCCAATAAATTGTCGAAGATAGCCCTGACAGATGAGTCTTTCAATCTCCTCCTTAAGTTGCCTACAGGACTTAGTAGTGTGGCCACAACTACGATGAAAGTGGCAGTACTGATCTTGGTTTCCTGTATTCTGCTTTAAAGGATGCGGCCACTTCACTTTGTCCTGATCTTGAATCGCCATCAACACATTTGCTCGAGAGGTGTTGAGTGGAGTGTACTCCTTCTCCTGTCGGGGTTCTCATCGTGGCAATGGGGGTCTAGGAGGTAGATTGCTCTTCCCTTGCTTTTTCCGTTGTGATGATGGATTATCCATCTCAGGTGCTCCCTTGTGCTTCATAGTGGATTGCTCGAACTGTTTTTGTGAGCGTTTATTGCCTTATCTGTTGATATCTGTGCTTCCACATGATGGATCAGATCGGCATATGAATGAACAGTATCACGCATGAGTGCCGAATAGAAGGGGCAAGGACGAAGTCCTCCAAGAAAGACCCCTCTGAGCAATTCTGGGTCTACTCCTGGGATTTGTCGAGCCTCGATAGAAAATCATCGAAAGTACTCTTTCAACGATTCTCCCTCGCTTTGACGAATCCCGGAAAGGTGAGAAGAATCCTTAGTAATTCTTCGGTTGGCTACGAACTGCTCGACAAACACCTTGGCCAATTTAACAAATGTGGGGATCATTCCGGCTGGAAGTGAATAGTACCATATTCGAGATTGTCCTTTAAGAGTAGCAGGGAAAACCTGGCAAAGGAGTGCATCTGAAGCTCATTGAATATGCATGATGGTCCTGTAATGGTCGATGTGCTCGTACGGGTCGGATGTCCCATCGTATGATTCAATGCTTGGTAGCTTAAAGCCAGTCGGAATAGGGTGTTGAAGAATGGCTTCTGCCAGGTGTGACGACTCCTGGATGTCCCACTGGCGAAGAGGCTGCCTTACGCCCCCTGTAGGAAACTCCTCCCGGACCAATCGTCGCAGTTCGTGGCGTAGGGCATTGCGAGGGAGCTCAGCAATGTGAGGTTGGGCTAGCTCCTCAGAGAGGTTTTGAGGATGGCGAGATTGCGGACCTGTGTGTGGAGGATGGGTAGAACTTGCTGTATCAGCCAGCTCGTTCTCTTGATGTGACCACGGACGCCTCCTGGGTGGAGGAAGAGGAATCTCAGCTTGAAGATGTTCAATTTGAACAGCTTCAACACGTGGTGGATCTCGAGGGAGAAGAACCTCCTCCTGAGGTGCTAGAGTCGGCTGTCGAGTCTCTCGCAAGAGTTGTAGGATCTCATTTTGAGATTCTTCCATCTTTTGAATTCTCTCTTCTAAGGAGGGTCCCGAGGTCCCTTCTCGAGGTGCGTTTTGCCCCCCGGGGTATAAAGAGGCAGATATCGGGCGTCTATGATTCATAGACTGATTTCTGGATTGATGAGAATGAGAGCGGGAGGCTCCTATGAGGCGACTGCTACGCCTGTTGACCATCGTAGCAATACTTGAAGTTGTGGGATAAGTTTCCCACAGACGGCGCCAAACTGTTGCGGACTCAAATATACGCGACGATAGAATTTAAACTTCCATCTCAGCGTTGTACGTATATCCAGCACACAAATAGAAGAATAAAAGAACACCAGGATTTTTACGTGGAAAGCCCTGGAAAAGGGAAAAACCACGGGGTCACGCCCAGTTGGAAAAGTTCTACTAGTGTTGTTTGAAATACACAAGGCTGGTTCGTCTTTTAAATTCAGGACGATCAGATTACAATGAGTGTCAGTTACAAGGGCAAGCAGAGTTCCGATGCCACTCGGGTGTCGGGCAGAATTCCGGCGTCACTTGGAAAGAAATCCGGCGTCACTCGGGCGTCGGGTAGAATTCCGGCGTCGGGCAAAATTCCAATGTTCCTCTCGTGTCCGGCAAAGCTCCGGCGTCCCTCGGGCGCCTGATCGTGCTTCGGAGGTGTTCCGGCGGAGTTCCGACGGTGGTCGAGGAGGAGCTGTTCCCTCCTAAGCTTCTCTTCTCTTCTTCTTCTCTTCTTGGCTTGGGTCCCCTCTTAAGAGAAATGAGGGGCTATTTATAGTTTTTCTGGAGTGGCATAGCCCGTAAATATGTGAGGGATCAGGGGCAAATACGGAGTGATCCAGATGAACGGCCGATATTGAATCCTTTGATCGTGAACCGTTTATCAAGGATTTGAAGGTCTTAATGATATTAGAATTCTACGATCTTGGGCTCGTTGGATTTGTCTCGTCGAGACGCTCGATTCGACTATAAGCTCGTCAAAATCGGAGACCGTTTGGTAACTCAAATAGCTGTTTGATGCTTCCAACAGCTCTTCGGGTACTTGATTTGGACTCACTTGGGCTTGGATTGAGTCGAATTTGGTGTCGTTGGATTCGTATTCCCGAGACGCTCAGTTCGACTATAAGTTTGCTGAAATCGGAGTTTAAATGGTCTCCGAAATAATTTTTGAAGTTTCCAACTTGAGTTTTTCCTCGAGATTCATGCCCGATCAAGATAATTTTTTGGCGATATATCATCACTGAAGAAAAACTATTCATATGTTGGCCCCACATAGTAGAAAAAGATTTGATGGTATTGTTATTGTGCTACCAAATACTTCAATATCTTTACAAAGTATTTTTTTTTCTTATTTACTAGTAAAGACAAACACTTCATCCTACTCGTTTTATTTTTTTAATTTCCAAACTCATTCATATATATAATTAAAATTCAACTGAATCGATCGAACTAAACAAGTTAGATAATTTGATTTATTTGATTTTAATTCAAAATTAATTGGTTCAGATAAAAATCGCTCAAATCAATCAAATGCGTACCCATGATTAATAATTTGAACCGTTGATTAATATAACCCCTAATAATAAGTAATTTGTATTAAACTAATTTCAATTATTGTTAACCGCATCCCGTGGAGTCCAGTCCGGTCCGGTCCGGTCGGAAGCAGAAGTATCACATCGTTCTATAAAATGACTAAAACCCCCGTCTATAGACTTGGAATCAAATCCCTAACCCTAAGGCGCCTCCGTTTTGTAGAGGTTTTCGCATCTAGGGTTCTTTCAGGTTGCTGTGTGAATCACAGCCGTCTGGGATCACACTCTTCGTCCAGCATGAATTATTCATCTAAGTCATTTTTCGCTTCGTTTTCTGATAAATAGTTTTCTCCTTATTCCAATTTTTGTTCTTTTTTAGTATCCTGTCATTGATCCAGAAATCTGAGTTACTGAACGTAGCTAAAGTACAAATCTTCGAAGCTTCAAGTCTTTATTTCACCGTTTTGTGATTTTTTTCTGCACTGTTGGAATTCAGATGTTTCAAGTTATACTCAGCATTGCTCTTACGAATTCCCTACAAATTAAAGCCTTATATGTAGAAGCTTGAGTGGAAGGATGTTTGGTTCCTAATTACTGATTTGGTTTCTGATACTCACCTGCTTAAAGACGTTGCTTCTGCTAGTTGAATTTGCAGTTTCGCAGTAGTTAGCTATGTTCTAGGTTTTTTATTTTTCCTGTTTCTTTCGGAATAAAGTGCTTAGTTAAAACGCAGGTGATGAGAAACTAGACAGGGACATCAGCACTCATAGCTACAGCTATTGAGGATGATGACTCGTTCTATTGGGAATCTCTCTGATGCATGATTCTACTTCAGGCACCACATGTTGGTGGCCAAGTTTTATGTTGCTGTTCTGCTGCTTATATATTTGTTGATCTTTATAAACAATGTTCTAATGTTCCTATGTGTCTGGTTTTATCCCAACTAGTTGTGTAGACATTATGAACCTGTATTCTCTATTCATCCCGATTGAGTAATCCATGAGGCCAAAACTTTTTTGCTCAAATGTTTTTGTGCACAAACTTTTATACAAGTTATAGTAGCTCTGTAGCTGTTTTTTTTCATAATGCTTCCATTTTAATCTTATCCATCATCCTTATTAGTTCATTGTCTACATTATGTTGTAAATGCCCATGCCAATTTAGTCAATGCTTGCTAGCTTAATAAATCAGATTGCACATCTGCCTTTAATTTAACTATTCATTAATCTATTGTTCATAATTATGTCACACATCTGCAGGAACATTCTTATCTTTATCAAGCTTAGCTTGTTTGTTAATATTGTTATATTGCCTAACCATCATATCCTTACAACATATGTGGAGTAATTCTTCTATGATAATATTGACCTTATAGTTTTCATGTTATTATCCTATCATGTATTACTCTTCAGACTCTTCTAGAGTTATATCTTTATCTCTATTTAGCTCTTTATATTGATGGTAAGATACTTAAACCTATTACATTTAAGTAGCACTTATTCATTTAATAGTTAATTATTTGGTTGTCATCATTCCCACTATCATATGCTCACCTTTTGCACTACCAATTCTAAGTTAGTCATCTTTTAAACAATTTATTCATTATTTTAACCTTCACATATTTCAACATATGCCTAATTGAGTTGAGTTATGCCATAAATAATGCAAAGGGATATATCAAGTTACTTCACATTGAAATTCTTTCTTAAGCATCTACATTAACAATGCGAAGGGATACAGATAATGTCTATCCTGATGTAAATCCATCTAGCAAAAATTCATGTATTACTCCATAAGTGGTTATAATATATTAATCAATGCTTCATCATACCTATTCCTAATAATTTCATTTATTCATCATACTTTTGAGAGTCATTCCTTCTTGATTGTATAATATGAGCTATTGTGGTATTTGATCATATACATATCTTTAAGGTCAATAGAAGTCATATGAACATTTTATTGCTTCTATGTTGTTTTTATTGATTAACTTAGCTAAAAATCCTAATTTATAATGCATCTTAGTGTCATAAAATCAAATTTGTTCTCTTTTATTGGTGCATTTTATATAAGTCTATATGTTATTAACCTCTCTTATGACTTCATTGTATGATTTGTAAGTTAATTTTTCTCTTATTGCTGTAGTCTCAAACATTTCATTCGTTCTTGAATATTAATGTTGAGGAAAAATTTTTTTTCTATCATTTGATATTTTCTTAGCTCTTAAAATTCGATTATTCAAATTTGTAAGCCATAGGTCAACATCACTCATAACTCTCCATATGTCAATACGTTTCATCTTGAATCAAAGTTCAACTTTTATGTATCATTCTTATCACTTTTTTATTATGAATTTTTTAGAGATTTTTATTTTTTAACTCTCATTTAATACTGTTTCAAAATAGCATTTTCATTTTTCTTTGATAAATTCATCTTTAACTAAGATATTATATTCACCGCATTTTATTTATTTAATTTTAGATCTCGTCAACTCTTGCTCCTTTTTCACCAGATAATAGCTCTAGTTAGTTTGTTGCTTGCAGATGTTTTCCCTATGCACTTGCACTAGAATTTTTTTTCTTTGAACTTTAACTAAATTTAATTTTAAACTAATACACATCAAATGCAAGGCCTGTTGGTTGGAAGTAGAAGCTCCAAGCCTATGAGCTAAGGTGGGTTGGGTAGCACTAGAAAAGTTTAAATTTGGATTGGTTTTGTGATATTTAGTTTAAGTTTTATGATTGGCTGTCTAATTAACATCAAACCCCCTCAATTTTTTATTCCGGAAGATTTTTGGCTTTAATCAGGGATTTTGAATTAAATTGTTTACACAATTCTTCATATCTGAAGCCTTAACCCTCTCAAATAGCTGCCCTCTTTCGGTTATTCCTATTCCATTGATTTTATGACAATTCCTCAAATTTCAAGTCTATGTAGCTGAATGTTTTTTTGCCTTTTAAAATGTCTGCCCTGCTAGATTCTTTATAGTTGCTTATGATGTTTTTGGCGTATGCTTTTATCTCAGAGTACATTGTTTTTTTTTTCTATGGAGTTTTGTAGCTGTTATGTTACTGCCGATGATGTATAATTTTCTGCACGTATTATCAGAGTTTGATGATGATTGTCAGTTGTCACTACCACTGAGGCAGCCACTAGCATTGCTACTTTTTTCTATGTTCTTTGCGATATAGTTCTCAAATGTTTCTTATCTCTTTTTTCCTGAATCTTTCTTATTAGTCATAGTTTACCTTTTTGTCTTTGTTTTTGGTGCAAGCTTAAGATATACTAATTGCTCATATTATTTGGATTTGCAAGTGATGACAACATAGACAGGGACATCTGCACTCCCATTGAGTTTGATGACAGTGTCTTGGGAATAATATTTATCTGATGCAATGCCTAAAGAAATTGTTGGATGTTATGCATTTTTTAAAATCCATTATTTGACAGTCTCTAATTGCTATTTTGTAATTCTTATTTTAGTTTGGAACTATGAACTGCATTTTGATTTGTTGTTGGGGTTCTAATTATATGTAGTGCGTTCTTGTGATGAATAACAATTAAGGGTTATTTTTTGGGGGGCATTCGCTTACATTTTTGCTTTCCAGGTTGTTGTCATTATTCTTTTGGTAACATTTTTCTTCTTGATTTTTAGAAATTTATTGGATGAAGCTTTTTTACAACAAGCTCTACGACAGTGTGGCAGCTAAAAATTTTTGTTACATTTTTTTCAGAATATATAGTTTGTAACATTTGTAACAGTTTTTATAAAATATAATATTTTAGTACTGTTTAGCGATTTTTTTACAGACAGTACTGTTCAACTAAATATGTTGCGTTGAGCATCTCCACGAGTGAAATTTTGTGGTAACTAGATAGTAGAACATATAGCGTTTGTATTGAAATACAAATATATGGAGTAAAAGTTATTAGGTGATAAACAAATGGTCAGTCAGTATGTTTAGTAGATGATAAAGTTTGACTGTTGATGACATGTTTGGGGAGAGTGATGTTGAGAATTATCTTGGAGAGTTTGTTCTTTGGGACCATTTAGGTACAGCAGGATTTAGAAAAAAATCCTGTTCAGATTCAGCAAAATTTTGTAGGCTATATAAATTCGATTTTTTTACTCGTCTTCTTTTTCGTGTGGAATTATGACATCAGAGCTTTACCGATTATATGATAGTTTCTAGGTGATACATACCACAACAGTCTGATTCCTTGATCTCTTGCACTAATTGATGCTTTGCAAGCCTAATGATTGTTTATAAGAACGGAGATCTGAACAGGTGATCTCTGTTGAAGCTTAGCTTATCTGCTGTGCTCCAGAGTGATCCAATGTAGATTCGATATTGACAGAAATGAAGGCTTGCAGCTCTAGCATCCTTGTTACAAGCAGGGCTTTTTAGATTCGATATTTAGCCGCATATGCTGCATATTTATATTAATGTTGCTCGGCTAAGTTTTTTTATGGGATCAAGGGAATGTTTGGGATGGCTGTGAAGTTTGATAAAGTTGGTTGTAAAATTATTGTAGAGAAAATAATTTAGTTTGATTTTAAAAACAGTTTTCTATTACATAATTTTTAAATTTTTTAAAAATAATGATAAAGTAATAGCAAAGTCTCCCTCAAACTTAAAAGGGAAAATTCTATAAGAAGGTGGTGAGACCTATAATGTTTTATGGTGTTGAATGTTGGCCATTAAAAGAGAAGCATAATATTAAGTTAAGTGTTGCAGGGATGAGGATGCTTAGGTGGATGAGTGGCTTTACCCTTAGAGATAGGATATGAAGTGAGCATATGCGTGAAAAGGTGAAAAGGTTGGAGTGGCTCCAATGAAAGATAAGATTAGGGAGTCAACTTAGATGGTTTGGTCATATAAAACGACGGCCTTCCAATGACCCGGTTAGGAAAGTAGATGTATTAGATTTGATTTATGTTAAGAAAGGTAGAGGTAGATCTAAAAAGATTTGGTTAAAAAATATTAAAAATGATTTTTTTTATTAGATTTAAATGAGAATTTGATTTTTATCAGGATATAATGGAGAAAAAGAATTCATGTAGTTGACCCTATATCGTGTGATAAAGGCTTGTTGTTGTTATTGTTGTAATGATAAAAAAATAGTTAAATAAAATTATAATTATTTAAAATAAATTTTCTTGTTTTAATACTGGTTTGGGGATGTGATTGTGCTTTTAAAGTGCAAATTGATTTAATTTTGATTATAATATAAATTACCGATCATTTTCCTTGACAATTATTATAATATTATTGGGGAATAAAGTTTTGTTAGGGATTTCAGAGTTCTTGGATATACTTAAAGTGGCCAATATATAGAGTAATTAATATAGTATTTATTCTATGTTTAAAAATTCATGATAACTGGGAGGATTTTTTTTTTGGGTGCAAAAATTTGATGCATACCCATATTTAAAAAAAAAAAAACATAAGAAACATCAGAGTTGCATGGAAAACATTGGAATCGGTAAAATGGTGGGGCTTTGGATGATTTTGTTTCGTAAGGCTTGGTTTCAACGATTTGCTTTCTTCTTGAATTAGAAATTAGGGGTTTGGCTTTCAATGAGTGCGGTGGATAATTTTCCTAAGGTGGCAGTAGGTGAAAGATTGCTTCAATGATTATTCCGCCTATGCATGGATCTATGAAGATTATTTGTTAAATCAAATTCAAAATAATCCTTTGGATGATGCAATGTCTAAATAATTGTTGGATCTTACAATTTAAAATTTGACTTTTAATACATTTGAATAATTCTCTTACAATTTGGATAGAGTTAATTCTTGCAAAGATCTTGTTAATAAATTTGAAGTAGATTTTTTTTATATTCTTGAAACTAAGATAAATTTGGATCAGATTGATGATCCTCGATTTGATGTTACGCATAGAATTTTTCAGCAAGAAAAAAATTGCAATAATTTTAATTTTTCTAATTCGGGAAGGATTTAGCTGAAATGAAATGCTTATTGTGTTTCTTTCACTAATATTCTTACTTCTTGTCAATTCATTCATGGATCTATGAAGATTGGCTGTTTTTATTATTGCTATTAATGCTTCTAATTTGGCTGTTGAAAGAAATACCCTTTGGCAAGCTATTTTTTATTTAGCTGGTAATATTTCTTCTCTTAGGAGATTTAAATTGTTATAGATTTGCTAATGAGAAATTGGATGGTAATTTTCTCCTTAGTGGTAAGTTGTGGAAATTTAATAATTTTATTTTTAATATTGGTATTCAAGAGCTTTCTTCTGTTGGGCATTTTTTTACTTGATTTAATCAGCATAGTAATTGTCCTATTCATATAAAGTTGGATATGATTATGGTTAATCGCTATGGCTATATTTATTTCCTAATTCTTATTATCTGGTGGGAAATCCTATGACTTTTCTAATCATTCTCCTCTTATTGCTTGTAATAAAGGCATGGCTTCTTGTAGTAATAGATTTCTTTTTTATAATTTTTAGTGTAAAAAGTAAGAGTTTTGGGATTTGCTTATAGATGTCTTTGCTAAGTTTCTGGTTGAAAATCCTATAAATGATCTTTATTTCAAATTGCATAATCTTAAAGGTGGTAATATTAAGAAATAGTCCTTTTCTTCTAAGCATGTTTTTAATTCTATTGAGTCCCTTCAAAAGAATCAAGATTATTTGTTAAATCAAATTCAAAATAATCCTTTGGATCTGAATCCTAATTTGGCTCTTAAAGAAATTAATGTGCTTCTTAAGTATAATATTATTGCGTCCTGGAATATTCGCGGCAATAGAGATATATTAAGTTTAACGTCCTAGCTTTGTACGAAGATCTAGCACACAAACAGATAAATAAGTAGAGGTGTAAAGCTCATAAAAGACACCATAATTTTTACTTGGAAACTCCTAAAAAGGAGAAAAACCACGGGGCCTAGCCCAGTTTGAATGAATCCACTAGTGTTTGCAGTTGATTACAAATGAGGCCCTTCCTTAGGAGGAAGGCCTTGGCTTGAAGTAGCAAATATATATCATATAGAGTGTATTATATGGTAGGAGTTGGAAGAATCAGTGTTGATATGTTTGTTTGGGGTGGCAAAACCATAGTCGTTGGGAGGACCGTAGCTGGGCGATGGTGGTCGGAAGGACCGTAGTCGGCGGGCAACAGAGGTCGGGAGGACCGTAGTTGGGAGATGGTGGTCGGAAGGACCATAGTCGGGCGACGGTTGGATGACCGTAGTCGGCGGGCAACGGAGGTCGGGAGGAACGTAGTTGGGCGACGGTGGTCGGAAGGACCGTAGTTGGCGGGCGACGGAGGTCGGGAGGACCATAGTTGGGCAACGATTGGATGACCGTAGTCTGCGAACAACGGAGGTCGAGAGGACCATAGTTGGGCGACGGTGGTCGGAAGGATCGTAGCCGGCGGACAACGGAGGTCGGAAGGACCGTAGTTGGGCGACGGTGATCCGAAGGACCGTACTCGGCAGGCGATTGAGGTCAGGAGGACCGTAGTTGGGCGACGGTAGTTAGAAGGACCGTAGTCGGCGGACGACAGAGGTCAGAAAGATCGTAGTCAGCGGGCGACGGAGGTCGGGAGGACCGTAGTAGGGCGATGGTGGTCGGAAGGACCATAGTTATGCGACGATGGTCGAAAGGACTGTAGTCGACAGGTGACGGATGTCGAGAAGACCATAGTTGGGCGACGATGGTCAGAAGGACCATAGTCGGCGGGCGACGAAGGTCGGGAGGATCGTAGTTAGGCAACAGTGGTCGGAATGACTGAAGTCGAAGTCCGACGATGATCGGGAAGAACTCTGGCGGTGGTCGATGAACAAACGAAAGTCTGACAGTGGTCGGCAGGAACTCCAGCGGTGGTTAGAAGGAACTCCGGCGGTGGTCAGAAGGAACTCCAGTGGTGGTCGGCAATAAGTCCGGCGGTGGTTAGGAGGAAACTCCGGCGGTGGTCGGCAGGAACTCCGGCGATGGTCAGAAGGAACTCTGGTGGTGGTCGGCAATAAGTCCGGCGATGGTTAGGATGAAACTCCGGCGGTGGTCGGCAAGAACTCCGGCGGTGGTCGGTAGCAAGAGCTCCCAAGCTCTTCCATTCTCTTCCTCCTTCTCCTCCTTTTTTTCTCCTCCTCATGAGAAGAGTTGGGGCTATTTATAGATTTTTGAGAGTGGCATGGCTTGTAAATATGCGGAGGATGAAGGTCAAAATGAGAGTGGTTTGAATGGACGGCCGATATTGATCCCCTTGATCATGGACCGTTTAATGGCCATTTGAATGTCTTAATGATATCAGAATTTAGTGATCTTAGGCTCGTTGGATTCGTCTCGTCGAGCCGCTCGATTTGACTATAAGCATGTCACGTTTGGAGGCCGTTTGGTAATTCAGATTATGGTTTGAACCTTCCGAATGGGCCTTGGGTCTTGATTTGGACTTATTTGGGCTCGGATTGAATCGAAATTGGTGTCGTTGGGTTCGTATTTTTGAGACGTTCAGTTTGACTATAAGCTTGCTGATATCGAAGTTCAAATGATCTCCGATTTAATTTTTGAAGCTTTTAACTCAATTTTGCCTCAAGATTCGTGCTTGATCAAACTATTTTTGGTGACATATCAGTTGCCCTCTTATTTTCGGACTTCGAAGCTTGCATAGTCCGAAATATATACTTGTACCTTGCTCAGCTGCTTCATACTTCTGTTGACTAATTTATATATAGATATATATGCCAAAATATCTATAAAAAAAATTACAGGTAATATTCAATGTCATTAAATCAAATAAGATTACATATCAACGTTGCGGTCTAATGTTAATAAGATTATATATAAGATTGATGTTCTGATGATTCAGGTGATATAGGTCAGTTTATATATTTTACAAATAATATGTATTTCATTTTGAGCTTTAGAATGACATAGGATATTATATATTCCTACAATTCCTTTAAAAAGAAGATTCAAAAAACTTCATTAGGCTTTAAAAACATCCTAGCAATGACGAGAATGATTAGATCATGACATAGGATATATTATAAAATAAATGTTTATATCATTATGCTTTGGAGTATGATTTTTTGCTACAGTAAGGCGGCAATACAATGCCGCCTCTTAGGAATTAGGAAATTTTAATTATTTTATTTTATTTTATAGTTATTATTATATGTATTTTGACTTTTAAAATTTTAAAAAATAATAAACAATTCAAAAAAAATTCTAGAAAATTTTGAATTGACTTTTCATCTACCTATCGCTGCCTTGATTTGAAGAAAATATTAATTTTCTATTATTAATATATTATTTAATTGAATTTTTTGACTTCAAAAATTTCAAGAAATATTAAAAAGTTATAAAAGGTATAGAAAATTCCGGAAAGACCTTTCATCTTCCCTTACTTGCACCTATAAATACCTCCTTAAGGGTGGTAGGAGAAGCACGGTTCTCCTGAGCCGGTCCAAAATTTCTCTTGTAAATTGAAAGACAAACGGACTAGCAAATTTGGAGGCCGTCAATATTCGGAAAAGGCTCGGTCCTCCGGTGTGGGCTCCAGTCTTCATCTGAAGGCTGTCCTGAAGGAGTCGCAAGACCGTCAAAATTCGGAAAAGGCCCGGTCCTCCGTTGTGGGCTCCAGTCTTCATCTAAAGGCTGACCTGAAGGAGTCGCAAGACCGTCAAAATTCAGAAAAGGCCCGGTCCTCCGGTGTGGGCTCCAGTCTTCATCTGAAGGCTGTCCTGAAGGAGTCGCAAGACCGTCATTTTCCAATAAAGATTTGATCCAAAGTATGATTTTCTTGTGTCAGTCCAAGCTTTCCTTCGGATTTTTAGCTTGAAGAATAATGATGTTGACCAAAGCCTTACCCTCTTGTGCCGGTCCTTTTGTGGATTGGTAGCTCGGAGGGCATTGATGAAGATTGAAATTTTTCTTTCTTACAAAAGTTAGAAACATCCTGACGGAGTCCTCTCTTGGGGAGAGATTTGGCAATAGTAATGCCTTCAAGGAGATTCGATGATAATCAATGGATAGGTGGAAACCCATAATGTGCGGCGACCGGGTGGAAGTTCGATGGCAGCCAGGTGAAAGTCTAACAACGATCTGGTAGAAGTCCAACTGTTGTCGGGCAAAAGTCCGACGACGCTTATGCGGAAGTTAGATGATGATGGGTATTCTGGAAGAGATCTGACGAAGTTCAAAGAACAGACAAAAGTCTGACGTTGGAGATCATGCGATAAGCTGATGATGATAATCGGGCAGTATTTTATTGAAGATAGAAGGTATGCATGCTGACGGGGGCAGATAACTGACAATTTGATGGAGGGGTTCAAACATTATAACGACTGCAGCTGTCTAGTGTCACTTTAATTATGTCAACAGAGTGGAGGCATGACGGGGATCCGATCCTTTTTTCAAGGAGCTGAGAAAGTTGCTTCAAAATGCTTTGTGGAAGAGGTCGATGGGATCCACCAAAGACGTATGACCTATCCGAGGTTATTTGTCAGATCGTTGCTCGATGATGTTAACATGTGTGGAAGAGGTCGAGATAATCCACCAAGGATGCATGACCTATCCGAGGTTATTTGTCAGAGCATTGCTCGATGATGTTAACCTGTGTGGAAGAGGTCAAATCGAATCCCCATGGAATCGATTATGCCTTGATTGGGAGGGGGCGAATGCCACGTGTATTCCGAATCAAAGGTAAATATTGGCCTGTCTTTAGACCGTTATTATCTTTTTGAGGTTGAGGTTAAGACATTTCCTAAGGAGTAGAAGTCCCGTCAAAAATTGCAATATGTTGGTGGAATCCTTGCATTTGCTAGAAACTTTATGACAAATGGTTTCCCAAGATATCATATTGGATGTTAAAAGCATTAGAAGAATCTCCTTGACTATGGTTGCAGCCAAGGTTGCCCTCCAGTCTACATCTGATTCCAATGAAATTGATGCAACATGGTTGATGTTAGGAAGTTGACTTGAATAATCTTTAAAGGTTGAAGCAAAAGTTGCCCCCCAATCAGGAACGACGTTCCCACAGACGGTGCCAAACTGTTGCGTCCTGGAATATTCGCGGTAGTAGAGATATATTAAGTTTAACGTCCTAGCTTTGTACGAAGATCCAACACACAAACAGATAAATAAGTAGATGTGTAAAGCTCATAAAAGACACCATAATTTTTACGTGGAAACCCCTAAAAAGGAGAAAAACCACGGGGCCTAGCCCAGTTTGAATGAATCCACTAGTTTTTGCAGTTGATTACAAATGAGGCCCTTCCTTAGGAGGAAGGCCTTGGCTTGAAGTAGCAAATATATATCATATAGAGTGTATTATATGGTAGGAGTTGGAAGAATCAGTGTTTATATGTTCGTTTGGGTGGCAAAACTATAGTCGTTGGGAGGACCGTAGTTGGGCGATGGTGGTCGGAAGGACCGTAGTCGGCGGGCAACAGAGGTCAGGAGGACCGTAGTTGGGCGACGGTGGTCGGAAGGACCGTAGTCAGGCGACGGTTGGATGACCGTAGTCGGCGGGTAACGGAGGTCGGGAGAACCGTAGTTGGGCGGCGGTGGTCGGAAGGACCGTAGTTGGCGGGCGACGGAGGTCGGGAGGACCATAGTTGGGCGACGATTGGATGACCGTAGTCGGCGGACAACGGAGGTCGGGAGGACCATAGTTGGGCGACGGTGGTCGGAAGGATCGTAGCCGGCGAACAACGGAGGTCGGGAGGACCGTAGTTGGGCGACGGTGATCCGAAGGACCGTACTCGGCAGGCGACTGAGGTCAGGAGGACCGTAGTTGGGCGACGGTAGTCAGAAGGATCGTAGTCAGCGGGCGACAGAGGTCGGAAAGACCGTAGTCAGCGGGCGACGGAGGTCGGGAGGACCGTAGTAGGGCGATAGTGGTCGGAAGGACCATAGTTAGGTGACAATGGTCAGAAGGACTGTAGTCGACAGGTGACGGATGTCGAGAAGACCATAGTTGGGCGACGATGGTCGGAAGGACCATAGTCGGCGGGCAACGAAGGTCGGGAGGATCGTAGTTAGGCAACAGTGGTCAGAAGGACCGAAGTCGAAGTCCGACGATGATCGGGAAGAACTCTGGCGGTGGTCGATGAACAAACGAAAGTCTGACAGTGGTCGACAGGAACTCCAGCGGTGGTCAGAAGGAACTCCGGCGGTGGTCAGAAGGAACTCCGGCGGTGGTCAGAAGGAACTCCAGTGGTGGTCGGCAATAAGTCCGGTGGTGGTTAGGAGGAAACTCCGGCGGTGGTCGGCAGGAACTCCGGCGATGGTCAGAAGGAACTCTGGTGGTGGTCGGCAATAAGTCCGGCGATGGTTAGGATGAAACTCCGGCGGTGGTCGGCAAGAACTCCGGCGGTGGTCGGTAGCAAGAGCTCCCAAGCTCTTCAATTCTCTTCCTCCTTCTCCTCCTTTTTTTCTCCTCCTCATGAGAAAAGTTGGGGCTATTTATAGATTTTTGAGAGTGGCATGGCTTGTAAATATGCGGAGGATCAAGGTCAAAATGAGAGTGGTTTGAATGGACGGCCAATATTGATCCCCTTGATCATGGACCGTTTAATGGCCATTTGAATGCCTTAATGATATCAGAATTTAGTGATCTTAGGCTCGTTGGATTCGTCTCGTCGAGCCGCTCGATTTGACTATAAGCATGTCATGTTTGGAGGCAGTTTGGTAATTCAAATTATGGTTTGAACCTTCCGAATGGGCCTTGGGTCTTTGATTTGGACTTATTTGGGCTCGGATTGAATCGAAATTGGTGTCGTTAGGTTCGTATTTTTGAGACGTTCAGTTTGACTATAAGCTTGCTGATATCGGAGTTCAAATGATCTCCGATTTAATTTTTGAAGCTTTTAACTCAATTTTGCCTCAAGATTCGTGCTTGATCAAACTATTTTTGGTGGCATATCAAATATGTCTTTATAGTCTTCTTGGATTATTCAAAGGTTTAAAGTTAAATGGCTTTCTTTTGGTGAAGAAAATTTGGGATTTTTTTATTCCAAAATTTGTTGCATACAAAATAATAATAGGATTAAGACAATTTTTTTTAAGATAGTTGTAATCTTAGAGAAATATCTGATGTTTTTTTGCAGTATTTAAAGATTTTTTTAATTCTCTAAAACTGGCTTTTGCCTCTCTTAATGATATTCTGATCGGTAGAAGTATTCTTGATGTGCTTATTGACTTATTTCTTCTGTCATTGCTCTTGTTTCTATTGAAGAAATTAAAAAAGGTGATTTTTTTAGATCCTTTTTCTTTGTCGGGCCCTGATGGTTTTACTTTTGAGTTGTTTAAGAACTCTTGAGAAATTATTGGGATTTTTTTTGTATAGTTTTTTTGCATTTTTTTAATATTGGGTATATGTCTAGGGCGGCTAAAGTCACTGCTATTGCACTTATTCCTTAGCATGCTAATGCCTCTCAAAATTTTGATTTTAGTCATATTTTTTGTGTAATATTTTTTATAAAATCGTGGCAAAAATTTTGGAAAATAGGATGCAGGGTGTTATGCCTTTTATAATTCATTTAAGTCAATTTAGTTTTATTAAAAAGAGGATTTTTGTGACTGCCTCATAATCAAATTTGAAATAATTATTCTTTTATCTTTTAATAAACAGTAACAAGAGCTACTTAATTTTTTTTATCAAAATCAATAGTAGTCGAAATAAAATTATCGATCAAAACATTAATATATATATATTTATATTCAATTCATAAAAATCATATACACTACTTAGGATCTACATAATCATGTCATAACTATTCTATTATGATATAAAAAAATAACTAATATAAAAAGAAAAAGAACCTGAAGAATCCTTACCAGCCACACACTCTTGATTCTCTGTCCTGACTTGAAATTATTTAATCAATTATTAAAAAGCTCAGTAGGTCAATAAAATCTACAACTGAATTCAAAGCATGGTAAAAGAGCAATATGCACAAATCATACAAGTAACATTCATATGATTATTGAATCAATGTAGAAATAGTAAAATTCACATGTAATAGTAGCATAATCTATAAACAGTAAGACACTACGATACAGAAGCCAGTAAAATAATAAACTAGTACGAGTGTCAAATATATAAAGTAATCGTCATATCCATAATACCAATCAATATAGAAATCAGATAAAGCTTCGAATCAAAACATAAATAAAGACTGTTGAAATCAAATCAATGTTGTAAAATCATATAGAAATATACACATGCTATCCAGTTCTTCTATATCATTATTAAATTTATATCTTAATCACATAATCAATATATTTTGTACATCACGTGCTCAATGAATATATCATATTTTTTATCAATAAATCAATAGCGATGTTAATAATAAATCTATACAGTAATATGAACAATACCTCAATAACATTCATTTTAGTAGTCACACTAAACAAATAAGAATTCTGACTATCACGGTATTTTTCAGTATTGCATCAGTGTCAGTAAATTATTGACTTAGTAACAAAGGTTGAATATTGTTTTGAACCTGTTTTGGGTGAAAGATTAATTTAATTATGGTTGGGTTGATTCTCAAGGAATTTCCCATTCTGAGTCCTCAAGAAAGAGGATGTTGCCATTTTTTCTTTTGTAAATCTAAATATCTAAAAATTAATTGTAATTAAGCCAAACAAATATTTGTAGGTTAAGTTTGTTGGATTTTTTTTTTTTTGAAAGTTTGTTGGGATTTAATATGTGCCTGAATATTTTGGTTTGAATGGGCCATTTAGCTTGTCCTTTATATTAATTACTTTCAAAACATTTTAATGCGAGTTTGATAGGCTAAATTGAATTTTTTTTAAATAATATGATTAATTGAAATGATTTATTTTATTAAATATAATTTATTGCAATTAAATATATAATATTTTGATATGCTAATTGATGCATCGCCAAAAAATTATCTTGATTGGGCACGAATCTCGAGGAAAAACTCAAGTTGGAAACTTCAAAAATTAATTCGGAAACCATTTAAACTCCGATTTAAGCAAGCTTATAGTCGAACTGAGCGTCTCGGAAATACGAACCCAACGACATCAAAGTCGACTCAATCCGAGCCCAAATAAGCCCAAATCAAGTACCCGAAGTACTGTTGGAAGCATCGAACAGCAATTTGATTTACCAAACGGTCTCCGATTTTGACGAGCTTATAGTCGAATCGAGCGGCTCGACGAGACAAATCCAACGAGCCCAAGATCGCAGAATTCTGATATCATTAAGACCTTCAAATGCTTGATAAACGGTTCACGATCAAGGGATTTAATATCGGTCGTTCATCCGGATCACTCCTTATTTGCCCTTGATCCCTCATCTATTTACGAGCTATGCCACTCCAGAAAAACTATAAATAGCCCCTCATTTCTCTTAAGAGGGGACCCAAGCCAAGAAGAAGAGAAGGAGAAGAAGAGAAGAGAAATCTAGGAGGGAACAGCTCCTCCTCGACCACCGTCGGAACACCGCCGGAACTTCGCCGGAACTCCGCCGGAACTCCACGGAGGCACCCCCGGGTGCCCGAGGGACGCCGGAGCAACATCAGAATCCTGCCCGACGCCAGAATTCTATCTGACGCCCGAGTGACGCCAGACTTCTTTCCAAGTGACGCCGGAATTCTGCCGGACACCCGAGTGACGTCGGAACTCTGCTTGGCCTTGTAACCGATACTCATTGTAATCTGATCGTCCTGAATCTAAAGGACGAATCAGTCTCGTGTATTTCATACAACACTAGTGGAACTTTTTCAACTGGGCGTGGCCCCGTGGTTTTTCCCTTTTTCAGGGCTTTCCACGTAAAAATCCTGGTGTTCTTTCATTCTTCTGTTTGTGTGCTGGATATACGTACAACGCTGAGACGGAAATTTAAACTCTATCGCCGCGTATATTTGAGTCCGCAACAGTTTGGCGCCGTCTGTGGGAAACAAATCCCACTATCCTAAGCACCACTTTGATGGCCAACAGGCGTAGCGATCGCATCTTGGGAGCCTCCCGCTCTAATTCACATCAATCTCGGGATCAGTCTATGAATCATAGACCCCAAGTATCCGCCTCTTTTCATGCTGGGGGGCAAGACGCTATGGGAGAAGGAATTTCAGGACCGTCCATTGAAGACCGCATCAGGAAGATGGAGGAGTCTCAGAATGAGATCCTACAACTCCTGCGAGAGACTCGACAACCGGCACTAGCACCACAGGAACTAGCACCACAGGAGGAGGTTCTTCTCCCTCGAGATCCACCACGTGTTGAAGCTGTTCAAATCGAACATCTTCAAGCTGAGATTCCTCTTCCTCCTCCTAGGAGGCGCCCGCAGTCACATCAAGATAACGAACTGGCTGATACAGCAAGTTCTACCCATCCTCCGCACATAGGTCGGCAATCTCTCCTCCCTCAAGACCTCCCTGAGGAGCTAGCCCAACATCACATTGCTGAGCTCCCTCGCAATACCCTACGCCACGAACTGCGACGATTGGTTCGAGAGGAGTTCCCTACAGGAGGCGTAAGGCAACCTCTTCATCAGTGGGACTTCCAGGAGTCGTCACCCCTGACGGAAGCCATTCTTCAACACCCTATTTCGGCTGGCTTTAAGCTACCGAGCATCGAATCCTACGACGGGACATCCGACCCATATGAGCATATCGATCATTATCGAACAATTATACATATACAGCGAGCTTCGGATGCACTCCTATGTCAGGTTTTTCCCGCTACCCTCAAGGGACAAGCACGAACTTGGTTCTATTCGCTTCCGTCTAGAACGATCCCTTCATTCAATAAAATGGCTAAAGTGTTTGTGGAACAGTTTGTAGCCAATCGAAGAATCACTAAGGATTCCTCCCACCTATCTGGAATCCGTCAGAATGAGGGAGAATCGTTGAAAGAGTATTTTCAGCGATTTTCTACTGAGGCTCGACAAATTCCGGGAGTAGATCCTGAATTATTGAGAGGAGTCTTTCTTGGTGGCCTCCGTCCTGGCCCCTTTTATTCAGCTCTTATGCGAGATACGGTTCATTCATACGCCGACCTGATTCATCGTGTGGAGGCACAAATCTCCACAGATGAAGCCATAAATGCTCACAGAAAGTAGTTCGAGCAGACAAATGGGAAGCGCAAAGATGCTCCTGGGATGGATAATTCTTCCTTACAACAGAAAAAGCAAGGGAATAGCAATCTACCTCCTAGGCCCCCATTACCACAACGAGAACCTCAGCAGGAGAAAGAGTACACTCCGCTCAACACATCTCGAGCAAATGTGTTAATGGCGATTCAAGATCAGGAAAAAGTGAAATGGCCGCATCCTTCGAAGCCAAATACAGGAAATCAAGATCAGTACTGTCACTTTCATCGTAGTCGTGGCCACGCTACTGAAGCGTGTTGGCAACTTAAGGATGAGATTGAAAGACTTATCCGCCAGGGCTATCTTCGACAGTTTATTGGGAACCCACCTACCCGAGAAGAAGCTCACCCCACTGGGGGGCAAAATCAACAACAACAAAGACAACAGTTGAATAATATTCAAATGGTTGGCGAGATTGAATGACCACGTATTTTGTGTAGTTGTATTAGTAATACTACTTGTCATGTGTCATCGTGTATCTCTTCTATGATAAGTAGGATGTCACTCTAATGTCCTTAGTATTTCTACTAAGTCAAATGATGTGGTTGTCTCTATATGTATCTCTTTTGTTGTTCAAGGGAATTATTGTATTGTCTTACAGTAATATAATGTGTTGTTCGTCCAGTTTTGATATTGTCTCTTTCTTTAAAAAGAATACAAATGACAATGAAAAACTACTGACAAATATAGTCTCTTTATCCATGATCTGAAAAATATGCAGTCTTTATTGCTTCTCAATCACTGGAAGATCGATCACAGGGGGATTCGATCCGGCCTCTTCCATACAGGTTAACATCGTCGAGCAAAGGCTCCGACATACAACCTCGGATAGGTCTCACATCCTTGGTGGATTCTCCCGACCTCTTCCATACAGGTTAACGTCGTCGAGCAAAGGCTCCGACATACAACCTCGGATAGGTCTCACATCCTTGGTGGATTCTCTCGACCTCCTCCATACAGGTTAACGTCGTCGAGCAAAGGCTCCGACATACAACCTCGGATAGGTCTCACATCCTTGGTGGATTCTCCCGACCTCTTCCATACAGGTTAACGTCGTCGAGCAAAGGCTCTGACATACAACCTCGGATAGGTCTCACATCCTTGGTGGATTCTCTCGACCTCTTCTATACAGGTTAACATCGTCGAGCAAAGGCTCCGACATACAACCTCGGATAGGTCTCACATCCTTGGTGGATTCTCCCGACCTCTTCCATACAGGTTAACGTCGTCGAGCAAAGGCTCCGACATACAACCTCGGATAGGTCTCACATCCTTGGTGGATTCTCTCGACCTCCTCCATACAGGTTAACGTCGTCGAGCAAAGGCTCCGACATACAACCTCGGATAGGTCTCACATCCTTGGTGGATTCTCCCGACCTCTTCCATACAGGTTAACGTCGTCGAGCAAAGGCTCCGACATACAACCTCGGATAGGTCTCACATCCTTGGTGGATTCTCTCGACCTCCTCCATACAAGTTAACGTCGTCGAGCAAAGGCTCTGACATACAACCTCGGAAAGGTCTCACATCATTGGTGGATTCTCTCGACCTTTTTCATACATGTTAACGTCATCAGGCAAGGGCTTTGACCTACAGTCTCAAATATGTCAAAAAGGATGTCTCTCACATTCGTTCAGACTAATAATACATCAAAAGCACAAAGCATGTCTTACAGATGCAAGAACAATTTAGGTCCCTCTAGGGGACAAATCCTCATTTCATATACAATATCATTGGAGTTACATAAATCCAGATTCAGGTGTACATTTATTCTCACTAGAAGTTGAAATTGAAAAGTACATTGGCATCATCTGTACAAACTAGTATCATCAAGCAATAAGCAATTTTAACACAGTCAAATATCCTTGGTGGATTTAAGTGACTTCTCCCTTACTGCACGCAAGCATCTCCTATAACTGCTCCTTCAAAGAAAGGACATAACTGGATCATCATCAGATCTCCACTCAGTGTTAGTGTATTGCCAAAATGTTGGCATATAACACTACTTCGGCCCCTTGATCCAGTAATATCTGATGTTGGCACACTTCAGTATGGATGAATATTGCCTTAACACAATGCCACTGGACACCCGCCATCATCGACCCTTCGTCGGATATCTGCCGGCGGTCCTTTACTTCATATCAGCCATCATCGGCTTCTCGTTCAACTGCTGATAGCAACACCGTTGAACTCTCTCCTTCTGCTCCCAACTTGGTCGTTGACTGCCAACGGACTTCCACCCGATCGTCCATCATCAACAAACTAACATCGAAATTCTATTCGATGCTGAGCTTCCTCCCGTTGGAGGACTTCTACACGTCGCCAGACCCTCGTCGGACTTCAACTCGACGCTAAACTTCTACCCAACGTCGGACTTCTGCCAGTCGTCGGACCCCTGTCGGATATCTACCCGACGCTGTACTTTTACGTGACGTCAGACTTCTGCCTGTCGTCAGATGTTTGTCGGGCTTCTACCCAACACCAAATTTCTACCCGTCGTGGGACTTCTTCTGGCCGACAGATTTTCTTCGGAGTTCTACCCGACGCCGTACTTCTTCCCGCCGCCGAACTTCCACCCAGCCGCTGATCGCCGTCGGACTTCATCCCGACCTTCGTCGGACCACCGCCCGGTCGCGGACCGCCATCGAACTTCAGCCCGACCTTCGTCGGACCACCGCCCGGCCGCTGACCGCCGTCAGACTCCCTCCGACTAACATCTCACCTCCACATGAAGGAATGAAAAAGAAAAGAAATTTCTAACTCCTGTACAAGAGGAGGGGCGTTGTCTCAAGTAGGGAAAATCACATACTGAATAACAACGGAATGCCTCAACTGTCAGAAAGCCAGAATGAGAGAAAAAAGAGGAAAAACCGCTAACTTCTGTGCAAAAGGAGGGGCGCCGAATCAAGTAGGGAAAGTCACCTACTTAAAAACAGCGGAATGCCTCAAAATGCCGGAAGCTAGAGGAGAGAAGAGAGGAAAGCCGCTAACTTCTGCGCAAAAGGAGGGGCGCCGAGTCAAGTAGGGAAATCATCTACTTAAAAACGGCGGAAAGCCTCAGAATGCCAAAAGCTAGAAGGCCAGGAGAGGAGGAAGAGAGGAGCATTTTGTCCCCTACCCCAAGGGGGGTATTTATAGGATGAAAAAGGGAGAGAAAGAGAGGGAAAAATTGAAAAAAGAGGGGGAAAATGTTTGGAAATTGGAGGGAGGAGGCTTCTAGAAGAAAGTTCGAATTTTTCTGAATTTTTCGGAATTTTTTCGGAATTTTTTGGAATTTTTTCGGATTTTTTGGCATTTTTTATAATTCATGCGGGCCCCACAGCAAAAAAAAAAAATTAAAATGCCATAACTGCTGCGCGCCCCAGGAGGCGCGCCCCTTGCCCGCGCGCCCGCGCGGGCGCCGCCGCCGGCGGCAGCTGCCGGCGGCCGGCCGGCCGGCCGGCCGATTCGGCCGCCTACACGTTCCCGGGCTCCGATTTCGGGCCCGGACGGTCCAAATTTGACATTTTTGGGGTCCCCGGACACGTTTTTCGACGTTCTGGACTCAATTTTGACACTTTCGGAGCTCAACGGGACCTCTATGATCAAGTTCGAGCAAACATTTGATTTTTGGAACGCAATTTTTTGCAATTCGGCCAATGTAAAATGCCGGAACAAGTATTTTCGGACTCGTGAAGCTTCGACGTCCGAAAATAGGGGGGCAACTGATGTATCGCCAAAAAATTATCTTGATTGGGCACGAATCTCGAGGAAAAACTCAAGTTGGAAACTTCAAAAAATAATTCGGAGACCATTTAAACTCCGATTTAAGCAAGCTTATAGTCGAACTGAGCGTCTCGGAAATACGAACCCAACGACACCAAAGTCGACTCAATCCGAGCCCAAATAAGCCCAAATCAAGTACCCGAAGTGCTGTTGGAAGCATCGAACAGCAATTTGATTTACCAAACGGTCTCCGATTTTGACGAGCTTATAGTCGAATCGAGCGGCTCGACGAGACAAATCCAACGAGCCCAAGATCGCAGAATTCTGATATCATTAAGACCTTCAAATGCTTGATAAACGGTTCACGATCAAGGGATTTAATATCGGTCGTTCATCCGGATCACTCCTTATTTGCCCTTGATCCCTCATCTATTTACGAGCTATGCCACTCCAGAAAAACTATAAATAGCCCCTCATTTCTCTTAAGAGGGGACCCAAGCCAAGAAGAAGAGAAGGAGAAGAAGAGAAGAGAAATCTAGGAGGGAACAGCTCCTCCTCGACCACCGTCGGAACACCGCCGGAACTTCGCCGGAACTCCGCCGGAACTCCGCCGGAAGACCACGGAGGCACCCCCGGGTGCCCGAGGGACGCCGGAGCAACATCAGAATCCTGCCCGACGCCAGAATTCTATCTGACACCAGACTTCTTTCCAAGTGACGCCGGAATTCTGCCGGACACCCGAGTGACGTCGGAACTCTGCTTGGCCTTGTAACCGATACTCATTGTAATCTGATCGTCCTGAATCTAAAGGACGAATCAGTCTCGTGTATTTCATACAACACTAGTGGAACTTTTTCAACTGGGCGTGGCCCCGTGGTTTTTCCCTTTTTCAGGGCTTTCCACGTAAAAATCCTGGTGTTCTTTCATTCTTCTGTTTGTGTGCTGGATATACGTACAACGCTGAGACGGAAATTTAAACTCTATCGCCGCGTATATTTGAGTCCGCAACACTAATAGATAAAAGTTTAGTGATATTTTTATATCACTCAATATTTTAATATAAATTTTTTAAAAAGCATGGTCCGCATGGACTAAATAATATTAATTATAAGAAATATTTTAACAAAAACCCATATTAGCAAATTGGGCAAATTTAGTTGCAACAAAATAAAAATGTGTACCTCTTCTATTAGTTGGGGTTGCTGATCTTAAAAACCCTAATCGCCCAAAGATGGGAAAAGGATTGCTTGATCTGGAGAAGCACTTCGCCTTCTACGGTGCGTACCACAGCAATTCCGTCAACGTTCTGATCCATATCTTCTTCGTCTGGCCAATCTTCTTCAGCTCTTTGATCCTCTTCGATTTCGCCCCTCCAATCGTCCATATCCCTGTCCTCGGCGGTTTCGATCTTAATTTTTCCTTCTTCTTCGCCCTCTTCTACGCTGTGTTCTACATCTCCCTCGACAGATACGCCGGTTCTTTGGCCGCTCTCCTCTGCCTTCTTTGCTGGTTTGGAAGCAAATCTCTTGCAGCTCGGCTCGGATTTTCTCTTGCATGGAAGGTCAATCCCTCTTTTTTCTCTATGCCTTTTTTTTTGCATGCTGTAATTGATTGGAAACAATTTTGTTGCTTTGTTGACTCCAATGAACTCCCTTAATGAGCTGGAGTGTTAATTGATTTGAAAGAATTTTTTTTTTCTTGCTATTTGTTGTTTTTTGAGATTTATGAATTTATTCATCTGGTTTTTGAGAAGCCTAGATCTTGCGCAATAATTGTACGATAGCTTGGATGCATTCTGGACTATAATTCTGTGAAAGATAATGGAGGTGTAAAGACGATATGGTATGCATGGCACATTTCGACGGATGTACATAAAAAATTTTAGACTTATCTATTACATGTACCACAAGCATGGCGCGGTGTTTTTTACCTTCATGTTCCACTTTTTCTACCTTATTTTTTTCCGATGGTGAAAACGATAGCGCAATTAATATGATACTAATAAAAAAATTACTGTACTGTGGGTAAAAAAAAAAGGGCTAGCAACATAATTGCAATTTTATTATTTATAGCTCAGATAAAACTGTAAAAAGACAGCAATCTCATAGCTAACGGAACAAGAAAAAACTGCACAATCTATTAGATGTTGAAGGATAGGTAGTATAATTTATCATAGCTTCATTCACAAGTCACAACTGGAAGCACTTGCCAAATATATAGCTCATAAGAAGCCATCTATCTACAAAGGAGAAGGTACCAAACAGTTAGGTTGAGGAGAGCATATCATTGCCCGGAGGCGACCTAGAGCCACAAAAGGAACATGTGTTTCCTTATCATAAGCCTATATAAACTTGGTGGTGCCGAGATGGCCTTATCATATAAATAATTTCAAATGCTTCCACAAAAGAATAGTCAATTCATCAGAAATAAAAATCTTGAATCAGCTTCAATCATAAAAGGCCTCCTTCTAGAAAAAACCATCAGAGACTGATTAAAAAATCATATTGAGTAGTTATATGATGGTCCGATAAAGAAGCTGCATCATATAGGAAATAAGCATGAGAAAACAATCTATTTTTTTGGTATCATTTCACATAGATACTTTCTAACCATAATAGACATTGAACTAAAGAGCCTTTGCCAGATGAAACTTGATCGGATGAATAATGTTGAAACTTGATAGATATCTTGTGTTGTGAGTACTATTAGATTGAAATATACAATTTTTTTTTCCCATTTTGTCAATTCCTCTGCATTGTTTATGATCACATGATGTAAATTCAAACCTTGGATCAATGAATAAAGTTAAGTGTGAAACCATGTAAAGTATTTACCTAGTGTTGTTAAAAGCACACTTTGGGAGCAAAGCGAAGTGATGCGGTAGCCTTGCGCTGTTGCGCATCACTCGCCTATCAAGAGTAAGCTTGCAGTAAATCACACATGTCGCACTGTTTTGTCATTTCATATTGTACATTATGTGTGAATTTTGTTCAGGGTGAACCAGACTTTTGCTCAAAGTAAAATCTTGGTTCAAATTATATGGTTCAATTTAACATTTGCCATAATAACTAGGCACTATCATTTGCTTTGTCTTATTTTTTCTCATCATCATTGAGTCGGTCATTGGTTTTCCATTCCCTCTCCCTAGAGCTAGTACCTTTCGCTCACTAACTTCCACTCATTGATGCTTCTTAATGCCTCATCTTCACGCTCTCTGTTGCTTCAAATTATCCTATGGATCTCTGGCTAGTTGCTTAATCTCATAAGTATATTCCTAATTTTTAAATATTATTACATTGATTCATTACTTATACCATTCATATCTTTGATTTTTTTTCGTCTTTCAAATAGTTGGAAGTTATTATTATTAATATATAATTATATTTATTTAAAAATCATTAACTAATTTGGTTAATTAAATAACTATTGTATGCACATTATATATATATATATATATATATATATATATATATATATATATAAACTCATGAATGTTTTAATTAATGAATGTGTTGTTTTGCTTTGTGCTATGCGCCTTGAAGTAAAAGGAACTTTTACGCATTGCATTGTAACATTTTGAAAACATTGATATTACCCATACAATATTCTCCAACATGATGTGTTATTACCTGCTCTCCCAACACTTGGGGGTGGGGGTTTCATTGTGTTTTGGATTGATCTTGCTTGCACTAAGAAAAAACATTAGAACCTTTGAACTTGATCTTGTTTAAGCTTATTTTCATCCTAACATACACTATCTTTTCATATCATAAAAATGAGGAAAAAGCTTTCTAAAACAAAGCCTTAAACTCAGCTAATCAGGGTTTTAACTAATGGTTACTAGTCAAATGCCATGCATATTTTTATTTCTAAGCGGGTGAGTGTTAAATTCTTAAAAATCAGATTTTATAATCGCACTGCAGGTTGTTCTGGCTACTCAGCTGTTCTGCTGGACAGGACAATTCATAGGCCATGGAGTTTTTGAGGTAAAGCATCAACATTCCTGAGTTCATTAGTAGAAACAGGACTAACTGCCACATGTTTGAAACTCATAGATAGTAAAACTTTCTTTTCTGCAGAAGCGAGCTCCAGCACTTCTTGACAACCTTTCTCAAGCTTTTCTAATGGCTCCATTCTTTGTCTTGCTTGAGGTACTACTTTTTATGCTCCCCCCCCCCCCCCCTTTTACTTGCTCATGTAGGATCTATAAAAACAAATAGCTCACATTCCTCTTGATTCAGCTGCTGCAGAGCCTATTTGGATATGAACCATATCCAGGTTTCCATGCAAATGTGTTGAAGAAGATTGAGGTCGATCGAGAGCAATGGCAGGCCAGGAAGCAGAAGAAATCTTCTTAACATATGAGCTCACTATAAGTCATTTTCACCATCTGTTGTGGCTACTTTAAGTATGTCTTGGATGCTTATAGTTGAATGTTAGTTACTGCATGAGAATTACAGAATATTACTCAATTTTTTCGTTTGTATAGCTACACTTTTTTATAGTATTAATTATTGGTGTGTTATTTTTGAAGCTTGATGGTGGAGCTATTTATTTGAATAATTTTTTATCTGATTTGATTATATTAGATTAACAACAAATGATAGAGCAGATTGTCAATGTATTAACAAAAAAAAAAATTCTTCTAATTTGATTTGATTCAATGGATCGGCACGAGCTATGTTTTTTTTTTTTTCATCATACAATTCCAATTTTTTCAATTTCGACTGAAGATTGGATTTTATATATTTTAAATATAATAATATTTTTATTGATAATAGTAATATGGGCAAATAGATTAAAAATACAATTTCAATTAAAAATGCTTTAATATCATTTTATATCCACAAAACACAATACAGTTTTTTCACATTATCCTAATACTAATAGTATCACCACAATTCACAGGACAAACACGAGCATTTAAACATCTCATTACTCCAAACTTCAGAAAATTACACACAAAGCTACAAAACTAACCAATTAAAAGCCAAATCATGTTTCTTCACCTTCAACAATTCCATAGATCTTCAAATGGTCTGTATTCAGGGCAGTTCCTGTCTCCTGAGGGTTGCTCACCAGTCACCGCCGACGCCATGAACTTGTCTCCGATGATGTTGATGATGTTGCTACAGTAGAAAGAGCTCGACGCTCCTATAGAAAGTAGAAAAATTAAAAGCCACACCTTGGTAGAGAGAGTTGAGGAATCTGGTCACCTGGGCATCCATTAATGGCGGCAGAGGAACTCCCTGAGCCATCTCTTCTTCAAACATCGACAACAAAGATCCAATATTTGCCAGCCTAAAAGCTCTCTTCTCTTTCCTCGGCAAGCTTTTCTCGAACACCCTGCATATCACCCACATGTTCTGTTCGAAAGCAACTAAACTTAGCGTTTTCATTACAAACGGAAGAAGAAACAAATTTAATTATACCTTATCCTAGCTGCCTTCCAATCTATACTAGTACATTATCCACTATGTCTTCTCTCCTTTGAGAGCTCTGCCTCTGTAAAAGACTAGTGTCTTTTTCATTCCAACAAGGATATTCTCCCCAATGATCTCCTTATCCTTGCCTGTAGATTTCCAGTATCTGTCGTCAGTGGCTGTACTTGTTCGAAGGTCAGTTGAGCACTTTGGCCCTCATTCACAAAAGAAGTAACATTATGTGTGAAATGAAAATTTGCCGCCACCAAGTTTTGATCTTTCTGAATTGAAACGAATGAATATTAATATGTATATGGTTGAAGAAGCAGAGAGGGAGGCAGAATAATTAAAAGCCACATCTTGGACATCTCTTACTTGTGCATTGTCCACTCAGTCTTCTCTCCTTTGGGAGTTCTTCCTCTGTAAAAAACTAGAGTCTTTTTCATTCCATTAAGCACATTCTCCTTTCGGATCCCCTTGTCACTGATATCCGTCTACAGGCAAAGATATACAAGGAGATCTGAAGGAAGAATATCCTTGTTGGAATGAAAAAGACGCTAGTCTTTTACAGAGGCGGAGCTCCCAAATGAGAGAAGATAGAGTGGATAATGTACGAGTATAGATTGGAAGGCAGCTACGATAAGGTATAATTAATTAAAAAAACTCAATTTATTTCTTCTTCCGTTTGCAGTGAAAACGCTAAGTTTAGTTGCTTTAGAACATAACAAGTGGGAGATACGCAGGGTGTTCGAGAAAAGCTTGCTGGGTAAAGAGAAGAGAGATTTTGGGCTGGCAAAGATTGGATCTTTGTCGTCTATGTTTGAAGAAGAGCGACCCTGAGGAGACGGGGATAGGAACTGCCATAAATACAAACGTCTTGAGTGGTAATGCAAGTTTCAAAATTGAATCAAATCAAAATATATAGAGGAAAAAAAAAATTTCAGCGAAATTCTACAATGACCTGGCTAGACTCACTAAACTCACGCCTCCTATATACTATACTTCCTCTAATGGATGCAAAATTTCTCAGCTTTGATATCACATTAGAAAGCTAAGATTTCAATAATTATTGAATTAAGTAATATATTGATGCAAATCAAATGTACAAATATATATAGGAAGAGAAAAGAGCAATAAAGGAAATATAATATATATTCTTAATAATTAATGAGAATATATTATATAAATTAAATATAATAAATTTTTGCTATATATAATGTGCATGATAATATTTATTTGATTATAGATTGAAAATAATGCTCTTTATCTCTCCCTTTCATCACCCTTATAGCAGAATGGCAAAGTCTTCAAAAAATATTCCTTATTCTATTTTCAGCCATTAGATGAATAAAAATAAATTCATTTTTATAAAATTAATTTCTATTTGTTAGCAATAAAAAAGCATAGAAATCATATTTAAGAATGTAAAATATATATAATGAAATGAACAGTCGAATTTTTAAATATTATCAGCGAAGAAATTCTTGGTGTTTATATATGTTGGAGTGATGAAATATCTTTACTTTTAAATAATTACAAATGCATTTTATATGTTGATTATTTTAGAGGTTTTTGCAATTAGTAAATTAAAAGGCTGAGATTAAGCGTATATATACATATACCAAAAAAGGAAATTATTTGAGACTTGCGTGGCAATGCTATTGTTTTTTGTTTCATGCAACTCTCACCATTATTTTCTATAAATGAATTGATAATAAATATATTGACGGTTGATAATCTAATGCACTATATATTCGGATGAGGAGTAAACATCACAATGACCAAACAATCAAGAAAGCATAAAATAGCGGAAAAATAAAGAACATCAGATTTAACGTGAAAAAACTCAAAATAAGGGGAAAAAACTCGGAGCCACACCACACTAAGAAATCGAATATAAAAATTGGAGAAATAAGCACATATCTCTCTTATTGCCTCTCTTCTCACACATATTGTTCTCTATGTCTAACCTAACAGGAAATGAAAGCCAAGTTAAATAACCCCAAGGAATGCAACCCTTTAAAAAAGAGAAAGAAAATCATCTAATTTGTCTCGCAGTGCTACAATGCTAATTTGAGGCACTGCGGCGCTCAAACCTCTGTTTTGATTCGTTGCGGCGCCATATCTAGACCTCTGCGGCGCTCTACTCTTTGTCGTTTAGTGTTGGGGCGCTCGGGAATACAGTGTCGGAGGGCTCGGGTATGCAGCGCTGGGGCGCTCAGGTAGACAGGAGTAAACCCCCCCGAGGCAACTGAATAACTTGATTGATCGATTCAATCAGATACCACACATAACACTATCATTTATTGATATCCCCCAAAAGCACTACAATCTAATCTAAAGGATGTCCAATGCTGCATTCATGGAGGGCATGTCTCCAAAATCATCAACATACTCTTATTTGTGTATGCATTGGCCCAACATAGTAAGCTGGCCATACATACAGCGACTGCTGGCAAGAACATGTATTGTTCCAAGTAGCTAGAGGGGCAACATTGGATCTCCATGGAGCTTCTGACGTTAATCTCCATGGAACAGCTTGAATCAATCATCGTGGAGCATCAAATGCCAATGTTAATTATTGATCAAATTTGAGTAACTTTCAGATCACCATTGCATCGTATTTTATGTTTATTTTTTAAATAAACATGAAATTAATAACCAATGATTTAATACAAATAGAGATAAGATAATATAATATAGGCCATAGTTGGTTTAAATATAAGTTATATTGTCCCAAATGATTCAACGATGGTAGAACTAATAGGGAACTCAAATTTAAAATATTTCATGTATAAATTTATAATTTTGTAATTAATTATATTTTTTTTATTATCAATAAGTTTATTTTCAGATTTTTATTATCAGTAAGTTTATATATTTTTTAGAAATAAACATAATTTTTTGTTCAATTTATAATAATATTTGTTAGAGAAATAACCGTTGGAAGCAAAGCAAATAATTATATAACTATATTAAGAATCAATTAGCCCACAATCTAAGATAAGATATAAAAATCTCTTAAATAAATAAATAAATAAAAGGAAAAAGTTAATATACATAAATTAAGAAAGCATAAATACATAATTGAATCTACTATATTATAATATTTACTGACAAAATCAATATCAATAATATTCTTCAATACTCCAATAGAGTTGGAATATATATAATTTAATTTATTTTGTACTGTTTTTTATTTTTGCAAATAAGATAAAAAAAGAAATAGTTCAAATATAAATTTCTTCATTATATGTGTAAAAATATGAACGAAATAAAATCCAACCATAATCGAATTCTCAACCTGGCGGCGGAATTCTCCTTCAAGTTCAAAACCCTAACCGTTCCCACCAATTATTCCAATCGATCTCATCTTGCACGCTTACGGTTGTTTATTGTGGCCGTCTTGATTTGAGAAGTCTTCTTCGAAGCGCACCTACTCGCGCGCGACGGATCTTCGTTCTCTTCGATCCAAGAACTTCTAAAAAGCGCTCTTTTCTGTTTCAGCCTTGCTAGGTTTTGCATTCTAATCCCTATATATAATAGATGCAATGCATGAACTTTATTCAATGTAATATGAGTGATTCCTTGTTTGATTGCTGTTTGATCGAATTTACAGAGGTGGAAGAGAGATAATGTGGTGTACTCACTGCGTTGAAGACCAACAAGTCGTGTGGGGACACGATCAGGATTACATGTATTTATTTATTCTATACAATTTTGAAGTTCTTTCTTGGTCTATATATGAATGCATGTTGCGATAAATTTCGGATTGATTCATGCTTTCTTTTATATTTATTGTGCTTGCATCAGCGCCTGCTCTGGTTGTGGGAAGCTATTTGAGTTCCCCGTTTCTAAAAGCCACCGTATGATTGGAAAACCAAAAAAATTCCAGGTATGTAATGCTTCATATATATGTATATATTTCACATTTGATTAATCTCTGGATGTATATATTTCACATTTGATTAATCTCTGGATGTGGTCTTTTTGCTTTTTTTTTTTTGAAATATCATATACCTAAGAGGCTGCGTTATACTTACTTTTTAGATAGCTTGTTTCGTCCCATGTTAGAAAAGTTTAGGGAAGGATGTTCTTTTTTAAAAAAATTTATGCATTCCAAATAATGCTATTTTATTTGGTATGAATTGGATAATCCACCTTTCAGTGATCAGTCAGCACTTATGGGCTGTTTGGTAGCACCGAGGATTTGATTTAAGTAGGATTTCGTAAATCCTCTAAATCTGGATTTCGGAAATCCTAAGGGGCTAAATCTTGAAAATTGTTTGGTAACATTCATGATAAATCCTATTAAATCTCATGTGGCTGTTTGGCTATAGAGGGGATTTAACGAGCGGACTCTTCCCTCTTGCGAAATGAATTTCATAAATCTGACAAAAAACAGGTTTTCGGAAATCCGGGATTTTGTGCGAATCGACAGAATTTTTCGTCTACAGAGGCTTTCATATGCCGTGAGATTTGGTTTTGCATTTTAGGCCGTTTGACTGGATTTCGCTCAAATCCGGCCTAAATCCTGCTACCAAACAACCCCTAAATTTTAATTGATAGAATGCAAAATTCGTTGTCTAAGCCTCATTCTTGTCGAAGGTAATTTATTCAAATTTTTTTCTTGCCTTAGCCTTATTTTCTGGTTAAGTATCTTCTGCCTGGAGCATTAGAATATTCCTTTGCGATATTGACTCTTCTCTTATTTGTTGGCTTTCTTGATTAAATTGAATGCTTGTCATGTGAAACCACGTGACAAGTTGAGACATTAAAAAATTACTATTTGTTCATGCATTTTTCCAAAAAAAAGATAAAAGGGAAACTAGAAGAAACGTTCACACGTCTTCCTTTATTTTTGCTCGTTGTTAATAAGGGTGTAGTGGATTCTACAATAAACAAACTTGTTGGTTTTTTTTTTAAATGTGATTTGTGTAGTAGCACTTTATGCTAGTTTGTGGAATCAATTATTTGTGGAGTCAATTCATTCTTAGACAGATTAACCTGATTACCTGAACAAATGTTTTGTTTTAATTGTTGTATATAGCGAAGAAATGAATCATCTAAGGAACATTGAGAATCACATATTGCAGGGTTTGCATGGAAGAGCTTTGAAACATGGGAGCCATAATATAATCTTAACATTCTTTTTAGTTATATTTGTCATTCTGAATGAATACTCGGCATGAGGATGGAGTCACCTAAGGGTTTAATGAAAAATTGAGTGATTTGAAATGTCCCAAAATCCCTAATTTCTCATATTTGAAAATAGGCCGAACCAGGTGACTTTGAAATCTTGAGTCATATCATCTCCTCATTGTTTGCAACACCTCACACTTGCCACATTGCCCCCTCATAGCTTGCCCCGCATGACTTGCCTCGCTCTTATTGTCACCTTTTACCAACCACATATAAGATAGAGAAAAAGAGAGTATTTGAAATATATTCCAACAAATAAAAAAATATTTCAATGTATTTGATTTGCATCTAGTCATCGAAGAGGGACGTCGTCGAAGGAGCTCGAGGGCAGGGTTGTCGTCGAAGGAGCTCGATCGAGCGAGGGAGGGACGTCGTCGACGGAGCTCGAGGGCAGGAGCGTCGTCGACAGAGCAGGGACATCGTCGAAGCAGCGAACCTAAAGCAGAATGACTTGAAGTCGAGGGCACGGGGCCGATATATTGAAATTATCGGCGTATTTTCCGGCGGAGTTTCCGGCGGAGTATCCGCCGGTAATACTTCGTCGGGTTTTAATTAACCCGGCGGTAAATCCGCCGGATATTACCGGCGGAATATGCGTCTGTATATTGAAAACACCGGCGCAATTCTGGCGGTTCAGCCGCCGGAACATTACCGACGCGATTTCTGCCGGAAAGTCTGCCGTAAGGTTACCGGCGGTACAATCCGCCGGAAATGCCATCGTTGATTCCGATGTAACTATATCCGCCGAAAATTCCGCCGGTATTTCATTATTTTCCTGTAGTGAATGCAAGTTACCTCACGATGTAACAACGTATTTGCGGCATAATGTGGGTGCACCCATGTCCAACCGTCTTTTCTAGCTTTACCTACATCTTATCATTGGTTTACTCAAGTTATATAACCTTTTTGCAATATTTAAAAACCAAGTACAATACCTTGATGTGCCATTTGATCCATGGTCCAATTGAATTTGAGCACATGTTCACCAAATTTTTATCTTGCCAAACCTAGTATGAGATGTGGCAATAACTATATGACTAATATAATCCAATCAACGCCACAATGGTGAACAACCTTCAATGGATTGAAAATTTTGTGGCAACTCTTTGAATTTACCAAGATATCTTTGAAATTATGAAAGTTCATAGAGAACAATAAAAATATACAACAAATGCAAATTTATTTGAACGAATAAGGAAAAAAAATTAATTGTAGAGCCTAGTGATTATTTTCAATTGAGTGGTCTCTCTTATGGTTAAAAGGGTTATAACTCTGGGTGCTTAGTTCCAAGAAAAGTTCACTTAGTAACATAAAGTCCTCAAATGAGGACAAATTTTTTTTAAATAATACTTCATCAGTAATTTTCTCTGTCTTGTTAAAATCATCCAAGAATGCTAGAATATAGAGCCAGGTGAACATTTTGGAGTCCATAATAAGATGAAGTAATATTTACTATTTTTATTGCGTTTTATGCTGATATTATAATGCTAGCATTTTTTTAAAGTTTATTCTAATATAGTCATGCTTATTTCTTTATCTACTATGGTTATTTAAGTCATGCTTATTTCACTTTTGATTCTGATTATTAGATACTGGTCATTTTTTGTAGTCTTTCAATTCAAAAATCAATTATGAGGTATTGGAATATTTGTACAAGGTATGTTCTGTCAAGCCAATGATATTTTAAAAAGATGCTTTTCCTTTTCCTTTTGTCCCCTTAAAAAAAAAAACACAATCTTAGTGCATGTAGGGGTTCAGAACTAAACATTATCTATTTAGACATAGTTTAATTTTTTTAACTAAATGGTGTATGTAGCTTTTACAGTTTTGAGAATTGCCTTGGTTGTGTAGTTAAAAAGTTAAACCTTTGTGTGTGTGTGTGTGTGTGTATATATTAATTTCCTTCTATCTTTTTACATGATCAATTCTAATGGCATATTGATGTTCATTACAAAATGAATAATTGTATAATAAATTATAATTTTTATAATAAATTACTTATGTGTGATGGACTTTTGTTTCAAATTTTGAAGGAAAAGAGACATAAGCATCCAATAGACAACATGAGCTCAACATCTACAAAATCTCATGGTCATGAGCTAAAGCAGAAGGTATGTTTCTTGTATCATGTTTTCACATTTAAATATTTAAAATCTCTATATAAGTGCTATAATTTCAATATTAGAGCCAAGCTACGTTTAGGTTTGTCCAATTAGCCTGCAAACCTAAAGAGTCGCATCTATACTTTTAGAGTGACCATGAGCTGAATAATTATTACACATTCCAAAATACCCTCAAACCCGTGTCATAGAAGTTTAAAGAAAAACCATGAGTGCAATTGTTCAATTATAGTTTTTTTAAAACAAGTTATATGATGCAAGTTACCTCAGGTATGCGCTTTTGAGAATTGCCTTCATTGTGTAGTTAAAAAGTTAAACCAACCTTTGTATACTTATTCTAATTCAAAATATGATTCGGACAAAATCCAAGTGATGATCAAAGTCTAGTTGCCTGATGTGCTTGTATAGCCTTCTCCTGCTAATACCATCCGATGTTAAATATAATGGTTCACTGAATCACACTATTCACTGTGGCTAAATATAACTATATATATATATATAATCAATTCATACTTGCATATGTCCAAGAATAAAGCTCATTTATTTATACTTGCATATATTTCTCTTTGGTTACAGAATCCCGGGCTCTTTGACCTATCTTCCCTCCCTATCCATTCACCTCCCTATGTAGGGGGTTTAGTTGGAAAGAGGGATTCCCAACGTTTTCCCATTACCCTTATTCCTTACTGGGTTTGGAGCTCCCAGTAAAGATATAATTTTGGTATGTTTCTTATTTAACTTGGGCATCTACTTGAAAGGGATTTGGTCATTGGTTTTATCATCACCGAAGTTGATGTCAATTTGGGGCAACTTACTATTTTGTAAAAAATACCACTTTAGTCGTATGATGCTAACAACTTTTTGGTTTGAGTACATAAAATTATGTAAACTCATCATTTTATATTTCAGCGGCTCATTTTCACTCCATGATTTTTCAATCTAAAATTTTATAATTCTATCATTGATAATTTTTAGAAATTACATAATAAATTTAAATAACTTTTCTTACGACAGTTTTACGACTAAAATTAGAGTTTCCTCATATTTATTATTTATCAATCTTCTGATATTAACATGCATTCAATTGTAAAGTTATAGTGAACTTGGCATACATGTGCATGGATTTCATCATTTAGATTGTGTTTCTCATATATTTTTGATATTTCAGTTATCCCACTGTGAGCAGGATAATACGAGGAGGAGAATGTGAAATGATGACTTAACAAAATCCATTGAAAATAATGCTGAGGGTTGTATCAATATTGACGGTGACAATGATGATTATGATCATTATGAGGATGGTAATGATGAATATTACAAGTATGAAGATGATGATTTATGGAAATGAGGAAGCTGTTTATATGATGAGCTGGATCCTTAAAAATGTTTAACTTTGTCCAACATATAATCTGGTGATTAAAAGTTGTTGTGTGGTATATGTATGTACTATTTATAATTCCCTTTTCCTTTTTGTCTCGAGTTTGATTGTTCTATCTTTTTTTGTTTAAATTTGCTAAAAGGTATTTAGCATCAATCTTGATACTGTCATGGATTCTGTATTTGTTCTATAAAAAAATAATATAGTCAGGCTGGGCCAATTTATTGTCCTAAAAGATTTTCAACACCTATAAGATCGAGCTAACCAATTGAATGTTATTAGTATCACACCGCAACCCTATCAGGATAGTTTCAATCGTGTTGAGTTGTGACAAGCAAATCACAAAATCTAGGTTTAGAATGTTTTAGATTCTCTTCTAATTTTATTTCGAATAAAACTACAAACTACAGAGCTACTAAAACATCTAAATACTAAAAAAACTCATTCATATGATTTCTTTCATTTCATCAAAATTTATATCTATATTATAGTACATGGCTACATGTTGAGCTACATAACTGAAAATAAATTAACCATAAATATATAAAAATCAAAATAGAAAAATTTAGAACTTGTTAGAATTTCATAGTGTTCTATAACGGTAGGTAACTGAACTTTCTATTGAGCAAATTTTCACAATGGTAGAAAAATGGCAAATTACAAAGGAATGTGTAAAATACCGTTTTAAAACATTTATTGAATTACAACGTTATTTTCAGTGTCAAAATTATTTTCTATTTAATAAAAATCCCACAAATTTCAAACCCCCGTTATAAAATTTCTAAAAAATATTCAAAATGTGCATAATTGTAATCTCTATAATATATAAAAAGTTATGCGATGAAAGTTTTACCAGTGCAAAGTTATTCGCATTTTTCGCCAACAGAAACAAAATTTAATCGAAAAATTTACTAAAAATTATATATTTTTGAAAATTGAGATGGACATAATGTGATTTACTTCGAGAAGAACAAGTTTCTCAACTGGGCTGACGGACCGAAACGACTCGAAGTCGCCTAAAATTGTAGTTTTCTCTTTCTTCTCTCTTTTTCCCTTAATTTCCCTATGCCTTCTATGTTGCTTTTATCTACTTTGGGAAAATGAAATTTTCATTTAAATAAATCCATAATGGCTTTAGATATATATATATATATATATATATATATATATATATATATATATATCTTAATAAAATAATAATATTATTATAATTAATTTTTATTATAAAATTTATGAAAATTCTTTTAGGGATTACAAAAATTATAGAAAAATATTCATAAAATAACTCATTTTATTTTAAAAATTCAGATAAAATTAGTTTGCAAAACGGATACCTAATGATCCCAAAAATATTACTTGTACCGATATATGTTAAATTTCTTAAGGAATTTTACAAATGCCAAAAAATTATGAAAAAATTAGAATAATTGAAGCACTATATTATACATTATGCTTGTGACTTTTGTTCATAGTGAACCAGACTTTTGCTTAAAATGAAATCTTGGTTCAAATTATATGGTTCGATTTAACATTTGACACAATAACTAGATACTTTCATTTGCTTTGCCTCATTTTTTCTCATCATCATTGAGTCGTTCATTGGTTTTCCATTCTCTCTCCCTAGAGCTAGTAGCTTTCAGTCACAAGCTTCTACTCATTGATGCTTCTCATTGCCTTATCTTCGTGCTTTCTTTTGCTTCATGTTGTTGTATGGATCTATGGTTAGTTACTTAATCTCATAAGTATATTCTTAATTTTTAAATATTATTACATTGCTTCATTACTTATATCATTCATATGATTGATTTTTTTTGGGATTTCAAATAGTTGGAAGTTATTATTATTAATATTTATTTAAAAATCATTAACTAATTTGGTTAATTTAATAACTATTGTATGCACATATACAACTCATGAATGTTTTAGTTAATGAATTGGTTGTTTTGCTTTGTGCTATGCACATCAAAGTAAAAGGAACTTTTACGCATTGCAGTGTAACATTTTGAAACCATTGATATTACCCATGCATTATTCTCCAACATGAGGTCTTATTAGCTGCTCTCCCAATACTTGGGGGGTGGGGGTTTCATTGTGTTTTGGATTAATCTTGCTTACACTAAGAAAAAACATTAGGGCATTTGGACTAGTTCTTGTTTAAGCTTATTTTCATCCGAACAGACTATCTTTTCATATCATAAAAATCAGGCTAAGACAAAGCCTTAAACTCAGCTAATTAGGGTTTACCTAATGGTTGCAAGTCAAATGCCATGAATATTTTTATTTCTAAGCTGGTGAATGTTAAATTCTTAAAAATCAGATATTTATAATCGCAGTACTGCAGGTTGTTCTGGTTACTCAACTGTTCTGCTAGCAGGACAATTCATAGGCCATGGGGTCTTTGAGGTAAAGCATCAGCATTCCTTAGATTATTAGTAGAAACAGTACTAACTATCAAATGTTTGAAACTCATAGATAGTAAAACATTTTTTCTATAGAAGCGAGCTCCAGCACTTCTTGACAACCTTTCTCAAGCTTTTCTAATGGCTCCATTCTTTGTCTTGCTTGAGGTACTATTTTTTATGTCCCCCCTTACTTGCTCATATAGGATCTATAAAAACAAATAGCTCACATTCCTCTTGATTCAGCTGCTGCAGAGCCTATTTGGATATGGACCATATCCAGGTTTCCATGCAAATGTATTGAAGAAGATTGAGGTCCATCGAGAGCAATGGCCGGCTAGGAAGTAGAAGAAATCTTCTTTACATATGAGCTCACTATAAATCAGTTTCACCATCTGTTGTGGCTACTTTAATTTACCTGTTAGTGAACTTTTACAGGTTTATTAATATATGTCTTGGATGCTTATAGTTGAATGTTTGTTACTGCATGAGAGTTGCAGAATATCACTCATGTATATATATATTCGTTTGTATAGCTATACTTTTTCATATTATTATTAATTATTGGTGTGTTATTTTTGAAGCTTAATGGTGGCGCTATTTATTTGAATAATTTGCTTGAAAGATGTTACCTGAATTCATTGATTATTGGACATTTTCAATATGTTTGTATGAAGTTAAGGCTTTGGTTGTGACAGTTTTGGGCTACTGTTGTTTTGCTATTTTTAAAAAATAATTATACTAAGGTTTCATTTGGGATGATTTTCTTACTACTTAAAGCAGCTTTATAGTACATAAGTTTTAATTTTTGTACTAAAAAGCTACTTCAAAAAGCGGTAAGAAAGTCGTCCCAAACGAAGCCTAAAAGCTATTTTAAAAAGCAATAAAAAAGTTGTCTCAATTGAAATCTAATTTATGGGTTTGACAAATTCTCAATGAAAAATATCTTATATATCCTTCTGTCATGGATTCAATATATTTAAATGTGTAGATATTCAACAAATGATAGAGTAGATTGCAATATATTATCACTTCATTGATAGAAAATAATGGTGAGAGCTGACGTGATTTTATTTTATTCATATAATTAATGACTGAAAGTAGAATAAGGTACATTTTTGGATATTTAAACTTTTGAAAACTTAATTGAAATTTTTTTGGCAATGGTATACTAATTAAATTTAAGACATATGATTTTCTATAATTAAATTTATTTTTCTAATAATTTTAGTAAATTTTCTTTTATTATATAGAGTGACTTTTTGGCAAGAGATAATTAAGGTCTGGTGGTCCTCTTGGCTTATAATTACACTCATTAATTACAATGTTATATAACTGGTAAGTCTGGTATCATGTAATTGCTAATAAAAAGAAATTGATACAATTATTAGTAATGACTAATGATAGTAAAAAAAACGTGCATGCATTAATTGGTGTCAAATATAGTGTAAATATTGGGCCCATAATTTTTAAAAGACTTTCCCATTCTGCTTTTAAGGGTGATGAAAGGGAGAGATAATGAGCATTATTTTCAATCTTATATTTATTTAATTATAATTATTACATAATCATATGATTATTATCACATTATTTAAAGTAAAAATTTATTGTATTTAATTTATATAATATATTCTCATTATTGTATATATTGGTACATAGGCATCAACATATTACTTAATTCAATAATTATTGAAACTTTGCATCCATTGGAGGAGGAAGTATATTATCAGCCGTGAGATTAGTGGATCTAGCCAGGTGATTGTAGAATTTCGCTGAAAATTTTTCTTATTCACCGTCACACAAATTTATTTATTTTTATTCACTGTCCCGGTGTGATAGCATTATCAAATGTTGTTCCAACAAACATATATGCATGTATTCAGGGGCGAAACTAACTATAATTTTGAGAGTGGGCAAACTCTTAACATGAATATCAAAGCAAAGAGTTGCATTTCATTATGCTATGTTGTGTTGTATTTTAATATCTAACTTAATTTAGTTGATTTTCAAGAACCTGTAGGGGCTGTTTGATAGCACCCAGGATTTTATTTAAGTAAGATTTCATAAATCCTCTAAATCCGAATTTACTAAATCCTGAGGGGCCTAAATCCTAAAATCTGTTTGGCAATATTTATGATAAATTCTGTGTGACTGTTTGGCTATTCAATTCAGGATTTAAGACGATTAAAAGATTTACATTGCATTTATTGAATAATTAAAGCATTTAAAGTGGTTAAAAGATTTAAGAAGATTAATTATTATTTATAATATTTTATAATAATTATTTTCATTTAAAATCATATTTAATCCTATTAATTATTTTAAAATAACTAAGCATTTAACTAATAATTTAATTAGTTTTACTTAATTATTAATATTTTAAATTATATTAATTAAGTTATCCAACAATAACTTAAAAGGAGTCTAGGATTTGCCTTTCCCTTCTCTATTTCTTTCGGCTTCGGTCCTTTGCAGAAGCGTAGAGCTTTGCACGAGTTCTTTTTCGTCGCTGTTCCACTGTTAGACTTAGCTCCTTCGGCGACGTTCCCTTCCTGTTGGATGTTGGAGCGGAAGTTACGACATTTTTTGATCGGAAGCAACAACGGGAGCTCGCTTGCTGTGAAGGTAACTTTCTCCCTTTCGCGCGCTTCTTCGGCCAAATCCCGTAAATCCGCCGAACCAAAGGATTTCGTAAATCCGGGATTCACCACGAAAAGAGGGAATTTTCCGTCAACCACGGCTTTGATTTACTGTGAGATTTGGTTTTGCATTTTTGGCCGTTTGGCTGGATTTAGCTCAAATCCGCTTCAAATCCGGCATCCAAACAGCCCCGTAATGTAGCCGTGCCAGCACGTTTTACTTCTCAGTCCTCACTTCTTTTACCCTCCCGGCGGCAAAACCCCTCATTTTTGTGGTTCCTTCTTCTTCTCTGTGAAAACCCTAACTCCATACCTCAATGGACGACAACTTATACGACGAGTTCGGCACTATATCGGCTCGGAGATCGACTCTGACCAAGATTCCGAGTAGGAAGAAGACTCAAACGATGTCGGCACTATATCGCCATTCTCACGCTAAAGTGGTTCCGCCCCGTATGTATTTTTATATATCTATATTAGAAAGCTTGAGATCGAGCTTCTTCCAATGACGAAACACAGCTTGTCAGCACAAAATCATCGAAATAAACATGCCTCTCTAGCATTTATATGTAATATGAGATCCTTTATTCAAGCAATAAACATCAAACTACCTAGAGGACTATGCAAGAAGCATTTAGTGTAAATCTCTCCAACTCACCAAAATTTTGACAATCAAGCAATGTGACCTCCAAATTTGTTAGCTTCAACATGTTAAGCCAAAAATAAAAATAATTCCTTAGTTCCTATGTTTAATGGTTGAATGGGATCCGCACAACTCACTTAATATGCATAAATATGGTCTAGTTAATGGCCCTTTCATTGCCCAACATGCCAAAAGATTATTAAGCATAGGTGGCACCTATTTAGCATACCTAATGGTTGAAACTTATTCTCGAACTTCTTTGGTTTGACAAGATGAGAACTTCCCATTGGTTCATAAGGCTACAGCTAAATGAGATTCTTTTGACTTATCAAACCTTCAAATTGAGTAGCTTTTTTACCTATGATTTGATTTATACTGATAAAATCATCGATATAACTCCCTAAACATTTTTGACCATGAAGCAAAGACTAAAGGAATGTTCCCCACTTTAATACGTTTTTTAGTTGAAATAGCTTAGTAAAATCAACATTTCCTAAATAGATAAGTTGATAATCTCTATCTATTTATTCAGCATACTTTTATGGTTGAACCCTAATTTTGACATGATTAACATGCCCTCCAAGAAAGTTGGGTTTTTTTTTTGTGACTTAATTTGCCTCAAAGATCATGTTAAAATCGTCCTTCATCAATTCCATTAATTAGTAAGTATGCATAAGAGGAACCCCCAATGTGATTCAGTATGCTTTCTTTTCAAATTGGGCTCATTCGTAACAATTTTACTAGTCATAAAACATTAGATTGATGATAAGCTTTGTTAACTCAACATGCTACAACAATTAGGCCACAAAGCTATAGTTCTTGATAGATAGTGTTTCAATGAGCGAACTAAGCCAAAGTAATGACACCAAGCATAAGGAAGAGTAATCTATAATAGTATATGTCAATATGATGAAGCCAAGTTTGCACTTAGTCTGATTTCTAAGATTCTTTTTAGAGATCTATGGAATGAAATATCCTCTCAGAAATCCATGAGGTTGATAATGGGAACAAGAAATATGATTCAATCTAGATGTGCACCCAACATATTTGTTGACCTATTGTATAAGTAGTCTTGAAAGTCCAAGTTTTTCTCAACCACTAGCTCTGCACCATGGGTTGATAGTTGACTCATGTCCTACCACTAGTCAAGTTAATTGTTGAGTGAGTCAACCTTAAAAGCTCTAGTGACTCTTTTTGAAGTGAGCAACATTGTTCATGGTGCTTACTTTTGTCCTAGCCCTACCCACATCTTATCATTGGTTTACTCAAGTTATATAACCCCTTTGCAAGATTTAAAAATCAAGTACAATACCTCGATGTGCCATTTGATCCATGGTCCAATTGAATTTGAGCACATGTTCACCAAATTTTTATCTCGCCAAACCTATTATTAGATGTGGCGACAACTAATTGACTAATATAATCCAATAGTGCCAGGATAGCGAACAACCTTCAATGGATTGGAAATTTTGTGGAAACTCTTTGAATTTATCAAGATATCTTTGAAACTATGAAAGTTTATAGAGAACAATAAAATATATATCAAATGCAAATTTATTTGAACTAATAAAGAAAAAAATTAATTGTAGAGCCTAGTGATTATTTTAAACTGAGAGGTCTCTCTTGTGATTAAAAAGGTTATTAACTATGGGTGCTTACTTTCAAGAAAAGTTTAGAGCTAGTAACATGAAGTCCTCAAATGAGGACAAAATTTTTTTAAATAGTACTGCATCATTGATTTTCTCTGCCTTCTTAAAATCATCCAAGATATGCTATAATATAGAGCCAGGTGAACATTTTGGAGTCCATAATAAGTGAAGTAATATTTAATTGTTGTATTGAATTTTATGCTGATATTATAATGCTAGCATTTTTTTTAAGTTTATTCGAATGTAGTCATGCATATTTCTTTTTCTACTATGGTTATTTAAGTCATACTTATTTCACTTTTGATTTTGATTTTTGAAGACTTTCAGTTCAAAAATCAATTACGAAGTATTGGAATATTTGTACAAGGTATGTTTTATTATGCCGATGATATTATAAAAAAATACTTTTCCTTTTTCTTTTGTCCCCCTGAAAAAAAATACAATCTTAATGCATATAGGGGTTCAGAACTAAACACTATATATTTAGATATAGTGTAAATTTTTTAACAAAATGTTATCTGTAGCTTTTACAGTTTTGAGAATTGCCTTCGTTGTGTACTTAAAAAGTTAAACCTTTGTATACTTGTTCTAATTCAAAATATGATTAGGCCAAAAATCCAAGTGATGATCAAAGTCTAGTTGCCTAATGTGGTTGTATAGCCTTCTCCTGCTAATACCATCCGATGTTAAATATAATGGTTCACTGAACCAAACTATTCACTGTAGCTATATATATATATATATATATATATACACACACACACACACACACAATTGGTACTCTCATATGTCCAAGAATAAAGCTCATTAATTTGTACCTGCATATATGTCTCATTGGTCACAAAATCTTGGGCTCTTTGACCTATCTTCCCACCCTATCCATTCACTTCCCTATGTAGGGGGTTTGGTTGGAAAGAGGAATTCCCATCGTTTTCCCATTATCATTATTCCTTAATGGGTTTGGAGCTCCCAATAAAGATATGATGGATTTTGGTATGTTACTTGTTTAACTTGGGCATCTAGTTGATGATAAAGCTCAAACAAGCAGGCAACACAGAACAGTAAAAAGAAACAACGGAATGAGAGCAAATACACTTCTGTGATTTCATTACTGTTACTTAATGAATACACAAGTACATATATATATAGTATATAAGCAGATGATACTTAGCTATGGTCATGTGATAGTATGCACATGGCAGACCAGCTGTGCCAATCACAGAGAAGCTGTTGTAAGCCAGGGTAGTGGGGTGAGGAAATGATAAGAGGAAGTGCGTAGTGTGTTAGTTGGTTTAACATCCCCCCTCAAGGTGACAATTCAGGTTGAATGGTCAGCTTGGTACGAAACTCAGTGAATCAGGTGGCGAAGAGAGACTTTGTAAAGATATCTGCTGGTTGATCGCGAGAAGATATGTGATGTACAATAATGTGTTTAGCCAAGATGCAGTCTCGAATAAAATGGTAATCCACCTCAATATGTTTTGTACGAGCATAAAATATTGGGTTGTTAGCCAATGCAATGGCCGATGTGTTATCACAGTAGACCACAGTAGGTGTATCAAGGGAGATCTGAAACTCAGCAAGAAGTCGTCTTAACCACATGAGTTCGCTTGCTGCAACTGTTAATGCTCTATACTCGGCTTCAGTGGAAGAGCGAGCTACAGTGAGTTGCTTTTTGACATACCAAGAAAGCAGATTGTCATCGAGGAATATGCAGAACCCTGTTACTGACCGACGATCCACAGAGTCAGCTGCCCAATCAGAGTCGGTGTAGGCCGAGAGTTGTAAGGACGGCTGCCGAATAGGTAATATGTATGAATGGGTGCCTTGCAGATATCTTACTACGCGTTGGAGTAGCTGAAAGTGTTTGGTAGATGGAGAATGCATATGTTGATATAAATAATTTACCGCAAAAGTAATATTGGCCTGGTAATGGTCAGATACTGTAAGGAGCCTACAAGTTGACGATAGTAAGCAGGTTGAGGGTACGGAGCATCAGCTGGTAGTGATGATGAAAGTTTAGTAGGTAGAGGACTGAGAACCGGTTTGCATTGACTCATTCCAGCTTTCGTGAGCAGGTTAGAAATGTACCTGGATTGGCTTAAGTTGAAACCATGAATGGCAGTTTCACCATCTGTTGTGGCTACTTTAATTTACATTTTAATGAACTATTACAGGTTTATTAATGTATGTCTTGGATGCTTATAGTTGAATGTTACTGCATGAGAGTTGCAGAATATTACTCATATTTTTTTTTTCGTTTGTATAGCTACACTTTTTTTATATTATTAATTATTGGTGTGTTATTTTTGAAGCTTGATGGTGGTGCTATTTATTTGAATAATTTGCTTGAAAGATGTTACCTGAATTCATTGATTATTGGACATTTTCAATATGTTTGTAGGAAGTTAAGGCTTTGGTTGTGACAGTTTTGGGCTATTATTATTTTGCTAATTTTAAAAAATAATTATCAATAAGAAAGCTGTCTCAAATGAAATCTAATTTGTGAGTTTGATAAATTCTCAATAAAAATATCTTACATATCCTTTTGCATTGGATTCAATATATTTAAATCTGTAGATTATCAACAAATGATAGAGTAGATTGCAATATATTATCACTTAATTGATAGAAAATAATGGTGAGAGCTGACATGATTTTATTCTTATTCATATAATAAATTTTAGGATATTTTAGCTATTGAAATGATTAAACTTAATTGAAAATTTTTGTACAATTGTATCCCAATTAAATTTTGGACATCATGATTTTCTATCATTAAATTTATTTTCCTGATAATGTTAGAAACTTTCTTTTATTACATAGAGTGACTTTTTGGCAAGAGATATTAAGGTCAGGTGGTCCTCTAGCTTTTAAAATTACAGTCATTAATTACAATGTTCTATAAGTGGTATCATGTAATTTCTAATGAAAGAGAAATTGATACAATTATTAGTAAGGACCAATGATAGTAAAAAAAAAAAAAAGCATGCATTAATTGGTGTCAAATATAGTGTAAATATTGGGCCCATAAATTTTTAAAAGACTTTCCCATTCTGCTAAGGGTGATGAAAGGGAGAGATGATGAGCATTATTTTCAATCTTTATTTATTTAATTAGAATTATTATATAATCATATAACTATTATCACATTATTTAAAGTAAAAATTTATTGGATATATATATATATATATATATTATCTTTATTCTATTAATGTAATGTCCTTTATTGCTCTTTTCTTTTCCTATATACTACATTTGCATCAACATATTACTTAATTCAATAATTATTGAAACTTTGCGTCCATTAGAGAAAGTATATTATCAGCCGTGAGATTAGTGGATCTAGCCAGGTGATTGTAGAATTTCGCTGAAAATTTTTCTTATTCACCGTCACACAAATTTATTTTTTTTTATTCACTGTCACGGTGTAATAGTATTATCAAATATCGTTCCAACAAACATACATCTATATATTCAGAGGCAAAACTAGTTATAATTTTAAAAGTGAACAAACTCGTTACTTGATTATCAAAGCAAAGAGTTGCATTTCATTATGCTATGTTATGTTGTATTTTGATATCTAACTTAAATTAGTTGATTTTCAAGAACCTGCAGGGGCTGTTTGGTAGCATCCAGGATTTCATTTAAGTAAGATTTTATAAATGCTCTAAATTCGGATTTACGAAATTCTAAGGGAGTTAAATCCTGAAATTTGTTTGACAACATTTATGATAAATTCTGTATGACTATTTGACTATTCAATTCAAGATTTAAGACGAATAAAAAATTTGCATTGCATTTATTGGATAATTAAAGTATTTAAAGTGATTAAAAGATTTAAGGTGGTTAATTATTATTTATAATATTTTATAATAATTATTTTCTTTTCAAATCATATTTAATCCTAATAATTATTTTGGAATAACTAAGCATTAAACTAATAATTTAATTAGTTTTACTTACTTATTAATATTTTAAATTATATTAATTAAGTTATCCAACAATAAACTTAAAAGGAGTCTAGGATTTGCCTTTCCCTTCTCTATTTCTTTCGGCTTCGTTCCTTCGCAGGAGCGTAGAGTTTTGCACGAGTTCTTCTTCATCGCTGTTCGACTTAGCTCCTTCGGCGACGTTCCCTTCCTGTTGGAGCGGAAGTTACGAGATTTTTTGATCGGAAGCAACAACGGGAGCTCGCTTGCTGTGAAGGTAACTTTCTCCCTTCGCGCGCTTCGTCGGCCAAATCCCGTAAACCCGTCAAACCATAGGATTTCGTAAATCCAAGATTTACACGAAAGGAGGGAATTTTCCGTCAACCGCGGCTTTGATTTACCGTGAGATTTGGTTTTGCATTTTTGCCCGTTTGGCTGGATTTAGCTCAAATCCGCTTCAAATCTGGCCTAAATCCGGCATCCAAACAGCCCCGTAATGTAGCCGTGCCAGCACGTTTTACTTCTCAGTCCTCACATCTTTTACCCTCCCGGCGGAAAACCCCTCATTTTTGTGTTCCCTCTTCTTCTCTGTGAAACCCTAACTCCAAAGCTCAATGGACGACAACTTATACGACGAGTTCGGCACTATATCGGCTCGGAGATCGACTCTGACCAAGATTCTGAGTAGGAAGAAGACTCAAACGATGTCGTCAGCAAGTCCCCCGATGACGAATCTCTCCATTCCGATGAGGACGAAGCCAACGTGGTTCCGCCCCTGACTATAGTAGTTTATTGTTGCTACCACGTATCATAGCACATAACTCCAGTACATAACAAATGGGCCAACAGATGTCTTTGTGGGTCGGTCACGACATTCTTAAGCACAAAAAGCCCATGCTTTCTACATCAAACAATCCGCAAAAAGGCCCCCGCCCCCGCCCCCCCCCCCCCCCCCCCCCCCCCAAAAAAAAAAAAAAAAAAACATCTTACATACAGCTTCGTCTCCTTCACTGCTCCTTAATCTTCCTCACTGTCAAATTACCAACCGAAGAAAGAGAAGATAGAACTATTGGAAAACTCTCCTTAACCAGCTGAAGCCTCCTAAGGCAAGCCTTCGCCCTCTCGATAGCCACCTCGGCCCATCTTCCGGCGACCATCATCTTTTTCTTCTTCTCCAACCCAGACCCTAAATCCTCATCGCACAAGACCCCTCCTCTCCTCTTCCGATTCGACAACACTAGAAATCAGCGACAAATGCAAAGCCAAAAAGAGTCAAAACAGGATGAAAACGGCTTCAATAGGAGCAGATAGAGGAGGAGAGAACGGACCTTACGTGCCGGAGGAGGAGGAGGAGGAGATGAGATTGGGGAAAGAAGGATTGAGATCGTAATCGGAGATTAGGGATTGGAGTTCGAGCTTCAGGTAATCTTCCTCAACTGCCCACCCTCACGCTAACGTGCCACGCAGGTTAACGGCGGGACGAAGAGCATAGGATGAAAACGGCTTCCTCAACTGCCCACCCTCACCCTTAAGTGGTTCCGCTAATGTATTTATATATATCTATATATCCATCTGAGAAAGCTTGAGATCGAGCTTCTTCCCAATGAAGAACACAGCTTGCGGGCTCTATCCCTGAAAGCCCACATCTCAACAGATCGCCGGCAGCGAAGTAACTCCGACGGTGAAACTCTTTGTAGTTTGAGCCCTTAAGCACGAACGCCTCACTGGAATTCCACCTCGTAAGATAAAGCAAATAATCTCACCCATTTCTATCATAAACTGTCACCTCAAGACCCTCATGTTCCCTTCCCGTTTCCTCCCGCATGCTTGTGTCGGAGAAGGACAAACATGTGGGAGGAAACGGGGAAGGGAACATGAGGGTCTTGAGGTGACAGTTATGACAGAATTGGGTGGGATTATTTTCTCTATCTTACGTGGTGGGATTCGAGTGAAGCATCCGTGCTTAAGGGCGCAAACTACAAAGAGTTTCATCATCGGAGTTACTTCGCCGCCGGCAATCTTGTTGAGATGTGGGCTTTCAGGGATGAATCTAGCAAGCTGTGTTTTGCCATTGGGAAGAACCTCGATCTCAAGCTTTCGATCTCTAGATATATATATATATATATATACATGCATGCATGTTTGTACATAAGTTACTATCTTTTTCTCATTGTATTATTCTTCTACTAAATTGTGTTAATACACAGGACTAAGGCATTATCTCTTTAATTTCAAATGTAGCTAAATGTCAAGTTGTATTGACTACATCAGTTGGAACATCATGTGTTTAATTTTTGAAGCTTTTTTGCTTTTGATTCTTTAATTTTTAGGGCATGAGGGACATTTGGCATGGTCAATTTTGCATGAGCTAAAATGCCTTTCGTAAATGAAATTAGCTCAACTTGTGCGCACTGCTCTTTTTCAAGAATAGTTTCATTTAGGTTATCTATCATTTCTCTTATTGTAATTTTTTTTTTTTTTTTCAATTTCGAAATGATTGTTTTAGGCTATCGAGTGAAAGGTTTCTCTGTACGTAGTTGTTGCTCCTTTGCTTTGAAGCCTTATTGTTATTAAATAAAATAATTATTAGTTGTGTTAAGATCAGGAACTTTCATTTCTTGCTCTGTCTCTCTCTACCCCCTTCCTCCCCCTCCCTTCCACCCACACACGGCCACAATTATTGCATAATTATGCAGGGTTGATACCTGATGGACTGATCCCTCCTGGAACAGTCAATGTTGGGCGGTCCCTCCTGGACCGGCCAGCAATTACGTGAGGCAGGTGAGGCGGAACAGGCAGCTGCCCGGAAGAAATCCGGCCAGGCCCCATGGGGCCCGGGGAGATTTTCAAATGTGGAGGGGTGGCTAGGAGGGAAAAAGGGATTTGGAGATGTTGTTTGGGAATTGCGATGTGTGACTGTTTGTTTTAAGTAAGATGTTTACCCTAGGATTGAGTTTATGTTTGGTTTTGCCGAATTGGGAATTTCTTTAGGTCGAGAGGGCTCTAGCTGGCAGCTAGGGATTTGGGAGCGCATGATCTTCCTCTCTAATTGAAGATCAAACTGTATCTTATACTTTTCTTCATAAATATTCCAATAAAAAGCATTATGGTGTGTTCTTGTTCATAGTTTTGTTGTGTTTGTTATTTGGTTTTGCTTAAATTGAATTTCAGTCAAGATTTCTATCAATTTATGCATCCATTTTCCATCAATAGCTCAACATTCTAATGAGATCAGGTGTCTCCAAATTATTATGTTTAATAGAATGTCTTGAACATTTAAAGTTAAATTTTATGAATTTCAATTGTTATGGCTGCATTTTG